>JAJTUV010000085.1:1981948-3461396 GCA_021653895.1 Mastomys natalensis
ACATACCAGAAGAGGGCATCAGATCCCATTATAGATGGCTGTGAGCCACCATGAGGTCGCTGGGAATTGAACTCAGAACCTCTGGAGGAGCCGTTGATCCTCTTAACTGCTGAGCCATCTCTCCAACCCCTGTGTTTAAGACTTTTTTAAAAGAATATTTTTATATTTGATTGTATGTTTATGGGGGCAGGAGCCTTGAAGGCCGTAGAGGGATCAGGAACTGGAGTTTCCTGTGGGAAACATCCCAACTGTGGGATGCTGAGAAGAGCAGCCCCTGCTCTAACAGCTGACCCACCAAATGTCTCTGAGAGTGGGGAACTGTAAGCTCAAGAGGCTATATGCCTTACACAGTGGAGCCTGGGACTTCTCAGCTCGTTTAATAACTGCAGCTTTTCTATGAAGTTCAGAGTGAGTTCCAGACCAGCCATGGTCTCATAGTGAAAAGAAGGAGGAAGAGCATTGAGGTTCAGGGTAGGCATAATGAGTTTATACAATGTGTAAAGCTTACCTGTGTTATTCAAATGCTGATTTCTCTGCCCTCCTGTCTTGTTTCAAGTAGACAGGGCACTGCAATGCCTATATCCACAATTTCCTGTCTTGAGTCTGTATAAACAGTTTGTACCATTTATTTCCTGCCTTGTCAATCAATGAAGATCAGCCTATGGCTGGGCAGAATAGAGAAGAGGGCCGAACATCTGCCAACCAGAGGAAGGAGACTGGGAGAGAGGGAGATTCAGATCCAGGAGGATGGAGAATTTGGAGCCAAGAGGAAAGGGTCTGGAGAGAGAGATCTTATGGGATAGGGCTGGGCGGTAGCCTGATTATCATAGAAGGTTAAGGTAGATCATTTAACTGCTTAGCTATTGAGATGCAGATTTGCCTGACAGTGGTGGCGCATGCCTTTAATCCCAGCACTTGGGAGGCAGAGGCAGGTGGATTTCTGAGTTTGAGGCCTGCCTGGTCTACAGAGTAAGTTCCAGGACAGCCAGGACTATACAGAGAAACCCTGTCTCAAAAATAAATAAATAAATAAATAAATAAAAAGAAAGAGATGCAGATTTACATAAATCTTGGCTTTCTCTGTGTAGTTATTGGGGACTAGCATAAGATAAAGAAATACAGCCTGTTTTAATTCACTGTTTACATTTATATTAAGAATAATTTATATCAGAGTATCTTACTTGTTATTAATTTATTTTGAGGTGGAGTGAGGGTTGTGCATCTGCAGCCCAAGTTGTTTCTTCTTCCTTTTTTTTTTTCTTTATTTTTTGATACAATGCTTCATGCAGTCTAGGCAGGTCTCAAAGGCATTTTGTAGCCAAGGATGATTTTGAACTCCTAACCTGCCTGCTTCAGCCTTTGAAGTGCTGGGATTCTAGGCGTGCACACCATGTCCAGTTTTGGGGGTCCTGAGGCTTGAAACCAGGCTTTTGTTACTGCCAACTGAACTGTTTTTGGTTTCTTGAATCAGGGTCTCACTGTGTAGTTCAGGCTAGTCTTGAACTCCTGATCCTCCTACCTTGGCCTCCTGAATGCTAGGAATATAGGCTTGTAATACTTCATACCCAGCTAAAGGTCCTATCTGAGCTTGCACAGCTGGTAGGCAAGCAGAGCCAGATTCTGATCCGGTCCACCCTACTATTGAGAGGACGACATAAACTCCGTTGTAGGACCAGGCCTGACTTCAAAAGAGGACTGACTATAAAACCCTCCCTAAGTCATCAGTCCCAGAAACTAGGCCATAAAATCCCCCATCCAAAGAACAGCCTGGAGATAACCAAAAAGATGGGGCCCTCTGTGCTGGGCAGCCTTATTGGTTTGGGTATCTCATCCTGATATTGTGAACATTTCATGACATAGGAATACAGTCCACCGACCACCTGGACACAAGCCAATCAGAAACCGACCCATGTAACATCCCTGGCACCCACCAGTAAAGTTTTAGATTACCTAACCCTAGCCAAAATTCCCCTAGTTCCCTATAAAATGGCCTGCACACCTTTGTTTGGTGTGGCCTATCTCTGAATGCAGACTTCCTGCTTTCTTGAAATAAAAACACTCTTGTCGGTTGCATATGTGAGTGGTGGTCTCCAGGTAGCACTTTCAGACTTAACCTTTTTGGTGCATTGGCCGGGAAGTGCCCCAGAGACCCTCGTCACATTGAGTGACCACTGGCTGTTATGTGAGTATTCTGTGTGTTTCTCTGTTGTCTGTGTCACTGTATGTCCAGACAGTCTGCGTTTGTGAGTGGCTTAAGCCAATTACTGGAGGCCCCAGGTGGTCCAGGCAGACACCAGTGGAACCTTAGTCACCCTGACCCACTTGAAGGAGACTTGAAGGTCCTGCCTGAAAGGGACTTGATTCTATTGGTTCTGACAGAACGAGGCAGATCGGAACCTACTGGAGGGACAGGCTTTTCTGAATTTTGGATCTTTTTCAGGTGCCATACCAGTACATTTCTGTTAGTATTGTCCTTTTGTGTCTCTGTTTGTAGCTGCCTTGCTTCTAGAATTGGCCCAAACCAGCTCTGCCCCCTCAAGTGTTCTGTTAGATCATTTAAAGGAGCTCTGTAAATTAGCAGCCAGACAAGGGCTTCATGTAGAAAAGAAAAAGACGTCTGTCTTTTGCCGAAATGACTGGCTCACCTTCAATGTAGGATAAAGAAGGAACCTGTGACCTCCACACATCTATAGGGTTAAGGATGGTGTCTATGGAAAGCCAGGCCACCCGCACCAGGTTGCCTATCTCACCACCTGTCAGACCCTAGTGAAAGAGCCCCTTACCTGGTTAAAACCCTTCCTCCCTCCCGTTAGGGCCACGACAGTGGAGAAAAGGAGAGCGGTCCCTAGTCATCAGCTCTCCTCTATCCCATCCTGCTCCCCTCAGGAGATTTTGAAGAGGAAGTTCTCTCTTCATGCCACTGTTACCAGCCATCAGGAAATCTGGGGGAAGGGCAGCAGGAGGGGAAACAGGGGTGTGGGGTGGGATGAGGGGTAGAGAAACCTTGGCAAGAAGAGCCAGTAGGGGAAATGGCGAGATACCACACACTCAGGCAGGTAGGGAGAGATTCAAGGTCTACCCCCAGACTGTAATGGGGGGGGTGTGTCTGGGCCATCACAAGGTGGCCCACAAATTTGTTCAAAGTGACCCAGGTATGGCAGGAGCAGTATGAGTCAACAGGGGCCTCCCTGAAATAGCTGTTAGTAGCTTACCGAACTTATACACCCTTCGGCCCAGAAGCCAAGGAAAACCAGTCAGTTGTAAATATGACCTTTATCAACCAGGCAGCACCAGCCATTGTAAGTTGGAGAGGCAAGAAGGTTTCAAAGGTAAGGTGTAGAACAACAGAGAGGATAAACAGGCAAAGGGATTGACCAAAATCCTCTTGGCAGCATCTGTGGGGCCTAATGAAAAAGACAAGTGAAGAAGGTGGTATTTGGAAATACAAATAAAAGAGGAGGAGGATGAGGTCAGGGTGGTGAGAAGGTAGGATACAGGAAAAGTGGATGCCCCTGCGGAAACCCTCCATGGTGGCTAAGATGCTGGAGCTGGAGGGAGTGAGCGATTAGAGGAGACGGGCTCTGTGCTCCTCCGTGAGCCTTGGGCAACCCTAAAAGTGGAGGGAAGTCCATCAAGTTTCTGGTGGACATGGCACAATACTCCATCTTAAAACAACCTCGGGCCATTATCTTAAAGATGGCGTGGGGGCAATGGGGACGGACCAATACTCATGGACTACTGCCTAAGATTGGTGGATTTGGGAAATGAATGGGTATCCTACTCTCTAATGGTCATCGCCGAATGCCCGCACCCCTTGCTGGGAAGAGATTTACTGATTAAAGTAGGAGCCCATATCTACTTCAGTCCAGCCTGCATCTCTGTGACTGATTGGGAAAGAAAAGCCACACAGATCCTCACCATGGCCTTGATAGATGAATACAGATTATTCACAGACACCCCCCCCCAACTCTGGGGAAAGCAGGCGAGCCTGCTACAACGTTGGATCTATGAGATCCCAGAAACCTGGGCAGAAACAGGCCTCTGGACTGGCCAAGCACTGAGCCCTGTGCTGGTTCAGCTGAAGGCCAAGGCAACACCAGCCTGAATCGAACAGTGTCCAACACCCAGGGGAGCCAAGCTGGGAATCACCCCCACATCAGGCACTTAAGGGACTTAGGCATCTTCCTTCCCTGCCAGTTGGCCTGGAATACCTCCCTGCTACTGGTTAAAAAGCCCAGCTCTACTGACTGTAGGCAGGTCTAGGACCTCCAAGAGATAAGCAAGTGGGTTCAGGGTATCCATTCTACCGTTCTCAGCCCGCACACCCCCCTCAGGACCCTTCCCCCTGGATGGGTATGCTATACCATCCTGGATCTCATGGATAATTTTCTGATCACCACTGCAGCCAGCAGCCAGCCCCTCTTTGCCTTTGAGTGGCTAGAGGCAGATGAAGGATGCAACAGACAGCTGACCCGGACACGACACCCACAAGGGTTCAAAACCTCCCCTAGCATCTTCGGTGAGGTTCTCCATGAGGATTTGGGTGAGTACAGCAAGCCCACCCAAATGCCAGTCTGTTGCAGTCTGTAGATGACTTGCTAATTGCTGCCAACACCATGGTGGGCTATAAAGCCGCCATTAAGGAACTCCTCAAAACATTGGGAAGACTGGGGCACCATGTATCTGCCAAGAAAGTTCAGCTCTGCCAACTCAAGTAACCTACTATGAGTATACACTCAAGATGGGGAAGATGGCTGTCGAGTGCAAGAAGAGACTAGTCTAAGGATCCCCAGCCCGCCAATCACCAAGAAATATGGGAGTTCCTGGGGTCGGCTGGGATCCCTGGGTTTGCTGGCATGTCTTCTGTATGAGGCGACCTGTGGAGGAAAAGCTCCATTGGAATGGACTGAGCAATGGAGGAGATATTTGACAAGGTCAAAGCCACCTAGGAGATGCTCCTGCGCTGGCCTTACTAGATGTCGCCAAGCTGTCCCACTTAAATGTGGACAAAGAGAAAGAATTAGCAAAAGGGACACTTAACCAGTCTCTCTGGCCCTGGAGAAGACCAGTAGCATATCTCTCAAAACCACTGGACCCAGTGGTGACTGGATAGCCCCTGTGCCTCTGGATAATAGCAGCCACAGCCTTGCTGGTCAAAGACTCACACAAACTAACTCTGGGCCAGACCCTTGAGCTGATTAGCCATCGAAGGCATCCTCAAGCATCCTCCTAACAGGTGGCTGACCAGTGCCAGGTTAGCCCATTACCAGGCTCTGCTCCTGAACCCTCCCTGAATCAAGTTCATCACCAGCAGCACCCTTAACCCAGCAGGCAACTCTACTCCCTGGCATGGACCTGGACGGCCTCTTACATGATGGCGCAGATTCAGAGCCACCTACAAGGGACAAGACTGGACCTCAAGCATATTCCCCTTAAGGAAGCAGAACTAACATGGTACACAGATGGCAGCAGCATTGTCTAAGATGGTACCTGATATTCAGGGATTGCACTGAATTGCCACTGAGGAGGCAACCGTAGGGCAAAAACCCTGCCTCTAGCCCAAAACACTGAATTAATAGCTCTGACGAAGGCCTTACAGCTAGGCTAAGGAAAAAGGCTCAGTACCTACCCAGACAGCCTGTATGCCTTTGCAGCCATGCATGTTCATGGGGCCGTCTACAAGGAAAGAGTGCTTCTCACCTCAGAAGAAAAACTGTCAAGAATAAGCCAGAGATCCTGAACCTTCTGCAAGCAGTGTAGCTGCCCTAGAGAGTAGCAGTCATACACTGCCCTGGACACCAAAGGGAGACAGGGCCATCCCTAGAGGAAACAACCAAGCCAGTATGATGGCCCAGGAGGCAGCACTCCAGGTCACCACTGCCCTAATGGCCTGGCTGTCCCGGATGGTGACATCCATCGTGCCTGAGGTTCTAACTTACACCTTCAAGGAATTACAGAGGATCCAAACCTGCACAGCAGCATACAAGGAAAAGGGGTGGTATAGGCCCCCCATGATGGAAGGATTAGTCTCCCCTCAGACTTTGCTAGCCAGAGAATCTGGCAGATACACCAGAGCACCCACCTGGGAGAAAGGAAGATTGAGGACCTACTCCAAAGAGTGTCTTTGACTTAAGGCCAAAAACAGAGGACACAGTGGCCTGGTGCCCCATCTGCCGTATAGTCAACGCCAAGCATGGAGAGACCTCCAGATTGGGGTCCTGGGAGAGAGGAACTTGACCTGGAGTAGACTGGGAGATTGACTTCACAGAAGACAGGTACTTGCTAGTATTGGTAGATTCCTTTTCAGGATGGACAGATGCCTATCCCACCAAACGAGACCACCGAGGTGGGGCCAAGAAGCTGTGAGAAGACATCACCCTGAGTAGAGCCTCCCTGTACTCCTGGGGTCAGGTAATGGACCTGGCTGCTTCATCTCTCAGGTAACTCAAAAGTTAGTCAAGGCTCTGGGGACAAAGTGGAAACCCCATTGTGTGTACCGTCCCCAAAGTTCAGGTCACGTAGAGAGAATGATTCGGACCTTAAAGGAGACCTTAACTGGGTGTCTCTCCTTCTCCTCGCTCTTTTTAGGATTCGGAATTCTCCGTATGCTCTGGGATTAACTCCTTCTGAAGTTGTGTGCTAAGCCCCACCTCTGCCACCCCGTATACAAGCAGAAGTCCCAGCTGAGTTTGATCTTTCCTCTCGACAAGCCTAAAACTCCAAAGGGAGATATCGGAGCCCGCCCGGAAGGACCATACACTTTAATCCTGACCACACCAACAGGGGTCCTGGTTTGGATACGCCATTCCCACGTAAAACCTGTTGACCCACACGTAGACCCAGACTACTACATGCCCAAAGCCAACACTAGATTGTGGCAAGCTGCCGCCCACCCACGAGACCCACTTAAGCGAAAAATTCACAAACTCTTGCCTCACACAACCCTGCTGTGCCCTAAACAATGGCAGGCCCCAACAGGTCTCAAGGGCTCCATCTACCTGCTCCTCACACTTGCTCTGCTTAGAGATGGGACTTCAGCTGACACAAACCCTCATCAAGCTGCTACCACCAAATGGATACT
The DNA here is from genome assembly GCA_021653895.1 of Mastomys natalensis. Lineage (NCBI taxonomy): Eukaryota > Metazoa > Chordata > Mammalia > Rodentia > Muridae > Mastomys > Mastomys natalensis. Next base: position 1,989,030 of record JAJTUV010000085.1, read on the forward strand.
TTGACACCCTGAGAGAACCCCATGAGACCTAGAGAGAGACGTACAGGCTTTGACATTGACTGGTCCCGGGAATACCACCTTTTCCGTTTTTAACTTAGACCTTTGTGCCCTGGCTGGATACATATAGAAGGATCCAGGTAAACCCTGCTCATCGTACCAGGAACTGCAAAGTGCTAGGCCAACTTGTGGGAAGGACTGCCAAGAACAGCGACTTAGCAGCTGTCCAACTCTATGTGCCCAGGGACAAACGACTATGGGACTTGTGATACAGAAAGCTGCTTTTGCTGTAAATGGGGCTGTGAGATCCAATGCCCCACGGGTACCTAATAATTGGGATCTTATCCAAATAGGCAGGGCAGTGAACAGACACCCAGGGGATTGGTGGGCTCTACATGAGGGAGGAACCCCATCTCGATAACGGAAAAGGGACAGAAGAGCAGAGGCTGGGAGACCGGGAAAGCTTGGGGCTTAATGATGTATCATGGGTACAATAGGGGACTCCTCTTCCAGATTCAAAACCAGTCCCATCTGGAACCCCTTTATAACTATAGGACCAGTGGCATTGGCAACGCCAATACCTGTCCTAAAACCACAACATCAGCCTCAATTCCAGATCCCCCTCTCTTATAAACCCAGTCTTGCCCCCATCATCACACCCCTCCCTAGGGCCTTCGACACCTCTGTCCTGTTTAGACTGCTCAACTTTAAATTTGTTCACTATGAATCTCGGGGAAGACTGAGATCATAAACATCTTTGCAGTCACACCCATACCATGGAAGCCAGCAACTCCTACCTTATGAGCCCCAGTGGAACTTGATTTGCATGCACCTCAGGCTTAACCCCTTGGGTCCATCCACAGGTCCTCCAGAATCCCAGCTTGTGTGTTTGGCTCCCCTGTACCCTCAAGTCTGTTACCTTCCTTTCAGTGCCTATATGGAGACGGCTCTGGATCATCCCAGGAAAAGACAAGATTAGGGGTCTCAGCAATCCTACTTACATGCTAGTGGGGTCTAGCATAGCTGCGGGAATCGGCTCTGATGCTACAGCCCTAGTAAGAGCAGATCAACGCTTCAGGTCCTAAACAACCTTACAGGTTCAGATCTAATCAATGTCAAAAGTCTGTCCATCACTTAGAGCCATCGTTAGGCTCATTAACTGAAGTAGTACTACAAAATCGAAGGGGCTTAGACTTACCCTTCCTGGAACAGGGAGAGCTCTGCCAAGACCCGGGAGAACAATCTTGTTTCTACACAGCAACTCAGGCATTATCAGAACAGCCTGACCATGGTCCGCCAGAGATTAGAGGAGAGTGCTAAACTCAGGCCACAGAATCAAAACTGGTGGATCATTGTTTCCTGGTCCCCTGAAGGACCGGTCTTGCTCTCACTAACTGTCCTCACCTGTGGACCTTGTGGCAAACACTGGTCAGATCTGTGCGAGAACACATCTCCACAGTCCAGCTTGAACCTGTCATCCAGGAGTCAGACACCCAAATGGGCCTATGATTGGACCCATGCTATAACCTCAAGGGGGAATGAGAGGACAACATAAACTCCATTTTAGGACCAGGCCTGACCTCAAAAGGAAAGCCATCCATTCCAGGAACTAGGCCATAAAATCCCCCCATCCAAAGAATAGCCTGGAGATAATCACAAAGGATAGGGAAATATCATATTTCAGGATGGGTCATCTGTGCGGGACAGCCTTATAACGGTTTGGGTATCTCATCCTGTAGTTAAACATTCATGACAGGAATACAGTCCACTGACACAAGCCAATCAAACCTTTCCGTGTGACATCCCTGACACCCACCAATGAAGTTTTCGATGACCTAACCCTTGCTAAAATGCTCCTAGTTCCCTATAAAAAGGCCTGTGCATCTTTGGGGCTGTCACCTTTTTGTAAGTGGCTAACCCTGTATGCAGGCTTCTTGTTTTCTTGAAATAAAACCACTCTTGCCAATTGCACAATTGGCGAGTGGTGGTTTCCGTCCAGCACTTTGGACTCAGTGCTACAAGAGCCACTTGTTTTGTTTCGAGAAGGGGGTCTTAACTATGTAGCCGTGGTTGGCCTGCGACTCACAGCGTGAGCCAGACTGACCTGGAGCAGAGCCTTCTGCTTCTGTCTCCTGAGTGCATCCACCATCACACCTGACCGATTTGGTTTTTTCCCTCGAGACGGTTTCTCTGTGTAGTCCTGGCTGTCCTGGAACTCACTCTGTAGACCAGGCTGGCCTCGAACTCAGAAATCCACCTGCCTCTGCCTCTGCCTCTCAAGTGCTGGGATTAAAGGCGTGCACCACCACTGCCCGGCCCGGATTTTTGTTTTATAAGATAGGGTTTCTCTGTGCAGACCAGGCTGGCCTTGAACGCAGGGATTCATCTGTCTCAGCCTTTGGAGTGCTGGGATTAAAAGTGTGTGCCACCACACCCAGCACCCGACATACTTTTTAGTGTATATTAAAACCCTTTATGGTTTTGACCTCCCTCCTCTGTGTCTCCATCTCTCCCCTCGCTCCCTCTATCCTCCTTCCCCCTTTCTCCTCCCTTCCTGGAGAGCTCAGGTCTTTACACAGGGCCAACTGCTGTCCACACAGATTTGACAGGCTCTGCCCACCATGCTGCAGAGCAAGGCTGTAACGTAAGCAGGTTTTGTTCATTGAGCCTGCAGTTGCTTTCGGGCTCTTCAGAGGATATCTCAGGCTGTGGTGCCATAAAGGCTGCTGACAGTTTTATACATTTTCTTCTCCTGGGAACAGAGACTTAGCAAGGCAGCTGCCCAGGTGGAGTGTGATGGGATTAGATGACTCCGAGGATGTACAAGTGACAGTCTGCCATGAGCACGAGGCCTATCTGCCTGTGAGCTAGTCTAGCATACACACACAGCCACACTGTTCTGACCCTTCCTGTTCATGGCTGTGCAGCTTCGTGTAGTAGAGGGAAGACTTGTTTTGGCTTTATTTTGTTTTTCGAGACAGGGTTTCTCTTTGTAGCCCTGGCTAGCCTGAAATTCCTTTTGTAGACCAGGCTGGCCTCAAACTCACAGAGATCCACCTGCCTCTGCCTCCTGAGTGCTGGAATTAAAGATGTGTGCTTCCCCCGAGGGAGAATGTCTCTCTTGATGTCTCTAATCCTCAGGAGTCTTCAGGACACGCAGCAGACACTAGAGGGCCATGTTTGGACAGGGCCTCAGGAAGCACGTGTCTTCATGACTTGGCTGTAGGAGCAAATCAACCCAGGACTTGCATTTCTGGGATCTGGGTGGGCCCCACCCCCATGCCTACCCCCAGCCGCTTCCTAGAAGCAAGTGGGATTCTTGTAAATTAGATTTTTCAAGAGACTTTGGCATTTAAAGGAATTGTGTCATAAGCTTTTAGTAAAGCAACAGATGATGTTGGTAACAGCAGTGTCATCTGGTTTGAGGGGTCTAGAAGCCTCCAAATGTGAGAAGTGGCTGCTCAGTGCATGCTCTCTCAGTCAACTCTACCGCCAACTAGCAAATGCCATACCCAGCACCACAAAAGATGTGCAAGACTCTGGCCCTGCTCAGAGGAGCTGGCATCCTGGGGGTGGTAGACTGGCAGAGCCTCCTTCCTCCTCTGGTCCACTCGCATTCTCCCACTCATCTGGTAGGGACCACATGTTATGTTGGATGCCCATGTGCTGAATGGGTCATGAGGAAATATCAGAAGTCATTGTCCTCGTGTTGAAGAAGACAGCTTTGAGCATCATTCTAAACATTTTCTTAGTACTTAGGGTCAGCGAGGGAGGCTGGTTGCTGGGCCCCAGTGTGAGTGGGCCAGCGCTGAGCTCGTGTGTGGAAGAATGACTGTTGTCCTAGCTGGTGGTGGTTGTGACATAGTTGCTGTGGTGCTCAGAGAAGCACCTGACAGCCCTCTTGTCCCAGGTCACTCTCAGTCCCCAGTCAAGTACATGGTGGTGTTCAGACTGACATTCCCTGTCTATTCTGGTTCTCAAGCCCAAGTACGCTCTGCTCGTAGAGGTGATGGCCTTGGGGAACAGCAGGTCTTCACATCGCTCTCTGGGCCAGAGAATTTACATCTGTTCTCAGAAGCACGCTGCTGTCCTCCCTGGGCCAGTGCTGCCCGCAGAGCACTGTGGTAAAGGAACCGGTATTTAGGGTCTTCATCCTGTTGCTCCAAGGGCCTCTTGGGGTGCAGGATGGCCATGAGTCTTCCTCTGGCACCAAACCCTTGGCAACAGAGTGTGATTGTGGTGCAGTGGGGACCCGTGACAGATGAGACTCCTTTGCTTTTCTTGTGTTCCTTCCCCCTTCCAGTCACAGGTACTTGGCAGAGACCCCCCAGCAGCCCCAGGCCCTCTCTGCTGTGGCCTTGTTATTGCTCTCTTTTCTGGCTTGGCTCTCTTGCTCCCAGATCCCTATGCTGAGTGTTAGCGTTAAGTTGTGACTTAGGTGCTCAGCGATACCCCTGTCATAGTGGAGAGTGGTGAGACCCGAAGCTCCAAGGCTGGCCATATTCCTAGGGGCATCCCAGCTTTCTCACTGACACTCCAAGCAGGGACACTGTTGCCTCCTAAGGGCCTTTGTCATTACCCTATCAGACATGACGCTGAGGGCCCTCGTGGTGTGAAGTGTGACCCTCATGACCCTGCCCTGTGAAGCCAGTGTTCTAGTGGACAGGCCGCCAATGTGGGGAGAGCAGTACACGGACCCTTTGACCTGAGCAGGGCTTTTAGTTTCTATGTTCTCCGGGTCCTTCTGCACAGTGGGTGATGGTGGCATCTATGCTCGGAGGAAGGTTGGGTGCTGGGCAGTGACCACCACTTGTCCAGTATCTTTCAGCACAGCCACTCCTGTATCCGGTGCTCCCTGAAGCCCTCGGGTTAGTTCCTTGTGAACTGGACACTTAATTAGTTCTCAGTGACTAACAGCTTCATGTACTCAGCCAGCATGAGGCAGCAGGCTGCAGTTCAGGACTGGTCCTCTGCAAAAGTCTTCTGCTTCTCAGCCACTCCCACCGTGGCCCTGGCTGCCCATGTCACTTTTCCTGGACTGCACCCTGCCCCTGCACCCCTCCGCCCACACTCCCCATTCAGAAAGCAGTCCTCTAGAGCCTGCACAAGGCTCGGCAGTGGAGTGCTTACCTAGTGGCACAAGGCCTGGGTTCCACTCCCAGTACTGGAACAGCTTTCTGCTTCCCTGTCTCCTACTGGACTGTGAACACCAGATCCATGCAGTAGCTGGGACAAACAGGAACCAGCACCTCCCACAGGTGTGACCTGCATCTTCCATGACACATGGTCATGTGAGTGCTGCCAGCCTAGTCCTTACTGTTGGTCCGTTTGTGCCTAGCTCCTGCCTGTTGCTACACAGCTTGGTGCCTGGCTGAGAACCTGGCCTGGAATAAAGGGCTGCCCTTCCTGACCTGATCGCTTGCCACTGAGGAGTAGAAAGTCATGGAAGTTGCTCAGGCCTCCTGGAGTGCGTAGCAGGAGTCAGGGGATCCTACTCTGTGGCCTTTGCCTGTCCTGAGGTGGTAGGTCATCACGGAGTCACATGGATGTCTGGGATGTTATAGCTGGCTGGACATTGCTTTCTCTGGGCAGGTTTGTGCCTCACAGTACGGCCTGGATGCTAGAGTCTTCCTGCCATTCAGTGCCCTGCTCACCCTGCCTCTTCTGTGTCCAGGGGAGCAGAGAGGTGGCTGGCGACGACGGGGTGGTACATCATGACGAGCGAGGTGATTGAGGATGAGAAACAGTTTTATTCGAAGGCCAAGACCTACTGGAAGCAGATCCGCCCACGGTGGACGGCATGCTCGGGGGGTATGGCCACATCTCCAGCATCGACCTCAACAGCTCCCGGAAGTTTCTGCAGAGGTTTTTAAGGGTAGGCAGGTCTGATGTCCTCTCCAGGAGAGGCTGTGGCTCTGCTGGGGCAGTATGGGGAGCCACTTCCATATATCACACTGCAGGTTCTCTGTCATCTTGTTGGTGGCTGCCACCAGGGCCCTAAGGAGCTGGGTAGTGATTGGGTGGGACTTGTGGACCATGAATTTCGTCTCAGGGCCACAAGTCAGAAGCTGGCCAAGCACTAGGGACTTAGCAGTCTGGGAACAGCCCCTGCCTGGCCTAAGAGTGCTGGGGCTGTGGGTGGTAAGTGTCCTCCTGTGACAGATGCAGCTGTCTGTCTGCGTCCTCTCTTCTCAGCTCCACATAGCACAGTGGTGAGCCCTGCAGGAGGCCCTTAGCCTCTCTCTACAGCCCCACTGACCATCCCTAGCTGTCACCCTAAGGGCTCCTGGGGGCTCTGGAGGGAAAGGAGATTGTGCATCTGTTTTTTCGAGCTGTCACCTTGAAGTGACCTTAGAGTTCCGCTTGCCCTTCAGTGACAGGCCAGTGCAGGAGCCTGCCGCACGCAGCTTTCTGGGACTCACGGCAAGGGCCCTGCGGTTGTGGTACCTTGTGGGTTATATGCTCCCCTGTGTTTTAGGAAGGCCCAAACAAGACGGGGACTTCCTGTGCCCTGGACTGTGGTGCTGGCATCGGAAGGATCACCAAGCGCCTGCTCCTGCCGCTCTTCAGGGTGGTCGACATGGTCGACGTGACAGAAGACTTTCTGGCCAAAGCCAAGACCTACCTGGGGGAAGAGGGCAAGAGAGTGAGGAACTACTTCTGCTGTGGTCTCCAGGACTTCAGCCCCGAGCCCAACTCGTATGACGTGATCTGGATCCAGTGGGTGATAGGTAAGGGTCCTGTTGCTCTTGCCCATACACACGGTGCTCGCTCTCCACTCAGGTGCTCCCCCAGCCCTAGGAGCCTGGCTCTGCTCCTGCAGTGAGCTGGCCAGCTGAGATACAGCTCCCTCCCACTTCCCCAGGACCATGAGGAGATGCCCGAAGCCAGCTGAATAGCAGCTATCTAGGTAGAGCCATCTTAAGTGCTCAGTGACTCTAATTTGGAGATGTGAAAATGAGCTTTGTAAGGATTTATTTTTACATTTTTATTTCAGGAGCTAGAGAAAAGGCTCAGCAGTTAAGAGCACTGGGGGTTCTTGCAAAGGACATTGCTTCCATTCATAGTACCCAAATGGTGACTCATGACCATGTTAGGGAATCGAGTGCCCTCTTCTGGCTTGAGTGGACACCAGACACACACATGGTGCAGATATCTACACGCAGGCCAAACATGCATACACATGAAAAGTAAGAATAGATTAATTAAAAATAAACTTAGGCCGGGCAGTGGTGGCGCACGCCTTTAATCCCAACACTTGGGAGGCAGAGGCAGGTGGATTTCTGAGTTCGAGGCCAGCCTGGTCTACAGAGTTCGTCCCAGGACAGCCAGGTTCCAGGACAGCCAGAACTAACTACACAGAGAAACCTTGTCTCGAAAAAACCAAAAATAAAAAAATAAAATAAATAAACTTAGAATAGAAAAAAAAAAAAGATTTCAAATTTTTATGTATGAGTGCTTTCATATATCATGTGTGCACAGTACTCATAGAGGCCAGAAGAGGGCGTCATCCCCTGGAGCTGGAGTTATGGATGGCTGTGAGCCACCTTGTGGATGCTGGGAACTGAACCCTGGTCTTCTGGAAGAGAAGTTGGTACTCCTAATCCAAGCCATCTCTCCACCCCTATCTATAGATTGCCTTATATAGCTTAGATTGGCCTCAACTCAAACTTCTGCCAAGTGATGGAGTGTGGTGCACAGCCCGGCCAGGCCAGGATGTAACTGCACTTCTGCTGTTCGCAGTGGGGGTTGGGGGTGTCTTAATCAGGGTTTGTATTCCTGGATGAAACATCATGACCAAGGAGCAAATTAGGGAGGAAAGGGTTTATTCAGTTTACACACATTGCTGTTCATCCCCAAAGGAAGTCAGGACAGGAACTCACACAGGGCAGGAACTTGGAGGCAGGAGCTGATGCAGAGGCCATGGAGGGGTGCTGCTTGCTGGCTTGCTTCCCCTGGCTTGCTCAGCTTGCTTTCTTATAGAACCCAAGACTACCAGCCCAGGGATGACATCACCCACCATGGGCCCTCCCCCCTTGATCACTAATTGAGAAAATGCCTTATAGCTGGATCTCATGGAGGCATTTCCTCAACTGAAGCTCCTTTCTCTGTGATAACTCCACCTTGTGTCAAGTTGACAGGCAAAACCAGCCAGTACAGGGTACAGGGGGCATGCCTGTGTGACCTGACACCTCATCTGGAATGCTGCTATGCACAGGGCTGCTGACCTTGTAGCACATGCCTCCTCACGAGGGGGCTGCTTAATACTATTGTAAAACTGTGGCCCTTTTGTTTAGGGGCTTCAGCCCCACCCTCTAATCCAGGCCTAGAAAGGTGGGTGCTATGATGGGCAGGTGTCAGGTAGGGCTGGAGGGCAGTCAGTTAAATCCCAGCTTCTGACTCTATGCTTTTGTGTGGATGATGTCAGAACTCTGGCCTCCTTTGACATGAGCTAGGTCTTAGAGACAACGCTTGCTGGGCATGTGCTAATGGCACACGCACTGGACACTCATGCCTCTGTTCTCAGGCCACCTGACGGACCAGCACCTGGCTGAGTTTCTGCGCCGATGCAAGCGGGGCCTGCGCCCCAATGGCATCATCGTTATCAAAGACAACATGGCCCAGGAGGGCGTGATCCTGGACGATGTGGACAGCAGTGTGTGCCGTGACCTTGAGGTGGTCCGCCGCATCATCCGAAGTGCGGGCCTCAGCCTCCTGGCTGAGGAGCGCCAGGAGAACCTGCCAGATGAGATCTATCATGTCTACAGCTTTGCTCTGAGATGAAGTCAGGGCCAGAGCTGGGGGCCAGCAGCTAGCAGGCCAAGAGACACACCTGCCGCCCACCATTGACTCCCATGGAAAGGGACAAGCCCCAGGGAGGTATGCCCTGGATTGGGGCAGTGCAGCCCTGTTACTCCAAAGCACCTTGGCAGCGCCCCACAGGGCCTATGGGAAGCTGAGTTGTCACCCACTGGACTCGCGCTAAGGAAAGAACTCTTCACTTGGTTGCCTAGGACCTGAAGTATGTGGACTGTGTTCCAGGACAGCCAGGCAAGCCACACGTGGTACCTGCCAGATGGTACCACTTACAGGAATGATCACAGCCCCAATCCTCTTTGGGTCAGATGGGTCAGAGCAGCCTGCAGCTCCTTGGGAGCTCCTCCCTGACAGGCATGTACAGCCAATAAAAGGGTGAGCCCAGTTCTCAAATGCCTAGTCAGTCTGTGTGGATGTATGTCTGATTGCTGAACATGCTAAATTGTCATACAAAGACACGGAGTTTAATATTATAAATATATTTATTCATCTCTGCTCGGTCCCAAAGGCATTCATATAACCCAGAAGCCAAGCTGACTGGGAAGGTCTTGTAAGGGCTTGGCACTAGAGAGTAGAGCCAGCTTCTGGCCTCAGCTGTGTCTTCTGGGGAAGACACAAATCTTGCTGTGCTTGTGATGCCGTTAAATAGAAGGCACCATCCCCGAGACCTGAGTGTGGCATGAGCAGAGCTACCACCAACCACAGGACTGGGCAGGCCTCTAGCCCAGAAGACCAGCCTGTGGTGGTCTCAGTTGTCTCCAGCTCCTCAAAGACATAGCAGACCTGAGGCAGCAGAATAGGGAGGGCCTAAATGGATGGCCCAGGATTTTTGGCACTGGCCCTGGAAAAAATCCAGGCATATGCCTTCCCCCTGGGACCAACCACAGCTGCCAGGGTTCTGAGGGGCCTGGCCCCTGTTCCCTGCAAATGGCCTGGTCAGCTCCTAATAGAGGGCAGTAGCATCCCGTCTGCACTGGCCCCTCAAATTGTGAAATACTGAGAGAGAGGGGTGGGAATTTCCTGGAGGCAGCCATGCCTTTGGCCTCCAGGACACCAACCTAGTGGTTTCACAGCAGTAAAAAGCTGCCACAGGCACTAGGTCTAACCTTGGTTGGCTCCGGCTACCCCAGATCATTCCATCCTGGGGTACATCAGCAAGTGTCTTCTGTCCACTGTGTGCACTTAGCAGGTACCACTTGAGCCTATCAGGCAAGGGCAGCGCTTTGACCTTGGTGTCCACAGGCCATGGTCGCAGGTACAGCCGGATGGACACCCGGCACAGGTGTTTGAGAGGTGGCGGGTAGTTCTCAAGCTGCCTCAGAGAGGCATGAAGGGCCTGGATCTTCCCTGCCAAGCTACCCACTGGGTGGATACTGAAGTTCTCAGGCAGCTGCAGCCTCTGGGAGCTAGTTACCATGAGGTCCAGCACAGTCTCAGCCTTATGCAGAAGCTCAACGTGGCTGTCATCCTCGGCACAGCCCGGGTGCGAGCAGAGCCTCTCAAAAATGAGGTTGAAGCCAGACCAACAGGATGCACCATGCAGGGAGCAGTTGTAGGCCGCCCCTGACTCCAGCAGGAAGCACAGGAGCGGGAAGTGCAGCTTGAAGTTCTTGAGGCAAATGTGCGTGAGGGACTCGTGGGCCGGGCACTCGCTGGGGTCAGCACCGTGGGCCAGCAAAAGCTGTGTGACTTGGAAGCAGAAGCGGTTGATCATTGGGGCCTCCTCCTTGTCCCCACAGACGGTCTCACCGAGCAGGAAGATGATGCATGTGAATACAGTGTCCCCATCTTTGGTGGTGGCCTTGACGTCTGCCCCTGGAAGAGCCATGGGAACAGAAATGAGAGAGGACCAGCAGTCCTTACCAAACAATGGTGGTGGAGGGGGGTGGCGGGTGGGAAGCAGCAGCTGCAGCCATGGGCAGATGGGGACCCTCACCTCCCTCCAGGAGGAGCCGGATGTTCTCTGTGTTGTGAATCTGCACTCCGTCGCTGCTGGCCAGAGCGTGCAACAGTGCTGTCTTCCCTACGAAGTAGAGGGAGGATGAGGCCCAGAGGTGGGTGGAAGCAGAATTCTCAGGGCTGAGGGAAGAGCTGCTGGCTTTATTTCATCCACACAAAAATAGAAACAAGAGGGCCAAGCAAGACCTGTCTGCATCCGCACACAGCTGCTGGGCATACCCACCTCTCAAAGATGCCTCCTCGGGCAGTGTGCAGACAGTGACCACATTCTCTCCAGAGCCTCTGGATGCTGGACTCAGGCACACTGACACCCTCTGCCTGTGTGCCAGTCGTGGCTATGCCATTGACTGGGGCCAGCACCCAGACACTTGCCTGTCTTCCCTGAACCCTTAACAGATATCCAGCCCCAGGGATGGCCAGTCTCCCACCACAACACTTAATCTTTATTATTTTATGTATGAGTGCTTTGCCTGCATGATGTATGTTTGTGTACCATATGATGTCCTGGAACTGCAGTTAAAGACAGCTGTGGTCTGGCATACAGGTGCTGGGAATTGACGTGGGTCCCCTGGAAGAACCTCAACCTCTCAGCGTCTCTCTTACCGTTCTTGTCGGCTGCATTGACATCTGCTCCAAGATCCAAGAGGCGCTGCAGGCAGGGCAGGCGTTCGGGTTCCTCGCTGGCCAGATCCAAGGGGCTGCTCTCATGGATCTGAGCCAAGGGGATAGCAGCCATGTTGCCTGGGGCCTGAAAGGCTCCTTGGTAAACCTACTAACCGTGCCCAAGACGCGAGCTGACCCTTACCCGGTCCCTCCTGTTGATGTCAGCCCCATGGCGCACCAGCAGCTCCACCATGTCAGGCTGGTTTCTCAGGACAGCGATGTGCAGGGCTGTGTAGTAGGTAACAGGGTCTGAAGGCAAAGAAGTTCGGGTTACTCTGTTCTCGAAGGTTCGGGACCTAGCCTCAGAGCTCCCCAGCACTCCCACCTGGAGTGTGAAGATGGAGTCCTGTGTGTTCCGATGGGTATGCAACTTCCCTACACTGGCCGGGCTTCCTGTTCCTCAGGGCTGTTCCTGAGGAGGGTGCAGGACGGCTGCTCCAGCTTAGTAGCATAGCTGTCTTCTTGAGTCAGGGTCCCACCTGGCAGCCCTGACCTTGCTAGGTAGCCCAAGGTCACTAGAGATCCTTCTGCCTCAGCTTCCCAATAAGTCACAGAGCCAGGCCATGTGACCATGTGGGTGGGCTCTGTAACACCCACCCCTCCCCCATCTGCAGCTTGCAGGATTCCCAAGTTCCCTGCTGCCTCTGAGCCTCTTTTCCAATAAAAGACATGAAGGCCTATGTGTGGGTCAGCACTGGCCCCCACTGGCTCACAGGCAGCCCTACCTGTCTACCGGGGTGACAGCCAATGGCAAGACAGGTGGCTGGCCCTTCATCATCCCTGACACTTAAGGACCCTATGCAGCGGGCTGTAACTTATGCCTGGTGTGGTTTATCTTCCCACCTCTAGGGCCAGAGTAAAACCTGCAGGGCAGCTCAGAGCACAGGAAATCACCTTCCCTTAGCCCTGGGCACTGCCAGTGCACTTTCTCCATGGTTAGAACAATGGATGTGTGAGAGGTGCTAAGAGCCCCCAGAAAGCCACCCAAAAGAAAAGAACAAAGAAAGCCACCTCAAAGACAAGAGGGAGAGCAGAGGCCAGGCCTGGCTGCCTCGCCCTGCTTGCCCCACCCCCATCCTCAGCATGCCGCTAACCTTCGAAATTGAGGTTGGCCCCACTCTGCAGAAGGACCGCGGCTGCCCGGGTGAGGCCCAGCTCAGCCATCTTCAGCAAAGCATTGCTCACACCCTCCTGGTAGAATGGAGAGTGAGCCTTCTGCTCCAGCAGCTCAGTAAGGTCCAGGATCCGGCTCTCCTCGCTGGAAGCGTAACTATAGACCAAGAGGCAGAACAGAGAAAGTGGGAACTCTCGGGGACCAGTGGCCCCGGCCTGTATACCCTTCCACAATCACCCACACAAACTGCCCATGCTCTGTGGGCACAACTCTTGGTCAAAAGCATGGAGTGATTTCAAAGCTGTGCTTCAGCTTGCTGTCAGAGGGCTAGCTCTGTCCAGCGGTCTCTCACACTGCCTTGAAGGTGGCCCTAAAGAAAGCTCTCACCCTTCCTAGACAAAAATACCTACTAGGTGCTTCTTGGGCCTGGACGATGCTCCATATATTGTCCTAGCTCTGACAACGGCCCAAACACCACCTTTAGAGTCACCCTCTCGCCACGATGCTGCTCACTTGCCATTCTCCCTAATCTCATCCACCCAAGATCCAACCAACGCCCGGACACAAAACGCTTATCTGGAGCAGCCCTCCTGAATATGCTAGACTCCGCCAAGGGAGGGCAGTAGCGCCTTGTTGTGTAGCCCTGCGGCCCCGCCTCCGAGTTCTGAAAAAAAAACGCCTGGCACTGCATTTACAGAGTAGGCCGCAGAGGAAAGAGCTGATGTGGTCCAGAAAAGACATCCTTGGTGAAGCTGATATTCTGCAATTCCGGCTCATGACTCTCCTAACGCTCTCCCAATTTCTCTGCCCCACCCTACTCCGGGCATCCCACACCAAGATGTTGGTCTGTGTGCTCGCTCGTCTGTCTCTGTGGCACAAGCACTCCGAAGGCGTAGTGCTCCGAGTTCCCAAGGAAGTCTGCACAGGGACCACACCAGCTGGCTTCCCCACAGGCTCTCGGAGAGACCTGCTGTCTGCAGGAAGCGCTGTCGGCCCCAGCCAGGACGTCTCCTCCGGCATCCATGCACAGGGAGCGGAGGCGAGGCCCAGGCCCACTATCCTGCAAGACGCTGGGAGCCTGCCTCAGGCTGGAACGGGAGCTCGCAGCCACGCAGCTCCCGCTCTCGCCGCGACAACCACAGGGGACCGCGGCCACTCACTCGTCCAGGGGCTCCTGCCGTTCCAGATCCTGGATGCCCAGGGCGCCCAGGATAGCGTCCACCAGGGGCTGGTACTCGAAGATGATCCTGCGGAAGCCGTGCAGGAACGGCATGGCGTCGGCCGCGTGTCCCGACACCCACTCGCCACCACCTCCCGATCTACCGGTTCAGACCCCGCGCCGGTGAGCAATCCTCCTCCCAGGCCGCAGTTCCGCACCGGAAGTTACCAACCACTCCTCCTTCCGGGCCTGTGGGCCTGTGAGGACGCATGTGCAATCACACTGCCCCCTGCCGCCGAGGAAGACCTGCCCGGCTCCGCCCCGCCCTGAAATTCCCCGCGAGGCCACTGGAGGGCGTCCGAGCTCCGAGGGGGCGTGTGGCCCCGCTACTGACCGGCTCCCGCCCAAGGTGACACAGACCCTGTTCAGAGCCTGAACACTGCTTTCTGCAGCCTACTGGACTTTGGCTACTCTCTAAGGAAGGGCTGCAACCACCTCAGTCTCTCCACTCTGTAGACTGAAGGGCGCGATGAGGACCTTGTACCCCAACTCTTCCCCACAGACACTGGGGACAGTTCCTTATTCTCTGTCCCTTGACCCCCGGCCAGACAGGCTGCCCACTTTTTTCCCGCTTTTCCCTGGAGGGACTCAGTGAACCTTCATGTCCTGGTCTGTAAAATTGACATAATATCACTTGCCTAGACCCTGAGCAGGGAGGCAGCTGAGACGTAGCAGAAAGGACTGTACCAGGTAGCTTCCTCCTACACAAATTTGAGTGGCTGCAACTTTGAGTCCTCAACAAGGCCCTGATGACTGTAGAAAGGCCAGTTATGGGGAGATCCTGAGGCTACACCATCATAGCCGGGGACTCAGTCCCTTATGGGGGCTTGTGGTCTTTCTGCTTGGCACCTGCCGTCTGCCCCAGAATTACTGGCTCCGAACAAAGTTTCTTGTTTGTTTTAAGATGGAATCTCATGTAGCCTGAGCTGGCCTTGAACTCTCAGAATAGCTGAGACTGACATTGTACTCCCGAGCCTTCCTGCCTCTACTTCTCGAGTGTTGGGATTGCAGGCTTGGTTCCGGGATGCCCCAGGACACCAAACCCGTGGGCATTCAAGGATCTTACACAGCATGGCCACATTTGAGCTCCTCTTGTGACTGTCTTAGCTCTAGATGGCTCTACACTGCACAGAGTAAATACCAGCTTGGTAATTGTTTTATTGGGTTGTTTAGGGAATAATGGGGAAAAAATCTGTAGCAGGGGCTGGAGAGATGGTTCAGCAATTAAGAACACTTGCTGCTCTTGCAAAGGACCTAGGTTCTGTTCTTAGCCAGCCAGGACTGCATTGTGAGATCCTATCTCCGAAAGGGGAAACGAGTGGGGTGGAGGGTGGCGGGTTCAGCTTCCAACACTCTTCATGGTGGCTCACAGCCATCCATAACTCTAGACCAAGGGGATCTGGTGCCCTCTTCTGGACTCTGTGGGCATTAGGCACAAAAGTGGTGCACAGACGTCCATGCAGGCAAAACATCCATATTCATGGAAAAAAAAATTGCATTTGGGAACCTGGATTGTGGTTCAGCCGAGAGACGGCTTGGGTGGCATGCTCGGAGCCTTAGGTTTCATACTCAGCATCATGTAGAATGGACATCGTGGCTTCCAGCTTTGGGTCTGTGCCTTTGTCCAGGTCACTCCTTCTTTCCTCAGTGGCTCCAACCCTTGGATTTGGAAGCTGCCCTGATCCAGGATGGCAGTGATTTTACCTCCTGAAATCTGTAAGACCCTTCTTCCAAATAAGGTCACTGTGAAGGTCCCCAGACTAGCGCTTCAGTGGAAATCAGAGCAGAATACAAGCCCCATGCAACAGGTGAGCCCAGACGTGGCCCTTCTGGCCTTGGCCTCAATGTCTTCACCTATATATTTTTTTTTGGTTGCAGCCTTTAATGGCTGAGCCATATCTCCTGCCAGTGGTCACCTGTAATTTGATCATCTGTTCAGCTCTCACAGGCCTAGGTCCAGTGAAAGGCATCTTGATGTCACCAATGGCTGAGACAGGGGACAGAGTAAGAACTGGGCTGCTGAGATGGCTCAGAAGGTGGAGGCTTGCCACCAAGCCCTATGACCTGAGTTCAGTCTTTAGGACCTATGGCAGAGGGAGAAAACAGACTCCTACAGGTTGTCCTCTGACCTACACACACACACACACACACACACACACACACACCACACACACACCACACCACACACACACACACACACACACCACACACACACACACACACACACACACACACACACACACACAACACACACACACACACACACACACGGCATGTGTGTGTACATGCATACTTAATGTAAATATACATAGAACACATGAGAGTTAACTTGCATCTGTTGGAGCCCTCCTCTGGTCCTAGCATCACACTCATCACACTGATTCTGTTAAGTCCTATTAGATAAATAACATTTTTTTTTCATTTTCACAAGCAGGAGGAATCTGGCTCAAGGAGGTTTCAGAGCTTGCCCAACGAAGCACAGCAGGGTAGACTGTCAGCCAGTCTATCTGCCCTCTCTACATATAATCCTCCAGGGACTCAGAGAGTCCCTTCAGCTTCTCTGGCTTTGGGTCTTTAGAGGGTCTAGACTTGCAGGAGGGAGGGACTGACCTTTGCCCTTTCATAGCCCTTAGGCATCCCGCAGAGGAGCCCGGCTCCCCTGCCAGCCAGTCACCCAGGCTCCTGTCTTTAGAAAGCCCTATGCCCCTTGACCCCTCTTGTCAGCAAGGGGTCCTGTTTCCTCCATCTGCCTTCCATTAAAGTTGTCATTCAGAGCCCCTGCCTTCAGCTCTGACCCTTCCCTCTCTTTTCCTCACCACTGCTACTCCCTCTCTGCCTGACCAGACAAGTCCCATCCTGCTACTCAACTCTAGCCTCTCAGCCCAATGAGGGACAAACACACAGTGCTCAGATCCTGAAAAGGTCTGTGCCTCCTTCTTACTCCCCTAGGGGAGTTTAGGGGTTACACTGAATAATATACAGAGGTAACCTTAATATATAAAGAACTTTCAAAAATCAATAAAACAGTAAAAATTTCCTACAGGATATAGGCAAAGGACATGCACAGGAGAATCACAGGCGAAGTCAACAAGCATGAGAAGAGGTGGCCAGCCTCTCTACCTGTCCATCAACAATGACAATAATGACTACCACACCTTCAATCCCAACACTCAGGAGGCAGAGACAAATGGACATTATGTGAACAATCAAATGAGTAAACATCTAAAATTCTCTCTCTCTCTCTCTCTCTCTCTCTCTCTCTCTCCTCTCTCTCTCTCTCTCTTGTGTGTGTGTGTGTGTGTGTGTGTGTGTATGCTCATACAGACATCAGAGGACAACTTTAGGAAGTTGGTTCCTCCAACTGTGTGGGTCCTGGGGACTGAACTCAGATCTTCAGCTTGAGTAGCAAGCTCCTTTATCCACTGAGCCGTCTCCCTGGCCCACCCTTCTTTGGACTTGTATGGATTTTTTTCCTTTTCTGTAGTGAATATGTCCTACTAGAGACCTGGAGCTGGACAAGAGCGAGGGTTAGCAATAGCCTGTGTGCACCTCCTATATCTGAGGCTGAAGGTTGGTCCAGCAGTGTAGACCTTGTTCCCCCCTCCAGACCCTGTCAATCAACATCCCCACCAAGGTCACTTCCTCAATGCTCCTGAACTCCTGGTTCTCCAAGCCAGGTGTGATAACCCTCAGTTGACTCACCAGCGGTAGACGTCCCTGGGGCTTCCATGAGCCCTGTGGAGGGAGAAAAGCCTCTAATAGTCACTGTAGCGTTGCCCTGAGAGTGGACTGGTTCCTCATTGATCCTGGGGAAGACAGGCAGACAGACGGACACACACACACACACACACACACACACACACACACACACATACACAAAAGCCCTTGTTCTTACATATGCTCAGACTCACATGCACTATCTCATACAGAGACTCTGGAACATGGAATATTTACAGTTACTCTCACACCTGGTCGTGCCCCCTCCACACACACACATGCATGTACACACACACACGCACACACATACACACACTGGCTCACTTGCTCAGACATAACATATAGTTCATTTTCTTTCACTGGCTGTCTGTCACCTGTGCCTGGGGAGGGCAGTTGCTGAGACAGGCGGTGCCTTGGCCCTGTCCCAAGTCCTTCATGCCTCTCACAGGAGACTGGTCTTTAGCCAGCCATCCCTCAGAAGACCCTGGGTGGGGAATTGGGAATAGTTCCCCTTTTCTGCACCCTGGTTTCCCTCCACACCCTTCATCTGGGGTTGGTACGTAACTAGAGCCTTACTGTCCATCAAGTGAGATGTTTGGAAGTCATGGCTGCCACTACAGGATGCTCCATCGTGGAGGACAGATCTGAGTTCAGTCTTTGGGCATGTGTGGGGACTGAGGCTCCGAGCCGATGAGATCAGCCTATTTCTGAAGTGCTGTAATGGGACACCACCCTCTGATCCACTCCGTTCTGTTCCTACTTCCCGCCCTTATGATGGCCTAATGGCACTGAGTGGCAGGCTCGCCTTAGTTCCTGTTCAGCTCTAGTTCTAATGCAGGAGACAGAGGGCCCTAATTTATAAGTTCCCTCTGTAGGCTCTTAGGGGAACTGAGGCACTGGAGCTGAGTGAGAAAGGCTTTCCTACCCCTCTCCTGGGACATCTGCCCAGAGCCCCTCTCTAAGGTGAGACACCAGTCTAGCTTCAATTCCTCTACCTTCTAGCCCCTGCAAGTGGTCCATGGTTCAGGGTCACAGCATGGAGCTTCGGGGTCACTTAGGGCTGACCTGGGCCCTGGCTAGTTCCCAGGTGGGCAGTCTGGGACCATGATGTGTATACTGAGAGGTGGCCCCATGGCATCTTTCTCATCTCCAGACAAATCACAGGCCTTTAATTCCCCCATAGCTGTATCCCCAGGGGCCCAGAAGCCCAGGAGAACAGGGGTGAAGTGCATAGAGGCCCAGGGACCCTGGCCTGAGGACGACAAGGACTCTAGGCCTGGGCTCTGCCTGAAGGCCTATCTGTCCAAGCAATGGGTGGACCAGCAGATTGGTTGGTTTCCTTTCAGGTCCTCCAGGGCCAGCCAGATTAGCATGCTGACTGTGACTTCCAGTTCTGTGTGGGGAAATAAACTGGCAAACATGGCCCAGACCTGTCCCCAAAAGATCTGCCTAAATACCAGGTCACCTCCACTTCTGTGTGACTCTGGACATCTGCACTGCACAGAGGACTTGAAGATATGCCCAGGAGGCTGAGACTTACTCCTAGTGCCAGATGAGTGGCTCAGAGTCCTGGCCCCAGAGTTCCCCCATCCCAGAGGCTCACTGGTGCCTACTTGGCCTCAAGCTCTGGCAGGCACGGGGTATGGGTGGGGGATAGTTGTAGAGTTCAGGAGAGAGGCCTGCTGGTACCCTCTGGCTGCTCAGCAGAGCCTGACCAAGCCTGCCAAGAGCCAGCAAGAGGGCTTGGACCCCTGGAGGTAGGAGAGGGAGGGATGGACAGAATTTGGGGTCAGCGGTGCTCCTGGGAAGACCAGTTCTCTGTACTCTACCCTGTTGGCAAAGCTGACTCAGGGCAGGAAGGACCCGTCGCCATAGCCATCCGTCAGGGAGACAGTGGGCCCATGGCTGCGGGAGGAGGGAGCCGGGAAATCTGATCATTAAGAACCTCTCCTGGCTGTCTGGGGAACTTAATTAAATTGCTGGAGAGGGCTGGGAGAGGGCCACATCTGGAACCAATATGTGGCCTGCTGTTTCCCTCTCTCCGTCAGCCCATGTCTCTGCTGGAACAGAGAATTCAGCAGAGCAGAAGGGAGCCGCTTCCTTAGACACGTGGAGAGGAGAGAGACAGGGATTGGAACCCAAGCCCAGGGAGACACTGTGATGACACAGACAGAGGTAGGGGTCAGAGAACCAGGAAGATGACTGAGGTGGGAAGGAGAGCCATGAGTTCAGGCATGCTTTGGGATTTGACTGTAGTCAAGAGCTGTATGTCTGGGACTGAGTGTGTGGCTCAGTGGGGAGAGCACTTACCTAACAACCATGAGGACTCAGGTTTGATCCTCAGCACTGGATAAAATCACTACTCAATGCTAGCCTGGGCTACTTGAGACCCTATCATAGAAAAAAAAAATCAAGCAAAAAACCCACATCTATTTTACAGGTGAGAAATCACCACACCCTGGTGGCAGTCCTGCGCATAGCTAGCATTTGTCAGGGTCTTACCCTGACGGACAGGAGGTGATGCTTCTGGGCACCCTTAGGTGTATATTCTGTCATTGCTGTGTTATAGAAAAGAGGGAAGCAAGCTGCCCCCTTGACTGAACCTAGGCTGAGCAGACTGATTTGATCTTGGCCTATCTGGACACTGTCTAGCCATCTTGTGTGAGCCACTTCAATTTGGAATGACATCATGTAGCAGTTATTTCTTGCTGGCTGGTGCGGGGCATGGAGCTCCACTCTGGGGAGGCTATGATATATCCTGCAGGCACCGGGTAGGAGGGTAGGAGCTAGACTACTGAGGCTGCAGCTGTCTTGGATGTGGGCCCCAGACCTAAGAGTGAGCACAAGCAACAGTCTCCCCTGCAGAGCAAAGACTCCCAGAGTAGGTCAGTCCTCAGGGATGTATGGTTGGCCAGCCTTGACTCCTGAGGGTCCTCCACAATGGCCAAAGCCTTTTGCAGCCCGTATCCACAGCAACCCCGGCTTCCCACTGCTTTCCAGTTTCCTTCCAGATCCTAGGCCTACAGGCCCCAGGCAGTGCTCATGCTCCACAGGCTGCCTGGCTGAGAGGCTGCCTCTGGGGTAATCTCTGCTCCCCTCAAACCCAGTGTAGCTCTTTCTGTGTGACCTCCTTCAAAACAGCTGTGTGCCCTGCAGAGACACTGTCCTCAGGGGAGCACCTACATCCCACAGCTGGGGCCCTCTCTTCTGCATGCCACAGTGGCTCAAATCCAGCACTGCCACTCTGCCTGGCTCCTCCCACAGTGTGATCCTGCCCAGCCCACAGCAGGCAGAGCTTGTACGTGTTCATGATGTGGATGTCCAGGACCTTGGTGTAAAAGGATGAGATTTTTGAAATGTCACCTGAGCTCTCCGGTGTAGCAATGAAAAAGTAAGGCACAGCAAGACAAGACCACAAGGATGAGAAAGCACCTTCCGCCTGGGGCGAGGCCAGCTAGTGGTCTGTCCTGAGCTAAGCATCCAATCTGGCTGCCTCTGCTGGGTGCTGCTTACTTACCCTGTGCATCCCCCCGCTTGTCTCCATGGTTTCCTTTACTATAGGTGTAGCAGTCCCTCTGTAGGCATTCCCTGTCCCCAACATCACATGGAAGGTCCTCAATAGAATTGTTGATAGGCGCTAGGCTAGGTGGCACACACCTTTGGTGCCAGGACTGAGAGGGAGAGGCAGGTCAGTCTCTGTGAGTTTGAGGCTTGCTTGGTCTTCTTAGTGAGGCCCAGTCTCAAACAAATAAACATAGACCACAGAACTCTGTTGATGACTGCTAAGTACAGGATTTAGAGTTAGAGCATCGGAGCCTATCAAGGGAAGGCCAGCAGCTGGGACAGTGGACATACATCACAAGGGGGACCAGTCAGGTCTCTAAGACAGCTCTCATCAGAGAGACTCGCAGAAGAATGCTGGAGGAAATCTGGAAAGCCAGCAGCAGTAGCCAAGGAGTGAGAAGCTCCAGGGCAGACCCAATTTAAATCTGGGTCAATCCTGGGGTGGGGGGGCTGGAATCTGGGGGCCAGGGTTGAGTATGTAGACAGGCAGGGTAGGAATCGGAAGGTTTGGAGCCTGTATTGAGGAATGTGGGTGATCAGATGGTAAGGGTGTTTGGGTGCACAGGTACAGTTGTCAAAGCCCACTTAAGGTTCCCCAGGAGGGGCTCGAGGCGTGGCCCATGGCCCTACCGCAGGCCGACCTCATGGACACTTGAAACAAAGAAGTCGGAGACCTCACCCCGACTCCTGTCCCAGCCCTGACAAGGTGATGATGTATAGAGTTTTAAATAAACCATCCTCACGAGCCACACATTGTCTGCAGGGAGAAAAATGATGCTGTCCCGATGAAGAGGAGGGAAAAGAAGGAGGTGAGGAGGAAGAGGAGGAGGAGGAAGGAAGAGGAGGAAGAAAAGGAAATTTTATTAATACAGATTGTTTTATTTCAAAGTCCTCAGGCATCTCCCCTTGCGGAGACTGTGGGAGGAACTCGAGGCCGGACCCTTTACTCCGTGGTTTATGGTCCAGCAAGTGTGGGCGGGGCAGGGGGTAATTCAAGGCTCCCGGCAAAAGGGTGTGCTAATCTACATGCCTCAAGAAATTTAAGCAGACCACTAAATCCCACTAAATCGGAGGAAAGGAAAGCTGGAAGGGGGGAGTCTCATCTTTTTCCCATTTCCCCCACTTTAGAAGTCTTTGATCGTAAAAACAGTCATATTTCACCCCCCTCCCCAAATATTAGCAATCAGTGAAGAAGGAAGTGGAAGCCCTCCGGGAGTTTTCCCAGATTAGACCCTTGGTTTAATTATTTAGCGCCTGCCTGGATGGGGTAGGCGGGGAATGAGCCCTCCTGGCGGGCTCCGGAGTAAGTTACAAACCAAAGGAACAATTAGAGCCCCAATTAGCTGTCAAGCTGGGAGCCTTGTCCTCAGCCCTTGGGCACCCACCCAGGCCTCTGTGCACCCCAATTCAGTTCCTGGTGCACTGAAGGCGCCCCCCCCAAGAGTAATCATAGCAAGATGTTGCTGGGCCCAGGCAAGATCGAGGCAGAAGAGCCCCAGGGCTTCAAGAAGGTCTAAGCAGCTTGTCTGGGCTGCACTCCTTAAGAAATCCCTTTCCCTGATCCCCTGAAGCCAGAAGAGGCAAAGTTTGCCAGGAGAACCAAAAACTGAGCTGGAGGCTTGGTCCCAGGCTTAGTCCTAGACCATGGACACCAGGGTTTGTCTCCTAGTGTCCACCTAAGCTTTATCAGTATACAGTAGGTGCTCAATAAATCATTGTGGATTGAGTTACTTGGGTGACTTACTGTAGTGATGTTCCATCTTTGACTTTTAGGGTTCCCTCTGATCAAGACAAAAAGGGAAATTCAATTGTTCTCATTATTTGGTTGTTTGATTTATGTATTCATTTGGTTTTAAGGATAATTCTTCAAGAAGAAAATGTACATTTCCATCCTTCAATTCCCATGGAACCCCTGGCATGGTAGTTAGGAGCGTGGCCAAGCATAGGGTGACAGAGTTGAAGCTTCTGTGGCCTTGTCTCCCTTCCTCCTCTGAGGAGGCTGAGGGTGGCCAGGTTCAGGAGGTTGCCTGGCTTAGAGTAAGGCCTGTTATGTTTGAACGCCTGCTACCATGACTGTATCTTAATCTTTGAATCTGTTCTTACCCACTTGGCTTCACTCCTTGTCTCACAGTGAAGATCAGACTTTTGGTTGCCCGGAGTGTCCCGCTGTGATCCCAGCCTGACACAATATTTACAGAGTGCTGGGATCTGTCATGGTCACGCCTGGGCACCTCTGAGTCACATCTCAACACTGTTTAGGACTCCCCAGATGAGCAGCTGCTGGGAGTTCTCTCTGCTCAGTAGTCGCACACCTGCCAGGCTGTTGAGGGTTACCAGTTGGCAGGGAGCTGCAGGGACCCACCTGGGACTCCTCTGTGAATGGGGTTTGATCTTTGAGTGATTGACAGACAAGTATCTTGAGGAGCTGTTGCCATGAATAAAAATAATAAGAAAATGTTAATTCACAGAGGCACAGAACCAAAGTTCCGACTCAGTGACTATAAACAGTCCCGGACAACAAAGCGGCCAAACGAGTCGAGCAGCTCAGCAACTGTGCAGTCTTCCAGAAGACCCTCGTTGGGTCCCTAGCACCCATGTTGGATGTCTCAGAGTCACCTATACCTCCAACACCAGAGGTCCGATGCTTTCTTCTTACCTCCCTGGGCATCTGCAGGCATACGGTGCATGTAAACTCATGCAGGAATGCATGCATATTAAATAAAAGTAGATTAAAGTATATCCATAAGTTTTTTAAAAAAAAAAAATGAGGTGAGAGTTGGCTCCATGGTTAAGAGCACTGGACTGCTTTTCCAAAGGACCTGGCTCCAATCCCCGGCACCCACAAAGTGGCTCACAACTGTCTCTAACAGGGAATCTGATGTCCTTTTCTCCCTTCCTGGGTCCCACTGCACAGACACACATGCAGGCAAGACACCCATTATATACATCAATTGAAATAAAAAAAATAATTAAAAAACGTTTTCCTGTGAAACCTTTGACCCACTGTGTGACTTTTCTGAATTTCCTGTTTTTTCCTGTTTGCTACTGGAGCAGCTTGTCACATACTTTCTCCATCCCTTTGTCACAGTTAGTGACAGAACAGAGTCCATCCTAGGCTACACACAAGCTCTCCTACTGAGTTAGACTCAGGCCCAGCTGTATTTTATTTTTCTGTTTTTTTTTTTTTTTTTTTCTCCCTGAGACAGTGTAGTCCTGGATATCCTGGAACTCTGTAGACCAGGCTGGTCTTGACCCTGGAGATCTGTCTGCCTCCACTTCCTGAGTGCTGGGACTAAGAACATACACCACCACCACCACCAGCTTGCACCTGAATTTCAAACAACAAATTCTTGATATCTTGTAGTTCTGACAGAATTTTTCGGGAGAAGAGTGCATATTCTTCTCCTTGTCACCTCCACCTTCTGTAGGCCCTCGTAGCCCTTGCTGGTGGCCAGCCACAGTTTGTGTACAAAGCCAGAGGCAGCCACATTGATTGTCCTGTCTCTTCCATTTGGGGGGTGGGGGGAACTTTGTGATTAAGCCCAGATAGATAATTCAGCCCTAGCTCCCCAGTTCAAGATCTCCTGGTCAGCAGCCCCAGTTAGCCTCTGGGTAACATATCCACAGGTTTCATGAATTATACTGTCAACATTTTTGGGAGTCCATTAACTGTCTATCGCATTCGGCTGTCTTAGCTCTAGATAATTTTTAAACATGGATACCAAGCTATAGGGGAGGTAATACATAGCTAGGTTCTCATTTAAAATTATAGATGGGAGGCCTGATGAGGTGCCTCAGGGGTAAAGAGCACTGGCTGCTTTTGCAGAGGACCTGGGTTCAAGTCCCAGCACCTACACAGTGGCTTACAATGGTCTGTAACTCCAGTCCCAGGGCATCCAATCTCTTCTGACCACAGTGACCCGTATAGTGCATATACATATACGCAAGCAAAACACTCATACATATTAAAATAGTTTTGAATTGAAGATAGGGAGGCTCAGGGGATGCGTCAGGCTCAGGATGGCTTAGTGGGTAAATGTGCTTTCTGTTCAAGCCTGACTTGAGCTCAAATCTCCTACACCCACATAAAATTAAGGTGTGCCAGATTATCACCCAGAACCTCCATGGTGTGAAAAAGCAGGATCGGGAAGACTTATGTGGTTTGCTAGCCACCAGCCTAGGTCCAGGTTCAGTGAGAATAACGTACCCTCCTTTGGCCTTCAGATGTACACATGGACACATACATACGTCATACACACAAATATGTGCTTATATAAATATATATGTGATGTGTAGAGAGCTACCTGACCAGTTAAGAGAACTTGGCTCCTAACACCCATACTGGGTGACTCACGCCATTTGTAACTCCTGTTCCGAAGATCTGATGTTCTGACCTCCAAGGGTGCCAGGCACACACAGTGTACATACAAACATGCAAGCGAAGTGCTAATACACATAAAGTAAAACTGAATAAAAATATGACAGATGTCAGGTGTGAATGTGTGCGCTGTAATTCCAGCACTTGGGGTTGCAGAGTTCAGGACTGTCCTAGGCTACACTAAGAGCCTGTCCAAAAAAAAAAAAAAAGTAGTAGAAGAGTCTGTTTCCAGATACAGGGAGCAGTTCATAAAACAGTCAGTACAACACAGATCAGTGCTTTATGACAATGTCCCTCTACTTAGCTAGATAGCTAGGTATCAGCTAGAAGGATGACCTTAAATTATTTTTGGTCATTTCTTTTTGTGGTGATTTGAGTAAAAATGGCCCCCAAGGCTCATATATTTTGATGCTTAGTAACCAGGGGTGGCACTATTTGAAAGGATTAGAAGGATTAGGAGGTGTGGCCTTGTTGGGAGAAATATGTCACCTTGAGGGTTCTAAAGCCCGTGTCAAGCCCAGAATCTCTATTTCAGGCCTGCAGGTCAGGATACAGCTTTCAGCTACTGCTCCAGCGCCTGCCTGTGTGCCACCATGCTCCCTACTGTGACAATAATGTACTAACCTGAAACTGTAAGCAGGCCCCCAATTAAATGCTTTCTTTCATAATAGATGCCTTGGTCATGGTGTTTCTCCACAGCCATAGAAGAGGAACTAGAATTTTTCTTGTTTTATTGCTTTTTCTAGGCCTTCAACTCAAAATTAAATAAATAGGATGATTCTCTTCAATCCCCCTTTATTAAACTAACTTTCTTTTGTGAGACATGGTCTCAGTGTATGTTCCAAGTTGGCCTGGAACTTGCTATGTAGCTGAAGCTGGCCTTATGCTCACGATCCTCCTGCCTTAGTGCTCCAAGTACTGGGTGACAGACACATACCACCAATGTCTGACCTAAGTCAACTTTAAAAATATTTAAAGTAGGACCTGGATTGATGGCTCAGCCCTGGGCTCGATTTCCACACCCACATGTTAGCTTAGACTATCCATAAAGTCAGTTCCAGGGCTTCAGTGCTCTCTGTCCGCCTCAGGTGGCACAGCCACATTTGTAAAGAAGTGCAAGTGTTGACTGCTGTGGGCTTCTTTGCGAATGAGACAATAGTGATCTTTAATTCCCTTAATTTTACTTCAACTTTAAAACCCTCAGTAATGGGGCTAGTGAGACAGCCCAGAACCTGCTGCCAAGTCTGAGTAGATGAGCTCCATTCCTGGAATCCACATGCCAGAAGGAGAGAACTGATTCCCTCAGAGTCCTCTGACTTCCGCATGTATGTGCACACACCCAGAATAAATAATATAAAAACAATCAAATAAAATGATTTATTTTTATTAAAATGATAAGATCAAATCTCAATAATTTGGGATCTCTTCTGAATAAAGAAAACAACAGCATCTTCTCCTCAGCATGGAAACTTTCAGATAGGAACTGATCAGCGCTGTGCCGCAAGGCGTGGTCCAGGTCCCGCTTGCCAGCAGAGCCACAGCTATCTAAAGACCCCAACCCCCTGCCCGTTCTCACCCTCCAACTCCTGCAGAGCAGGACTCCCTGGCTCTCTGTCCTCCCCAGTCCCAAGAAGCCCCTGGGCCAGTGGGCTGGTTGAAGGGAGACCCTGCCATTATTCACCGCTGACTCTGGATTAGCATCTAGAATTTGCTCAAATCACCATGGAAACTCTTTTAGCCCACCCCTCTGAGAGGCAAACCCTGAGTTCTTAGGTTACATATGGGTGTCCCCTTGGCTGTATTTCTAGGCAGAATCAAGTCTGATCTCCTCCAGGACTGAGCTGTGGCTCAGCAGCTACACCTCTTGTCCCTCTCAGCTACACGGT
This sequence comes from Mastomys natalensis, assembly GCA_021653895.1. Taxonomy (NCBI): domain Eukaryota; kingdom Metazoa; phylum Chordata; class Mammalia; order Rodentia; family Muridae; genus Mastomys; species Mastomys natalensis. The sequence continues at coordinate 2,016,344 of JAJTUV010000085.1, forward strand.
ACTTACTACCTAGCCCTCATCCCAGGATTGGCAAGAATCTGACTATTTGGATCCATCTGCTGCTTCATCTGTTTTGCTGATGCTGAACTGGGGACTACAGGAGGAGGTATGACTTAAGGCCGCAGAGCTAGGCAACAGCGCTGAGCTCAGCCAAACCCGTGCCTCCAAGTTCTGGGGCCCAAGATAACAAGATAACACCACCAGCCTGTCTGACTGCTCAGAGTAGATGTTCCAAAAATAGCAATTGCCAGGCTAGTGAATCAGCTCAGAGGGGTACCACTTGCCCAGCACTTGCAAGCCCTGGAATTCCATCCCAGAACTGCATGAAGCACAACAAAACAACAAGACAACCTTATTAACTTATTAGTTACTTGGTTATTTATTTATTTTTAAAACTATTTAATATTACGCATGTGCGCAGGCGCGTGCCCATCTGAGTGCGTGTACATGCTCCATGGCAGTAAGAAGATGCCTTGGGCCCCTGGAACTAGAGCTATAGATTATTGTGAGCTGCTGAGTGGGTACGGGGGAATTGAACTCAGGTCTTCTGCAAGAGCAGTCAGTGCTCTTAACTGCTGAGCCATCTCTCCAGCTCTCTGATCGTAGTTTTAAAATTGATCTTTATGTATGTATGTCATGTGTGTGTGTGCACGCACACGCTATCATGTGTAGATCGGAGGAAAAATGTGGTGACTCTTTGCCTTCTACCTTATTTGAGGCAGGGTCTCTCTTCAGTAGCGTACACCAGGCTAGCCCAAGAGCTTCTGACATTCTCCTTCTCTACTTTCTATCGTTTAATTTTCTTTTTAAAAATAAGAATTATATCATGTTTTAATATTCTCTCTCTCTCTCTCTCTCTCTCTCTCTCTCTCTCTCTCTCTCTCTCTCTCTCTCTCGTGCATGTGAGTGCTAGGGCCTGTGGAGTTGAATCCACCTGGAACTGGAATTACAAATGGTTGTAAGCTTCCCAGCATGAATGCTGGGAATTCCTCTGGTCCTCTGTAAGAGCAGCAATCACTCTAACCACAGGGCCATCTTTTCTAGCTCTCTGTCTTCTGTCTTGCTATAGGAGCCCTGAGATTACAGGCGGCACTGCATTTGGCCTTGACTTGGGTTTTGAATCATCGTGTTCACACAGCAAGCATTTCTGCCAGCTGAACCCTCTCCCCAGCCCTCATCTCCACTTCTTTACTCCTCTCAATAATTTATTCAACAATCAAGCAAAGTAGGGGCTAAGATACTCGCTCAAGGTCCGAGCACGGTCTTGATATGAACACAAGAGGCTAGGTCAAGAGCATTGATGTAGGACGTCTCTGTTCTACCTGCTCTGAACGGTGACTACATGAGTAGATGAAGGATACAACCATGACTACAGCGTCCTCCAGACCCTAACGCCTCTCATATAGGCTCTGGGCCTCACTTTGCATAGTAAATAACAGCTTGGACAGACCAACCTCAGTGGATCTCCCAGCACTAGAAGGAGCTTTAGCCTTTTCTGTTCTGCCCTGCAATGGAACAGAAGCTAGGTCATCTCCCAGACCCTTTGCAATCTCCCTGTGTTCTTGGGAAGAGACCCAGGGTGCCACGGGGGCGGGTCAGAGTCTCCCTGGGAGTCCTTCAGGGTGGGTCTCGGGAGGATTTCCTGCTGAACACCCTGAAGACCTCCTGGTGGAGTTCTTTTTGGTGCTGTGACTTCATGTGTCTCTGGCAGTAGCAAGGGACAGAAGGCAGTTTGGGGGTAAGACTCGGTGTATTTGGAGCACTAAAGAGCCTCCGTTCTTCTCACCCGCTGCTATTTCTCTGGGCTTCCTTGAAAAAGTTACATAAAAGTCAGACCTCGTTTGTCTTCCCCTCCACTGTCACTCGTCTGTCACCCTGGCTGAGTCTCTCCCTTGTGCACCCCAGAATCCGGAGAGAAGCTCGCCCCTCCCAAGGTGGAGGACTTAGGAGGACTGCTTCTGGGGACAGGCGCATAAGTGTCACCTACTGCGACGTGAGAGAAAAAGGCCCAGTTTCCATCCCAGAATCTTCCTTTCAGCATGGAAGGGTGGTCCTCGAAAACATCTGATTCTTTCCATCAGGGTGGGAACAATGAGGGAGAAGCCGGGAAACTTTCAAGGCCGTTCTTGGCTCCGTAGCTAATTCGAGGCTAATCTGCAATATATGAGACCCTGTCTAAGGAGAAGTGGACTGGAGGGGACAGGATCCGTCAACTTTCATAGAGTGCCCCACCCCCAATATGCAACATACAGAGGCGGATTCCCCACCCATCACCTCCAGGGACTTTGGTTGGGGGATTTAAAAACACCCCCGGGATTTGGGCACCCCTAAACTGCATCTGAGAGTCCGAGGACCCCGTCCTGGCCCCGCCTCCCGCCGGACGGCGCAGGACGCGGGGAGGGGAGCCGGGGACGAGGTCCGCCCCGACAAGGGGCGTGTGGCCCGGGCTGCTGGCTAGCTAGCGACCCGCTCGTAGGGGAGGGCAGAAAGTTCGGGTCCCCGACCGACTGACTTGAGAGCCGACGCGGCGAGCAGCGGGAGGCGGCGGCGGCCGGCAGAGGCGCGGCCGGGGCATGGACAGCGCGGCCGCCGCCTTCGCCCTGGACCCGCCAGCGCCCGGCCCCGGGCCCCCGCCCGCACCCGGTGACTGTGCCCAGGCGCGCAAAAACTTCTCGGTGAGCCACCTCCTGGACCTGGAGGAGGTGGCGGCTGCGGGGCGCAGGGCTGCGGGGCCGGTGCCGGGGCCCGAGGCGCGGGAGGGAGCGGCTCGCGAACCGTCCGGGGGCAGCAGCGGCAGCGAGGCGGCGCCGCAGGACGGTGAGTGCGCGGCGTGGGAACCGGGCAGGGGCAGCGGGACTCGGGCTGCGGGACTCGGGTTGAGGGATCCCTTCCTTAAGGAACTCGGGCTGTGGGGTTCACTGGCTGCGGGATCCACTGGCTCTGGAACTTTTAGTTGGTGGAGTCTTGTGAGACTGTGACTGTGGGATCACACGACTCCAAGATCTCAGCTACAGAGACCCATGAACTACAGGACCCCGACTGTGGTATCCCTGGGTTGTGGGACACAGAGTTTGCGAGACTGTGGCTGTGGACCCCAGCTACAGGAACCCCCTAGCTGCAGAATCCCAGCTGTGGGCACTGGAGGACTGGCTTGTTCTCAGCGGGAGCCACGATTCCAGAAACCGCAGCCCAGTGGTGAGCTGCTGTTGTTTCTTCGGAGGAGACCCTCTTTGAGCCAGATCCACTTAAGGTCTTGAGGATCTGTGACTTGGGGAAAGCTGGTTTCCCTTGCACTCCATACCCACCTACCCTCAGAAACTGTCTTTGTCACTGTTGGGGGAAACTGAGGCTGTGGAGGGGTCGAGCCTCTAAGCCAAACTTAGTTTTAGGACCTTTGAGCTAAGACAGGTCTTCAGAGGGTTTGTGGGGGTGGGGATATCTGCACAACCACACCCTTCAGTTTGGGGTGGGGGAACTCTCAGAGCACAGTTAGCTAGGCCTGGTTCCCCTGCAGAGGTTAAAGGTCATCTGGAAAGGGCTTTAAAGATACTACCCTACACACACACACACACACACACACTCACACACAACGCGCGCGCGCCACGGATTATAGAGTCCTCAGTTCAGCTTTTCAAAGAAGAGGGAGTTGCTGGGAAATACAGATGTAGGGGTGGATTTGGGGGAGGTGAGGCGGAGTGAAGGCTGAGAAGGAAGCAGAAGTCCCAGTTTGGATAGTTTCAGTGAAGCAGGACAGCTGGAGGGCCAGAGTCACAAAAGATCACCAAGGTGCTGGGGAGGGGTGTCTGGGGAAAACACTTCTGTCCCCTAGCTCTGCGACTATACTATCCCACTGGATGGATGAGACACCTGACTGTCTATCCCCAAACAATGTGTAGAGAGTGGACAGAACAGGGGTTGGTACCCACCCCACCCCACACCTTCCCGTCCACCTCAAGGACTCCACTTCCTGTGGAGGGTCAGGGTTAGACGGGGTGCTCAAGCAACCTGGGATCCTCTGCTTTCAGACAAAAGGGCTTCCTAGGGAGTCAGAGAAGACAGCGGCACTGTCTCAAAGAAAGCCTGTGAGCACATGTGTTCAGGGACATCCACAGAGCACCTTCTGATAAACCCCCACTGCTGCCAGGCAGGCATGGTACTCAGCCCCAGGAAGGCCCCTGCCTTCTGTGCTGGTGACCACTTCCCACCATTTGCAGGGGCCTGGCCGCTCTCTTCCCTCGGGTGTTGGGTGATGGATGATGACTGAGCTGACAGCCCTGGGAGTCAGCTTTTAGATCCTTGATGGAAAAGGAGAGGGATGGGGGCCGTTCAGGCCAGACATAGAATGAGGAGCCATAGAACTCTGAGTTCTCTGGTTTCACCTTGATGACTGAGAAGTGTGAGGCAGGACAGAATAAAATTAAGAATAAAATTGGGTGATGCGAGAGAAGGAAGGGGTAGACCAAGGAAGAGGTCCCTGGTGAGGGAGCAGAGGCACTGGCCCTGGAAGGGAGCAGACAGCACAAAGTCTGACTCCTTTGTCATGTAGCTGGTCCCCAAATGGAAGCCCTCCCCACCCCGTAATCCCAGACTGCATGTGTTAGCAGAGGATGGAGTGTGCAGATGGTGCCATTGGTGGTACTAGAAAGCTGGGTGGGTACTACTGCTCCCAAGAGCCCCAGGATCTGGCCACAGTCCCTGAAAGACCACGAGAACTGCCAGGCCTTTAATGAGGTCCAGCGTCTTGCACACTAGGTGTTTGAGGACAGAGGGTATGCTAGATGTAGGTGGAATCAGGCTGGAGACCCAAGAGCAGGTTGGAGAAACCACTCAGCCCCTGCCCCTAGCCTTGGAAACTGCACCCACATTTGCCGCTGAACTCTGGTGGGTCAGTGTCACCATGACAAGCTTCGCTCTAGATTGGAGCCTATAGAGGGAGGCCGAGGCAGCTTCCCGATGGTCCTTTGGTTAGTTGCCCCTTCTTACTGCCATGGATTGGTGGCTTCACAGTCCCGAGGATTCCAAAGATAGGGGAGGAGGGACCTGTCTTTTCTACATCCTGGTGAGCCCAGAACAAACTGCTGGAAAGAGGTACCTGCTGGGGAATAAGCTTCGAGACCCAGGGTGTACAAGGCCGTGGTTCTGTCCCCAACATAGGAAGGAGGAAGGAAGGGAGACAGACTTGAGTGCCTTGACTCACCCCCGGGGCAGCACACATGGGCCATGGGCTTTACTGTTAACTCTCTAATCCTGAGCCCTCAGCACTTCCAGGACACAGACATTCTTAAAAACCAATCTTCCTGTGGCTTCTGCGAAGTTTTTTCCCCCCAATAGATAGTTTATTCCCCCTCCAATAGAAAAATACAGGTTATTGGGGGGGTGCAAATGAATAAGAACTCCTGTTTTCATCCTGCTAATTAAAAAAACAAAACCAAACCAATCAAACAACCACCACCACTACCAGCAACAACTAAATTTCTTTTGTTTTTGAAAGCCACCCGTAGATCCAGCCCATGTCTGCCATGACTTTCCAAGGCTTTGCTCCCCCCCCACCCCCCCCCCCACCCCCGCCGGAGAACTGGCTTTTTAAGCTGTGGCTTTGCTAGTGACTCAGAACAAGCCAGGGTCTCGGGTTCCTTCTGAATCAAATGCTGAGCTATGCCAAGCACGTTAGGAAAATAAACCTGCGTTCGCTGCCTTTGCGATGGCATACAACAAAAGAAACCACATTAATAACCTCGAGTTTCTTTAAACCATTCCCTCCTGTGGGCAGGGCGGAAACCAGGCCATGGACATGCTGAGAAAATAAACATGGCCCCAGGAGCTAGGCAGAGAGGCCTGAGTCAGGATAGGCTGGGCCCTGCTCAGAGCTGATACCTGTTTGGTACCAGCACAAGATGCTGGGTTGCCATGGGGACTCTCAAGAGGATCCAATTTTGGGTGCTGGGACACCTGAAATCCAAGGACTCAGTGGAGCTAAGGCCTTTGTGAGATGAGTGGCAGTTGGTAATTGGGGTGAGCCTAGGTTAGGTGGGGGACCTGTCCCTTCCCCTTGACAAACAGGACCATGGGGCTACCTGGAAATGCTGGGTAATCAGTGGGTTTTCAGAGATTAATGCACTTCAGCCGTTTGCAGTGTGGCCGTCTGCAGTGGCCGTTTGCAGTGTGGCCGTCTGCATCTGACTTAGTTTGTTCAGAAAGCATCTAAGTTCATCTGTGTATCATGTGTCCAAACTTCTTTCCTTTTCAAGGCTGAATGATGTTCCACTGGATGGATTGATTATATTTTATTTGTCATTTTTCTCATGAGCAGACATGGGGTTTGGGTAGTGCTGCTGTGAACATCAGTACAGGTTCAAAGGCTTTGGATTCTTTGAGGTTTGTTTCTCTGCATGGAATTATTAGGTCATGTGGAGTCAGGCTGGAGTCCCAAGGGCAGGTTCGAGAAACCACTCACCCCCTGCCCCAGCCTTGGAAACAACACCCACATTTGTCACTGGACTCTGGTGGTTCAGGGTCACCATGCCAAACTTCGCTCTAGATTGGAGTCTATAGAGGGAGGCTGAGGCAGCTTCCTGCTGGTCCCTTGGTTAGTTCCAAACAGCTAATCAAAGATGGCCAAGGGCTCCAAAGATAGGGGACAAAGGTTCCTGTCTTTTACACATCCTGGTGAGCCCAGCCCAGATTGCTGCTTTCACTTTGGGTTCTAGAGAGCAATATGGACATCAAACTGATCTGAACATTGGACTAAGGTTTCCAGGTTTACAAGTGAGTACTTTTATACACTGAGCCATCTTGCCAGCCTGTCACCTGTGGGGTGGGACCAAGGATCATTCCTTATGGGGATGGGGCAAGCCCTAAACAGTTATGTGACACATAGTAGGTGCTCAATACAGAATTTCCAGACAGCTCCATGATATACTTACAGAGCTTATGGCTGTCATAATTTGAAGGCCCAGAGAGGTAGAGCAACCTGGCTAAAGAAAGTCTCACAGCTGGGAAAAGATGCCAGGTTGGCTTTGGGACTCCAAGTCCAGGCCTCTCTCTCCAGCACAGCCTTGTTGTGGGTGAGAGAAGTTACAAGTAGGAGCTCCTGGATGCTAGGGAGACTGGCTGTGGGGCTTGGGAGCTAAAGAGGTGAGGAAGTGGGGGATGGGACTGGAGGACCGATGGGATGGATTGGTCTGCTGGCTCGTCCTGGGGAGGGGTGTGATGTTAGGGAGGACTTGTCCTAAGGAAGAGATACTAGGGGACTGGGGACACTTAGTGGGTGGAGTGCTTGCTTAGCATGCACAAAACCCAGCACTGACCCCCTGGCACAGTGAGTTGGGTGCACACCCGCAATCCTAGCACAGAGGAAGTAGATGCAAGCAGACGAGGAGTTTAAGGTCATTCTCAGCTACATCTTGAGTTCAAGGTCAGCCTGGGCTACATGAAAACCTGTATCCAAAAAGAGGCAGATTGTGGTTGCTGCCTCGTTGGGAGTGGGCCAGGCAGGACTATGTGGAGATGGGACTGAAGGCAATATGAGGCATGTAGGGAGAATGACTAGGAACCCAGTGGGACCTCAGCCAAGTGTCATGTGTTGGGGTCCCACCTGCCTTGTCTTCTCTCCAACCCTGTGACTGTGACATGCGTCCTTTGACTATTCTCCACTCTGTAGAGAGGAAAACTGAGGCTCAGAAAACACCAGCTATGTGACAAGATAGCTTACCCTAGTCCCACTTAGGATTCTAACACATGTATGTCCTGTCCCAAAGCCCAATTGCTCTGCCCCAAGTCACCAGTGGAGCCTTGGAAATATGGAAGTGGCCTGACCAGGGCTGCCTTACATGCTCTGACAGGTGTGGCTGCACTGAGGGGCCGTGAGAGAAAGACAAAAAACAGAAGGAACCCAGCCGTGTGCCACAGGCATGGAGGAGAGTCGGGTGTCCAGCCTTGGGTTAGTTTAGGGAGGAAGCGTGCTGGGCCCCTGTCTCTTTCCTTCCCAATACCCATCCCCAGCCACAGATGGCAATGTGACAGAAAGCTGTCCCCCCAGCCCCGGCTTCCTATCTGTCCAGTCTTCTGTCTGTCCACAACTCTAGTCCTTCAGTCTCAGGCCCTGCTGACCTGCCCTGCTGACCCCTGGGCAGGAGCTGGTATAGAGCAGATAGAGTTGAGTTTGCCAAGAAAAGACTGGCTGCCTGCAGCTGTCTTCCCAAACGCCATCTTTCCATCTGGGAATGAGCCTTCTGCTCACAGTAGAGAAAGTTCTCGAGCTAACAAAACTGTCTCTCCATTTTTCTCTCTGTTGTAGTTTGAGGGTGAGAAACGTTGTCACCTGCTAGCATTTGGGGACCATATGCTGTCTGTCCTGGATTCACAGTCACAGAGTGACACGCAGACTAATGCACACATGCCTCACCTGGTGTGTGTGTGCTTACACACCCACTGTGAGGCTCCAGCTGGTCTAAATAGTCCCACTAGGCTTTGGGTGAGGCCGGCTCAGGCTCCTAGACAGTGTCAGAGCAGACATACCTGGCTACATGAGCCAAGGGTTAAGTGCTCTTAGGAGGTGTTGATAGGAGAGAGGCTTCCTGTTAGAGCTTGAGGGAGGGCGTGTCTCCATATGCTCTTGTGGTGGTCAGGGCCACAGACTGGGTATCGTCATCAGCACACACTGAGCCATCAGGGAGGGGCAGGGCTTGTCAGGCTGAGAGGAGCTGAGCTAGCTGCTGTCAAATAAGAGGCCACAGCCGCCATCCATGGCTTACGGATCTCCCAAGCACAGCAGAGAAACCCGGAGACCAAGAACACAGCTTCACTAGTTGTCCTGAAGATCAGAACACTGATGTCCTGCTCGCCCCAAGCTTGGGTCCCTTCCACATCTGTTTGTTCCCTGACCTACTCTCGTGGTGGTGGGGAGGCAGAGGGCTGGCGATGACAGGACACCATCCAAATGGGGCCCTTTATGGGTAATGATATTTTTTATTGTGCCCCTAAAAATAAAACATGCTCTGGAAGAGATTAGCTTGGGACTTTTAAGATGGATTCTGCTTGCCTGTGTGTGGGATGGGCAGCCAGGACATCATTGGTCTTTGCTGGTAGGGCCGTGGAAAGGTCTAGGAAAGGGGGGCCTGAAAGACGGAGCCATGGCCTGGCCTGAGCTGAAGTCTAGGAGGCTGTCTTCAAAGAACAGCCTGGTATAAGATAGCAGAGGAGCATTAGGCTCAGGGCTGGGTGGCCTGGAAGCTTCCACAGAGGGACCCTGTTCCCTCCAGCCCTAGGCCAAAATAAACTCCTCAGCAGCTCCAGATGTGGCAGGTGTGAGCTACCATCTCTGTGACATTGCTGCTCAAGAAGATGCTGTGGGTGTTTCTATACAGGGGTCAGAACGTCTGAGTTCCCACCTGATCTAACCCAGCCTTCCACCTGAAGCCTGCCCAGCCTCTGAGCCCATACTCTGCACCCTGTGGGTTGGAATCAAATGGCTGGACCACCTGTCTCTGGACATAATGAGATTCCAGGGCTCATCTGTGAAGCTGATAGAAATGTATTCCCAGACTCTGGGGATGAGAGTTCCTGATCCCAGACCTGGGTACCTGGATATAAAGTCCCCTATCTGCAAGATTTTGTGTTTATTTAGTTTGATTTAGTTTTTAGATCCAGAGTCTTAGGTAGCCCAGACTGGGCTAGAACTCATTATATAACCAGGAATGACTTTGTCCTCAGACGAATCCTCCTGCCTCCACAGCCCAAGGGCTAGGATTATAGACATGCTATGCAATGAGCCCGGGGCTCTGTGCATGCCAGGCAAAGCACTCACCAACTGAGCAACAGCCACAGTTAGCCCCCAGGTGGGTTTTATACCCTGCTAATGATCTTCCAGAGCCAACTGCATCCATTGCCACCTCTGTTTTACTGACTGAGAAACAGCCTTCTTGGTGACAGAGCAGTTGTGTAAGGTGCTATGGAAACATGGAGTTGAAGGATCTGGAGGGGTGACTGCTCAGCAAGAAAGCCCCAAGGGTTAGGTGGGTAGCCGCTCTCATCTACCCAGGGATGGGTAGCCGCTCTCATCTACACAGTGTCTGACATTGCCCAAGCACCTGCCCTGGACCAGCCCAAGGCATCCTGAGAGGTTAGGATAAAGTAGGGTCCTGGCTGGATCCTCTGTGCCCTGACCCTGCTCCCGCCCCAGGTGTGGCGCCCAGGGTTCAGCTTGGGCTCGTCTGGAGCTGGGTTCTCTATAGCCCTGGTTCCTATCATCCCAAGGTCCCTCTTTTCTGCCACCCTTCCTTTTCCATCACACCCCCTGTGGCTCCCTTTAAGGGCAATCACCTGGGGATGAGTATTGCAGTCCCTAGTGGGGTCATTTCTTTCCATCAGTCCCACCTCCTTCCTGTCTCCCCATCATCCCCACCCCCACCCCTCCCCCATGACAGCCTCCCTTCTTGCCTTGGGTGAAGCCGTTTACATGCCAGGGATGGCGTTATTAAAAATGACATTTAACCAGGGCTGGAATTACCACGCGGATGGCTGCAAACCTTGGAATCAAAGCAGAGCCGCAGGGTGGGCGCGCCTGGCAGGGGCCTTGCAGCCTCCCCGCCGCCAGAGCTCTGCGAAGGCTTCCCACATAAAACCCCCACAGACCATTGAGGTCTTGAAAGCCAGCGCACCTCCTTTCATTAGACTAACAAATAACGAGTAACAGAAAACATCTGTTCACAGCAGCCCTAATGCTCTCAAGATGGACTCTGGGTGGCTGGGCTAGCCAGTGGGCACCCAGTGTGTGGGGGTGCAGGTTAGGGTTGCTCCCACCCCAGGCTGGCCCTCAGGCAGTGAGGCCAAGAGCTGCCTTTTCCTTGTGTCTTTCAGGCTTGGCCATTCACTCTCCCTTCTCACTGATAAGGATTTGTAATCTGAGGGTCTGTATGCAAGAAGGTGGGGTTACTGGATGACGGACACCATAACCCCAACATTTAGGAGTGATATAGGATCAAAGCACTAGAAATTAGAGTTTTGAGTCCTGGCCAGGCCCTGGGCCGGTGATGTGATGATGTAATAATGTTGTGTTCCTCAGAAGGTTTCTTGCTGTCCCCTACACACAGACACACACACACAGACACACACACACAGACACACACACACATAGACACACACACACAGACACACACACACACACACACACACACACACACACACACACACAGAGTGAGTTTAGTCCCCAGAGCTGGAGGGACGGTAGTTCTCTTGTCCTTATAGAAGCTTGGTGCCCTGTAAAAGCCCCTTCACTACCAATCCTGGTCTCCAAAAGCTAGAGAGACCCATTGCTAGGGCCCAGAAGGTTGGAGGCCAGAAGAAGCATAAGTGTGAGCCCCACAGATTAAATGTGGAGAAGACAGGCCTGTTTCCTGCACCAAGGGAGAGCTCAGGACATCCCAACATTGACTTCATACAGATATCTTGCCTTTCTTCTCTTCATGACCAAGCCACACAAAGGATGCCCTGTCGTCCCCAAGAGACAATGATAGGAGACTGTAACTTCTTTCTCGCCAGCATCAGCTCTGCCTACTCCTTTAAGGAAGTTAGGTGGCATTCCTTTATTTGGTCATTATTCATTCTGCACACAGGCACTTTGCTGGCGTATACCATGACCTGGCCAGACTTTGTCCCTGAGGGCTTGGAGCCCAGCAGGAGGGCAGTATAGTCTTCTTGCTTCTTCTTAGCCCTCTGCACTCTACCCACGGCTGGTTTGTCCTGGCAGCCCATGATGAGGTGGAGCAGGGTGCCCCATGTCCCAGCTGGAAAACCAGAGTGACTTCTCCATGGTTGCCCAGGGAATGTGCAGGGACTGCTGCAGCCACGTCACAGTCCGAGGCTGCAGATGGCCAGGTTGCTACTGAGTCCTCTTTCTGTATGCTGCCAAGGTTGGATTTCTTTCTGTCTGTCCCCTTCCCACCAAGAATCTGCTGTAAGATTCACTAGTCTCCTGGCTGGGCCTGCCTGAGGCTGGGGTTGTGCTGTGCTGGAGGAGGGAAGCTGGGTAGAGTTTCTTTAAGACATCCTGTTTCAATTGGGAGGCCAAACTCTCCTGCTGAGCTGGTTCTCTGGGTACCACAGCCCACAGAGGGAAGTGTCAGGACTCTAAGCGGGAAATGACTGGAGACAAGAAGTAAAAACTGCTGCTCTGGTTTCATGGGGAAGGAGAAAGGAAAGAGCCAGATCTAATAGCAGCTGAAATCAGGTTCATTATTTAAATATAACTGTTGCTGGGGCTGCAGATTTGGGGCTTTCAGGGGTAGGGGGGATCATGAGGGCTCTAGTTTCTATTTCAAGGCATTGGAAGTGAGGGTGGGGTTCCTGTTAACCCTTCCCTTGTTCCTTGCCTGTCTGTTGAGAGTATCACACATTCCAAGCCTAGGCTGGGCTCTGGGTGAAGGGGCTGCCTAACTCCTACCATAGGAACAACCAGAAGGTGTTCTGGAGGAGGCAGAGTCTCAGAAGAGACCTAAAGTCAGAGTGAGGTAGCTATGAGTTGGGGTCCTTGGGGTGCTGGGGAATCAGAGAGAGATACAGAGGCTTTAAGTAGGAGAAGAACCTGTCTGTCCCAGAAGCTGGAATGAGAGGCAGGAGATGGCCGAAGAGTGTATCCTTCAAGATTGGCCATTATTTCTGGGCAGTGGTGGTGCATACCTCTAATCCCAGAACTTGAGAGGTAGAGGCAGGCAAGTCTCTGAGTTCAAAGCCAGCCTGGTCTACTGAGCTAGCTTCAGGACAGATATGGCTACTACACAGAGAAATCCTGTCTCAACTACAACAACAACAGATTAGATTAGCCATGGTTAGAGCCAGGCCTGGTGGCACAGGCCTATAGTGAAAACTACTCAGGAGGCCGAGGCAAGAAGATTTTGAGCTCAAGGTCTGTGTGGGCCATTTTATGAGAGCCTGTGTCAAAAGAAAAATGTAGAACAAGGGTTAGGGACGTAGCTCAGTAGTAGCCCTTCTTGTCATGATGGAGGCTGAGGCCCCTGAGTTCTACTTCAGCACTGAGAGAGAGGAGAGAGAAAAGATTTCCCATTCATGTGCACAGGGGATAGTTCCCCACATTTGTGGGTGTCTGGGGTGTGACACCAACAGCTCCCCATCCGTACCTGAGGTGGGGTTCTCACAATTACCAAAAGTCTAATGTGATAACAGCTGCCCTGAGCCTTTTGGGTTACTCAGTCTCCAGAGGAGCTGCCCACCAGCCCTACCCAGCCCTGGCCTCTGCTCTCTAAGATCAGAGCATGGCTGTCCCCACATTAGGGACATTCAGAGGAGCTCCGGAGACTTGTAGGGTGAGAGTAGCTGTGAGTCTGTCTGGCACCAGCAGGTGTGCAGAAACACAGACAGCTTACAGTTTGGTTCCCTCTCTCTGACAGTCTGAGGAGCAGACACAGTGTAGTCTGCAGGGGGTGGGGTTGACCAAGGAAAGGTTCCCAGGCCCCACAATCTGCCTGTGGCTTTACAGGCACCTAACTTTGCAGGTCAGTGCGTCCCAACCCACTGGACATAGTCCCTGAATCCCTGCCCAGCTTGCCCTGTGGCCCAGGTCCCCTCAGAAGGGACAGCATTATTGAAACCCCTTGCTGTTTGAGTCTGGCCCTGCTGGTTGCTGCCATGCAGACAGAGACATGTTGCTTTCTTCTCTGTGGCATCCATGTAACCATAGCTAATTTCATGACAAATCCCATCCCTAAAATACAGCACAACTATTTTATAATGTGGTGTTTGAGGTTAAAAATTCAAATGAGAGATTAATTGCTATTTCCAGATCTGTGGATAAGATGGCTTTGGATCCATGTGTGTCCCCAGAGCTGCACAAGGCCTCCCATCATGCTTAGAACACGCATGTCCATACTTGGCCTTGACTGCTGGAATATTTGGGTAGATGTGATATTTGCATTCATTTTGGCGTTGATCGAAGATCTTACTGCCTTTGCTGCCGAGGGCCCAAAGGCCTAAGTGGTGACCAGAGCAGGTCCCCTCTCCAATGACATAGTAGCTCCAGAGTTCGGGGAAACAGATGGCAGGAGGAAAGAAATACATAGAATGGGAGCATCAAAGAAGAAAGGGTAAGGGCTGGGTGAACCTCCTCTGCCCAGTACTCTTGGCTCTCTTATCTGCCTTCTTTCTTGCAACCTCCAAATCAGAACCCCATGGAAGTGTAAGTCAGGCCCTGAGGGCAGGATAGATGGTGAGGCTGGAACTCTGCCAGGGAAGATGCCAGGCCAGCCCTGTTCCCAAGAGAGTGGATATGGAAAGGGTCTCCCTTTGGCACATTGGGGTCATCTCAGAGTCTCCCCACAAGGCGTCTGGGCTCTGAGAGCTCTCAAGTTTAGTGTCACTCTGGGGATCTGCAGTGTTCCTCCCTCCCTCCACAGTCCCAATTTCTAAAGATGGTTGTGATGAGGAGTCAGGAAACCGTCTCTTCCTGAGGGCTTGTTGCCACGGCAATTTCTCTATGCATCTAAGGCCCCAGAAAAGTAGGTCTAGGGAGGCCATGGAACCAGGCTGGTGTCACTTAGCTCTTTGGGGCAAGAGGCTTCCCTCTCTGGAATTCAGTGGCTTCACTGGGTAGGCGAGGCACTGGCAACAGCAATCCCAGAGATGAGGGTTGTGAGACAGGAAGCTACCATACCTCCCAATATTATTATTATTATTTCCATTACTATTATTGGTGGCTCCTACATTGGAAAGAGAGAACTATTTGAGCATGCAGACATGCCTGGCAGCTGCTAGTCCCAGAGGACCTTCATCTCCTCAGCCTAGGGATGAGGGAGTGCCACAACCCTAACCAACTCCATATTAAGGCAACAAAACAAAACTAAAAAACCAACCCCCCCCCACAAAATCCCTGTCCCTCTGCCCCCAGCCCACCCTGGGGCGGGACAGGGAGAGTAGGGTCTGGTTAACTGGTCCTTTGCTGGCAGGTTGGGTGCCAAGATGGAGCGGGAAGTGCATCTGTGACTCCACCCTCCCGGGAGAGCTTTGCCTGTTTCAGGGAACAGCTATAGAGTCCCAGCCCTGCCCTCAGCCTTTGGCATAGCAGATTGATTGACTGAAAGCCTGGCAGAGAGCTGGGGCAGGGACAGCCTGGGGGCGGGGCTCCATCCTGGGGATCCTGCTGCAGGTGCAGCCCTCAGGCCACTAGCTTTTCCTCCCCACCCCCAACAGCCCCTGCGTCTGCCTGCAGAGTCACTGTAGTCTTCTCTCGCTGAAATCTGGGTCAGCAGGGAGTCTCATTGGCACCTGCTTTGTGGCAATAGCTAATAGTCTCTGTCGTAGAGGCCCCTGCTACCTATAACACACTCTGCAGGCCTCCCTTTCTCCTTTTGGAAGGCTCTGCCTTGCTTCTCCAGCCTCTCCTGAGTGCAGACAGGCATCCTCCAGTGGGCTTCTTCAAGGCTGCATAGCCATGCCCAGGCACAGTGGAGACTCGGCTACCATTCCCCAAGCTGTATTGCCTATGACACAAGGCTGAGGCTGACTGGAGCTCAGGAAAGGCTGTGAAGATCCAAATCACCTGTGTGTACCAGAAGGACTCACCTTGCATGTGGCAAGGACAGGGCTGAGAGCCCCGGAGAAAGCGTTCCCAAAGTGGGTCCCTCCAGCATGGTTCTCCTTAGACTTGAGGTACAGAGGGTGTCCCAGGGGTGGAGGAATAATGTCCTCACTCTGCCAAGCTGGGTACAAGGGCCTAGGTATGGTGGAGCCCAGACAGTGTCATCTACAGCTAATAGAAATGTGTCTGAGGGCTTAGTTTGTGCATCCGTTGCCCAATACTTTCCCAGCATGCAAAGGCCCCTGGGCTCCACCCAGCACTGCATAAGCCAAATGTGATTGCACACAACTGTAAAACTTGGGAGGTGGAGGCAGGGAATCAGAAATTTAGAGTTACGTGTGTGTGTGTGTGTGTGTGTGTGTGTGTGTGTGTGGAAGAGAGAGAGAGAGAGAAGAGAGAGAGAGAGAGAGAGAGAGAAAGAGAGAGAGAGACCCATCTCTGTAGGAAAAGGCAGAGACAGAGACAGAAAGGCCCATGACAGAAGTATGGATCCAGATGTGCCTAACACCCTACCCACGTTTCCTAGTCACTTGCTCTGGTTTAGCCTAGGCTAGTCTGCTCAGGTCCCTTGACACTTTCTTTCTCTTTCTGGCTGCAAACTTGCTATACAGCTGAGGCATGGCTCGAGATCAAGGAGAAGAGGAGGAAAATACCCAGCCTCCAATGCTAGGAGGCTCATGGCTTGCTTTGGGTCTGTGCTAGGCCAACCTTGGGGACTGTGACAGCCAGGCACTCTTCAAATCATGTCATACCAGGGCTTGCTGGGCAGAATCCCTGCTCATCCAGAGTCTCAGAACCCAAGTGGCACCCAACAGCCCCTACTCTACTTGGTTCCGGTCTCCTCCTCTCTGGGAAGATTCCAACATGGATTGTTGAAGAAGGGAGTCTGGGGTTTCTTACAGAAAGAGGAGCTGGAATTATTAGGGGTTCAGCTTAGGGGCCAGGACCCTTAGAGGGCAAATTATGCAGATAAGTTCCACCTGTCTTTGGGGACAGCCACCTAACATGCACACACACACACACACACACACACACACACACACACCAGCTGGAAGGGGCTGAGGTTTACGAGGTTTGCACAGTTTAACTCCCACAGCCCACTCTCCTAGGTGGTGAAGGGCATTGACAGCCCTGCACAGGGCGTTATATGGCGGAATTTGACACAGTGGAGGCTTCCCTAGGCTTTGTCTCATGTTCACCTTTATGACATCAACTTGGGATCTGCCGTGGTCAGAGAATTGAGGTTCCATCAATTCAGCAATCTGTCTAACTTATTGGCCCTGCTTCTGGGAGCCAGGGAGAGATTTGAATTTTCTTTTCTTTTTAAATTTAATTTAATTTTTTTCATTCATTCACTTTACATCCCACTTACTGCTCCCCTCCTGGTCACCACCTCCCATAATCCTTCTTCCATTCCCCCTCCTCTTCTTCTCTGAGTGGGTGGGAGCCCCCTGGGTTTCCCCCGATCCTGGCACTTCAAGTCTCTTCGAGGCTAAGTACTTCCTCTCCCATTGAGGCCACACAAGGCAGCCTAGCTAGAACATATCCTACATACAGGCAACAGCTTGGGATAGCCCCCACTCTAGTAGTTCAGGACCCACAGGAAGGTCAAGTTGCACATCTGCTACATATGTGCTGGGAGACCTAGGTCCAGCCCGTGTATATTCTTTGGTTGGTAGTTTAGTCTCTGAAAGCCCCAAGGATCCAGTTAGTTGGTTTTCTGTGGTGTTCCTATGCCCTTCTTCCTTCTGTTCTAACATAGGAGTCCCCAAGCTCCATCCACCGTTTGGCTGTGGTGTCTGCATCTGTCTGAGTCAGCTGCTGGGTGGAGCCTCTCAGAGGACAACATGTGCCTTGAACTCAGAAATCCACCTGCCTCTGCCTCCCAAGTGCTGGAATTAAAGGCTGTGCCACCACTGCCCGGCTCATGCTTGCATTTCTTGTAGACAGGATAAATTTTGGGTTGAAAGTTTCGTGGGCAGAATTTTCTCGTTTGAAAAAGAAATTGTCTTTTCCCCTGCTGTGCTGGTGCTGTGGATGGAACCCAGGGCCTCATGCATGCTGGGTAAGTGCTCTACCACTGAGCTTCACTGCTGGGCAGAGTCATCTTTCCTCCCCATTTAAATGGACTTTTCTCCATTTCCACTTGGACACAGAGTCTGGGGTTCCTGGCCTGTACCATCAGGTTTGCTAAGCAGACTTTTTGTTTTTCTAAAGTAGATTTCCCACACCTCTCCTGCCTCTTCCCACAGCCCTCCCCCACAATGCACCCTGTCAGGTGATCAGCTGACTTTCACACGGGCACACCACCACCAGGTGTCCACAGTCAGGCGGGGGTCACTCTGGTGTGGGGCTTTGGTGGGTTGGACAGATGTGTGATGGATGTCTACCATTGTGATGTCACTGCCCTGAAAACCAGCTGTGCTTAGGCTCCTCCCACTCCCTTCTCTTTCCTCGGAACCTCCGACCAGTAATAATGCACAGTTTTGCACTATTCCGCTGGGAAACCTGGACAGGGAGAGATGGTTCCCTTCTTTTCCTGGCACGAGTGTAAGGCTCCCCCTTCATGTCATTGCCATCTTTCTCCTCCTCCTCCTCAAAAGATTTAATTTATTTATGTGCATATGTGTTTGTTTGCCTTGCACGTGTATGCAGGAGCTCTTAGGAGCCAGGGATGTTGGACCCCCTGAAGCAGGAATTACAGGCCTTGGGAGTCAGTTGCCTGCAGGGCTGATGGGAACTGAACTCAGGTCCTCTGCAAGAGCAGTGAGGGCTCTTAGTGGCTGAGCAGTCGCTCAGCCCTGTGTCATTTCTTTGTTGAGACAGATCTTGCTGTGTAACCCTGGCTGACCTCGGAGGTGTGGTGATCCCCTTGCCTCCATCTCCTGCATGTCCTGATTACAAACATTCATCACCATGGCCGGCTTTGGAATTTTTAAAGTATTATTATTATTGTGTATGTTTGTGCCTCCAGCAAGAGTATAGAGGCCAGAGAACAAGTCTGTGGAGTTGTTGTTGTCCCCTTCCACCTTTCTGTGAGTTCTGAAGATCAAATTTAAGTCTTCACGGCTGCTAACCTACTGAACCATCACACTAGCTCACAGCTCACATTTTTATGTTTGTATTTTGAGGCTAGCCCAAACTAGTCTAGAATGTACAGTCTAGCCCAGGATGGGCTCTGATCCTTTCTCCACCTTAATGCAGGGATTGCGGGTGCACCCCACAACACCTGGTTTCCCAGGGAGAAACAGCACCTCCTTTTCAGCGTGAGTGACAGCCTGCATCACGGGTTGTCCAAAGACTCATGGAGGACATCTCAGTGACCCCACGCTCATGACGTTGTGAGCAAGAGTGCTGTGGGTGTCCTTGTGCAGGTGTTGGTGTTGTGGACACTTCAGCTCACAGTCGATCTCGCCCAGGGTGACGGCTGAATTTGGCAGTATAGAGCTCAGAGAGAAGCTTGCAGGCTAGGAGTTCTGCTGCCGCCCCACCCCCTCCACACCCCTGTTCTCTTGCAGTCTGACTGATAAGTGCTCCCAAGTGCTGGGATTAAAGATGTTCGCTACCACTGCCTGGCTTTAAAAAAAAAAAGTTTATGTTGGCTTTACGACATAATCCCAGCATTGGGGGGGGGGGGAGCTGGGGGCAGAGGCAGGTGGATCTCTGAGTTTTAGGCCAGCCTGGTCTACAGAGTGAGTTTCAGGACAGCCAGGGCTGCATGGTGAGACCCTGTCTTGGAAAACAAAGCAAAAAGTGTTTACTATGTTTATGAATGTGGACACACATGGCTCCGTGCACACGCGGAGGTTAGAGGACAACTGTCAGGAGTCCATGCCCTCTTTCCGCTAGGGAGGGTTTGTCTCGTCTGCACAGAGCCCAGGCTGGCTGGTCCATGAGGGTCCTGGTGACTCTGCCCTCCATCTGGGCTACAGACAAACACTAGTGCTTGTGGGTTTTGTTTTTATTTTAATTTATTTATTTTATTTTTTTTGGTTGGCCTTGAACTCCGCCTGCCTCTGCCTCCCAAGTGCTGGGATTAAAGGCGTGTGCCACCACCGCCCGGCTTGTTTTGTTTTTAAATGTGAATTCTAAGCATTGAACTGGCATGGTCACACTTGTGCAGCAAACAGTCTTACCTGTGGAACCATCTTCCTGGCCCCAATTACCATTTAATTTTGTAAAAAAAAAAAATTATTTAAAAATTATTGCTGTGTGTGTGTGTGTGTGTGTGTGTGTGTGTGATGGGAGTGTATCCAGGCTAGCTCAGAGAGGTCTAAGGTGGGTCCACAGCACCTACAGTGAAGCTTTTGGGTGACCCTGCAGTGTAGGGAAATACTCCACACTCTTAAGGCAGGTGGGAAGGGCCAGCTCAAGCCAGAACTCCTGAGGACGCAAGGTTACTCCAGGGGCATTCTCTGCCCTTCAGTTCAGAAAGGACGCCAGCCGTCCGCACACCCTTGAGAGCTTCCCATCTAAGAGGCATGATGTGGAAGTTAGGCAAGGAAGTTAGGCAAGGTGACAGGGTTTAGCTCAGTGGTCAGACTCTGCCACAGGCCCTCTACAGTACAGACGGTTAAATTGTTTGCTGAGCAAACTTGACCACTCAAGTTCAGTCCCCAAAAACCACATAAAGTGGCCCTTCTGGAGAGCCAGGATGAGGAGGTGACAGATAAGTTGATGAGTGGTTCTGGCTGTAAAGTCCCCGATGGTCAGCTGCCTCAGCCTGCCTCATCACACACACACACACACACACACGCACACGCACACGCACACGCGTCTCCATGTCCCCTCTCAGCCCCACATCTTAGAGCGTCAGTCAAGGGAAACAAGACTCCAACCAGCTCACAACCTGCGGGTGAATTCAACTGAAAGTAAAAATGTCTCTGTGCATACCGGTCTCAGGGCAGGCGACCGTGTGAGCATCTTCCCTACTCAGAAGTCTGCAAATTGGTTTGTGTTCTACACTCCAGACTTTCTCATTCCTGGGTGAGCAAGCACCCCAAATGGATTTATGGGTGAATGAATGGGACCAGGTTCTTCTGTTCTGCCAGTTATGCAGCTCAGAAAAAGGTGAGTGCTGGCTTTGATGTGGCCCCACCTCTTTATAAAGCCCCTCTGTAGAAGGATTGCAGGACCCAGAGCCAAGAAACCCTTGCAGTTTGCAAGCACACATGTGTACTGGGAGGAGCCAGATGTTCCAGGAGTGCTACTCAGTAGCTCGTTGTAGCTCACTGCAATCTATCACCAGATACTGGAGTGTGAGTGACTACCCCTAAAGATCACAGTCTCCTCTACAGAACAACTAGGCTCGCCCTTTGGTGGCCAGAAAGGCCTTTGCAGGGCAGGGCAGTTCTCAGGAATACCAATGAACCTGGTTGCGCTCTGGGACCCTGCTGGGGAATGGATGGTGTTTGGTCACCCAAGATCTTGGAGCATCCCAGGAAACCTCACATCCTCTAGGCGCAGGGGCTAAGGGTTCCGGAGAAAAGGGGACTGAATGGCCGTTACTTTGGGGTGACTGGGTGTCTTACAGCCAAGGATGTGGTCTAGTCCAGTGCCTATGCTGTGCCTTTTCTCCATATGTCCTCCCAGCCTCAGTTTCCCTTCCTGGGCCGTGGGGGTGGGGTGGGGATGGTGACGGTGGTACCCGGGATGCGACAGGGCGGGGCGCGGCAGGCTGTTAACGGTGTCTGGGCCGCGGGGCTGCGGCGAGGCCGGCGCCAGGGCCGCGCCTGGAACCAGATGTGGCGGCGCCGCCCTGGCCGCCCCGGCGGCTCGCACGCTCGGCCTGGCGCGCACATGGCTAGCGGCTGCGGGCGCGGTCCCCGGGTCCTGCGACCCCAGGCCGGAATGGCGAGAACTGGACCCGGGACCGGCTGAGGGAAGAGGTGACCCAAAAGCCAACCCCGAACCGTTCCTGCTCTGGAGGACTGGAGACCCTCACGCCCCCAGAGATTGTTTTGCTTAAGTCCTGCATAAGCTGTTTCAAAGCTGAGTCATCTTAGGGGCCGCCAGTTGGAAAGGAGAGGAGAGAAGGGGGGTGCGGCTTTGGAACTCCGATTCTGCCATGGGCTTGTCTGTCATCCACCAGACCAGAACAAGGGGTCTCATTGAGGCTTGACCCAGCGACACACCTGTGGCCCCGACTCTGATGTCCTCATTCCAGCTTTGGGATGGTGGTCTCTGGGCTCCCAGGCTCCTGAGTGTGATCTGCTGGGATACTATATCCTAGGTTGGTAGAGGAGAGAAGAAAACAATGTGGGTAAAATTCATCTCCGGGAAGGCCAGGCCAGCCCAGTTCAGCTACAGAAGAGGGCTTGCCTTGTTCTTAGGGGAGGGAAGTGCAGTGGTTTGCATCCCTTTCCAGTGAGTGGTTGGGAAAGAATGGTCCAGTCCTGAGGAGACTCCAGGCTCCCTGGTTCTGATGTAGGAGGGAAGGAGGGCTGCCCACCTCTACCCAACAGGCCAATTTCTTCTTGATGCTGTTGGGTGGGGACACCCCAGGCATTTGCAGGGGTCAAGCATCCAGGGCGGGGGACAGTCCAAACTCCAAGAACTCCAGGATCCCCTATACCTCTCCCAAAACCTTAGAGGACTCTTGGGCCCACTTCCCAGAGAAACTGAAGTCCAAAGAGCAGCGGGCAGAGAGGGAAGGATGGTTTAGAGATGGAATCTAATTTGTGTCTGGGGGCTCTGGGAACTGGGTGCTTAGCATCAAACTTCAGGAAATCAGTGAAGCTGGTGGACTCGCTCTGTGTATGTGCATGCGTGTGTGCATATGTGTGCGTGCATGTGTGTGTATGTATGTGAGCATGCACATATATGCATGTGTATATATGAATGCATTATGTGTGCATGTATGTATGTGAGTATGCACATGTATGCATGTGTGTGTCTATGTGTATATGTGTGCATTGTTTGTGCATGTGTGTGTGCATATATGTATGTGAGCATGCACATGTAGGCATGTTTGTGTCTATTTGTCTATGTGTGCATTGTGTGTGTGTTTGTGTGTGTATGTGTGCATTGTATGTGTCTGTATCTGTGTGCACATGTGTGTTTGTGCATGTATGTGTGTGAGCATGCACATATATGCATGTGTGTGTCTGTGTGCATTGTGTGTATCTATGATGTGCATTGTGTGTGTCAGTGTGTGCATGTGTGTATGTGAGTATGCACATGTGTATGTATGTATGTGTGTGAGTGTGTTCCATTCCTTCAGCCGTGAAGTATCATAGGAAGAAGAGAGCTGATCTCTGAGATGCTAAGAGTCACCTAGGAGGGAGACCTCTGTTCCTGGCAGTTTTTTCTCTGCAAATTCCACACTAGAAACAGCCATTTAGAGAGGGCCATTAAAGTAACTTGCCTAAAGTTTGCACAAGCACGGCAAATGGGAGTGTTTCTGGAATTTCTTCCTTGAGGAGATGTAAGCAACACCTACCCCTTCCTCATAAGACTGTTAAACCAAAGTTCACCTCGGGGAATCAATAAGTATATTGGGCTTACTTACAGAGCATGCATGAGAGGTTGCTAATGGAAGTGTGGGGGACCTCAAAACAGCCACACTGGAAAAGTCTTCACCCAGCAAAGATGATGGCTTCCCATAGCTTCATAGATGGAGGACACACATACACACACACACTTAATCTCCTCCAACCTATGAACTCTGACCGTTTGGAGCCTCTGCCCCAGGGCCGTGAGCTATTACTGCAGAATTGCATACAAATGGCTGGTGGAAAGGCTGGGCCACTCAGGTGAGGGTCCAGAGACTGTATTCCTTCTATGAGGCACTGTCAACAGCCAACAAGCCCAGCCCCCGCCTTGTAAGATCATGGCTGCTTAACTTGGAAGAACAAAGGTGTTTACAACACCTCTAGATAAATAAATATGCCAACCTGAGAGTTGTGTGTCCCAGGCACTGTGTTAAGAACAGTGAGTATATGAATTCATCCCTTGTATTGGAGGTGGATGGAGGGATCCTGCTGTCCTCTCTGCTAGGCTGAAGCTCAGAACACCCACTCCTAGTCTCCCCGCAGTGAGTGAGTCTGGGATTTGAACCCACAGGTTAGCCCAAGTATCCAGCATTTTCTCAGATGAGCTCAGTGACTTCTGTGGGCTAGCTCATGCTGAACAGCGGGCCATCAGAAAATGCTGGGGGTAGGGATGTGGATGGAAGGCGTCCTATCAACTGTTCCTGACAAGCCAACAGAAGGAATGCTTTTTCTTTAACACGAGAAAAATCTTGAATCATCCTAAGTGTCCATGGAGAGGGGATGGACTGGCTAAGCAAAGTCTTCACTGGGAAGTCATGCCATTGATCGATCGCAGGGACTGTGAAGAGGCTAGGACACCTGGCAGGTGTGGAGTGGAGATGAGTGTCAGGCACCTGCGTCGGCCTAGTTCTACGCCGATTGCTTTGAGAAGTCTGATGTCCCCCTTGTCACCTTGAATCAACTTCATGAGATGTTTAGATAAAAATTGACAGAATAAAACCTATACACGCCTCGGTGCCAGGTATGTGGCCTTAGAGACCATGGTCCTTATCCCTAGTAAGGAGCCTGCGACTCAGAAAAGCAAAGCTCTGCGCTCACAGAGCTGGCAGAGCTGGCAGGCAAAACCAGGCCTTGAATGCAGCCATTGAACTTGAACATGTGGTCCCCACTGCATGGCTGCAGGGATCGGTGCGACGGTCCTGGAGTTGTGCAGCACACAGCCCAAGCAGATGTACACCTTGTACCTGGAATGTCTGCTCTGACCTGATAACCAAAAAGAGGTGGGGGAGGGGGGGATGTCTCACATATGTGGTAGATTTGTGATAGCAGTGTGGCAAGGGATACAGGACAGGAAGCGTATGAAACAAATAACAAATATTTACCATGGCGAGGGATGTAGAGACATGGGCCTCTATTGTCCATTATTTCTTCTCCTTAAAAAAGAGAATCTGGTCTCTAGAGCTCCTCTCTCTATTGCTTTCTGTAATAATGGAAACTTCTTTTTCTATCCTGCACAAACCTAGCCACAGGTGGCTACTAAGGCCGTAAGACACGGACTGTTTTTAAGCAGAGGAATTGGGTTTGCATTCTTTGTTTTTAATTAATAATTAACCAATTAAATGTATTAGGTTTATTCATTTTATTTTAAGCGTGAATGTTTGGCCTGCGTGTATGTATATCCATGGGCATGCCTGATGGCCAGAGATGGCACGGGAGCTCCTGTAAACTGGAAAATGGTTGTGAGACATCATGCAGGTGCTGGGAATCAAACCAGGTCCTCTGCAAACAAGAGTAACAAGTGCTCTTAACTGCTGAGCCATCCCTCTCACCCCAGTAAAACCAGAGAGACCAGAAGAGGGCAAGGCATCCCTAGAGCTGTGAGTCGGCAGTGGGTGCTAGGAACCAAATTCTGGTTCTCTGGAAGAGCAGTGAATACTCATAATAGACAAGCCATAGTTTGTTTTATCTTGAGATAGGACCTCATATAGCCCAGGTTGGCCCCAAATGCCCTATATCTCTGAGGATGACCTTGAACTCTTAATTCTCCTGCCTCCACCTCCTGAGCTCTAAGATCACAGGCATGCGCAGACACACCTGGCTTTCACACTTCTCTTGAATCAATTAGAATTCATCCTCCAGTGGTTGGAATGGAAGATCCTCCTGTTCTCTGCCCTCTACAGCCCTGGAGTGACAGCCATCGTGGTCACTTGCAGCTTTCTACCTGGGGCTATGATCTGAACTTAAGTTCTCATTCTCCACTCAGCGTCTCCCTGATCCCAATGGCGTTGGCTTCTTCTCCCCTCCCTCCCCTCCCCTCCCCTCCCCTCCCCTCCCCTCCCCTCCCCTCCCCTCCCCTCCTCCCTCCCCTCCCCTCCCCTCCCTCCTCCTTCTTCTTCTTCCTCCTCCTCTCCTTCTTTTTGTTTTGTTTTTGGTTTGAGGCATTGTCTCTCTGTGTAACCCTGCCTGTCCTGGAGCTCACTCTGTAGACCAGGCTGTTCTCAAACTCACAGATATCTGCCTGCCTCTGTCTCCTGAGGGCTGGGACTAAAGGCATGCATCGCCACACTCTGATCAAAGCCTGGGTGTTTTGTTTTGTTTTGACAAGGAAAATAGCACTGGTAGAATCCAATGCTGTGGGTGCCCCTCGGAAGAATCTGTAAGATTTAATGTGAGCCCTGCTATGGAAGGCCTGGGTCACAGTTGGGGAGCTGCTTTAAGAGTGGACAGAGTCAGGCCTGGACGTAGCTCAGTTGGGAGAGTGCTAGCAGGACACTCACAAAGCCCTGACCCATCTGCAGCTCCACATAAATCAGTGCATGGCTGCAATTCCAGCACAGGGGAGGTGGAGACAGGAATACCAGGAGTTCCAGGTCATCGGCTGCATGATGGAGGGCATTGGGGCCACATGAGACCCGGGCTCTAAAGAGGAGAGTGAATCAGTGTGGTGGCTCACGCCTTTAATCCCAGCACTCAAGAGGCAGAGGCGGGCAGATCTCTGTGGGTTCAAGGCCAGTTTGGTCTACAGAGTGAGTTCCAGGACAGCCAGGGCTGCATAATGAGGTCCAGTCTGAAGGGTGAACAAGATATTCTTGGGAAGCAGAGTGCCCTGTTCCGGGCCTCGAATCACAAACCCAGCATTACTAGGAGGTCCGTGAGGAAGTGGATCAGGGGAGCATCTCCTAGAGCCAGGGGTAGCTGCCATGTGAGGCTGTGACTGGGAACGAGTTAGAGACATTGGAAATAGCTTCTTCAGTGCAGATTTTATGCATCCTCCATGCAGGTACCTGCGTCCTGGATAGAACTCTGAATCTTTCAGTTTTAGTGGCAACTCAATGGACAGAAATACTAAATAAGATCCCAGTGCTTGTGGCCTGGGTTTGTTACATTACCTCTCTGATCCTCACCATTCCATACTGCAGATTGGGTTTAATGGTGAGGCCTTCCACATTCTAGGAAAGGCTCATAACCCAGCGTCAAGAATGCAGTGAGAGGAGGTGAGAGCCAAACAAATGAGGCTGGGGACCAGTCCAGTCCTGACCACAGGCCCCTGCTGTGGAGGTGGGGCACAGCGTCTTGCTGGAGCAGGCCCTTGGAGCCTTGCCTGGCAGGGCTGGGCCGAGCTTACAAAGCAAATTTTCCGCCTTGCAGGGACTCACAACTGGGTCATGGAAACCTCCAGTCTTACTCTGGAGTTTGGCCTCTGGGAGGGCAGGGCTGTCCAACGGTCAGGGTCACAGCAGGTTCCACCGGCCTGGGATGGGGTGACAGAGCTGGGTGGGCCATAACTAGGGCAGGACTAGAAGGATGGGGGTCTTGGGGCCAGAATCTGGGTTCGGGGAGTAGGATCCTTGATCCTGTTCTTGATGGGATGCAAACAGGTCTTCCTGGGAAAAGGAGGTGGGGGAATGGTCTGGGATGTATCCCCACACTCAGCAAGCTTCAAGAAAGCCCTGGCTGCCTGAGGAGGAGGTGGGAACACTGTCCCAGAGCACAGGAGGGAATACAGGACCTTCGAAGGGAAGTCTCTCAGCCCAGAACACTCAATAGCCAATTTTTCTCCTTCTTGGATGCTCTGGGAGGGGCGACATTTATTGTCTTGATGGTTGCTGGGCCCCGGCCCAATTGCCAGGCTATAACTCAGCTTTCTGCAACCTCCTCAGGAATCTCTGGCACAGAGACTGGGATGGTATAGTTTTGTGTTCTTGAGTGTCCAGGAAAACAGAATTGGGGCCCCACTCTCTTGGGGAAAGTCCTTGGTCAAGCCATGCCTCAGTTTCCCCATCTGCAAATAGGGGGCTTTGCTGATGACCTCCAAGCCCCTTTTGGACTCGAGTCTTTTAGAAGATGAATTGTGGAATAGGGTACCTAGAGCTGGCTTTGAATTTGCTCAAACCAAGCCTATCCAAGCATATGGCTTGTGCCTGTAATCCCTGAGTGAGGCAGGAGGATTGCCATGAGTTTGAGGCCAGTCTGAGCTTTAGAGGGAGACCCTTCTCAAAAGACAAACAAAACAAAACACTGGACTGGAGAACTGGTTCAGCGGTTTGAATACTCACTGCTCTCCCAGAGGACTGAGTTCAGTCCCCACATCCGTATCCATCGGCTCACAACATCCTGTAACTCCAGCTCCAAGGATTCAGACATCCTCATCTTGTCTCTGTGGGCATTCACACACATGACACACACATGCACATCTTTAAAAGAAAAATGGGTATTAACAAAATAACTGAAGCTGGGCATAGGTGGTGAACGCCTTTAATTCCAACACTTGCAAGACAGAGGTAGGCAGATCTCTGAGTTCAAGGTCAGCCTGGTCTACAGAGTAAGTTCCAGGACAGCCATGGCTACACAGTAAGATCTTGACTCAAAAACAAACAGACAGAAAAAAAAAAAAAAAAAAAAAACAGCTGGATATGGTGGCTCATAGGTTTGTAAGTCTAGCCCTAGTCACAAACTGAGTTTGAGGCCATCCTGGACCACCCGAGACCCTACCCAAAACAGGCAAACAGAGAAAAACAACAAAACCCAACATGAAATTAGATAGCCCTGGTGTCAGGTCCAGCTTCAGCTCACCCTCCTGCTGCCTGCACTCTGGAGAGACCCCAGGCCTCACAGGGGAGAGGAAAGCCCCTAGGGCTCCCTTGGGCTTCTGTGTCCTGGTCTGGAGGTAGTCAGCAGGCAATGGCAGCCCTTGTTAAATGTAGGTCCTTTGCTAAATTGGCAATTGGCCATCAGCCTTAGATTAAAACCAATCCAAAGCCGTGAGTTCCTTCTCAGAACTGGATGTGGAGCTGGGGCAGCCTCCACCCTACAGCCTCTTCAGTTCCCTATGTACTTCAGCTGCTGCCAGGTGCCTCACCTTCCACAGCTTAGGACTGAGGGTAGGGTCACAGGAATGGAGACCAAGTTACCCACCTGTGTGACCAGGAGCACTTGGCTCTGATGCATTGAGGCCTGAGAAACCATAAACCTGGGGGCATGAGGGACTCTTGCCACTGGTGCCTGGAAGCCCGGAGCCTGTGAGAGCACTTTGGTGTGCCTGCTCTTTTTTTGCTTGCAAATAGGGCATAGATGTTTTCTGCCAAGGGCTGCATCCCTGTCCCTCTTAACCTATTGCTTAATCTACCATGCCTCAGTTTCTCCCCACGTACCATTGCACCACGAGCCATCAGTGAAGGGCTGATGCGGGGTTAAAGGAGTTGACGTGCTGTTCCCACTTTGTAGCTGTGATTCCTGGGACAGAGAGTGGTTGAAAGGCATGGCCAAACCGTACTCTAGTGGTGGGCTGGAGCCTAACCTGGAATTCCCCTTCCTCTTTGAGCAACAGTCCTTTCTTCTCTCCTTATTATTTTCTAGTTTTTGAGACAAAGATTCACTGATTCAGGCTGACCCCAAACTTACTCTATAACCCACGCTGACTTTGACTTTCTGATCTCCAACTCTCCTTTCCTGATGCTGGGCGGCCTGTATGCACAACCACACCCAGTTTAAGTAGTAGTGGGGGTGGGTCCCAGTGCTTCACCTGTGCTAAGTAACACTGCCGTGGAGCCACGCCCAACCCACCAGCCCTCTTCCTACTAATGGAACATTCCCTTCCTGTTCAATTTGTAGCACCCAGGGCAAAAGATGTGGCTTTCTTCTCTAGGGACCCTTCAAAGGAACCGTGGTCTCTATCAAGGACTCCTGAAACCTCAAGGAAGTCCCACACTCTCTGGCACCCCAGGCCCTGCCTCCTCTATCCTTATCCGTAATATGTACTACATACTGTTCTTGTAGCTTTCCACCCCCTCCTCTGAGAAAGGCCTCTTGTTAATTTGTTAAATCCGAGTCAAGGTCCCAGGGACCAGTGGTTTATTTTTCTGATCGTGTTGGCAGAAATCACGGGGATGGAGCCTTTTTGGTCAGAATGAATGCTAATTAATAAAAGTTATTTATTTGAGTTGGAGCTCGCCACAGCCCAGGGGTCAGGCACAAATGACTGTTTGCAGTGTCCATGGCTCTTGAGAAAGGATAGATGGCCAGGCCGAGTTTATTTGTCTTCTGAAGAATTCTCAGCTAATTCCCTCCGGGCTCTTTGGACCCTTACATTACATGGAATAAGAAAAGCCATGGGCATAGGACGCAGAGAGGAACACTTGAATGTTTGGCAGTGAGCAGGGCTTTTAATGCCTTTGGGTCTCAGTCGGCCAAATAAATGCCATGTGCGTCCATCACTGTGTCATTGTGATGTCGTTGGGAACAGTGTCACTTCGGTTATAAGAGACCAAAGGCCTCAGGAAGCCTCCTGTCTCCACAGAACACAGAGCAGTGGGTGCTAATGGGAGTGATTTGAGCTTTGTAGATTTTCTGTTTGCACGCTCCTTTGCTTTTATTTTATTGTCTGTTCTTGGGGGTGGAACCAGGGCCCCGTTCGAGCACGAAACCTAACACTGAAGCTCGTCCTAAACCCCTCTTTTCCTTTAGAGTCGGATTCTCACTAACTTCTGTGGGGTGATCTTGAACTCACTCTGTAGCCAAGGCTGACTTTGAGTTTGTGGTCTTTTACGATGATCTTTAAATGTGTTAATCACATGTGATAACAGGGCCAGCCATTGCCTTTATGTTTAATGGGAGGGGGGCAAAGAGTGACGGTCTGGGAACCAAAGGAGACTGCACACAGCTCTCCCGGGATGAGCCCACCCAGTAAGCATCAGTTGCGGAGAAGGCATGGGGATGAGACAGGATGCACGCCAATGGCCTGGGGCTCAGAGAGCATTTATTTATTTTCCAAATACGTGAAGCCAAGCATGGAGTCCAGAGGGAATCCCTGTTCTCAGGAGGCAGAGCAGGAACCTCTAACAAACAGGAGAAACCGCAGCCCTCACTGGCCAGAGCTGTGGGCTCAGGGCTGCAACCTCTGGGGGCTACTGCCTGGGCTCAGTGGTGGCCGAGTCCCAGGTCCATCCACCACTGTATGAGAGAGGGCCAGAGGACCAGACTGTCACACAGAGCAGGAGAGCTCATTTGTTGAGCAATGGCTGTCTGTGCCCTTGCACTGAGGACTCACATCAACTTGTGTTCTAGAGCAAACTGCTGTCCCCAAGTTTCCGGTAAGATTTCCTTTAGCAAGACACTGCTCAAGTCTGTCGTGGAGG
Source organism: Mastomys natalensis (assembly GCA_021653895.1). NCBI lineage: Eukaryota > Metazoa > Chordata > Mammalia > Rodentia > Muridae > Mastomys > Mastomys natalensis. Next base: position 2,047,057 of record JAJTUV010000085.1, read on the forward strand.
CTCTGGAGCTGGACCAGACAGTGTCACCAAGCCCAGGAGTGAGGTAGCTATGGGAGGGAACCCCAGAAGGATGGAGCTACCAAGTCTTTCAGCAGACAAGGGTCCCAACTCCAAACGCACAGACTTGAGAGAACCTAGGAGCCTCAGTTTCTCCAAGTATGAAGTGGCTCCTCACCTCACCGCCATGCTGGGCTTCCATGAGAAGTTCTAGGATCATTTCTGGCGTAGACAGGTTTTGCTGGAGTGTTCTGCATCCAACCATCTTGTTGTTTGTCATGGCCCTGGGGGACAATGGCTAAAGCCCCTTGGGGGACTCCTGCTGGCATGGGGAAGGACCTGGGCCTTGAGAGTCATTACTGTGAGTCACTGCCAGCATATCTGGCCCTCCACCGCTCAGTGAGGCGAAACCTGAAAAAAACAGTTTTCATTTAAACACCCCCAGTTTCCAATTGCTCAGAAACTTCCCGAAAAACTTTCCTTTTTTGGCTGAAATGCCTCCTGCATTGGGTGTGTGCCCGGTGGCGTTGCCTGAAGGAGAGCATCAGCTCTCCTGACGGCTCACGTTCCAGAAGCTTCCATCTCTACTCCTGGGCTCTTGCTCAGCACCTGACTTTCAGCACCCGGGGGCCTTTGTTATTTTGGTTTAGGATTTCTTTCCTGTCGAGGGGTGGAGTGGGGGAAGGGAGGGGTGGAGTGGGGAAGGGAGGGGTGGAGTGGGAGCGAGGTGAGGTGGAATCGGGGTGGGAATGGGGACATTCTGAGGCACCAGGGACACTCATCCATCTTAGCCCTTTCTCCTAAGGCCAGACAGGGGTGTGGAGTGACAAGGAAGCAGGGGGAGGGAACAGGTGACAAGGCCAGCTTGCACCAGCCATTCTGCATTCCCAGCCTCTCCCCTTACACGTTTGCAAATGTTTCCCAAGGAGTGTAAACTCTGAGTGTAAGCTCCTGCTCATCTGATATACTGGGGTCCCTCAGCCTAGCTGCCGCTGCCATTTGGAACAGACGATGCAATGCCTGGACATGGGGACAGCCGGGGCAGGTGGAGGGGCACCCTAACTCTTACTGTTAGTCCAAGTAGCACCAGTGAGGAAAAAAACATCAGCAGGGCTGGGCTGTAGCTCAGTGGTGGAGTGCTTGCCCAGCGTGAGGCCCTGGTTCTATCCACACGACTGAAAATAAAGAAATAAGTAAATAGATTGAGAGTGGGATCAGGGACCGGAAGTAGGGGCATATCTCAGCACAGGTCTTTAATCTCAGCACTCAGGTAAATCTCTGTGAGTTCAAGATCTGCCCGGCGGTGGTGGCGCACTCCTTTAATCCCAGCACTTGGGAGGCAGAGGCAGGCAGATTTCTGAGTTCAAGGCCAGCCTGATCTACAGAGTGAGTTCCAGGACAGCAGGGCTACACAGAGAAACCCTGTCTCAAAAAACCAAAAAAAAAAAAAAAGATCAACCTGGTCTACAGAAGGAGTTCAAGGAAAGCCAGGACTATACAGAGAAACACCGCCCCTGCCTGCCACCCCTTTATACATACACATATACATACACATATACATACACATACACATACATGGGGTGTGGTGTGGTGTGGGTGTGGGTGTGGGTGGGTGGGTGTGGTGGGGTGGTGGTGTGGTGTACAGTGATGTGTGTGGTGAAGGTCAGAGGACATCTTTCAGGGAGTCAGCTCTGTCCTTCCAGCATGTGGTTCTGGGGACTGAACTTAGGTTGTCTATGTCCCTCAGTCACTGAGCTGTCTTGCTGATCTCTCATTTTTCATTCCCTTCTCCCCCTACTAATGGTCTCTCTTCTGCGGTGTTAGGGACGAAACCAAGGGCCTTCCCCGTGCCAGGCATGAGCTCCCACTAAGTCACAGGGTTTTTGAAGCAACACAAGATATGGATTAGAATCCAAAGATGACCTGATGGCTGGCTCCGATGGCTGAGGAGCAGACACTCGGGCCTCCTACGCAGCAGCAGTGGGCACCATCACGGACTCATTGGCCAGAACTCCCACCTCTAGGAGTCTGCAGCAAACATGCATAGCAAAAATCTGGAAGCTCCTGTTTACAATGGGGCAATTTATTGAATATTCTTTTAGCTTCCAAAAGACTCTAAATGCACCAAGTATCTACCATGAGAGCCCTTTAACAGTCTGCAGCACAGTTGTGTAGGGACTAAGTGCTAGGTTCCGTTCACTAACTGAATAAATGAACTCCGGAAGGTTTGTTACACGGGGAAAAACATGGATAGTGCAAACCAAGTCCTTAGATGAAAGAGAAAATACTACACATATTGTATTATACTTGAAAAGACAATGCTGGAGGGTTAGAGCAAAAGACAGAGGGACAGGAGGGAAAGCAGAGTTAAGTGTGCAGAATGGAGATGGAAGGCTCCAGAACATTAGTAAGTGAAGCAGACCACTCAAAGCCGCAGCACACAAGGCATGGCTGTGTGCTTGTTGGCTCTTAAATTTTGTATTTTGTAGTCTTATAAACCATGGGGCATGGGACGGGGGAACCCAGCCTTGGCTCTGCTTCACACCTTCCCGTGTCAACTGGACATGACATCATGGCAAGTGATGGTTGTCTTGGCTGTTAAAGCACATGTTTTAGAAACTGGGAGTTGACTCAGTGGGTAAAGTCCCTGCTGTGCAAGCATGAGGACCTGAGTTCAGGTCCCCAGCACCCATGTGAAAAGCCAGGTACCTGTCTGTAGCTGCAGCACAGAGGTCCAGGTGGAGACAGGCAGATCCTGGGGATTTGGGACCACAAAAAATCTGTCTAGGTCTAGTTCAGAGAAAGACACTGTCTCAAATGAGTGAATAATGGATTAATGGATGGATGGGTGGATGGATGAATGGATGGGTGGATGGATGAATGGATGGGTGGATGGATAGGTTGATGGATGGGTGGATGAATGGGTAGATGGATGGGTGGATGGATGGGTGGATGGGTAGACGAATGGGTAGATGATGGGTGGATGGATGGGTGGATGGATGGGTGGATGGATAGGTTGATGGATGGGTGGATATACAGAGAAGTGCATAGATAGATGGATGGATGGTTATATGAAGAGGTAAGTGGATGGATGGATATATGGAGAGGTGCATAGATGGATGGATGCATGGATATATGATAAGTAGATGGATGGATAACTTAGCAGGCGGCTGGATAGATGGATATGGGTGAGTGGATACTTGGATAGGGGGACAGACTGGTGAGTGGGTAAGTAGATGGACAGACAAAGATAGCAGGTGAGCTAAGAGGATATGTTCCAACCCTCAGGTCCAAGGCTACCTGCAGAAGGAGACTCAGGAAAGGCAGTGCAAAAGGAACAGATGACTGATCCTATGGTGTTCCTGGGCAGGGCCACAGGGACCCCATGTGGCACAGGGGACATTGTGTGTACAGTGCAGCCACTGTACTGACCTTCCATCTTTCCTCAGGTGATTGTCCCCAGCCCCAGCCGTGGCAGCACCACCAAACGAAAGAAGAAGCAGCGTCGGAATCGAACCACGTTCAACAGCAGCCAGCTGCAGGCACTGGAGCGCGTGTTTGAGCGCACACACTACCCCGATGCCTTCGTGCGTGAAGAGCTAGCTCGCCGAGTCAACCTCAGTGAGGCACGTGTCCAAGTAAGTGGGGTCCATCCAGAGGCTCCAGGGAGCCCACATCCAGACTGGTGGTCACCGCTGGCCCAGGGACAGGCACTTGCCAGTGGAGACAGCTGGCTCAGAGCACCTGGAGCCAGGAGAAGGAAGTTCAGATGGAAACCTCATGAAGTTAGTGACTAACCCTGCAGATGAGTAGATGCAGCTACAGTGCAGGCTATGCTGATTCAAGGAGCTGATGTTTATGTACAAATGTAGAGAAGGGGGGTTGGAAGACAGGCCAATGGGTATAGTGCTTGCCATGGCAGGAGGACCTGAGTTCAGATCCCCAGCGCGTGTAAAAAGCTGAGGGAGGTGGTATGCACCCCACAGTGCTGGGGAGGTGGAGACAAGAGGATCCTGGGAGATCATTGGCAGCCAGCCTAGGACAGGCAAGCTCCAGGCTCAGTGAGACTCTTTCTCAATAAACATACAAACAAAACAAATAAATAGAAAGAAAAACACAGCATGGAACGAGATAAGGATGCAATACTGATCCCGGACCACTGACAGCCACATGCCAAGTGTGTGAGTAGGTGCATATGAGCATGTGACCCAGCACATGCACACACAGCTAGGACCATAGAGTAGTGGCATGCGGGAAGCTTTGAGAAAGCTCTGTCCTGTGTGCCCGCCTCCCCTGTGACCACAGGACCTGAAGGATCGCCTGTCTATTGGGTTGGCTTTTTTTCATGTGTCGTCCTTCCCAGCACGTAACGTAGACACTTTTGATCATCCACCATTCTAAAGGAAGAGGCAAGAGAGGGTCAGAGAATGAAGCCACCAGCTCAGGTCTGGGCTAGCACAAGCTTGTTCCCAGATCCACAAGGATGTAGGTCCCCTCAAAGTATGCCAGATCCCGCCTGCCATGCTCTTCCTCTCAGGTCTGGTTCCAGAACCGCCGTGCCAAGTTTCGCCGGAATGAACGTGCCATGCTGGCTACCCGCTCTGCCTCGCTGCTCAAGTCTTACGGCCAGGAGGCGGCCATTGAGCAGCCCGTGGCCCCGCGACCTACCACACTGAGCCCAGATTATCTATCCTGGCCAGCATCATCTCCCTACAGGTGAGAGTGGGGGCTCCTTTGTATCAACAGGTGCAGCTAGACCCCCCCCCCCATGGGATCATTAAGGTCACCTCTCTGGGAACTGAAGAGTTTTAGATGGTGTATGGATGAGTGTGTTTACATGTCAGTGCATGTGGATGTTTAAGAGCCTGCCTATGAGTGCTCACATATGCATGGGACCGTGTTGTGTGTTGTGTGTGTGGTGTGGTTGTGTGTCCACACGAGCATTGATACACATGTCTGTCTGCACACACATGTGGAGACGGAGGAAGCCAGGCCTGCCTGGAGAAGAGCAAAGTAGGCTCCACGCTGAGATAGCAAGAAGGCTGCAGGAAGAGTCTCAAGCTAGACCCAGCACTCTGTCCGTCCTCCAGACGGGGAAACAGAGTCTGGAAGTACTGAGGGCAAGTCTTTCTGTCCTGTGATCCTGGCAAGGTCCAGGTCATGCAGAGGACTGACATTGTTGAGATAGATAGATAGATAGATAGATAGATAGATAGATAGATAGATAGATATGAGATAGGTAGATAGATAGATAGATAGATAGGATAGATAGATAGATAGTAGGTAGATAGATAGATAGATAGATAGATAGATAGATAACGGTCCTTTGGGCTGGAAAGATGGCTCAGTAGTTAATGCTCTTGCGGAGGACCTGAGTTCCATTCCCAGCACCCACATGGCAGCTCACAACTGTCTGTAACTCCGGGTCCAGAGGATCTGACACCCTCTTTTGGACTCTATGAGAAACAGGCACTCATGTGGTATACTGACATACATATAGGCAAACACTCATACATATAAATAAAACATAAGATAACTCTTTAAAAATAGTGGCTCCCTCCAAGGTAGGAAGGAGAGGATGCTAGCTGGGCCAGCGTATCTTACAGCTCCAGGAGTTGTCTCCTCACCAGTGTAGCAGGCTCTGCAGGAGCTGTGAGCTTCTGGGAAGGAGTATTGTGGGGCTCCCAAGTCTCCAACCTCCTTCCCTGACTTATCCCCATCTGGAAACACTTGGGCACAGAGCAGTACTGAGGGACAAAGCACACGTCCCACTCTCAGAGGGTCTCAATCCAGAGAGGAATGCCAATAAATAAAAGATGAGCGTTCCACACCGTAACCTAGGCCATCCTCTTGCCTCAGCACCCGAGGTGTTGGGATTATGGTGGTGTGGGCTGGGAAGCTCTTTTGACCCAGTGCTACTCTGGATGCTTGTCTCCTCCCCAACCCTATAACCCTGGCCAGGCTACCCTGAGTTCTTCAGAGAAGTAGGACTAGTCAGATCCACCAATGGGGTCCTGTGTTTCCTGTCTCCCCAGCTCGGTGCCTCCTTACAGCCCCGGAGGTTCAAGTCCTGCAACTCCTGGAGTCAACATGGCCAACAGCATCGCCAGCCTTCGCCTCAAGGCCAAAGAGTTCAGCCTCCACCACAGCCAGGTGCCAACAGTGAACTGACAGTGTGTGCTGGGCCCAGCCTCCTCCCTGGCCCAATGACAGGCCACAGCAAAGGAAGTAGCCTTGTCTGTCCCTGTCCTCAGACAAACTGGGCAGCCTCTCCCATGCCTTTTCTCCATCACAGCTTCCTGAGTTCCAGAGGCCTGTTGGTACTGGAAGCTGCAGTTGAACAGGTCACGGCTATGGTGGCTGAGATTGTGGCCTAAGGCTCCTGGAGTGGCCTGGCCAGAAGGCGGAGCTGGAGTCCGCCAAAGAACTCACTTACTTATGTATTAAAACCAAAAAGCTTTTGTCTTTAAGGAATAAAACCGTTTTTTTCTTAAGCTCCACGAGACTTCAGAAGGGCAAGATGGGTGCTCCCAGAGATGGGTGCTCCCAGAGACGGGTGCTCCCAGAGACGGGTGTGCTCCCAGAGGGTGCCAGCACCTGGGTAGCCTGAGTTATAGCCTTCCTGGTAGGCAGAAGTCTTACGGTCGACACTCGCCTGGGCTGGCTCATGCGGTAGCCTCAGTGGGGCTCTCTACCTGCACACTTGTACAGTGCTTCAAGTGTGATCCTCAGGTGGGAGGAGGGGCAGAAGGCTTCATTTCCCATTTTGAGCCCCACTAGGACACCTAGAGGAGTCTTGCTGGATGATGGCCAGGGCTCAGCTCTTTCTCTCCACAAGGATGTGGAGGAGGGGACCATTCCTAGAGTGTGGAGAGGGGTGCAGGGATTAGATTCTTGCTGCTGAAAGTGAGGAAATGTGGCATCCATGGAGGGTACTGTAGTTTCTTTCCTAGTTGATAGGATAAAATATGCTGGCAAAAAGCAACTGAGGGGAGAAAGGATTTACATTAGCTCATAACTCCAGGAGACAGCTAGCACTGTGGAGAAAGTCAAGGTTGCCAGGATCTTGAAGCAGCTGGTCACATGCATAGTTAAGACAGACAGAGTGAAACCACATGTATGTTAGTGCTTAGCCTCATCTCTACACTCCACAGTCAAGAGTTTCCCTCCCCCCACCCCAAGCATGGGGAATGGTGCTGCCCGCAATGGTCGGTCTTCTCACATCATGTAATGTAATATAACACAGTCTGCCACAGACAGTGTGCCATAGCCATCTTGATCCAGACAACCCCTCGTGAGACTTTTCTTCCTAGATGATTCCATATTGTATCAAGTTGATAACTTAAACTCAGCATCGTATAGCTGGAAAGATGGCTCTCTATTTAAGAGCACTTGCTGCTCTTCCAGAGGAGTTGAGTTCATAGGTGAGCTGCTCGCAGGCTTCTGTAGCCTCAGCTCCAGGAGGCCCAGCACGCTCTTCAGACTCATTTGGCATACGAAAGAGATACAGTCTTATCTTTTTAAATTATTTTATTTATTTACATTCCAGTCGTCCATTCCCTCCTGGTCCCCCTCCCACAGTTCTCATCCTATTTCTCTTCCCCTTTGCCTCCAAGACGGTGCTCCCCATCCAGGCCTCCCCCTTCCCAGGGCCTCAGGTCTCTCCGGGATTAAGTACATCTTCTTCACTGTGGCCTAACCAGGCAGACCTCTGCTATATCTGTGCCAGGGGCCTTGGACCAGCCCATGTATGCTCCTGGTTGACGGCTCAGTCTCGGAGCTCTCAGGATCTGGATTAGTTGAGACTGCTGGTCTTCCTATGTGGTTGCCCTCCCCTTCAGCTTCTTCAATCCCTCCCCTAATTCAACCATAGGATCTCCAACTTCAGACCAATGGTTGGGTGTAAGTATTTACTTCTGTCTCGGTCATTGCTGGTAGGATCTCTCAGAGGACAGCCATGCAGGCTCCTGTCTGTAAGCACATCATAGCATCAGTAATAGTGTCAGGCCTTGGTGTCCTCCATGAGATGGATCCCGATTTGGGCCATTCATTGGATGTCTTTCCTTCAGTCTCCATTTTTGTCCCTGCAGTTCTTTATTTGGGTCAGGAATTTTGACTGTGGGTTAGTAACTCTGTCCCTCTGCTTGAGGCCTTGTCTATCTACTGGAGGTGGACTCTTCAAGTTGCCTCTCCCCGATGTTGGGATTTTTGGCTAAGATCACCCCTATTGAGTCCTGAGAGTCTCTGGTACTTTCTAGAGGGTCCCCCCATGTTCCCCACCCCAGGCTGATTATTTCCACTCCTTCTCTCAGCCCTCTGGGCTTCTCTTTTTGCCCTCCCCTCATACCTGATCCTCTTCCCCTTTCCTCCTCTGCCTCCCTTCTGCCATCCAGGTCCCTCCCTCCCTCTGCCTCCTATGATTATTTTCTTCCCCCTTCTAAGTGGAATTGAAGCACCCTCACTTGGGCCTTTCTGCTTGTTATACTTCTTACAGTCTGTGGATTGTATCCTAGGTATTCTGTACTTTTTGGCTAATATCTACTTATCAGTGATTACATACCATACATGTCCTTTTGGGTCTGAGTTACCTCACTCAGGATGATATTTTCTAGTTCCATCCATTGCCTGCAAATTCAAATGTCCTCATTTTTAATAGCTGAACAGTATTCCAGTGTGTAAATGAACCGCATTTTCTGTATCTATTCTTTGGTTGAGGGACATCTGGGTTGCTTCCTGCTTCTGGATATTACAAATAATGCTGCTATGTACATGGTGGAGCAAGTGTCCTTGTGGTATGACGGGGCATCTTTTGGGTATATGCACAGGAGTGGTATAGCTGGGTCTTCAGATAGAACTATTTCCAGTTTTCTGAGGAACTGCCAGATTGATTTCCAGCGTGGTTATACCAGTTTGCAAAATCCCACCAGCAATGAAGGAGTGTCCCTCAACAGCATGTGGAGATGCACATTCTTATACATTTTTAAAAAATTGTTTTTAACCTAAAAATAAAAATTAAAAAAAAAAAAAAAAACAACCCACAACCCTGAGGTCCTAGGCAGACTCCCAGCACAGAGCTGACAGCTGAGGCCATTAAAAGGCTTACCCTCATTCACAGACAGAAGTGGGGTGACAGAGGCCATGTGCCACCAGCCAGTGCCATCATTTAGGAGGGTCTGCAGACAAGGAAGGTAGATGAAAGCTTCCCAACCCCATACAACCCCAGGGAGAGTACAGCTTTTCTTTTAAAAGAAATCCCAGGACAACCCCTAAAAGCAAGATAGCCACTCTCCATCATGATGACCTGCCCAGGAGTGGGTGGTAGCTGAGGCTGCCCACTCATGACGGTGGCATAGCCTATCTAGATGTGCTTACTGCAGTGGCCTGGCTTCCCCATATCTGCACCTCTAGCTCACATTCCACGAAGCAGCCTAAAACAGACTATTCTTATGCAAAGGGCATACTGCAGTCAGGGTGACCTTGAACTCCAGATTCTCCTGACTCCATTCCTGAGTGGTGGACATGTACCACCACACTCAGAAAGGCATCATTTGGGAGTTTTAGAATTTTGTTTTGTTTCTTTGTGTGCTTGACATGTGAGTGTAGTGCTCAAAGAGGCCAGAAGAGGGCATCAGATTCCCAGGCACTGGAGTGAACTGCCTGATACAGATGCCGGGAACAGCACCCATCCTCTGAAAAAGCAGCAAGCACTCAACCATGAGCCATCTTCTCATCCCCTGAGCATCAGTGTTTCTTTAGAAGGTATTGGAAGGTTGGGTATAGCTCTGTTGGTAGATTGTTTGCCTAGTGTGCACAGTGCCCTGGGTTCCATCCCTACCACCGCCTAAAAGTAGACATGATAGTGGGCACTCCATCTTTCTATTTTAAAGTTTAAAATGTTATTTTTATTTATATGTATTTTCTGTGTGCACGGTGGAGCTGCAGGTGCCTGTGGAGGCCAGAAGAGGGCGTCAGTTCCCCTGGAACTGGAGTTGCAGGCAGTCGTGAGCTACCTGATGTGGGGGCTGGGAACCTGGGTTCTCTGCAAGAGCTGCAAATGTCCTTAACTGTGGAGCCATCTCTCCACCCCACCCAACTCCCAGGCCTGCCAACTTTCAACTTTATAGTCCCCAGAGACAAAATACTACAAAAACCCCTGAAGGATGGCTTGTCTGCTGTAGACATGGGGTCCCACTGAGTGGGGGCCTGCAAGGTGGGCCCTAGACATGCCAGCTTTGGAGAATGCTGGAGGCCCTGTTCCCACGGGTGACTAGGAGGACGTCAATGTCACTTCCACTCTGGCACTCTAGAAAAAATAAACTGACTTAATAGTTTTCACATGCTGCTCTGGGAAGCTGAGGGAGGGGCATGCTGCCCTCTCTGCAAAGCTGAAACTATTTAAACACTGCTGTCCCTGCTGTGCCTGGCTGCAGATCTGTGTGGGCTGCTTCCTGGGCACTCATCCCAGGCTATCATCTTTCTATAAAGCCAAGGCACCTGAGGCCCCAGCCCAGCCCAGGGGGACCTGGACTCCATTCTTCCCTGGCTTTGTCTATTTGACCAAGGAAAGAGAACAATGTGTCTGCTTTTATTTCTTATAGCAGACAAAGGACAGGAGGGAGGGAGAAAGGGAGGGAGGGAGGGAGGGAGGGAGGGAGGGAGGACGGAGTAGACAGACAGAAAAGAGATTCTTGGAGAGGAAGAGAAGAAGAAGAAGAAGAAGAAGAAGAGATAGAAGAAGAAGAAGAAGAAGAAGAAGAAGGAAAGAAGAAAGAAAGAAAGAAAGAAAGAAAGAAGAAAAGAAGAAAGAAAGAAAGAAAGAAAGAAAAGAAAAGAAAAGAAAAGAAAAGAAAAGAAAAGAAAAGAAAAGAAAAGAAAAGAAAAGAAACCAGCAAAAGAACCTTAGCATGTGGCTCAGGTGGTGCTGGGTTGGATGCTGGCTAGACAAGCTCTCTTCCAACAGAGTCACATGTTCAACAGTTGTTACTGTGGAGGAGCCTAGAGTGACGGTAGTCACAGAGGAAATCAAAATACTCCCTCTGTGGGGATGGAAAGACAGTGCAGCAGTTCAGAGTGTGTGCAGCTCTTACAGAGGACCCGTTCAGTTCCAGAACCCAACTCCAGGGGAGCCACTGCTCTCAAATGTGTGGTGTGTGTGTGTGTGGTGTGTGTGCAAACACACACGGGAGGGGGGAGGAAGAACAGGGTGGGAGAGAGAGAGAGAGAGAGAGAGAGAGAGAGAGAGAGATTTTAAGACAGAGCTTCTCTGTGTAGCTATCTTGGAACTTGTTCTGTAGATCAGGCTGGCCCCAAACTCAGATCCACCTGCCTCTGCCTCCCAAGCGCTGGGGTTAGAATGGGATGTGTCAACACTCCTGGCTAAGTGTCCATAATTAATCTTTAGGGGTTGGAGAGAGGCTTTAGCTCTTAAGATCACCGCTGCTCTTCCCGAGGACCTAGATTCAGTTCCCAGCACCCACATGGTGGCTCACACCTGTCTGTGACTCCTGTCCAGGGTCACAAGGAGAGCTCTTTCTGTCGATCTTTTCAGACCTCTGTGGTCAGAGTACACACATGGTACACGACACATATGCAGGCAAGCATGCATAAAATAAGAATCCCCCAAAATAAAATAAATTAAATAAACCTTGAAAACATACCCTTCCCACCAGGCATGGCAGCCCCGGCCTTCAGTCCTAGCACCTGGAGGACAGAGGCAGGGGATCTCTGGTCTACATAATGAGTGTCAAGTCAACCAGACTACACACAGAGAGTCCCTGTCTCAAAAGGAGGATGGATAGATGCTCTGACTGGGCAAGGGATGAGCGCTCCTTGTCCAGAGAGGTTGCTCATCACATCTGCTTTGGAGGAGGTGGGTTTTTTTTATGAAGAGGAGAAGAAAAGAAGGAGGAGGAGGAAGAGGAACAGGAGGAGGAAGAAGAGGAGGAGGAGGGGGAAAGAGGAGGAAGGTGGAGGTACATCTGGGAAGAGTTGAGGGACGTCGTAGGAGATTGAATAGATCCAAACAATTTAAATTTTTTAAAATTTAATAAATTAGTGTGTCCAAACAAACAAACAGTCAAGTTCTAGAATGTCAACAAATAAACAAAAATAAAAGACAGAATGATTCTGTGCTGTAAGTTTCTGTCTGGTGAACAGAAAGAGAAACTGCCCTGGTTTGCTTTCTCCCTCTGTGGTAAACGTGGTGACCACAAGTGGCTTGGGAGAAAAGGGTTTGCTTCACCATCAGGAAGGGAAGTCAGGGCAGGAACCGGATGCAGGAGCAGACCATGGAGGGTGCTGCTTCTTTATTGACTGGCTCCCCATGGCTTGCTCAGCCTGCTTTTACATACAGCCTGGACCACCTGCCCAGGGGTGGCACAGTGCACAGTGGGCTAGACACCCCCCCCCAATGCCCATCAGAAGTCAAGAAAATTGCCTACAAAAAATATCGACAGCTTGAGGTAATCTTTTTCTACTGAGGTTCCCTCTTCCCAGTGACCCGCACTTTTAGTCAAGTTGACAAAAAACAACTAACCCACAATGACTCCTTAATTTCTTCATTCAGAACTTGCAAAATGAAGTAGGTCAGATCCATGGCCGGTTCAGATACATTGCAGCAGCATTGCCTGCCCTGCATGCAGCCGTGCAGTGTCTCCTTGAGAAAGCAAGCGTGCCAAAGGGAACAGGCACTTTAAGGAGAGTACATGACCCCCAAGGCCATGCCACTGTGTTACGCAGCATATGTCTGTTATATTGATGCCTTCTGAGTGCTGGGATTAAAGGTGTGTGCCACCATGTCTGGCTGTTTGATTTTTGAGACAGCTCACGGACTCCTCAAAATCCATATACCTGGAGATGACATTGAAACTTCTAATTCTCTTGTCCCTACCCTTCTGAGCCCTGGGATTACAGGTATGAGACTTTAAAAATGGATGCGGCCCAGTGAGATCTAGCACTAGGGAGGCTGAAGCAGAATTGCTTTGAGTTTGAGGCAGCCTGGTCTATATTGAGTTCCAGGCCTGCCTAGGCAACATGGTGAGTTACAGGCTACCCTAGGCTACAAGATGAAATACATGTGAGCTGGTGCAGTGGTACTAGCCTATAATTCCTATAGGGATTGATGTGTGACTATGCCCGGTAAGCACACGCTATGCATCCTGGGTAGTTAACTACCCAACAACCAGGTCTGACTGAATAAACGGCAAAGTGTCCAGGAATGGCTAGGCAATACTAAACATAATGCCATTGGCACATGTCTGCAGTTTCAGCTCTCAGGAGGGCTGCAAATGCATGGCCAGAGTGGGGGCCACTAATTATATGGCCAGCAAGATAATTCAGCAGGTAAAGGCACTCGCCGTCAGCCTAGGATCTCAGTTCAGTCTCTGGGCTCACAAGATGGCAGGACAGAACTGACCCCTCTCTCAGTGCTCTGACTTCCACATATGCGTGTACCCACATGTACCACACACACACACACACACACACACACGCAATGCCTACATGCAGACAGACAGTCTGACTACCGCCCTTGAGTTTATATAAATCCCGACTTGGCTCTGACCTCCCTCTCCTCACTCAGAGATTAGGACATGTCCCAAGACACCGGACACCAACTAGGGACAGCTGTAGCTTCCCAGGCTCATAGAGACCCATTAAACCCTCGCCCAATTCCTATGTCTGGGACTCTAGGGCTCCAGGTTGTTGCTCAGTCCACTCCACCCTGGGACCCCATGAGCCCAGTCACACCAGTGTCTGATCCTAGGGTCAGGAGGGACTGGTCTTCTCTCGGTGGAGTTTGGGGAAATGGATGTCGTCTTAGTTAGGATTTCTACTGCTGTGAAGAGGCACCATAACCACAGCTCTTATAAAGGAAAGCATTTAATTGGGGCTGGCTTACAGGTTCAGAGGTTTAGTCCATTATCATCATGATGGGAAACATGGCATGCAGGCAGACAAGGTGCTGGAGGAGCTGAGAGTTCTACATCTTGATCTGAAGGCAGCAGGAGCCTGCCCCGCTAGGCTGAGCTTGAACATAGGAGACCCCCAAAGCCCACCTCCACAGTGACACACCTCCTCCAACAAGGCCACACCTCTTAATAGTGCCACTCCCTATGGGCTAAGCATTCAAACACATGAGACTTTTGGAGGCTATTCCTATTCAAACCACCACAGATGGCCTCAGACAAGAGACCAGGTCAGATAAAAAAGGAAGCAAGAGCTGTTGGTATGGAACCATGGCTTGAGGGCTACAGTGCTGAGTGTTGCAGCCTCGGCTGGATCGGCAGATGGTACCAGCCAAGCTGCCTCCCTGGACAGTGCTCTGCCCTGTGCTGGAGACTGGAGTCACCTGTCTGGAGCCCAGATTTGCAGCCAGGAGATAACACCCTGCATTCCCTACCATGAGAGCTGGACCAGAGACAGGCCACTAGGTCCTGTCTCTGTTCCTGCCAGCTGCCCAGTGGCACCCTACCGAAGCCACTGTTCCCACCTCTCTCCCACCTTGAACATAGCAAAGGTACCCTTGGCCACCTCAATGTCCCTATCCCAATTTTCCACCCCTCCAATTCCAACTATACATACATACATACATAACATACATACATACAGCACACTGGTGCTAACTTCTTTGAGACAAGGACTCACTGTGTAGACCAGGCTGGCTTCCAACTCAGACATCCACCTGTCTATCATCTCCCACATGCTAGATTAAAGGCATATGCACTTGACTCCTTACATGCCTGGCCAGCGTCAGTATGAGTCACCTCCCCACTGGACAGTCCAGCATCTATCAGAGGACTGAGCCTTCATTCCCTGCATGATGCTGCCATTGTCCCTTGCTTGCTGCCTTTCCCACTGCAGTGCCAGGGCACGAGCAAAAGCAGACAAATGAGTAGACCCTCCGACGGGCCCCGGCCTCCATCTTGCAGGCCCCACAGCACGCAGACATTGTGGGCAGTACGTGCTCTGTATCAGATAACTGGCAGGTTCTTACTAGAACACCTGGCCCTCACAATCCCACCTTCCTGAGAGGAAAACACTGAAATAGATAAATATTTATCTTCCCTGCATGGACCTCTCCAGTCCCTACCTCTCTGGACCCCACCTTGCAGAGTTCTCTCCTGTCCTAGCCCAGGAGTTCAGGGCACGCCTTCTTGGACCTTTGAATCCCTCAACTAAAATGTTAAGATGGATCTGGAAGAGGCTTGGTGGCTTAAGAGCACTGTTGCTCTTCAGAGAACCAGGGATCAATCCCCAGCATCCACATGATGGCTCACACTGTAACTCCAGATCCAACACCTTCTTCCGGCCTCCATGGGCATCAGGTACGCATATGATACAGAAGTACTTTCATATAAGACACCCATCTACATAAAATTAAAATGCAGAAAAGTCTTTTGTCTGAATTCACCTGGTCTTATCTAAAATTTAAGCATTAATTGGGGCAATGCAGGAGGCAATGACAGATGAAGGTCACATCAGCCTCCTGTTCAGCGACAGCTACCACTCAGAAGGGGCCCGTCTCCAGTTTTTGTTTTCTCAGAGGAGCACTCCAGGAGCAATGGTTTCATCTCACCACTAGAGGGCAATGCAATCCACTCCCAGAACACCGTGGTTGTGTGAGGCTGAAGCCTAGGTTAGCAGGGCTTTCCAGTAACAACCCCCTCCCCAACCCCATGGAACAGGTCTAGGCACAGGGCTTGCCCGCTGGGAGGAGAGGTAGTGTGACTAGGCAGCAGCCTTGGGTGGAAAGCTTGGGAGCCTGAATGCCCCAGGTTCTGTAGCAGACCCTACGCCTTCAGTGGCATTCCTGTCTCATCTGTAGAGCAGAAAACCAGCATCCCACTAAATGGCAGAGCTGCAGGAAGCATCATCACTTGGCAGGCAGGATTTAGACATCTCTGAATCCCAAGCCAAACACCATCTTGTCAGGGAGCTCTTTGCTGAAGAAGGACTTCCCTGTGGAGTGGGATTTCTACAAAGAAGTCGTCTGTGTTGTCTTGGCACTGTGATGGTGCAGGCCTGTAATCCCAGCACTTGAGAGGTATAGGTAAGCTGTTGTCCTGACCGCATAGTAAGTTTGAGGCCAACTTGGGCTAAGTGAGACCTTGTCTCACAAAAGTAAAACATACACACACTGGAACCTGAAAAATTCCCAGTAGGCACCAGGCCAGCTGGGACAACATGGGCACTAGATACGGAACATTCACAGGCCACACCTGCTGTTTAATGACTAAACCTGAACAGGTCTCAGGAGGACTCTGGAAGGGGCACCGCATGCACATACACAAGTGAGACTTTCTACAGGGGTAGACATTTGGCATCTTCAAACCTCACAGATGCTGAGGAAGCCCAAAGTTCTCTTTAGCGGTTGGTCAAAAGCCCATCCTTTCAGTCTTTGGAGGAGCCCGGGCGTGCACAAGCAGGCTGGGCTGTGAACATCCTTACAGTCCTGAGCCTGCGCTACCTAAGGCACTCAAATGACAGGGAGGTATCAACAGGGGACAGGAACCTGACCTGCCCACCTCTGAAAAAATAGCAAGCACCCTACCTCTACAGGGAGCTGGCCACTGCCGGCCTCTCATGAGGACGTCCTGGGACATACACCAGCTAGGTGTCACTCTTCCGCCTGGGCCAGAATTGTAGATAGGTCTGAGAAGCCTTCATTTTTAGCCCTTATGGCGTGAGGGTTGTTAGACAATCCTCCGTCCTTTCTATTTTATGTGTAAGAGGGAGTGTAAATTTTTGTGAGGTGAAGGATGTTCTGTTGATCTCGACATCTCATCTGTAAGTGGTTCTATCGGACACTTTACCCAGGATCCTGAGAAACACACACACATGCACATTGGGCCCAGAGATCCACACACCTAGGTTAGCCAGGAACCCAGGACGTGAGCCCATCCCTAGTCTAGAAGGGACATCAAGTCCTCAGGTTCAGCCTTCATGGCTCCATCCCCACTATGGTATCTGAGGAGGCTTCAGCTGCTGGTCACAGGTGGTGGGCCACTACCCAGAGGATCTGCAGGGCCATGGAGAAACAGGCGAACTGGGCCAGGACATAGGCCCCAGAGCGAATGCGTGGGTTTAGCTTGCCCAGGTAAGCCACGGTGTGTACCACGCGGGCTGTGAGGACAACGAGGAAATGTATCCAGGCGATCAGAGGGTTGGGTCCCAGAAACGAGTAGACGAAGCCGAGGAACAGGAAGGGGTAGATTGTCTCCATGTCATTGCGGTGGGCCCTAGGGAGCAGACGGTCACAGTTAGCAGATCTAGTACTGGGAGCAGACGGTTACAATTAGCAGGCTTAGTACGGGGGCTCCCAACACACCAGGAACCTCCTGGGATGGCCAGACACCCCAATCCCTTACTGACCAATAAGCCAGATTCTGTAGAGCCAAAGGGACAGTGAGTCTGGGCTTCTGCCCAGAAGTGGCTTCATCTCAAAGCCCTATTGAAGGGCTTGGCCAGGGAGGCTGCAGCTGGATTGGGGCTTGCCCAGCTTTTCCCACATCCCCCACAGTCCCTTCTGTCCCTTAGACAGCAAGCAAAAAAAGGAGGATTCAGAGGCTTAGAGTCAGAGGCTCACTCTCTGAAGCAGGGCCTGACACAGGCCTGAGACCCACCTGCCCTCTGAAGGAAGGTTTTGGGTGGTGTCTCCTGATGGTCTCTGTCTCTTTCCACCCCTAAAGCTGACCAAGCAACATCTTTGCAGAGAAAACCATAAGATTCTTCCATTTATGTGCCCACCCACGCACAGGACTCTGGGAAGCCTTCCTTCATGCATGCTATCTGGTCTTTTGTGAGCATTCACAGCAGGAGGCCTATGTACAACCCTACCATAAATAACAGCCAGGGAGAAAACACCACCAGCTGCCACTCAGTTCCCAGGATTCCCTTAGACCGTCACCTCTTTCTAGGATGAAACAGGCAGTCAAACCACCCTCATCTGGAGAAGTGAATGCCAGGAGCCATCGCTGAATGCTTGGCTTGTATAAACATGAACCCAGTGGCTTAACCATGACCTTTCCCAGGATTGGCCCCAGTTCAGTATGGGGACGCTAGGACTTCCAGCTGCAGTACATCCAACCAGCAGCACGGGCCAACGGGCCGGGCCAGCCTGGCCTCGGCATGCTTATAGTGTTTCCCATTGGTAAAGTGAATCTTAGCAAGGGCCACCAGCTTTTTACTGAGTGAAAGAAAATATGCAGAGCCAAGAAGAGGCCTGGAGCACCCAGCACCCCAATACTGAAGGGGGACTAGGGCGGTAGTCAGGGGTGGAGATGTGTTACAGACTAAATGATTCGCCCATCTGTAATCCCGGTTCACAAGAAATGAGACCAGAGGCTCCCTTAGATTCCCAGGCTGGCCAGCCTAGCCTAGCTTCAAGTTATGAAGTCCTGTCTCGGAAAACAGTGGGACAGCACATGAGAAACAGCAGCCTAGGCTGCCCCTGGGCTCACAGCCATGTGCAAGCATGCCTCCACCAAGAGGAGTTAAAAGAGAGAGGCGGGAGCCAGGTGTGCTGGCTTACACCTGTATTCTAAGCACTCAGAAGGTTGAGAGGCAGGAGGATTACTGTGAACCAGGAGTTCAAAGTCTGCCTTGACTACACAGCAGCTTTGCAGTTAGTTAGCCTGGACTACATGAGGCCCTGTCTCAAAATAAAAACAGGGCTGGAGACAACTGGGTGATTGAGAGGACTGGGTGCTCTTGCAGATGACCCCAGCTTCTTCCAAGCCCCTACGTGACAGTTCCAAGGGGTCTGATGCCCCATTCTGGCCTGAGCAGACTGCATGTATATGGTGCACACTCGCTCATGTGCAGGCAAAACACCCATACACATAAAGATAATTTTTTAAAGGCTAAGAATATGGCCTAGCTGGTATAGCACTTGGTAAGCAAATTAAAAGATCCCGGGTTCAGTCCCCAGCAGCATTTAAATCAGGGACAGTGGCACATGCCTGTAACCCTAGCATTGGAGAGGTAAAGGCACAAGGGTCAGAAGTTCAAGGTTATCTTTAGCTACATTGAGTCAGAGGCAAACTGGGCTACCTGAGACTCTATGTCGAAAACAAAAACAGATCAGATTGAGAACACATATGAGCAAACCTGTAGATGGGTAGGGAAGTTTGGGGCGCCGGTAGGAGGAGGGCGGTCCTCTTCTGTATGACAGGGCTCCGGTTGGGGATGAGGGCCTTGCAGAGAAAACATTTCCCTGATTCCTCTCCAGGCAGCAAAGGGGTGACCATGGGGGAGAGATGACTGGAGCGAATAGAGCTCTGACCCAGCACCTCCCTCCCTCTCTGTCTGAAACCACAATGGAGCCTCACAAAGCCACAGTGGTGGAGGAGCAGGGAGGAATGGGAAACCAGGATTCTGAAAAAACAAAAAAGTTTACCTGCCCTCCCCTGCCACGGGATCCAGACAGAGGCATGGAGGGAGTCACATACGGGGAAGTGGAGTGGTGTGTCACTCCAGTGTGTCATGCCAATAATAACCACTATTTGAGAGAGGCAAAAGTTGCCCAAAGCCAGTTCCCACCAGATGAGACTTGCACAGCCCCCTGTGGCATCACGCCTGCCCCTTACCCTCAGCGTGAGCATTGGACCAGGGCTGTTTTACTGCAGTTAGTGGCAGTGGTGGGGAGAAACTGCTGGTGACCCCAGGCCAGGGCGATGGCAGCAGCTGACTCCACTGCTCAACAACACGTTTCTACCAGCTCGCCCCGGACACCGCACGCACGTGTACGTGAGCTCAGGGTTCAAGGAGGACGAGGCTTGGTGCCAAAGGGAGAGGTGCAGGAAGGGACTTGCCAAGGGGTGGGCTGAGGCTTAGCCCTCCTGCAAGATGGGTGAGGGTGGAGGGGTCAGAGGGTGTGGTGTGGTGTGTTACAGCCTCGGGGTCAGACCTCGGCAAACCACTTCCATCTCTACAGATAACACCAGTCTCCTCAGTGTTGGGACACTGTGTGCTGGTACCCAGAGAAGAGGGAAAAGTGGGATGCCAGGCGCTGTCACCACCCCCTTCCGTCATGGCCACTTCCAAATCACCAGCCCTGGTCTAGACATTGTTGTGGTTGCTCCTCATCCTCCTCACGCTGATAACCTGCCACAGGCCCTCACAACCCTAGTGAGAAATGGAGGTTCCACCAGGGGCCACAAGCTCTGACTGCCACCAAGGAGCTCTGAGGCCACAGCCAGGTGTTCCTCACACTCTGAGCCTGTGCCCACTGCTGATAAATGGACAGGCACACTGTCCTTTGAGGAGCAGAAGGGGCCCAATTTCCTGGCAAACTGCTTTCCTCAGACTGAAAGCTCCAACAGTCAGAAACAGGAGGAGGTCAGGTGTTCTCCCTGGGGAAATAGCCTGTTAGAATTCCCACACAGCTGCAGGCAAAAAAATATCCCCATCTGCAAACGCAGGCAAGTTGTCCTGGGAGGAAAAGGTGGCAGGTACCTGTCCAGGAAGCCTGGGGCTTGTTCTGACTGGGGCAGCAAGGAAAGAAAGAACAGATCTGTTTACAGAAAAGCTGGGGTTGGTGAGCCACGCTCTGCACCCGGAGCTTATCCTATACAGAGCCGGGGAGAGGTCAGGTGTCTGTAGGAGAGCAGGTCTCCAACTATAAGCAGGCCAAACTGCAGCTTCTAGTTCTTACACAGCCTGCCACTGTTTGCACTGGGACCAGGGGGAGGCTTTGTTGCCGAGGGGAAGGCTTTGCTACCCCGTGGACCTGAGGCTTCAGTCATTGGCATGGATATTCCCATGTCAACAGTACACACTCAGGAGTTCACTGCTCCCTACACATTCACACAAGGCCTCCGTTGGTCCCCACAGCTGCCCCGTGTGGTCCGTGTGAGCAAGCCTCTGCCGTTACACTGTGCAGCTACCGCTGGCTTTGAACTCCTGCCACCGATGGCATCCCCTCCCCTCAGGCCAGAATTCCAGGTGCAGTGCAGGAGGACCTCTACAGGTGGCCTCCCTTCCATTCTTCCTTTTAATCTTAAAAACTTTTTAGAATTAAAAATTTGCACCTTTAATTCTAGCACTTGGGAGGCAAAGGCAGGCAGATCTCTGTGAACTGGAGGACACCTAGGCTACACAGAAAAACCCTGTCTCAAAAAAACAAAAACAACAACAAAATTAAATTATTCTATTTTATTATCTGTGTGAGTATTCTGCCTGCATGAATGTATATTCTGCCTGCTTGTATGTACGTGTAGCACATGTGTACCTAGTGCCTGAGGAGATCAGAAAAGGGCACCATGTGGGGGTTGGGAATCTAACCTGAGTCCTCTGCAAGAGCAACAAGTGCTCTGATCACCGTACCCTCTGTCCTGTCACTCAGGTTCCATTCTTTAAACATGGTCCAGATTGCCCCCAGAGCCAGGCTGGTTTGTCTTCAGCATGTGCTAATTTGCAAAGCAGATTTATAATCCAAGATCCAGCCTTTATGCTTCCCGTGTTCACAGCAGAGTGATACACAGAGTGATACACAGCAGAGAGGCCCCTGCCCTGGTTTTAATATTGAACTGTCTGTGCCTACCCCACCTCCTCTCCAGACAGTGCCTAGCTGTGGGCAGCAGGCATGATTCTCAGTTCTGCACCTTGGGCTAACACACTTTCTTCTTAGAGAAAGGGTCTCACTGCACAGCTCTGGTTGGCTTGGAACTCACTGTGTAGATCAGGCTGGACCCAAATTCACAAAGATCCTCCTGCCTCTGCTTCCCAAGTAGTGAGATTAAAAAGATTCCTACCATTGACTTCCTTCCTTCCTTCCTTCCTTCCTTTCCTTCCTTCCTTCCTTCCTTCCTTTTTCCCCCTTCCCTTCCTTTCAGAAGACAGGGTCTCATGTAGCCCAGGCTAGCCTCCAACTTTATTTTATACACACACTCTACTAACCCAAACTTCAACTCCAACCCACAACTTTCTGTGATGTTCTGTGGAGTCAGTGGGGTCCCTGAGCTACCCAGACCCCCAGCTCAAATACCTAGTAAGTCCTCAAAGAAGCTTCCCTGAGTGGATCTCTACAGCATCTTTAGATGAGAACATTCAGAAAATGCTAAACTAATGCCAACCATTCAAGCTGCGGTTCTAGAGAGGATATGAAATAAAATCCTGGCTGGAGAGACGGCTCGGGGATTAAGAGGACTTATTTCTCTTGGAGAGGACCACTGGGATCAATTCCCAGAACCCATATGGAGGCTTACAACCCTCTGTAACCCCAGCTCCAAGGGATCCCATATGCACATATGTGGTGCACATATCTATATGCAGGGAAAACATTCATACACATAAAGTAAAATAAATATAAAGCAAATTTAAAAAAGAAGTCAAATCCTATTGGGTAGAGGGAAATGCTGGAGTTCCTTATAGGTCTTTTGTCTTCCCTGAATAAGGTTATACCCTTATCGAGAAGACAACACACACACACATAGACACACACACACACAGATATATACACACATAGACACACACACACATAGACACACACAGACACAGGCACACACACACAGACAGACACACATACATTGTTGACTGACTGGGATCACTGCCTAGATCACTCACTTTCCCTCTCTCTGTGACTCTGAATTGCCCAGACAACTAAGAGTCACCAATATAGGGTCATGGTTGGGCAAGGCCAGGAAGTTTATTCAGGAAACCAGCCAGTGCCTGTACAGGTGCCTGTCACATAGTAGGTGCTCATTAAACAAGGAATGGCCATTGCCAGACTGAATACATATGGATTAGCCAGTATTTCTGTTGGAAAGGGTGAGTGAGCAGCCTGGAGCCTCACTTCCTATGACACGTTCCTGTCATTATTTTTAAACCACAAGTGTGTACGTTACTGTCAATGGCTAAGCAAAACATTTTGTTTTCAGAGAGAAACTGTTACGGAAGCAACAGCATCCCACCCATGTCTGCCTGAGGCAGGGGATGTGCTGGGAGCTGTGTGCTGCTGGCCTGCTTCACATCTCACCCAATCCAGCTGCCCATCTTCCTTGCTGCCATCACCCCAGTACCCTCTCTTCACTCTGGATTACCGATAAGACAGCAAAGAAATGTTCCCAAACTCCAATGCTGAGCCGGTTGCTAAAAAATCGACTTTTAGTCTCTAGGGAAAGTTACACAGTCAAGATTTTTTTTTTGCTTTTGCTTTATAAGGCTGCACTTTAACCTCTAGTCTATACCAGCCTGGAACTCAAGGCAATTCTCTTGCCTCAGCCTCTAAAACATTGTCATCATGAATGTAAGCCGCAATACCTAGCCTTAAGATTCACTTTAAAAGTGATTTCTACATCTGGACAGTGGTGAAGCTCTCAGCACTCAGGAGGCAGAGGCAGGCGGAGCTCTGAGTTCGAGGCCAGCCTGGTCTACGTGAACTCTAGGACAGCCAGGGCTACACAGAGAAACCATGTCTTGAAAAATCAAACAAAAAAATTTTTTTTTACAAGCCAGGCATGGCGGTGTATGCTTTTAAACCGAGCACTTGGAAGGCAGAGGCAGGTAGATGTCTTAGACTTTGAGGCCAGCCTTGCCTACAAAATGGGTTCCAGGACAGCCAAGGGTGTTACACATAGAAATTCTGTCTTGAAAAACCAAAATAATAATAATAAAAATTATTATATTATTATTATTACATTTAGAAATAGAGAGACAGAGAAAGATGTATATGTGCGCATGCACACACACACAAGTTGGAGACCCACCTGCAGGAGTTGGTTCTCTGTTTGTAGCAGAGGCTGGTTTTAATTCCTGACCCTCCTGCCTGGACCTCCCAAATGCTGGGATCACAGATATAAGCCACTGTATCTCACTTGTGTTTCTTTTTCGGTTTATTTGCTTGGCCTCACTCTGCAGGGGGCTGGAGAGATGGCTCGGTGGTTAAGAGCATGACTGCTCTTCCAGAGGTCCTGAGTTCAATTCCCAGTAACCACATGGTAGCTCACAACCACCTGTAATGGGATCTGATGCCCTCTTCTGGTGTGTCTGAAGACAGCAACAGTGTACTCATGTACATAAAGTAAGTAAATAATTCTAAAAAGAAAATGGTCTCACTCTAGTCGGCCACTGGTTAAGGGTCCTGCTTCCACCTTCCAGGTTTGGGATTTTAGACTCACACCATCAACCTTGTACTAACTTTGTAATTCCAGATCATGAGAATCTGCTTTTCTAAGACAAACGTAATGAATGAGTAAACTATAATAATCTGAAAGGAGAAAACAGGCCTACAGACACCCTTAGGCACACAGGGGACTGACTCTCAAGTCCCCAGTTCAGACACTCTGCAAGGACAGGTGTCAGCTGGGTCTGTGGCCAAGTGACAAACAGGTCCTCACCTGAGGCAGCGCTCCACATCTGGGTCACTCCTGTAGTACTGGAGGCCTCCACGTTTCAGGGCGTCCTCGGGGTTAGCAAAAGCCTGAAACAGAGTAGCTAAGGATCAGCAAGTGGAGGAGGTTCCCATCTGAGGACAGGGCTCAGGGGCTGGGCTGGGTACAGCTGCCTGCAGGACCCACGAACCCTTCACCCACTTCCCTGAGCCTCTTCTCTGTGCCACAGGACTGAAGCTCACGGTGAGAGAGTGCCCTCCTGCCCATCTCTTGGGCTCAGAGGTTAAGAGAGACCCTTGGGCTGGAGCTCAGTGTGCCTAGTCTAGAATATTCTCATGAAGGGCACAAGATCCTGTTTGCCGAGCATGAGCGAGTCCCTCCCTAGTGAGTTCCATTTCCAGAACCTCAAAAAGTAAATTAAAATAAGATAAATAGTGGAGCATAGTGGCTCACGCCTTTAATCCCAGCCCTCTAGAGGCAGAGGTAGGTGGATCTGTGAGTTCGAGGGCAGCCTGGTCTACATACCAAGACCCTGTCTCAAAAGATTAAAACAAACAGCTAGGTAGAAGCCATTAGGGGCACTCAAGAAGCCAGGCCCCTCACTGACCGCCAGGCTCTGTAGCTCCCTGTTCCCAGACAGACTCAGGATCAAATGGAGCACCTGGGCCTCAGTGGGAAAGCAGGGGCAGCCTAAGGAGGGTGCTAGTCTCTCTTGATGGAGGTCATACTTCTGTCTTTGAGAGCCTCTGCTCACCACTGACTTGCAGCTACTGGGCAAAGCTCTCCCATCAACTCTGGTGACATCTGAATCAATCTGTCTAAGCTGTGAGTTGAGAAAGGCCCATGGATCTTCACTTCGGGCTGTCCCTGGAGCTCCTGCCCTGCCTGAGAAAAGTGTGAAATGACGAAGAAAGACCAGGATCTCCCACCAAGAATTCCTCCCTCCTGGCTCTGAAGCCCCCAACTCTGAGGGCCCAGCTTTGCCACCAATGGAGCTCCTGCAACCAGATATCAGGGAGCCACCTCTAGTGGGGTCAAGGGCCACTTAATGTGCATTTCCAGGAAGGACCTGTGGCTGCTGCAGCTCACGGCATGCATGGCAGACTCCAGTAAGAACCAGTCTTAAAGGCCAGAGTGGGTGGTGTGTTCACCATGTATGTCTCCTGGTTTGCTGAGAGGACACTGAACTTTCTCTCAGTTGTCTACATCTCCAGGCTGCTGGGAAGAGGATCCTGAGCTGGCTCCCATCCTCTCTATGGACGGTAATCCCCTGGTCCCTCTTGGCAGAAACAGGGGGGCCCCAGGGCCCAAAGAGGAGGAGGCTTCCCTCCAGCCCTGCATCTCCCATCATGGGGAGAGGAGCCCAGGAGGAAGGCTCTGGAGCCAGACAGTTAACTCCAAAGGAGATGGAAGGAGCCACAGTAAGCAGGCATCTCCTCAGCACAAGCTTCTCCCTGGAAACCAAGGTAAAGTAGCCCCACTGACTTCCCTGGTGGTAATTTAGTGCTCAGCTTTGGGAGCCCTACAGAGAGGACAAGAACAGAATGTAGCTGTCTCTCCCTGCTATCTGTGTCCTAGGACAAACCAAAGCAGAAGAACCAGAGACAGTCAGGAAGTGGTGGCCCTGCCTTTATTCCTGTCAGTACCTGCCCCGGGGCTGAACCTGGCTGGAGGGCAAGAAGCCCACCCCCATCCCACCCCATCCCACCCCGTACTCCATGCTTGCTCCCTTTGGGTTGGGCAAATGTTGGTTTAGGGGTTGTAAAAACAGATGCTCACGTGCTTCTGCTTTCTAGCTGCTTCCATTGGACCCCTGGAAGGGGTCCGGAGTCCTGGCCACTCCCACCAGCTCCCTGTACGTTCTTTTACTTTGGTTTCTTTGCCCGGACTGAGACCAGAGAATGTCGTCTGTGGTCCCTCAAAGCTAAAGGGTGCCTCGAGTGTATGCAGCCAGCGTCCATGGGGAGTGGGAATTTCCACGGAAAGACTTCTTAGGCTCCTGTTTTGCCGGTTCCCACTCCACCCAGATATGAAATCTCCCTGCCTGCCGGGAAACTTCCAGGTCCGGAGACCTCTCGCTGTCAGAGTCACCGTGCTCCACTCACGAGGGAACCCCGAGTGCTCTCATACCAAGAGGGTTCAGGAGCTGAAGGCCAAGCCAGCTTCTAGAAGGGCTGCGGTGGCGGCAGCCTTGAATTAGCTCCCACCGCACGCTGGCATACACATCTCGGTCACGTTTTTCAGTCCCCAGACTTTCTTGCAGGGAAAAACCAGCAGAGTACTGATCCCCTTCTCCTCCCACACCCCCCACTCCACCAGCGAACATACCTTCTTCCGCAGCCTGGTGTGGCCTGTGATGACAGCCACCGCGTACATCTTGATGACCAGCAGTGTGCTGCAGAGCAGAAAGGCCGGGAGCACCTGGCCGTTCTCCATCATCAGGTCCAGGGAAGGCATCTCGGCTAGCCGGCCTGGGCTCCAACTCCGGGACACAGGGACTGGGAGTGAGATTGTCCCACAAGGAGGCTTAAAGAGAGGAGGAGTCGGGCCAAGCCCTGAGTAGGCGGTCCCCCCCGCCCACTCCCCGCCCACCCTGATCACCCGCAGCAGGCCCCCTGCTCAAGTCAAGAAGGAAACCAGAGACTTCTCCAAGTGCCCGGGGAAGCCGAGGAATGGAGGTGTCCCACGCCATCCTTGGCTCAGGACCATTGTTCTTTCCCAAAGCCTCAAACTCAGGGCGCGCCGACCCCAGTCTGCATATCACTGACCCATGCCCACCTTCCGGAAAGAGCAGGGCAGGTAGAGGGCGTGAGAACCAGGCCATTTATACTAATGTATTGCCTCTGTGATGCTGGACACGCAGTCATGGAGGCGGGCTGTCTCTGCAAGTTGAAAGGTGAGGAGACAGATTCTTTTGCCATCCTCTAGTGGGACACAGAGCCCAATAACCAATTCGGTGTGTGTGTGTGTGTGTGTGTGTGTGTGTGTGTGTGTCTTATTCATTTGGGTGTGTACATTTGCATATGGGTGGGGATATTCACATGTGGGAACCTTTGTGTGGAAGCCAGTAGCTGCTGTCCCATGACTTTCTCAATTGCCTGTCTTATCTTTTTAATTTCTTTTAAAATTACATTTATTTATTTATTGTGTGCCACAGCACCGGTATGAAAGTTAGAGGATAATTTGCTAGAGTTGGTTTTGTTTGGCCATGTGAGTCACAGGAATAGAATTCAGATTTCACTGGCCCAAGCACCTTACTTTTTTTTTTTTTTTTTTTTTTCATTTTTGAGAGAGCACATGACAGTGAGAGCAAAGAGAGAGAGAGAGAGAGAGAGAAAGAGAGAGGACCTCACTATCTCCCAGACCCCCATGGCTAGAACTCACAGAGATCTACCTGCCTCTGCCCCAAAGAGCTGGGACTGAGGATATGCACGCCATGGCCTGGCCCCGTTACATGTTGAGGTAACGGAGCTCATCATTCTCCAAGCTTGACAGCCCGGTGAGCTCCCAGCATCCACCTGCCTCTGCTGTCAGCAAATTACAAATGCGCATCTCAAGTCTAGATTTTTAAGTGGGTTCTGGGAATCAGAACTCAGGTCTTTATGCGTTATCAACTGAGCCATTTTCTTCCTCCTTCCCCTCTCCCCGTCTTCACTTTTCTTTCCTGACAGTATCTAAGAACTGGGCTCAAGCTCACTACTTAGCCAAGTGTAACCAGCCTTCTGTCTCCTCCTCTGCAGCACTGAGGTGACAGGCTTGCGTGCCACCAGGCTCTGCTCTCCAGTCCCAGCTTCTAAGCTCCAGGGTTTTGTTTCATGTCACTAACTCTGTGTGAAGGGGGTTATTTGTTCTATGTCTTCTTTGGAGTCCACCTACTTTTCTGGGAAACCGTTTCCAGCAAAGACCCTCGGTTCGCTTGCCTGCTGCGGCTCACCCTTGGCCCCTGTTCTTTTCACTGGCTCTTAGGAGCATAGTCTCGAGAAAGGCAATCTTCCCTGCTCCCTCAGTTCCTCAGTCAACTACATCGTAAAGGACAGTAATCTGACCAAAGGAACATTAGCGCCAGCCTGGCCATGCCTCAAAGCAACGGAAATCTAAGGGCGACCAGCCTGAACTCCACTCAACTGGTAAACTTAGCCAGTCCTTAGAACACCGATGTGGCTGGAAATGTGTTTTCCCCTCTGACCCAGCTTTCCTAGCTGGAAAATGAAGCTCACTGTCTTGTCACCCCCTCCCTCATCCCCATAGCAGTTGCTGGAACTAACAGGATCTTGGCTGGAGATATATGTCTTATATACCAGTGATCCCAGCACTCAAAGTGTGGAGACAAAACCAGGAGTTCAAGGCCATCCTTGACTACATAGTGAATTTGAGGCCAGCCTGGGCTATATTAAACCCTGTCTCAAAAGTAAGGGCTGATGAGATGACTCAATAGAAAAAGGTATGGCCACCATCCCCAGATCTACTAGTGGAAGGACAGAATTGACCCACGCAGGCTATCCTCTGATGGCGAGTGTACCACAAATAATAAAATACGTGTAAAAAGGAGTAAGTCAGAAAGAGTTCGTGTCTACAAATGCAGTTGCAGAGCACTCTCTATGCAGTAGCTCCTCCTTGCTAAGGGCACCGGAGCCTCAGTTTCTCCCTCCTCAGAAGAGGGCTAATGGTTCCCACCTATCTGGATTGACAGGAGGGAGTCCCTGCTGCTGGGGGCAGTGGGTGGCTTCTTGCTGACTTACAATCTGAACTAAAGAAAGATATGCTTGACAAGATGTTTGTGTTCTCAGAGCACAGGGTCGACACACAAGGCTTAGCAGTACGAGATAAGAGATAAATACCTCCCGGGGAACTGGCCATGGAAAGGTCTGGTTGTTCTAAAGCAGTTTTTATTTGTAGCTACAGGATGGGGAGCTGGCCAAGAGGCCAGCTTTCTGCTCTCCTCGACAGGGATCTACTTCAGGCAGCTCTCTTGTCAAAAAGCTCAGTGATGAATTGTCTCCTCTGACCTCCATACTTATGCCATGGTCCTTGGATTGGGCGCACACATGGTGTGTGCACGTGCGCACTCACACACAGAGACACACACACACCCTCACTCAAACATCCAGATGGCACTCCAGAGGTAGAGGCAGAAGGATCAGATGTTCAAGGTCAACCTTGGCTACACACTGCGTTTTAGGCCACCCTGGACTACACAAGGCCAGTGGTAAGAGTACTTGCTAAGTATCCTGAGAACCAAAGTTCAAATCCTCTGCTCCCATGTAACAGCCAATAAGTAACCCCAGCATGTGCAACACAGAGGCCTGAGGAGCATGGGTCTTACCAGTCTAGCTCCAGGTCGGGTGAAAGACTCCATCTCAAGGGAGTAAAGCAGAAAGCACGTGTGATAAAACAGGACATCTGATGTCCTCTGGCCTCTGCTCATGCAGAAGCAGACATGCTACACACTTACATTATACACATTCCCACATACACATTCACCAAAAAACAAAAACAATAATGCCCTCAGTCAAAAGCCAGGGCTGTGGCTCAGCAGCAGAGCATTTGCCCCCGTGTTTCTGAGGCTCTGGTCCATTCCCAGGCACCAGAAGACTATCACTACATACCATCTCAGCTATGAGGTTGTCAGCTGTAGGGTCCAGAGGCAAATTCCCTTATCTCCACATCAGAACTGACCATCTCGTGACAATAGATTAAAATCCTCTTAGGGTATACTGAACTAGCTTCTACCTAGCCAAAAGCCGTGGTGCCATCGGAGAGCATCTTAGGCCTATAGAATAGCTCCTGCCATCTCCTGTACCCACCTCTCTGATGTACCCACCAGCACATTTCACTTTAAACTCGACTTTTAACTTGTGACTGTCTCTCTTCTGTAAAGCCATATGAACTCCATGAAACTACTTCCACATTAGAACATGGGGTAACCTGAGTCTGTGTTCCAGGGTCACGGTCACTCACAATGTCTCCAGAACTTATTCTGAGCTGGATAACAAAGGTCCCCCTTTGATAGATACCTTTCTGATCTGCTTTCAATGAGCACGATTTGGCGTGGGTGTCTAATTTGTTTAGAAACTTTGAAAGCACTTTGTCTGGGTTGTTTGGCCTGCTGCTGGGCTTTGGAGCTCTGAAGGCAGGTTAGATTCTGGCTGCTTAACTTATTTTTACTATTTGTTCTCGGAACCTCGAAGGCGTTTTTGTTTTTTGTTTTATTTGTCTTGGTTTTTGTCGTCTTTGAAATATTTTCATTATCATTTGGCCTTTGTCCCCTGACATTCCTCCTCATGCACGGATTCTTTTTGTGCGGCTTCTCCTGTGACCTTACCAAGCCTTTAGCTTAGGAATTTTATGAATGCCTGGTGGCAGAGACACCAAAACAAGAGGAACCTTGTTCCCTCCCCCAAATTCGTGGAGGTGTCAGGAGGAACAACCCAGGACCTGCTGTCCTTGGGGAAGCCAGACCAACACGACCTATTCCTGGGTCAGAAGGGTCTGTACTGGCTCGCACTGGAAAACATATCTGAGGATGGGTTATCCAGTGTCTGGGTCATGCAGGACACCCTGAATACCCACTGGAAGATGATGTTTCAGGCTGAGAAAGTCAATTCCAAAAATAGCACTTAAAACTGACCCAAAATACATTCTGTAGCTAGCATAGATAGGCAACTTTTCAGGAGAAAAGAAAAACAAGTACGGAGAACAAGGCTTCAAAGAAGGACTTGATGTTTCAAAAGTTACTGACCAGGCACTCTTAGCTGCCTCAGGCATGATGATTTCTAAGTTGAAAACATTTGGAAAGATGCAAAGCTCTAAGGATAACTACCCCAAACTGGTTTATCTTTCCCGTTTAAGGAAGTACTACGCAATCAATTTGTTTTTGTTTTTTTTTTTTTAAGCAAGCAAACAAACAAACAAACATCACAGGCAGCCTGCTTTAATTAAAATATAAAATGTCTGTTAAAGTAAAACTACAAGCTGATACATTGGCAATGTGTAATAAGAAGAGCTCTTCGGCGGGAATGTTCCGACAGCTTCTGGGAATGCCTCAAGCCCTGACAGATAACTAACTCATCCTCAAGAAACTGGGGGGAGTTTCCCTCTTTTATTTGACTGGTTGATTCTGTTAAACATGGGTTCTGCATTCTTTTGCCACTAACATCAAAGGCAGACATTGTCCTAGCCCTGTGTCCACTCTGCTCCTGGGTCATATGACACATAACTTTCTGGGGAACCACCTTCACCAATCCTGATCTGCCTTTAGCCAGTCTCACAGATACAAGGATTGTAAAGAGACACTTGTGTCTCTCAGTCTGGCTATGAAACTGTTAAAAGATGGGCCCCAGCCGGACAGTGGTGGCGCACTGCCTTTAATCCCAGCACTTGGGAGGCAGAGGCAGGCGATTTCTGAGTTCGAGGCCAGCCTGATCTACAGAGTGAGTTCCAGGACAGCCAGGGCTACACAGAGAAACCCTGTCTCAAAAAACCAAAAAAAAAAAAAGATGGGCCCCAAGGACAGTAGGATCTCACGCAAGAAGACAGGGTTGTGTGTCAGAGCGGAAACGAACTTTCTCGCCTTATAGGACGTGAGACTACACTCAGGCAAGGAGGAGTCAGTGGCAGACTGCTTGGCTGTGCACATCCTTGCTCTCTATTAAACTTTTTCTTACTTCAAGACCCTAAGGTAGACTTGGGGTCTGCTGGCTCTCTGCCTCCCACTCCCAATGAGACCATGCTAAATAAATCTTTCTTTCTGCTTTCTAATTTGGTTCTTGTTATTAGCTTGTTGTGGAAGGAAGCGTGGCCAGACCTGACTTGTCAAAAGTTGTGACCACCAAATCATTTTCTAGAAAGCAGTCTGGAACACATGCACACACACACACACACACACACACACACACACACACACATACACACATACAGAGATATGCACATATACACATACATACATATACACACACATATGTACACACACACACACCCCCTGTCCCACCTTACTTATGAGGCGCCATTCTAGGCAACCTCCTCCACCATCCAGAATCTACCTGCAGACTCCCACCACGCCCCTGAGTCCTCAAGTTTGTGCACAAGGCCCCCGGCCTCATCACTCCAATGGAAAAGTCCAGATGGAGGCAGTGACAGGCAGAATGACCTAGGAAAGCCATGGCTGACAGCCTGAGGGTAGGGACCCGGACTTCAGCGGGAAGAGCAAGTCCTGGTGGCAATGGCTGTGGTGGAGGCTGCCTAGGTTAAGAACACAACAGTGTCTAAAAACGACAACTACTGAATCATAACAATGGAGGAAAACACAGCGGTAGACACTTGCTTAGTACACACCCTGGGCTCAGTTCTCAGTTCTCAATGGCCGCCCCCAACACACAATTCCAGGAACCGTATGAACCGGATTCCTGTTCTACACCTGTAATCCCAGGACTCAGGAGGCTTAGAGGTAGAGGCCAGAGGCTATGGAGTTCAAGGCCAGCCTGCCTTACCTGAGATTCTGTCTCAAAGCCAAACCAAAGCAAACTAAACCAAACATAAACCCCAACAACACTCAGGAGGCAAAGGCAAGTGGAACTCTGAGTTCAAGGCCAGCCTGGTCTATAGAGAAAGTTCCTGCAGGCTGTCCTTATACTGACTGTAGATAGCGGCGGCAGCATCCCACTTCGACTCCTAGAGATTCAGGTGCCCTCTCTGCATTTCTCTCCTTCCCAAGCCAAGCTTGGGGACACAGCCAAGCTGTCTGTACAGAGCTGGAATTGGAACCAGAAGTCTTAACCACTTGATGTTGCATCTGGCTTGACTTCATGGCCTTGGTCCCTCCCAGCATCCTCTCAGAGCCCCTGACAGGGAAAACAGGAAGTTGCTAGTAACTGTGGATCTTACATGTTAACCTCTGACATGGGTCCCGAGAGCAAGCATCTCGATTCCAACCTGTCCTGGCTTCCTGAGAGAAACACGGAGAGAAACTGCAGGGTCAACCCCAGCAGTCCAGGGAGAGGAGAACACAGGTGGTATCTAGGGTTCCAGAAAGATCCACTCATTGCCCAAGGCCTGCCAGCTACTGCCCATTGCAGATATCCCCTGGGAAAATGGGGCTGGCAGCACCAGCAGCTAAGAGTGGGCAGAAGTGCAGGCGAAGTCATCTCCTCTAGCGCTCCCCACTCCCCGCACCAACCCAAGGTTGTCAGCGGCTGCCAGAAGGTCACAGGCTTACAGCAAAGTCCCAGCCAAGAGACATGAGCACAGTTAATATTCCTGATCCCATCTCAGGCAGTGTTAAAGTTAATTGTGACTGATCAGAAAGGACTTATGTGTGTGTGTGGTGTGTGTGTGTGTGTGTGTGTGTGTTGTGTGTGTTTAGTGTGTGTGTTTGTGTGTGTGTGTGTGTGTTTTAAAGCTCTCTCTTTTGGTCGGGGCAGTGGCTACAGATTTCTGTGTAGTTCTTCCGAAAAAAAAAATCAGTGACAGAAATCTGATTCTAAAAAACTGGATTTGGGGCTTTTGACAGTCAGTACACAAACCGGTGAGCAGAGGCGGAAATGCAGCTGAGCTGAGCTGACGAGCACACCTGACATACTTTCGTTTTGTTTTCTGAGAAGGGTTTCTCTGTGTAGCCCTGGCTGTCCTGGAACTTGCTCTGTAGACCAGGCTGGTCTCAGACGACTTGAGAAAGTTCAGCTACTCCTAGGAGTGAGGTAGAAGGACCTGGATACCGTTTTGTTCTTTCAGTTAATGAAATCATCTGGTTTTACCTTTGGAAGAAGACTCTGGAGCTGATCTTAATTTAGTTATTGCCATTAAAATCTCTTACAAGGCTGTGTGTTATTTATCTAATAAACATATGTATCTAAGTATGTCTACTAGAAGGTCTGCAATCACTATGCAATTTAGCAGGAATCTCCTACAAGCACATCATTCTCTAAAGGGATTTTATATACACAAAGCAATGGCTACTTAAAAACAAGGGCTTTAGCCAGGCAGTGGTGGCGCACGCCTTTAATCCCAGCATTTGGGAGGCAGAGGCAAGCGGATTTCTGAGTTCGAGGCCAGCCTGGTCTACAGAGTGAGTTCCAGGACAGCCAGGGCTACACAGAGAAACCCTGTCTCGAAAAAAAAACAAACAAACAAAAACAAAAAACCAACCAAACAAACAAAAAAAAAAAAAAACAAGGGCTTTGGCCAATAAGAAAAGTATACTTAATCACATGAGTTTTGTTTTGTTTTGTTTCAGGATAGGATCTCACTAGGTAGACTGGGCTGACCCAGAACTCACTTTGTGGACCAGGCTGGCCTTGAACTTAGAGATCTACCTGCCTCTGACTCTGAGTGCTGGGATTAAAGGCGTGCGCCACCACACCTGGTCCTAACATGAGTCTATATTTGATGCCTCCAACACAGTAAAAAGTGAATGCTTTTTCTAACAAACCATTTCAAGATACCTGCTATAACTTAAACCTCTTTTTTTTTTGTTTTGTTTTTTGTTTTTTTGAGACAGGGTTTCTCTGTGTAGCCCGGGCTGGCCTGGAACTCACTCTGTAGACCTCAATTGAACTCAGAAATCCGCCTGCCTCTGCCTCCCAAGTGCTGGGATTAAAGGGTGCACCACCACTGCCCGGCCATAAACACATAACTTAATTCTTTAATAAATAATGTAAATTTTGTTAAGAAAGTAAGAACTATTAAGGTAGGTTCACTGACCCGGCCCGTGGGTCAGTCAACGGGGTCTGCAAGGGAAAGAGTGGGGATGGAGGGGCAAAAGATTCGAAGAACGGAGACAGGACAGGGTATCTGATCAAGTCTC
Source organism: Mastomys natalensis (assembly GCA_021653895.1). NCBI lineage: Eukaryota > Metazoa > Chordata > Mammalia > Rodentia > Muridae > Mastomys > Mastomys natalensis. The sequence continues at coordinate 2,082,181 of JAJTUV010000085.1, forward strand.
GTTTATTGAAAGGCAATTATGGGTATACAGGAACAAGCAGGGGAGTGCAGCTGGAGACACTTAACCACGAGTGCCTTGTAGGTGGGGACACTAAACAGCAAGTCCAGGATATGTCTGAGAAAAACAAGATGTTTATCAGAGTGTGCTCAGCTGTTGTGGGCTGTTTGCAAAAATATCATGCTAGACAAACAAGTCTCTCATCAGGGTGGAAAAGTATCAACTGCAAATATGTGGCCCAAGATGGCTGCAAAGATGATAGCCGCTTTTAGCTAGGCGTCGGCTCCCAACAATTTACCTATGTTTATAACTGTTGGATAGCTAAGGTATCATATGTTTATTTGTGTTTTAGATATGGCTTCCTGAGTTTTTACTTAAAATTATCTCATTAAAATTGTTTTCTAAATTTTGTAGCAACAATAATAATGTTAAGATTAAAGTATGTTGCAAACAGTATTAAAATAAATGCAATTGTGCCAGGCACAGTGACAGATATAGATGGATCTGTGTGTTTGAGGCCAGCCTGGTCTACAGAATGAGTTCCAGGACAGCCAGGGAGGCTACGTATGAACCCTGTTTCATACATGCATACATGCATACATAGAATACATTACTCACTTACAATACTTAGTCATTTCCCTCTGATGCTGAATGCTGGGATTGAAGATGTGAGTTTTCTGCTGAATATACCCAATAATAATAATAATAATAATTCTTTTTCTCCTCTTCCTCCTTCTCTTCTTCCTCTTCCTCCTCCTTTTTCAGATCTACGTGGTGTGTGTGTGTGTGTGTGTTGTGTTTGTGTATGGGTGTTTTGACTACATATATGTCTGTGTCACATGTACACAATGTCCATGGAGGCCAGAAGAGGATGCTGGATCCCCTGGAACTGAAGTTACAAACCCTTGTGAACTGTCCTTTGGGTGCGTGGAATAAAATCCAGATCCTCTGCAAGAGCAGCCATTGCTCTTAAGGACTGAGCCATCTCTCTGCCCCTGGGTGTGGGCTTCCTATGGGAGAAGCTCAGGGTTTCTTTGACCTTCAGAGACCTTAAGCCTGTTCTCCTTCCGTTGCCACTGACCGGGAGTCATGTTCAGGAACAGGAGTAGAGAGAAGGCCTTGGCTTGTTTTTTCTCTCTTGACCTATAATCAGGACTCTATGGAAGAGGGGCTGTTCTGGAGCAGCCTGGAGTTTACCACGGCTCTTTCATTGGCATTTCCTGGGGATCACTGAAGCAGCTCTTGGAGCTGGCCAACTCAGAGGATCCCTGTGGGACTTTGGAAGAGCCCGGAAGTGACTCCACCCCGACTGCTGGCTCCTGACCCCTGGAGCACACAGCCAACGGTGGGGAAATAAACCCTCAAGGGTGGAAAAGATAAAATAAGATAAAACGGAGTGGCCTTTGAAGTCAGTTTGTCCTTACTCTGCCTGACCCAGGTCAGCTCTCAGAAGTTTGTTCTCTACTTTCACCTTGTTGAGACAGACTCTCTTGTTTTCTGCTATTTCTGCTAGTGTGCTGGCAAGCTGACTCATGAGCACCAGGGCCGTTCTCCTGTCCTGGGTTCGAATCTCATTCTAGGAGTTTGTTAATTACAAACAAAAACAGGGGGTGTGGGTTCCTGGGTAAAACTAGGGTCACTAGGCTTAGGCGGTTGGTGCTTTACCCACTGAGCTACCTACCAACCCTGGCCCAAAACAATCCCCGGCACTGCATGAACCAGGTCAGCAAGCCTTTAATCCCAGAACATGTGTTTGCCTTGTGACCCAGAATAGACAGTAAAGTTCCTGGCATCTAACCAGGGTGATTGGTTCAAGCAGGGCCAATTGGAGACCTTCCCTGAGAGTTTCTTTGCTGACTGCTAGAGAAACCTTTCTGGGCTCTGAGATGAGTTGATGAGACATGAGTGGCGAGCAAGCAGCCTTTCCCCCTCCTTCAAGCTGCCTGTACCCAGAAGAAGAAAGAAACCAACCACTGACTCATGCTTAGAAATCTAGAAGTTTCCATCTTTGCTCAAATGAAAACACCCTTCTCTTGCTGGGAACCCTGCAGTGGCTTCCAGCTCTGGAAAGGCTAAACTGTCCCTGTGGCCCTTCCCAGTCACACCCTCTCCCTCATGGCCCTGTGCCTTCCCTCTGGCTGGTCCCTCTGCCTGGAATTCTCTTTAGGGACACAGTTGCTGACACCTTACCTCTTTCCAAGGCTATGCTGGCATTAGAATCTGATGTTTCTCAGGGAGGCCCACCCTGAGTTTATCAGTCACTGCCTGCCCCACTTGGACTCCTTGAGAGCCAAGCCCCTGCTCTGTTTCCACATAGCTCTCAAGGACAGCATGCCACATGGTCACATGACCTGACTACAGAGAGGGATGTAGGTGAGAGAAGAGAGAAAAGTGAGTCTTGGGTCACTGGCTCGACTGTTTTTCTTTATATGTATTTATTGTCAGCACACACCTGGAGATCAAAGGACAACCCCATGTGGGACCTGGAGGGTGAAGTCAGGTTGTCAGTTTTGGCAGCAAGTACCTTTGCCCACTAGGCCACCTTGGTGGCCTTGGGTCACTTGCTGGCTTCCAGCGTTATCCTATACTGCACAGATGGGGTGAACACAGTTTGGTGAACTGGAATTGAATTAAACGAAGTTGGTTTTGTCCCTTGTAAGATGGACTCCAGACTGAGATTGGTGGCACTCCTCTTCCAGGATCTGGTTCTGTCAACCTCCGGAACACCTCTGGGTGCCTGGCTGCAGGTTCTTGAAGTATGGGTGGGACAGGTTGCCAGGCAGGCTGGGACAAAACCAGACAACAGGAACCACCTGGGGCACCTATTCCGGTGACCACTGAGCTAGGAATGAGAAAGATGGAGGGTTACCCCCACTTTTGTATGTAAAGATCGGGTTTCACATTGCAGCCAAGGCTAACCTGAAACTCATTGTGTAGCTGCAATCCTCTGCTTGCCTCAGCTTCCTGTGCATTGAGGTGACAGGTGAGCTTTGCTAGGAATGGCTGAACTGTTAAACTTAGTCTGTGTGTTGAGAGAACAAAACTCACACTGCTGAGTGCGAAGACCTGAAGCTGACATTTACTGACTGCACAAATGGTTTGGGGCTGCAGCTGTCCTTGGTGAACTGTTGACTTGGGGTTTTATGCAAGGCTACTAGCACTCCCAAGGCATCTCCCAAGCCCAGACAGGCTCCTGACAGGCAAGTGGCCATCAGGGCTAATACCTTTCTGTTTATGAACAGGTAACAACACAGTGTCCCTGGACATTGTCTTGCACCATCATTATCACAAAGCCCAGTAAGTAGACCCACGTTAGAACTGGGGAGCCCAAGACTGTCAGGTGATCATCAGATCCTACACTGACCTTTGGTGGAGGTGATTATTCCTATCTCAGAAGACCCCTTTGGAAGTTGTGGGGCTGTGGACGTAAGCCCAGGGCATCTGGCACATAGCATGAAAGAGAGGAGTCTTAGCTGGTCCACTGTTATAGACAAATGAGTGCCTATCTGGGTTACAGAGAATTCAAGGCCAGTCTGGTGCAACTTATTGAAACCCTGTTAAGACAGGGTTTTTTAAAGGGGGGGGGCCAGTTATAATAACCCAGTCAAAAAATGAGTCTGCTGCTAACACTTGATGTCCAGGACCCACACTGTGGAGAGAATTGATCCTCCCAAGTTGTCCTCTGATCTCCACACTAGCGGTACAGTGAAAACCTCTAACTCACACAAAACAAATAAACGTAATATTGTTTTTAAAGCTGGGGATGCAGCTCAGTTTACCCAGCATGCACAAGGGCCTGCCGGCTTTCCTCCCTCCCCCTCCCTCTCTTCCTCCCCCATCATGGGACTGAGCACAGGGCTTATACACACTATGCCAGCCCTCTACCACCTAGCCTGCTTCCCAGCCCTTCTTATTATTCTCATTTTAAGACAGGTCTCACTGAGTTTCCCAGACTGGACTTACTGTGCAGCCATACCAGCATTGAACTCAAGGGCTATTGAACCAAAACTCCTCTGCCTGCAGCCTCTGCCAGCCGTTGCTGGGACTACAAGTATGTACCAACAGTCTTAGCTAGAAAGATATGTGTGGAGTTTTGTGGGGTTTTTTTTTGTTTGTTTTGTTTTGTTTGTCCAATGCAAATGCCAGGCAAACCCTACTGTACCCTGACCCACAGTGCCACTCCTTCCTGTCCTCTAACCTCCTGAGGGGCTCAGCTGAAAGGAAAGTCTGGCTCTTCACTTGATGGAATGTTAACCCAGGCATCAAGAGGAAGGCTGTTCTAATTTTGCTACAATGCCCATAAGCCCCCAAAAGGTTCTATTAAGGGAAGAAGCCAGCCACAAAAGGTCACTTGCTCCAAGGCTCTAATGTCATTTGCGATGTAAACCTAACAGCCCAAGCTCCATCCAAAGAATCTGTATGGTGGAAAGAGAACCAACTCCAGAGAGTTTCTGTGAGAGAACACATGCCTGCAGCTTCCCTGCAAACATACACAATAAAGAAAAAAGAAAGAAAGAAATACCCAGCCATACCCAGCCTTACCCAGCGTGCGTGGGCCCTTCCTTCCATCTCTAGAACAGAAAGGGAAAAGAAAGAAGAAAATACCTTGGAGGCTTTGGCTGTTATTACAGAGGTCTGATTCAGTTTCCAGCACCCACATGGTAGCTCATAGCCGTCTGTAAGTCTGCTTCCAGGATATTCAGCATCCTCTTCTGGCCTCCGCTGGCTCTGCACACTCCTGGTGCACAGACGCAAATGCCGATAAATACTCATAAAATAAAAATAAGTAAAACCTTTAAGAGAAAAAAATAACCAGGTATCCCACCGCTTACACACCCCACCCAATTATGCCTTCTTAGTTAGTTAGTTAGTTGGTTAGTTAGCTAGTTAGTTAGTTTTGGGCTTTTGTTGTTGTTATAGTTATCACTGTATTTGGGGTCTAATATGGAGTCTGACTGTTCCTAAGGAATCCCTGACTGTCCTAAGGAATCCCTGACTGTCCCTAAGGAATCCCTGACTGTCCCTAAGGAATCCCTGACTGTCCCTAAGGAATCCCTAACTGACTGTTCCTAAGGAATCCCTCTACCACTGAGTCACATCCCTAACCAGTGTTTAGACATTTTTGAGACAGGATCTCACTATGTAGCCCAGGCTGGGCTTCAACTCTCCAGCGGTCCACGGTGCTGGTGCCTCAGTCTTTTTGTGAGATTTTCCTTTGTTCTATCAAAGGTAGCTAGCTCACCAAAGGCCCTGAGAGTCCATAAATCTCCCCCATCTGGTAAAACTTGTACGAAGATGTTTTAGAACATCCACCCATCCCATAACATGTGTGTTTACACAATGGCCTCTAACTTTTCTTGGAACTTGATGGCCCAGAAGCCAGTCATCAAGTTTATTAGAATAAGACCTAAGTGAACTTCTTGCCTCAGTGTGCTTGCTAGCCTGGTTTGGGTTCTGGTGTACCCTTTTTACAAAAAAGAAATTATCTTGCCAAGTTACTTTTTCTTTGTGTATTTCTTTTGTCTCATAAAGGACACTTGTTTGCAAAACCTAGTAAAGATCCACCATACCGGGCTTCGGGCTTCGTGCACTATTTCTTATTGTGTGTGTGCATGATGTGTATGTAGGATTGAGTGTGCATGCACACAGTCCACATGTGTGTACATTATATGTATGTGGGATTGAGTGTGCACACTCCACCTGTGTGTGTGTTCATGTGTGTGTGTCATGTGTGTGTGTGTGTGTGTGTATGTGAGAATTGTGTGTGTGTATGATACATATGGAGATTTGTGTGTTGTGTGTGTGTGTGCACTCCACAATGCATGACTAGAAGTCAGAGTAGAGCTTCATGGAGTCAACGGTCTCTTTCCACCAGGTCACCAGGTTTGCAGGGAAAGTGCCTTGACCTCTGAGTCACCTCAAAACCCTAATCCTGCCTCAAAAGCTAAGGTGGAGAGTGATCCAAGAAGAAGCCTGCCCGTGACCTCTGGTCTACACACACTCATGCCCACACCCGCATGAACATATATGGGCTGGGAGAGAGAAGGGATGGGGGAAGCAAGGAGAGGGACAGGGAGAAGTAGAATGGAGGGAGGGAGGAGGGAGGGAGGAGGAGGGAGAGAGGGAGGGAGGAGGGAGGAGAGAGGGAGGGAGGATCCAGCACTCAGCCCCCTGTGTTTGCGGAGGCTTCCCTGCAGCAGCTAGTGTTGTGTGGCAGGAAAGCAGAGTGTGATTATTTCTTGCCGACTCAGGCCGGTTGCTGCTCCCAGGACTTGGATCCCATCCCTGGTGCATGGGGCTTTGGGTAGGAGGAAACATTTCCTAGACTTAAGTGACTGAGAAACCACTTGGAGAGTCCACTGCCAAGATCTTTTGGGACAACCTGGTGTTTTCTACAGATAGAGTCTTCAGAGTCAGGGATCCACTGGGGTAGCACACACCCACCCATAAACGCTGCTTCCCCAGAGGTCATAGTGAGGATGGGCCATGTAGGTGTTCAGTACTCTGGCCACTTCAAGGACCTTGTGGGAACACTTTGCATTCTTCAGGAGTTTGGCCAGTGATGGCTGTGCTTTCAAAGGCCGCACTGATAGTCCCTCCCAGCCTTCTGACTCATACAGCAGCCTCCAAGAACCCTAACCGCTCTCTCTCTGCAAACAGCATTGCCTCCTTTCCCTCCAGGCGGTGTCACGAAATTGTGCTTCATGCCTGCTTGGTTTGAGTGTGCCAGATGCTGACGTCTTCCAGCCAGCCAAGTGCCTGCTTCCTCCTCTCTTGACTCAAGTTCACCTCTGTTCCATGCTCATTGAAGGCCTGTCTCAGCCTCAGCCTTATACTGTGGTGACAAATGGCAAAGGCAGGCATCATTCACCAGCCTCCCTCCAGGGAGCCTGGAGCTCTCTGGATGTTTTGCAGAAAAGCGTCTGCTTCATCTTCAGCATCCTTTTAGCTGGCTCAAGGTGAAAATCAGGGTACAAGCCTCTGGGGAGGATGGAAACAGTGCCACCTCCAGCCAGAGGTCAAGAGACTCACTCCAAGGGAGGAGTGCTGCTGGCATAGCTTTCCAAAATCCCTGTTCCTTCTGAGAACCAAGCCTGATCAGATCTTCTGAATCTGACCCTTCCCTTAGATCTCTGTAGGAAACACCCTCTCTCCTCCCTCACTGCCCTTCAGAGTTGGACCAGGCCTCTAGACCAAACAGTCGCCCTCATGGGTTCTCCAGCCTGTATACCAGATCTATCCAGTGTGTGCAAGTCCCACAGTGAGGGCCATGCCTCACATTCCAGCAACCCAGCTCAGGAAATCTCTTTCCAGGAGACATATCACTGCCAAAGGCACAGGAAGAACAGAGACTCCAAACAGGTCTGGCCTTGTCCTTTCTGCAGCCAGAAGCAAACAGAAAACACAAACTCCTTTATTCAAAGTTTAAGAATGTTAAAGAGGTTGAGTGCAGTTCAATGGCAGAGCATGTTCAGGGAATGTTCTAGGCCCTGTGTTCTGGCCTCAGTGCTGTTGTGTGTGTGTGTATGTGTGTGTGTGTGTGTGTGTTTCAAGGCAGGGACAGTAAAGTCAGGCATGGTGGCACATGTCTATAATCTCAGCACTTGAGACAGAGCCAGAGGATCAGTAGTTTATCCTTTGCCACACAAAGAGCCAAGGCCACCTTGGCTACTTGAAACTGTGTCTCAAATACAAAGCAGATAAGTTATGTATAGTGATAACAGTGTGTATTCCCAGCTCTGGAGGCAGAGGCAGGTGAATTCCTGTGAGTTCAAGGACAGCTTGGTCTACTGAATAAGTTTTAAGCCACCCAGGGCTACATCATAAAACTCTGTTTGTATTATTTATTTGTGTTTTTTTTTTGGGGGGCAGATCTTACTATATAGCCTGGCTGTTCTGGAACAAACTCTGGCTGGCTTGGAACTCAGAGATCCCTGCTTGTGCCTCAAGGATATTGGGATCAGAGACATGTACCACCAATGCCCATTCAGCTAGAGACTTTGTTTTAAAACAAACAACAACAATAAAAAAAAAAAAAAAAGTGGAGAAAAAAACCCGGGAGGGGCTGGTGAGGCACTCAGCAATAAGAGCAATAAGAACGCGGACCGATCTCCAGAGGAGGAGCAGCGTTCAGTTAACAGCACCATGCAGAGCCCCCGCCAACACCTGTAACTCCAACTCCGGGGGATTCAAAACCCACTTCTGACTACTGAGGGTACCATGCGCATGTGGTATATATACACAAACACAGATACCAAAACAATACTTTAAAGCATTCTGTTCGCATTCTGTTCCTTAAAAATGACAAGGACAATAAAAAACCTGAAGCCCATCAGGAGACAAAGGTCAGTTGATGAAGTGCTCGCTTTGAATACAAGAAGCCCTGGGTCTGTGCCCAGGAAAGTCTAGACCCTGCGTGGTGGTACACAGTTCAAGAGATGGCGGTAGGCGGATCAGCTCAAGATTGGACACATATTCCTAGCAAGCCTGGACTATGTGAGACCCCGTCTCAAAAAAAATGTAGCCAAATAAACAACCAATAACCATTAAAAAACACAAAGCCCTTTCTAAGCATGGCTAGCTGGGCGTGACCCCGTGAAGCTGAGCCTGAATGAGCCAACCCAGGCTGAATAGGCAAGGTGGTTGTAACCAAAGCCAACCTGAGGCTAATATCACCACCTTGCCTACCTCTTTCTAATCTTACTATCAGGATTCTCTGGTAGTGTTTTATCTTGAAAGATACCATGAGCCATAGGAGAGTCATGAGCCAAGCTTCCGGCAATTTTTTTATGGCACTTATATAATGCTTACCACTCGCCAGGCATAACTTATCTAATCTTCATATTAACCAGATGAGTTAGGCCTCTATACATTTATTATTATTATTGTATGTCCATGAATGATTTCCCTAAATGTATTATATATGTATGTGTATCCTGTGTGCATAATGACCTCTGAACTCAGAAAAGGGTGTTGGATCCCCTGGAACTGGAGTTACAGATGGTTGCAAGCTGGGATGTGGATGCCAGGAATCGAACCTGGGTCGGATTAAGAGCTAGTGCTCTTAACTGTTGAGCCAACTTTCTAGCACCACCACCACCGCAGGGTCTTACTACGTAGCCCTGACTGGCCTGGAATTTGTTACGTTGACCACGCTGTCCTTGGAGTCACAGAGCACTGTCTGCCTCTGCCTCCTGAGTGCTGGGATTAAAGGTGTGAGCCGCTGTGCTCAGAGAGGTAGATTTTATTATTTCTGTTTTATGATCCGAAAACTGGAGTGCAGGAATTAGAGGTGTGGCTCAGCTGGTGTAGTGATTGGCTGGCATGCACAAAGTCCTGGGTTCCATGACCACTTCTAATAAACTAGGTGTGCTGATGAGTGCCTGCAAACCACAGCTGTACAGTGAGTTCAAGGCTCGCCTGAGCACACAAACCATGGATGGACTGGAGAGAAGGATCCAGTGGTTGAGAGTGTGCAATGCCCTTGCAGAGGACCTGAATTCAGTCCCCAGCATCTATTATTGGTAACTCCAGCTCAAGGAGATCCATGCCCTCGAGACAGGGTTTCTCTGTGTCTCCCTGGCTGTCCTGGAACTCACTCTGTAGACCAGGCTGGCCTCGAACTCAGAAATCCGCCTGCCTCTGCCTCCCAAGTGCTGGGATTAAAGGCGTGCGCCACCACTGCCCGGCCACAAACACATTTTTAAAAAGTTATTTATTTTATTTTATGTGTATGGGTGTTTTGCCAACATGTATGTTACTGTACCAGATACGTGCTGTGTTCACATGGGCCCGGAGAGGTCTTGAGACCAGACTTACAGAAAGCTGTGAGCCATCATCCGGGTGTTGGGAACCAAATCAGGGTCCTCTGAAAGAGCTGTCAGAGATTTGAGCATGAGCCACCTCTCCAGGCCCTCATAATATACATACATACATACATACATACATACATACATACATACATACATACATACACACACACACGTGTGTGTGTATTAGAGAGAAAGAGAGCGGGGGAGGGAAGTGGAGCACAGAGCAATCACTCACATATTACCTACTGCTCATGTGACTTCTCAGAACCTTCTGGAGTAAGCTACATGGATAGCAAGGCATTTCCAGACAGGTTTTCTGAGGCTTGGGGCGCCCACAGCCACAATGCAGGGATCTCAAGTGGAGGAGTCAAAGCCAGAACCACCGAGCCCTGAGCCCGCACTCTGAGCTCTTTGCAGTGCAGTTCTCACCAAAGCCTCAGGCTCCATGCGGTTGTAAATGGAAAATATCACCTCCTCCACCAACCTCACCACCACCTCCTGCCTCGAGGTCACAGGAAAAATCCATGTCCCAGCTCCTGCGCCTGTGTGTGTCTGAAATCATTTGGAGCACCAGTCTCCAGAGAGACAGCCCATATGACATCTGTGTGTGTGTGTGTGTGTGTGTGTGTGTGTGTGTGTGTGTAGTGTCAGGTGTACAATGAGACTTGTGTATGTATGTATGTTGTGTGTGTTCCTGTGTATAGGAGCAGGTGTGCACATGCCAGGGTGCCTGTGGAAATCAAGACACAGCCTCAGCTGTCAGTCCTTGCCTTCTATCTGGTTTGATGTGGGGAAGGATAGCTGTGTGGGCGCAGGGGCATGGGTTTCTGTTGGGCGGAGTTGTGGGTCCCGCATGTCTTCCGCTCCAGGCGGCTCAGGGAGGTGCGCCTCCGGAGAGAAGCAGAAGCTGGGATCTCGTGTGAGGCACCGGGCGGGTGCTACAGGGCCCTGCCCATGGAGGGAGGGAGTTCTCAGTCTGAAGTTCTGTGGGGGCCCAGGGCTCTTTAAGTGGACTCAGAGGCCAGTGGCCTCCATTCTGGGGCTCCCAGACGCCGCTGGGAGGGCCGCAGCAGAACGGAGAGACGTGACAAGGGGGGTGGGGGTGGTGCGAGGGGTAGAAGAAAGAGGCCCCAACATCACTCCTTGGGAGAGACTCCGTTACTGTACTCGATTAGCTGTCTCGGTGGCTTGGCTAGCTTGCTTGAAGAGGCAGGTCTCCGCAGTGGAATGCAGAGAAGTCCTCAGTGAAGCAGCTCATTAAAGGCCTTCTCCACGGTTCCCCTATGGTGGGCCCCCAAAAGACACGAGGAAGTCCATGGTTTTTACAGGCTTTATTTTCATGACGGATGGTAGTTGAATCTGGATGCACACCCTCTTAGGTCAGGGTGAACCTGACTTAAATAGGGAGGGAGGACAGAGGAGGGTCTGGGAAAGGAATATGTAATTGGCTACGCCCTCTGGCCTTTAGGTATCTCATTAATATGGAAATCTCTCTAGGGCCTGAGGCCTGTAGTCACGCCCTCTACCTGTGGAGGGGCTGGTAGAGGCGTTGCCCTATGTGACTGATCAAATGGAGGTCTTAGACTGCATTTCAGGACCCTGGGTTCTGGGGACGTGGCCGAACACCTGCCATTGTCCCGTCAGGGTCCGGGGTTGGAGACCTGTGCCCAACCAAAAACCAAGTTATCCTTTCATGGTCCCACAGTTTGAGACACCAAAACCTCTAGGCTAGCAGGCCCTGAAGCTTCTGGAGATTTCCTGTCTCCACTCCCATCTTCCTAGAGGGATGCTGGGGTTACAGAGTCATGCTGCTGTGCCTGTCTTTAGGTGGGTGCTTGGATCCACACTCGGGTTCTCCCACTTGCTTGGTGAGCACTTCCCCAGCCGGGGAGATTATGACGTGTATAATTCGCCCCTGTATAATGATAATGTAAAACGACTGGAAAAGTCCTGAAAACTGTGCACAGAAGCTCAAACCTTTAATCCTAGCACTAGGGAAGCAGAGGCAAGCAGATTTCTGTCATGCCAGCCCTATCTACACAGTAAGACAGTCTCAATCAATGAATCAATCAATCATTCTTTCTATCCACTCTCTATGAGCTACAGACCCAGTGAGGTCAACAGTATATGACCTTGGAGTTCAGTTCAAGGTCAAAGGCAGATGGTGGGGGCTGGAGAGATGGTTTAGCAGCTCACAGCACTTGCTGCTCTTGCAGAGAACCCAAGTTTAGTTCCCAGCACCCACATCAGGCTGCTCAAAACTGCCTGTAACTTTACTTCCAGGAGATCTGACACTTTCTGCCCTCACATACACATCCATCAAAAATAAACTCTAAAGAGGCTGGAGAGATGGCTCAGTGGTTAAGAGCACCGATTGCTCTTCCAGAGGTCCTGAGTTCAATTCCCAGCAACCACATGGTGGCTCACAGCCATCTGAAATGGGATTCAACACCCTCTTCTGGTGTGTCTGAAAACAACTACAGTGCACTCATATACATAAAATAAATCTTTAAAAAAATTAAACTTAAAAAAAAAAAAAGAATAGGTTGGTAGTATAAACCCTGGTCTGAAGATGAAGGACAGGAGATGTCACTGTTCATGTCTATCTTCAAGAATCAAGGGAAAGACCCTCTCCTTTTGTCCTGTTCCAGCCTGAGTAAGTCGGTTGGGTTGGGTGTGAGGGCCCTCTGTGCGCTCATGAGTTCAACATTTAACCTCATTTGGAAACACCCTAGGACACACCCACAAATAATGTTTTAATCTGGGCATGTGGTGGCTGGTGAGGTTGGCTCAGAAACTAAACACCACAAATCCACTCCTAGTAGGCTTTGAATCCCGACACACCTTCTAAACCACCTCTAATCTCCTCACAATGGTAGGAGAAATTGGAAGGCCATCAGGCACGATCCATCTGCCCAGCTCAGCCCCACTCCCTGATCCCTTTTCAGAAGAACAAAGTCCGGAGCCTCTCATTTCCTGAACTTCCCACACTGTGGGGTGAAATCCTTTGGTGTCGCAGCCTCACAGAGCATTCAGCAGCATGCTCTGCTCATGGCTGGACTGGCTGGTTCTCTCTCTCTCTCTTTCTCTCCTCTCCCTCCCTTTCCTTCTTTCTTCTCTCCTTTCTTTCTTTCTTTCTTTCTTTCTTTCTTTCTTTCTTTCTTTCTTTCTTTCTTCTTTCTTTCTTTCTTCTCTCTCTCATCCTTTCTTCCTTTCTTAATTCATTGATTTTTTTCCTTATTTAGTATTTATTCATAAACTCAACTCTGCCATCCAGCTACACTTGGAAGGGTATGAGAAAATCCGGAATCTGAAGAGCTTCAGTGAGGGCAGAGATTACAGGGTGTTGGAAGCAGATGGGTGGGAGCGCTCTCCTGGACTACAGAAGGAATGGTCTGGTGGGCCAGATGCCCACAAGTCAAAAGAATTAGATCTTCTTGCTCTTCACATTCCTGGACCCCAAATACTCCATGGCTTCCACAATGCTTACGTCTTCTTTCACTGTTCCAAAGACCACACGCTTGCCATCCCACCACTCAATCTTGGCAGTGCAGGTGAAAGACTGGGCGCCATCTGTGTCTGGTCCAGCGTTTGCCGTGGACACGATGCCAGGACCTGTATACTTCGGGATGAAGTTCTCATCCTCAAATTTCTCCCTGTAGATGTGCCATGACGATGTGTGACTTTGCCACCCTGACGTGATGTCACCACCCTGGCACATGAATCCTGAAATACTTCTGTGAAAGAAGGAACCCTCATATCCAAATCATTTCCAGGACTCAATGTCTAAGTACTTGGTGGGGTTGATCACGGCTGCAGCAAGCAGCAACAGGGGGCAGCAGAGCCTGCCAAATCTGGTTGGTTGATTTTTGAGATAGAATTTCACCATGTAGGCTGGCTGACCTAGAATTTGCTATGTGGCTCATGCTGTCTTTAAACTTACAGAGATTGTCCACCTGCCTCTGCCTCTAGAGTGTCAGGATTAAAGGTGTATCAAACTTGGTTAATAGCTGGTTTAAAAAAAAAAATACATTTTGCCGGGCAGTGGTGGCGCATGCCTTTAATCCCAGCACTTGGGGGGCAGAGGCAGGCAGATTTCTGAGTTCGAGGCCAGCCTGGTCTACAGAGTGAGTTCCAGGACAGCCAGGGCTACACAGAGAAACCCTGTCTCAAAAAACAAACAAACAAAAAATACATTTTAGGGGGAGAAGGAAAAAAATACATTTTAACTGGGCATTGGTGGCGAGTGCCTTTAATCCCAGTGCTTGGAGACAGAAGCAAGTAGATCTACATGAGTTCAAGGCCAGTCTGGTCTACAGATTGAATTCTAGGATAGCCAGGGTAACACAGAGAAACCCTGTCTTGGAATATGTATGCTGTCTTGGAATACGTATGTATGTGTATGTGTATGTGTATGTGTATGTGTATGTGTATGTGTATATGTATTGTATATGTGTGTATGTATAGTATGTGTGTGTATATATGTATGTATATGTGTGTATATACATATATATACACATATATATTTTTTATAGTGTGTGTGTGTGTGTGTGTGTGTGTGTGTGTGTGTTCACTACAGTACATGTATGGAAGCCAGAAGACAACCTGTGGGAACATGTTCTCTCCTTCCATCTTGTGGGTCCCAGAGATTGAACGTGGTCATCAGCTTGGTGGCAATCATCTTTACCCTCAGCCCCCTTGCAGGCTTGTCTAGCTGAAGTTTGTAACTATCTTCCTTGAGCCCTCAGTAAGGCACTTCAGCACATCTTAGTCCTTGACCATGTGGGGTAACCCAACTATTCGTGACTGAGTGCCCTGAGTAATGACAGGGTAGTCATTTTCTATTGACTTAATTTACACTTTTGTTTTATCATTACTGCTGTGTGGTCTGCCACAGCACATGTGTGGTGGCCAGAGAACCACTCTGTGTCTCATGTTCTCTCCTTCCACCTTTCTGTGAGTTCTAGGAATTGACTTCAGGCTGGCAAGGCAGGTGCTGTTCCCGGCTGAGCTTCATGGTCTTTAGTCACAGGATGGAGAAATACCAAGAACTCCTCTAACTGGGGCTCCTGTACCAGATGCCTCCTTCTACTTCGTTGAGAAACAGGGTTCACTTCCCCCATCCTGAAGAGGCCAGAGTGCTCTACTGCTCTGGTTAGTCACCCCAGCTGGCACCATGACTCCTCTTGTCACCTGCTGCCTCAGAAGTGTGTTAGCATCCAGTTCCACGGAGTTGCTGCCATGTATCTCCACTCTGGAGCTAAGCCATCTATGGAGTTCAGAAAGAACACACAAGGCAAGCGTTTTGCCAGTAAGTAGGTCACTTGGTCACTCCATACTGGTGGTACATGTTAGGCTCTCTAGAGGAACAGATCTGCAGAATAATACATATAACAAAGGGGATTGGCTTACATAATATGGACTGGGTTGTCCAACTGGGACAGAAGAGCTCCATCTGTGAGGCTGGTGCTGAAGGCCTGAGGCATTCCTGGGGAGCAGTCCATGTGAGAAGGTCAGATAAACCAGGTTCTGATGTTAGCTAGGGAAAGTAGTGACAGAACACATTCCCTCAGCGGCAAGTGTCCTGTGGAAGGAGGGCAGCTTTCTTCCCAGACTTCTTTCTATCGGCGCTGAACTGGAACAATCCTTCTAGAACATGCTCTCACAGACCTACACGGAGGTGTGACTATAGGTCAGACCCAGATCCACTTGACACAGATGAGCCATCACCATGGTGAATTCTGTCTCCTGCCCTGGATGGTGACTCAGAGCTGCATCTAGTGAGCCTTGTATCAGTCCTGCTGTCAGGAGCTGCCGCTGAGTCTTCGAGGTGGTCTCCCTGTTTCGTGATATCCATGAGAGGGGCCTTCTGGCTGCACTTCTCTTACTGTAAAGTGGCCTGGAGCTTGTAGCTATCCTACTGCCTCAGCTTCCTGAGGGCTGACAACTCTTCTCCTCTCCTCTCCTCTCCTCTCCCCTCTCCTCTCCTCTCTCTCTTCCTCCTTCTCCCTCCCCTCCCCTCCCTTCTCCTCTTTTCTTTTATGTAAAGTCTGGAAACCCAGCATATGAGTTTCATGCTCACAAATCTCCACTGGCTTCCTGGACTTACTGTGTTTTGTATTCAGTGACCATGTCTGACTTGTGATAGCCATCATGAACAGTGAAGGGCTCTGTAATGACAAACTGAGACCCCAAAATGCCCACTAGCAATAGCTGTGTCAGCTAGAAGGTGTTTCAGTGTGAAATGTTATTTTTCTCTGACTACACCATGCATTAAGTCTACATTAATTAATTAGCTAATTAGCTGGAGCGGCAAGGGCAGAGGGCAGCTCGCAAGAGTCAGTTCTCTCTTTCCACTATGTGGGTCCTGGAGTCAAACTCAAGCTGTTGAGTTTGAGTTGGCTGAGAAGCCAGAAGGAGGGCACGTTTGACCTAATGTCTCGTTCCTGTATCACATGCCTCCCTGGGCCTCAGCTTCTGTCTATAAAACATGCATGAAAATAGCTGGCCTCTTGCTTTCTTGGGGTGTTCCAGACTGCAGGAGTTGTGAGTGCCCTAAGGGTTAGCTATTGTTGCTGTTGTTGGATGTGTGTGTGTGTGTGTGTGTGTGTGTGTGTACGTGTGTGTGCACATTCGTGGTGTGCGTATGCATGCAGAGGCGAGGGGTTGAAGTTGGGTGTCTTCCTCTATTGGTCTCCACCTTGGTTTTCCTCTTGAATTTTACATGCCCATATCTGGCTGAGGGTGTGCTGTGTGGGGGTGCTTGCTGGGGGCGAATTGTCCCATGGAGCTGGAGTTACAGGCGGTTGTGAAGCCTCTGGCCACACCCAGGTCCTGTGTAATACCCATCAACCACCACTCCAGCCCTTCCACGTTATTTTTTTTTTGAGACAGGGATTCTCCCTGAACCTGGAGCTCCGTGATTTGAGGAGGCTGGCTGTCCTGAGCTCCGGGGATGCCCAGGTCTACCTCCCTAGTGCTGGGGCTCCAGTCAAGCACCTCCACACTGGTTTTCCACACGGACACTGGGATCTAGCTCTGATCCTCCGGCCTGTGTGGCAAGCCCTTACCGCTGAGCCATTTCTCCAGACTCTGCTGTTACTATTTTAAGAACTAAAATTCAACTAGGCCAGGTTCCTTCCTGAGGCTAAACTCTGTGGATGAGTTTGTATCCAATGTAGCCAGCTACAGGGGGCCGGAAATGAGTCCCCAACATTTACTTAGCATCAACAAACACTCAACAGACACTTAGACACTCAGGAAGTTGGCTCATTTGCGAATGTCCCTACATTTCAAATCCTCACCAGCAAGCCAGAGGAGGGAAATTTGGGGCGAGTTACACAATACCTCACTCCCCTCACTGGGTGAGGCCGGCACCCTTCTCACTGGGTCATCTGGCGAACACACACGGCCAGAACTGACAGAGGCCAAGGGCTTGGAACGCATGTGTGATTCTCATTGATCGCACACAACAATGCAGAAGCACTAGGGAAGCAAAAAAGACCGAGAAGGCTTCAGGGGTCTCCCAGAACTTGGCTAGCCAGTGGGCTAGCCAAACCATACTGGACAAGGCCGAAACTCAGGCTCTGCACATCCCTGTGAAACATCATTTCTTTCATATACACAGATGGACACATGTTCCCCCAGACCAGCAGCCATGAGCAATTCGCAATGCTCCTGCCACCGTGACATAGCTGATTGGACAGCAGAGAGCACCTGATCACAGGTAGCCAGTGGGTACCAATGGCAGCACCCAATGGTCCTCTGAAGAACTGACAGGAAGGTAGGCAGGAGGGGCCCAAATAGACCAAGAGGAAATAGAACTGTGGACAGCTGTACATAAACACTTCCCTCAGGCCTAGAGACATGGCTCAGCAGTTAAGAGCACTAGCTTGCTTGCTGAGGACCTAGGTTCAGTTCCCAGAGCCCACATGATGCCTCAAACAGTCCCAGGGGAATCTGACACCCTCTTCTGGTCTCTGTGGACACTTCATACATGAAGTACACATACAGACAAACATACACACACACACAAGTCTTTAAATGGAGAGACGTGAACTCACTGGGGATGACAAACGACTCTGGAAGTCTGCTTTAATGCTGACTGGCTCGTCACCTGCCTGCCATGCTGTGGATGCCCACTAGAGGCCTCCTTATCCTAGTGGCCTCAGGGCATCTCTGCCCCAGCCACAGTAGCTGTCAACTGTCACAAACCAGAGCAACTCTCAGACTCTTTCCACCCCCAGGCTTGAAAACCATACTTCCTCTGGGTACTTCAGGGTTTTAAGACATTCTGTGTGGATGGCTTCCCATTACCTAACTTCACTCCACTGTGTCTCAAGACCCCGACCCTTTCCAGCACAGATGTCTCAGTGATGACCAGATGAGCCCCTGGCTGCCTGCAGGCCTCTGATTGCACTTGGAACCAGGCTCTTTCCTCAGCACAGTTCTGGCCACAAGAGCCACCACTGGCGATGTATGAACCATTGTAAGCCTGTTGGTGGCAGCAGCAGAGGAAAGAGGCCACTTTCTACACCAGAGAAGGGACCAGGTTGAGAGGCTGAATAGGCATAGGGGATTCCTGGCCAAGCAGAAGACCTGATGGGAGACGAGGCTTTACCTTCAAGCAGCAGAGCCAAATGACAGCACTGCTGCATCCATCTGGCACCATGAGTAAGCAGCAGAGCATGAGGTAATGACTGTCGCATACATGCACTGTCGCAAAGAGCAGACCAGCTCAGCTTTAGCCGACGGACATCCTGCCCAGCGCTGAGTGTGCTTGCTCAGCTCTTGGAACCATCCTGCTATAACCCACACTTTAAGTTTAGGGGGGTTGGGAATTTTAATATTGTTTGTGTGGTTTTTTTGAGACAGGGTCTTGCTACGTAGCCTAGAACTTGCTACATAGACAAGGGTGACCTTGAACTCACAGACATCTGCCTGCCTTTAACTCCCCAGTGCTTGAATTAAAGGTGTGCACCGCCAGGCTGGCATCACTTTAAGGTTTTATTACTTTGTTTTTGTTTTGTTTTTCAGGTAGAAATCCCCAGCCAGCCCTTGAACTTGCAATGAACTTGCAATGTAGCTAAGAGTGACCCTGACCTTGAACCCCTACCTGTCTCTCTCTCCGAAGTACTGGGATGACAGGCGTGTGACACTTTATGAAGTGCTGGGGTGGAACTCGGGGGTCACACATATGCTTAGCCAGTGCTCTATGCACTGAGCCACGCCCTAGCCCTACCCAACTTGAGTTGAGGAAGCTGGAGTTTGGAGGAGGGGCACGACTCAGCCAATGACTGTGCTCCACACCAGCAAGACACGCTCTGGATAACAGACTGAAGTTCAGATACTTATGAAATCCCCCACAGAGCCAGGAAGATGGAGCTGTTGGCCTGCAAGGTCTGTGTGAGACTTTTACCTGGGCTGCCATCCACCCGACCTGGGCTCTCAGAAGTACCTTAAAAGAGTAGGCACCCGAGAACATCCTTTGCCATCCACATTGTCACCGAAAGTACAACGGGCAGCCAGGGACCCAGACGCGAGACAGCACCAAGGCTTGCCTCAATTTCATCCTCAGGCCTTGCAGGGGTCCCCCCCACCGCCTCTTTTGTTTGTTTGTTTATTTTGAGACAGGGTTTCTCTGTATAGCCCTAGCTGTCCTGGAACTCACTCTGTAGACCAGGCTGGCCTTCGAACTCAGAAATCCCCCTCCCTCTGCCTCCCAAGTGCTGGGATTAAAGGCGTGCGCCACCACTGCCCGGCTCAAACTTCGTTTTATTCCAGAAGACAACTCTCTTCCACCTTGTGGTTGGAGGTGGTATTTGCAGCGGGTCATTAGCAAACCCCTCCCCACCACCACCACCACCCCCCCGCTCCCCGTTCCACCCACACTGAGCATGCACCCTTGAGAAGTAAAGACAGCAGGCATCAACTGGAAAGCAGGGCAGGTCCTTGAGGGGACCAAAGAAATGAGAACCCCCGAGAAGCAGTCGCTGAAAGGCTGAGCTTACAGCAGGGGGAGCTCGGGGGCCTCTCCAACACCGAGCTCACCCTCAGCCCTTGCTAGCCTCTTACCTTGTATCCCAGGTGTCTCTGCTGAGCTCATCCGTGATGACGTCATTCACGCCACACTGGAGGCCTTGGAGGCGTGATATCCAAGGGGCTTCAGGCTTCTCGCTGTCTCCTTCCTTTCAGTATGACTCAGGCCAGGAGGCACAGGCTGGGGCCTTAAGGCTGTCCATTCTTGCACAATCGCTGTCCTCATTCGAACCGCAGCCCTGTCGGGGGCCTCCCAGGCTCTCAGCCACCTGAGGGTCAGATTTCAGACCTGGGCCCAGAGACATACTCCTCTGCCTGGCTCAGAAGGGTGCGCTCCTCAGATGCCTCTGTGGTGTGTCTTGCTCCCCTGTCTCTCTGCTGCCTCCAGCCCCACCCCGTCTCCTCTTCCTAGTTTGTATTTTCTAAACACAAAACTCACCTTATAACCAAATTCACACAGCAGTGATGAGACATATGGATTTTCCAGGATGGCCATGTTTCAGAAAAAGAAAACCTGAAACAGATCATCTATCCATTCATGTACCCACCCATCCATTCACCCACCCATCCATCCATCCCTACCTTACACACCCATCCATACACCTACTCACCTAATCATCCACCCATCAAAACAACATCCATCTGTCCGTCTGTCTGTCTGTCCATCCATCCATCCATCCATCCATCCATCCATCCATCCAGAGGTGGTAGAAGCAGTTTAAAACCGTGAATTCAGACAGACACGGCAGCACAAACCCATGACCCTAACACATCAGAGGTGAAAGAAGGAGGATCAAGACTTTGAATCTAAAAGCCTGGAGAGTGGCCCTTGATTAAGAGCACCAACTGTTCTTCCAAAGGACCAGAGTTTAAACCCAGCACCATGGTAACCCACAGATACTCCAGATCTGGGCTACGCCCCCTCCTAGCCACTGAGAGCACTTCATTCACATGGCACACAGCAAAATACCCACATTCATAAAAATACATAAATCTTTGCCAGAGAGATGGCTCAGAGGTTAAGAACACAGGATGCTCTCCCAGAGGTCCTGAGTTCAATTCCCAGCAACAACTTGGTGGCTCACAATCATCTGTAATGGGATCTGATGCCCTCTTCTGGCATGCAGGCATACATGCAAATGAAGCACTCATATGTATAAGTAAATAAATCTTTAAAAATAAATAGATAAATATTTTTTAAAATTACAAAAATGTTTGAGGCTGGGGCCAGAGAGATGCTTCAGTAGTTAAGAACACCTGCTGCTCTTGCTTAGGACCAGGGTTTGATTCCCAGAACCACATAGCAGCTCCCAGCTGCCTGTAACTGCAGTTCAGGGGAATCTGATGCCCTCTTCTGGCCTCCTTGGGCTACTGCCCATGTGTAGTGCATATGAATGCATGCAAGCACACACACATACACATGAAAAAATATATACACATGAGTTTGAGAACTGGGCATGATGGTGCATATCTTTAATCCCAGCACTTGGGAGGCAGAGACAGGAGGATGTTTGTGAGTGGAAGGCCAGCCTGGTCCATAAAGCAGTTTCAGCGTATCCTGAGCTACACAGTGAGACCCCATTCAAAACAAACAAACAAACAAAGCAAAAAGCAAGCAAACAGAGTTTGAAGACAAGCAAGCAGACCACAGAGTGAGACTGTAACAATGACCTAATCATGACGTCAGAAGTAGAACAACTTGTATGGATCCCAGCTCTACTGAGTCACCTTTGCCACTGTGAACCAGTGACATCCCACTGTCCCACCAACAAGTCTCCAGTGAGCCAGCTCGAGACTACAGCCACAGTACTTGCTGTCAAAACCCAACCCAGGGCAGTTGGGGTGGGGACAGACTCCATGGGGATGGCACTTTCCCTGGTGTGCCAGGGAGCTTTTGGGGGACCTCAGCCTGGGGCAGTGACAGGATTAGGTGTCTGCCTGGCAATGGTCTAGAACATTCTTCACTCCTCTTTCTCAGATACTGGACAGAGGCTCCCTAGCTTCTTTAATCAGAGCTCAAATCCAAAACTTTAGACGCTGCTATTTAGCAAAACCATTGTAGAACTGGGGAGGTGGCTCAGTTAGTGAGGTGCTTGCACACAAACATGAGGATCCAAGTTCTAATCCCCAATACCCTTGTGAAAAGCTGTCTGTGATGGCATGCACCTACAATTCCCATGTTGGAAAAATGAAGACACAAGGATCCCAGGGGCTCGCTGGCCAGCTAGTCACATGGAATAAATGAGCTCCAGACTCAGTGAGAAACCTTGCCTCAAAAAATTAGGTAGGAAAATGGTTAGAGAAGCTCCCATTATGCGTGCGCACACACACACAGCCTTTTAAAGGCTGACATTATTTAATAACCTGGTACAAGGCCCTGGGTTCTATCCCCAGTATCATACGTCATAAAGTATGTAAATATCTGCACTATGCATGACATAGACAACATACATCTTGGGAATGCTTTCTCCTTGCCATGATTATTAATTCTCAAGGCAGAATTTGTGATTATACCCAGATCGGAGTCTGTCCCTTCCCCAAGCCCTAGGCCTGGTACTATGAAGTGACAAGAGGTCACAGTCCATGACAAGGCCTGCTGACCACTTTTGCTGATAGCTGGCCTGTAACTCAGGCCTTATCTGTAAGCAGTGATGAGGAGAGATGGCCACCGCACACCGTTTCATATCTTCAAACAATAGCTATGTGTCCATTTATTTTCTTTTTATTTTATTGTTTGTCAAAAAGAAAGCAGGAAGACAGCTTGCTAGTAGAGGACTTACCTCACCAAGACTGTTAGTGCGAGTTCCATCCTGGGACTCACATACTGGAAGGGAAGAAGCAGCTCCTACAAGCTGTGCTCTAATCTCCACATGCCTACAGACAGAGAAAGAAAGTGCTCTTAACCACTGAGCCATCTCTCCAACCCTATATGACCTTGAACTCCTGATCCTTTCTTGCTTTCACTTCCTAAATGCTGAGGCTGTAGGTGTGCACCACCGCATCCAGTTTATTTGGTACTGGGGATCAAATCCACCCCAACCCCTGAACCCTCAGATATTAATTGGGGGAGGGGAAGCAGTCAGGGACACAGGTTCAGCAACACTCTGGGGTAGTTCTTTCTTAGAGTTTTACTCTGTGAAGAGACACCATGACCATGGCAACTCTTATAATGGACAATATTTAATGGGAGCTGGCTTATAGTTTCAGAGATTCAGTCCATTATCATCATGGGGAAAGCATGGCAGTACCCAGGCAGACATGGTGTTGGAGATGCTGAGAGTTCTACATCTTGATCCCCATGCAGCTGAAGGTGAGTGTGTGACATTGGTTGGCAGTGGCATCTTGCACATTGATGACCTAAAAGCCCCTCCTCCACAGTGACACACATCCTCCAATAAGACCACCCCTCCTAATAGTGCCACTCCCTATGGCCAAGCAGTCAAACACATGAATCTATGGGGGCCATTCCTGTTCAAACCACCACAGAGTCACAGGTTGAACAACACCGTGGAGCAGCTAGAGCCCACTCCAGAGGGTGGGACTTTCCATAGACCAAACACGAGTCACAATGATGGTTCTCTGTCACTCCAAGGTTCTTGAGATTCTGCAGCCAGAAGTGACACATGGCCTGCGTAGGAGACTCACATGTATAAGCCGGCTGTGAAGGACAACTGGGGGCTTGTTGGGGGCAGTCTTAGTAAGACTTTGTTTGATTTGGATTCTTCGGTTCACCAAATTCTGAGGCAACCTTGCTTCATTCTACACCAGACAAGAATGTCCTGCACTGGAAATATGAAGTCACTGTTTATAAAAACCACATGTTTTGTTACTGAAATGATGGTCACGTTAGGCTTCTTAAGTGCTTCTCCTAAGGGCAACGACACCTGTGACAGAAGCTCAGCTCCTTGTGCTGATGGACCCTGGTCCCAGGACACTGGAAAGCTGAGTCCAGATGCCAACTGTGGGCATGGGCAGCCTGCTACGGGCTTGAAGGCCTGGGGGCCGCTGCTGAGCTGAGGTACTGGGCTGGGAATGACTCAACAGAACTGGGGTAAAATGCTGCTGTTTGGTTTTTTTGGTTTTTGGTTTTTGGTTTTTTATTACTTTGCATTTTTTTGTCCCCCGTCCCCCTCCTTTTTTTTTTTTTTTTTTTTTTTTTTTTAAGTTTTAGAGATGAGAGTCTCACTAAGTAGATTAAACAGATCTTAAGCATACATTACAAGCCTGGTCAGTTGACTGATTGTATGTGTGTGCATGGTGTATGTGTAGATAGACATCAGGTGTCTTTCTCAGTTACTTTCCACATTATTATTAGTAGTAGTATTTTGTTTTTGTTGATACAGGGTAGCCCTGATTGTCCTGGAAGTCTCTCTGTAGACCAGGCTGGCTTAGAACACAGATCCGCCTGCCTCTGCCTCCCAAGTGCTGGGATCAAAGGCGTGTGCCTCCACATCTGGCTGCTCTGCCTCCCAAGTGCTGGGATCAAAGGCGTGCGCCCCCACATCTGGCTGGCTCATCTCTCACGTTTGAGACAAGATCTCTCATTGAACCTGGAGCTCTCAGATTGCTGAGTCAGCTAATCTATCTGGTTCAAGAGCCCCAGGAACCCCCCCTTCTCCACCTCATCCCATGCTAGGAATAGAGGTGCACACCCCTGTGTCCTGCTTCTTCTATGTGTGCATGGGATCTGAACCCAGGCCCTCATACTTATATGGCAAGGCCTTTACTGAAGGAGCCATCTCCCCATGCCTGCAGACTGATTTTTTTTTTAAACACCACAAACCATTGTTTGATGGGACTGAAGAGGTGGCACAGCCATTAAGCATGTGTTCTGCCTTGAATGTGAAGGGCCCTGGGTCTCAAGGAAAAGGGAATATACACGGCATTCCACATTGTGCCGCTATGGAGTTTCTAGCTGATCCTATTACCCTAGTCTATAGATGAGAAAAAAAAATGGAAGTTCAGAGAAGTTTAGACAGTTGCCTGGAGTTGCACAGCCATTAGAGACAGAACTAAGATAACTAGAGCCTTTGTACACAAACCCATGCACACCAGCAAATATCTCAGAAGAGCCACCAGCAGCCACAGCCCTAGCAAGTCAGTGCACCTCTGAGTCATTCAGGGAGCAGGACTGGGAAGCTATCAGACATCAGGATCCCCTGAACCCTTGCTGACATCTCTTTTGCTGCATATCAACTGGGTTTGAGGATGATCCCTAAAGACCAGGGGAAGAAAGGTAGTTAACACCTACAAATGGTTCTGCTCAAGTTGGGAGTTCTTGGCTGTTGTCTTCTATCGGGAGGGACCTGCCACTAATTTTTGCCAGTTCTCAGCCTCTCCGGCTTTGGGTAGAAGTCTACAATGAACCAATGTTCTACCCTGAAGTGTCCTAGTCTTTCTTTCTTTTTTTTTAGATACAATGTTTTGCCTGCTTGCATGTTTGTGGACCAGAAGAGGGCACCAGATCACATGGTTATGAGCCAGCATGTACTTGCTGGGAATTGAACTCAGGACCTCTGGAAGAGCAGCCAGTGCTCTTAACCTCCAGGCCCCAGAGTCCTATTCTTAACTGTGTCTGCTCTGCCATCTAGTGGTTAGACCTGGGAAGTGCATGGCTGTTTCTGACCGAATGTGCTTTGAGACTATTCCCTGAACCACAAAAACATTAATAGAGACACTCTTCAGGTTAGAGGCCAGGATCACCAGACGTCAGCTTTTTGAGGATTGGATTTTTGTGGGGTCTCAGAAAAAAAAGCAAGAAAACCCAAATCCAACCAATCTCCAAAATCCTGTCATCAGAGGCTGCAGCAGCAAGGACTGGACACACCAGACATCAGTGCACACATGCGCACAAGCACGCACACATACACACTTTCCCCCTTCTGCAGTACTGGGATGGAATCTGGAGGAATCACTCCCTGGACCAGGCTGGCGATCTGGTTCAAAGCTGGATGAGGTTGTTTGGGGGCTTACGCCCCAGGGACCTCAGCTTTCAAGTGAATAAAAAAATGCAGGGGGGAAAAGTCCAGCAGGAAGGATCTGAGTCCTTGGAGAGAACTGGAAACTGGAGACTCAGGCTGGACAAGCCTGAGAAGGAAGGGTCAGGAGTGGCTTGGCCAAGCTCCTGCCTCTGGCACCTCTGCACATTGGAAGCATTCAGTTAGCAGGAAATGGAGCAAGAAAGAGCCTTGCATTCAAATGCTAGCCCAGACAACCAGAGAAAGGTCCTCAAGGAGCCCCTTGCAGCATCAGACTGTAGTACATTGTCTGACTTTCTGCTCCTGCATGGCCCTGGGTCACAGCAGCTAGTCAAAGTCAGCGGCACCCCCTGAGCCAGGCAGAGTAAGAAGCCCACAGGCTTTTGCCTGTTAGTATCCACTGCTAAATCCTATCTTGGAAGGGGGACCCATGGTCATCATGGACCATCAGAGTTACTAGTCAAGATGGCTAAAGGATCCTTGGCTACACAGGGAGTTGAGAACTTATCTGGGCTACACTAGATTTTGCCTCAAAGCAAACATGCATACACCAAATAAATACATACATACATAAATAAATAATCAGAAATTTGAGCAAGGTGTGGTGAATTCTTGCATTCAGGGTTGGGGCAGGAGAATTTCTGAGAGGTTGAGGTCAGCCTAAGATACATAGTAAGACACTATTCTCAAAAAAAAGTGTGTGTGTCTGTGTGTGTGTGTGTCTGTGTGTATGCGTGTGTGTGTTTGTGTGTGTAAGAGATGAGGGGATGGCTTGGCAGGTAAATCATTTTCTTCATAGTCCTGGGATCTGAGTTCAGATCTCCAGCATAAAAATCTGGATGTGACAGAGCCACCTTCTGACAATCAAGTAAAAGCCAAACAGACAAGCCCACAGGCCAATCTGATGGAGGCCTTCCCTCTACTGAGGTCTGCTTGTCCAGATGACTCCAGCTTGTGTCGTGTTAACTCTCACTAACTAGAGTGGTCATTGGTGAACTCTCTTCCTCTAGAAAATCTCAAGGATACAGTGGCAAATGCCAAGCACACAAAGCAATAGTGACAGAGAACAGAGCACTGGCTGACAGGGAAGACTGTGAAGAGACAGACAGAGGAGGGACAGCATGGCAGAAAGGAGACACTAAAAGGTGGTCATAGCCATTGTCTTGTGTGTAGAAATGATTCTGTGGGGGTAGCACTTACCACAATGTACATTCAACTGAGAGCAGTTCATTGTCTTAGTTGTATATCAATAAAGCAGTTAGAAGGCTTGTCTACAACCAGTAAGCCTTTAGAGACATGGGTGTGGTACATACCCGCAATCCCAGCGTTTGGGTGGTGGAGGCAGAAGGATCAGAAATCTAAGGTCATCCTCAGCTACACTGTGAGTTCAAGGCTAGGTTACCTGAGATGTGTCAAGATTCTATAGAAACAAATCTCGGCAGGGAAAGGTACTAAATGACAGTTTGATCCCCAGAGCCCTCATGATGGAAACGCGTTTTAGTATAAAGGGGATTTGTTAGAGTACCTTCAGGCTGTTATCTGACTAGTCTATAAAATGAATTATTTTAATATAAATGTAATTGGTGAATTAATCTGGAGGTTGTATATGTTTACCCTAGCTGGTTCCCAATAACTACATAGAGAGACCAAGATTTATTTTAAAGACTCACTCAATATGCGGACAGTCTGATTCATACTAACCCTTAAGCTAATCTGGGCACCTCCCAGCCAAATTTCCATGATCTTTTATTATTTTATTATAATAAAATTTTATTATGCTATTATTTTATTTTTATTGGTTTGGTTCTTTGGGATTCAGGTGTATTTCCACGGACTTTCTCCAGACCCGTCCTCATGGATTCAAACCCTAACTCATCCTCACCCTCTCTCTTTCCCCTGGCTGGCGGAAGTCCCGCCCGCCCTATGCTCCTCCCCCTCTCTCTTTCCCCTGGCTGGCGGAAGTCCCGCCCGCCCTATGCTCTCTCTGCGAAGCCATTGGGTGATCAGCATTTATTGACAAGGCAGAGAATACAGGTTAATTGTTTACACAAACTTGAGGCAGGAGATTCTTGGTATAAGCAATGCCATGTCTAGATTGAAACAAGATATGAGGGCCGAGAAATCAGCGTTTGAATAACACAAGAATAATCTTTACACTTTACAATGCACAACACTATGCCTACACTAGTCCAACAATGGCTGTCTACCCAATGCAAAGTCCAAGAATCCATTAGTTGTTCAGTCCATGGGGCTGGGTGTCCCAGCTGGTCTTCAGTGTACACTGGAATGCTGAAGCAGTAGTTCAAATGCCCGTAAAGAAATGGAAATGGACTTGCCAACGAGAGCAAGGGCAAGCAGGCAAAGAGCAAACACTTCTTTCTTTCATGTCCTATGAATAGTCTGCTAGCAGAAGCTGTGGCCCAGATTTAAGGTGGGTCTCCCCACCTCAAATTATCCAATCAAGGAAAGTCCCTGACTGCTATACTTAGCAGCCTGGATTTTAGTTAACTCCATATGTAGTCATGTTGACAACCAAGAACAGCCCTCACGGAAGGGAAAATGGACTCCTCAAAGCTGTCCTCTAACCTCCACAAACACACACACACACACACACACACACACACACACAAATAAATAAATGTAATCCTATACACATATTAAATAATAAATAGCCCGGGCTACACAGAGAAACCCTGTCTCGAAAAACCAAAAAAAAAAAAATAAAATAAAAATAAAAAATAAAAAAATAAATAATAAATAAATAAATAAATGTAGTCCCATACCCATACACAATAAAATAAGTAAATGTAATTTTTTTTGTTTTTCTGTAGCTTGGTTGGTCTGGAACTCATTATGTAGACGAGCCTGGTGTCGAACTCATAGAGATTCTCCTACTTTTACATTTCAAGTGTTAGGAATAAAGGCATGTGCCACCACATTTGACCAAATGTAATTAAAAGAAAAAAAAAATGGGAGCTGGAGAGACGGCTCAGCAGCTCAGAGCACTTGTTTGCTGGCAGTGTTCCCCCTCGTGTTACTTCAAATGCTGATTTCTCTAGCTCACTATCTGGTTTTGATCTGGACGGGGCTTTGCTATGTTTATGCTTAGATGCAGCTGTCCAAAGTTTATGTAAACATTGTTTCTCATTCATTCTCTGCCTTGCCAATAAAAGCCAAGGAGCCAATACAAAGCTTTAGAGAGAATAAGGTGGGACTTCCGATTCTAGAAGGGGTGGAGAAAGAGACAGGAAGTGAAGGAGGAGGCTATGAGGAAAGGTCCAGGAAGCCTCAGGAGAAGAGAGCAAGAACAAGAAGGGACGAGAAACTGTAGGTAAGACGGGAGCGTTGTTGGGGAGAAGTTGGCCCACCTTGGAGGAGTAATCATTGCTCAGTATTTGGCTCAAGGCAATTAAAAATATTTTAATTTAAAATTTTAAAAATTGCCGGGCGGTGGTGGCGCACGCCTTTAATCCCAGCACTTGGGAGGCAGAGGCAGGCGGATTTCTGAGTTCGAGGCCAGCCTGGTCTACAGAGTGAGTTCCAGGACAGCCCGGGCTACACAGAGAAACCCTGTCTCGAAAAAACCAAAAAATAAAAAAATAAAAAAATAAAATAAAATTTTAAAAATTAAAAAAAAGATAAATATAACAATTATTCAGCACTTGCTTTTGTAGAGGACCTGGGTTCTGTTCCCAGCACCCAGGTGGCAGCTCACAACCACCTGTAACTCAGTTCTAGAAGACTGTTCTAGGCCTGACTGTTAAGGCCTAGGTAAAATGTTAAGGCCTAGATAGCTGTTACCTGTCTAGCCTGCCATTTTGTGCTGTTACTAATGGTATAAGGAAACTTTCTCATGTGCTGTTACTAGGAGACTTTCTCATGCCTGAGTGAATTGCAGATTCTGTTATGTGCTGTGCTTTGGTATTCTTGGAAACCAGTTCACAATAGAGGTCAGCTAGGACTGCTTTGTATAGTTGGCCACAATAAGCTTGGACCTGAACCAACCACCTGAACCAACCACCCAGCAGCACTTCCTGCCCCTGTGTATGAGCTTTTATAGTTGTTGCCTTCATAAGCTGGCCCTGGGATGGACCCAACATAAGAGAGACACCTGCACCAATAAACAAAGCCATTTGGAGTAAGACTTCCATTTGAGTAGGGGCCGAGGATAGTTTTAAGTTCCTGAGACCTCCCTGGGAACTGTCATCCTACTTGGCAGAAAGTCATGTCCATGGGTAATGGACATCCTGGGTGGCAAGTTAAAACATGAATGTTAGGCAAGGTCACAGTTGAATGCCCCAACCAATGAGAACAGGATAGATGTACAACAAAGACATGTTCCTAAGAAAGTCCCCTATCATTAAGTCCTGATTGGTGAAATAACCTGGCACAGATGTTCATGGATTTCAGGCTTAATAGCTGTGTAGGATTCTGGCTCAAGGTCACAGTCAGCTCTCAGATCTGGTCCTGACTGATCAGTCCTGTAGTGAATGTTCATAAACTCTCCCTGTTTGACTGAGATCAGTGCTTGTGTGGTTTGTAAGGCAACTCCTGGACCCCAACACCGACCCTCACTTCAACCTCTGTGGGCTCCTGCACACTCACACTCACACACACACACATCCCACACCACACACACACACACACAAACACATAAAAATACATTTTAAAAAAAAAATTATTTTATTTCTATAACTTGTGTGCACAGTGCATATGAGTGCAGGCACCCACAGAAGCCAGGGGTGTTGGAAACCCTGGAGCTGGAGCTGCACCATGTGGTTGCTGGGAATTGAACTCAGGACCTCTGGAAGAACAGACAAGACAGTGCTCTTAACCACGGAGCCATCTCTCTAGCCCAAAATGTATTTATCTTTTTTTTTTTTTTTAAGATTAAAACAATGCCAGCTGTTTTCCATTAAGCTCTTAATGTTAACTTAGGGACTCTTGGGTGCATGTGGCATTTGGATTATCTTGAATCTTGATTGCCTTCTTGACTCTTTATTGCTTTCTTTTGTTTCTGGTGTGATGCTGGTATAGAACCCAGGGCCATGGACATGCTAGCCAGGTGCAGCATCTCTGAGCTCCATGTTCCAGTGATACACAGCTTTTTTTTTTTTTTCTTTTTAAATTTTTTATTTAAGAGATAGTTCACGTACTTTGTAACTATTTGATTTGACCCTCAGTTCCCACAGTAGGTGTCTCACAACCGTCTTTACTGGGATCTGATGCCCTCTTCTGGCACATAGGTGTACATACAGATAGAGCACTCGTACATAAAGTAAATTAATTGAAAAGAAAAACAGTTTAACAAACTTTTTAAATGAGCTACAGAGCTGGCTCAGTGGTTAAGAGCACTGGCTGCTTTTCCAGAGGACACAAATTAGGTTCCCAGTACCCACACAGCAGCTCACAACCATTTGCAGGAACCCAATGTCCTCTTCTGGCCTCTGAGGGCAACCAGAGACATGGCACACAGACAGATTTGAATGCAAGCAAGACATTCATACAATAAAAGAATTTAAAAGTCAAGCCTGGAGGCCAGAAAGAGACAGCTTGGTGGGTAAAAGCATTCCCTGCAAGCCCAACTTGTTTGACTTCCTGGAGTCCATGGGTATTAGTTACTTTTTTGTTGTGATAAAACCGCACGACCAGGCCGGGCGGTGGTAGTGCACGCCTTTAATCCCAGCACTTGGGAGGCAGAGGCAGGTGGATTTCTGAGTTCGAGGCCAGCCTGATCTACAGAGTGAGTTCCAGGACAGCCAGGGCTACACAGAGAAACCCTGTCTCGAAAAACCAAAAGAAAAAACAAAAAACAAAAAAACCCACGACCAACGCAACCTAGAGAAGGAAAGGTTTATTTGGCCTTTTAACCCTAGACAGTTAAGGTCTATAATAGCCTGGACGACACTGAAGAAGGTGGCTAGACCTGGAAGGTGAGTGCATACTGGGAGAGTATACTGGCTTTTGAAACGTCAAAGTCTGTCCCAGTAACATGGTTCCTTCAGACAAGCTGTGCCTTCTAAACCTACCCAAACAGGGTCACTGAAAGGGGACTATGCTTCAAACATCTGAGCGTATAGGAGGTTGGGGGGGAACACATCTCATTTAAATTGTCACATCATTGAAAGGCAGAAGGAGAGTACCAACTCTATGACCTCCAACAGGCACACCCCAACATAGATGTACACACACACACACATCATTCACAGGCACAATAACAATAATCTGGGACTTGATTTTTTTTTTCTCCCTGCTAAATCGTTCTTTATATTTCCACACTTGCCGGAGTCCAGCTTCAGTGGAGTTCTAGGATGTAGGAAGGAGGTGTGGCATCGGCGAGAATGAAGACATTGACCACCAAGTTGCCCTTCAAGCAAGCGGCGCCGAATAGCTCGAGCCGTCCTTATGCAAGTTCCAAAGTATTCAAGCACGAGCAGTTTCAATTCATTTCTTTTATCGTTTTCCAAAAATCATTAACATCTGTTGAGGCTGTTCTTGAGCAAACGCCCAGTATTCAGATGCTGAGTTCTGTGCCCCAAGAGCAGGTTACAATCTAGACATGGGCATCGTATTGACCAATGTGCTGCTAGGAATGCTCCCCAGTGATCTCTGATTGGACAACAAAAGGCTAGCGTCTACCTGTGACTGAGCAGGAGAGAGAGGAAGGCGGGACTGACACTGAGTAGTGGGTCTCAAGTAGGGACCACACGGAGAAGGAAAAAGGTAAGGGGGAAAGGAGGTTGTCCGGAGACAGGATAGAGCGGAAGCACATGCCTAAGAGAAGCTCTCTCTGAGGATACACATGGAACAGCAAGCCAGGCAAGACTCAAACTGCAAGTGACACGCAGCCTATGACTGCGATGTAGGTTAGACTAGCTTAGAACCTGCCCAGCACAGTGCCAGCAGTTTGTAATAAAATACCAGGTTTCTGTGTCTTTTATTCAGGAGCTAAATGGGATAGAGTAGGGTAGAAGCCTCCTTCCGGCCTGCTAAAATTACATCAATAAACATGTACCTGTTTTAGTTTCTTTTCCTCTTCCCCTCTCCCTTGTCGTCGTCATTTATTGACCTTTACCCTGTATCTAAGCATTTATTAGCCTTTAGCTCGTATCCAAACATGGATTTTATAGTGTAAACCAAATGATCTTCTCTAGGCAGGCACACACCCTACTCGAACTGTTCCCAGACCAGCAGCAGACACACGGTTACAAAATAAGAGACACTGAAGCCCCATAGCTGGTCTTTGACAGCATGGCACTTTTACATTTTTGAAGTCAGCAGAGGATGATACTATACCTAAAATAATATTTTCCAGGTATAAATCTAATAATTTCAAAATAGTTTGTATATTACTTTTATGTAAGCAGTAGTTTTACGATATGGTTCTGTGTGCATTTGTTTGTTTGTTTGTTTATACATTTCCAGAATGGTAAGATTAATACATGACTTTTAACTGCTGGGACCAAGTTTCTATTCTTCCTGACAGTTTCTACTTTTACCTCCAAAGGGACTGGGAGATTTAGATTCCTTTGTCATTTTTTTTGGCACTGGAGAGATGTCTGACCTTTTATGCCCTTTATTTCTTCCTTATATGTTCCATATGTTCTCAAAGCCATCTCCTAAGTTCTTGGAATGTAGTTATCTCTTTAAAAAAAAAAAAAAAAACCAGTTAAGTAAGGATAATTAACCTTAGTACTTCCTTCTGCTTTCTCCAGATGACTGCAGAGGCAGCCAATAGTAGCCAGGAGAACCGGTTTCTGTGTTCTAAGAAAAAACTCCGGGTTCATCATAAACTCAGCCATAATCATGACTAACAAGGTGAAACTAAAAATTACCATAAGAATAAACACAGTGAAAGCCAGGAGGGCCTGAAACATCTGTGCCTCCTAGCATCTGCACAGGGGTCCGCAGTATCATTTCCACAGGGCCTTGCCAAGTGGACAGGGATCTCCAAGGGCCTTGCCATAAAGAGCTCCATTCGTAAAACATCATGCGCCCTTCCCAGAAATTACAGCACAGCTTCTGCCACATCCCCAGTGTGCAAACAAGAGAGAACGCGAATTGAGAGCATCTGTAAGGCCGCAGACCTGCAGCTCGCTGCCTCCCTCTAGTACTCGTTTGGTAGAAGTACATGGGTCTTCTCAGGAGCCTCATATCCCCTGCTCTCCTGGCAAACAGGTGAAGACCTCGGAGCGCTGTCTCTGGTCCTGAAAATTCTCAACTAGCGTCCAAACCAAATTTAGAGTCCTGTCCAAAGCAGGGTCGCCTTCCAGGCCTTTATTTTTGTTGTTCCTTTTAATTTATGAAGCCCCCAGAGGTCCCTCGGAATGTTGCTGGAGTAACAACGGAAACACTGTAGGCGATACTTCAAGAGAGCCATGGTAGCAAGTGCTACAAAGAGAGCCAAGGAAGATGAGAAAGAAGCCTGCCATCCACCATGGGCTTGGGAAACTCAATGTAACCAAACATACTGCCTGGAAATAGAGCCAGAGGGCAGGTGGGGGGAGGGGCTGGGGAGATGTAGCAGTAGGTACGGAGCATAAGATACAAGCATAACAACATGAGTTGTCTCAGCAGCCACATGAAAAGCAGAGGGTTGCCTGGCACTCTGGGCACACGCCTTTAATCCCAGCACTCCAGAGGCAGAGGCAGGTGGATCTCTGTGAGTTCAAGGCCAGCCTGGTCTACACAGAGTTTCAGGGCAGCTAGAACTACCTAGAGAAACCCTGTTTCAAACAAACAAATAAAACAATCAAACAAAAAGCAGAGCGTAAAGCCAGGCATGGTACATGGTACATGCCTTTACGTGAGACACAGAAGCGGGTAGATCTCTGTGAATCTGGGGTTATCCATGGCCACATAGTGGGATCCTGTCTAAAAACAGAGCATGGCAGGTCATGTCTCCCCAGTTCTGAGGAGGTGGAAACAGGTGGCTCCTGGGGCTCCAGCCTATCCTAACCCTTGAGTTCTAGGCCAGTGAGAGTCCTTATCTCAAGTAACACGTAGGGATGGGGAAGATATTCTGTTACCCATGTAAAAGCCAGAGACAGTAGCCTGTGTACACTCAGCACTGAGAGCTGGAGAGAGAGACAGGCAGATCCCTGATGCCTGCTGACCAACCAGTCAGAGGAAATGGTGAGCTCCAGGTCCAGACGAAGGCTGTGTGTCAGATCATAAAGTGGAGAGAATCCAAGAAGGGCACATGATATTCATTTCTGGCTTACATAGCACATATGCACATACATGTACACATACATGCATGCATACACACATGGAAACAAAAACACAACAAAGGTGGGTGGCTCCTGAAGAATGACAGACAGGGCTGACTCCTGGCCTCTACATGCCTGTGCACATATGTTGCTCTACATGAACACACACGCACACAAAAACACAGGCCTGTAATCCCAGCTCCTCTAGAAGCAGAAGTGGGAGAATTTTAAGTTCAGGACCACCCTGGACTACAGAGTCAAACAGGTCATGGATTCATTTTTCCAGACACACTGAGTTCCACCTCAAGCCCAAGTTTCAGATTCATTAGCCAGCTCCCTGTGTAGTCAAGAATGGTTCTCCCATCGCAACCTCCAATTTCCTGGAATTACAGACGTGTGTCATCATGTCCAAGTTTAGAGGTTGCTGGGGATTGAACCCAGGGTTTGTTGGATGCTAAGAAAGCATGCTACCAACTGAGCTATATCCTCAAACCCCACACACTAGATTTACTCAAATGCGTGCACTAAGGAGAGCCTGCCTGGTGGACACACGGAAGTGAAGAACAGCTCATGGACACTGGCCTTTTGCTTCCACCCCGTAGGGCCCAGTGGTTAAATTCAGATGCCAAGGCTTGGTGCCAAGCACCTCCATGCACTAAGCCATCCTGTCTGATGAGTTTCTTTGTTTGTTGAGTCAGAATATCACTATGTAGCCCTGGAATTCGATAAGCCCTAGAACTTGATATGTAGACTAGGACGGACTGGAACTCGCTGAGATCTTGTCTACCTCTGCCTCTCTGAGTGCTGGGATCAAAGGCGCCCACTGTCATGCCTGGCTGGATTATATTTTTAAAGATAGGGTCTGCTTGTAACCCATATGAACTGGGCATGCGGGTGTACAACTTTAATTCTAGCACGCTAAAGGCAGAAGCAGACAGATCTCTGTGAGTTCCAGGCCAGCCTGGCCTACATAGTGAGTTCCAGGACAACAAGGGCTGCATAGTGAGACCCTGTCACAAAACTAATAAACTAGAATATGCAATCCAGGATCCTGGCACTTAGCGTGAAGGTCAGCCCTGTCCTGAACTTATGGCCATCCTCCTACCTCAGCCTCCTACATGGTAGGAGTACAGGCACACTCTAAATATTTTGGGAATTATTTTTAGCATACAATTGTCCACAAACAACAGTAACACATTATAAATGTTAAATTAATTATTATTAGTAGTCAAATGGTTAGATTTTTTTTTTTTTTAGATTTGTTCATTTATTATGTATCAATGTCCTGCCTGCATGTATGCCTGCAGGCCAAAAAAGGGCAACAGATCTCATTACAGATGGTTGTGAGCCACCATGTGGTTGCTGGGAATTGAACTCAAGACCTCTGGAAGAGCAGTCAGTGCTCTTAACTGCTGAGCCACCTCTCCAGCCCCAAATGGTTAGAATTTTAAGAAATGTATCTTTATGCTTATTTTTCTAGTTGTGTGTGTGTGTGTGTGTGTGTGTGTGTGTACACACACAAGTGCAGGTCTCTTTAGGAGTCAGAGGCATTGAATTCCCTAAAGCTGGAACTAC
This sequence comes from Mastomys natalensis, assembly GCA_021653895.1. Classification (NCBI taxonomy): domain Eukaryota; kingdom Metazoa; phylum Chordata; class Mammalia; order Rodentia; family Muridae; genus Mastomys; species Mastomys natalensis. The sequence continues at coordinate 2,118,793 of JAJTUV010000085.1, forward strand.
AGGTGTGTGTGGGCTGCCTGGTGTGGGTGGTGGGAACCAAATGTGTCCTCTGCAAGAGCAGCATCTTCCTTTAACTGCTGAGCCATGGCCATCTCCCCTGTGCCAGCTCTGAGACAGAGTTTCACCACATAACTCTGTTTAGCCTGGAACTCACTATGTAGACTAGGACATCCTTGAACCCACAGAGATAGCCTGTCCTCTCTTCCTGGAACCAAAGGCTTGAGCCACTGTGCTCACCCTTGGAATGTATCTCAGTGAGACAGGTGGGCAATGCTCTCCTTCCTATTCCAGTCACATTGTATATCCATGGAGAAGGTATCCGTGTGACATTTCCTCTTTCTGTAAAGCCAGAAGCCACTGGGAAATGGGAAGAGGTTGAGTTTCTGGAACCAAGATCCTCAGCATGGTTCATTTGTATGTGCCCTTAAGAAGTCTGTCTCAGAGGTGCAGACAACTGGTTTAAGTCAAGAAAAGGCCTGCTGAAGGACTTCTTCCACACCCCCACCGCTTCCCCACCCCTACTGTCTCCTCACTCCCTGCAGTACCATCTTGGTCCCAGGGCCACCTGACAAGTTTCATCCAGCTGGCTGATATAAGCCAGCCTGGCTGCCAGGTGGAAGGTATCTGTCATCCCATCAGTTCCAAGCTGGTGCCGGGACAGAGAGCAGGTATGGGAGGTGATGGAGCAGCCCAGAGCTTGTGCCTCTGCCCTGATTCCTCTCTTCCTATCTGAGGGGCTCTGGACATGTGATATCACTGTCCTGTGGCTGTTTCCCTATCTGTAGAGTGAGGGTGCAGGACTAGTGCATGCAGAGCACTTGCCAGCCATGCAGTTATGCATTCAGAGGTGGTAACACATGCGACCAGCAGCTCTGATCTTTTCACAAGTCCAGAGAGACAGTTCAGCCCACACCTGTCTGAAAGAGAAGGTTCCTGCTGGTTCTCTGTGTTGCCACAATTTCTGGAAGGATGCATTCTGGAGTCAGGAGAGCTTAGTCACTGGTACTTAGGACTAGTGATATCATGAAGCACACAGGGTCCTGTAGGCATAATGTTGTACACTGCATAAAGTTTACCCTTCTGTTACTCAAATGTTGATTGTCTGCCCTCACAACCTGTTTCAATCTGGACATGGCATTGTGTAGCTGCCTGCAGCCATGGACCAACTAGGTTCACCTGAAAGGGTGGCTTGAAATGAAAAAGGGGGAACGGAGAGGCAAGAGAAACATGAAGCCAAGACAAAGTTCTCTGATCAAGGCTCGAAGTTTAATATTCAGCTCTTCTAATTTAAAAGGAAAGCCCTACTGAACCCTTCTTGTTTCAGCTGGAGATGGGTGGGGGAACCCATCCTTAGTCACTGCCAGAGTTGTCACAAGGCAAGTTCAGTGGGCAGTCTATTCTTCTAAGTTCCTGTAGCAGGCTGTACGTGCAGCCAAGGTGGGTAACTCCACCTAGGTCCTATTATTTAGTCTATTGTGGTAAACAAGATCTTTCAGACCTGTACAAGGCTGGGGGTAGGGCAGAGCATTGTGTTGCTTATACCAAGAATCTTTTGTCTCTAGTTTGTGTAAACAGTTCTTATCATTTATTCTCTGCCTTGTCAATAAATGCTGATCACCCAGTGGCTGGGCATAATAGAGAAAAGGGCAGGACATCCAGGACATCTGCCAGCCAGAAGGGGAGAGAGAGAGAGAGAGAGAGAGAGAGAGAGAGAGAGAGAGAGAGAGAATGAATTGCATCAGTGAGGAAGATGGAGGATTTGAAGCCATGAAACACAAGTCCAGAGAGAGATCATGAAAACACACTTGAAGCCCAAGAGCCAGATCAATAATAATATGCAAGTGTCGTGGGATGGGACTGGAAGTAGCCAGATTAGAATAGGAGGTTAAGGTAGATTGTTTAACTGCTTACAGAGGTGCAGTTTTAAAGAAATCTCGCTTTCTCTGTGTACTTATTAGCGTCTATAAGGTAAAGAAATACAGCCGCTGGGTTGATTCCTTGTTAATATTTATATTAAAGATATAAATTCTTTAAAAGGATCCTGCAGGAGAATGTGGATTGCTGCAGTGGTTTGAAAGCTGCTCTCCCCTGCTCCCTCTGCAGTAGTGTTAAGACATGGAGGCTGGGAGATGGCGCCAATGGAAAGGACTTTGTAGGAACCCGAAGGCTGCTATGCCCTGGCTGAGCCTTTCCGTATGCTGCTGTCTACTAAGTAACATTCTGCGGTTCCTCTAAGATCAAAAACATCCTGACTAAGGCATGGTGCCCAAGGAAGGGAATTTACACTTGACATCCTATTGCCTCCCAGTTGAGTTCCTGTTTTTTCCTGAGTTTGTATTTTTCCTTCCCTGGCTTGGTGTATATATTGAACCTGCTCAGTAAAGGCATTGGCATTCTCTCATAACGAATGACCCGAATCTGAATCTTTCTTTAATCCCCCAGGCCTATGCCCGAGCTTGGTACGCAGCAGCGCCGGGCTGCAGACTTCAGTTCGAGCTGTACCGCGGCAGCGCGGAGCTGTCAGACTTCAGTTCAGATCCCAGAACCCACATAAAATGCCAGGCACTGCTGCACACCCGCCTCTGTAACCTCAGCAGTGGGGGATAGAGGGGTGGAGACAAGTGGATCCCTGGAGCCCATGGGCAGCTTGTCTAGTCAAACAGATGAGCTTCAGAGTCTGTGAGAGATCTTGTCTCTTTTTTTTTTTTTTTTGGTTTTTCAAGACAGGGTTTCTCTGTGTAGCTCGAGCTGTCCTGGAACTCACTCTGTAGACCAGGCTGGCCTCGAACTCAGAAATCCGCCTGTCTCTGCCTCCCAAGTGCTGGGATTAAAGGCGTGCGCCACCACCGCCCGGCGATCTTGTCTCATAATAGAAAATGAAGGACAAAAAAGGTGGAGCAGCCAAAAAAAGAGAAGACAGAAGGCCAGACACGGAAGCAAAGTCCTTTAACCTCAGTGCTGGGGAGGCAAAGGCAAGTCGATATCAGATCTCTGAGTTCAAGTGTCCAAACCAGCTTGGTCTACATAGCTAGTTCCTGAGCAGCAAGGGATATGTATTGAGATGCTGTCTTGAAAAAAATGTGGAGAGAGACTTGAGGAAGACCAACTATTGACCTATACACAGATACTCAGATGCATGTATACACACACACACACAGAGAGAGAGAGAGAGAGAGAGAGAGAGAGAGAAGAGAGAGAAGGAGGAGGAAGAGGAAGAGGAGGAGGAGGAGGAGAAGAAGGCTGTCTGGGCTGGGCTAGGTTTTTAGTTGTCACTGTCACACATGGGCATAACACTGGTGAACTCCCCCTTGTCCTTTCAAACCTTCTGCATGGAGAACATAGGAGGAAGGTGCCATCTTGGAAGCAAGCATCCTCACCTGATGCTGAATCTGTGGTTCTCAGGTTTTGGTTACCCTAGCTACCAGAACCTCCAAAACAGACAAGACCATGGGACCTGAACATCTGTCCCACCTACCCAACACCTGTCTCTGTAGTGTTCTTGCCCCTCAGGAAGCTCATCCCACAGGAAGCTCACCCCAGCTCATCTTGGCTTTATATCCGGGCACTCTCAAGTCCCTTTCTTTGCCCACCATTGCTTGTGAGCAGCAGGCAACTGGCTGCTTCTTCTGGGACATTCAGCCATAGAACTGGTCCCTTCCTTTCTGTGGACTTGACCTTTGCTAGCTCAATGTAGATCCAAACTGATCAGAACGTAACAGCACTGTCTCCTTGCTTAGAAGCAGTTCTTCAAGGTAGCTAAAAGGATGGTGAAGCCTGGCAATCAATTCTGCCTTCATTGCATCTCTTCTCTTGTCCTCCTTCCTTCCTTCCTTCCTTCCTTCCTTCCTTCCTTCCTTCCTTCCTTCCTTCCTTCCTTCCTTCCTTCCTTCTCTTCCTTCCTTATGTAACCCACACTGGCCTCCAATTCACTGTGTAGCCAAGGATGGCCTTTAACCCTCATCTTTTGGCCTCTATCTCTCAGTTGTTGAGATTACAGGTAGCTACATTGTTTTGTTTTTTTGTTGTTTTTTGTTTGTTTGTTTTTCCAGACAGGGTTTCTCTGTGTAGCCCTGGCTGTCCCGGAACTCACTCTGTAGACCAGGCTGGCCTTGAACTCAGAAATTCACCTGTCTCTGCCTCCCAAGTGCTGGGATTAAAGGCGTGCGCCACCACTGCCTGACCAGGCTAGCCTCAAATGCCTATCTGCCTCCTTAGTGCTGGGATTAAAGGCACGTGACACCACACGTGGCTTACTGTCAGCGTTTACAGTGTCCTATTTCAGACTGCCAAAATAGGCTCCAGCCACTGTCCTAACCCTTCAGTCAGCTTGGATTCCTGAAGAAGGGCTGATCAATCAAATATGTTATAGCAAGGGGCTTACACCAACCCCAAGCATGGGCAAGCAAACATGCCATCCCGTGAGTGTGGTTCTCTCTGAAGGGATAACAGGAACCATCTTCTGAGAACTGATTTGTCCCTTCAAACAGTAGGGACTGCTGTGAACCACCATCCAAAACTAGACCCGAGATAATGATCAACCAGACCACCCTTTGACCAGGACGGCTTACCTAGGCTTGCCTCTTGTCTCTTCCTCTATACAAACCTGAAGCTCATGTCAGTGTCCAGAAGATGGACTTGGGGTCACTTGTCCCCCCCATCTGCTCCTACTCCTGATACGACACATTAATTGAAACTCTTTTATGTGCTTTGCACTCGTAAGCATCTCTTTAATTAGCATGCTGGGACAGGTGACTGAGATCAGCCTGCCAGGGCTCCAGGGGCCTTAGCCTTTTGCCCCATCTCCCCAGAAATAAGGAGAGTCGGGGTCATTAGCTCTGTTGTGAGGTCAGGAACCACACGTGTCCTGCCCCCTGCTGGAAGCCTGGTGTATGTGCTGTATATGTCTCACACACAGCCAGAGTTCATGAATTATTTGTTGCAGATTGGTTGCCGAAGGAACTCAACCAAGTTTGGCAAAGCCTGGACCAAGTATGTATGGACCACTGTGACGATCTATTTTCTTGGGGAATGATCTCCAAGTTGGCTGCATTGTCCCTATTAAAAGTGTGTGTGGCTGTAAACTCTATAGTAAGTTGATATAATGACTGTGTGTGGGAGGTGGGGAGTTATCCCAACATCCCAGACTGGCTGTTTACAAATTCTACTCTCAACATAGACCACACCACTGCTTGATTTTTTTTCTTGGCCAACTCCTTCGGTTTTTGCTTGAATAACACCTCTAATCTCCAGCATAGACAAAGGCTTTCCCCGCTCCATGGTTCCTGGACTTTGATGACTCAATATTAGTCTTTGTCCACTTGCCTGTCTCCCCCATAGCCTGTATGTCCTGAAAGGCAGGACCAACTCTGTCTGCTCCACTGCTGTCTTCCCAGCAGGCAGCCTAGGGCCTGGGTGTCTCTATGTCCCCAGTGTTCAGCCCAGAGCCTAGCATCAAGAGGACTCAGCAACTGTTCAGGAAGGCTAGGGGTGAGCAGATCTGAGGAGCGCTCATCACAGCCCAGGTAAAATGAGAAAAGGCAAGTTTGGGGTTCTAAGAGGCTCTTTAAAAGGCCCTAAGAGTTGTGGGTGTAGTTTAGTGGTAGAGTAGTTGCTGAAGAAGAAAAGGAAAGGGAAGCCGGGCGGTGGTGGCGCAAGCCTTTAATCCCAGCACTTGGGAGGCAGAGGCAGGCGGATTTCTGAGTTCAAGGCCAGCCTGGTCTACAGAGTGAGTTCCAGGACAGCCCGGGCTACACAGAGAAACCCTGTCTCGAAAAACAAAAACAAACAAACAAACAAACAAACAAAAAGAATCAAAAAAAAAAAAAAAAGAAAAGGAAAGGGAAGAGAAAGAAGTCTGTAGAGGTGGCTGTGCTGGGTAAAAGCCCTTGCTGTAGAGGCATGGGGACTGGAGGTGGAGTTCCAACATCCATAGTAAACTCTGGGTAGGATGTCCAAGTGCTATCCTGTAGCACCCACCCCTCTAAACAGTGACCACAACCCTAGCTCCAAGTTTTACACACACACACACACACACACACACACACACACAGACGTTTTCTCTCGCCACAAACACACATTATTATTGTTGCTATTATTATGATGATTTTATTATTATTATTTTATTTTAATTAATTAATGTATTTATTTATTTTTGGTTTTTTGAGACAGGGTTGTGAGCCACCATGTGGTTGCTGGAATTGAACTCAGTACCTCTGAAAGAGCAGTAGGTGCTCTTAACCTCTGAGTCATCTCTCCAGCCCCCTTATTTATTTATTTTTTTATGTATGTGCACGCCTGAGCGTATGTATAGGCACCATATATGTGGAGGTGTCCGAAAAGCTCAGTAGAAGATTCTGGAGGTACAGGCAGTTATAAGCCACCAGATGTGGATGCTGGGAGCCCAATCTGGCTTTTGATTTTTATGTGTGTATATTTTTCCAATAATTCTATTATTTTGTGTGTATGATTGTTTTGCCTGCATGTATGTCTGTGCACCGTGTGTGTGCAATGCTTACAGAGGCCAGAAGAGGGTGGCAGAGCCCCTGCAACTGGTTAGAGACCATTACAGAAAAGGAAAGTGGGTGCTGGAAACTGAACCCAAGTCCTCAGAAAGAGCAGGTCGGTGCTTCTAACAACTGATCCATCTCTACATTTCCCCCTCCCTCTCCCCGTCTCATATATACATATATGCGTGTGTGCTTGTATAATAAACATCAAAGAAACAAGATCTCTAAAAGATAAGAGTGAAATTCCTTTAATAGTCTCTGGAGGGTTTCCTGATACTCTCAAGGATGGCGCCTATCGTCTCCCCGCCCTTTCCAACAAGGCGGCTTTCTGGCTAAGCGGAAGTGACAGCGCCGTACCGGAAGTAGGGTCCGCTGCTGCGCTGGGGCTAGATCCTGCGCTCGGAGCGCAGGGCAGTGGGCTACGTAGCGTGCGATGAGACAAGTCGGGGCGTTTGGGGGCTCCACAGCCCTGTGGGCGCTGCTGACCGCCCACGTGGCGGCGGCGTTTGAGCCTGTGAGCGTGGGCATCGCCATCGGGGCCGTGTCGGCGCTCACCGGCTACCTGTCCTATACCGACTTTTACTGCCGCTTCACCGAGTGCTGCCATGAGGAACGGCCCCTCAACACATCCGGTATGTGCCCGCGGGACGGGCGGGACGGGCGGGAGGGCGCTGGGAGCTCGGCTCCCACTCCATCTGGATGCGGCGCCGCGGGAGACTGACACGGCCGGGACCTCGCCACACCTTCGCAGGCCTTGAGATGACCGGCTTGAGAACTGAACGCAGCGGGGCTGGCGGGTGCGCCCCGTCAATGGGTGTCAGGCATGCAGCTCCATCCAAAAAGCCCGCCTTTGGCTCTTGCTGGTTTTTTTTTTTTTTTTTTTCCGAGCCATCAGGGGTGGCGGGAAAGCTAGCCCGGAGCACAACCGCGAGATGGTTCTTACCTGGATGAATGATTCTGTATCGCTTGTTTGACACTTAGATGTTTAGGAGAACTGCCACTTAAGGATCTGACTGTAGATCCTTATGGTTCTGGCTCTGACGCTTAGCAGAGACTTCCTGCTGGATCAGTCGCTAACTGTGCCTCTGACCAGTTTCAGGCACTTTCCTAATGTATGTTTTCTCTCTGTTCCGGGGCGGACCTCCGCAGCCCTCAAGCTGGACTTGGAAGAGAAGCTGTTTGGACAGCACCTTGCCACCGAAGTGATTCTCAAGGCATTGACTGGCTTCAGGAACAACAAAAATCCCAAGAAACCACTGACTCTATCCTTGCACGGCTGGGCTGGCACAGGCAAGAATTTTGTCAGCCAGATTGTAGCTGAAAACCTTTATCCAAAAGGCCTGAAGAGTAACTTTGTCCACCTGTTCGTCTCTACTCTGCACTTCCCTCATGAGCAGAAGATAAAACTGTACCAGGCAAGAAAACCTACTGCTCTCTGATCATATGCCTGGGGCACCTGCTCAGTAGCTCTGGCCTCTGCTTTTCTTTCTCTGCCTTGAAATAGCTCCACCTGGCTTCTTTGCTTTGCTTTGTGCTATTTATTTGTTGACTGAGTTTTACTGTATAGATCTGGCAGGCCTAGAACTCATAGAGGTCCGTCTGTCCACCTGCCTCTGCCTTCCAGGACTGGGATTAAATGCCTAGCCTCTCTTTATTTATACTTTTTTGAGTCAAGGCCTCCTTGTGTAGCCCAGGCTGGCTTTGGTGTTAGTGATCCATCTTTCTGAGGATTGAGATTAACAGGCATCTGTCACTCTGCCCATTTTATGGCATATGGGGGAGAGGATGGTCTTAGACAGGGTCTAATGTAGCCCAAGTTGGCATCAAATTCACTAAATAGCAGAGGCTGGCTTTGAACTTTTGACCATCTTACCTTCACCTTCCAAGTGCTGGGATTATATTATTTCTTTTTTTTTTTTTTGGTTTTTCGAGACAGTTTCTGTGTAGTTCTGGCTGTCTGTCCTGGAACTCACTCTGTAGACCAGGCTGGCCTCGAACTCAGAAATCTGCCTGCCTCTGCCTCCCAAGTGCTGGGATTAAAGGCGTGCGCCACCACCGCCCAGCAACACCACCTTCTGTTTTTTAAAATTGTTATGCCAAAATAATCCAGTGAGTAGAGGATGCTATGAACATTAAAACATGGAGGCAGCTAGTGTGTGTGTGTGCGTGTGTGCGTGTGTGGGGGGGAGGGCATCGTTCAATTCCTGGGACTAGGGGAGGGAGAAGGGGACTGGAATGAGAGAAGGTAGGCAAGAGAGGCAAGGTGATTTGTGTCTAAAACTTGCTACCTCTGCTGCAGCCTGGGTTTTGCCCATGTCTCACAGAAGCAAAGCTCTAGAGTGTTTTCTCCTTGTGAGATCTCTGCATTCATCTGTTGATTCTGACGTAAATGACTGTCTTGCTTGTTGGTGCTAGGCCTCCTACTGGATGGAGCTAGCAAACAGAAACCCAGTCGAAGAAGGAAATGAAACTGAGTCTCTGTTGTAAGCCAGGGAGGAGTGCAAGAAGGAAAGTTGGGTTTATTTGAAGGTGCTGAGGAAGTGCTGTGCCATCAAGCTACAATCCCCACTGTAATGTTTATATTTATGTTTTCTGGATTTTACTATAGAGCTCTTAAAATCCAGTATTTATAGTGGGAAGTCCATAGTTGTGGCCTTTCCCTCTTAGGGGAGAAGAAGTTGTTGCTTGGCTGTTTCAATAAAACAAGGAGGGGTAGGGATGGAGCTCAGCGCTTTTCATGCCAGCTGGGAGAGCGTCTTTACTCACTGTATCAGTGCAGAGCCTTGGTCCCGGTCCCCTGCGTCGTGCATCTCTGAATCCACCTGTCATTTCTCTGTGCCTGGTGTCTCGGTTTCTTTTCCTGTTGCTGTGATAAAACATCTTGACAGAAGCTACTCCGGTTCTTCTTCTGCCTTGTTTGGGTCTGTATGCGGACGTCAGCGGTGACTTTTGGAAGTCGGTTTTCTCCTTTAGCCATTTGGGTCCTAGGGATTGAACTCAGGTGGCCATGCTTCAGTGGGTAGTACCTGTCCACTTGTGACGGAGTTGGGGAAGTGTCCTCTGCTGTGTGAGGCGAGTACACAGTTGGTGACTTCCTGAGGCCCGCGCAGCTCCTCCCCTCATCCTCTGGAAAATCCTCTGAGCTACGTCTCTCTTTGAGGTTGGTCTAGGACCAGCTCCAGAAGTGGATCCGAGGCAACGTGAGCGCGTGTGGCAGCTCGGTCTTCATCTTTGATGAGATGGATAAGTTGCATCCTGGAATCATTGATGCAATCAAGCCCTTCCTGGACTACTATGAGCAGGTGGATGGGATTTCCTACCGCAAAGCCATCTTCATCTTCCTCAGGTCAGCCAACGAGGCTTATCAGGGACCTCCAAGTGCTAGAACGAGGCTCTCCCGGCCATCCGGGACAGACACGCCAGCTTGGCAAAGCCATAGGCCCACTTATCATTTCTCACTTCCCAGTGTCACTTTGGCATAGACAGGGAGTTGGGGACGAGCCCCAGTGATCCTCTGGGGGTTGCCCATCAGCCACTCTGAGTTCTAAACACTGCATTTGCATTCCTTGTGGGCAGACAAGCTTTTTGTCCTTGTCTGGTAGCACACTGCAAATAGTCCTGACTTAAAGCTTTGGAAGACTAGAAATGTAACACCCCTAGGAGCTGGAGTGTCACAGTGGCACCTGCTTACCAGACACAGGACCCCGTGGTCAGTTCTAGCATTGAAAAGGAATAAAGCCTTGGGCGGGTGTTATTCACGTGTGATATTGGTCTTTGCATCTTTGGCCGACTCAGCAATGCAGGAGGGGACCTGATAACTAAGACGGCCCTGGACTTCTGGCGGGCAGGAAGAAAAAGGGAGGAGATCCAGCTGAAGGACCTGGAGCCTGTGCTGTCTGTGGGCGTCTTCAACAACAAGCACAGTGAGTCCACTACAGAGTGGGGGAACCCAGCGCTCTGCTGGCATCAGTCGGATTCGCAGCAGTGTGTCTGACAAGCCAGCGACACTCTTGCTTGTGGCTTTGCTGTCGTAGGGAGATGTCTTGGGGTATGAGGGCACATGTCACTTGACAGAGAGGCTCTGGAAGGGTGAAGGCATGAAGGATGGGATATGGCTAGGTGGCAGTGACAGGAGACCCACTGTGTCTTGTTCTGCAGGTGGCCTGTGGCACAGTGGGCTGATAGACAGAAACCTCATCGACTACTTTATCCCTTTCCTGCCCTTGGAGTACAAACACGTGAAAATGTGCGTGCGGGCAGAGATGAGGGCCCGAGGGGCTGCTGTTGATGAGGACATCGTCACCAGTGTGGCAGATGAAATGACCTTTTTCCCCAAGGATGAGAAGATCTACTCGGACAAGGGCTGCAAGACGGTGCAGTCACGGCTGGATTTCCACTGAGCTCTTCGCTCGGGGGAGCCTCCCATGCCCACCAGGGCCTTGCCATGGAGAAGCACTTTGAAGTCCCCCGCTTGGGGCTTTGCACATTTGCACCTGTGGGATGCTGTCATTGCAGCATCTGAAGATGAACTTCTAGAACTCTCACACTGTTACTGTGAATCCAGTGCCTAGAAAACGTCTGAATGCAGGCCAAAGGTCCTGCATGGCCAATAGCACCCATGCCTCAGATGCCACTAACGGGCCTGCAGCCCCTGCAGCCTCCTTGGGGAAGCAGGGTTTCCTGCCAGGAGCTCCCACTGTGCTGGTTTGTTTTGTTTTTTTTTGCCTTGAGCTGGTACTCAAAATTTTCAGAAGCTGGTGGCACTGACAGGTGCTCGCTGTTGGAGGGGAGCATGTGGGCTTGATCTTGGCTGAAATGTCAGCATGAGCAGTGGGCCTCCCTCTGAGGCCCCTGGAGCACACTGGGACACATGGAGCCTTTGAGTTTATACCTTACGTTCGCTGCTGCTCACAGCCCTGGCTGTGGAATCCTCTCTCCTTCTCCACTACTGTGTGGGGTCACAGCCTGCCTTGTACCTTCCCTATCAACTGTTAGATTCACCCCAGCCTCATCCCTGCTTGCATCAGGATGAGCTGTCATTTTTGAGGGAGGTCTTTGGTCCCTGCTTGCCTGTTACACTTGCTCTGAAGGTCAAGCTCGGATTTGCAGAACATGCATAGGAAGAGAAGCTCGAGGCCACGGCTAACCTGACCTGGCCAAACGCCATGGGAAGGAGTGTGTCTGCCGCACACTAGAGATGCCTTTTTTTTTTTTTTTTAGGACATGCACATATTTAAAATTTATGTTTTTACTTCTAAAGCTTAGGTAATAAATGTAAGATGTCATGCATTTTTAAAACCTAGGAAGTGCCATGAATGCAGGCGCACGCCTTTAATCCCAGCACTCGCCTGGCAGAGGCAGAGGCAGAGGCAGGTGGGTCTCTGGGAGTTCAAGCCCAGCCTGGTCTACTGAGTGAGTTCTAGGAGAGCCAAGACTACACAGAGAAATCTTTAAAAAAACAAAACAAACTAGGAAGGACATAAATTAGAATAAGGCTTATCCTCAGGTTTTTATTGTTGTTGGGTATGGGTATGGAGGTATAATACCCATGATCCCATCAGGAAGATCAGGATTCAGGATTCCTCAGGTATCTTTTAAGTTTGAGAACAGCCTGAGTTACATGAAACTCTCAAAAGGAAAAAAAAAAAAAAAGGTTTTATTAACCGTGTAGAGGGCCGGGCGGTGGTGGCGAACGCCTTTAATCCCAGCACTTGGGAGGCAGAGGCAGGCAGATTTCTGAGTTCGAGGCCAGCCTGGTCTACAGAGTTCCAGGACAGCCAGGTTTACACAGAGAAACCCTGTCTCGAAAAACAAATAGAAAAAAAAAAAAAAAAAAAGAACCGTGTAGAGAGTAGAAATATACTGGCACAACTTTAGATCCCAGAGTCCTCAGGTTGTGGGTTCTGGGTGTAATCTCAGGATGACGCCTTGAGCGGCAGCCGGGGCTAATCCAACTGCAGGGAGCTGAGGTTGCCATCCCATCCTTGTGAACCATTCTGTCCCATAGTGGCCATGCAGCTGCAGACAGACACTGCCGTGTTTGTATACAATGTGGCAGAGTGACTATTTTTATAACACAGAAATGCCTTACAGAGAATCACATCTAGTCTTTTAGAAATGCCATGATGATCTGGGTGTGGTGGCGCTCACCTTTAGTCCCAGTACCTAGGAGGCTATGGCAGGACTGTCTCAAGTTTGAGGTCAGCCTAGACCACAAGTGACTCCCAGGCCAGTGGTGTGCACACCTGTAATCCTAGCACTGGAAGAGGAGTTGAGCTGAGCTTCGTACAGAGACCCTGTCTCAAAGCAGGAAGAAGGAAACAGAAACTTGCTGATGTGAGGCTGACTTTTGTGCCATATTCTTGGCCTGGAGCCAAGTTACTGTTTATAACCTGTTGGGCTCCCTGTCAAGAAGAAACAAGCTTTTCTGTTTACAATGATGTAATATGTGGACACGTGTTGGCCACCTTTGGACTGCTGTTACTGATCTCCAACTTTGAAAGGCCTGGTGTGGCCTACCCCAGCCTACCTGTAAGAAGACATGAACAGAGCTGGATACACAATAATAAAGACGGTGGTGCATTGTGAGACATCACTTTCCTAAGTTTTCCTCTTGTCTGTGTGGTAGCAAACCGAGGTCCGAATCAAGGCTCTAGAGTGGCCTGTGCGTGTATTGCTTGCCTTCCATACCTGGATGTGCAGGTTGATGGCAACACACAAAAATCAACGTTTGCTTTAAATGCTGCTACCCATAAACATAAGAGGCTGGCTCAGGTGCTCGAGAAGCTTCAGCAGGTAAGGAAGGGCTTTTTCTGTGTGGTGCTCACATACAGGGGCAGGCAATTATATGCATACATGTGTCGACTTGGGCACTTTGGTTCTCCACCTTCCAACCAGGCTCTGGAGCTCAGAGCCAGCTAGACAGGCTGGTGAGCAAGCTCCAGGGAGCTACCAGAGACAGGCTTTTCTACCTCATAACATCCTCCTAATAGTGAGCTATCCACCACTGCTGGGTCTGGATCAGAAACCTGGACTCGGGCTCTGTACCCTACACTCAGTGCCTTGGATGGTCTGTGGTGTTCTGGATGCTGTGGCGAGCTTTCCTACTCAGAGATGCCTTTTTTATCAGGGTCTGATCCCTGGTCACTGCTGAGACCGAGTTGCTCCATCTTCCTGCTCAGAACTGACAAAGAACCTGATCCTAGTTCTGTCTGTTGGCCAGATCCCAGCACGTAACTGTGCTAACCTCGCTTCTCCGCAGTATTGATACATGGCTGTCACAAGGCGGAACAGTCTGGAAAGGTAAGCCTCTGCACCCACATATTGCTGCTCCCTTAGTTTCTTAGTTGGTGTCTAGGAGCCTGATACAGTACCCACCTGTCCCCTGCTGCCACATCTACAGAGTCAGAAGTCAGTAGGACAGAGGAACCCATGCTTCTCAGTTAGGGCTCTCAGTGCCTGGGCTCCATCTTCAGGTGAGTGGTTAGACCTGACATGACTTCTAGGGACTTGAACCATCATTGGGAGCCCTAGGCCATCTGAAAAGGGGCCTTGAACAGGCTGGTAGCAGAGGCAAGAGCGTGGTCCTGCCAGTGGTTGACCTAGTTTTGATGTCAGGCCCTTTTCTCCCTGCCAAACCCAGCCCTGTCAGGGCTGACCGACAACCACACCTACGGGAGCCCTGCCCCTTGGCAGGCGCTTGTGTGTTACATAAAACAAGCCTCTCCAGAGCCGTCCTGCCTGGGCATCTGGAGTGGACCTGACCATCATGCAGGGTCGTTAAGCTCACTTGTCTTATTACTAAGGCGTCCAGGGAAGAGCATAGGCATATCTGTGATCCAGTCTCATGTAACCGCTGCATGGCCCCTTGCAGGACTGCCTTCAGCCCCCTTGTTCCTGAGGTACCATTCCATGCAGCAAATGCCCATGCTTGGGTTTCTGCAGTGGAAACGCCGGTAATGTCATCCAACCGTTCCAAAAGACACACGAGGCCAACAGCCGAAAGGCTTCTCATAGTATTAAAAACCATTTTAAATAAAGTTATCACATTTGCAGTAAAACTTACTTGTCCTGCCTCAAAAAAAAAAAAAAAACAAAAAAAAAAAACACTGAAATTAAAACATAATTTTAAAAAATCATGAGCCCAGAATGGGCAGGCTGGGAGCTGGTTTCATCCTCTGGAGGCTCCAGGAGCTTCAGGTCCATGTTGCATCTGTGGTCCCTACAGCACGGCCACCTGCAGGCTCTGAGGAGCAGAAGCCGTCCCTGACGGGATCCCTGCTAACCTCAGCAGGCAGTGTCCAAGCCTCTTCTGGGGAGAAGAGAGGACCTACTGAGCGCTGGGCAGCGGGGCTCAGTCGTCCAGGTAGTAGTCTAGCTTGGTGAACACAGTCTTGCAGCCCTTGTCAGAGAAGACCTTCTCCTCCTTGGGGAAGAACGTCATCTCTTCAGCTACCTTGCTGATAATGTCCTCATCCACTTCATAGCCACGGGACTGCATCTCAACTCTGATGCACATTTTCAGGTGCTTGTACTCCAGGGGCAGGAAGGGGACAAAATAATCTATGAGGTTCCGGTCAATGAGGCTGCTGTGCCAGAAGCCACCTGGGAAAGACAGAAAGGTGCCATGTAATACTGATTGGTCCAAACAGAATAATTACCAGGTGTTCACTGGGGGCCAGCCTTTGAGATAGAACTGGGGGACCACACACCACATTACCCACCTCCATACAGTGAGGGAGAGACAGGAGCTGAGAACTGCCTATGAGCACTGCCTTGGGTTGCAGCTGTGACATAAGGGGACACCTTTGGTGTTCATTAGTGAAAAGAGACTTTAACAGTGCACACCTTTAATGCCAGCACTCCTGAGGCAGAGGCAGGTGGATCTCTTGAGTTCGAGGTCTGCCTGGTCTACAGAATATAGTTCCAGGACAGCCAGGGCTACACAGAGAAACTTTTTTTTTTTTTTTTTTTTTGGTTTTTCGAGACAGGGTTTCTCTGTATAGCCCTGGCTGTCCTGGAACTCACTCTGTAGACCAGGTTGGCCTCGAACTCAGAAATCCGCCTGTCTCTGCCTCCCAAGTGCTGGGATTAAAGGCGTGCGCCACCACCGCCCGGCGAGAAACTCTTGTTATACAAAAACAAAACAACACGAACACTTGTTGCTCATTGCAGAGAACCTGAGTTGGGTCCCAGTACTCCTCAGGCTGCTCACAACCATGTGCAACTCTGGATCCAGGGATGCAAAACTCTCTCTGGACACACATGCACACATACACACACACAGAGGCACACAAAAATGAAAAACACAAAAAAGCTTTAAAATGGACACTTTAGAGCTAGAGCTCTGGGCTTGGAATGGCCTCTCCAGTGTGCCTTAGAGATGGGAGGCAGACTAGAGGGCTACATGTGCTGGGACCCAGGCAGTGTAGTAAGAAGCTGACAGGCAGGTTGGAAGAGGTTTGAAAAGAGGTAAGGGAGGACTATGCACAGGCTCCACCAGCCAGTCTCCAGCTAGAACTTCCACAGCTGGACCTGCAATTAAGAAGGGATCCACAGCTGCTGCCTGCCAGTGCCTAAACCATGCAGAGCATTCTGGAAGCGACACCTAGACTCACCTGGGTAGTAAGGCATGCCAACAAGGCTGTGCACCTCAAGGGTCTGGACTCTGACAACATCTTCCCTACAAAAGCCTGGTTCTGCATGGCTTAGCCTCCCAGTCCTGGGAACATCAGCATCTGCAGGATTGCCCTAAAGAGCCCTTGACATGTCTTGATGTCCTGCTTAGCCTATTAATCCTTCTGCTCTGGCTCCCAATGCAAGCTGTGCAGATAGCCCAAGGTCTGTGTTCTCCGAATGGTGCTCTGTACTTGGGGGAGGACCTGGCCACAGCAAAGAACAAACGGACCGTGGAGCAGTCACCAGTGTAACTTCTGTCTTGAAGATCTACCCTGTGCTAGATGCACAAAGAACCCGGGGATAAAGCTGGGGCATCTGGCTGGCTGGGGAGGTGTTCCTGAGCACAGCCTGAATGAGGAGAATCCGACCACCTGACCCACCACGGACTCAGCAGCTCAGCACTCAGCATGTGACTGCAGATGATCACATGACCTTAAAAACACCAGGCTGGTGGTAGGGCACTTAGCTGGCATGGGTTTGAGTGTGAACTACATAAAAGTAAAACCACCCATATACTGCCAACTGAGAAATGTGTCCTCAAGCAACTGTCTCCTTCCAGGGTGGCCCAACACATATGCCTCTCCCCTGCCCCCGCCCCAGCTGCTCTTCTCCTTGTCCACCCCAGCACTACTGTCAACCCGTGAAAGATGTCTCACCTGTCTCTCATCCCCGCCACAGCCCTGTAGGAAGTCCTGCCTTGGACACACAAGCAAACCACACACGCACACACAGGGTTCTGATGGACTGCTTCCCCATCTGTCTGTATTTCCTGTCATCTTTTTAGCATCAAGAGAGACTTTTCAAGTCTTTTCTTAGTAGTATTTGGTCTGCACAGGAGTAACAGAACACACTATGCTAGTCACCTAACTTCAAAGCCTGTTTCCGGTGGGGCCTGTAGCCTTTTGTCACCTCAAAGACCTGGTGAGATAACCAGTGAGTCACCCTCCACTGTCTGCCTCCTAGGGTTCAGGGTCAAAGGTCTGCATGACAGTAGCTGGAGAAGCAGCTGAGTTCAAAGTCAAAAGCTGTGTACGGGCTGCCTGGAACTATGCAAGCTCCTTCCCTGAGCCTGTGTGCTCTGTAAGAAACAGACAACAGAGCCGGGCGGTGGTGGCGCACGCCTTTAATCCCAGCACTTGGGAGGCAGAGGCAGGTGGATTTCTGAGTTCGAGGCCAGCCTGGTCTACAGAGTGAGTTCCAGGACAGCCAGGGCTACACAGAGAAACCCTGTCTCGAAAAAACCAAAAACAAAAACAGACGACAACAGACAACAGACATGGATCTACCTCACAAGGGAAGAGACTGAGTCAACAGGCAGGTCAAGTGTCTGTTCCAGAGGGAAAGCCCATGGGCAGAGTTCTAGGACACTGCAGAGAGGCCCTTCCAGTTACCACCCTCCCTGCAGCCATCTACAGTGGCCTTCTGCTTCAACTGCCTGCTCTTCCTCTAAAGGAATGGAGAGCAAACCCTGTCTTAACCAATTCATCTATAAAGCCTCCTGCAGCTCATTAACAGACGTCACTCAGGGATTCTGTTGAGCCTGGGGACTCAGGTTAGGGGGTGTGGTTAGGGGGTTGGACTCTCAGAAGACAGCCATACTTACTGTTCTTGTTATTGAAGACCGACACGGACAGGGCGTGCTCCATGTCTCGGAGCTTGATTTCTTCCCTCTGCTTCCCACTCTTCCAGAAATCCAGAGCCACATCTGTGATCCTTTCTGCCCCTGCATTGCTGCCGAAACAATTGCAGTGAGGGGAGACTGCACTTCTTCCCAGAGCCCCCAGCTCGAGGGTCTCCCACCATGTCCTAGCCACAGCCTCACCTGAGGAAGATGAAGATGGCCTTCTGATAGGAGACCTCATCTACCACATCGTAATAGTCTAGGAAAGGCTTGATGGCGTCGATGAGGCCAGCATGCATCTTGTCCATCTCGTCAAAGATGAAGATGGAGCGAGCACAGGCGCTCACGTTGCCTCGAATCCACATCTGTAACTGGTCCTGGAGGACAAGGGAACCCATTCAGTGTAATCGCCGGCTTTGCCACCTATGCCCAAGTTCTCTGAAATAATGACTCTAAGACTGAAGTATAGATGAAGAAATACCCGGGCCCAGAGCTTTAGCTCTGTTCCCCAATTAGTTCATATCTCAATAATTCTGCTTTATTTTATTTTGTGAGTGCCACATGGCAAGTTACCTCTCCTTCAGTTTCATGTGTCTCTCTCCATCTGTGGTCTGGGGCGAATGTCCCATGCTTCCAACTCTATATCTCTGCCGATGTCCCACCTCCTTTAATCTTTAATCTTGCCTCAGCTCATTGGCCAATCAGCTTTTTTTTTTTTTTTGGACAGGTGAATGCTTCCACACATTGCACAAAAGATTCCCTCTATAATTCTGAGCTCTCAGTGGGGACAGTTCTATCAGCTTTGGGTTTCTTTGTTTTTGCGCAGTTTTACCCAGAGCCTCACTAGTGCAAAGCAAGCCCCAGCCCCTCAGAACAACTTTACCCCCTCAGGACAATGGCTGTGCTTCTGGAACGTGGTGCTGTGAGCATTACACACATACACCACTGGCCTCATGAGCACTTCCTGTACGGACAGCATCATACCCATGCCACAGGCAAGGACCCTGAGGTACAGAGTGCTTCAGCAGATTGCCTAATGTAGGCCAGGCTGGACCAGCCCTGTCCTACGCTCCAGGTTTGTGACCTTACGCTGCAATCACACTGAGGCTGTGTCAGCCAGGCACCGGCTCTGTCCTCACAATGGCAATGTCACATATATTCTGTGCATGACAGCCTGTGGATGAGAGGCAGAAACCCACCATCACCTCAGCCCTTCCTCAGCAGTCCAGCCTGGAGAAGCAGACTCAGTCACAGTGGGAAAGCGCTGCACAAGGCTTCCCTTAGGGAGTCTAAACTTGAGCGCTCAGCATTCTGGGAGGGATATGACAAGGCTTTCCTGACCAGGAACACTCTCTGAAGGCATTTGGAGACAGTCCTATGGCCTCCATGAACACACATGCTCACAAGCACACACAAACACAAAATTATAAAAACAAACCAAACAATAATAATAATAATAATAATAATAATAATAATCATATAGAGTTCAGGGTCGCCCAGGCTGCAACAACGAACAATGGCAGCTGTCTCAAAAACAAAGCAAACAAACCAGCCCACCTTATTTGTACTTGGTTGTTTGGTGAGGCAGATGCTAAAGAATGAAACCAGGGCCTCAGTCACCCTAAGCCAGCCCCTAACAAACTAGCCAGGTTCTTACACGTAAGCCATCAAGGGGACACACATCGACCTCTTAAAGCATCTTCCTCAGAAAACTGAGCCCAAGCTCTACCTAACATGTAGGTATTTCCACCCACCCTCCTCCTCAAGTGAGTTGGGGAAGGCAGGGATGTGTCTTACTGAAGGACAGACCAGCAGGGACGTTGTACATCTGCTTGGGGCTTTTCCATTGGCTCCATGACCTGGTTACAGTTTTCTATTTGTATCTAATGTAAGCAGCAGCTCTGCAGGGATGAATCAGCTTCCCCTTCCAGCAGCGGTTCTCAACCCTTGGGTCGAGACCCCAGCAGGGTGCACTTATCAGATACCCGCATGTCAAATATTTACATTAAGACTCATAACAGCAAATAACAGTTATGAAGTAACAACGAAATCATTTTATGAGGAACTGAATTAAAGGGTCACAGCATTAGGAAGGTTGAGAAACTGCCATAGAGGAACCTTCAGAGACCTGAAGTGGCTGGCTAAACACTATGTGGCAAGTGAGCATTTCCATACAACTCACTCAGTTGTCAGAACCCAACAGAGAAGGTTTGCCCAGTATTCTGCCCCAATCTACCAGAATAACAGACTGTGTGCAAGCACCCATTGCAGAGAGGCAAGACACCATTCCAAGCACTGGTCATTGAACATTTTGTGTCTCCTCCCCTAAGCCACTGAGGAAATGATACTGGATCCCATTCTCTTTTCTTCCTCCACCTGCCGTCCTCTCCATTTCTGTCTTCAAACAGAAGCTTACTATGTAGCCCAGACTAACCTCAAATGTATGATCCTCCTGCCTCAGCCTGCTGGGAATACAGGTGTGTAGGAAAACACCCAGCTGATCTCAGGCCCTGAGATTAAACACCTAAATAACCTGCACAAAGCCACACAGTTACAGCGACAACGATGCTTAACAGAAGGTGAACACAGGTGAGGGCAAAGCACCATTCGAAAACAGAGTGTCCCTTCTCGTTTATGAGACAGCCCCCAACGGCACAGCTGGAGGGAGGGAGGGACAGAACCCGAATTCAGGTGTGAGCCTGTCATCAGAATTAAACTCCAACAGCAGGCTGCAACAGCTGAGGCAAAGCAATCCTGGCTCTCTACCTTTCCTTTTCACAATAGAGGGGGCGGGGGGCGACTCCTAAAGACCCCAGAGTTGATTATGTCCCTACTTCCGAAGCCAAGTTGTTACATAGAGGTCACTCATAAAACTTTGATGGTCTAATAGCTCTACGTATCTCAAACCCTTTGTAACTTACCTACCCCCCCACCGCACCCTCGCCACAGGGGGTGGAGTGGGAGTTGGGGTGGAGATACTTAATCCAGAACTTTGCACATTCTGGGAAAGTGCTCTACCCTGAGCTACCCCAACCCTTGATAGTTCCCTTCGAAACCCGGTGCCCAGGCTATCCTATCCATAGCTGTCATTCCTCCAACGGATATGACCACAGCCGGTTCTGTGCACACCTTTTAAAGAAGAACTGACATACAGAGCCATATTGAGGCTCGCTCACTGTCATGGAATTCCCACATCCCACCCCACAACAGAGAAACTCCAATCTCGAGTCATCCATGAAGGAGGCCAATTAATGCTCTTGCCTTATACAGGGTGATGTTAGAGGCGTGGGGGAAGTGTAGCGTGGCCACAAACAGATGTACATAGTCACTGTTCAGTCCACCCTCGTAAATATTCTCTGCGATGATCTTGCTGGCAAAGTTTTTGCCAGTGCCTGTCCACCCGTGCAGGGATAGAGTAAGGGCTTCTTGGGCTTCGGGTTGTTTAGGAAACCAGACACGGCGTTTAAGATGACTTTTTTTGCAAGATGCTGTCCAAAGAGCTTGTTATCCAGATCCTTCTGCAGCGCTGAGAAAGGAAAGATCACTCTGGTCAGGAGAGAAATAAGCTGGCAAAATGCAGCCCCATTCCCAGGCTGTCAGGCCCGCGGAGCCTGATCTGGAGAGCGCTAAAAGACCCCGGTGCTGCGAACTCTGCCTTCCTAGGGGTTGGCCTTTGGGACGTTTCGGGCTGCGCCCCAAAGCCAAGCGGAAGAGGTGCCGTGAGGCCGCCCCGGTGAGCTCCGCGCAGCGCCGACACCCTGCCCCCGGCCCCGACCACTCATCTCTCAGCCCTCGGACCAAAGTCTGGCCTGGCCGCGGCGCCATCCCCCTGCCGCAGCATCCCAGTCGCCTGGTGCCCGCCTACCCTCCCGGCTGAGGCTCCGCTTCTGGCCGCAGCACTCGGCGAAGAGGCAGTAGAGGCGAGGGTAGGAGATATAGCCGGTGAGTACTCCGGCCAGGGCCAGACCCAGGCTGATGGGCTCCACCGCACGAACCACGCACGGCGCCAGCAGCAGCAGGGCCAGAGCGGCCCGGCCCAGCTTCATGCCCGGACCCGCGCACCTTGCGCGACCCAGTGCCCACCGTGCCCCGGGGACCGCCCAGACTCGTGTTTCCGGTTCCTGCCGGCGGGGCCGCCCTCTTTGTCCGGGGCAGGCTATGTCTTTCGACGCTAGCGCCTACCATCTTTGTTAAGGGCAAAGTCTTTTCTGCTTCTGAACCTTGACATTATAGGACTAATATTGAGGTTATAAGACTCAGGTGATGGTGATTGTTTCCCCGCTCCCGACAAATAACAGTGTTTTAGAACCATTTTTAAAAAATGATGCAGTCATCTACGTGCATGTGGCACTGGTAAACTTGTAGGCATACACACATGCATAAATTAACACGTAAATGAATACTTTTTAAAACGTGAGGATAATAGAGTGGGTTTCCATATGACCTCCCCAACTTGTTTCCCTATTATCAAAATCTGACATTTGGTCCAGGTGCAGTGGGTGGTGTGCACCTTTAATCCCAACACTCAGGAACCCGAGGAAGATAGAGCTGTATGAGTTTGAGGCCAGTCTATAAAGTTTCAGGCAGATCAAAGCTGCATATTGGATCTAGTCTTTACAAAACAAAACAAACAAAAACCTGACATTTGAGAGCTGAGTATTGTAGAACACACTTTTAATCTCAGCACTCTGGGAGGAAGAGGCAGGTGGATGTCTGAGTTGGAGGCCACTCTGTCCTAGACAAGAAATTCTTGGAGCAGCCAAGACTACTCAGTGAGACATCTCAAAAAAAGAAATGGCATCTGTATATTACACTTGTTAAAAATTCATGACCAGTATTATTATTCCCTGATGGGCCAATAAAGGGCTGATCAGCCAGTGACAGAGCCAGGAGAGAGGGAGGAAGTGGGGATTTAGCCATGAGGTGGGGGAGTTCAGGAGACATTATAATCATAAACAAACAAACAAAAGCAACAACAACCACAACAAAAAAACCACAGAGCAGAGAAAGCCATAAAATACAAGTATCTCAGGGATTTTGGCTGTGAAGTAGTCAGATTAGTTTAGAGGATTAAAATAAATTACTACTGTTCAGTTGTTGTACCTTAAAGCTGTTAAATAAAATAAAATAGACCTATCTCAGTTATCTGGAAGCTAATCGGGTTGAGAGAAAACTGCAAAATTTATAAATTATTACTAACAGGGAACACATTGAGCTCCCCTGCTGACTCCCCAGCTTCTCTTGGGTGCTTTTTAAATGACTTTGAGAGTTTTGAGAAATACTAGACACTTGGGGAAGGGGAGTTTTGAGAATGAAACCCAGGGCCTCGTGCACTGTAGGCAATTGCTGCATGGAGCTATGCCTCAGACCTTCCGTTTCTTGTTTGACTTCATTTTAAGATTTCTTTGGGTTGGTGGGGGGAGGGGGCAGGGTTGGTGGAGGATGGGAGCTAGGCTACAGGTCCTATACAAGAACAGCACTCATTTTTTTTTTTTTTGCGGATCAACCACAGTAGAGTTTATTACTCCAATGCTTTGCACAGCGGGGTTGCAAGTCTAAGGCTGGCTGCCTGCCTTCCTGGAGGGACTTATCCCACCGGCCCCTCTGGGGGAACTCCACTTGGCCATGGACCCCATAAACCTCTGAATGCATTTAGACTTTTGGACATCTACGAGTTTCCCTCTGAAAATGTTATGCGCTGTGTCCCACCCACCCCACGGCCTGCCAGTCCAGCCTGCAGAGAGTGATTCCCGCAAGAACGGCACTCTTAACCTGTTAGCTATCTCTGCAGCTTTTTTGTTTTAAGCTAAAATCTTCAGAACTACTCCAGACTTGTCTTTCAACTTGCTACATAGTACAAGCTGGTTTTGAACTGTTGATCCTCCTGCCTCAACCTCCTTAGTTCTGGGACATAAGCCTGGCCTTTTGTTGCTCTCATTCCTGGGGATTGAACCTTGGGCCCTTTGCATGTAGCTGTACCACTGGGCTATACCCTTATCTCAAAGTCTTTGCAGACTGTCCTTCTATTGGAATTTGACATTTTCTCATCATTAGACTAGGGTTCTGGAAGGGGTTGTCGGATCCTCTACAACTGTAATTACAAACAGGTGTGAGCTGCCATGTAGATGCTGGGAACTGAACCCAGGTCCTCTAGAGACCAGTACTCCCAACCACTAAGCCATCTCTCCAGTCCCTCAGCTACCTTTCTTTTCTTTTTTTTTTTTCCTGTAAGCAAGCACAGGCGGGATTTGAACTCAGGAGACAGACAGCCACCTTGGACTCCAGAGCGCTGTGATTGCAGCAGTGCACAACCGCTAGCCGGCTATCAGCTACCTTTCTTATATAGCCCAGGTCCATGTGCCCAGAGGTGGCACCACCCAAAGCAGAATGGGCCCACCCATACCAATCAATAACTAAGAAAAGACCCCACAGGCTAAAGTGATACGGGCAATCTCTCAGTTGAGCTTTCCTCTCCCGGGTATGTCTAGGTTTGTGTTAAATTGACAAAAACTGATCAGCACAAGAAATGTCTACATGTTCTCTTGCTGTGACCTTCCCTCTGGATCCTCTCTCATCTTACTGGAGTCTTTGGAAAGAAGTCAGTGTGCAAAGCCCACACTTAGGCGGGGAGTTACACTCTATCTTGCTGAGGATAAAGTGTCTGCAGAAATCACCTGTGCCAGGCATTGAGTCACTTGACTATAATCCCGGCACTCAAGGCAAATGTAGCAGAAGAAACTCAAGGTCACATGCAGCTACTTAGCAAGACCACCTAGGCCCAAAAAAAAGTAAAGAAAAAAAACGTACTGGAATTCTGTATGCAAGATTTGCCTCTCCTCGGCCCCCATGGCATGGTTTTTCTGTATATCTCCACCCATCCTGGAACTAGCTCTGTAGCTCTGGCCTCTAACTAATGGAGATCCATCTGCACCTAGTCTACAAATGTGTGTGACACCATGCCCTGCCCTTTTTATTTTTTAAACCCTGTTTGTCCTTGAACTCCCTCCAAGTGGAGAATGAATAGCAAACTGTTTTCTGTGGTGATAGGAGCTGAACCTAGGCAAGCATCCTGCTCAGTGAGGTCCCATGTGCTCCTCTGACATATACTGAACCCTGAGATCTGAAAATCCAGCCTGCTAGTGGAACTGTAACAGACACCCCCCGACACACACACAACATCCAGACCTTAGCATAAGTGACTCCATGATGGAAGTACCATTCAGGATGCAAAACTTAGCACCACTCATCAAAATGAAAGCAAAGTCCTAATCCATCAAAACCCACAGTTCTGGGAAAGTCTCTAATGTATTAGCCTTGCTTTTTGCCTTTTGTAGCCCTGCTTCTGGTTAACTCTTGTTAATTTAAGTATGTGAATCCAGAACATGTTTTTTGTGCTTAAAAGCTCACATTGAGAAAGGCTCAGGCCTAAATTAAGATCCAAACACTCGGTGTAGTTGCTGGCCAGCTGATAAAGACTATCTATTGGTTTAATAATCCATAACTGAAGGAAATACACGGCTAACAGGAAAGTTGGTGTAAGGTTAGTTTCTACTACCCTGCCTTAAGCTCTGGGCAGACCACGCTATAGCCTCACCCAGGTTCCCTTGGATCCTCAGGTGAGACACACACACACACACACACAGACACTAGCTTATTTCTGATATGCTTTAGCTCAATGGCTAGGTTCTTCTAAGCCTGGGCAGAGCTGGTACTGAGGTCCACCTGGAGCTTAAAGCTGGAGAGTAGGAACTACATGCTCCAGCTTGGCCTGGTTTGTAGTTAATACTTATGTTCTTCTCTTTATTCATTTGTCTTCCGAGGCAGGGTCTCATTATGTAGCCCTCCTGGAACTCAGAGGCCTTCCACCTCTGCTTCCTGAGTAATGGGATTAAACGCTTGTGCAACCACAAGCTCTTCCTTTTGGTTCTTTTTAAGAATTACTTTTTATTTTATGTATGTGAGCACACTGTCGCTGTCTTAGACACACACCAGAAGAGGGCATCAGATTCCATTACAGATGGTTGTGAGCCACTATGTGGTGGCTGGGAATTGAACTCAGAATCTCTGGAAGAACAGTCAGTGCTCTTATCATTGAACCATCTCTCCAGCCTTTCCTTTTGGTTTTTCAATACAGGGTTTCTCTGTGTACCCCTTGCTGTCCTGGAACTTGCTCTGTAGATTAGGCTGGCCTCAAACTCAGATCTGCCTGCCTCTACTTTTCCTTCTTAATCAAAAGAACTTTGTAGTTTATAAAAGTCAGGGAATGCCAGTGTCTCTAAACCCATCCTCCATTTTTCTGCTGTGAAATAGACTCTCTGAACAGGTCAAATGCATTTTCTTTTCTTTTCTTTTTTCTCCCTCCCTCTTTCCTTCCTCCCTCCCTCCCTCCCTCCTCCCTCCCTCCCTCCCTCCCTCCCTCCCTCTCTCCTCCCTTCCTGATACAGTGTCTCTCCTGGCGGTCCTGGTACTCACTCTGTAGACCAGGATGGCCTCAAACTCAGAGCTCTACCTGCTTCTGCCTCTCAAGTGCTGTGATTAAAGGCGTGGGCCACCACACCCAGCAAGGAGAATAGTATTTTTCAACTCCATTTCAAATAAGCCATGGCTATGTATACAACCACAAAATACAATGCAAACAGGCTGGATGGCTCAGTCATTAGGAACATAGGCAGCTGCTCTCCCAGAGGACCTGGCACACACATGGTGTCTCACAACCATCTATAATTTCAGTTCCAAGATAGCTAACACCCTCTTCTGGCCTCTATGGGCACTGTATGCACTGACTGTATAGACAAAATGAAGGCGAAACGCCCATATACATAAAATAATGAATCTTAACATTCTCCCCACCCCCATGTTAACGGTATTGACCCACAGTGAATACAGCTAGTTCTTCCTGAGCCTGGACAAACATTAGGAGAAAGGCAACATATTTACAAGCCATTTAATAACATTCTTGAGGATAGTTTGCCCCAGGTAGGAAACAATATAGACATAGACACATTATTTTCTTTCAAAAGTTACAAAGTTAGTGCTTGAAAATGTCAGCCAGGAGTTGGGGACTCTAAAATCCCAGTAGGACGGAGGAGGAGGGAGTTCATGTCCTAGGATACATAGGGAGCTACAGTCTCCAACCAAAACCAGAACAGAAATCCAGTAGCTGAGCAGAAGCACTGTCTGATGGGGAACTCCAAGAGCTAATAAGCAGGTTCTATGCAAGAGGACATGTGTGTGTATGTTGTGCACTTGCACACACCCATGCATGCACATCCTTATCCAGCCCCTACCGCGGCCTTAGTAGCGCCTGTTCTCATTCTTGAACTTCTCATAGTGGTAGTCATCCGTGGCCTTCTCATTAGCAGGACGCTTGCGGTTGGGAGGGGACCCTGAGGAGAACAGAGGTTGCCTGTCATGGTGGAACCAGCAGATACTACTGTTAAGACAAGAAATTGGTTGGAGTCATACCTAACAGCAGCCCCAGCATAGAGGCCACAGAGAGCTCAAAGAGGATTTTTTTGTTTTTCCTTTACCAAAACATTCAAACCCAGTCTCTACTAGCTTCCAGCTGGGGATCTCAGAGCAACCAACACTTGTCATGGCTCTCTACACTTGTCACTTATCCAGGGGGACTCACAGTTTGGAAAGGGGAAGGTCCTTAGCAGGGTTCTAGGTCAGAGGCCTTGGTCCCCAGGGCCTGAGCACTGCTCTGCCTGACCAGCATGACTGTGCCTTCAGGGCCGCCTGAGTGCTATCCACGGCTGTACTCACGCTCAGGCTCGGGCTTCTCTGTGTCACCCACTCGCAAGGGCCGGGCTTTGGGTTCTTCTTTGTTTCTTCGGATGGGTGCATTGAGCTCCTCGTGATAAACTGAACAGAGGAAGAACATGACACTGTGGAGGAGGCAGGAGGCGGGCTCCTGGGGACTCATGGGTGTGGGGGCAAGCAGGGCACTCACAGCGGTTGTGCTGCACATAGTTCACAGCCATGTTGGTGGGCACAAAAGATGTCTCACTATCCTTCTTCTTGTTCTGCTGCTCTGCCAGCAGCCTGGCCTTGGCATCCTCCGTAGAAATGATGTTTTTTATTTTAGCGCTATGTAAAAGAAAGAGGCACATGGAACTGATGATGACGCTAGCCAGTCCCAGTGGACAGTGGCATGGGACAGATGCTTGTCCCAGAGCACAGTGCTCTACAGTACATTTCCCAGACAGGGTTTCTGTTTGTATCCTGGCTGTCCTGGAGTTTGCTCTGTAGGCCAGGCTGGCCTCTACTCAGAGGTCCTCCTTCCTCCTTCTCCTTAGTGCAGAGATTTAAGGTGGGCGCCACCACAGCCAGCTTCCTTTTTTTTTTTAATTTTTTTTGTTGTTTATTTTATTTATTTATTGTATGTATGAGTGCTCTGCTGCATTATACCTGCATGCCAGAAGAGGGCATCAGATCCCATTACAGATGGTTGTGAGCCACCATGTGGTTGCTGAGAATTAAAATCACGACCTCTAGAAGAGCAGACAGTAGTCTTAAGCACTGAGCCATCTCTCCAGCCCTCCTTTTTGTTTTTAAGCTAAGGTTTCTACTCAGTCCCTGTTGGCCTGGATTGCAAATGCCATCCCTTCTTGCCTCAGCCTCCCCAGGGTTCAGATAGCACTGTGTGTCACCCACTTTTCCTGAGCCTGTTAAGATCACTGTGGAGCACTCAGCATGGGACAACAAATGTGTTCTCTCATGATAAAGAGGAAACACAGGAGCCCAGCAGTGGTGGCCTTTAATCCCCACACTAAGGAGGAGGAGGCAGGAGGATCTCTGAGTAGAGCCCAGGCTGGTCTACAGAGTGAGTTCCAATATAGCCAAGATACACACAGAGAAACTCTGTCTTGAAAAACAAAAACTAAAAAGGAAATCTATGGCAGGGCCTGCAGTTCAGTGGCAAAGCACTTACCTACCATGTGGGAAGCCCTGGTTCAAATCCCCAGAAATGCACATGTGCAGACATACAAGAAACCATGCCCCATGGGGTTGTCGAGGTTAGGCAGTGAGACGGTTCAATGGATAAGAGCACCGACTGCTCTTCCAGAGGACCAGGCTTCAATTCCCAGCACCCACAGGACAGCTTACAATTGTATGAACTCCAAGATGATATCCTCATACAGACATCAGTGCACATAAATAAAAGTAAATTTAAAAGAGAGCTCATTCCCCAAGAAAATGTAGCAGGCTGCCTAATGTTCAGTGCTTGCCAGGCCAGACAGAGCCCAGAAGCCACAGCCTCGTGACACTTCACTTCAGCAAGGGTGCTGCTGACCTCTAGACCTGTCTGCCTATGAGTGAAGTAGGCCTCATAGAGGAGGGTGGGCCAGCCTCTTATACAGAGAAGCAGGGATCTCATTAAGGAGAAGAGGCTGTGAAGGCTAAGGAGACATTATGCCTTCATAGGCCAGGGGCCCTCTTTGGCCACACGGGCCAGGGGTGACAAGAAAGCCCTAGAGACAACTTGTCTGAGAGGGCACATCTGTAGGTTTCCAAGGATACCAAGAAGGACTTCCATAACCTTTGTGAGCTTCTGTGTGTTTGTGCAGGCCAGAGGACAACCTTGGTATAGTTCTCAGGAGCCACACACCATATTTCTTTCAGGTGGGGTCTCTCATTGGCCTGAAACTAAGTAGGCTAGGCTGGCTGAACAATGAGCCCAATGGCTCTCTAATCTCCAGCTGCTACCTGGCTTTTCTGGCATGGGTGTGGGGATCAAACTGAAGTCCTTGTGCTTGCATGACAAGTATTTACTGAGCCATCTCCCATGACCCAGGGCCTTAGGAATGCTAGGTAAGTGCTCTGTGGCTTGTCTGTGTAACTGCTAACTGGAAAAGTGTCAGCTCTTCCCAAGGGCAGGGGCACAGCCAGGGCTGGGAGACTTACTCTATGCCCAGGTCCACCTCAGGGATGCCACTCAGCATCTGGTTGGACAGCATCTCCTCAGTCTTCTTGGCCGAGGAGACTCGGATATTCTCTGGCAGCTCATAGAGGCAGTCCTCAGCATTCTTGGGCTTGGCCTTCTGTTCCTCTTGCTCCACAATCCCCTTCCTCTTCTTCAGCTCCGTCTCAATGTACTTCATCCTGAGGGGAGGCTACAGGCTCAGGGGGACAACAAGGCAACTGCTAATAACATTTTTTTTCTTTCTTTTTTTTTTCGGTTTTTGAGACAGGGTTTCTCTGTGTAGCCCTGGCTGTCCTGGAACTCACTCTGTAGATCAGGCTGGCCTCGAACTCAGAAATCTGCCTGCCTCTGCCTCCCAAGTGCTGGATTAAAGGCGTGCACCACCACTGCCCGCAATGAAGAACTTTTTACATTTAATTTTGTTATCTATGTATATGTGGGAACAGGTACACCACAACACATGTGAAATCAGAGGAGTGGTTCTATCCCTCTACTAGGTGGGTCCTGGAGGTTGAACACAGTCATAAGACTGGCAGAAGACATCTTTACCCACTGACCCATTTCACCAATCAATGTGTGTAGTGTGCATTATCTTGTGCGCCTCAACCTTTAAAGGATCCCCAGTTGCTGATCAACTGTCCCTTTAAGAATTCTTAGCAGTTAGAACTGCTTGACCCTATGACCATCCGTGTGGTTGTCTCTTGGATTTCTGGGAACAGAACAGGATATAAGAAGGCTAGCTGAGGCTGGGGATGGGGTTGGAAAGTGAGAAGAGAAGGCAGCTGGAGGAGATATTCTGAGGAGACAGTTGAGACAGGAGAAGCTGAGCTGAGTTGGGAAAACTGGAGAAGGGACTATTTAAGCGGGCTGAGAGGTGAATGGTTGGGAGAGCCATTTGAAGGGGCTAGGCTGGAAACTAGGAGGAGGGCAGCGTGAGGAAGACATCCTGAGTGGGAAGGGCTCAAGGGAGGGGCACTCTGGCAGGGGTACTCTGGTAGGGGCACTCTGGGCAGGGGTACTCTGGCAGGGGTATCTGGCAGGGGTACTCTGGTAGGGGCACTCTGGCAGGGTACTCTGGCAGGTGTACTCTGGTAGGGGCATCTGGCTGGGGTACTCTGGTAGGGGCACTCTGGCAGGGGTACTCTGGTAGGGCACTCTGTGAGGGGCACTCTGGTAGGGGCACTCTGGTAGGGGACTCTGGCAGGGGCACTCTGGTAGGGGTACTCTGGCAGGGGTACTCTGGTAGGGGTATTCTGGTAGGGGTACTCTGGCAGGGGTACTCTGGTAGGGACTCTCCTTGGTAACTGTAGTCTTTAAAGGGCCTTGAGAAAAAGATTGGCAAGGTCCAAGACAATCCTTGTGATTTGAGGGAAATATCCATATCAAGAAGCAAGGGTTGAGGATGTAATGCAGAGGAGGGAGAGGGACAGGAATGTATAAATGCAAACAGAGAAACCCCTTGAAACCTTTCTCAGATCCCAGTAGCTCTGAGATGGGGAGGACACAGCTAAGTGAAAACATGAGAAGGCCATCTGTGAGCAGACATGTGTGACTGTCTGGCTGGGGCACACTCAGTACTTACAGACAACTGGATTCCTGGTACCTACATGTCTGCATCCTCATCCTCGGTTGGTCTCTGCAGAAACGATGTCCCCAGGTGCAGATCTCCTCTTCACTGACCCTGAGAGGAGTGATCGGTCACACGCATTGATGCCCAAGTTATTTAGAGAACACTGAAAACATACGACATGGGATGGTATGTAAAGAGAAAGACTGCTAGACACATATGCAAGCAAGAAGGCAACATCAGCTGATACTTTGGGGGATGAGTGCATACTTTTTTTAAAGATTTACTTGTTTATTATATGCATGTGAGTACACTGTTGCTCTCTTAAGACACACCAGAAGAGGGTACCAAATCGTAGTGAGCCACACATAGCTGTTGGGAATTGAACTCAGGACCTCTGGAATAGCAGTCAGTGCTCTTAACCACTGAGCCAACTCTCCAGCCCGAATGCATGCTTTCTTTTCAAACTTTTATAATAGTTAAGCTCCTATATGTGCAAAGGTTGTGTCCTTCTTTTTAGCTTCTCCCCTTTGTCTCTTGAGATGGGCTCATAACTAACCCAGAGCTCATTATTTTGGCTAGATGTGTTGGCCCCCAAGTCTTCTGGACTGGCTGTCATCCAATGCTGGGGTCACAGACACATGCTGCCACACTTAGCTCTTATGTGAGGTCGGGGGTCTCATCTCAGGCCCTCTGCTTTACTCACTGTGCCTAGTTCCTTAAATTCACATACAACTTTCCTCATTGTTTGCTTTATTCAGAGAGGGTCTAGTGCAGCCCAGGCTGACCTTGAACTCCTAACCCTTCTGCCTCCATCTCCAGGGTGCTAGGTTTTCAGTGTCTTATTTTCTAACTATGTTTTCATACAAAGCTTCTCCCCATGTTTGGAATAATGAACAAGGCTACTTTACAAAAGAACTCTTCTCTCTTGGCTCTGAGCCCCTCATGGGGGCTGTTTGTACCCCTGGCATGCTCGTGGTAAGGTCTGTGCAGGGTGTCCCTCCCGGTCCCTGTGCACTCAGGCCCAGGTGACATCGTTTGTATCCCGCTTCCTCTACTTACTTGTCTTTGCCTCGCTCCTTCAGTTTCTTCATGTCCACCATGCCACCTGTGGCCATTTGGAAAGGATCATCCTGCAGAGAGCACACAGCTTAGAACAGCAGCAGCTCAGTCAGTGTGATCATCTGCCAGTGTGCTGGTGCACTGCACACGTATGTGCACACGTGTGGGAGGCCAGAGATTAACACTGTGTTCTCATCAATCTCTCACCATGTTTTTTTTTTACCTCTCTGTATGTATATGCAATTAAAGGTGTATTTTCTGCGGCTGTGGAGGCAAGAGGTCAAACTCAGGCATCTGCCTCAATCACTTTCCGCCTTAAATTTCAGAGACGGAGCTTACTGATTTGCGTGGACTGGCTGGCTAGCCAGCTCTAGCGATCCATCTGACGCCACTGGAGCCCTGGTAGGGATACAGATGTAAGCTCTCATATATGGCTTTTACGTGGGTGCTAGGAGCCTGACTCAGCAAGAACTTTATGCAGTTTAGCCACAGAGCTATTTTCCCAACCCTTTGACATACTGTGAGCGAAGGTCTCTTAGCTTGCTTATTCAGCTACATTATTCTGTCTCTGCCTCCCCAGTGTTCAGATTATAGGCATGTGCCACCATGCCTACCTAGCTTCCATGGGATGTCAGGGGATCCAAACATGGATGCTTGTGCTTACATAAGAAGCACTGAGTTATCTCCCTGGTACCATGGTTATACCTTAAGAAGAGCAGCCACAGAGAGGAGCCAACACTCACCACCAGAGTAGTCTCCTCTTGAACCTTCTCTCCCACCAGCAGGGCAGCCGCACTGAGCAAAAGAAACCAAACCACGGGAAGAGAAATGACACGAAGACAAGGAGGAATCAGTGTGGTTAGTTGTCGATCTGACATAAGCTAGAATTGTCTGGTTAGAAGACACTTCAATTGAGGAAATGCCTCCATCATGCTGTCCTCTAGGAAAGCACGGGACATCTTCTTTTCAGTGACGGACATGGGAAGGCCACTGTGTACAGTGCTCCTCCCTCTGGGCAGGTGTCCTGGGTTGTATAAGATAGCTGGATGTGAACAAGCCAGTAAGCAGTATCCTCCAGGTCTCTGCTTCAGTCCCTGCCATGATTCCCCAAATAACTGAGTATGATCAGGAGGGTACAAGTTGTTTTAGTCATGGTCACAGCAGAAGGAAGCAAACTGGGACAATCAGGTTTGCAGGCTGGAACACTGATGAACAGGCATGACTGATAAGTAGTGCGAAAGTAGTTACAAAAGCCAAGGAAGAGCTCAGTGCCCCGTATACAGTGTGAGGTTCCGCCAGTCAGAGGAACTATGACAGAAGACAATGCCAGAGCATGTGCACTGCAGCTTTCACTGGTAGTGAAAATTTACCAAAGTGACCCTTAGAAACTGGAGTCAAGACTCCACAGGGACTGAGCAAGCACTCTAGCACTGATCTATCCCCAAAATATTTTGTTTGCTTTATGACACAGGGTCTCATTAAGCTGCTCAGGTGGGCCTTAAACTTGTGAGCTTTCTACTTTAGCCTCCCAGGTAGCTGGGACTACAGGGCTATGCCACTAGGACGGGCTTTGTTGATGCTGAGACCAGTTCCACTCTGCAGGCCGGGCTGGCATCAAACTCATGGTAATCCCGTTGTTTTGGTTTCTCAAGTCTGGAAGTCTAGGTGTGAGGCACCACACCGACCCAGTGGATCTGGTAACAAGTTATAGTGCCCACTCTGGAGATGCACGTAATGCAGCCTTCTAAAAAGGTTTTCTGGAAAACACATACCATGGCCAGAAGCTCCCAGTATTATAATGATTTAATTCTTTAAAAGCATGGGAGAAAAGTAGACATAAAGTTGATTGCAATATTCAAAACTAAAAAAGAAACAGGTGGGAAATAAATGGAAAGATTATAAATGCTGTCTCGCTACCTTGGGTTTTTTTCTTTTTCTTTATTCTTTTTAAAATATAGGGTCTTGCTATGCAGCCTAAGTTGCCCTCAAACTCCCTGTGGTAGGATTGCAGGCACACACCAACCACCAAACCAGACTATTGCTTATTATACTTTTTCATCTAAGTTTTCCAAATTCTTTTTTTTTTTTAAAGATTTATTTAATTTTTATGTATGTGAGTACACCGTAGCTGTCTTCAGACACACCAGAATAGGGTATTAGGTCCCATTACAGATGGCTGTGAGCCATCATGTGGTTGCTGGGAATTGAACTCAGGACCTTTGGAAGAGCACACAGTGCTCTTAACCACTGAGCCATCTCTCCAGCCCAGTTTTCCAAATTCTTATCTTTCAACATGTTGTCCATCACAATTCATCAGTGAAATTAAAAATTCGAGTTAGTGACCTGAGCAGCCCCAGAGACCATCAGGTTCAGGGTACGTGACAGTTAAACATTTGTAAAGAATCTTCGTCCCCTCTATGATCAGTGGAAGTGTATGTCAAGAGAAGGAACTATGTCAAAGGAGAGATTTATGACTGCCACCCTAGGTGGGACGTTTTCTTTCTCATCAATGACGCCGCCACCACCCCCGTGGTACCCACCTCACCCCATTTGGCCTCTTCCGCAAGTTCTGCACCTCTCGGGTTTCTTCCAGTTTTAGCCTGGGGAAAAATGAGTAAAAAGCGATGCACAGGTTGAGAGACCCTCTGCGAAACTCAAAAGCCAAATTCCGTTCTGATATGTCCTTCTGCCGAGTCCCTGACACGGTAGGTCATCGGCAGTCAGACCCATGCCACAAAGGGGCACCTCTCCCAGCCGCGCAGTCCGGGGTCGCATGGGTCTGACTTATCCCTAGGAGCCTCTGAAAGACAACAACCCTGGCTCCCAGTAAATGCAGTCATCCTGTCTCTCTCTTCCTGGCCTGTGAAGATCCTACCCAACACGTACCGAACCTCCTCTGATTCTTGTTCATCCTCCTCGGACTCTGAGTCAGCCCGGCGCCGGCGGAATGTCTTCCCGGTGATCCGCATAGCGGAACCAGACCCTGGGAACTGCGTTACCAGACGCGTAGTACAGGAAACCTCTTCCGGCGCGCAGAAGTGTCGTCAGAGCGCCGGCTGCAATCAGGCCCGCCTCCGTCTGGCCAGGCCACACCCCAAACCTGTACCGCCCGGACTCAGCAGGGCAGCCACCCGTTCCGAACTCGGAAAAGCCTGAGCTGGTACCGCCGCGTGGCCACACCCTCGGCCACGCCCCAGTGAGTGACCACGCTCACTCCCAGCAGGACAGCCTTGGAACCACACGGCGACGCCCCAGCAGTACGGCCACTCCCCCTACTCCCGGCAAGCTTGGGTACACAACACTCGCACGGCCACGCCTCCGGCGTGTCCGGTACCGCCCTCTAGTAGGCCGTGACTTGTGACACCGCCCCCGTCCCTAGTATAGGCTCTTCCGATTGGACGTCTGACGGCGAGGAGGCGGGGCGCGGCAGGCATCGCCACAAGACTTTTGCGCGGCGCCGCGGTGGGCGCGCTTGACTGACAGGCGGCGCGGTTGCGACGGCAGGTGAGTTGCTGAAGGCTGCTGCCTGCTGCCGGGGGCTGGGCCGCTAGAGCAGGGATCTCATGCTGCGGTGGGAGCAGGGGAGGCCTGGCTTTGCGGGGCGGCCAGGACCTGATGAGAGGTCCCCGCCCCCTACCCTCCCATCACCGACTCTCGGGTCCGTCCCAAACCCCCACGGCCCTGGCTTTTGAGCAGGCCTCACGTCGCTTGGAAGGCCAGCGCGAGGCCACGCCGGCTTCGGGGCTCAGACGTGCATACTTATTCCTCACTCACAAAACCTGACTGCCTTGCCAGGGGTGACTATCAGTCCCGGTGCCGACTGTCCATACTAGGTTGGCCTGCAGCCATTCGTCCCTAGGAGGGGTATCACTGACGTTCAGAGGCCGGGGACTGCCCTTAGAGATCTTGAGATGACTCCTTTGGCCTGGAGGGTTGTAGCTCTGCCATACGCACTCTTACACCCCCGAGATGTTGCGAAGGTAGTTAGTTTTTAAAGGTGTCTATAAACATAAGATGGATAAGTGCATGCGTAATGGCTCACATGGGACTTTTAGGGACTCCTTAATTACTAGTTTCCTTTGGAGCAAAGCGCTTCTTACTCGGCACTTAACTCTGGCAGACACTGGGGTAAGCAGTCTCTTCTAGAAGCTTCCCATCTAATCCCACGAAGTAGATGCAGTTGGGTCTTTCTTTCAAAAAACAAACAAAAAACAAACAAACAAACAAAACAAAAAACCGAGGCTACAAAGGCGTAAGAGAAGTAATCGTGCTTCAAGTTACACAGCTAGGGGCTGAAGCTGGAGTGGGGACAGAGCTTTCACAGATGCAAGGTTCGCTTCAGGGACAGCGGGCCTCTGGGTCTTTGCTGCTGCTGTTGCAGCTGGTGTTCCAGCTTATGGGCTGGGGAGGGGCTGATGGAGACTTTTTCTAGAAGACTATTCTAAAGCAGGGAGGGCATGTCTGGCATGCCTTGGCTTTTTTCCAGAACAATTTTTTTCTGAAGTTGTCATATTCCCCTTAGACTCGGACAAAGAAAATCCAGGGTGTTTTGAAACAGCCTTTTGGCTTTGATCAAAGAGGCGTTAAGTCTTGACTCCACTGGAGATTGGTTCAGCCATCTTCAGATGTAGATGGCAGTCACTCGACACCATGTCTCTGTTGGCTGAAAAAGAGGCTCCTTGGGAACTGCTGAGTGAACCCACGGATTTGGGTGTACAACTCTCATGGGTTCAGAAGTGGTTCTTAATTTCCCTGCCTAGCCATGCCTTACCCCTTAACCTCTAGGGTACTGGGCCACTCCGGTGCCTCCAAGGAAAAAGTCAGAAAGTCAAGAGCATTTTCAGACAGTCCTCATTTTAAGATACAGAGAGAGACATCTGATACAAACAAGTTGTCCCTCTCCCATCCTTGAAGCCAGAATGCCAGGTGATACCAACTCCTTGGGCTGTGGCAGATGGAGTTGATTCTTGACACAAGTACTTGGAGTGTGGCAGCTGGAACTTTGACCTAGTGCTGGCTGAAGAGGCCATGGCCGCTCTGAGCAGTATTCTTGGAAGGGAGAGTGCCCTGGAAGGGAGCCTCCAGGAAAGTGAGGGCCGATAGACGACTCTCACATTTTAGTCTGGCATGGGAGGTGAGAGGGTGCTGACTTTCTGGGGAGCTGGATAGATGCTCAAGGAGCAGTCACTTCTGGGATGGCCTCATCATGGTAAGCATTCAAAAAGGCTTGTTTGAACTGGGCAGTGGTGGCACACGCCTTTAATTCCAGCACTCGGGAGGCAGAGGCAGGCAGATCTCTGTGAGTACCCAGGGAGACCCTGTCTCTAAAAACCAAATAAATAAATAATAAATATAAATAAGAAAAACAAAAAATAAACAAACAAAAAGAAAGAAAGAAATGCTTGTTTAATGGATGGGCTGTGCCTCTGTTAGCGTTCTTGCCTGGCCTGTGTGATGCACCCTGGGATCAATCTCCAGCATTGCATAAACAGGACATACTGTTTCCTGCTTATAATCCAAAC
Organism: Mastomys natalensis; assembly: GCA_021653895.1. Lineage (NCBI taxonomy): Eukaryota > Metazoa > Chordata > Mammalia > Rodentia > Muridae > Mastomys > Mastomys natalensis. Next base: position 2,156,678 of record JAJTUV010000085.1, read on the forward strand.
CCTTGGGAGGGTCAGAAGTTCAGGTTCATACTCAGCTACATAGAGAATTTTAGATCAGTTTGAGCTACACTTCACTGTCTCAACATCAAGAAGTCATTAAAAACAAACAAAATACAAACAACTACAATAAACAGATGTGGTGGTGCATATCTTTAATCTCAGTACTTGGGAGTCTGGGCGAAGGCAAACAGGCAGATCTGAGTTTGAGGCCATCTTGGTCTACATAGTAAGTACCAGGCCAGCTAGGGCTACCTCCTAGCTCCAAGGGAAGCTTTATTTTCCAAGCCCTCTCAGACATCCTCAACAGAGCAGTTCCCTGCTCCACACAGCTTTAAGAAGTTCAAACCAGGGGCCTGGGCCACCGTCTGCTGGGGTCTTTTCAGAGTCAATGGAAAGGAAGGTGCATTATAGGTTTGGGGCTCTTCCCAGGCTAGCACGATTTTTGTTTCCTTAAAAAACAAAAACGGGCTTGCTGGAGCTAGGAGGTGAAGATTGGCCCTGTGTCCTACTGGCTGGCCCATTTGGGATTTTAGAGCCACAGTTCATTTAGAGCACTGGTCAGGGCAGGCCCCCTAGGTTTGGTAGTGGCTCTGTGATCCCGGCTCTGTGACTCCACCCCTTTCCCCACCTTTAGTGATGAATGGCTTGCATCTGACCTACCAGGGCAGTGTTTAGGGTCCTTCGAGGTCACCCTTGGACAGTCGTTAGCAGAGCTACTAAGGTAGGGTCCCTGGTAGGCAGGAAGCCCTAGAGGTGTGAGAAGAGGGTAGAGATGCCACGCGGCATGAGAGTCAAAGGGAAGTAAGGCTGGGCGGAGAGGTGAACAGTATCTGGAATTTGGGGCAAGAGTGAGAGAAGGAAGGTACACGTGTCAGCAAGGGGCGTGGCGTTCTGGGAAGGGCTGTGGTTGACTAGGGCGAGGATTTGGAAGTAGTGGCTGGAGGAACCTGTGTGGCAGGGGCTCGGCAGTGCTGCTTTCAGATCCCAAGGGACCAGTGACTCTCTGGGAGGCGGAGGAATATTACCAGAAGCTCTGGGGAAAGTGATGAGTAACGGGCACCTGGGGCTGCCAGGCCTTCAAGTGAGTGCGCAGCCGCAGCTGCCCCTCCAAGGCCCCGCCCCCAGCCGGCCCCTGAGGGTGGGGCTCACCGGTTGCCTGCTAGCTGTCCTTGCAGGTACTGCATCTTAACTCAGGTCTCACAGGGCAGAAGAGGTGGGCTCTTTGCTTCCGTCCTTACTCTACAGCTCTAGACAGGGGGTCATGCTGCTCTTCAAGGGACCTGTACCCAGCGCCCTGTACTTTCATGGAGATGAGCCCTCATTCTCCTGCCTTCACTGATTATTGGCCTTTTTTCTTCATTTTCCATGTCTGCATTTCCTATTGTCACTGCTGCTGACTCATGGAAAAGTAAGCACAGACATTCTGGCCCCTTTATTCCCAAGTATCTCAAGCAATCACAGAGAGGATGTCATCATACACAGCCAGAGAATGGGTTTCTCCTGCAAAACCTTTGCAGTGACCATTCTCCAAGGCTGCTATGACACAGTGCAACAGGTGGGCTTGCTGAAACAACTGAAAATAAGGCTCTCAAGTTCTGAAGCTCAGAGCTTGAGGTGAAGGTGGTGTCAGACGGCACCTTCCCCTTGTGCTCTCGTGACCTTGCTTCCTGTGCCTGAGGCTCAGATTTACGTCCCACTTGGCCCACCACAGAGACTTAATTTTACTTCATTATCTTTCCCAAGTCCAAAATGCCCGTGAATTCTAGGGTGCTGGAGCTTAGGAAGGGTACTGTGGAACAGTTGAGTTGTTACCAGGGCTGGGGAGCCGCTCAGTCAGGACAGTGCTTGCCCAGCAAGCATGAGGATCTGAGCTCAGTCATCAGAACTCCTGTGGAAATGTGGGTATGTGGTATATGCCTATAATCCTGGCTCTGGAGATGGGGCGATTGATGGCCAGCCAGTGTAATCAATGAGCTTCAGGCTCTGTGAGAGAAACTGTCTCAAGAAACAAGGTGGGCAGCTCCAGAGAAGTGACATCCAAGGTTGCCCTCTGGCTTCCACACACACAAGCACACATGTACACCCTTACTCCCATCCCTGGTAAATTCTTTAAAATACTATTATCTAATGTGTAGTTCATATGCTAGCTTGCTAATTGTTCAGTGATGTTTATCCACCTTCTTTTTTTTTTTTTTTTTTTTTTTTTTTTTTTTTGGTTTTTCGAGACAGGGTTTCTCTATGTAGCCCTGGCTGTCCTGGAACTCACTCTATAGACCAGGCTGGCCTCGAACTCAGAAATCCGCCTGCCTCTGCCTCCCAAGTGCTGGATTAAAGGCGTGCACCACCACCGCCCGGCTACCCACCTTCTTTTAAGAGAAGAGGGCCACCTTCTCCTTCCTCCCTCACTTTCTTCTCCCCTTCTCTATGTTTGTGGTTTGGGTTTTGTTTGGGGATTAAAAGCATGTGTCGCCGGGCGGTGGTGGCGCACGCCTTTAATCCCAGCACTTGGGAGGCAGAGGCAGGCGGATTTCTGAGTTCGAGGCCAGCCTGGTCTACAGAGTGAGTTCCAGGACAGCCAGGGCTACACAGAGAAACCCTGTCTCGAAAAAAACAAAAAAAAAAAAAAGAATGTGTCACCACGCCCAACTTCTCTGTTTTGTTGGTAGTTAGTTGATTTGTTTGTTGTTTTAGGGTTTTTTTTTTTTTTTAGGGTTTTTTTTTTTTTTGGAGACAGGGTTTCTCCGTATAACCCTGGCTGTCCTGGAACTCTTATGCACCAGATTGGCCTGAAACTCAGAGCTGCACCTGCCTCTGCCTCCTGAGTGCTGGGATTCAAGCTTGTGCCACTGCCACCACCACCAGGCTGGGTTTTTTTTTTTTTTTTTTCTTTCGAGACAGGGTTTTTCTGTGTAGCCCGGCTGTCCTGGAACTCACTCTGTAGACCAGGCTGGCCTCGAACTCAGAAATCGGCCTGCCTCTGCCTCCCAAGTGCTGGATTAAAGGCGTGCGCCAACACCGCCCGGCTTTTTTTTTTTTTTTTTTTTTTATAAGATTTATTTTTATTAGTTATTTGTTTGGAGAAAGGGTTTCACTGTGTATCCTGACTAACCAGAATCTATTTCTGTAGACCAACCTCATCTCAAACTCAGAGTTTTACCTGCCTCTGACCTCCTCCTGACCCTCAAGGATTAAAGACATATGCTACTACACCTGGCTTTTTTTTTTTTAAATTTATGTATGTGCACACATGCATGTGTGCATGTATGCATACATGTTTGCATACATCTGTGTGTGTGTGTATGTACACACGTGTACAGTCTTAGAGAGGTAGGTGTGGAATTCCTCTGAAGCTGGAATGACAGTTGACTGTGAGCCAGTGTTGTGAGTGTTGGGAACTGAATTCAGGCCCTCTGGAAAAGCAGCAAGTATTCTTAATGGCTAAGCCATATCTCTAACCTCTGTCTGCCTGTCTATATCTATCTATCTATTTTTGAGGCAGAATTTCACTATATAATATGGCTAGCCTGGAACTTGCAATGTAGACCAGGCTGACATTGAATTCACAAAGAATCCACTGGCCTATGCTTCCCAAATGCTGGGATTCAAGGCATGTGCCACTATGCCCAGTTTTACACAGTGTTGGGACTCAAACTCAGGGCTTCCTGCATGCCAGGCAAGCATGTGTATCCTCTACTAGCTGAGCCATAACCCTTGTCCTCTTGGGTTTTTTTTTTTTTCTTAATGCCCTTCTCTGTAGCCCAGACAAACCTGGAACTCAAAATCCTCCTGCCTCTGTTACCTGAGTGCTGAGGTGATAGGTATGTGCCATCACTTGTGGGGTTACTCTCTCATTTAAACTTCCTTGTGTGTAGCTGTGGATGGCATGCCCACGCTCCAGAATCAAATGCCATAATAACATACAACAGGTGCCAGCAGCTGATGCAGAGGGGTTGCCTTGCAGGGCACTTAGTTGCCATGAACTAAGTGCCCTGTGATGTGGCCAGGAAAGGCCTAGCTACTTATGTCTGCTTAGTTGTAGAGTTTGCCAGATGACTTAGAGTCAGGTTCTGTGTTGACCTATGCTAACCATTGATGTAGCTGACTACCATCCAAGTAGCCAGGTGCTTGGCCATGGACAAATTCAATGAAACCCTTCCTGTCTCTTCCTAGAGAAGATTCTGAGGCTTCTTAGCCACTGGGCTTTTTTCTTTTGTGGGGCTGGGGCAGGAGATGAGTTTGAAGCCAGCCTGGACTATACAGTGAATTCTAGGCCAACCTGGGCTACATAGTGAGACTTTGTATGAAAAAAAAAAAAACAAAACAAAAAAACAAAAACAAAACAAAAACCTGTCATTGAACTTCTGTTTTGATCACCAGAGTCATAGCCAGGCTCCCCAAACCTCATCTCATCCCCTTGGAATGGTGGCACTGTGACAGGGACCCTAAACCCCACCCCTGCCCAAAATAGCCCTGGCCAGTGCCACCAGGCACTTGGCCTCCAGACTGAGGAACAAAACCTGCCTTCAAGTTAGGTTTAGAATTTAGAACTTTGACCTCTGTTGTTGTTGTCATGTGGTCATTTTAAAAGTTACCTTCTAACTGCCCCTCCCTCTTTGAACTGCCCACATCCGGGAGACTGTGGCCCGCCCTAGGAAGCAGGGAAGTGGCTTGGTAGTATTGTAGCCCCTGATGGCTGAAGACTTGGTGCTCCGAGCAGCTCAGTGTTTTGGAAAGGCTTAAAAGGTGATCCAGTGGCAAGAGCGGGGAGACAAGTGTTCTTGTCCAGAGAGACCATCTATCCAGTGCAAGAGCGGGGGAGACAAGTGTTCTTGTCCAGAGAGACCATCTGCCAGTTCTGTACCTGTCCTGGAAGCAGGTGTCACTGTCCATGAAGGATGCAGAGCCTGTGGAACTCCCAGATAGCCCATTATGCATGACTTCCCCTAGGAGGCATGGGGATGTTCTCATCTGAGCAATTTTTAAAGTAGATTCTGTAGGAAATATTTTGTTCACTTCCAGGTGCTTTGCTCGAGGCTTTACTGCAGAACTCCTCGGCAGCCAGTCTATCCACAGAGAATGTACACTTCGGCCTCCTCCTGTGGGTGCTGCTGAGTCAGGTAGGCCCCACCCTTCTTCAAGTGCTGATGGAGTGGGCTCTCCAGAAGGCCACAGAATTATACTTACCAGTTGCTTTTCCTGATGCCAGCTCTTGTGCTGGGCATTTGCCATTTGAGATAGAAGAGGGGTGAAGCCACAGGGCCCCCAGAACCCACAGGATAAAAGGTAGGGGGTGTGAAGTGCATGGCAAAGCTTTGCCTTTGTTTGCTTTGTCTGTGAGTTAGAGAGCAAGGGCCAGCAGGATGGCTGCGCAGGTCAAAGTACCGAGGTCCGACCCTGGGGGCCCATGTAGTGCAAGGAGAGAAACTAAAGTGAGCAAGGGAGTGAGGCCGAAGCCTGTGATTGGTGAGACATGAGACAGAAGGAACCATCTCTTGCTCTGTGCTGCTGGGGCCATCACGACAGCTGGGGTGACAGGGAGGGCTTTTACTGGACTAGTACAGGACTCCGTTCAGCATGATGTCTGGCTGAGCCTGTGAGTGGAGAGGGATGTGCTTCGTATACCTGTAGCATCCAGGGGATGCGGCCCTGGCTGTCTGTGAGGGCGCTCTTGGAACCGTTTGCATCTTTGGTTGATTTGAACCTTCTTGGCAGCGGTTTGAGCCAGAATCAGCTGTCAACTTCCCAAGCTGATTCTGTTGAAGTACTGGAATACAGAAGCAGGTGTTTTGTGGGCTTCATTGTTGCTATTTAATTTTAATTGTTTCTGTCTCCCTCCTTGGCCTCCTTCTCTCCTTTCTTCCTTTCTCTTTTCTTTTTCTTTCTTTTGAGACATTGTTTCTCTGTGTAGCCCTGGCTGGCCTAGAACTCATTCTATAGACCAGGCTGGCCTCAAATTCAGAGAGATCTACTGGCCTCTGCCTCTAAGCCTGGCTTTGTTTTTATTTTATTTATCTATTCTATTTCATTGGTTTTTCAGAACAGGGTTTCTCTGTGTAGCCCTGGCTGTATTGGAACTCACTGTAGACCAGGCTGGCCTGGAACTCAGAGATCCACTGCCTCTTCCTCCATAGTGCTGGGATTAAACGCAGGCACTACTCTCGCCCAGCAAGCAGCCAGTGTTCTTAACTGCTGAGTCATCTCTCCAGCCCCCTTAACTTCTGATTATCCTCCTGCTTCCCAAGTACTGGGATTACAGACATGCACACTATAGACCTGGGGTGTCCTTTTAAAATAATCAGATTCCCAGAATTTACAAACACATGCCAGAATGTCCTGTGTCCTCTCCCCAGCCTGCCTAGTGTGGCACATCTGCCAGATGACCAGGTTACAGCCTGGATGGTCGCAGTGCAAAGCCTCTTCAGGGAAGCATTGCTTCTTCCAGACAGATTTTCTTTTTCTTTCTTTTTTTCTTTTTTTTTTTTTTCCTGATTTAAAGAGAAAGAAACAGAGGAGGGGGACTGAGAGGGGGGAACAGTGTTTGGGATGTAAATAATTTAGAAAAAAGAATAAACAGAAGAGCATCAGGAGGAAGAGTGTCCGTCACATGTGGACTTAGCTACTCAGCACTAGTACTTTTAGAGCATTCCAGTTTGCTTTTCTTATGAGTATGTCCCTTAAACTGAAGCAGCAAAGTTTTTTCTATCCCATGACATCTGTCATCCAGATCCATTGCTGGTGACACTTTGGTAACCTCTTCCACGCTGCTTCCTGGACGAGCAGTCTGTCAGTGCTCGGTCACAGAGTTGTTGTCCTCAGAGATTCCTGAAGGCAGTGCACTTTGTGCTGCCTTTGCTATGTGACCTATAGTTAAGCTTCTCCCCTGAAACTGTGGCTTCAGGGCCCTCAGGCTCCCTAGGAGGAGGCCCTGCCAAATCAGAGAAGGCAGCATGGAGAGCCAGCCATACCTCTGCCTGTCTGCTTGTTGGGAGTTGACCTCTTTCTAAAACACCTGTAACCCCCAAACCCCAGGTCTGGATAAGTGGTTTGGAGTTCCTGAGGGATGGGCAGGACTCCAGTGTCCCCCCTCCCCCAATGATTCTAAGCCTCACCTAGCATTGTCCAGTATGCTGTCTGCTGAGCTGAGTCCAGCTCTGACACCCTTTACCTCTGTGGACCCTCATACCAACCCAACGGGACAGTTGCTCTCTTCTCAGACCAGGTCAGGAGGCCCAGGGAGGCAAGCATCTTACTGGGTTACTAGCTGGTAACCAGCCATGCCAGGCACCTCTCATCCCCTGTGGTCTCATCAACAGGAGCTGCTGTTAACTTGAGATTGGTATGTCTCCTTACAGGGGAGGCTGGCCAGAATGGGGGACGCCAGAGACCTCTGTCCTCACCTGGACTGCATAGGGGAAGTGACCAAAGAGGATTTGCTGCTTAAATCTAAGGTAGAAGAACAGTTCTCAGGAACTAGGGCGCAGCCTAGGACTGTCATGTGCTTGGGGGGGACCTTTGTGAGGCAGGGCAGTATCTCCCTTCCCCCAGCTCTGCAGAGCCTTCTGTATGTAATGGCCCTGCTGGCATCTGCTTTGGAGCTTTCTTCCAGGCGTTGGGTCCTGCTACTGTTAATCAGTTTAGATGAAACCCCCTGAGGATCACTAATGGCTCCATCCATTTTCACTGGCTGGGTACACAGCCTTCATAAGGCAGGGATGAGAGTACAGAGGTGGTTCTTGTTTTCCTTCTGGCACTCTAAGCAAGTGCAGCACTGCCCAGCCACGCCCTAGCCTTCCGTGTGTTCTTACAGATGTAGGCCCCGCTTTGCTTGGGCATCTGCAGGGGTAAATGAGCTTCCTCCCTGAGTGACACACAGCCACTGTGTCTTCTGCTTGTTGAAGTGAAATTCTGTAAAAAGCCCACGGACTGAGGGTGTGACTCCATGCTGGAAGGCAAGTCAGGCCCTGGGCTGTCAGCACTTCGGAAGCAGAGGCAGGTGGATCTCTAGGAGTTCCTGGTCAGCCTGGTCTACAGAGTGAGTTTCAGGTCAGCCCCAGCTACATAGTGAGACCCTGTCTCAAAATAGAACAAACGGAAGTGAGCAGACCAAAAGGTTTTTCTTCAAAGGAGCAGGTGGTAGGGGAATCTGATTGTGAGAGTCAGCTGGGTCTGTCTTCAGGATCTCTCTGGATATCCAGAGACTTCCAGAATAGGGCCAGTGGTGTTTAAAAAGCCTCGGAGGGACAAGGATGAGAACAGAGCTGACAGTGAACCCAGTGCAGCCATCTAGGGACTGTGCAGCTGGACTCGTTCAGGGTGTTGATGATGAGACCTGAGAGGCTGCCTTTCAGGCAGGGCAGCAGCCCCTAGATTCCGAACTGAGTCACAGAAGGAGAGGACCCCTGGCTCTCAGGGAGGCCAGGGGATCAGTGTGAATGGTCTTCTTGCTAGTCCATTTAAGGTTTAGCTGGGGTGATTAGAAATACCTTTACAGACATGTTATTTAAAAAACCCACTCAGATGAAAGTGTCCACAGGCAGTACAAAAAAGGCCTCTGGGGTTAGTGAGTTGCAGCTGACAGGAGAGGATGCCCTGTGCTTCCCTCCCTTGGCCTCTTACACCTTTCTCTCCTACCACTCTCCCACAGGGAACCTGCCAGTCATGTGGTGTTGCTGGACCTAATCTATGGGCTTGCCTCCAGGTAAAGGATCCTTCCAGGAGTGGGCCTAATCTGAACTCTGGCCTGGGAATACCTAACCCCAGTGGGTACTACTTCAAGTTCAGGCTCCAGAGATAGATAGTCCCTAGAATGGTTACTCTGGCAGCCATGAAGAGAGACAAAGAAAACATTAAACTGGAAAGGATTCTGGGCCGGTGATCCTGTCTTCATGAACTCTGCTTGTGTCTGCCCACTATACCCGCTATGGAGTCTTAACTGGGGCCTGGCCTTCCTCACAGCAGCATGGGCCACCAGGCCTCACTTCCCTGTGTGTGAACTAGGAGTAGTCACACTGTCTGCAGGCTCTGCAGTGGGAACAGGGTAGAGTGAGCAGCAGATGCCTATGCTAGCTCATGCAGGAATCCCTTAGTGCGGTGATTGCTGCTCAGCAGAGTGGAGGGCACAGGTGCAGTGGCACGCAGCTTGACATTGGTCCAGGATAGCCAGGGCTGCATGGAGTCTATCTAAAAAAGAAAGAAGAAAGAAAGAAAGAAAGAAAGAAAGAAAGAAGAAAGAAAAAGAGTCAAGGTTAGTGTATCAAGATGTGCTGTGCCAGGCAGTGGTGTCGCACGCCTTTAATCCCAGCATTTGGGAGGCAGAGGCAGGCAGATTTCTGAGTTCGAGGCCAGCCTGGTCTACAGAGTGAGTTCCAGGACAGCCAGGGCTACACAGAGAAACCCCGTCTCGAAAAAACAAAAAACCAAACAAACAAACAAACAAAAGATGTGCTGCTTTTCTCTGGAGTGTAGAATTACAAGTAATTTTCACTTTTCTCTGTATTATAAGTAGTATTACATTTTTCTATAAATATTTAGTATATTTTATAATCATGCTCAAAAATGTTATTCAAAATTTCTTTTTAAAAGGCCATGTGTGGTGGTACAGACCTTTAATCCTACCACTCAGGAGGCTGAGGCAGGAGTATTTCTGTGAGTTGAAGGCCAGCTTGGTATACATAGTGAGCTCTAGGACAGCCAGGGCTGCACAGAGACACCCTACTTTTAAAAACAAAACAAAAACAAGTTCTTAATAAATAAATAAAAATTAAAACCCAAATTATTATTATTATTATTAGAGACAGGGTTTCACTGTATAGCCCTAGCTGTCCTGGAACTTATTGTGTAGATCAAGCTGGCATCAAACCCAGAGATTGCCTGCCTCTGCCTCCCAAGTGCTAGAATGAAAGGCGTGTGCCACCACAGCTCCACAAAAAAATTTATTTATTTTTATTTTTTAATTTAGAGTTAGGATCTCTCTACATAGCCCTGAAGTCCTGGAACTCACTCTGTAAATCAGGCTGCCCTTGAACTCACAGAAATCAACCTGCCTCCCAAGTGTTAAGATTAAAGGCAAGGACCACCACCCTCAGAAGAAAAAAATGTTCAGAAATAAAAAAAACCTCCAGGAAACTGGGTGTGATGATGCACACCTGTAATTCTAGTCTATGAGAGGCAGAAGCAGGATTGTCATAGGTTCGCAGTCAGCCTGATCTACACAGCAACCTGGGTTACCTGGCATACGTTGTCTTAAATCGTACAGAAATCCAGCAGCAGAGCCAGAAAGATGATGTTAGGAGGCGACAGCACCAAGTCAGTCTTTGCACAGGTTATGGAACCAGTGGTGCTCTGGCCTGTCACTCAGGATGAGCATCGTAGGACTCCAGGTACCCAGGAGACAGCCAGAGGGCACGCAGATCCGGAGCCTGATGCAGGACTGCTGTGCTTTGACCATGGACACAGCCAAAGGTCATCCTCCTGGGCTGTCTCTCCATGACAGCAGGCACTCCTGGAGGAGGGGGAGTATGGTAGCCACTGTCTTCCAGACTAGGGTAAAGGTCTGTGATGGACACTGAACCTGGGTTTAGGAGGAAAGCAGATCTGGGAGAGAGATGTGAGGCCAAAAGCAGGGTCAGAGGTGAGCAGACCCTATCTTGGGACATTGGGTTGTGTTGGGCTCCAGCTGCCACTGCCCTGTGTTTCAAACACCTGCTGCCCATTCAGTTTCTCTTATACAGCTCAAGACCTTTGTTCCTGGCCCATGAAGTGAAGGTACAGATTCTGTCCCTAGCATCTGGGCATGGTGTCTACTTCATTCAGTGCAGGGCCACAGTTTTGGTGACCACTCTTCTTTAGTTGTACAGACCCGTGTTATTTTGAGGAGTGGGGGACCTTCAGTCACATGTTGGATATCTTTGGCAAGTCACACTGCCTTGGGATAGAGTTAGTACTCACTGTACCGATATGATCTCTTCTGTGGGTCCCAGTCCATTCTCACTGCCTCTCTTCCAGGTCACCTGCCCTTATGTTGGCTGTGGAGAGTCTTTTGCTGACCATAGCAGCATTCATGCACAGGTGGGTGTAGTGGCTGGGAACCCCAGGGCACAGCCGTTGCCAGCAGCCTCCTGGCTCCGTCTACCCCCTAGGCCTTGGCGACTAGGTCTGGGAGGAAGAACAGTCATAGTCACAGCACAGTCACTGCAGAGTTGCTAAGAGGAAAGCAGGCACAAACCCCCACACTACCCCTGGCAGAGGATGAACTAACCCTGGCTGGGGGTGGGAGGCGGGGCTTGCTGGGTCGGACACCTGCTTGTCCAAGTTGTCTTTGACCTTGTTTTGAATCTTACTCTCCAGGTGAAAAAGCACAACCTGACCGTGAACCTGACCACATTCCGGGTGTGGTGCTACGCCTGTGAGCGGGAAGTCTTTCTGGAGCAGCGCCTGGCGGTCCACACTGCCCAGCTCCTCAGCCAGGCTCTCAGAGCAGGTATACAGCGCTTAGGCTGCTTGTTGGCCACAGTGTCCAGATGGGGCAGTGTGACCCGAGGCAAGGAGCTCTTGTCAGCAAGGGTTCACTGATCTCAGTTGTGTCAGGGCCCATGTAGGGCTGTGGGGATATGGCTGAGCTGGAGCAGGGAGGATTGGGTAGGTGCACGGGTCCATTCATGGCTCTGGGGAGGACTCAGGTCACAGGTAGTCCCTGGCAGTCCCCCATCTAAAGTATATCCTAAGGAGTCACTGCAGCATGTTCCTTTGTGGAAACCACTGGGAGAACATAGTCTCTGCAGCAGCAGAGCGCTGGGCAGTCCTGAGGATGGTAGCTCAGACCTTGATAGGGGCCAGCAAACCCATCTGTTAGGCTGGGTAAGCAACCCTGGAAGACCAGGCTGTTGTGTGTGAGGGTGTGGACGGACACATGTGGTGTATAGGTGTGTGGGTAGGTGGAGGACGTTTGGATGGACTAGTGGGGGTGTGCATGTTGCTCTGACATCTGCTGGCTGAGATAACTTTTCATAGCTCCTTAGTGAAAGCATTTATTCTATGTATATAGTGTGACTAGGAGATATTTATAAAGTTTTTTATTTCTAATTTTTAAAAAGAGGGGAGAAAAGATTGTAGGTTTCTTCTATGTATGCACATGTGTTTGCACACACTAGTTCAGGAGCCAGAGGAGAGAAGAGGAAGTTATTAGATTCCCTGGAATTGGGATAAGCAGTTGTAAGCAGGAGCAGGGTATTTTCCCAGCCACTGAAATGGCACTCTAGCCTGGAAGGTTTTCAGGCTGTAACATTGTATAATGTCCATTTTTGTTGTGTGTGTCAAGTGGTAAGAATGTACAGATGTGTGCAGTAGTTGGTGGTGGCTTGCCAGGAAACTGGGATTGCGTGGTTTTTCTTTGTTCCTCTCCTGGCACCCAAGCCTTCTAAAAGAAGCAGCAGTTCTTGCAAATGAAAGGCAAGTCTGGGAGTTCCCAGAGCAAGGCCCCTCATCTGCCCTCTTGCTTGATGTTCTTCACTTGGCTGGGCTCACTCTATCTAGCCTAGATGCCGAAGGACTGCACAGTCTTCCTCAGGAGGAGGTATGTCCATGCTCCCCTCTTCACCCCAGTTTCCTCTCTCTGGGCCTTTAACGCAGGACTCCCCGCCGCCCTCCCACCCTCTGAAAGCTGTCCCTATTGCGGTGGCTGATGAAGGGGACTCTGAGTCTGAGGACGATGACCTGAAGCCTCGAGGTAATGGCCAGCAACAAGAGGAGCTGTAAGACCAGGCTGGGCATGGAGAGCACCAGGGTCTTGTCTCTGCTGACTCCAGCTGCCATGGCACAGTGGGCAGGACGACAGGCACACAGAATGTGCTGTCCCTGGAGACGTGGTCAGAGGCCCTGTTTGTGTGACCTCCTCGTCTGTTGTTTGGAGCCTGAGTTGAGCAGAGTAGCTAAGAGACCATTTATTTGGTACACACAGCCCTGCTTAGGTGTTCTGAGCAGCAGCCTGCTGACTTCCTGGGAGGTCTCTGGGTAGAATACTCCTGTTGTGATGTAGTAGGATTGGGGTGTAGACAGCTTAGTGGGGGAGACTTGTGAGGGCCTCTTCTGGACAGGCTTCTCAGCCCTTTTCCTCTATGTTGTCTTTAGGCCTCACAGGCATGAAGAACCTGGGAAATTCCTGTTACATGAATGCTGCCCTGCAGGCCTTGTCTAATTGGTAGGTTGCTGTCTCCTGAGGGAAGGGCAGGAGCTGTCCCTGGCAAAACCTAGAAAGAGCAGCAGCCTCCACCCTGTGTGGTGTACACTGTCCATAGACAGAAATAAGATACACCTCGAGACCCCTAAAATCAGACATGCCTGGTGGCTGCCATCCCTTTAAGTCTTGTGAGCCCTCGGATAGAAGAGAAGGCACCATAGGCAGGGTGTAGCTCACTCGTGGAGGGTGTGCATAGCATGTGCAAGGCCCTGGGTGTCACCCCCAACCCATGTGCACATGACCTATCTGCAAGAAGGTAAATTCATAATCGGTTCACTACAAATTGTGACTGTAAACATTGTACTATAAATGTTTTGTAGCTCTCCCCCAATAAAATTTTTTGGGGGGTGGGGGAAGAAGGTAAAGTCATTGTAGCCCAGTCATGTGGGGGAATATAGCCTAACAGTTACTGAAATGGGTGGTACAGAACCAGGCTGGTAGAAATGGCATGCCAGTGGAGTGCAGGCCTGTTCACAGTTGTGATTGAGAGTGTGTATGATTATTGTTTTGTACGTGTACACACACACACACACACACACACCTGACACAACAGAGATAAAGCAAACCCAGCAGCCCTCGCCTTTTTCCTATGTATAACTGTATGTTAACACACAGGACACACGGGAAGGAGGGAAAAAGGGAACAAATATGAATACCTAGAAACGTCTGGAAGGATAGCCCCCAAAGGTTCACAGTGACTATCTCATGGTCAATTGATATTGTTTGCGTGTGTGTGTGTGTGTGTGTGTGTGTGTGTGCGCGCGCGGACGTGTGTGTGAATATGTGGTTTCCTGCAGTGTGAGAACTTCTAAAAATATGCAGAAAGGGGAGTTGAGGAGATGCCCTCCTGCGGTCCTGACAAGCCCTGCAGTGTGGCACTGTAGGGAGCAGGGCACACCCGCTCTGTTCATTCACAGGGTCCCAGCCTCAGGACCTGTGGCAGAAGCTCCCATCTGACTCAGGAGAGAGCATATTTGTTTCCTATAGATGACAAGGCCTTCCTGTCTCTCAGTTCTGGAGGCCACTCTGTAGCAGGTTCTTCCCAGGCCCTTCTCTCTCTGTAGGTGACCATGTGTTCACGAGCTCTTTTCCTCCGTGCACATGTCTGATATTGCTCTGTGTGTCCAAGATTCCTCTGTAAGGACACCAATGAGACTGGCCTGGAGCCTGTCCCAGCATTCCATAGGAATCTGATACTTAAGGGTCCTGTCTTTCAAGACTTTAGTGTGAATTTGGGGGATTTTGATGTAGGTGGGCTCCTTCTAGTCATCTGCAGGGAGTTCTGGGTGTGGTGGCCATTTCCACCTCCTGTGCTCACCTTGCTCCCTAAATAAGATATTCTATTTATTTACTGTGAGTGTATATGTGTGGGCCTGGGTGGAGTCGGGCAACCTTAAGAGCTGGCTGTTTCCTTCCACTGTTTAGGCCCTGGATCAAACTCGGGTCAGCAGGCTTTACTTGCTGAGTCATCTCTAGCTCCTCCTCAATAACACCATGCTCCTTCCATTTCTTTTCTGTCCTGGCTCTCACTCCCAACCCAGCCCCCCACTCACCCAGTTCTTCCTGGAGTGTGGAGGCCTGGTGCGCACAGACAAGAAGCCCGCCTTATGCAAAAGTTACCAGAAGTTGATCTCTGAGGTGTGGCACAAGAAACGGTGAGTGTGAGTCTGACCTTGGTTAGTGATGGGCAGGACTGCCCATCCTCTCTGTGGAGTACTTCCTCTGGGTTTCTCCACGGCACATGCGCTCTCATGAGAGCCTGCACTGCGTGTCTAGTTCCTTTGGTGAGTGGGGACAGAGATACCAAGCATGAGGCATCTTGTTCCCAGCTTGTGACAGACTGCAAGCCTGGATGGCAGCTGCTTTGATGGATGTCTCTCCCGAGGCCTGGAGACCATGTTGCCAGTGCTGTAGTTGGGGGTGGGGCTGCACAGGGGTGTTGGGTGCCTGCCAAGCCAGGGTTTGGGCAGAGGGAAGTGAATTTAAGATGAGAATTGTGGCTGGGTCTCCTCTGGGCAAGTGGAAGGTGAAGCAGTTGCTTACACACCTCCATTACTTCTCTCTCTCTCTTCCTGCTTCACATCCTGGCCTAAACTCTCACCTTGCCTGTCCTGACCCTTTCTTAGCTTTTCCCTGAAGCCTCACACTAGTCACTTTTGGCCCTCCCTTGTTGAGCCCTGCCTGCTTTCTTAGTCCCTGACTCAAGACCAACTCTCCCTCTTCCGCCTGTCCCTCCTCCCAGCAACTGCAAAGGTCTACAGTATTCCTGCCCTGTCTTGAACTGTAACAGAATGGACCTCAGGTTTCTATAAGCAAGCAAACAAACAGCAGATGTAAAAATAAAAAAGGGCAGAGTTGGGAGCACTTGAACATGAGCCACAGGCACGCACTAGGTTGGAAGTGGACTAAGAAGCTGATAGTACACTGTTCCATGGGTCAGAGGTCCACGGTGCTGTGGGATCCCTGTGTGCACCTTAGCATGCTATTCTAGGGACACCGCTATGGTCCTACTGTGCAGCACTCATGGGCGGGGACATCTTGGTGATAGTATTTCATTGTTCTTTTGTGAAATTTTAGGTTTTTCAGCAATGAATAATATTGTTCATAATGACAATGGCTTTATATACATTTTACAGTGAAATTAAACACACTACCCCCCTGGGACCTCTGCTGGCTCAGGAAGAATTGGTGTCTTGCTTCTGGATGTGAATGCTATGGACTTATGTCCTGGCCAGTGGGGCCAGTGGAGGTGGTGGGAACAGCCCCTATGGGGTCTGATCTGTCTTGCCCTCTTGCCTTTCCAAATGGTGTAGCTTAAGGCTGGCCACCTAGGCTAGCAGGTTTGGTCTCCCCACAGGCCAAGCTATGTGGTCCCCACCAGCCTGTCCCATGGGATCAAGTTGGTCAACCCGATGTTCCGAGGCTATGCCCAACAGGTAAGCTGTCTAGCTGCTTTAGACACTGGCCCAGCCCGAGCAGCCCAAGCAGCAGGCAGAGAGGCCAGGCATCTGTTGTCAGGGCCCTTCTTACTCACGAGGATATGAGGTCTCCCAGTAACCTACTGGCCTTTAACACCACTTTACAGACAAGGAAACTGAGGCTTAAGGGACCTTGTCACCCATGCCAGCCACACAGCCAGTAAGCAGTGGAGAGAGTACCAGGTACCTACTGCAGCATTCCTGCCTCTCAGCTCAGGGCAGCCTCCTCAGAGGTTTTTCTTATTAATTAGTTACTGTGTGTGTGTGTGTGTGTGTGTGTGTGTGTGTGTGTTTAGGACAGACTGATGTTGGATGTACTTCCTTAGTCACTCCCCACCTTTTTTTCTGGGACAAGATCGCTTAGCAACCTGGAACACACAATTAGGGTAGATGTACTGACTCAGGACCCGCTTGCCTCTGCCTCCCTAGATCTTGGATTATAGGCATGCAGCACTATGCCCCACTTTTTACGTAGTCATGGGGGTCACAGTTGGGCCTTCAGGTTTACACTGCAGACACTTTACATACAGAACCATCCTTTTTTGGGGGGGGGACATTTGTTTCTTTTGTTGCTGCATGATGTTTGTTGGTTGGTTTGGTTTTTCTTTTTTCTTTTTCTTTTTTTTTGTTTTTTTCGAGACAGGGTTTCTCTGTGTAGCCCTGTCTGTCCTGGAACTCACTGTGTACTCTGTAGACTAGGCTGGCCTCGAACTCAGAAATCCGCCTGCCTCTGCCTCCCAAGTTCTGGGATTAAAGGCTTGCACCACTACCGCCTGGCGGTTTGGCTTTTCAAGACAGGCTTTTTCTGCATAAGGCCATTTACTATGTAAATCTGATTTTCTTGGAATTCACTATTTGGAGCAGGCTGGTCCTGTTTAGAAAATCATGTGCTAGGCATGGTGGTACACACCTTTGATCCAAGCACTTGGGAGGCTGAGACAGGCGGGGCTCTGGAGTCTGAGGCCAGCCACTGTGTTCCCTGGAACAATGAGTTCCCAGGAAGCCAAGAAAGGAAGGAAATTCTGAAACCAAGAATGTGCCATATGAGTCCCTCGACATGTGCAGAGCCCACGGGGCTAGCCAAGGGGCAGGGGCTCCGGCCAAACCACCTCTTCTGCCGCCTATATGTTGGTCCCTCTGACACGGGGTAGGCACTAGGGAGGCCTTCTCTCTCGTCTGCTACCCAATCTAGTCTGGGGACTCCAAGCTACCTCTGTTCTTACTGTTCTATGAAGTGGTGACCCCAGTGACCTGGGCTCATTGTCTACCACAAGGGACAGTGTCACAGGTGAGCAAGGCTCAGAGACAGTATTCATCCAGATCACACAGTACACGGTGGCAGGGGTGGGGTAAGTGGAGCTTAGCCCTTACCACAAAGGGGCCCTTATTCTGGACAGAGCTGTGCTGTCTTCAGGCAGGGTGGACACCATCCAGTGGTGCTGCTTAGATGTTGGTGACATCCATCTGGGTCCCAGCAGAAACAGCTTTTCTTGGTCCTTATATTCCATAAGTGTTTCTGATCTAAAGCCAGGTATAACTCTAGGCCTCTGTTGGTGGCCATAGGCGTCCATGTGCTTCCACATGGCTTGAGAACTCTTGTAAAAGGAAGGAGCAGTGTGAGCAAGCTGAGGACTTGTCTCCACTCAGTCCCGACCTCTCCCAGGGACGTCTACCCAAGATGGAACCTCGGGCAGCTACCCAGGAGCTTGCTTCTCTCATGTGCTCCAGGAGTAGTGTGGGGGGTGTCAGGCTGCAGCGAGATTTGGAGCCCGTGTCTGTGAATGCCCTCAGCCCTTGAGGTCAGCTGCCATCACTACCTCAGTAGGGTGGCTCTGCTGGCGGGCCACCTCCTAGCTTCCTGCAGGGCTGAATTAGGTACTGGCTTCTCAAAATGACACCATATTTGTAGGGGAAGCAACTTAGTCCTTGTCCTACCCATGTGATTCAGGAGAGTGGGACTCTGCATCCAGGGCCTCTCCTGCCACTGTGTCACACACTGGGTGTGGCATGTGAGCAAGTAGGAAGATGCAACAGTAGAGAAGGGGTCAGCGTGGCTGCCTGTGTTGGGTAACATTGTTCAGTGCAGTACTCTTAACAGGTCTGACTTTCAGTGTCCTGCACTTTCATCCTTCTGGGGTCCCTGCCGCCTTGCTGACCCTGCTTAAGGAGCAAGGGGACCTCAGTGGCTAGATGTGGCTGCTCATCCTTCTTCCAACACTGTGCAGAGGCAGAGTCAGAGTTGGTTCTGTGGTTTACACCCTGGCTGTGTGACCTTGGTTGGGAGGGGGCCGGACTACGGTGGAGACTGCCTCGGGGCTAAGCTGCTTGTCTGCACGGTGCCTGCCAGGACCTCGTAGTAGAAGCAGCAGTGCCCATGGTGGCTCTTCTATCCCTGGAAAGCCCCCTTGACATGATCCTGGTTGCAGGACACTCAGGAGTTCCTCCGCTGCCTGATGGACCAGCTTCATGAGGAGCTCAAGGAGCCCATGGTAGCCGCTGTGGCAGCACTCAGTGATGCTCGGGACTCAGATTCCAGTGACACAGACGAGAGGCGTGATGGCGACCGGAGCCCATCAGAGGATGAGTTTCTGTCCTGTGATTCGAGCAGTGACAGGGGTGAAGGTGACGGGCAGGGCCGTGGTGGAGGCAGCTCAAAGGCTGAGATGGAGCTGCTGATCTCAGACGAGGCGGGCCGAGCCATCTCTGAGAAGGAGCGAATGAAGGACCGCAAGTTCTCCTGGGGCCAGCAGCGCACCAGCTCGGAGCAAGTCGATGAGGACGCTGATGTGGACACGGCCATGGCCTCTCTTGACCAGTCCAGAGAGGCCCAGCCACCATCACCAAGACCCACCAGCCCCTGCCAGACCCCAGGTATCAGTCAGCCACATCACTGGTTGGGCCACTGGGAAGTCACAGCCTGTAAGCAGTTCATTGCCTGCCTAGCACTAACATGCAGTAGTTAGAGGGTGGGAGAGACTCAGCCCCTGAACCCTCCTCACGGGCTGGGAACAGCCTCTGTACTAGGTTTGTTAGGCTTTCAGAGCCATAGCCCTGCCTAGCCTTGAGACTCAGTTGGAAATGGACTGGATAACATCCCAGTGTGTTTGGTAGCATTGAGGATGGACATACAGGAAGATACGGGGAGTCAGACATTATCCCTGGGAGGAGATACTGGTAGGGTCTCTTGCTCTGGCCTCAGAGCTGGCATGGAGAGCATTAGCTTGGCCACCCTGGCCCAGAACTTCCCCTTACTGTCCCCAGAACCAGACAACGAAGCCCACATACGCAGCTCCTCTCGCCCATGCAGCCCTGTCCACCACCACGAGGGCCATACCAAGTTGTCCAGCAGCCCTCCTCGTGCAAGCCCTGTGAGGATGGGGCCATCGTACGTGCTCAAGAAAGGTTCGGGGGCAGTAATGAACTCAGCTGGGGATGACATGGTGACCATGTTTGGGGCACTTCAACCTTGGTTCAGGCTGTGTGCTGCTCACTTGAGCCCTTAAACCCTTGTAACAGCCTTGGGATGTGAGAGGGAGCCCCATTTTATAAACAGTAATGCTGAGGTGCCAAGGGGTGAAGTGTGTAAACAGGAGCCCACTGTCTGTGCCTGTGCCTGCCAGGCAGGGGAGGCTGGCCTAGTCCTGTGCTGTGTTCCCAGCCCAGGTGCCGAGCACTGGTGGCCGGAGGCGAAAGGAGCAGAGCTACCGCAGTGTCATCTCAGACGTCTTCAATGGCTCTGTCCTCAGCCTAGTGCAGTGTCTTACCTGTGACCGGGTAAGTACCCTAGGGGAGGCTGGCATCGCTTACTACCTGGGCAGGGTGGACTTTCCCATGGCATTCCCTCTCCCAGGAGCAGGCTGTCTGCCTCACCTGTCTGAGCAGCGGGCTAATCTTCACCATAGGTGTCTACCACAGTGGAGACATTCCAGGACCTGTCATTGCCCATCCCTGGCAAGGAAGACCTAGCCAAACTCCACTCTGCCATCTACCAGAATGTACCGGCCAAGCCGGGTGCCTGTGGGGACAGCTATTCCTCCCAGGGCTGGCTGGCCTTCATCGTGGAGTACATCCGACGGTATGCCCATCCTCCTACTAGCTGGGGCTTCTGGTCTGGCTTGGCTGTCCTGGGTCTACCAGCAATACAGGGACAACCATTCATGGGGCCATGGAGAGCCCATGGATCAGGGGAGCTGGAGGCCAGAAGATAGAGAGAAGTTTGCTGGGTTCAGGGTCTTGGTCTCTTTGGGATAGCCCAGTCTAGACACTCCTTGAAGGTAGAGGACAAATGACATCCCAGAGAGTGACCAAGCAGCAGGTAGAAAAGAGGCAGCATCTCACCTGCCAAGGCCTGATCTGAAAAATCACAGGCAACTTCCTTAATCCATGAGGCAGCTGGCCTAGGGGAAGAGCACATGAACCCTCCCCACCAGCCTTTGTATACAAAATGTCCGTCTCCTGGCTGTGTCAAGCTGCCAGTCAGGTCCAAACCAACCTCCGCCATACCCCCCATACCCAGGCCCACAGCACCTGTCATCTCCTTCCTGTCTGTCTAGGTTTGTGGTATCCTGTACCCAAGCTGGTTTTGGGGACCTGTTGTCACACTGGAAGACTGCCTGGCTGCTTTCTTTGCTGCTGATGAGCTGAAGGGTGAGTGGCCTGGCTGTAGGGGAGGGGATTGTATAGAGCCCATTGGGACTGTGCCTCAGCCAGCCTGCAGCCCCGGCCTAATGGACCCAGGGCCACTTTGCTTTACAGAACCGACCCTGTCAGATCCCACTGACAGCTTACTGGAGGTAAAGGCAAAGGTCGGGCTTTAGGGTTGCTCTGGGCTATATAGTGAGCTCAAGTCCTCCACCTGAGGCCTGGGCTACATGAGAAACAAACAAACAAAGGAACAAGATAGGTAAACGGTCACCTGCTATCTAGGGCAGTCTTTGGACACCTCCCAAACTGTTGCCTGTGATTCTTGGGCTGTTGATCTGTTGTTATTTTCCACCAGTTCAGTGGGCAGAAGGGACATTTCATTTTAGCTCTGTACTTCCTTGATTATTTGTTTGGTTTTTGGTTTTGTTTTGAGATGGTGTCATGAAGCCCAAGCTGGCCTCAAATTCATTGTGTAGTTCAGACTGGCCTTAAACTGCTGATCCTCCAGCTTCTGCTTCCTCTAGCTGAGGTTGTCGGTGTGTGCCACCATGACCAGCTTGGAAACTCAAATGTAGTTTAAAACTTTATCTGTGTACTTAGTATGTGTGCAAACCACTACATCCTAGTACAGAGTTAGAGGACAACTTGGAAGTTGATCTGTCCTTCCAGCATGTGGGTCTTGGGATCAAACTCAGGTTGTCAGGCTTGGTGGCAAGCACCTTTACCTGCTGATCCAGGTATCAGCAGCCTCTTGATTTTTTTTTTCTCCAGTTGTAAAACTACACATTTTATTAGTTTACAAATGTTGTGTATATTGACATCATTATGCAACCACCACCACCTCCGTGCTCACAGTATTTTCAACTTGCAAATATAAAACTGTATCCATCAAACAGCTCCTATTCCCTTCTCCAGTCCCTGATAGCCAATGTGTACTTTGATGTGCCCCCCACCTCCCGCACACACACCCTTTTTTGTGGTGCAGGGGTTGAACACAGGGCCTTGTGTTTGCTGGGCTTGTGTTCTAGTACAGAGCCACACTCCAGCTGGTCTACTTTCTGAGTGTGAGACTGATTCTTCTGACTCCTCCTGTTTCCTTATGGAGCATGGTGCCCTCAGAGTTCACCCGATGGAAACACAGCTCAGAGTTTTCTTCCCTTTTTAATCTGTCTTCTGGATAAGATATGGATAAGAACTTCCATTTTTATCTGACTTGTGGACTGACCACACCCTCTGTGACTCCATCAGTATGAATTTGGTCTGCCTCTGCATCGGCTTCGGTGAGTGTCACTGCTGTGGCTGTCTATGAACACTGAGGTGTCCTCTTCTGTGTATGCTCAGCAGTAGTCTTGCTACATCTCTGGAAATTACAGATTTCTTTTTTTTTCTTTTGGCACCATGCCACTTATACCCCAGCCTTGAAGAGCCAGTTCCACATGGACTCAGGTTTCTCTGAGTCCTTGCCAGTTGATTGCTGCTTTTTCTGAATAGTTCCAAGCTCCCTGGCATGAGACATCACCACTGTGGTTTTCATCTGCATCCCCCAATGATCAGAGATGCTGAGCGTCTTAAAAATGTTTGTATACGGGGGTGTTGGTGAAATGGCCCAGCAGTTAGGAGCAGTTACTATTCAACTTCTAGCAACCACTGGGTAGCTCACAATCAACTGTGACTCCAGTTCCAGGGGACCCAGTGCCCTCTGCCCAAGCACTGCATGTGTGGTACACAGATACACATGGCAGAATACCTGTACACAGAAAATAAATAATCTAAAAAAGAACCTGTTTGTCAGTGGGGATGGCTGATGGCTCAGTGGACAGTGTGTTTGCTGAGCTCAAATCCCCAGCAGCCAAGTAAAAGCCAGCTATGGTGACGTGTATCTGTAACTCCAGTGCTCAGGGTGGGAAGAGCGGGGAGGGGTCCAGGGCCTGACTGGCCAGCCAGTCTAGATGAATTTCAGGGGTTCAGTGAGAGACCCTGTCTCAAAGGATAAGGTGAAGCATAATGGAGGAAGATGAGCTAATGTTGACCTCTGGCCTCTGCATGTGCACACACAGGTGACTGCTCAAATGTGCACCTACAACTTGAGTGCACACACACAGATGTACTCTTTCGAGACATCTCTTCTAGTCTTTTGTCTGTTTTGATATCAGGCCATTTTGTTGTTGAGTTTTAGTTCTTTTATTAACCCCTGTCAGGTTTAGATGAAGGAGTTAGAGGCATGGCACCATTGGTAGAGAGATTGTCTGGTTGCACCAGCATCACACAGACTAAACATGGCAGTAGGTGCCTGTCATTCAGCACTCTGGAGGTAGAAAGAGGAGGATCAGGGGCTCAGACTTGTCCTCAGCTGTGGAAGGGAGAGACGGGAGACCCCGTTTCAGGGCTCAAAGACAGCTTTGTGAATGTTCTTCCCTGCCGGGCATTGTTTTTATATTTAGTTTTTACTATTTTAATTGTGTGTGCATGCTCATGTGCAAAGGCCAGAGGGCTTGTGAGGTATTTTGTGTTGACTGTTTTATCTGAATGTGTGCACCACGTGTATACTGTGCCTGCAGAGTTTAGAGAAAGACATAAGATCCTGTGGGACTGGAATTACAGACAGCTGTTATCTGCCATGTGGATGCTGGGAATTGAACTCGGATCTGGAAGAGCAGCCTGTACTCCTAACCCTTGAGCCACCTCTCCAGCCCTAGCAGTTGGGTTTCATTATATTAGTTGTATCTTGATTCACAGAAGCTTAGAATTTGTATGAGACAGGACCTCATAGTGTAGCCCAGGCTAACCTCAGACTTGCTACGTAGCTGAGGATTATTTTGAACTCCTGGTTCTCCTGATTTTCCTCCACCTCTTTACTGATGAAAATATGGATGCGTGCCACTACACCTGGAATTTTATAGTCTTAGCACCTACCTTTTCTTAGATTTTTTACATTTTGATCTTTTTTTTTTTGTTTTTCGAGACAGGGTTTCTCTGTTTGGTCCGGGCTGTCCAGGAACTCACTCTGTAGACCAGGCTGGCCTCGAACTCAGAAATCCGCCTGCCTCTGCCTCCCAAGTGCTGGCATTAAAGGCGTGCGCCACCACTGCCTGGCTTAAAGACTTATTTTATTTTATGTATATGAGTACACTGTCGCTGTCTTCAGACACACCAGAAGAGGCATCAGATCCCATTACAGATGGTTGTGAGTCACCATGTGGTTGCTGGGAATTGAACTCAGGACCTCTGGAAGAGCAGCCAGTGCTCTTAACCACTGATCCAGCCCTGATCTGTTTTTTAAAATATTTTTATTGCTGTTTGTTCGCAAGCCACATTGCACAGTTGGAGGCCAGAGAACAGCTTGAGGGAGTTGGTTTATTTTGTAAGCAGTGTGAGTCTATCACCTGCCCGCTGCATCCCCTCCTGTTTTGCCTCTGCCTTTTCATTTGTTTTTAGCCCTGCCCATAGGGGAGTTTCAGTGCTTCTAGGGTCAAGTATTCTGTTTTTTTTTTTTATTGTTTGTTTGTTTGTTTGTTTGGTTGGTTGGTTGGTTGGTTTTTTCTTTCTGGTACTATTTCTGGAATCCTGTCACTTCCTGCCAGTTTTCTTCCCCCTGAACGAAGTTCATATTTGCCCTTTTGTCCCCATCTCTTGCTGACCTCTGGCCTTTGCTTCCCTGTGCAGGTGACAACATGTACAGCTGTGAGCGATGTAAGAAGTAAGTTGTATTGGGGGGAGGAGGGCGGCCTGTCCCCAGCTTCCCATTCCCAGAGTCCTCTTGCTTACACTTGCCCCTGGGGTTCCCTCAGACAG
This sequence comes from Mastomys natalensis, assembly GCA_021653895.1. Taxonomy (NCBI): domain Eukaryota; kingdom Metazoa; phylum Chordata; class Mammalia; order Rodentia; family Muridae; genus Mastomys; species Mastomys natalensis. The sequence goes on from JAJTUV010000085.1 coordinate 2,181,326, forward strand.
CCGTACTGGCCTCCAAGGTGACTAGGGTTTGGAGGTGACTGACCAAGACTCTCATGCCCTCCTCCATAGGCTTCGGAATGGCGTGAAGTACTGTAAAGTCCTTTGTCTGCCTGAGGTGAGTGAGCCACCCTGGCCTTGGTGTACTGGGGTCCATGTGGATAGGGGTGTGTGAGTGGCCTGTGGGGCTAGGTGAAGACTGACCCGGTCCTGCACAAGCACAGAAGGCCATGGATCTTTCCTGAGAGACCCCAGGGACGGTTGACAGAGGGATCTGTCCTGACAGGTGTCCCTGAACTTGAGTTCATTCTTCTCTTGGGGACTTGCTGAGGTCCCTAAGTTAGCAGTGTAGCTGTGGTTGGTACAGTCTCCTGTAGTTGGAACAGAGACAAGACTCAAGCCAGTGTCAGAATTCTTGGGAAATAAGTGTGGCGGGCTGGGGCAGAATCAGCTGTCTACGGGGCCCAGCCCAGCTCGCTGCCAGTCCCTCTGGCAGCCACACCACAGGCAGCCAGTCCTTATGAGAAGGTGGGACTGTTAGCTCCCATGCATAGGTCTCTGATGTGTGTGATAGATTCCATGCAGATCCACAGGCCTGGGCCTGTGCAGGAGCTTATCTGTGAGCTTCCCTGTCATCTTCCCTAGATGCCCATCGTGACTGGCACCTGCCCTCTCCCCTCAGATTCTGTGTGTCCACCTGAAGCGCTTCCGACATGAGGTGATGTACTCCTTCAAAGTCAGCAGCCATGTCTCTTTCCCCCTCGAGGGACTTGACCTACGCCCTTTTCTGGCAAGGAGTGCACGTCCCAGGTCACCACCTATGACCTCCTCTCTGTCATTTGTCACCATGGCACAGCAGGCAGTAAGTATGCCCCAGCCAGGCCCCCCTTGCAGTGCCTAGTCCCTGTGGTCTCCGTCACTCTTGCTTGTCTATCAGGTGGCCACTACATTGCCTACTGTCAGAACGTGATCAATGGGCAGTGGTATGAATTCGATGACCAGTATGTCACCGAGGTCCATGAGACAGTCGTACAAAATGTGGAGGCCTACGTGCTGTTCTACAGGTGAGACTGAGGGGCCTCTACATGGCTCCCTGTGGCTGCAGTCTCTGAGCTAGCTTTCCTGAGCTTTCCTGTGGTGTCTCAGCATGCTAAGGGGTAGTAGCTCTTCATACACCCTGACCATGGCATGGCTTGGTGTCCATGCACAAGCTGGCCCCAGCTAGTGGCTCATACCACACTCTCCATTCCAGGAAGAGCAGTGAGGAGGCCATGCGTGAACGACAGCAGGTAGTGTCCCTGGCTGCCATGCGGGAACCCAGCCTGCTGCGCTTCTACGTGTCCCGAGAATGGCTCAACAAGTTCAACACCTTTGCAGAGCCGGGGCCTATCACTAACCACACCTTCCTGTGCTCCCATGGAGGTGAGCAGCCTGTGCCTGGGAGACATGAGGGTGGGGGTGGGGTAGGCCAAGCCCCAGCTCTCCGCCTGTGCTTCCTTCACAGGTATCCCACCCAACAAATACCACTACATTGATGACCTGGTGGTCATTCTGCCGCAGAGCGTCTGGGAGCACCTGTATAGCAGGTAAGTTCTGGGAGCTGGCTGGGGAGGTGGCCAGGCAGCAGAGCAGCAGCTCTTCTCCAAGTCCCAGTGAAGAACACATAGTGAGAAGCAGTCAGCCTGTGGGCTCTGCCATGGAAAGCCCTTTGAATACTGCCTTCAAGGCTCGGGTTGGCGGTAAGCTCCTACCAAGAGGCCTCTGACCTGCCCCTAGCACAGGCTCTCTGAGGTGGGCACAACTGAGCTAGCCTGAGGACTTCCAGGGTCAAGTGCGGTGACACCAAGAGGAGGCAGTTCTCCCTGGGAACCCTGTCCCAGGTTCCTGTGGAGCTGGGATTGTGGGATCTATCCTTGGCTTCCCTTGGAAGCCTTCGGGGGGCTTCCTGCCAGCTGCCAGTGGGTGGTGAGAAACAGTCCCTTAACCTGTAAGGCCTCAAGGCCGTCAACCTCAGCTCCACCTGTGGCCTCACTGCCCTGCACTCGGGCCTCAAGGCCCCTGGTGCTCCTTGGGGTGAAGCAGAGTTCTAGGCACCTTTAAGAGAAGCAGACACAGGGGACCTAGGCCAGCCTTTGTGCTCAAGAGTATGCTAGAGGGGACCTCCATGCTGATGCTGGGTCTCTTTCTCTCTCTATCCCTTCCCGAGCAGGTTTGGGGGTGGCCCTGCTGTGAACCATCTATATGTGTGCTCCATCTGCCAGGTGGAGATTGAGGCCCTGGCCAAGCGCAGGAGAGTGGAGATTGACACTTTCATCAAGGTGTGTGTGGGCACCAGGCTGAGTGAGAGTGCTCTACAGAGTGGTGGAGGTCAGGGCTGAAGGGCCCTGTGCTAGCACAGGCATTGGCTGTAGGAAGTACAATGCTCTGCTCGGGCCTTGCTTCAGTGGTTCGAGCTGAGTGTCACAGGAGCGCTGCTGTCCCTGGCAGCACTTGTAGCTGAGGATTGCTAGGCTCTACACTCTCATGTGGAAGGTGCCTGAGACTCACGGAAAGTGTGAGGACCTTGTTACCTGGGGAGTGGAGCACTGGCCTGTCAGGAATTGGGGCAGGGATTGCTGTGGGTGGGGCCATGCCAATCCTCATACTGGTTACAACAGGACATAGGACAGGTCCTCAAGCATTTAAGATAGTGGGTAGAAGTATTTAGCCCAGCAGTGGTGGCGCACTGCATTTAATCCCAGCACTTGGGAGGCAAAGGCAGGCGGATTTCTGAGTTCGAGGCCAGCCTGGTCTACAGAGTGAGTTCCAGGACAGCCAGGGCTACACAGAGAAACCCGTCTCGAAAAACAAAAACAAAAACAAAAAACCAAAAAGAAATAGTATCTAAGGTACCTTGTGGCATGAAGAGGCACTAGTGCCGGCCTGTGGGTGTGGCTTAGCACCTGTAATGCCTTGGTACCGTGCCCAGCTCAAGCACTGGAGCTATTGGAATGGTGAACCATGTAAGCAGATGTTCTGTCTAGTCAGGGGAGAGAGTAGCATCTGTCTGTGAGCTGGTCGGCTTGAGAATGTGCTAAAGGCGATATCAGCCATGACCTGGTTGGTAAGTGGGGGAATTGGGAAGTGTAAGATTTATTTCATGTGTTTGAATGTTTTGCCTGTATATATATTTATGTGTACCATAGTTGCCTAGTGCCCTCAGAGGTCAGAGGAGAGTGTCATAATTGGAGTTATAAATGGTTGTGACCCACCATGTGGTTGCTGGAAATTGAAGCCAGGTCCTCTGGAAGAGCAGTGAGTGCTCTTAACCACCGAGCCGTCGCTCCAACCTTATGAATTTTCTCTTTTCTTGAATGTGCAAAGGAGTCATTGATTTTCTGCCTGGGTTATGCAGTGTTTCTGAGAGACTCAGGGCCTGGGGTGGGACTTTGGGAAGTCATGATTGACTGCGCCCTGTCTGCCCTACCCCACAGCTGAATAAGGCATTCCAAGCTGAGGAGTCTCCCGCAGTCATCTACTGCATCAGCATGCACTGGTTCCGAGAGTGGGAGGCTTTTGTCAAGGGGAAGGACAGTGGTGAGTGGTGCCCCAGGCCTTCTGGGCCAGGACCTGCCTAGCAAGTCTTTAGTGCTCTATCCCAGGGACACGAGAGCATGGATTTCTCCAGGCTGGCTCCACTCTTCTCCCAGCCACTGTGGCAGAACACTGTTCCTACCCTGCATCCCCTGTCCACTCCTGCTGACCTCTGGGCAGCTGCTCCTCCCTCCTGCAAGGCCGTGACCTTGGAGTTTGATTGCCTCCTTGGTGAGTAGTTCTAGACCTTTCAGAAGGCTGGAGGACTTGGTTGACCCCTTGGATTGCAGGAATGGAGACGCCTTGTAATAAGTGAGCTGTCAGGATTCCTCAGAGTCACAGGAAAGAGTAGCAGGCCTGGATCTGGGCCACCTCACAGCCAGGCTCTCGGGTGCCTGGCAGGTTGGCAGAGCCCAGAAGTGTCATGTGCCAGGCCTTTGCCTCCTTCTTAGAGCATGAACAGCTAGCGCTGGAGAGTGCTGGGTTACTGTTGCCCACACGCTGTTCCCTGCTGGCTGCAGCAGTCCGTGCGGCTGTGGTTGGGGACGGAACTCTGGGCTTCTGTCCACAGCCTGGCTGCTGACCTTGTCTTCCACCAGCTCTGAGCTGGGCAGCACTCTCCAGCTGCCCAAACCTCTGTCCTGTGTAAGCAGTTCTCCTTTCCCATAGGCACGGAGGGTTAGGTGAGGAGGGATCAGGAAAGCGCACTCAGTACAGGGCAGCACCCCATGCCCGTTGCCAAAACACTGGTCTAAAACCAACTCCTGGGTCCAGAGTCCTGAGAGGTTGGGTTAGAATCAAGAGGAAGGCTTTGGTGTACCAAGTGTGCTCTGTTAGCCATGGCTCTACCTGAGGCCAGGCTGGCCCCTGTAAGCCTTGATGAAGGGGTTAGTACTACCTGTAATACTAAGCTGTCTATTCCAGAGCCTCCCGGGCCCATCGACAACAGCAGGATTGCACAGGTCAAAGGCAGTGGCCATATCCAGCTAAAGCAGGGTGAGTCTCCCAGGACCCACTAGCCCAGCCAGCCTTTTAACCTTCAGACCAGCAGGTTACCATGGGAGTTCCTGTCCTTCCAAGCTCAGGAAGCTTTGCCGTTTGTCTCAAAGTCTTTATCCAAGTCCAGGCCCAGAGGCCTTGTAGGGGATTTCAGGTACTTGGCCTCTGTGCAGGTCCTCCAGACCCTGGGAAACGAGAGACAACAGCCAGAGCGTGTCCCCATGGGCTCCTAGAGAGAAGGGTATTTCTTTTTTTTTTTTTTTTGGTTTTTCGAGACAGGGTTTCTCTGTGTAGCCCTGGCTGTCCTGGAACTCACTCTGTAGACCAGGCTGGGCTCGAACTCAGAAATCCGCCTGCCTCTGCCTCCCAAGTGCTGGGGTTAAAGGCGTGCACCACCACCGCCCGGCGAGGAAGGGTATTTCTAGGTGCAGCAGCTTTTTGGGCTTGTGTTTACTGTCCGTCCCCTCTGGGCACTGTCCCCATCCTCATCCCCAGGGTTCTGTACCTAGCAGGAGTCTCCCCTGAGGACTGGACACAGTGTGGCCTCTGTGTAAGTGTGCCTCTCCTATTCCACAGGGGCTGACTATGGGCAGATTTCTGAGGAGACCTGGACCTATCTGAACAGTCTATATGGGGGTGGCCCTGAGATTGCCATCCGGCAGAGTGTGGCCCAGCTCCCAGACTCAGAAAGCTTGCACGGAGAACAGAAGATTGAGGCTGAGACCCGGGCTGTGTGACTTGGGCCATGCTGAGTTGCTGTGGCTGGCCCTACTCCCTCTCCTGACAGCCCTGCATCCCTCTGAAGGCTGTGTCCTGCTGTGTGCCCACCGTCCCTGAAGGCTGGTATTCAACATTCCCCAGAGGGTGTGTCTGTGGCCTGCAGCTGAGCTGCTGTGTGCCTGGTACAGAGGCTGAGAGCGGCCGGCCCGCCTTGAGAGATGCTGGGAAATATATTCGCTCAGACTTCTGAGGACTCTGACTGTCATCGCTGTGTCCCCTAGACTCGTCCTCTTGCTAACTTGGGCCCAGCTTTTGTCCCAGGAGCCCCATGCTGCCCCTTAGCCAATGCTGTCCCCTAGGATGGGGGCTAGGAGCGGCTGCACCTTTTGGGTATTATCTGCTGTGTACTTAGCCCAACACCGTGGGGACTCAGAGAGGTACATGTCCATGCACAGGGGCAGAATGGCTAGGAGCTCTGTGTGTAGGCCAGCAGCCCCTCGGAATCACGATGGAGGCCCCAGCTGCCTGTGTTTGTTCTGTTGTGCTTGGAACAGAGAAAGTGCAAGCTTTGCTTTAGAGGGTAGAGGACCTGCCACCTTGTCCTGCTGAGACCACTGGTAGATTGGTTGTCATTTGCCCTTTGAAGTGGCTCCTAAGTCCCTAGGGGGAGGGCAAACAGATACCTCATGCACTGGCCCACTATTTGATGCTTGCTCAGCCTCTGTGTGGTCTAGAGAGAGCCTGATCCCCTGCCCCATCCCCTAGCCTTGCATCTAGTGACCAGCTCTGAGGGAATGTGATCTGTGGCCTCTCACACAGGCATGTGTCTAGAGTGTTCTGCTAGGCTTTGGCAGAGGGACTGGGGCCTGCTGAACCTACAGAGACTGCCCTGTGTCTGGGTCCTAGAGAAACCTGACCTGAACGTCCAGGGCACAGTGTTCAAAGCTAAGTCTGGGGTGGTGAGGGGGGATCCTGGGACCAAGAGGGCTCCAGTGGCCACCCATCTCTTCAGAAGTGGTCACCAGCAGCTCAGCCCAAAGACCTGGGTGTTTAGTGTCCCACTGTAGTGGGTGGCATGTGGATCCATGGCCAGCTGCTGCTGGGATGTGCCCTGTTGGCTGCCATCTTTTGAAGTCTCTGCTGTAGAGCCCTTAGTTCATTGCACTACTGTGACGCAGTCTGGTTTGTGTTCAGAATGTCACAATAAATATGTGTTCCTCTCCTGCCCGTAGCTTATACTGTGACACTGTGGTGTTTGCCTTCAATGGTGATGAACGCAGCCAGAGGCCCTGTGGAAGCTTCTGGGAGGAGCTGGAACACTTGAAATACCAACTGTGTCTTTCCTGGAACCCACCAACCCCACAGAGGGCCCTGCAGGGTGTCAATGGCCAGCACGTCCCGCATGCCCGTTTCCTAACTCCAGTCCTGTCTATATTTGCTTTCTGGGGAGAAGAATTAGAGTATGTATTACTTGAAAAGCATTGAGTCAGGGGCTTGGAGTGTAGCTCAGTAGTCAAGCATTTCCCAGTCTTGTGAACAGATGGTGGCCATTGATGTCCCATCATACTGAAGGGTTTTAGGAGTGAGAATAGAAAGCAAGGTTAAAACCTTCCCAAAGCCAGAAGTAATGATGTACATGTAATGAAGTAATGATGTGCCCGGCATTTGGAAGGCAGAGGGATGAGGGTCAAGAGTTCAAGATCATCCTCAGCTGCATAGTGAGTTGGAGGCTAGCCTGGGCTATAGGACTCCATCTCAAAACAAAAAGTCCACTAAATAAAAAACACCTGTAGGGCTGGGAATGTACCTCAGCTGATAGAGTGTCTCTGCGATGCATGAAACCCTGGGTTCAGTCTCCACCTCTTAATCCAGGAGGGCGGAACCAGCTTGAAATAGAAGCTGCAGGATGAGGTCATCCTTGGCCACCTGATGTGTCAGAGGCCAGCCTGGACTACATGAGCCCCCATGCCCTGCCTCTGTTTACGTTACACGTTACTACATGTGTGTAGCTTCCTAAGGTGAAATTCTGTTATTTCAGGGGCTTGGCAACTGTAGGGAGATGGGCAAGCTGGAAATAGATCCCGACCTGCCTCCACACACTTGTGTAGTTTTTCTTGAAATAAACACCCAGCTCTTAGGCTCTGGTGAGCCTGTATCTAGCTACCAGTCAGTGGCTATTAACCCACGCCCAGCAACAAAGCAAGTTCCTGGGGCTGGGGAGGCAGGACCAGCCTCTAGCCCTAGGGCGGATTGTTTGAGGAAGAGCCTAGGGAGGACAGTGCCTCTCTGTGGAACCGGTGACCACCCCTGCAGAGCATCCGGGGGAACAGGACACATGTGTCCTTGGGGACACATGCAGGTCCTAATTGTCTGTGGTTCTGTCCACAAAGTTGCATGGGCTGCGTCAGCAAGCGTGTCCTCTCTGCCCGTGCTCTGCTTTAGATCCAGGGCAAAGACAACCGTCCTGAGCGGTTTGCGGAGCGGTCTGCACTGCCGAATTTTGACCAGGCTTCCTCTCTCTTCAGGACCATGCTTAATGGGGCAGGGGAATTGGTATAGATGCACCATACCTACCTGCAGGGATCCTGAAAGGGAGCAGCTAACCTTGTAGAGTGAGCATGCCAGGACCCCTGTGGTCCTCACGTGGAGGGCTGAAGCACTCAGCAGGGCTCACCTGGACCATAAGAGCCTGCATAGACTGTTGGGTACTATCCTTTTCTGGGACACTGTGTCCAGCAGGACACTGCAAGACTGGAAATATCTTCCTGCCTGCCCAGTTCTAAGGACAAAAGCACACGTGAGCATTTTGTTTATATTATCTTCTTGTAGCCCTGAGACGTCCCCAGTTGATGTCACTAGAAACCAACTGGACAGAGACAGTCAGGGCCTAATGGGAACCTGATGTGACTGGTGACACAGAGGGGCTGCTGGGTGCTGCTGTTGGCTACCTTCCCATGTTTGGACATCAGAGGGAAGGACTACAGGGACAAAGGAAATGAGGACTCTTTGAGTGATGGGCAGAGCCAGAAGACATGGACCCCTCCAAGCTTAGTCTACCTTGTTTGCTGACGCAGGGCTCTGCTATATGTCTCAGGCTGGCCTGGAACTCTTGAAAGCCGGGGTTACAGCTGTGCCCCACCATGCCCAGCTGCCATATTCACTGTCCAGCCACTACCTACTTTCTCAGGACAGTGCTCATGTTTGATAGCAGCAATTTATGAGTTCCTTTCTTTGGAATTCACTTATTTTGGGAGTGTTGGAGTTGGGTTGCAGCTGTACACGTGAAGGTCTGAAGAGAACCTTCCAGAGTCGGTCATCACCTGGGATAGAACCCAGGTCCAGGTCACCAGGCACAGCCACAAAGACTTCTACTTTGCCGCCTCCATCCCCTGAGCTGCCCAGCAGCAGCAGATCCATCTTGTGGATCTCACAAACCTAGAATTTTACTGTAAGCAAGCATGAGGCTCTGATATTGGAGAGGATGAGGGGGGAATGAGGGATTTTCCTCACCCCCAATCCCCAGCCATCTTAGGCATCTCCCCATAGTCACTGGTTAGGGATGCTACTCCAGTTCAGCTTTCTTCCACTAGGGGTCAACATTTCCCTCACCAAGACACCTGGGGCCTGGGTGTGGCCAGGGCAAACTGGGGTTGCTGAGAAGGAAAGGAACTACAGCCCACCTCCTGGATTGGAGCCCTGTTGCCTGCTTTGTCAGAGTGTCTGAGCCAAGGAGACACCTGGCCCAGATCCAGATTCCTTTCTGAATGAACAACCAAGTCCTTAAAGAACATTCTGGAAATGGCTTTCCAAAATAAATCTTTTGCTAGCAACAGTCACCTGGTGCCCTCTAGAATGGTAATTTATTTATTAGCCCAGACCAGCCTTGAACTGGCCCTGGCCCTCCTATGTCCACCTTCTGAGTAGTACAGGCTTTCAAAGCCAGCTGTGGGACCTTGCTCTCCAACAGGCAAGCCAGTGAGTACCAGGCCTGTGCCACCCACTCGTTTTAAGACAGGGTCTTACTATGTAGTCCTAGCTGGCCTCAAACTCACCATGTAGCATTAGGCTGGCCTGGAACTCACAGAGATCCTCCTGTCTCTTCCTTCCCAGTGCTGAAATTAAGGGTATGTGCCAATCTTCCAGGTCTGCATGTGGTCCTTGGGAACCAAAGGGTGCTGACTTGGCTTGAGGATCTAGTCACTGGGAAGAGAAGTGGAAGTGGACCATGGCTATGTCCTCCTGCTGCTTAAACTCCCACACACGTTGGCATCCCTGAGGCCAGAGGCCAGCCAGCTGGAGGAGGAGGGGCAAGAAAGGAAATCTTCGCTCAGCAGGGAGCCAACCCCATCAGCACCCCTCCCTCCACGTGCCTGCCATTCTTGGACACAATGTGTCACTGTGATATGACTTGGAAGTGACATTTATAGATAAAGGTCCCTAGCCTCCCAAAAGGAGTACAATGACTCCTTTCGAGTTTACATAGTGACAGAGAAGACCAGAGGTTAGCCATCAGCCCTGGGAGCTTCTGTGACTAGAATCCCTTCCTCCTTCCCTACCTGGATGTGTGTGTGTGCACACTTTTTTATGGATGTGTTCATCAACTTACATGTATGAGACCAGATCAATACCATTGGGTATTACCCTCTGTCATTATCTTAAGTTATTTGAGGTAGGTCCCACTGTGTAACCTTGCGTGTCCTGGATGGAACTCACCATGTAGACCAGGCTGGCCTTGAACTCACAGAATTCCACCTGCTTCTACCTCCTGAGAGCTGGGATTAAAGACGCATGCCTCTGAATTTTTGAGCCATCAGTGGGTGGCTGGGAAGTTCCTGCTTTTGTGCCAGCCCCCCTTTAGTGTTGGGGTGCAGGCACTCACTTGCTGTGCTCAGCTTTTTACCCACTAAGTCATCTCCCCAGGCCCACCGTCATTTCTTCATATAACAGAGAACCACGTACGCTACAAGTTATACTTTATTTAACATTGAAAGGACTAACATTTAATTACACAGGTAAGAGTGCCTTCTACTGAAAGCACTTTGTTTGGTTTTAATTCACCTCCAGAGACACAGGCAAGTCCAAGACCTGACAGCTGTGAGGGTCTTCCCAACAGTGCTATGCCCTCAAGGCGTGCACACACACACACACACACACACACACACACCACACACACACACATGCGCGCGCACACACATATGCAGACACATGCACGCACACACGATTTAAAAGGTGCTTGATGTCAGGCTAAAAGAGAAGTTGGGGCCATTATTAGACACATTCTGCATGTTATATGTACAGACACAAAATCAAAAAGAAACACAAAACTGCAGTTTCTGGAAAAATACTGGCAGGAACGGAACTTTTTTTTTTTTTTTTTTTACTTCCCGTGGACATTCTACTTTCACTACAGGTGCCACCAGAGGCATAGCGGCCTCCCTGTTTGTTATTTGGCCTGGTCCCACTGAGCATGCTCAGACTAGAGGGAGGAGCCATTGCAGCTTCACATCCTGCATAGGGAAAAAAAGCGGTAAATGTCAAGTGTCTTTTATTTTCATCTCTAAGTCATTTGCAGGGCAGGTTCTCTTACAGTGAGTCACTCTGGTATCAGCACACTAGCAGCTAGGGGTGATGGGCAGTGGGCCCTGGGGACAGGGAGTGTAAGAGCCTCTGGGGAAATCCTGCATTCCCTTCCCCCCACAACTGGTACAATCCACAGGATTTCCACGGCAGACCGTCTACTCAGAGAACGGCCTGAAGATGCTTATCCTCCATCCTTTCTGGATGTCGGTAGTACAGGAAGTTAAAAAAATAAGTGAAGGGACACAGAACAGGCACAGGCTTTAACAGTCATCCGAAGAAGGTTGGCAGCTTCTCCATTTTACTTTTGTGGCAAGAGCCTTCCTCATCCTTCATGCATTAATGAGATCTGTGAACAGACCTGTAAAAACCACTCTGGCTCCTCATGGAGGGGACAGTGGCAGCCTAACTCGGTGAAAATCAGAGGTTCTGGAGATAGATGCCTGGTAACCTGCTAGAGCAGAGCTGCCTGGACCACAGGTCAGACTGACTGTCAGGCCTTGACAGTCTTCACTCTTAGGTACCAGGCTTCCATTCCAATCCCTAGGTCTTCCTCATGTGAGTCCTAGGCAGCCTTGCAGGGGCCCCAGAGAGCAGTGTGCCAGACCCTGGGCTTGGTCTTACTTGGGAGGAGGCAGGGCGAACAAAGCCTGAAAGCTAATCCTTGCTCTTGAAACCCAAAGCCAGGACCCTGTCAGCTGCTCCCCACCATGGTACCCTCCCTTCTGCTGTGAGGTTGACAGTGCTTTCTGCAGGGTGGTATGCCAGCCCCACTTTGTGGAGAATGTCTGCATTTCCACAAAGTACAGGCCCAACCCTGAGGACCTGCCCTCTCTGTCCCTGTCTCTCTGGGTTTTAAGTATCCCATGTCTTTCATCTTCTGACTTGATGCTAGCTAAGCTACCAACTCCCAGGGGAAGATGCCGACTTCCTGGAGCTCATGCTTGTGGGGCGCCCTTCAAAGGGGCTCGTGGCCCAGTCTTGAGTGCTTCTGTACTGGGAAAGGAGAGAGAGTGTGGCTCTAAGATGCGAGGGACCACCTCGGTTCTCCCTCAAAGCTCTAACATTCTAGCAGGGAAACAGCTTCAAAAGCAAGCTCCATCCATTCTCCGGGGCTTCTAGAAAATAGGATCCGATGCAGAAGCAGTGACCAGAGCCATGGGAGGACCACAAGAGGCACAAGGTCTTTGGTGGGAACATAGGAGAATCTTCAAATGCTACTTATGGGACTTGGCAGGCCTGCCTTACAGTAATGAGCTAGTGTGGATGTGAGGCCCTCCATCACAGGGTACCATGAACAGGTAGACAGCACTCATAGAAAGTAGACACAGACAAGAGTAGGGCTGGCCCACAAGCTGGATTTGGGACTCCCATATGGACCTTCTTGGGCCATGTAGATGGTTTAGAACCAAGTCGGGGTGAATGGGGCTGGGTGCCCCAGTTCGACCATAGATCCCCTGGGATAGAGTATGGACAATAACAGTGCTGGGTGATGGGGAGGGCCTGAGGCAGCAGCCTCTGGAAAGGACACATTTGACGATGAGTCCCAAGAGACACATGGATGACAGGTGGGCACTCAGTCCACCTGATGCACAACTGGCCCTCCTTGTCAGGATTGTTAGTCACCAGGAAACCAGCGGCGACAGTTGACAAAGGCACAGTGTGAGATGTGCAAGGAGTGGCCAGGCGATGAGCAGGTGGACTGAGAGCCCGGAAGGAGCAGGACACAGGGCACAAGTCCAGCTGTCCTGGTGGCCTGTGTGGAAGGGAGTGAAGTGGACAACCCCCATAGTGGGCTGCGGAAGAGAAATACCCATGCCTTACAGTAGGCAGAGGAAATGGCAGAGCCACAGGAGCATGCTGTGAAGGAGAAGGGGAGACAGGATATGGGGACCCAGCTTTCAGGTGGGCTGGAGGATGCCCAGCTAGCCGGAGTGGTGCTGGGGGCATGTGGGGACAAGGGGCTGGACGATGGTGGCTCCTGGGAGGCTCACGGGGACTCTGGCCTTGTGCACCACGCCTTTAGGAACCTACGGCACAAAAAGAAAGAAGAAAAACCCTGAGTTAGAGAAAGCAGCAGGTGAGAGGCAGGCGGTTCGCCGCTGGCAAACTGCTTGCCTTGTGGGGAAGGGAGGGGTTTGATTAACTGGTTACCACAGCGGCTCTGCCATGGGGAGCTTTCGAGACTTTTATCTTCTGTTGGAGACAGGCTCTCATGTAGTCTAGGGTCACCTCAAATCTATATATAGCTGAAGATGAACTTAAACTCATGATCCTTCTTTTTCTGCCTCCCATACTCTACATGACAGCCTGGCTTTTTATTTCCCATGTTTAGCTGGCCCCATTTCTAGACCAAAAAGATTAATAAGGTTTCCCACTTGCTCATCTTCTTCACAAACTTAACTTTTTTTTTTTTTTTTTTTTGGTTCAGGATGGTGTGAGGAAGTTAAAGGGCAAATTCTCTCTCCCATTGCAACCATAGGTCTCTGTAGTAAGATGGACCCTTTGGTGACAGGGGAACCTGAGGCTGTCCAGGCCTCATTAAGGCGAAAGCTCTCCATCGCCAGAGGCGAGGCAAGATGCAAGAAAGGCAGATGCTCCAAGCCCTCAGGACAGGACGGGGAAGATCGGAGAGGCAGAATTATTTGGGAGAGGAAATAAAGCATTTGGCTTGAAAAGTCCTCAGTACTAGAGATGAAAGAGTTATACTTATTACGGAGAATAATGTTCTTGAAAAAGAGAAAAATCACTTAAAATACACAGCACTGAGAAAAATAATAATATTATTAGAGAGGCAGATACGAGGGCGACAGAGAGATTCTTTTCTCTTAGGATAAGAATAGAAAGACGCAATCACGATGGCTATATTCAAACAACTTACTCAGAGCCCAGGGCTTTACAATAAAGTCAAGTGCGCAGCAGTCAGCCGGGGACCTAGCTACAGTGCAAGAGTCCAGGGGCCTCCCCAGCAGTTATAAAAACAAAAAGGTGGTTAGGCAGAAGAATAACAAATAAAACAGACAACACGGTGTAAGGCATCCTTCTAGGTTCCAAATTGCAATATATACAAATATACCCTGCAGTGTAGGATCACGGACATGGTCAACAGAAATGATGTCAAAAGCCACCAGACTGCAAAGGGTTGGAGGAGTCTAAGGAGTTTGGCAATGGTTAAGTACATCATGATACCAGAGAGAAAGTGCTCTTGCGTTATTTATTTTTTTTTTTAAATCTGAGAAGTGCTTTGAGTTTCTGGGAGTCAGGAACAGCAGCTGGGCCATTGAAGTTAGAGGAAGGAGGGCAGGGTCTGCAAGAGGCTAGGTGGGCATGGCTCCTGGGCAGCTAACCTCAGATGTGCTCCTCAGCTAAAAGAAAGCTGCAGGTAGCTCGGCTTTCTCTTTATTTATTTATTTTCTCTTTTGAGACAAGATCTCACTCTGTAGCCCTGGCTGGCCTGGAATTCACTATGTAGACCAGGCTGGCCTTGAACTGAAAAATGATCTACCTTTGTCTGGGTCCCAAGTGCTGGGATTACAAGCATAGACCACCACACCCAACTGTCTAGTTTTTATTTTTACATTGATTTGCTTGTGCTTTGTGTGGCTGTGCACATATACCACAGTGCGTGAAGGTCAGAGGTCAACTTCTGGGACACAGGTGAACTTTTGGGAGTTGGTCTTTTTCTTCAACCATGTGAGTCCCGGGGACAGGACCCACATTCATCAGGCTTGGGGACAAATGTCTTCACCTACCGGGCCACCTTCCCCTACCACATCTCCAATCTCCCTTTTCAAACAGCAGCTATTGGAAGAAATTTCCATGTTCACCACTGAGGAGACAGAAACTACAAAGTATCACTTAGCCGGGCAGTGGTGGCGCTCGCCTTTATCCAGCAACTTGGAGGCAAGGCAGCGGATTTCTGAGTTCGAGGCCAGCTGGTCTACGAGTGATTCCAGGATAGCCAGGACACCACAGAGAAACCCTGTCTCGAAAAACCAAAAAAAGAAAAAAAAAAAAAAAAAAAAAAAAGTATCACCAGTTTGTCAATGTTGGTCAGTATCCTAAGTGGTCAACTTAATAGCACACACTTAAACCAGGACCGTTTGCAACTGACCTTCCTGACTCCAACCTGCACACAGAGAGAAACCTGCCGCTTCACCGGCAGACCGTTCACCAGCTCACCATGACACTCTTTGAGACTTTTGAGTTTTGTTTTAAGACAGGGTCTATCTTATGTAGTGCTAGTTGTCCAGGACTAACTATGAACACTATCACAAGAACGCGGGCAGCCTCTGTCTACAGTTGGAGTGGTGCCGCCTTTAATCCAGCACTCAAGAGGCAGAGGCAGGTGGATTTCTGTGAGTTTATAAGTCCAGCCTGGTCTACAGAGTGAGTTCAGGCTGTCCCGTATAGCCAGGGCTACACAGAGAAACCCTGTCTAGAAAAATCAAAAAGAAGAAGGAGGAGGAGAAGGAGAAGAAGGGAGGAGGATGAAAAAGAAGAAGAGGAGGAAGAAGAAGATAGGAGGAGAGAGGAGGGAGATAAAAAGAGGAAGATAGAAGGATGGAGAGAAGATGAGGAGGAAGAAAAGGAGGAGAAGGAAGAGGAGGAGGGGGAGATCACAGCCGAGGAGTGAGTCTGTAGCGGATAAAGGGGGTTGCTCCTTCTATTCCCAGTCTTTGTAGCCGTCTGCTCACACGCCCAGTGTGTCCGTCCTCCTACCTACTCAGCGGGCTCTTCGGGGGTTCAGGGCACCTGCAGGGGGAATTTAATTCTGCTCCTGAAGGAGCCCCACAATGGCTGACTTTAAAGCACTGTGACAACAAAAGTTACTGGAAGGCAATGCACAACTACAAACTGATGTGTACTGACCAGGGCCGGCGTCGTCGTCAGCTTGGTTCAGAGACTGCACCAGACTGTGAGGCGCGGTCTGCTGGGCTTCAGGAAGGGCACAGGGACGTCTTTGTGCCACTTTCGTAACTGCCAAGAGCAGTCATTGATACAAAATATTATCTTTATCTCAGCCATCACAAGGCTGAGGCACGGGAATTGTGAGTTCTACACTAGCTTGGTTACACTGCCTCAAATTAAAAAAAAAAAAAGCAAGCACACACCTTTAATCCCAGCACTGAGGAGGCAAAAGCAGGTAGATCTCTGAGTTCAAGGCCAGCCTGGTATACGAGGAAATTTCAGGATAGCCAGGGCTACACAGAGAAGCCCTGTCTCAAAACCAAAAAAAACAAAACAAAACAAAACAAAACAAGGGGGGAAAAAAGGAAACTAGATGTGGATAGATGCTTTTTCATTTTTCTCATTTTGGCTCATTTATGGTTGGCTCTGGATGGCCTTGAGGTGGGCTGTCATGATGGGTACCATTCAGTCCTGGGCTTGGCAGCTATCTCTGCACATGCCTAGTGTCATTCTCTGCCCCCAGCATCAGTACTGACTAAAAAAATGCAAATTCCCACATGGCCCAGATTCCTTTAAAACACTAAGACCCTTTACTTTATTCTGCCTGTAATTAGGCAGGTCACATGTACCAGAGAAACCAAAGCCTCTGCTAAAGTCTAACTTTGGGTCTTACAGATGTCAAAGATTAAAAGGAAAAACAGTCTTCCACTTAAAGGGGACATGCTGAGTTCGTTGCCTGCAATGGCTGACGCACAAGGTCTGTCACAGCGAAGCCGGTCCTCTGACCACAAACAGGAATGGAACCAAGTCTGAGAAAAATCACGCCACAGGGCGTTGGGGCACCCAGCTGCTGCACAAGCTTGGCTCAACAGCTTGACGAGTCTCTACCACCCCCCTGGTCCATCAGATGGAGCCAGATGATGAATGTCAAGTCAAAATTAATCGCTCAAGGAGCACGCCTTCCCAGACCTCCTTTGGTTGTCTGGGAGACTCAGACAATAAACAGATAACACAGGGAACCTGAGCTGGAGCTTTCAGGTACTTGGTATGGGCACCAAGAAAACGTTACAGGCTTTACTCAGGGGCAGGAGATGTTACCTCCATCCATGAAGGGACTTTTATTATTTATTTATTTTTACTGGATCTTACTCTGTAGCCCAGGCTAGCCTGAAACTCATTTGCATGCTCCTGACTCGGCCTCCTGAGTGCTGGGATTATAGGCATGAGCCTCTGCCGTACAGTTTTTTAAATCTACACATTTTGTTGAATGGAAGAGAAACGCCGATCAGATTTCAAACAACACAGTTGTAAGCTGGCTGGTGGCAGTTCTGCACACAGCCAAGTTGGACAAGACGCCCCCAGTTCCCCCAGTGTCTGAGTCACTTGCTCTCTGCTGACCTGTAACAACCACAGTGGTGGGGAGCGACAACTCCAATGCTTTTCAAGGTTTGTGTTTTGTTTTAAGTGGATTAAATATAAGTCTTAGCACCTTTGGCATTTTTGTCTAAATAGACTTCGACGTAGGAAGTGGGGACGTAACCCTCCTCATCTTCGTTTCTGCGGATGCGAGTCCACCCATCGCCTTTGTCCTCCTCAATCACACTCAGCGTTTCTCCTTCAACTACGGAAATGGTGCCTTCGTTCTGACCTGGAGGAGTAAAGAGAGGTGTGAGGTCTCAGGCAGTGCTGGGGGGGAGATGGGGGGGAACCCCGGCCATGGCGTACTAGAGACAAGGTGAGATCTGTGCACAGAATGTCCCCTTGGTCCTCCGATGTATGCTAGGTCCTCTGCCCTAAGTGCTTTCCTTCTGCACGTGCATCTAGGTTCCTCCTACCATCTGTGGACCCTTCCTCAGGTCCTCTGAAGGACACCCCTCTCCCTCCCACCCCCAACTCCTGCCTCATAAGCCTTGGGGAACCTCTCCTCTAAGCCACTCCCCTCAGGGGCTCTCCTGGGCCAGCGGCAGAGGAAAGGGTCCTCAGCCTCCACAGACCCTCATCTCTCCTTTTCTGCCATTTCCTGAAATCAAGGTTCTACTTTTCCGATTCTCTTTGATGTTGCCTAGTAGTCTAGGAAACCCGGGGTCACTGGGACACTGGTCTTTCCCCATGGCATCTCTGAGGACCAAAGAATGAGCCATCAGGCTAGTCTTGGCTCTCCTCTACCTGTTTTGCTCATCTCTTTCAACCACAGTATGGCTGTGTCCTCTTTGTAGCCAAGACCCCCCTAAGACAGTTTTCTTTTTTTTTTTTTTTTTTTTGGTTTTTGGAGACAGGGTTTCTCTGTGTAGCCTGGCTGTCCTGGAACTCACTCTGAGACCAGGCTGGCCTCGAACTCAGAAATCGCCTGCCTCTGCCTCCCAAGTGCTGGGATTGAAGGCGTGCGCTACCACTGCCTGGCCTAAGACAGTTTTCTAAGATAACTTAAAAGCCAGCCACACCTGTAAGCCTGTTTGTAGGCTGTGTGATGGTTAGCTCTGTCAGCAACCTAAAACCACTTAGGAGGAGGTCAGGTAGGAATTGTGTACAGCAGGCATCTATAGGTATGTCTGTGTCTGTGGGAGGCTGTCTTTTTTTTGTTGTTGTTGTTCCCCAAGAGTTTCTCTGTGTAGCTCTGGCTGTCCTGGAGCTCTCTCTGTATACCAGGCCTGCCTCTGCCTCTGCCTCCTGTGTGCTGGGATTGAAGGCATGTGCCACCACCACTTGAATGGTAGGAAGCTGTCTTAACCACCGTAATTGATGGCAAATCCCTGGTTTATGTCCTGGGCTGTGTAAGAGTAGAGGCTGGCTTAGCACAGGCATGACCAGCCATTTCAAGTGTCTGCCTTGGCTCCCCTGCTAGGATGGACTGGGACCTGGTCTGTGAGCTAAGATTAACCCTTTCTCCCCTGACGTGCTTACTGTCAGGATATTTCATCCCAGCAATAGAAATGAACCAGGGCAGGGGCAAACGGTTTAAGAACTGTCAGCAGGGTCATTGTGTGTTTGTTTTGTCAGTAACACAAAGCAAAGCTTCGCTGGTACAGCCTTTATCACAGTGAAACCCTTGGTCCTCCAAGGCTCTGAGAATCCTGTAGGATCCATCAGCTCACTCATCCTAGCGCTCCATGTTTCCCTGGTCCTCACCTCTTCTCTCACAGCATCCTCTGCACCTCTCTGGCCTGCATCACGTCCAGGCGGAGGCACAGTGCTGATGCTCTACCCGGTCCCTGGCTGATCCCATGTGGGGGCAGTGGTGTGCCTGGCAGCAGCTTACACGCCATCAGCAGCTCCTTAGTGCTGGCCAAGTAAAAGCAAACACTTCTTTTCCTCACCCAGGTACTCTATACTTACCCTGAGACGTGTGCGTGCGTGCGTGCGTGCGTGCGTGCGTGCGTGTGTGTGTGTGTGTGTGTGTGTGTGTAATGTGTCAGGGTGTAGTGTGTGTGGTGTGTGACGTGTGTAGTGTGTATGTGTGTAAGAGTGTGTAGTGTGTGAGTGTGTAACATGGGTGTGTGATGTGTGAGTGTGGAGTGTGTGAATGAGTATGTAGTGTGTGTGTGAATGAATATGTATGTGTGTGAGTATGTGACTGTGTAGTGTGTAAGAGTGTGTAGTGTGTGAGTGTGTAACAGGGGTGTGTGGTATGTGAGTGTACAATGTGTGTACTGTGTGTGATGTGTGAGTGTGGAGTGTGTGAATGAGTATGTAGTGTGTGTGTGTGAATGAATATGTATGTGTGTGAGTGTGTAGTGTGCAGTGGCCAGAAGTTGACGTCAGATGGCTCCCTTATTGAGTTTTCATCTTATTTATTCATTTAAATTTCTTTTACTGGAACTGGAGATATGGCTCAATGGTTAAGAGCGCTAGCTGCTCTTGTGAAGGACCTGGGATTCAGTTCCCAGCACCTACATGGTGGCTTGCAGCCATCTTAACTTCAGTTCCAGAGGACCCAATGCCCTCTTCTGGCCTCCACAGGCACCAGGCACTACTCACGTGGTCGCAGACTCACATGTAGGCAAAACACTCATACGCATAAAACAAATACATATATATATGAGAGAGAACTGTGATCCTTGGGAGAGGGCAGTAACCCAGTCAGCTTGAGAAGGTGGAAGACTTCCCGTGGGCAGCGGTACCTTCAAATGTGTAGAGCGCCTTGCAGGTCCCTATGGCGGGGAGCGGCTCCTCATCATCAAATTCATCATCGAAATCCGTGGCCAGTACCTTGTGCTCGCTCTCCTGGCTGTGCTCCTCTGTGTAACTACCATCTGGGCTGCTCAAGAGAGGAAGACACAGAGCAACTATAGCGACCAACCTGGAACTTGGGTCTGCCCCCCACCATGGAGCAGTGTTCCACCAGCTGTAGGAGCTGGGCTCCACCAGCCCAGACCGGATGGTTAACTGAGGTAGTCTCATGTCAGACAATCAGAGGCAGTGGAAATAGATGCCCTTGCCTTTTGTCGGTGAGGGATTCCAGAATTTAAGCTAGTACACATCCAGACTATCCCTCTGCCTGCAGCAGGTCTCACAGGTACTGTACCTCTCCCGGTCCTGGGCGCAATTAGTGACTGTCTGGTGTGTCTGGCCATCGTACAGTCCACTCTGCCGGCGCGCTTGCTCACTCCGAGCTGGGAGTCTGCCTTCCACCTCAGCCAGCCAGGCCTAGAAACAAAAGCCACAGAAGACTTGGACCTGGGCTAGCCTAGGCTAGATCATGAGCTGTCAGGCCTCAACTCAGAGCTGGAGAGTCACTTAAGCTGATGCTGATGTCTCAGACCCTGAGCTGGCTGGCTCACAGGCAATCGGCTTCCTTCTCCTGAAAGCTGGGGGAGGGGTAGGAAGGACCCCGTCCACCAGGTTTACCAATCACCTCACATGGCAGAAAGCAGGCACCACTGGGCCAAACCCTTGAGCAGCCATGTATTCATAGATAAATTATTCTAAGGTCACCCTGGGAAACCCCACACCCCAAGACATATCAGTCGAGTGGTTTTCCTCTCTTGGGACACAGCCCAGTGCTCCCATAACACCTACCACTGAAAGGTGAGGGGGATGAGGGGTGGGGGTGGGGATGGGGTTCTCCTGGGGCTGCCCAGAGACACCTTCCCCTTCCTGCTTCTTCCTGTTCTCCACACCTCAAACTTCTGAGCCTCCAGCCGCAGTTTTTCTATGTTCTGGGTGACTTCGGTGAGTTTTTGGTCCAAGCTGGCCGGGTCTCCCATCTGAGGGTTCTTTAGGTATACATCTTTCATTTTGGTGATGGCATCTCTGAGAAAGGGATAGCAAGAACACAGAGACTGAGGCTGGAGCCAATCAGGGCTTTTCTGTGACTACATGAAAAGCCTACTGTCCTTTCCAGAAAACCCCATCCCCGACATCACAGGCCCCGCACCACCTCTTACTACATTTCTTTGTAAAATGAACAGGAGCTGTTAAAAGCCATCACCCTGCGTGCTTGGTGACACACACTGGGATCTCAGCACTCAGGCAGTCAGGGCAGGAGGCTAGCCTGGGCTATGCAGTGAGACCATCCCTTCGTTTCAATGAATACACGGGGCCACCAGAGGCAGTCCTGTGCCTGCTTCACTCTTCTCCCTTTCCTCTCAGGCAGGGCCTGGAGATCCTGCTCACTCTGCCCACATTGGAGCCTGGCTTGGAGGTGTCTGTGGGCTGCTGGGCTTGTTTTGAGTGCTGGAGTCTGAACTTGGAGCCATGATTACACAGCACCGACTCTGACTACAGAGCCATCTCTCCAGCCACCCCACTTGTTTTATGAGTCAGGACCTCTTACCACATGGGGTCACAGGCCCTCACTGTTGTGCCTGGCTTTTTACATGGGCACTGGGGATCAGAACCTGGTTCCTCGTGTTTGAGCAGAAAGCTCTTTCCCCACTGATCTTCTCCCAGCTGGAATTTTACTGAAGAATTTTAGGAAACAGAGTTTTGTCTGTAGAGCCTCTGTTAAATTGTGTGATTTTATTTATTTTTTGAGACAGGGTTTCTCTGTGTAGCCCTGGCTGTCCTGGAACTCGCTCTGTAGACCAGGCTGGCCTCGAACTCAGAGCTCTGCCTGTCTCTGCCTCCCAAGTGCTGGGGTTAGCATCAGCATAATTTCCAATATGATTAAGATGCTGCCCTCAGAGCTGGAGAGATGGCTCAGAGGTTAAGAGCACATGCTGTTCTCTCAGAGGATCTGAGTTCAATTCCCAGCACCCACAGAAGGTAGCTCATAATTGTCCTAACTCTAGCACCAGGGGGATCGAGTATCTCTGATCTTTGCAGGCATCTATATTTACATGCCTATATTTTAGGCATACATGCATCTATTTTACCGCATGCACAAACACACAGACACTCTTAAAATTAATAAAATGAATCTTTTTTAGAAAGCATGCCACTTTTACTATTCTCTTCTTTTTTTATTCTTTTTTTTAATTATTTTTATTATTTTTAGTTATGTGTGGCGAATGTCTGTGCACATGAATACATGTGATCATTGAGATGCGGAGGCATCAGACCCTCTTGGACTGGAG
Organism: Mastomys natalensis; assembly: GCA_021653895.1. NCBI lineage: Eukaryota > Metazoa > Chordata > Mammalia > Rodentia > Muridae > Mastomys > Mastomys natalensis. Next base: position 2,203,618 of record JAJTUV010000085.1, read on the forward strand.
TTACTGAGTCATGAGTCAGCTGTTTCAGTGCTGGCGAACTCAGACCCTTCATCAGAGGAATACATACTCTTAACTACAACACACACACCACACACCTTTCCTTGTTTTGGGGGGGAAACAAGGTCTGACTCTGTAACCCAGGCTGGCCTCACTGCCCCATGGCTCCTTCCTCCATCTGTGATGACCTTAACCTGCTGTCCCTTCCCTAGTTTCATGAGAAGGTGTCTCGTTATCTCACTTTGGCTTTCGGTTTTTTGAACTTAAATTTGTGTGCCTGCTTTGTTTGTATATGCAGCACCTATGTGCAGTACTCACACAGACCAGAAGAGGGGGCCAGATCCCAGGCAACAGCAGTTACAGACAGGTGCGAGCCACCAGGGGTGCTGGGAACTGAACCCTGGTCCTCTGCAAGAGCAGCTAATGCTCTCACAGCTGAGCCTTCTTTGTTTCTATTGTTTTGAGATAGGGTCTCATGATCCAGCTCAGATTGGCCTCGAAGTTGTGATCCTCTGCTTCAGCCTTCTGTGATGGGATAGCAGATGTGCCATCACATCTAGCCTTTTAAACTTTCTTTATAGTGTGTATCAAGAGCTATGAGTCTCTTTCTGCAACCACAGCTTTGACTTTTTTTTTTTTTAAAGATGCAGTCTCAAACACACTGTTCACAATTTCAGGACACTGCATTTATACATAAGATTGACATGTTTCTATGTGTACTGTGATTCAGTAGAGCAAAGCCTAGCAGGTAACAAGGAGGCTCAGCACAGCATACAAACAAAACCAAACCCCCAAGTCCCAAAAAGATGGTAATTCTTTTCCCCCTTTTACAACAACAACAAAAACAAACAAAAAACAAACAAACAAAAATCCCTTTAACCCCTGAGAAAAAACCTCCTAAGACTCCCTGTACCCAAGGCACAGCAGCACAAGGCTGCTGGTTGGCTAGTGACCAGAGCAGACCAGCTGCAGTTTGTTTTCCAGACCACTAAACCATGCAGACTAAAAACAAGACATTCGGGGCTCACACCTGTAATCCCAGACCTTGGGGGCTGCAGCAGGAGGATTGCTACTCTGAGTTAAGGCTAGCATGAGTAACATAACGACTTCCAGGGTAAGATTCTTCCAAAAAGTGAACAAACAACTCCCCAAACAACAAAAAGTGTGTTGGGGTGCTTGTGCCTGTAGTCTCAGATGTTGGGGGGAGAGGGGGCACAGAAGGCAGGAATCTGAGTTGAGGTCAACCTGGTCAATGCAAAGAAAAAAGAACAGAGCAGAGAAACAAGAGAAGGAAGGAAGAGGAGAGGGAAAGGAGAGGGAGGAGAAGGAGAAGGGAGGAAAGAAGGGAGAGGGAAGGGAGTGGAGAGGAAGGAGGCCCGAGAATCTGCAGGAAGACTAATATTTAATTATCCTCAACTAAAAAGACACAGATTTTAGACTCAAAGGCAGGACATGGGGGAGAGAATCTTTTCTATCTTTTGTACAAAAACAAAAGCAAAAAACCCTTTGGCCACTGAGAGAAAACCCCTAAGACTGCTCATATCAAGATGTGGCCGACGCCAACAAAAACTTCACGAGGGCCCTGACAGGGGAAACCCTCACTGACAGTGTCAGGATCGAGACCCAAGACACAGAAGAATCCTGCCTGACCAGCAGCAGCTAATACTGGAAGGCAAGCGGCGGGAAATGGCTGCCTACTGTATGACTACAACTTCAAGAAAGTGTCTACCCTGCACGTGGAGCTGTGCCTGTGTCATGGTGTGGTCGAACTGTCCCTTTGCCAGCATACGAGAAACACAACAGAGACAGCATGATGCTTTGCTTGGAGAACCATGGACGCCTGCACCCTGTGCCTTGACAGCTGCGTCAAGTACAGCCATGCCAAACTCTGTACCTTGAGGCTGAACCCAGCACTAGGCTATAAACAAACAAAACCACCTGCCAAAACTATGCCTTTCTATCTGTTTTAGAAGCTGAAGAAATGGCTCAGCAGGTAAAAGCATGTACTGCTTCATATAAGAACTGAAATTTGAGCTGGGCAGTGGTGGGCGCCTTTAATCCCAGCACTTGGGAGGCAGAGGAGGCAGAGTTCGAGGCCAGCCTGGTCTACAAGAGTGAGTTCCAGAGACAGCCATGGGCTACACAGAGAAACCCTGTCACTACAATACCAACAGCCAACACCCAAAAACCAAACCAAACCAAACCAAACCAAACCAAACCAAACCACAAACCAAACGAACTGAAATTTGGTTCCAGACCTGCCTGTAACTCCAGCTCCAAGAGTTCTGATGCCCCTCCTGACCTTTATGGGCACTGCATGCATGCATGTATATGCACACACAGACACTCATGCATGCATATCCATTTTCAGATTTCCTCTTTCCAGACTGAGCTTGGGTTCTTTGACAGGGCATTCCAATCCATCCTACCTCTGGTCCGTCTCCTTTTGAATCTCTTTATTGAGGTCATCAACTTTCTGTTGTAGTTTTTTTCTTCTCTGCTCAGGTGGGAAGTTGCTGAAGTCTTCTGGTGTGACACCCTGCAGACACAAACATAAATGAGACACCAGAAAGCCTTGCGATGCTCCTGGGCAGAGGGGGCAGACCAAGCCTGCAGACCTGCAGAGTCAACTATGCTTCCCTGCTACACCAGCTGAGATGCAAAACCCAAACAAATGCAGACCTCAGAAGTCCCCCAAATCACCAAGCATCACCTGCAAGGGCCAGAGCACCGCAGGGAAGGCCAGGGGCCACCACACCACAGGAGGAGATTTGGAATAGGGCTGACCCTGGAAGGAGAGCTATAGACATATTTACAATGTACGCATAGTGTGTTTGCATTCTCTGACTATTCCCAACCGGGACAGAAGTGCAGGAGATGACGAATCTGTAATGTAATCCAGTCCCTGTCAGTATTGTGTCTCAGTCCCTGTTCTTCCCTTAGTTGAAGCGTTTCTAACCATCGCCCTCTGATGCTGAGGCTCCCGCCCCTGTGAAATGACAGCCAGGCTATCACTTTCCTTTGTGGATGCCAGCAAAAAGTACAATTAAAAAACTCTGGTTGACTGTCCCTACGCTCCAGGACCGACCACAGAATTACTTCCCACAGTGCACAAAACTAACTTCCCCTGCTGCTACTGTCAGAGCATGTATAACACACCCTGACCCCTATGTGTACTAGGTAAGCATTTTACTTCTGGGCTACAGTCTCAAACTCACAGCGATTCCCCGCCTTAGTTTTCCAGGTACTGGAGTTAAAGGTGTGAACCGCCATATCTCGTTCCTGACCCACCCCGTACCCAAATTTAAAAGATTTTATTTTAAAATTGTGTGTGTGTGTGTGTGTGTGTGTGTGTGCGCGCGCGCGCACCTGCACCCGTGTATTCACGGGTTTATAGAGTCTGGAAGAGGACATTAGATTCCCTAGAACAAGTTACAGGTAGTCATGAACTACAAAATGTTGTAATGGAATTGGGTCTGTGCATTCTCCTAACTCCTGAGCCATCTCTCCAGCCCGCTCAGCTGAGTGCTTGCTGTGTAGGCCAGGTTGGCCATCAGTTAAAGCAGTCCTTCAGCCTCAGGCTCCTGACGGGAGGGTTGCAGGCATGAATCACCACCCCCGGCTGGAACTCTCTTTTAAGATCTTACTGCACTCTGGAGTAAGATCCCAGGGCTGGTCTTCCTCCAAGGACTACCTCCTTGGCTTCAGGGCAGCGCAAGAGTTTTTCCTTAAATGAAGCTGTTTTCATGAAGAATGAAATGTATTCAGTGAACCCAGAGGCAGCCAGGAGATTTACAAGAAGAGATTTTACTTGAATACCTCAATACTTTTTAAACAAGAGCAAGCTCACTTGGGGGTGAGAAGAAAGGGGGCCCAGAGAATGTGATTCCCGGAATCCAGCTGGATTTGCCAAGCAGCTTATCTGGGGGCTTGTGACTGGCTTCTGGGCTGATTAGGAGAAGCTGCGGGCTGGGAAGCACATGAGTCAGCAAATAGCTTGCCTCTTAGGTCAGGTGGGGATCTGCTCTCCATCCTGAGACACCCTGGGTGTGTGTGATGGGTATGTGAGTGGGAGGGGAAGAGGGTAACTGTCACTAAGCCAAGCCTGCTCCTGCAGGCCAGCAGGAGCAGTGGGCACCCTCAGTTTGATGGCAGCTGAAGTGGCTTCCCTCTCCCATGCACACTATCAAAACATCACTGTCTGGCTTTCTTTCTACTCATTCTATTTAAACTTGGAGGAAAATCCATCTTTACAATTTTTACTCATTCTACATCTGTGGGACTCAACTCCATCTTTCAACCATGTGGGTCTCCAAAATGGAACTCATGGCCATTGGGCTTAGTAGCAAGCACCCAGCCTCCGTGAGCCATCTTGGCGACCCTGATACTTGTTTCCTAGATTTTGTGTGTGTGTGTGTGTGTGTGTGTGTAGGTCAGAGGGACAACTTCCTTATCTTCCACTTTGTTTGAGACAGCATCTCTTGGTTGTTTTCCACTGCATACTCTATCTGCCTACTGCTGGGATTTTATGCCGACTCTGGAAATTTAAGTTTGCAGGCTCGGGCTTACAAACACTTTCATCTCTAGACTCATCTTCCTAGCCCCGAGGTTTTGTTTGTTCTGTGTTTTGTTTTGTTTTGAAATCTCAGACGTAACAAAATTCAACATAAGTCACAGAGTTGTGTCAGTGCGTCAATCTGGGCGGTGGCCAGAGAGACCTCTAGAACTTTCTGTAATGGTGGGAACATTCTGTGGTCGCACTGTCTGGTACAGCAACTGCAGGTGACTGCCTGACTTGAACGTGGCTGTTTCAGCGGTGACCTGGATCTTCTGAGTGTATTTAGAACATGTGTGTGAGGCATGGACGGCATCTGAATGGCTATGGAGATGCCTGTAAGGAACCCTCTGGGCTAGTGGTTTGTGACTGACCACAGGAGAGGTAGCACTCATCACTTATGACAACAAAACTCATCATCTTCAATTGATAAATGGTCTACCAAACTGACCAGCCAGGTCCCTCTCAATAGCTACCCTGGCTATTTCAATAGCGTCATTACTTGAAAACAAGTCACTGGGAAAGCCTCAAACTTGGTTATGAATTCAGGTCAGCAGCTTCTCATATAAACTTTAGATCTATAGAAAGGGCGTCTCACTCAATTAGGCTTTTGAAGTTTACATTTCCTCAAACAAAGCTCTGACGGTGACTCACTCTGTGGAGAAGGGGCTCTTGTTTCTAGCTCTGAGTCACGGGGATGTCTCTGACACAGCTAGAGTGGCCCAGTTTGTAAAAGGGTGGAACCTGCCCTGGCGGGTGTGGTCAGACACACCCAGGTTAGAGGGATCTGTATTCGGTCTTGCCCTATCTTCTGATGGAACCTACACCGCTCCTGGGCACAAACCCTGGTAAAACAAGTCCTTCAGACGTTTGCTTTTACAGCCGATCCATTTCCTACCTGATATTGCATGTCTGTGTGCATGCTTGTGGTACATGCAGAAGCGTGTATACTAAAGGGGTAATTCCAGCAGGACATCAGATGTCTTTCCCTCTCCGTATCTTACAGCCTTGAACCTGGCTTTTCGGTGAGGCTGGGTGTCCAGTGGCTTCCTCTGACACTCACCTATCTCCACCTCTCAGTGCAGAAGTTGAGGAAATAGGCAGCCATACTTGCCTTGATGGTATTGGGATCTAAACACATCCTCGGGCTTGTAAGAGCAATCGGCCCTACCCACTGGGCCATCTCTAAATGCCACGGAAGCAACAGCTCACTCCCAAGCTGGTGAAAGGATTTGTATTCCAAAGGAAAGACTGCTTACAGGCATTCAGCTTCCAAACCTCTTCTCTCCCCAAGAGAGACCTCTCTTGACTGCAGACTCATCCCGGGGTTTCATTTTTGAGGAATGTTATTTAATAATGTATTTTTTTTGCTTTGAGATTGACTGGACTGTGGATAAATATAGAGTCAGTTGGGAAATGATGTATGTCTGAGAATGCATGTGCACGGCTATAGGGAAGTTATGATCATGTGCCACGCCAGGCCATCAAGAGCAGGAGGACCCCCAGCAAGAGTAATACTGGAGGTATTACTCTATGGTTAGCTAACATGGTCCATCACTGTGAGACTGTAGGAATCTGCTCTGCCTTGGCATTCAGGAGGATTCCATGACTTTCATCTTTTTTTTTTTTTTTTTTTGTGGTATTGGGGATAGAACCCGGGACTTTGCCTGTGTTAGGCAGACCCATGTCCCAGTCCTCATTCATTCTCAAAGCATCGTGGGTTATGTTGGTTAAGATTTTCTTTTAATAAATCAGGCTGTTTGCTGGAGCTACACCATGAAGGAGAAGCAAGACAGACAGATGCTAGGTAGGGGGCTCAAGCAAGGATGGACGAGGCGGAGTTCCCTTTGTCCATCAAAGCATCTGTGGCCCCTGGAATCAGATTTACCCAAAGCTCCCGCAGAAGACCGTAGCTTCCCACTGGTCTTCCCTATCGAAAACCTAGTGTGTCAGGACAGGCGTGACACACACCTGAGTACCTCCTTCAGGGTCTCTCTGTGTAGCCCAGGCTGGCCTGGAACTCACTCTGTAGACCAGGCTGACCTCGAACTCACAGAGATCCACCTGCCTCTGCCTCCCAAGTGTCTCCTTTAGGTTCCCAGTTTTTGTGTGTGTGTGTGTGTGTGTGTGTGTGTGTTAAATATCTACTTCTGTGGCTCCCAGGAAGAGCTACTTTCCAACTCTACATTTATTTTTGATTCAGAATGATCAGTAGAAGACAACCCTCCCCTCAACTTCTGACATTTACACTCAGATGACTATAGATAGTTGATCAATGCTTGGTAACTCTAAGGTCCCCACAGTTAAAAAAAAAAAAATCAAATCATGTTAAGCATTAATTTTCTTAATGAATAAGACAGTTCACGCAACCAGAGGTCAAATACACACCAACAAAAGCGCCCACAGGAGAAATGAAGGGAACAGTTAATGTTGGAGGCAGGTTGCCCATGGCAGAGCACACACAGCACACACCAGAACCCAATTAGACCAGGGACATGCATGGGGGACATTGTGCTTACCAGCTTCAGAGAAAGCTTCATGGAAAATTGAAGAGGTAACAAACGGAAGAGAGAAAGAGAAAGAGGGAGAGAGAGAAAAAACATGTCAGACGAGGCATTTGGCCAGTCTCACTGGACACATAACATCGGCTCGCTGCTGACTTGTGAAATGGCCGGACAGATCTGTGCAAAAGTTCACAGGAGGGGCTGGTTGTGAGAGAAACTCTTCTTAGCATCTTGGGTACCAGAGCCGAGACAAGGTGTGAGGAGGGTCCGACATGGCCCTGCGAGTCATCTCCCACTGGACGCCTATGAAAATCAGCTTGCTGGGAAGGGTGACTTGGGGAGGTGCTGGGAACAGACCCCAGGGCCTTAAACCTGCTAGGCATAGCGGTGACACATAATGACCCTAAAAGGAGAAAAAAAATGCGTAGCATTCTCTCCCAGGACACGTTTATGCAGTCTTTTTAAAATATGACGTTTGAGACAGGGTTACCCAGTGTACATCCCTGGCTAGGATGGCTTCAGGTTTTCAAGGAGCCTTCCTTCCCTTCTGTTCTCTGAATGCTGGGGTCATAGGCAGCCCCCTCCCCACACACACACCAGAGTCTTCCCTTCTGTCTCCTGAGCGCTGGTGTCATTGGCAGCCAGCCTTCCTCCTGGTGTTTAGTTTTTTTTTTTTTAATAAAAAATACTTATTTTTACTGTGTGTGTGTGTGTGTGTGTGTGTGTGTAGGTGTGCACATGTGCCACAGTGTGTATGTGGAGGTCAGAAGCTAGAAGGCCTCTTGCCAGCAGGATGGACATGCTGGACAGTGTGATCTGCCACCCTGTCACCAGCACCCCTCCTGGGCATCGAGGGTGACTTTTAAGGCTTGTCCTTTTTCAAAATGAATTGGTTTCTTTTGAAGGAGCTTTGGGTCTTGTCATGTAGCACAGTTTGGCCTTGGCTTTAGCTCCTGAGTAGTGGGGTTACAGGCTGCTTGAGGCTTGCTATTGAACGCCATGCCTGTCCACAGAGGCTACACAGCACTGGAGCGGCCAGGAGCTGCAGCTTGTGGAAGCTGACTTTCAGGTGTGGGTGAGCGCTGCCTTAGGTCCCAGGTGCTGTGCGGGTGGGTGACTAATCAGTGTAGGGCCACCCCAGCTCCGTTACTACTTGTCTTGGAGACTAGAATCCCCATGATCACTGGAATGAAGCACAGTATGAAGGCTCTGAGAACTCAGAACAGAAACAGGATTCTGTAAGACTCTGCAGTCTGCCTAGGGAGTGCTTAACATGTGACTCAGTTTCTGGCAATCCAGAAGGTTCTAGTAAGGAGTAATAAACTACAGAAGAAAACACACTTGGATTTCTATGCTGGGGAGGGGGTTTAAAATTCTTTATTTTTTATTTTTTTTTTCATCCTTAAGATATTTAAAGCTGAAATTTCTAGCTGGGCTTGCTGGTGCACACTCAGGAGGTAGAGGTCTGATCTACATAGTGAGTTCTAAGCCAGCGAGAACTGCATAGATGTTGTCTCAAAGGAAAAAAAAAAAAAAACGTTGATATCCTTTGTATACAGCAATCACTTTTTAAAGAAACAGTTCTCAGGTAGAAGAAAGAGATTGTTAAATAGGAAAGAAACTGGACAGCTTTTCAGGAAGTGTCTGCATAGGTGTGGTCGTGAACTAGTTGAGCCTCCTGGAGCTAAAGCACAGATTGTCCATCACAAGCTGAGTTCATCACTCAGAACAGACAACACCCATGGCACAGAGCGGGAGACGGCCCCCACAGAGTGCACCAGTAGACACTCCCTCACACACGACCTTACTGCGAAGTTCTAGAACCTGACTTGCTGTTTATTCTCTTGGGGGCTCCTCTCATGACTTGAGATTAGAATCAAAATCTCCTAGCACGAATTTGCAGTATCAATAGGAAGTTTTCTACTTCAAAATAAGAACAAATGATTAAAACTGAACATCCGTTCCAAGAGAGAAACAGGAAACACTAAATTCTCACACTCAGTTTTTGGGAAACATCAAAACTCTCAAACTGAAGTGGGTGGTGACAGATCACCTGCCAGTGGTGCCACCTCAATGCTGGAATTCTTTTTAAAGATGACTAAGTGCTTTTTCAGGTCATAGGTCATAAATAAGTCAGATAATTAGGTCACTTCCAATTAGAAAGCAAGTCTTCTCCTAGGAGAATAACGGCAATGGCCCCATGGAGTGCGTGACTAGACACTAAGGGACCAAAGGCCATCAGCTTCAAGCGACAGGTTAGGGGCTCTGGGAGAAGCAAGCATCAATAACACAGGAGGGAGGCAGAGTCAGCGAGTCCATGTGTCATTGGACGGTCACAGCTACTAACCTCAAGCGCAAAGAAGGGGGACGGTAAGTGCCCAAGCAAATACAAGTTGGCAAACTCTCCTGGAACCATCTCTGCTCATGGTTCTTTGAGTTTTTATTCTCTAGGCTTGTGGCATGACTCCCCAGTGACTCATTAGCTATAAAGACAGATCTGGATCCTTGCACGGTCAATTTCTGCCATAAACTCATATCCAGGGAGATACCACGGATCTCCAGGTGGCAGTTGCTGGCTCTTTAAAGATTTTACCAGAACTAAGAGAAAAAGTGGGCACTCGGACAGTGAGATAGCTCAGTGGGTGTCACCAGGGTGATGGATGCCCATTAGAGGGTTTGGATTTTTCTATACACATTTGGGAGCTAAAATAACCATTGAACTTAGACAGTAAGACCCTCTCCTTGTCCCGGAGAATTTTGTTCGGTGGGGTAGAAGCGTTACAGGTGCACCTGTGTCCCCAGTCTTGGCGCTGTCCAAGGGGTTAGTGCTTTGGCTGTGACTGATCTCACAGGCGGACTTACAACATAGTCCCTAGCCTCCAAGGCGTGTGTGGGCTTCCCTAGAATCCTCTTCATGAGCTCTTTGTGATAACACAGAGACTGAGTCTGTCGACCATCAGCAAGAGAACAGGATAAGATAAAAAAAATAAAAAATAAAAGGAAAACGACACATTCACAACGTGAATCTAGTTTTAGCTAGACAATTGCTTTGCACAGGCTCAAAAGGAAATCCTCATTTAGGACAATGGGATTATCCTTTGTAGAGTCTAATTCAGGACATGTTCTATCTATCTATCTATCTATCTATCTATCTATCTATCTATCATCTATTCATCCGTCCATCCATCCATCGCTCTATCCATGCATCAGCCTCTATCTCTCCCATGCCCCTTTGGCTTTCCCGTCACATACATCACACTGGCCTCAAACTCCCCATGTAGGGGAAGATGACCTTGGCCTCCTAATCCTACGGGTCTCACCTCCCCGCCGGGTGTGGGATCACGGGCGTGTGCTTTTACACAGAGTGCTACGGACACACTCTCTAATCTCTATTTGACTTGTGTAAAGATGGAACAGTGAAGGTCTGGCAGTGTAAACCCTCTGTAAATATCACAAAACTATTTAATCTTGTTTAATTACTTAAAAGTAAACTCAGCTATGCTAAGAAATGTTTGCACACTGAGCCACATGGTGATGGTGCGAACCTGTAGCCCCAGCACTCAGGAGGCAGGGGACGGCAGACCTCCGTGAGTTCAAGGCCAGCCTGGTCTACATCGTGAGTTCATGGACAGCCAGGGCTACACAGTGAGACCCTGTCTCAGAAACAAAAAGAAAAGAAAAAGAAATGTTTGCATACAATTTCCACACTCTGGTCATTAAACCAGATACTTAGAATTCAAATCTGAAGGCTGTGAAATGTGATAAATTAAGACACGCCACAGGGTACTGGAGAGATGGCTCAGTGGTTAGAAGCACAAGCTACTGTTGCAGGGTATGTGGGTTCGATTCCCGGCACCCACGTGGTGACTCACAACCATTGGTAACTCCAGACCCAGGGGATCCAATACCTTCTTCTGTACTCAGAGGACAGTAGACACATACGTGGTGTAGACATGGACGCAGGGAACACTCACACGGATAAAACATAAAATGAAAAATCTGAATAGAACGAAACAAACACACAGCCACAGTCGGTTATTCTCCGAGAATCCTCCCTGAAGCTCATTTGCTCAAGAGTCTCAAGCTCAGGTGCAGGGAAAGCGAAATGGGAGAGAGCGCCCCCTGTCTGTGGCCAACCGCACCTACACCCCCACCCTGAAGCTGCTCAACAAACAACCCTGTCTAGTTCCCCAGAGGTTAGGTTTAGGATGTTCTCTTTTCAAAGGCCTGCTATTCCCCTCTTCCTTCCTCCCTCCCTTCCACCCTCTCCCAGTTTCCTTCCCCCACCACTCCTTGCAAGAAGAAGCATCAGATCCGACCCAACCGCTCCTCCCAAATGACAGCAGCACATGGCTCTGCATCCCTCACTGCCTCAGAACTAGCTTGTCTGTCATTGGAGAAATGCACTTACCTTTCAGGAAAGTTTCCATCAAAAAATTTGCTGAAATCAAAAATTTTTTAAACCATCTTTTTCTTGTACTAATCGAACACAGACATTCTTTGGCCTTTGCCAATACACTCTGGGGACACCAGAACACAGATGCAGAAACCATTGATAACCAGGAGACTGTGGATGTGGTGTCATGGACCATACACGCAAACGGATGGTAACTGAAGACACTTAGCACATCTCATCCCGTGTCTGACAGACAGATGCAGATGTTTATAAACACGAGTGAACATGTGGTACTGTGATGTAACCGACTCTGAGCCTGCCTAAACTAGTTACACCCATGGAAATTTCTCTGATGAAGAGTGACGTTCTAAAGGCCAGCATAATTGAGCCAGGAAGCTGCCAGTTGCTGAGCCAGTCCCAACAACAGAGGTCAGCATGACCCACTGTCTACTTCTGAAGCTACTCTGCCTGTTGACAGTGGCTGTCCTGACAGCTTTAGGAAATTAAATTTCTGATTTAATTAAAAATGATTATATTTATTTATTCAGCGTGTGTGTGCATGTGTGTGTGTGTGAGAGAGTGTGTGAGTGTGTGTGTGTGTGTGAGAGAGAGAGAGAGAGAGAGAGAGTGTGTGTGTGTGTGTGTGTGTGTGAGAGAGAGAGAGTGTGAGTGTGTGTGTGTGTGTGTGTATGCCCGCGCTAAGGTGTGCATGTGGAAGTCGGAGGACAGTTTGCAAGAGTTGGTTCTCTCCTTCTACCTTGTAGGTCCTGGAGACAGAACTTACATTTTGGGCTTGGTCACAGAGCCAGTTTCCCAACCACTTCCCCAGCCAAATTTCTGATTTCTAACTTGACCTACTAAGTAGCCTTAAACGCAAAACAGTTCTCTCAAGTGTAGCCTTCCTTCCTTCAACCTTGATTTTTTTGGACACTACTCTTTCTTTCATATACTTTTACTGATTGATTGATTGATTGATTGATTGATGATTGATTGATTGCATGTGGAGGGCGGTGGGCAGCTGTGGAGAGTTGGCTCTCTCCTTTCACTGTATGTCCTAGGAATTGAACTCGGGCCTCAGGCTTTGCTCAAACACTTTTACCTATTGAGCCGTTTCCATGGCCCATTCTTTTATTTTATTTTTGAGATAGGATCTCACTTAGCACAGGTTGGCCTTAGACTCACTGTGCACCCAATGAGGACCTTTGACCTGCTGATCTTCACAGGCTTGTACCAGTAAATGTTTTGTGCTGGGCTGGGGACGATGCTAAGTCCTCTGTCAGCCAAGGTGCAGTCCAGGCTCCTTCCTTCCTTCACTCCTTCCTTCCTTTTCTCTTTCCTTCCCTCTTCCTTCCTTCCTTCCTTCCTTCCTTCCTTCCTTCCTTCCTTCCTTCCTTTGGAAATAGGATCTCATTAGGAAGCCCAGGCTGGCCTTTTTTGTTTGTTCGTTTTTTTTTTTTTTTTTTTTTGTTTTTCCGAGACAGGGTTTCTCTGTGTAGCCCTGGCTGTCCTGGAACTCACTCTGTAGACCAGGCTGGCCTCGAACTCAGAAATCCGCCTGCCTCTGCCTCCCAAGTGCTGGGATTGAAGGTGTGCGCCACCACCGCCCGGCAGGCTGGCCTTATCTGTACTGCAATCCTCCTGCTTCAGCCTCTGGAGTACTGAGGTTAGATGTAGACCGTAACACTGCTTTTATGAAATGAAGATTCTCTCAGGACAAGGATTCTACTGACAAAGAAATCCACCAGCGGATGGAGCTGAGGCAGACGCTCATCTAATTAGCCATGGTTTGAAATCTTTCCCACACCAGAGGACAGTGGGGTGGAAAACACAGAACTTGGGAACTTCCCAGTTGCAAGGATCTTGCTTATCAGCCCGAGGTCTGGTACCCGCCTCTGGCTGTAGGGATAACTGAACTCCCGGGGAGACACTGAAGTATCTCCAGCTGGCCATGGTGGCATATGACTTTAATCTCAGCACTCCAGGGAGGCTCTAGGCCAGCCTGGGCTACAGAGTGAATTCTAGGACTGGAGATGGGTGAGGCACTGACCATTTGGCTGCAGATTTTTTTGTCTGTTTGTTTGTGGCAGGGTCTCACTTTATATCCCAGGCTAGCCTGGAAAGACGTGTAACCCAAGCTAGTCTTAAACTTAGCATTTTCCTGCCTCAGCCTCCCAAGTGCTAGGATTGCAGGTGTGAGCCATCACACTCAGTCCAGACAGTTATTATAAATACAACTAGAGGAGACCTACTTAGTTTTACTTGGGAGGTCACAAATTACTTTATTCCAGCCTTTTCCCATTAAGTTAAGTTGGTATCAATGCTGGATGACTGCCCAATTCCTACAGAGGTTCATGTATGGTTACAAACTGGAGGGCTTTCTGTTTGCTTGTTTGTTTTGAAACAGAATCTCATATAGCCTAGGATGGCTCATAACTTATTCTGTAGCCAAGGATGTCTCTGAACTTGTAATTCTCCGAAGGCTGGGAGGACAGATCGTGCAATGTCACACCTGATTTCAACCTTGGGTCTTAACAGCAACCACATTCTAAGAGACTGTTCCCTGATCTTGGGTGCCACAGAGCGCCAGACCATGTGAGCCGACTCTTTTTTTTTTTTGGTTTTGGTTTTTCGAGACAGGGTTTCTCTGTGTAGCCCTGGCTGTCCTGGAACTCACTCTGCAGACCAGGCTGGCCTTGAACTCAGAAATCTGCCTGCCTCTGCCTCCCAAGTGCTGGGATTAAAGGCGTGCGCCACCACCACCACCCAGCTGTGAGCCAACTCTTATGTCCTGGCTCCACAGCTTCTATTAGGTCACTGGCTTCACCGCCAAGGAAGAGAGGACCGAATGGAGGAGGAAGCCCTGGATGAATCCTGCGGCTGTTGTGCCTTCTCCCTTTGCAGAGAGATGCAGGTTTGGGAGGCATTCTATTGTGACCCCTGAACCTCACAAGGGAACCAGTGTGCCGGTCCGCTTCCTTCCTCCTTGCCAGCAGTGTCATTTGGACAGCAGAGCCTGTGCTGCATCCCTGTCTGTAATTAGTCAGGACAGATTTTCTGACTGTCCAGTCGCTTCTACTTCCTCATCTTGACATTGTTTGAGAGACCGAGTCAGAGTTGGTGACACCAAAGAGGAAAATGGATGACTTCTAATCTCTGAAGGGGAAGTGTAGGGTGCTTCCCGCACGGACCTCAGGCCTGCTGGCTCTCTCCTCCTCACCCCTCTGCAGGCTCTGTGCTTTTCTCTCTTTCTGCCATTCCTTTGCTCTCTGGGAGCCTAGGCTCAAGCTCTCTATCCCTCTAAATGTTATAGGAAAACACACTGGGTCCATTCACAAGTAAAATATGCAGAATGAGACACGAGACACGGTGTGCAAGAGACGCAGGATTCCAGAGCGGAACTTACCCCACGCTTTAGGCTCCGGAAGCAGTGGATTTTGGGTTTGGAGGTCATGAACTCGTTGAAGCGGTGGGAGAGGGGTTCCTTTTGCTGCTTGGGAGACTGGGGGCCGTTGGGAACAGCAGAGGGTGAGGCAGAGGCAGGGGGAGGAGGGGGAGGCTGATGGGGGGATGTTAAAAGGGACATAAGCTACATGTGAGGGGTGGAATGTCGACAGAAAAAAAAATCAGAAACAAGAAGACACAAAACAGAAATAAGCATCAAATCATATTCAAGATCCAAAGCAAGTAAAACACAAACCATTAATATCGATGCCACGGTACAAAAGAAATCATGGAGGATGCGGTCCACGAAGAAGGGGTGGAAAGGAGAGGGTCCGTGAGTATGCGACAGGACAGCAGAAGATTATGACCCAAAGCCCATGCAGACGGCCACATGCAAGCTAAGGCTCTCCTTAGTCATTCTAAAACCAGTTTAAGCTAGAGGAGCAAACATTTCCACACCTAAACTAACACAGTTCAGTGGGGAAAAGAGGGTCTAAATCACTGAGGTTTCGGAAAAACAGAAGGACAGTTCTGTCCTGGGAAACTCAGACAACCAGTCTGAACTAAGGTTAATGCAGTAAGGCCACTTCCGTTCGGTTTAGGCCGCTCGGTTAGCTGTCATGCACCTACATACCACGCTAGGAAAAGAAAATGAAAAAATGTTCACAGAGACAGAGGTTAACATGTCAAAACCAAGGCCAGACCAACAAGCTTGATTAGGTGGGACTCGGTCCCCTTGCTCCCAGCAGAGGTGCCCGGCAGTCTGGGAGGATGGGGGTGGGTGAGAGGGCTGTGAGGTCAGTGATGTTAGTGTGGGTGACCCAGTCCTGGGACAACGCATCTGTAATAAGACAAAGGCCATGGCAAAGACTCCAACACCAGAGAGAGACCATTTGAATCATGAAATGAACGCAGCACGCTAACTGTCCTCTCTCGATTTCTGAAAGTTCAGATCTTAGTTTGATTAAGAACAAAAGATAAACTCTGAGCCTCTACACCTTGTAGCTCTCAGCCCTCACAGAGTCCAAATGGCCAGTACCTTGTTTTTCTTGATGAATGGCCAGAGCTTGCCTCTGGACTTGCCGCCAAACTTGAGCTCAGCCTTGCCTTCTTTGGAGCTGGAGAGGCTATTGTCTGACACTGTGCGTTTCATGGGCTGTGTATAATCTTCAAATTCAATGTCTCCAGGAGGCTCAAATCCTGACTTATAGGCTTCCACGACCAGCTGGGAGTCCTGCAATCACACCCACGACAAGCAGGTCAGCACCAGAGTGGCGAGGATACATACCGAGGCTGATCCAAGAAAATCCTCCCACTGAGACTGAATTTTCTTTCCTGTGGTACTGTGTTCATTACTAGAGACATTGATTCAGGTGAGAGCCAAAGAGACTTTCCAGATCTTAGATCCACCTCCCATGATGCTTTGCCTTTGAAGGATTCCTCCTTTGTCCACATGGATTATGGTGTGTCACTAAACCCTTAAACAGGGAGACTGGAGGAAGTCTCACATAAACTTTTAAATTTTTCTGAAAGACCTTGAACTGATGACATAATGATGAAGAAAAAAAAAAATCCAAAGTAAGATTGGTTTGAGTACCCAGGTGAGAAAGCTTGCCTGTAGGATACTATCAGTGCGGGGAGGACGCCGTTTAGTTTGGATCACTGATAATTTTTTCCTCACAAGCTTGGCAGAGGCCCCTGAAGGATGCTTACAGTCAGCATGTCTTAACGAAATGGGAGGCAGGATATCAAAACTCCACAAGAGAACCACCTATTGCCTAGGATTTTGTCTTACAAAAAATTCACCATTTAAAACATTCCAAGGCAGCTGGCACACCAGACTGACAAAACTCTTTTTAGAGATCATTAAAAAGTAGAACTAAGGCCGGGCGGTGGTGGCTCACGCCTTTAATCTCAGCACGTGGGAGGCAGAGGCAGGCAGATTTCTGAGTTCGAGGCCAGCCTGGTCTACAGAGTGAGTTCCAGGACAGCCCGGGCTACACAGAGAAACCCTGTCTCAAAAAAAAAAAAAAAAAAAAAAAGTAGAACTCAGGGATCCGAGTGGGTATTTTAAACAAAAAGCA
Organism: Mastomys natalensis; assembly: GCA_021653895.1. NCBI lineage: Eukaryota > Metazoa > Chordata > Mammalia > Rodentia > Muridae > Mastomys > Mastomys natalensis. Next base: position 2,220,595 of record JAJTUV010000085.1, read on the forward strand.
ATTTTTCTCCCAGAGGACTTTTGACAACACCAGAAAGTGACAGGGACTATTCAACAGAGGGGTGCCGTCAGTATCCAGTTAAACATCCCATGCTCTGCAGGCGGCTGGGTCACTGGTGCCTTAGAGAGCTTTGCCCCTTTCCAGAAATCAGCCTGATCCCAACAAAACACTTCTATTCAGAGACAACCCTTCGAGTGTGTTTTGCATGGAAGGACTGGGGAACTAAACCCCAAACACTGAGGGCTTCAGGAAAGGCCTTTTAGGTGGAAAAGGACAAAGACCACACCCGGCAGCTCCCGGTCCCAGGATCCCTGAACCAAGTGTTGCTGGAGGGACAAGGAGCGAGATGATGCCCCAAGAGAAGCCCAGTGACCACCACGCTTACGTTTTTCTGGTCGATAGACTCGGCCGCCTTCACTATACCGTCCAGGCATTTCCCAATGATGGGTATCACCTGCCGGTCCACCTCTGCGTACGTCTTCATGGACTCTCCAATGCGCACAATTCTTCTCTCCTCCATCTCTTGTATTTTCTGCAAAAATCAGACCGTGTATAAAATGGTCTATGCTAACCCAGGTAGTTGTTTTGGGGTGATTACTGCTCCTCTGCGTTTATTGTAAGCCTGCTGTGCTGTGTTCAATGAACGGCTGGGCTGCCTCGAGAGCCCTTCACACAACTGCACTGTAAATCATAGGAAGACTCCCATGATGTGGTTGGTTTTAATTTGCAGGATCTACAATCACCAAATATCCTCTGGGCATTCCAATGAAGGAGTTTCTTGAGTAGCTTAATTGAAGTGGGATGACCCACGCTAAATGCAGGTGTCACTATTCATTGTGCTGGGGTTCCAGCCTAGAAAAAAAAAGGCAGGGCCACAAGATACCTCAGCAGATATGTTGGCTCTTGCCATCAAGCATGATAACCCAAATTCAAACCCAGAACCCATCTAGCAAGGAGAAAAGAGTCTGTTTTCTGACCACTGTGTGTGTTGTGATACAAGCATCCTCCCCACATATAACCACATACTAAACACATGAATGAATAGATAAATGTAATTTATATATATGGAGAGGGAAGCTGGAGAGATGGCTCAGTGGTTAAGAACACTGATGTTCTTCCAGAGGACCTGGGTTTGATTCCCAGCACCTACATGGGGGCTCACAACCATCTCTAACTATAGTTCCAGGGGCCTCAGCGCCCTCTTCTGGCTAACAAAGGCACTGCATGCATTTGGTGCACAGAATACATCCATGAAGACAAAACACTCATACATACAAAATAAAAATATAGAAAAAAATTTAAAATAAGGAGAAAGAGAGCCGGTACTAGCATCCATCGCTCCTTGTTTCTCAACTCCTGATGCAACATGAGCAGCGCCTCCTGCTGCAGTGACTCTGTACCATGATATCCTGCTCCATAACCTCAACTGTGAGCCAATAAACCCTTCCTTCCTGAAGCTGGCCTTGTGGGAGGGCCTTATCACAGCACCAACGAAAGGAAGCACAAGCCATCACACAGGCTAGCTTTGACTTACGATCCTTCTGCCTCTACTTCCCAAGTCCTGGGATTACATTAGAGGTACATGGTTTTTGTTGTTGTTTGCTTGTTTGTTTTTAGCTTTACTAGTTTTTACTAGTTTTGTTTTTTAGCTTTTACTTGGCAATACACATTCCTCCACTTTCTATCTTTTACAAAAACATTTTGGTAACAGGCTCAATGCAAGCCAGGCTGCGACAGTCCTGCTGTCCACAGCATAGAGCAGTGATCTCACCCGCCACGCCCAACGCTGTGACCCTTTAACACAGTTCCTCATGGTGTGGTGACCTGCTACCTCCAACCACAGACGTATTCCGTTGCTACTTCATATCTGTAACTTTGTTACTGTTATGAATGGTAATGTAAAAACCCATGTTTTTCAATGGTCTTAGGTAAGCTCTGTTCAACCCCTAGGGGGTCTCCACCCACAGGCTGAGAAATACTGACCTAAAGGTTCGTGGTGGGGACACTGAGAACCTGATCAGACCCAACCAGGGAATTACTTCAATCAATGACTTTGGCTTTTCTACATTTGGAACTCAAATCCTAAAGGATTCCCCAAATGGCATGGTGGTGGTACAATCCTTGTGTTCTGGAAGCTGAAGCAGGAGGCTCACTAGTTTGAGCCTGGCCTGGAATACATAGCAAGACTCTGTCTCAAAAACAAATAAAAAACAGGCAAAAATATTCAAACAGGAAAATAGTGTGTGTGTCTGTGTCTGTGTCGTGTGTGTGTCTGTGTGTGTGTGTGTGTGTATATGTGTGTGTGTATGTCTGTGTGTGTGTGCCTTGACTGACTGACTGACTGTTGTGCTGGGATGGAAGGTAAGACTGAGCTGTGACTGTGACAAACAGTGCTCCACAGTGAGCTTCACTCAGTCTCTTGTACTATTTCTGAGCACTTGAGATAGAAAAAAAAGATGCAGGAGCCAGGCAGGGCAGCACACATGTGTTTAATCCTGGCACTCAGGAGCAGGCAGGCGGATCTCTGAGTTTCAAAACCAGCCTGGTCTACACAGTGGTTCCCTGTCTTAGAAAAACAAACAAAAAAAAACAAGCAAATAAATAAATAAATAGGATCCAGGATCAGTTGAAAAGTGCTTGCCACAGGACCCGAGTTAAACCTCAACAGTCATGCAAAATCCAGTGGTTGGATGGGGCGTGTGCAAATGAGCCCAAGACATAGAAGCAGAGAGAGAAAATCTTTAGTACTGGCTGCTGGCCAGCCCAGTTCCGAGGGCAAGCTCTAGATCAGGGAGAGCCTGCTTCCACAAAGTAAGGTGGTTTGGTGTAGTGGTGCATACTTTATCCCAGTACGCAGAGGCAGAGGCAGAGGCAGAGGCAGAGGCAGAGGCAGAGGCAGAGGCAGAGGCAGAGGCAGAGGCAGAGGCAGAGGCAGAGCAAGCAGAGGCAGGTGGATCTCTGGGAGTTCAAGGCCAGCCTGTATACAGATTGAGCTCGAGCGGGCGTGCACACACACACACACACAGAAGAGACATACAGAGAGAGAGAGAGAAAGAGAGAGAGAGAAACACAGAGAAAGAAAGACACACACACACACAGAGACAGACACACACAGAGAGAGAAAAAGACAGACAGACAGACAGACAGACACATACACACACACACACACACACACACACACACACACACACACACGCAGATTTTAAAAAGAACAATTCAAGGGAAACAACACTTGTTTGTTCAAATCCCACAGCTCTGAATGCTGCTTTGTCTCTAAAGCTAAGTCAGGCATTTCTTGTAGCCACAGTATGCTTTAAAGAGTAAGCACTCATCTAAAAGGCATAGCTGTAAAATCTCAGCCCCTGCAAAAATGGGGGTGCAGTGAAAACCAGGATGTCTACACAGGCACCCTGTGAACCCCGGGTTAGCATTATGCTTCATTCTTATTGCTAGCCATTGCTTGATCTACACATTAAGGGGAGATGACTCAGCGGGGGCCAGGGAGGTGGCTCCATGGATAAGATGCTTGCTATGCAGCATGAGGACCTGATATTAATTAATACCCAGAACCTTAAAGCAGGGTGTGTGGGACACATCTGCAAGCCCTATACAAGGGTACCTGAAACAGGAGAATCACAGATTCAGTGGACATTTCGGAAGCAGATGTGGTTATGCACATCAAGTTGACCTCTGATTTACACGCACACGCACTCATGCAGACTCGGTGGACATTTGGGAAGCCAGACGAGGTTATGCACATTTCTGATACCAGGACTCGGGAGGCTGAGGCTGGATGACTGCCAGTCAAGGTTCATAGTGACTTCCAGGCTACAGTGAGGTCCTGTGACATCAGAGCATCCTGTCTTCTCAAACCTGGAGCACTGTGGGCACTTACCTGGAAGATGCTGGGGATGTGGGTGTGGTAGTACTCCCACTGCTCTTGGTTGAATCTCTGCAGGATTAAGGAGTAATCCGCTTTGCTGTCCTCTGCCATTTGCTGCCGTATCTGAGCTTGTTGTCGCGCCTTGGGGCAAAAGTACGAAAACACTGTTTATACATTGGGACATACCAGGGCCCAAATCATTTGATATACATTTTATATTTTATACCCTGAAAAATGACTTCTTAGGCTAGGCAGTGGTGGTGTACACCTTTAACCCCAGCACTCTGGAGGCTGAGGCAGGTGGATCTCTATGAGTTCGAGGTCAGCCTGGACTACAGAGTGAGTTCCAGGACAGCCAGGGCTACATAGGGAGACCCTGCCTCAAAAAAGAAAAAAAAAAAAAAAAAACCAAAACCCACTTCTGTGTGGTACTGGGATTAGCTGAATAACCCAGAGCCTCAGGCTTGCTGATCGGGTGTCTCCCACTGAGCCACACATCCAGGTCAGCAGTGCTTAAAAACAGAAGAAACATTGTCTCCAATCTACATTTTCTATTTATCTATTTATATTGAGACAAGGCTTGAGCTCCCTGGTATCACTCCAGAGTCAAAAGCACACTCCCTTTTAGAGGTGAGTGCTTTATGGTGGTACGTGAGCATCTCGTTTGTCTGCACCCATGCCATACGAGGAGTAAGATCCATGACTGAAAGAGGGCATGCTCAGATGTGACTGCAAAGACAAAGTTGCCTGCCCTGTCTGCCCACCGCCTGGCACAAATTGGGTGAGGTTGGTTTTATTATTTTTTTTGCTTTTTTGGTTTTTTTTTTTTTGTATTTTTCTTACATGTATTATTTTTAATAATGTGTATTATTCATTGACAACTTCATACATGTATATAATGTATCTTGGTTTTGTAAACCAAAATCTTCCTCCATTCCCCTACCATTAACATTATTTATTTTGTTTATGTGTGTTATGCACACACACACCACACACACACACACACACACACACACGGCACAGCACACACATAGAGGTCGGAGGACTTGTGGTAGTTGGTTCTCTCCTTTCACCCCATATGGATCCACCAGGCTTCGTAGCAAATATTCTATGGTGGTTGGAATAGGTTTGGCCCCCATAGACTCCTGTGTAGAATGCTTTCCCCACAGGGAAGGCAGTATTAGGAGATGTAGTCTTGGAGTAATTGTGTCACTGTGGGAGTAGGCTTTGAGGTCTCCTATGCTTGAGTTACACTCAGTGTGGAATTACAGTCTCTTTCTGATGCCTGTGGATCAAGATGTAGAATTCTCACTCCTCTCCAGCACCATGCTGCCTGTATGCCGCAATGCTTCCCGCCATGCTTCCCGCCATGATCAGACCAGACTAAACCTCTGAACTGTAAGTCAGTCCCTGTAGGACCGTGAAAAGACAGCGTGGTTTCTGGTTGAGCACCAGCTAGAGACAGCCTGAGACCTAGCAGGTTGAAGACCCACAGTTTTCCCTTCAAGGGACAGCATGCATGCCACACTCCCAGACTCCAGGCTGCTGACCCGAGGCCAAAGACCTCCATCGATCCACCCTTTCAACATAACAATGCCCCTATAGCCCCTCTGAAAGTAGAGGGATGACTACGAGCCACAGACCTATAAGATCCTAATAAGACCTAAAGGCCGGAGGGTCTAGCCGCTAATCCATCCTTCCAGAGCCAGCGTCCTCGCCCTGCAAAAGGTATTTAACCTCAGGCCTGCCCTGAGAATACCAGATAGAGCTTCATCCTTTTCCGCCAGACAATAAACATTTTAAGACCATGGACTATCTCTCTTTCTTGGAACCTGCTGTGGGGAATCATGCAGAAAGGTTTCCAACTTCTGAGTTGCTACCTAATCTCCTGCCCATGACTTCTCTACACTTCCAGCCAGGAGGCCACCAACTCAGAAGCAAGTAAGCCAAGCCAGCCATGACCCAGCCAAGCGAGTCACTGTAACCAAGAGTCTCACACTGAGGGATGCAGTCAGAGCTTCTCCCCTACCCCCTTCGGCTGTAGACTGATCTAGCCCATACGCTCCCCTCCTCCCTCAATCCTTTCGCGGCCTTTCAGCAGCGCCTGAGAGCCCAAGGACCTGAGAACCAAATGGTCCATGGTGGCCTTTTGGCCCAGGAACCCCCAATTCCAGAGCTCCATCCCCTGCGGGACCTCAGATTGTGTTCCCCACCCCTGAACAATGTCCTGAAGCTTCTCACAGTCTGATGTCCGCCCTGCACAGGCATCGAGTGACCATAGTCAACTTACCTCTGCTTCTCTGAGCAATGGCCCTAAGCCTCTTAGAGGGGCAGACACACGGGACTCATAATTCAACACAACAGGACTCACAAACACTACAACCCCACAAGTCCCAATGAAATATTTTCTTTTATAAGAGTTGCCTTGGTCATGGTGCCTTTTCATAGCAATGAAACCCTAACTAGGACACTTACCCACTAACCACCTCAGGAGCCCCAGGAGGGTTTGGTTTTGTTTTAAATGCATATGGCTGTTTTGTGTGCACATATATCTGTGTACTGTGTGTGCTAATGCCCAAGGAGGCCAGAAGAAGGCACTGGATCCCCTAGAGTTATAGACGATTGGGAGCCACTATGTGAGTGCTGGGACTTAAACCTTGGTTCTCTGAAAGAACTGCCAGTGCTCTTTAGAGTCAGTTTGGGGGAGGGGTTCTGGGTCCAATCAAACCCATAGGCTGGCTCATGCTAGGCACATGTCTTCGGCCCACTCAGGTGACTTTTTATTCTCTAGGTTTCTCACTGGCTTTTGACCTGGTGATCTTTACCAGAGTCCCACTTTCCCCACACATTCCAGTCTTGCTGGGCAGGCCATGGAGATGGTCCTAGTGGCTTCCTTCATTTTCTTCCCTATTCATGAACAAAGGTCACCTAGTATTTCCAAGTGTTTTCTTATTCCCCAGGGCTTTTCAGTCCTGTAAGGCATGGAGTTTTCTTGGCTAAACCAGGCATGTTCCAGTTACCACATTCTCTCCCTTGTGGGCAGCCTGCCAGCTCATCCTGGCCATATGCTCTGCTAACCTGGGTGTGTCTTAGCCACCACAACCTTTGCTGGCATGTTGGCCTGTCAACATCCTGGCCATACGCTTTGCCTTCTGCCACCAACAGAGTCCCCCACCAAGTGCATTAACTGAAGTCTCTGTGACATTCATCTCTAGTTACCTTCAAACATCCTCCCCTCGGGGCAGGCAGCAGTGATCCGGATCAGAGCGCCTGCCTGCCTTCCACCTGCATTGCCTAGGCCTCCGACCTGAGCTCCTCTACTCCCCCGTTATCAGCAGCATGGGCATTTTACAAAGGGGATTCCCATGTATGCTAAAACTTCTAAAATATCTTCTGCCTCATTCATAGACCTTCCTTGGAAAGTCTCATGGGGGAGAGGAAGGGAGGGGAGGACAGGGGAAGGGAGGGATCCTACTCCAGACACAACATTACTGCAATCAGATAAAGTGGTTGCCTGTTTATTTCAGAGAAATGGTCCTAAAACAATATGTATGTGTGGATGTCAAAGACACACGCACACGTGCATGTGTGCACACAGACATACACACACAAACAGAGAGAGACAGAGATATACACACAGGGGGCAGTGATCGAAATCTACTCATGGCAATTTAACTGCTAAGAGCTGTGGCTATGGTCCTCCAGCATTGTCTGGGCTGTCTGGCACTGTCCCTTGGCTCCCCGAACCTCTCATAATGTTTCAACTCAGCCATGGAATCACTTTATAGGTTTTTAACACCTAAAGTTTCAGGGTGTCCTTCCTCAAGTCCCATGCAGCAGTGATGATAAAACCATTCATGATCTTAGGGTGAACTGCAGAGGCACTTCCGTGAAGAAGCACACAGGAAATGGGGGGGGGGGATTGGGGATGGGGGTGTGGGGATGAAGGAGTCGGGGTGTGGGGGTGTGGTGTGGGGATGGGGTGTGGGATAACTGAAGGTAAGGAGTCTGACACGGTGTCTCCTGGCATCTAAGGCCAAGCATCATGGTGTCTCACCTCTCAATAAACTTCTGTAAAAACAGCTACAGTCAGGGCATGGGTAGCACACACCTTTAACCCCAGCACTGGAAGGCAGAGGCAGTAAGATCTCTGTGAGTTTGAGGCCAGCCTGGTCTATAGTGAGAGTTCCAGGCCAGCCAGGGCTACACAGAGAGATCTTGTCTCAAAAAAAAAACCCTAAAACCTAAAACTTAAAAAAAAAAAAAAAAAAAAAAACCGAGGGGTTCGGGGAAGCTGTGGTTATCTATCACAGAGGCTGAATTTCCTCTTCTAACCACACCACTGACTCACACCCGCTTAAAAAAGTTCCTAGTCTAAGAACATCTTACATGCAACACTGCTGCACAAAGACACACAGAGGGTGGTGTGTGTGTGTGTGTGTGTGTGTGATTTGTGAGTCAAGAGTGTCAGAATGGATTTACACAATCAAAAGGTCCACGTTGCCCAGGAAGTAAGTCATGGACAAACTGAATAAAACTCAGCTTATCTTGTTGCCATTAGAAAGATTAAATTTGCGGGCGGATGGTGGCGCACACCTTTAATCCCAGCACTTGGGAGGCAGAGGCAGGTGGGTTTCTGAGTTCGAGGCCAGCCTGGTCTACAGAGTGAGTTCCAGTACAGCCAGGGCTACACAGAGAAACCCTGTCTCAAAAAAAAAAAAAAAAAAAAGATTAAATTTATACTTCATAATTCCACTGCGAAACCCCCGGGAATCCAGATGAGCCCAAGTGTGGACCCGACCACGCATGAGTTTGTTTTACAATTTTTCTTTGTTAAATATTTATTTTTACTTGATGTGTGTGTGTGGTGTTGCCTACATGTATGTGTTTGTGCACCATGTGCATGTACTATGTCTGTAGAGGCCAGAAAGCATCAGAATCCCCTGTCACTAGAGTTACAGACACTTGTGAGCTGCCATGTCAGGGCTGGGAACTGAAGCCTGGGTCTTTTGCAAAAACACCAGTGCTTTAACAACTGAGGTGTCTCTCCAGCCCCTTTGGATTACATGTAACACTGTCCCCACTGGCCCCTGTGTGGGCGTGAAGGCTTTGGATGAAAAGGTCAGAGGGCACAGTTAACAGGAAATTGTGCTGCAGTCCAGTGCTCTGTACTGCTAATAATAAAATAGCCCCTTATGGTGGATAGCCCTGCTCTTGTATTTTGATGCTAATTCCGCTTTCCTGGAAGGGAATGTAGACGGGATGAATCAGTATACAGGTGTCTTCTTGTGACTGAACCTTCCGCCCACGTTAATTTGTAAAATAAAGGCTAGAGCTGGTAACTGGGCAGTAGACGGGGTAGAGCAGAAAAGTTTGGGGGAGAGAGAGGAGGACAAAGAGAAAAGGAGTGAAGCAAGTTGGCAGCAGATGTCACCCTCTGTCTCTAACAGTTATTCGTATCAAGATTAGGTAACTGGGATAACAATTCTAACTGTGTGGGCATCTTGTGTACTGAGCATTTGCTGATCTATAAATCTATTTGGTTAATCTTTAGCATTAAGAGTCTTCTTTCTACCGGGAATTGTTATATCTACCGCATGGGGGTGGCAGAGTTGGCCCAGGAGCCATGTCTACAGCTGCGGAGGCCATGGAGCTGACAGGGGAGGTAAAGCCACACCAACATCTTGTGGGTTCCGGCTGGTGCCACTGGCCAGCTGGTGCCGCCATTAGTGTGGGAACTTAGATCATGAACATGGTGGCCAGGCCGGGAGCTAGCTGAATGAGCCTATCTTTTTCTAATATCTCACCCAACAGATGTCTTCCATTTGGTCATCTAATCTCATACTCTTCAAAGAGAGTTGACTGCTACCTGGTTAATCCAATGTGATTTTCTTTCCTTAGGATTTAAAACACAAAGGAGAAAATGACAGCATGGTCTCTGTCTCCACCATCATTAGCCAGGAATGCAGGGTGAGCTAAGAAAACCCATCAGGCTTGCTCACCCCTGTGGCTATTTGTTCTTCTACCTCATTTCTTCTTCAGGACTTAAAGAGTCTTAACAAATGTGTAGACAAAGGCTGGTTCCATTTATGCATGGTCTGAGCATGTGAGTGACAAGATTAAATTGTGTTTTTAAAAAAGATTTATTTGCCGGGCAGTGGTGGCACATGCCTTTAATCCCAGCACTTGGGAGGCAGAGGCAGGCGGATTTCTGAGTTCGAGGTCAGCCTGGTCTACAGAGTGAGTTCCAGGACAGCCAGGGCTACACAGAGAAACCCTGTCTCGAAAAACCAAAAAAAAAAAAAAAAAAAGATTTATTTATTTAATGTATGAGTGCTCTATCTGCATATATGTGCGACTGCGTAAGAGTATCCTGGTTCTTGGCTGGGCATGGGCCTAGAACCCCGAGACTCCAAGGGAGAAACGGCAGGAGTTCGGCCAATTTTACCAGAACTCAGCGCCTAACAAGCAGTCCAATCTCCATGACCTACATGTTCAGTCACGCAGGCCAAATTTATGCCCTCAAATTGCACAAGGAGAAGGTGACCACAGGCCTCAGCCCTAGAGATTACATTACAATGGAATGTCAGGGGGAGCCAATTAAAGCATCCTTCCCAGATCCTCCCCTTTCTCTCCTCCCTACTTAAACTCAGGGTCTGCCTGAGTTTGGGGGGGTGACATCCAATCCATCCACTATCGCCATGAAAAAACCTTATTTGGACCAGGACTTCCTCGTATCATTGGGGCCTGCGAGCTGCCGTCACCGAAGCCTCCAGCCACTGGAACCTGGGACCTTCTCGAACGAGAGAAAGGCTGCTGGAGGTCATCGTCCCCCCCTCCCCCACCATATACACCTGCATGTTGGAAGAGGGCATCAGATCACATTGTAGATGGTTGCGAGCCACTATGTAGTTGCTGGGAACTGAACTTAGGACCCTTTTAAGACAGAGTTTTACTATGTAAACCAGGCTGGCCTCGAACTCAGAGATCTGTCTGCTTAAGTTTAAAGATGTGTGTCATTATGTCTGGCCAGTTGTTTGGCATCTGAAGTAAACTGGAAAGGTGACAAAGCACAGGGCTACCTCAGGAACAGCTGTCATCTTTGGTTCTATGAGACACTAAAGTCCTTTTCTGACTGTGATGATAAGAAGTGAGTTGTATGTGACAAACTGCTCAGTGGCTGGATGGGAAGGCATCCCAAGCACTTCCCAAAGCCAGTTTGTACCAAAAGGTGAGCCACAGCCAGAGGCGCTGTTTGGTGGTCACGCAGGGTTCTGACCCTCTACAGCAGCGGTGCAATATCAGAGATCCTGCACATCAGATATTTACATTGCAATTCATAACAGCAGCAAAATTACGATTATGGAGTGATAATTTTGTGACTGGGGGTCGCCACAACATGAGGCACTGTATTAAAGGGTGAAGCATCAGGAAGGTTGAGAACCACTGCTCTCTCTAGCTCTGAGACTCAGTGAAGCTATTATACCTGAGGAGCTGGTTCAGCAGAAGGACGAAGCTAGCCCCATCAACGAGAAAGGCTTGATTCTTTTCTGTGGCCACGCCTGAGAGCACACCACACAACTAACCCTTCAAAAACGGAGTGAACTGGGCTGCAAATTCTTCCTACCTCTCACCAATTGACTAACAGTCCTTCAAGGATCTCAACGACTCACTGCAGGACAAAAACATTTCCACAAAAGTGCAGAAACTTCTTTCTGAGAGTTTCCAGAATCCTAAAGCACGAGAAGGGGCTGGCAAGATGGCTTGGTGGATAAAGGGGCTTGCTGCTAAGCCTGACACCTGAGGTCTATTCCAGGGTCTCACATAAAGGAAGGAGAGACCTAATACCAAAGGCCTGCCCATCATGTTCAAGAGCACACACTTCTACACATACACAGAAAGGAGGCAAGCTTTGACCACAGTAATAGGTAACGGCAGGCATTTTAGCTGTTCCATCGCTGTGCACTGGAACAAGAGCCTATGTCCGTAGGACCACAGTGGACCTTGATCAGGCTAGTAATCAGGCAGCATTTACAGTAGCAACACTTTTAGGGATTCTTCTCTATTCGCTAGACCTAGCATCCATGAGGCACAACAGCAAAGATAGCTAATGGATACCACGACATTAAAATATTCGTTGCTCTTGCAGAGGACCTAGAGTTTCCCAGCCATTCCACACAGTAGCTCACAGCTATCCCTAACTCCAATTCCAGGGGATTCAGTGCTCTTTTCTGGCTACCATGACCTACACACATGTAGGCAAAACACTCATACACATACAATGAAAATGAAGAAATTTAAAAAAAAAAATTATACAAATCCAGTTTGAGGTCAGCCTGGTCTACAGAGCTAGTTTCAGGACAGCCAGAACATTTATAGTTTCAGGAGTAGGCAGAAAAACCCTGTCATGAAAAACCAAACAAAAACACAACACAAAACAGAAAACCAACTACTACCACAACAAAAACCAAACAAATCCAAAAAATTATAAAACCCTATCTTTTACTACCAAAAGTTTGGGGGCTTGGGGGAAGCAGCAAAGACCACCTTAGGAATCACAGCGGTCGGAGCACTGGGGTCCCTGCATGGTTATCCATAACGCCTGGGCTGGGCTTTACATTGCAAGAAGAGGAGGCTCACACTGCCCTTTCCGCCTTGATGAGGGCTCCATGGTACATCCACCCACTGCTCGGAATCTGCATTGCTTGGCAGCCTATCCCTGGAACTAGCAGATGGTCTGATCTCCCTGCAAGAGAGGCCCTGGGGGAACCCAGCAGGGTCTCTGGATTCTGGCTCTCCTCAAATTCTTTGTGCCAAGAGAAAGGTAAACTCAGAACTGTAGTAGCGTGGGTTAGTTAGCCTTTCTCCACCAGGCATTCTTTTTCTTGGGATGACCAAAACCAACCAACCAAAACAAAACAAAAAAACCCTAAACAACAACAACAAAATCTGGTTGCTGAAAGTAACTTTTGTGCAAGATTTTTTTCTATTTGTTTGTATTGTTCTATTTAAATAAAATCTCACACCTTAGTTCTAGCTGGCCTGGAACTCCTTACGTAGCCCACACTGGCCTCAAATTCACAGCAATCCTTCAGACTCAGTCTCCTGATTGTTGGGATCACAGACATGCACCACTATATCCAACATTAAACTTAGTTTGAGTAGTTTATAAAGTAACACATTCCTGTCCATCCCATCTGCTGAGAATCTGTCTGTCGGATGTGGCCAGGAGAGAAGCAGGACATACAGGTCACCACATATAAATAATGCAATAAGATTAGTAACATAGCACGGTATTACCTATTTTCTAGGCACTTTTACATCAAAAGATACAAACCCACAGAGGATCCCAGAAAACCCTAACCAATAAAATGAAAGTTCTCTAGACTTCCTGACTCGAAGGGGCCAGCCAGAAAGACTCTCTCCCAGTCTCTGGCCAGCAAGCAACTCTTCAGTGGTGAACACTTAGGAAACCATTTTATTGATTTGATTGCTTATTTACTTATTTTTATTTTTGCGGCAGACTCCTCTGACTGCCTAGGCTGGCCTCCAGCTCCTTGCATAGCTGAGGACGACCTTGACTATCCACTTTGCCTGACTGTACCTCCCACAGGCTGAGATGGCAGCTTGTACTACCCCACTATGTCACACAACCCAGAGCCATCCTGGCTGCTAGGCAAGCCCTGTAAGGACTCAGTTGCCCGTCTAGCCACAAAACCCTTTAAAATGTTCACCACAGGTACTTTACAAGCCAGGCCTGAGGGAACACTCCTATAATCTCAGCTTTTGGAGGGCTGAGACTATGAGACTCTGTCTCAACAAACCAAACTGGCAAAAGGAAAAGAGCTAGCTAGCGCGCTGGCTTTGTTCCAGAGCTAGTAATTCAAACCTATGGTTGGAAACTAGGGCTGGGATATGGCTCAGTGCCTGCTTCAGGTGCATGAGTGCTAGAATCAGTCTCTGCACCAATCAATAAATAGATAAACGGAGCCCAGTGTCCAACCTGGTTCAAAAAGAATAATGTAGGCCAGGTGTGGTGGTGCATATCTTTAATCCTAGCACTCAGGAAACAGAAACAAGAGAATCTCTGTAAGTTTGAGGCTAGCCTTGTCTTCATAGTGAATTCCAGGCCAGCCAGGGATACACAGTGAGACCATGTCTCAAAATAACAACAATAATAATGAGGAAAAGAATATTTAATGAAAAGATATGAAAACTTCATAGCTTTATATAACGTTTTTTGTTTTTTGTTTTTTTGTTTTTTTTTTGGTTTTTCGAGACAGGGTTTCTCTGTGTAGCCCGGGCTGGCCTGGAACTCACTCTGTTATATAACGTTTTAAAGGCTTCAAAATGATATTTTTTAAGATTTTTGTTTTTCCGGGCTGTGAGACGAAATCACAGCAGAGGCTGGACTCGAACTCGGGAATGAGGGCCACCTCAGACTCCTGAGCACAGTGACTACAGCAGTGCGCCACCGCTGGCTGGCTTAAGATTTGTTTTAATTGTGTGTGTGAGGGGGAGAGCAAATGAGTGCAGGTGTCTGTGGAGCCAGAAGAGAGAGTCAGATGCCCTGGAGCTGGAATTGTAGATGGTTGTGAGCCTCCTGATGCCCGGGGCAGGAAACTATCTTAGTTCCCCTGGAAGAACAGAGCGAGGTCGGCCAGGACTGCACAGAGAAACCACGGCTGAGGGCGGGGGTGGGGAGCTGTACCTCAGTGCTAATCCACTGGCATGAAACACTATTTATAGCCTAATTGCATTATTAAGGAATATCTTCTTTTGTCCCAATGGTGAGCGCATGATGTAAATTCTAGCACTGACCGCTGGAGGAGTCAGAGGTTGGAGAGGCAAGCTTGCCTCAAAGGACAAGCTCTGTGAAGCCTGCAGAGGGGGAGGGGCAGGAACAACGGAGAAGAAGCCAGTCTTTGTCCTGCCAAGTGGTGGTGTAAGTGGCACTGTTGAACTTTTCCAGCAAAAGGTTGCATCTAGAATACATTTTCAATTCAAAACTAAGAGTGCATTTGACAATTTCTGTTCAGTCAGAGTGCTGGGAGCTGTTGGAGACTTCCAGGCCAAGTGCTTGCCAAAACAATGCAGTCTGTCTGGGATAAATTATGAGGGCACTGAGAACACAAAACAGAAAAACTTCAAAATAAGTTAACCAAAGAAATATGCTTGAACTATTCAAGCAATTTCCTGAAGTTCCCCCGCCTCCCCCCAAGTCTTACAGTGTTCCAGCCCCAGGACTGCGGGTTACTCTGGTACACAGTCATTGAAATAGGAGAAAACAAAACAAAACAAAAAACCCAAAACTGAAAGATAGCAAATGTGAGCAGGATCTCCATCCGGAGGCCATTCACTTGCTAAACAGGGCTATAAAAGGCTTTCTGTTGCCCTGTACCCCAGTTACCCAAAGTAGAATTCAAAATATCCGTTAACTCAAGAGGAAAAGCAGCTTCTGCTGAGTGGAGCAGGCTGTGTGGACTAGTCATCTCAAGTCCAGAGAAGAGACTGCGGCAACAGTCTTGGTATGAGCTAACACACGCAGCGGTAATGAATCACGGTCCCTAGGACAAGACCACGGCCCCCTGGCTTCTACACTGCCATTCCAGTAGACTGGAGTGTTTCATTATGGGGTGTTTGAAACTGATATCTCACTATGTAGCTCTGGCTAGCCTGGAACTTTCCATGGAAACCAGGTTGACCTCAAACTCAAAGAGACCTGCATGCCTCTGTCTCTCGAGGGCTGGGACTAAAGGTATGCTCCACCCCTCCACTCTACTGCCTCTACCTCCTCTCAACAAGCAACTCCACACAGGGTTCACAAAGCTCCCCAAACCCATTGCTATGGATGTTCTGCCTAAAGATGAGGTCTAGGGCAGGGCCAGTCTCTGCCACCAGGGTTAACAGAATCCTGCTTCTCAGGGTCACTGTAGAGACACTGAAATGGCTTGCAAATGCAGCTTTAGGAAAGAAACACTCTAAAGAAGGCTCAAACACAGTCCTGGTCACACAGAAACAAGAACAACATTGCCTTAGGGTTTCTTTTGAAACCCTGCAATGAAACACCATGAGCAAAAAGGCAAGTTGGGGAGGAAAGGGTTTATTCCGCTTACACTTCCACACTGCTGTTCATCCTCTAAGGAAGTCAGAGCGAGGACTCAAACAGTGAAGGAGCTGATGCAGAGGCCTTGGAGGGATGTTACTTACTGGCTTGTTTCTCCCTGGCTTGCTCAGCCTGTCTTCTTATAGAACCCAAGACTACCAGCCCAGGGAATGGCACCGCCCACAGTGGGCTGGGCCCTCCCTCATTGATCACTAATTGAGAAAATGCCTTACCACTGGATGTCATGGAGGCATTTCCTCAACGGAGGCTCCTTCCTCTCTGAGGACACTAACTTGTGTCAAGCTGACACACAAAACAAGCCAGTACAAACATGCTTCCTCCCCCATCCCTTTGTCTGTGTGCACCCATGTGTTGGTGGGTACAGGTGCACGTGTTTGCACTTGAGCATGGAGCCTAGAGTATTGTTCCTCAGGCACCAGTCACATTTCTTTTTTTTTTTTAATTTTATTTTTTGCTTATTCACTTATAACCCGTCCCAGTCACCCCCTCCCACAATCCTTCCCCATCTCTTGTTTTCTGAATACCCCTCCTCCTGTATCCCCACCCTGCCACTTTAAGTCTCTGAGGGCTAGGTATTCCTCTCCCATTGAGGCCAGATGAGGCACCCAGCTGACCATACTCCATATACAGGCTGCATGTTTTGGATGCCCCACTCCAGATGTTTGAGACCTACATGAAAACCAAGCTGCACATTTACAACATATGTGCAGGGAACCAGTCACATTTCTTTATTGACAGCCTGTCACTAGCCCTGAACTCACCAACTAGGCTAGTCTGCAAACTAGTCCAGCGAGCCTAGGATCCACCTGTCCTCACCTCCCTAGTGCTGGGATTACAATGCAAACTGCCACACTCAGTTTCTTTTTAAAACAAAGTGGGTTATAGGATTGAACTCTGGCCCTGGTGCTTGCCCACGGCTAAGCAGTCACTTCTGCACACACCCCCCTCGTTTCTGAAACTAATCCGAACTTCCCTGGTGGCAGCTGTTGACCTTTACTAAGTCACAACAAGCATCTGATGAAGACTGCTTGATGCAACCCAACAGTGGGCCACACACCTTCAGTCCGCACTTGGGAGGCAGAGGCAGGTGGATTTCTGAGTTTGAGGCCACCCTGGTCTACAGAGTGAGTTCAAGGACAGCCAGGGCTACACAGAGAAACCCTGTCTCAAAAAACAAAACAAAAAAAAAAACAAACAAAGAAACAAAAAAAAGAATGCCCAAGCCCACAAATTAGCATACAAGTTGCCTGGCAGAAACAATACATGCCCTTATTAGGTTGGCATTTCCACCGTCCTACTCCTCCAGAAGAGAAGCAATCACTGTCAAAGATATTCATTCAAGAAAGATTACAACACACCAGGGAACAAGCTACCCAGAGACACAGTACCACAGAGAAGAACAGTTACCACAGGACCTGGGCTATCCAAGTGTCTGAAAGAAATAAAACAAGATGCAAAAGGCAAATCTGAAAGTAAAAAGCAACAGAGGTCACATTAGTAAGATGTTATCAGTGAGGGTCTGAAGAAGACTCCAGTGAAACTTCTAGAAATGGAAAAGGAGTTGCTGAAATTAAAAAGCTCAATAAACAAACTAACAGAATAAATAAAAGTTACACAAAATTCACATCTGGGGATAAAGAAACACAATGTGGCCAGAGAGATGGCTTAGTGAGCAGAGGCTCCTTCCATGCAGGTCCTGTAAATTGAGTTTGATCACCAGAACCCATGTAAAGGTGGAAGGAGAGAACTCACTCCTCATGTTTCTGTGTCACCCTCATGATGATGATGATACATAAAGAAGAAAAGGCCTGTGGGATACAGTGAGGAACTATGCACATCTAACACAAGTCCATGAACCATCAGTTCCAGATACAGAAAGATAAATAATTTTTGAAACTTTTTATTTTTTATTTATTTATTTTTTTTTTTTAAAAACAGGGTTCTTTGTGTAACAACCCTGGCTGTCCTGATACTTTTTTTTTGTAGATTAGTCTGTCCTGGAACTCAGATAGATACACTTGCCTCCACCTCCCCCTACTTCTGGGTGCTGGGATTAAAGGTATGTGCCACCACACCTGGCAATTTTCGAAGCTTTAATGTCTAAAGTTTCCTTGCATTTATAAAGCAAATAGATAATCAAGCACGCTGGGCAGAGGAAATTAAAAACAAAAACTATGAGTTCTGAAATACGATAACCATGCCACAGAACATCAAAGACAAACATTAGGTCTCAGCCGATAGAGAATAAAGCCAGTTCTTCTCGGAGGAATGCAGTTAAGTGGATGACAAGTTCCTAACAGAGTATGAGGTGATTGACAAGGAAATGATAGCTTCAAAATGTTGAAGAAGAAAAAAAGTCAGCCAGAATTTAACACCTAGCTAAACTATCACATCAGCACGAGGCTGAAACAAAGACACTGGGTTGGGGGTGGGGGTGAGGGACCACTCAAACTCCTGGTAGGAAAAAAAAAATTAAACAATGGATCATCCATGAAGAAGGACGTTTAGTTCAGAAAGGAGTGTCAATAGTAACACCTGGTGGCCTGCATCATATTAGCATTAGCACTGTGGACAGGTGGTGAGTAATAGCTGTTTCTTTAGAAGGAACCTAGGCTGCCTAGTCCAGGCTAGTTCACACCTCTGTGTACTGGATCTTCACACTGATTCCCATTTTGCTTTGTACTGATTCCCATTGTTGCATTTAGTCAGCCCACCCCTCTACTCACTTCTGCTTCTCTCATATCAAGAGCCTTGGCCAGCAGCAAGGAGTTTTTTCAGTGCAGCCCAGTGGTAGAGTCAAATGGTCACCTGGCAAGAACCATGACCACGAAGCACAGAATACCCCAGGATCCCACCCCCCACCCATGGCAGTGCCCATGCAGGCTACTAGACATCTAACACTGTCTCAGTCCCACTCTTTTCCATTTGTATAGCTGTGGGGTGATTTTGGGGAAGGCTGAGACCAACAAATTTTCAGTGCATGCTTTTTGAGGAAGGGGCTTCAGAGCATCCCAGGTCACAATCACCCTACATCCAGCTTCTGAAATGCTTCAGGGTCCCCATTCTCTCCACTCCAGGTCCCCCATCTTCTCTTGCAAGGCCACACATGCAATGGGCCTTCTGCAGTGCAAGAGGAATTCTCCACAGCCCAGTTGCTCTGCCTCTAAGCCACCTTTTCAATTCCTCCCATCAAGTCACAGCTCTCCGTGTGTGTGTGTGTGTGTGTGTGTGTGTGTGTGTGTGTGTGTGTGTGACAGTGCAATGTGGAGGTCAGTGGAAAACGTGTGGGAGGGAGCTAGTTCTCTTTTTCCACCACATGGGTCCCTAAGACTAAACTGAGGTCACCAGATTTGGTAGCAAATGCTTTTACCTGCTGAGCCATCACAATGGTCCATCATCTTCTCTTTCTCTCTCTTTTAAAATTGTTTCTTTGTTTTTGAGAAAGAATCTTACTATGTAACTGTTGTTGACCTCCAAGTCACTATGTAGCACATATTGGCCTCAAACAATCTTCCTGCCTCAGCATCTCAAGTGCTAGGAGTATAGAGAGATGGTATCATACCACCATGCCATGTCTGGCTTTGAAGGTCAGTCTCGAATGTAAACTTGCTTGGACTGAGAAATACCCACAGACAAGGCACTTCTAGGCGAGTCTGCAAGGACTTGTCCACAGAGGGAGATGAGGGCTCTGGCACAGCCAACGGGTTAAACCTTCCACTGAGCATTTGAGCAGACCACCGGGAGAAGATGGGCTATATCAGGTGAGGCCTGGCTAGAGGAAGCAGGTCACCAGACATGTGTCTCTGAGGAGCCTATCTTGTCCTGCCCTCTGTCTGGGTCTCTTTTTGCTTGCTTCTGTGATGTGAACTGCTCCTCTCCATCATGCTTATCCTGGCAGGACAGAAAGAAACTTCTAGAACCTTGAGCAAAGTCTTTCCTTCCTCTAGCTGTTTCTGCCAGGCATTTGGTCACGGTGACAATGACACTAACAGGGCCATTTGTTTCTCATAGAATGTTCACCATTCCATATCCAACCGCTCCCCGCTCTCTGTATCTCCTCTCTTACTTGGAGCCCTCATGAAAGCATCTTTTATGATCTAAATGGTGTGAAGCAGTCCTCACCCAACGAGTACTCTGTGAATGCCGAGATGCTTGGAACTCCTTGAGGCCACATATATTCACTTGATTAGCAGAACATTAAAGCGATGGGTGGTGGCCACGGCCTCAGATCCCAACATTTGTGAGCCTGAAGCACGAGGACTGTGAGCTAGAGGCCAGCCTGGGCTACTCAGCAAACTGTGCTTTCAAAAACCCAACATAGGGCTGGTGAAATGGCTCACCGGGTAAAATGCTTGTAGGCTTGATGGCCTGAGTTTGATCTCCAAAAGTCACAGTGGAGAGGACCGTCTCCCAAAAGTTGTCCTCTGACCTTCGCATGAGAACCGTGACACACACATCAAGGGACATAAAAGTGTGCACACACACACATACATGCGT
This sequence comes from Mastomys natalensis, assembly GCA_021653895.1. Classification (NCBI taxonomy): domain Eukaryota; kingdom Metazoa; phylum Chordata; class Mammalia; order Rodentia; family Muridae; genus Mastomys; species Mastomys natalensis. The sequence continues at coordinate 2,241,102 of JAJTUV010000085.1, forward strand.
GCACACAATAATAATACTCCTTTAGCAGAACTAAGGAGTGGGATCCTTATGTGTCCAAGATAAACAACTGCAGTGTGGTCCTTGGGCTGGGACAGAGCTAGGCCATCCCACCTACCATTCATCATAGGCCATGGTGACCTCAGGCAACCCCTGAGGTGGATAATAATGTTCCTTAAGGCAGGAAACCTCAAAGATAAAGTAAATCTCTTCCTGACTTCCCACTTGTAAGGCGGGGATATACTTGAGTGGGTGCATGGCTTCCTGCCCTACAGGAGCTGAAGTGTTTCGGGTTCATTGGACATTTTTGCGAATCAGCTCAAAAGCTTCAAGTCTGCTTTTAAAAGGGAATACAGTCTCCACAGTTCTGACTCCTGATTATAGCCCAGAAATAAACAAGAATAACAAAGTATGTTTTAGGGATCCACTTATAAAAGACCAATATCTATGTCTTAGATTTTCTATAATTTTCTCTTGTTTTAAATGAAAAGCATTTTTAGCTTGGTGTGTCTCAGGAACTTGAGGGGCAGAGGAAGGCGGATCTGTGGGATTGAGGGCAGCTTGGTCTACACAGTGAAACCCTGTCTCAAGAAAGCAAAGTGTTGGGCTGGAGAATGGCTCAGCAATTAAGAGCACTGGTTGCTCTTCCAAATGACCAAGTTTCAATTCCCAGCAACCACATGGCACATGGTAATTTCAGTTCCAGGGGATTTGACACCCTCTTACAGACACAAATGCAGGCAGAACACTAATATACCTAAATATAAATGCATAAATATAAATGTATAAATCATTGCTGGGTAGTGGTGGTGGTGCATGTCTTTAATCGTAGCATTCAGGAGGCAGAGACGGGTGGATCTCTGAATTTGAGACTAGCCTGGTCTACATAGAAAGTTCTAGGACATCCAGGGCTACACAGAGAAACCCTGTCTCAACTTCCTTCTACAACCCCCCAAAATAGCAAAGAAAGTGTTTTTAAACTCTTCTAGGTTCCAAGATGAAGCTGCAGTTGCAAAATGTATTTCCTGCATTTGTACCAACCACTTCCTCTTTTTATATCTATCTATACATATTTAATTGTCTTCTAGACGGCTGGCAGGCTGTGGATGTCCCAGACGCTGACAGGGTCACACCATTGCTGTCTTTAAGAACCTTGCCTTCCATGGCCTTCCTGAGGCCTGAAGGATTCCGTCCAGAGAGCTCGTCATTTTTATCTGAGACAAAATTAAGGGCAAGCATGAAAGATGCTCACACATTAAGTAAAGATGCTGATTCAGTAGCACAGTGACAGCAGAGGAAGCACACAACCATGTCATTCCAGATGCGTCCAAGCGCTGAAGGAGGGGTGGACTGGAGACACACTATTTCCTCAAATAGTAAAAAAAAAAAAAAAAAAAAAAAAAAAAAATGTAACGCTCTGCTGCCCATCTGGCTCCAGTCTCAGCAGATCTGTGCCCCCTGCCCCGCCCAGGTTCAGGCACTGGGACTGTGTTCTTAGGGTGGCAGTGTCCCTAGGCTGCCCACTGCAAGGGTTCTGAACACAAATTATCAGAAGTAGCAAAATACCTCTGCTTAATGACAGCAGACTTTCTTGGGCTTCAGTTTTATTTTTCTCTTAAACACATTTTTTTATATAATTCTAAGATCACATTTAACCCAACAACATCATACAGTCCACGGATTGTAAAATATTGTATTTATATTGTGTGTGTGTGGCCGCGCACTCGATGCGTGCTTGTTGGCTTCTGTAGGCAACCTGAGGAAAACAAATAGCAGGCACAACCCCATAATAGAGCAGTATTACAGGCAGTCATGACTTGCTGGGTGCTGGAAACTAAACTCCGGTTCTCAGTAGAGGAGCACACACATCTCTAACCACTGAGCCACTCTCCAGCCCTACAATCTTTTTTTTTTTTTTGGACTTGTCGAAGAACAGGGTTCTCCGTGTAGCCGGCTGTCCTGGAACCACTCTGAGATCAGGCGTGCCTCGAACTCAGAAATCCGCCTGCCTCTGCTCCCAAGGCTGGAATTTAAAGGCGTGCACCACCACCCACCTGGCTAATAATTTTAACTTTTAATGTATTTTCCTCAATTGAGTTATGTAAGAAAGGCCTCATGACTAAACCAGAAGAAGCACACCAGGTGGCGTGCACACCTGTATCCCAGCTGGCATCTCCAGTTTGGAGCCAAGCTGGTCCACAAAACTATCCAGGATACACAATGAAACCCTGTCTCATGGTCTACCGACTAGTTCCAGACAGGCCGGATACACAAGAAACCCTGGCTCGGTAAAAACCGAAAAAAAATAAAAAAAAAAAAAAAAAAAAAAAGCCAAGAGAGCTTCAAATCAACTACTTTCACACTCTAATAACACTTTTATGTTTTTATTGTTCTTACTTCCGGGAGGGGTGATTTGAGACAGTCTTTGTCTGTATCCTAGGCTGGCTGGAATTTGCTGTGCTGCCCATTCTGGACATGAACCATCCTGAGTGCCAGGATTACAGCTGTAATGTTGCCGCCCCTTCAAACGTTTAGAAGTCATATTACCATATAGAAACCAGAGGCACAGTCTCACAGAGACTTGTCTGCTCTTTGGCATTTATGTTAATTTAACTTAAACAAAAGTTTAAAAAAAAAAACAACAAAAAACCCACTTGATTTATAAAAACAAGTTTGTAGCCAAGCAGTGGTGGCGCACACCTTTAATCCCAGCACTTGGGAGGCAGAGGCAGGCGGATTTCTGAGTTCCAGGCCAGCCTGGTCTACAGAGTGAGTTCCAGGACAGCCAGGGCTACACAGAGAAACCCTGTCTCAAACAAAACAAAACAAAACAAACAAGTTTGTTTTTTCTTGCTGGCCTAGAACTTTGTAGACAAGTTGGCCTCGAAGTCATGGAGATCCTCCTGCCTCTGCCTCCCACTTACTGGGATTAAAGGTGAACATCACCACACCTGGAAATAATTTAACTTTTTCTTTTTGTGTTTTGTTTTTGTTTTTTTTTTGTTTGTTTGTTTGTTTTTTGGGGGGCGGGTTTTGAGACAGGCTTTCTCTGTGTAGCCCTGGCTATCCTGGAACTCACTCTGTAGACCAGACTGGCCTCGAACTCAGAAATCCGCCTGCCTCTGCCTCCCAAGTGCTGGGATTAAAGGCATGCAGTACCACCACCACCTGGCTAAAATAAACTTGTTACCGAGTATTTCCTCAGACAGCCGGTATCACAGAGAAACGTCTCAAAAACAAAAAAAAAAAAAAAAAAAAAAAAACAAAAAGCCCGGGGTGGGGCGCACGCCTTTAAACCACCTGACAGCAGGCGGATTTCTAGTTCGAGGCCAGCCTGGTCACCGAAGAGTTCCAGGACGCCACTACACAAGAAACCTGCGAAAAACCAAAAAAAAAAAAAAAAAAAAAACAAAAACCTGTCTCTCCCACTTCACCTCCCCTCACACACATACAAAAGAAGAAGGAAGAATGGGAGGGGGTGAACTAACACTAAATATCTAGAGAGTTCTGACGAGTTACCACTCTTGAAGTGTGAAAGAAACCACATAAACTTTTTGAGGCTAAGTGGGACCCATAAACTGAGACTATAGCCACAGAAGAGTCACATCTCCAAGGAAGGGAACGGGTAAGGAGATGCTGAGTGGTAAAGACACTTGCTACCAAGCCTGACAACCTGAGTTCTATCCTCAGCACCCACATGGTAGGAGAGAATCAACTTCTAAAGAACGCTGTGGGAGACACACACAGACAAACACACATGCACGCACATTCACACACATGCAGGCATGCACATAGGTTAAATTTTCTTAAAAAAAAAAAAAGTGGATAGTGACTGAGGAAAGATATCAACAGGCCTCTCTATACACATGTACATCTGAATATGTACATATGCACACATTATAACACACACACACACATCACATCACATGGAAAACAAGAAATTGATACTATAATTTATAAAAACAAACAAACAAACAAATAGAAAACCTAACTCAACTGCTATTTTCTATTTCTGCAGCTGCCTGTGGCCACTGACTGTAGACTCTGTTAGAAAATGCTCTGTCCTGCAGTAGAAGTTACAGAAGAGACAGCAGTCACATGACAGGGCCAGGTTTTCCACCAGGCCTCAGATGCACTTGAAGTTAATGTTTAGGAAACAGTGCACTTTCTGTTGTGAAGCTACTCTACAGGGCGTTCATTTTGATGACCTTCCCCTCCCAACCCCTACAGGGCTGGCAAACCAAGGAACTGATGGAACTCTAGGACGACCCCTGCCGTGCTTATCCAGTGTGGTTTGATTCTAAGCAGTGTCACAGCAACCCTGACATCACGGTTTTTGCGACTTGAAAGTCATTCCAGAGTCTTCTATGGGAAACGTCACTGCTCGCTGAGCATGGGGAGACCAGAGGGCAAGTCCCTTTAGGGCCGCAATGGCGATGTCCTGTCAGCACCTGCGACACCAACACCTCACCAGAAGTAAAGAACAAAGGGCCAGGAATGGATTCAAACAGTTCAAATATTAGAGATCCCATCAACTTGCTACATTTTCTGAAAAATAAGCCATAGGCCTGGGTGTGTAGTCCTGTTGGTGTATAGTTTGCTTGCCCTGCATGCTTAGGGAACCGAGTTCCATGCTCAGCATGCAATAAGCTGTCATCCTCAGACTTTTAGAGCCAGCCTGGTCTTCAAATGGAGACCCTGTCTCAAAAAGTAAAACAGAAAACCAAACCTCTAAAATAAATACCAAAACCCCCTATCTCTGGGGTAGGACCAAGGCCTAAGGGAGGTACCCCCTATCTTGTTCAGTAGTTTCATAAAGTTCATGGAGCCGCCCCCATGTGATGTGCTCTTCTTAGCTGGACGGGCTGGTTGGCCCCCAGGATCCACTGGGCTCTGTTTCCCAAGTGCTGGGATTCAGGCATGCACTACCATGCCTGTTTTTTATGTGGGTATCCAATGCAAGCCCTTCACCCACTGAGTCATCTTCCCAGCCCCAAAAGGGAGCTTGAGGGTTTGTGCTGGGGAAAGGATAAAATCTGTTTTTACTAGAACCAGAGGATATATTCCCACATATTTAGATTCTAACATATCTAGATCAAGCAACTGGACCCTCTGAAAGCTGGTGAGCCTGGACTCTCTGACAGCTGTGTCTTGGTAAAAGACACGTCGAAGGACAACATGCAGTGTGTCCTCTTCTTCGTCACCAGACCTCTGAGAAGACAGTATCCAGGTAACATCCAAATACACGCTCCTGCCCAGAGAGAAACAACACCCGTCCAGGGAATTACCAGGCTTCCGGCCACAGGCAAAAGTGTCATAAGGTGGGAGGGACTGTTTATGCGGGAAGTTTGAACACAGTACTGTGGCAATCATGACATAGAGTCACATTAAGAGGGACAGTGACGTCTTCAGATAGAAAAGAAGATTCAGCTCATATCTAGACCCAGACATTCATCAAACTTATACTACATACACATGCTCTGGGCTGTCAGGCACAATCTAGAGTCTATACAAATATACCCTGGAAGACACATCACAGTGTTCTATAAACTGTATGACTGGCTGCTAGATCAGGAAGGTAAGCTGAGTCAAACACATTCAGACCACTTAATCTGAGGAAATTGGGGGAGAGAGACATCTGTGTAGAGTCAAAGACTGTCGGAAGTTGCAGGGTTTGGCCATGCACCCCTGAAATTTCAGCATTTGGGGGTTGGGGCAGGAGGGTAGCCAGCTTAGGCTAGGTAGGGAAACCTGTTTTAAGAAACAAAGCAAAGATAACGATAGGGAATTCAATGAGAAAAGCTGACATCATGTCTCCACGTGGCCTGCAGTGGACAGCATATTTTAGGTCACCTTCAAAGCAAAAGGACTTAAAATATTCAGCGTTTGGACATCAATGCTTGTGGTCTGATATCTGTGACTCCCAAATTAGGATCCTCACATTCCTGGGGAGGGGGCGGCCATGGTACTTTCAGGAAAAACAACAATAGCAAAACCAATGCTTCATGGTCAGGAAAGATAAATCACGGAAATATGCAAGTAATCCAGGTAACAACTCAACTTAGCAGTAACAGCAAACACCCCGCACTGGGCGAGTGTCTGAGTGTCTGAGTGCTAGCATGAGACCAGAGTTTGCATTCTCAGGACTATAAACAAAAAAAGACAAGCAAAGACCGCTAAATAACCACACCCACGAGGGGCGGGGCATTCACCTGTAACCTCAGTGTGGAGCAGGGTGGAGGCAGGCAAATCGGGGGCTGGCTGGAAGGTAGCTGAGCCAAAGCAGCAAGCTTCGGCTTCAGAGAAAATAAAAACCCACCAGAATCAAAGAAGGAACAGAGAATAAAGCATTCAATGGGGACCAGAGAGATGGCTCAGTGGTTAGTGTTGATATCAGGTCTGAACGTCACATCCAGGCGACCCTACATGGTTGCCAAGGCAACCGCCATACACTCCCAGAATCCACCTGGCTACCTCACCTTTACCTGGGAAAAGGCTAAGTCACCGCCCACATAAATAGGCAGAACCCCCTGACCTTGCTCTCTCTTCTCCCCGCCATCTCTCCCCACCTTTGCCCCTGCCCCGAGGAACCGTTTGGTCTGGTGTTGTCTGTCCTAAGCTGCCCACCAAGTCTAACAGTTAGGAGCCATTTCCTCTCTCGGGGAATCTGTGTTCCTCAGGGTCTATGCTGCGGTAACTCCAGCTCCCAGCTCCGAGGGATCTGATACCCTCTTCTGGTCTCTACAGGCAATGTGCACACATGGTACAGAAACATACATTCAGGCAAATGCCCACACGCAAAGTAAAATAAAGATATTTTGGCAAAGAAGAAAAGAGCCACAATTTCTTTAATGATAAAAAAAAGACACTAAAATCAGCCTTTGACTTCCTCCTCTCTCCCTTGCCTCCCTTCCATTCTTTGTTTTCAGTCAGGGTCTCCGGTAGCCCTAGCTGGCCTTGAACCTCAGTCCTCCTGACTCCACCTCCCAAGTGCTCTGATTAGAGGCCTCTGCCTTTACAATTTAGGTGGAAAAAATGCTGAAATACTCTCCACAATCAAGAGGAAGATAAAGAAAGCCACAAAGACTACTGCTCTCTGTACAAGGAGGTCACAGAGCTGGAAGAAGATAAGAAAAATAATTACAAAGTACAAAGACAGAGGAAGTGGAGGGCTACCACCAGCACTGGCTGCTGCTGGAAAGCCAAACCAGGGTCACCGTGGGAGGCTCCAGGCTCTGATAGTGACACGTAGCCTACATTCTAGACATCCGGGAGTTAAGGTCTCAGAAACAGTGTTGATGGGTGCGGGACTCCTACCCAGGCTCCCTGGAAGAGCAGCCACTGCTCTCAACCACAGAGCCATCTCTCTAGTCAGAATTTTTCAGTTTTTTGAGACAGTCTCATATATCCTAGAATGGAGTCAGGCCCCTGTAAGCCAAAGATGGCCTCCAACACTTGATCCTCTTGCTTCTGCTCCCAAGTGACGGGATTTCAGGCTTGAAAGCACCGCTCTCAACTAGGTAACATTTTTGAAATCTGAAGAGGGGCTGTCTGCCATCAACTGGATGATTCCTGGGCCCTATGGGGTGGAACCCCCTCAATAAAGTTACCCTCTGCCCAGGCCACATGAGTACAGCTGGTCACAAAGACACACAGAAATAAATGATTGCAATTTTAAAAGAAATTTAAGCAACACTTTAAATTCCTAGTTAGTAGGAATTTATGGTAAGATGGCCACTTAAAAATGAATGTCTTTTGTTAAAGTAAAAGTCTACCCTCATGATGTCAAGAATATGTATTTTAGTATGCTAAGAAATTAAACATACACACAAAACCAAACACACACACACAGAGACACACGCACGCACTCGCACACACATGCGCACGCCCGTACACACACACACCCTTCCAACTGGGACACTGCACAACTTGAGGCATTTCGAACTCATCCAGCAGAACCAAGTGGTACCACGAAAAGCTTTCCAAGAGGAAATCTCAGACTGCGATGCCCAAATGGCCCTGGGCACCATGAATGAATGCCACTATTTAAAGGCATAATTGTGTTTACATTATCATGATGACTTTCATAAAAAGAAAAACGGGCTTCTAGGGAAAATCCACACACCCTGGCCCCAGGGAAGACAAGGAGCACTTTATGTCTGAGCCATCAGAGAGGAAAGCTCTCGAATGCCCCTCTCACCACAGCCTCCTGGGTATCAGCCTGAATGAACCCATGACACAACTAGGCAGAGGGATCAGCCTTTCTGATAATATTGAGCTGCCGGACTCTCCTTCATAGGCTGAGATGGCTGCTTCAGCTCCCTAGACAAGGAACTCGGCCTTCGACAAGCCACTAAGGAAGAGCGTGTCCTCCTGAACCACGCCGTTGTGACGTGTCCAGGTCTCCCCATTAGACTCGTTGGTGACTAAGCACATCACCTCAACCCTGGTCCCAGGGTGATGACATAAAATGAAACCCTTCTTCCCCTCAGGTACCCTCTTTGTGGTTATGTCTGAAAGAGGAAGCTGAAGCCAGGCCTCTCAGCGGCTGTGCAGGAAGCACGCTCCGGGGAAGTGAGACTGGGACCCTCTCACCTTTTCCACATCTGCCTTGGTCACGTTGATGTCAGCGTCCATCTTCTCAAAGTACTGCTGTGCCCGGTCGGCCTCCTTACAGTCACGCTCAAACCTCCTCTTACTCTGCAGACAGAACACAGCCAGGCCTGCTGGTCACCCACCCACGCACCCACCACCTCTAGAGAGACCCCTCTACGGCCATTCTCCCAGGAACCCACCCCTCATGCTTCGTCCTTTCCAGAAGTGACCTAAGCACTTGTCTATACTGGAATGACCCCTATCTGTCTCTGCACAGGAGTTACCTGCCTCTACCAGAACACTTTTTAATGAGGGTGTGACACCTGCTGCTTCACATAAAGAGGTCAGGGGTCAACACTGGCTGGCTGTCTTCTCAATCACTCTCTACTCTGTTTTAAATAAATAAATAAAGATTACTTTTCATTTTGATTGCATGTGGTTACGTGTGCACCGGAGTGCAGTGTAGGTGCCTTCAGAACCAGTGGTGTTGCATTCCCCAGGAACCCGAATTACAGGTGGTTGATGGACACCCAGCATGGGCACTGGCTACCATACCAGGTCCTCTGCAAGAGCATCAGGTGATTGTGACTGCTGAACTTTGCCACCCTGCTTTCTGAGATACAGTGGCTCACTAAGCCTGGAGTTTACTGATATGCTAGGCTGCCTGGCTGGACAGTGAGCCCCTGAGATTCTCCTGTCTCTGCATCCCCAGTGCTGGCATTATAGGTGTGTGCTGCCGTGCCCAGCCTTTACTTGGGTGCCGGGGACCATAACTCAGGTCCTCATGGTCCCACGGCACATGCTTTATCCACTGAGCCATCGCTCTAGCCCTCCTCGGGCATTTCTAGCTCAGCACTTTGTTTGCCATAATAGTTCTAGAAACAAATTAAATGAAATACAAATGAAAAACCTAGAAGAAAAGAAGCCTCCTAAGTGGTCTCTGCCTGATTTTTTTTTTTTTTTTTCCTTAGTGAGCCATTCAAGCGAGATCCAGATTGAAATGAGCTGTCTGGAGAGACACTGGTTTAGCTGCCAGCTTCCGGCTACCCACTTACCGACTCCAGCTGCTTCCAACACGTCTCTATGTGCTGCTGAGCCTTCCGTCCATCGTGGAAATTCTGTGAAGCAGAAAACACAGCAGGGTCAGCATCCACCCTCCTCACACTAATGAAGGAGGAAAACTTTCCATCTACTTAAGTAGCTTTAAAGAATTTTTTTATGTGTGTTTTTTCTCTCTCTCTGTGTGTGTATATACCATGTTTATGCAGTGCCTGTGGAGGCCACAAGAGGGCATCAGATCCCCTGGGGCTAAAACTGCAGATGGTCAGGAGCCACCAGACAGAGGCTGGAAACCCAACCCAGGTCCTTTGCAAGAGCAGCAAGAGCTTTTAGCTGCTGAGCCATCTCTCTAGCCCTGTAAGTAGCCTTTAGGCATCACTTGGGCTGGAGGTGCAACTAACTCAGTGGAAATGTGTCTGCCTGGTACGTGTGGCCGTGTGAGGCCCGTGTGAGGCCCTGCAAAACAAATGAACAAACATTGAACTTCTAGTCAGTGTGGTCTAAAGGAATGTAATCTAGGACAAGTGTGGTCGATGCAGGAGGATTTCCAGAAGTTCAAGCCAGACCCTAGACCCAAGTGAGGCCTTCATCTCAAACAACAACCAAAGTTTAAATGATAAACAAGTTAAGGGGAAATGAAAATAAGACCAGTTGAGGAGCTCAAGTTTCAGACACAGCAATAGTGAATGTGAAATTGTGTGTCGCTTACAAAAACAACAGACATGCCTCACTGAGATAGCCCTCACACCAAGAGATGTGACACACACCTTTAATCCCAGCATTAGGAAGGCTGAGGCAGGAGGATGCCTGAGGCCTGCCAAGGCTGCACAATGAGACCCCATCTAAAAAGAAAAGCGTACAGCAATCACTGGGGTCATCTTTTGAGCACTGGTGAATTAACATGTTATATTTCACTCCCACAAATGAAAAACTGTACTTCTTAGCTGTCCCCTCAGCCTCTCCAGACTATTTCTTCCTGTTCACATGAAAGGATGCTTTCAAGGTTCTTTCTGTTGTAGTATGTATCTGCCCACTAATTCTTTTTTTTTTTTTTTTTTTTTTTTTTTTTTGTTTTTCGAGACAGGGTTTCTCTGTGTAGCCCTGGCTGTCCTGGAATTCACTCTGTAGACCAGGCTGGCCTCGAACACAGAAATCCGCCTGCCTCTGCCTCCCAAGTGCTGGGATTAAAGGCGTGCTCTACTACTGCCAGCCCACTAATTCTTTTTTCTAGCTGAATAATATTGCACTAAAAAAAGATGGCCCACATGTATGCAGCTCCTTACTGGTTGGTGGATATTTGCTTTGTTCCTAGAAACAGGGAGAATACAAATGTTGATGGTGTAAACAGTGCCGTGGACTTTCTGTGAATAGAAATTGCACCTTAGAACTTTTAAAATGTTGAATGATTACTGTGTTTGTGTATGCAGACGATCTGTGTGGTGGAGTTGTGGATGCCATAGCTCATGTGGAGGCCAGAACATAACTTGCTGGAGTTGGTTCTCTCTTTCCAGTGGGTGGGTCCCTAGGGATTGTGCTTTATCAGTTGGGCTCTCTCAGTTGCTCTAGAATCTTTTCAAACAGAAAGGTCTCATGGCGGGCAGGCCTATGTAACTACTGTTAACTCCCAAGGACCCCAGAGAGCCAGGTCAGGGCAAGTTGCTAGAAGGAAATGGGTTTAGAGAGGCGACTGGTGGTTTGGGGTCTGACTGAACAGAGACTATGGTGAGTCTGAACTTGGATGATGCGAAGGGAAGACTCCAGAATGGAGGCTGTTACCTGGTGACACTGCAGGTGAAAGGACTCTAAGCACTCAAATGCTAGCCCCACCAGCAGCCACCATAGATGTCCTCTGATTGGTCAAGCCACTGGGAATTCAGAATCAGATATGAATTAACAGAAGTCCTGGGTCTTAGAGATAGCTCAGTGGATAAAAATGCTTGACACCAAGATGGATACCCAGAGTTCCATCTGGGGTCCCATCTGGTGAAAGGGGAGACACCAGCTTCTCAAAGTTGTCCTCTGAACTCTAACCATGTGCTGTCCCTGTCCACAGGTGTCCTGGGCCCTAACCGGAAGAGATCTTTCTGCCCTCAAGGCAGAAAGAGAAACCAAATCCACCAGAGAAGCCTCCTCATTAGGTAGGTAGTTAAAGCTGGGAGAGACCACCAAGGATGAAAGCTCTAGGAAAACAAACACACAAACAAACAACAACAAACTCACTATAGCTACACAGAGAAAATGGCACCTCTCTCACTCAGCATCCTAAAACTACCATTTCCCTTTAGCAAGCTTCCAACAGACACTAATGGAATCAGCAGGCCTTGACTGAGTGGCCAGAGGCTGCAGGACTTGTGACTGCCGGGTAAAGGGCTCTGCCCTCTGGGTCTGATTAGATTTGCTGCCTGAAGCTGCCCAGTCAGTGAGGCTTCCAGTTTGGCTGAGTCCCTTGACCAAGGACACAGTAAACTCTGAGCCCCTCAGGGGTTCACCCTTGACTTTGAGAAGGGGGCAGGAGCAGTTCCCCTCCCGGTTGTTCTGGTAACTGCCCTTCTGTGTGAATGTGCACCTGTGGAGGCCAGAGGTCAAAGGCCAGTGGCTTCCTCCATCACTCTCCACCTTATTATTTTTTTGGAGATCTCTCACTGAACCTAGAGCTCACTGGTTCTGCTGGACCGGCGGGCGGGTGACCTCCTGGGGTCTGTCCACCTCTGCTTCCCTTGATGGGTTACAGGCATGCACCACCACACTGGGGTTTTACCACAGGAATTCAAACTCAGGTCTTGTTTATAAAGCAAATAGTTATTAACCTACTGAGCCATCTCCTCGCCCTACATGCTCCTTTGGATAAATCTTCCCTTGTTAGCCAGTCTGATGGCCACTTGCCTCCTGACTGTCGAGGTAAGGCTGGCTGGCCGAGTGACTAACACTAAGTACAAGGTCCCTAATGTCTACTTTGGGCCTCTGCAAAACCTCCTTTTCTTGAATCTTCCTTACTCAGATGTTTAACTCAGCAGAGTCTGGGGACAACCAAGTGCTGGGGAAGGCTGGGGAGGGAACAAGGCCAGCCTTTTGCCAGAACAATAAATACTTTAAAAGGGACAAGTTCTTGTCTGAAGGAGGCACTGTTCCAAGTTCTTACCAAGTTCAATTTGAACATTCTGTTTTTTTGTTTTAAAATTAAAGTTTTTTTATTTTGTTATTTTAATTTTATATAAGTTGCGCAGAGTTTTGTGTTGCATTTTTTGATTATCTGGGCATGCTGATATGAGGACGGTCACCAAGGCGGGATTCCCAACTGAGTTAAACCTTCTAACTATTGGAATCATAGGATCTGCAAATCCAGGATCTACTGCGAACTCACGGCAACCAGCTCCAGCTCCAGTTCTTCAGTTAATGGTCTTACGCCTCAAGTGTCCTCCACTTCATTTTAATTTCCTAAGGGAACACGGGCCGGGAGGGAGAAAGCCTAGGCTTAGATGAAGGAGCCAGGGCAAGGCTAAGGAGAACCAGGCATCTTGCCGATTATTACAGGTGTGAAGAACGCTGCAGGGGAGGAGGACAGGAACGTGCACAGCTAAAACGGAAGGAGTGGAGGCCAGGAAAAGGGGGGGGATGTCCTGTAGAAGAGAAAGGCAGTCAGGATGGAAAGAAAGTCCATCTCAACAAGATACAACCACGAGAGTTCCATCCACACCCCACATTGCCAGGCAGGGCAGATTTCTTTAAGCTTCAAATTCAAATACCTACAGTGTTAGCCAGGCAGGACCCCTAAACAATTGTGGATGGAAAGGGACTTCAAGACTCAAATGGCAAGCCTAAGTGGTTCCAAGAGAAAACCCTAAAAGACACTGGGGATTCAGCATAATAAAGCGTAATCAGGCCAACTCCGCAACTTACGCACAGCTCAAGAAAAAAGCAAAAAAGACATGAAGATTCAGCTAGTATAAAAGAAATTGAGCTCAACGGCCCCCGAACACAGAAACACCAAATAGATAAAATGAATAAACAGATACAAAAGTTTAAAATGAAAAGTCGAGGCTAGAGAGACGGCCCATTCAGCTTCAGCCCACCGTGGTTCCCTGTAACTCTACCAGGAGGTCAGACGCCCCTCCAGGCTCTGCACCATTGCCACGTGAACAGACACAATAAAAGAGCCACCAGTCGGTGTCAATCTTTAATCAGAACTAGCGAGCAGTAGCAGATGTTCTCTGTAGATTTCAGGCAGCCTGAGCTAAGAGAACCTGTCTATAATAAATAAATCTTAAAAAAAATCATATGTTGGATAATTCTGACTAAAAACCCAGACGGAGTTCTCTGGCTGTCTAAGTGTGTGGAACATGTTCACATTTGCTGTACACCTTACACAGATGTCTTCCATAAAGACACCCCAGAGATGCACTGCCCATCATTTAACAATACCCGAACACTGAGCATGAGGTGATGCTCCCTGCAGCCCTTCAGCCTTTCTTCTGCCATGTGTGTCCCCAACCCCTCCCCACGGAGACCCACACTCCCCTCCCCATCCTTCTGCGCAGGACTGACCTCAGCAAGAGGTCACCAGCTCCAGCTGGCTCCTTGGAGGGAAAACAGTGGTTTGAACAGTTAGAAAACTTAAACAAATAAAGTAGATTTGCCAGATGCATTTGTTGTTTACGAACAAACAATGGCAGTGCGCTTCTTCTCAGGACAGTGAGGGAGTGTGTTGGAGAACTGTGCCCTACCGCTCTGAATAAAGAGGGATTGTTTCCAGGACAAAGATATAAGGGCCGCTTTGGGAGGCCAGGATGAAGTCACCAGAGTCTTCTCTCCTGTCAGAAAAGGGACAGGAAATGCCATCTCTGGGGACCTAGAGGAATGCTAGTTCTCTCCTGTAATAAGAAGCTTTGGTTCTCTTTTTAAAACACAAGAATAGACTTTTAAAAAAGAAAAAGAAAAACAAAGGAAAGAAAAAAGGAAAAGAACGAAAGATAAAAGCCAAGAGGAATCTGAGGTCCGCTCCTCCAAGTACTTGTTTTCATTTCCATTTCAGGTTTTGTTTTGTTTTTAAAGACAGGGCAGGGCCTTCAGCAAGCCCCAGCTGTTCTGGAGCTCTGTAGAGCAGGCTGGATTGGAACTCAGAGATTCACCTGCCTGTCTCCCAAGTGCTGGGAGTAAAGTGTGAGCTACTGCATCCAGCTCTCAGTTCAGTTCTGAGTTGTACTTGAGTCTCTGCAGAAGAAACTTCCTTCAGAGAATTGTCTAGCTCAGTAGATAAGGTACTTGCTGTGTGAGAATGTGAGGGCCTGAGCTCAGATCCTGGCAACACTTAGAAAGCTGAGCACGGCAGGGTGCCGCAGTAATCCTAGCACCAGGGCAGCAGGCATAGGAGGAGCCTGGGATTCACTAGCCAGTCAGCCAGCCTGGCCAAATTGTCAAGCTCCAAATTCAGTGAGGATCCTGTTCAGGAAATAAGGTGACGAGTGAAGATATCCAGCATTGACCTTGGGCACCACGAGTACGGGAATGTGGAGAAAGAGGAAGGAGAGGAGAGAGAGAGAAAGTGAGAGAGAGAGAAAGAGAGAGAGAGAGAGAGAGAGAATGAAAAACCTGAATTTAGCAGTGCCTGCCAGCACTCAGGAGGCAGAGACAGTCGGATCCAAGTTTGCGGCCAGCCTGGTCTACAGAGCGAGGTGGGTAGTCAGTATATAGCAAGACATTGTTTCAGGGGGAAAAAGCTGGACCTTGTGTAACGAGGCTGAAATCCTGACACTTAGGGGTGGGCAGGGCAGGGGCTGAGGCAGAGAGACTGCTAAATTAGAGGCCAACCTGGCCACCTACGTAATGAGTCCCACCCAGGCCAATCGGCCGTTTATACAAAGGCAGTCTCAAAACAACAATGAACCGCAGCAGAAAACAAGCATCTGGACCTAAAGAAAAGCAAGCATCAGCTTAAAGGGACAAGAGATGACAGCTCCTTCAGTGACTACCGTCCTGCAGGTGACATGTGCCTACCACTCACTCTGCGAGAGGTCAGTGTGGCCAGCTCATCTGACCACTGAGAGTTAAGAAAGCAAAACTGGTACACTGTTGTGGAAACAGCCGCTTCAAACACAAAACAAGAAAATTAAAGGAACACACATTGCGCCGGGAGCAGTCACCCCTCTGGAATTTTAAACACAGCTCGGTTTCCACAGATGGAAATAAAAGACACAGAGACTTTAAAAGGGCAAAGACAGAAGGAGCCCCCAGACAGTAAGTGTGGTGGGGGATGTCTTGTGGTCTGGGATGACACCACTCCCAACCCTGACTCAGGGTCCCCTGGTATAGTCTAGCTGGTCTTGAACCCTCTACCCTGAGCCCCACCAGGGCTGGAAGGGCAAATGCGCCAATGAAGCTTAAACTTCTTTGGTCCATGTCATGGAAATGGCTCAGTGGGCCTGGATTCCATCCCCAGCACCCTCTAAATGGGCGAGCCAGTGAGGCTTACCATCCTGGCTCTTGGGCTATGCAGGCAGAGGATCAGGTGTATCTTTAGCTATATAGTGACTTCACAGCCAGCCTTAAAGCTTGAGAGCGTTAAAGACCCTCTCTCAAAACAAACCAACCAATCAGCAGGTGAATGCTGAGGCTTGTGAGAGCTTCAAGTGCCACCAAGGGCATCAGTAATTGTTTCCTCTACACCTTCCTAGTTAGTTCCTGGTGAAAAAGCAAAGCCCAGTACCTGGTGATCGGTGAAGTGGATCACAGGCTGTTCGCTCTGCACAGGCTGGCGAGAACACTGGGCTCCCTGGTCTCTACAAACTCCGCCTGAGATTAGTAGGTTTCACTGTGCTGGACCCCAGGTGGGTACAGAAGTGGAGCTCTGCCAGCCTCTGAACCTCCAGAGGGTCCCTTCACTGTACAGACATCACTGGTGGTGCTATCTGTCACCTCCTCAATGACCTGAACCTCAGAGAAGTCAGTCCAGACTGCAGTATTGGAGGGGTGAAGAGAAGCTTGGGAACTGACTGGTAACTCTGCTGGAGACAGTTAATCTGGTAAATGATAAGAGACTGACCAAAGGCCATGAACCAGGATGCTGAGAGAATGTCAGCTTTAAGCTCACTCTCACTTCTGGAAATTCACTGTGGGGTGGGAAGGTAATCTCGACTCCCACACATAGGGAAAAGCTAGCCCAGGTATGGTGGGGCCAGCTTGCCATCCCCTTAGAGGCCAGAGCTCTTAAAAGTCCCCTTCAGCTACATCCTAAATTCAAGGATAGCCTGGAACACAGCAAAACCCTGTCTCAAAACAAAGAGCTAAGAAGAGCTGATTGCAGAATTGTTTAACTAATCTAAACCAGCCAAAACCAGTAAGCCTACAGATCAACATAACAATAAAAAGTACTTAACTGGTAAGCAGTCAGCTCAAAGTATTTGTGTAGCTTGCTCCAGGGTCTGGCTTTGAGTGCTGGAGCTGTAAATTCATTTATGAATGAATGACTAATTATCTGCTAAACATCTGATTAAAAAACAATCCATTTTCCGGAAAACAATTCTTCTATTAAATGGAGAACTGAGGCTATAAAGTACAGAGAGATGATGGCTCAGCCAAAGAGTAAACCTACCAGCCTGAGTGCAAGTCCCATAACCTATGTAAAAGAGGGAGGAGAAAACAGACAACGACATAAAAGCATGCGTGTAGCCATGCTTAGCCCTCAAGTCCAGGGTGAATGCGTGTCACTCCCAGGTGTATGACCCAACAGATCCAAACAGCTTCCTTGTGCTCCAGGCTCCTGAGCAGTGGGCACAATCCCAGACCTCCTTAGGGGAAGGTTAACTTGAAGTCACAGCAAATGTCATCTACTGCCACCCGGAAGAGCGGATGCAGGGCTATAATCTCCCAGACTATCACTATACTGAAAAACAAACAGGACACAGTCCTGCAAGCTTTTTGTTTTGTCTGTGATTTTGCTGTTGTTATTTTGAGTCAGTACCTCACTATGTAGCCCTGGATGTCTTGGAACTCACTCTGTAGACGAGGCTGGCCTCAACTCACAGAAATCCACCTGCCTCTGCTCCCAAGTGCTGGGACTAAAGGCATGTGCCACCACTCAGGCTGTTTCGAGCCAGGATCTCTTGCAGCCCAGGCTGGCCACAAACTCAGTGTGCAGCTGAGGAAGATCTTGAGTCCAGGGTCTTCTTGCCTCTATCTCCTAAGTATGCTCTACCACACTGGCTTTTTTTTTTTTTTTTTACTTTATTTTTAAATTGTATTTTGTATCTATGTGTATATGTGTTAGTATTCTGTCTAAACTCCACCCCCACAGTTACCTGGCAACAGTCAGGTAGGTCTGCCCACTATAAAAGGGGCTGCTTGTCCCCTCCTCTCTCTCTTGCTCTCTTGCCTCCAGCTTTTCTCTGTCCCCTTTCCCCTCCCCCTTCCCTCCCCCCTCTCTCCAAGTGGTCATGGCCGGCCTCCACTTATCTCCTCTCTCCCTTTTCCGCCATCTTCTCCTGTTTCTCTCCCCCACCTTTGCCCTATCCCCTGAATAACACCCCCCTCCCAACCGTTTGGTCTGGTGTTGTCTGTTCTAAGCTGCACGCCGAAGTCTAACAGCAAGCATCCTGTGTGTGGAGGGAGGAGGACAACGTGCAGGAGTCAGTTCTCTGCTTCTAAAATGGGAATCTTTGGAATCAAACACAGGTCATCAGGCTTGAGGGCCAAGGTCTATCCACAGAGCCATCTTGCTCTCTCTCTCTCTCACACACATACACAGACACACACACACCATACACACTTACACCCACACATGCACACACACACCACACACACATACACACCACACATACACACACACACTCTCTCTCACTCTCACACACGCTCAATCACACACACACTTACACATGCTCACACAGACACACTCATTCACACACTGACTCTCACACTCACACATGCTCACATTCACACAGGCAAACACACACAGGCACACACACACACACACACACACACACACACACACACACACACACACATACTTTTTGAAGTAGTTTCTTGCTAATAGTTGGTTCCATCCTCTAATATGTAATCCTCCTGCATCAACTCTCCAAATGCTGGAATTAAGGGCTTGTGTTACCACACTGAACTGCATATTCCTTCAAAATAACGGTAGCTACGATACAGGAAAGAAGAGATGGCTTCACAAGGCCACATATGAAAATTCCACAAATATGTGTTTGCTGACATTCTTTCCATTATGTCTAGAGATTTCACAATGTTCTTAAATGCCAGTCTAATTTAATTGCAGAATGCTTCGACAAATAGCATCTGTCTGCAGATCCTCCTAGGAGAACCTCTGACTGCCAGGCCTGTGGTTAAGAGCACTGGCTGCTCTTGAGGAGGACCTGCGTTCACTTCCCAGCACCCACAGGGTGCTCAGTCTGTGACTTCTGGTCCAAGGGATCCAATACCTTCTTCTGACCTCACTGGGCACCAGGAACACAGGTAAGCAAAATACTCTTACACTTACACACACACACACACACACACACACACACACACACACACACACAGAGTTCTGAAACAAGGTTTCTCTGTGTAGCCCTGGCTGCCCAGGAACTCATGCTATAGACCAGGCAGGTCTCAAACTCAGAAATCCACCTGCCTCTGCCTGCCCAGTGGTGGGCTTAAAGGCATGTGCCACCACCACCGGCTTAAAAGAAATGTCTTTAAAAAAAAATTAAAGCACATGATTTAGAAGACATAACAGGTTGTAAAAACAGATTAACAATGAATAAATGAGATAATCCATTTACAAGCTAGCAAAGGCATATAACAGTCCTTGTCTATAAGCTAAGCAGACATTAACATGTGTGTGTGTGTGTGTGTGTGTGTATGTGTGTGTGTGTGTGTAGATGAAACACAGTGCTCTGTACATGAGAGGCACCTGCAGCACTGAGCTGCACCTCTGATCTCTTACTGGTTAACTCTAGGAAAGTGCTCACCATTGGACTGCACTCCCAGCTCTGGCCACCTCTATTGTTTCCTAGCTAGTGCTATTCCTTTCTCCCCTGCACTTCCTGCATGCCTGCCTTCTTTATGCCTGATGAAGGAGGCAAGGACATCCATGTCCTGGAGGAGCAGACATCTTCATGTGAGGTAGGGTGTGAGAAAAACCAGTAAGCAAGCAATTCCATACAACACCTCGTGGTGCAGTGGGGCGGGGTTAGTGGGGCGTGTGGTTGGCATGCACATAGTCCTGGTTCTGTCTCTAGTGCTTCTGCAACTTCCCCAAAATCTAGATACAGTTAAGCGCTATGCAGAAAGAATAATGTAAGGAATTAGAGGGATGGCTCGGAGGTTAAAAGTGCTGGCATGGCAAGTGGATCTCTGAGTTTGAGACCAGCCTGGTCTACATAGTGAATTCCAGGACAGCCTGAGCTACACACACAGAAAAATCCTGTTGCAAAAACCAAAACATCTCAAAGCAAAAAGGTGAAAAGGGAGAGGCATTTTAAGTGTGGTGGATGGAAAGTCTGCTGGGAGAAGGAAACCGTTCTTACGGAATGGCTTTCTCAGGGAGGAAACCTGTACAAAGGCCCTGAGGGCAGTGAACCCAGCCTTGGACCACACAGCAGGAGGAGAGGGTCAGGGAAGGGTGCGGCTCTGATAGGCTGTCCATCTTCTGACTCACGTCTGAAAGAGAATGGATACTTGCTAGGAAGAGGAGAGTAGTTTCTATTTGGGGAGATGGCTAAAATGCTAAACCCTGTGAGCAGAGAAGTGGGAACCCTACACAGGAAGAGGAACCTTCGCAAAGATCACGGCAAGGTCAAAAGCAGGACAGCAGGCCTGGGCTGGCTCCAGATCCCAGGTACAAATTTTATCTTTATACTAGGTGGTATTGTTTTCTTCTGAGCCCCAGGGTTCTGTCTCACTCCTTCCTAGCTGTTTCACAAAATAAAATGCCTTGCTGGGCGTGGTGGTGGACACCTTTAATCCCAGCCCTTGGGGAGATAGAGGCAGTCGAATCTCTGAGTTCGAGGCCAGCAAAGGTCTACAGATAGCACTGTCCTTAATGGTTAGTCCAGCAGAGATTGTCGTCAACCTTAGGTCTCTAACCTTGGAGCTGTGGACAGACACTTGGCTCAGCTAATTCAGTGTGTGGAAAGCCTAACAAGGGAGCTTTTAGAATGTCCACTGACAAGACACCAGCTATAATGAGATGGCTCAGCAGGTAAAGAAATCAACTCCTAGCCGGGCAGTGGTGGCGCACGCCTTTAATCCCAGCACTTGGGAGGCAGAGGCAGGCGGATTTCTGAGTTCGAGGCCAGCCTGGTCTACAGAGTGAGTTCCAGGACAGCCAGGGCTATACAGAAACCGTGTCTCGAAAAACCAAAAAATAAATAAATAAAAAATAAATAAATAAATAAATAAATAAAATAAAAAAGAAATCAACTCCTGAACGCTGTCTTCTGACTTCTGCACACATCACAACAGGTATTAAGTGGACTCATGTAGCACCCACGAACCTATGATGCACTCACTGGCCTTGAATGTCTGATCTGCTGGCCTCCACCTTCCATGTACACCATCCCACCTGGCTCTAATTTTGTTTATTTTATATTTATTTTTATATGTATGAGTATTTTGCTTGAATTCATATATCCATACCACATTTATGCTTTGTGCCCAAAAAGGCCAAAAGAGGCTCTTGGGTCCCTTAGAACTGGAGTTAGAGATGGTTATGAACCACCATGTGGGCCATGGGAACCAAATCTGGGTCCTCGGCTAGTGCCCTTAACCAATGAACTCTCTTTCCAGCCTGTTTGTTTTTGAAACAGGGTCTCACTATGCCACCCCGACTGTCTGGCACTCATTATGTAGACCAGGCTGGTCTTGAATTCACAGAGATCCACCCGCTTCCTCTACTGCTCAATTGTTTAAGATGTGCTTGTTAGGACAGGGTCTCACTATGCAGCCCTGAAGACCCGGGACTCATTGTGTAGCACATGTGGTCATGGAATTTGCAGAAAACTTTTTGCCCTGCCCTTCCCACCCCCACCCCACCCCCACCGTGCTAGGAGCAGGGTGTGAGCCACCACACCTCACTCTGTGTGTCTCTCTGCTGGGAGAACATCCTTGTCTTTGGTCCATCCATGGGGGTGGATACCCAATATACATTACCGATTTCCTCTCCTGCTTCAGCTCCTGAACGTAACGCATCAGGTCCACTGTGATCTGTGACGTCATGTTCTCGGAGATGACCTCATGTTGCCCAGCATAGTCATTCATCTCATTCAGGGTGGAAAGAAACGCTTTACACGCCGTGTACCTGAGGACAGATCACACCGGCTCCTTCTCAGACAAGCCCACCCCCATCCTCACACGCTTTATTTGAGGAAATAGTAATTAAAATCAGTCTGCTCTGCGTCTGCCTCCCAGAGGATCTTGCGGGTTCATTACACAACAGCTCAGAATTAATTACAACCCAAACCCGGCCACAGGTGCTCTGTGAACTGTAGCCTCTGCCTCTGTTTATTCTCAGCCCAGAGATGGCCCCAAACTCACCCGCCCGTGTCCATAAAGTATACCAGGCCTCTGGACCTACTACATCAAAGACGGAACTTCTGCCATGCACAAGGACCTGTCGCTGCTGACTGAGATAGACATGGCTCTTGGCTGGATGAGCAGGTAGAGTAGGGCTTCTGGTGATACAGAAGGGAGCCCAGACTCTGGGGCAGTGCTTCTCTATCTGTGGGTCGTGACCTCTTAGGGGTTGTCAGAAGACCCTTTCACAGGGGTCACACATCAGACATTCTGCATATCAGATATTTACATTACAATTCATAACAGTAGCAAAATATAGTGACAAAGTATCAATGAAATTGTTTTACCTTTGGGGGTCACCACAACAGGAGGAACTTCGTGAAAGGTCACAGCATTGGGGAGATTGAGAACCACTGCTCCAGGACTTACCCCCGACACTGCCCTCGAATGCTTTCCCTAATTAGTTTAATGGAAAACAGTCTAGAGTGCTTCCAGCGGCCCAGGGTCCAGGTTCTCATTGTGTCCCCCAAGTTCATGGACAGACAGGAAGGCGGGATGGTACTTATATGACAAGATGCAGTTCCCTCCTCCCCGCTTCACAACACCAACTACACACACATCTCAGCACACACGTGCCAGCAATGGACGTACTTGTACTCTTCTTCTTCCTTCGAGTTCTTCTTGGGTTGGTATTTCTTTGAAAGATTCCTAAGACGAAAATGAAGATGTTTCACCTTATTTGGAAAATACACAGAAGAATCAGAAATGACAGATGATGCATTCGCCTTAGTAGTTTTTTTTAAAAAGTCATAAAGTTGCACAATCAAAGCCCATTTGTGGAGCCAGCAAGATGGTTCAGTGGGTAAGGGCAGCTTGCTGCCACGCCTGATGGTCTGAGTTTGATCCCCAGGATCCACAGGGTGGAAGCAGAGAACGGACTCCACAAAGTTGTCGTGTGATGTCTGTACACTGTGGTGTACACACCCTCACACAAGTATCATATACAGTAATAAATAAAAAAATGTTTAAAAATTGTGAGTCCAATAAATGACAGGTTATACATACACTTAAGTCTATAGACTACTCTTCTATAGAAGTGTGCATATGTACCAGACTTACCTAATAAACACATTTAAAAGCAACATTTTCTGTAAACGTTTGTTTTAAGGGGGAGGAGGCAAAAAAGGAGAAGCACTTCATACCAAAAGACCCTTCATCTGTCTCTAGGAGGCAATGTAGGTCGGTCACTCCAAAGCCAGGTGTGCGTGTGTGTGCGCGCGCGCACTCGCGTCTGTGTGTGTGTGTGTGTGTGTGTGTAAACGGGTGGGTAGGGACAGAGCAGGGTGGGCAGGGCTGAGTTCAGCAACAGATTCTTCTGTGTAGGGGTGCAGGGAGCACTGAAGAGCCCATGCTGCCTTTCTGATATTTTTAGTGTGCAGTTTTAAATAGTAACCACTCCTTTTGTTAATCATAACTTATAAAATGGAAATTCCACTTCTAAGTTCACACCTCACATAAAAATTCTCAAAATGTGGTTTAAAAAAAAAAAAAAAAAAACCCCACAAACAAACATTTGCCAGGTGGTGGTGGCCCAAGCCTTTAGGTGGATCTCTGTGAGTTTGAGGCTAGCCTAGTCTACAGAATTAAGTTCTAGGACAGATAGGGCTACACAGAAAAACCCTGTATCAAAACAACAACAACACCTCAAAGCAAGCAAACAAACAAAATTAAATCCACATTTTCTTTTTAGCTTCTAGTCCTGGACATAAAATAATTTAAATGTTAAATGGAATAGAAGGAAGCTGAGCCTGACTAGATGTGGCAAATGTTACTTTATAAGGGCTGGCAAGAGGGCTCTCTCAGTGGATAAAGGTTGGTCCCCAGGCCAGATAACATGAGTTTGATCCCCAGAACTAATTCCCACAGGATGTCCTCTGATTAATTTAATTAATTAACTAATTAATTAATTAAAAATAAAATTTAAAGGCTTGTTCTGTGTGGTCCAGACTGGCCTAGAATTTGGGTTGATCCCCCTGCATCAGCCTCCTGAGTGCTGGGATTATACGCCTATGCCATCATGTCCAGCTAAAAAAGGTCCTAGAATTCAGTATGTAGTCAGGCTGGCCTCAGATCCACAGAGATCTAACTGCTGGAACTAAAGATGTGAGCTACTATGGCAAACACAGGCGTCCTTTTACCATCAGTTCCTAAACAAGATCAAAGACCTGTCATGGGAGATAGTCTGTTAAGTTCCTTTGGAGTCCTTGCTGGCCTGGAACACTTTATGCCCAGGACCAGGCTGTCCTAATGAAACCCAGGCTAGCCCCACACTCACAGAAATGCCCCCCACATCTTTGCCTTCCAAATTGCTGGGGTTAAAAGCATGTGCCACCATGTTCCCATCTCCCACTTTTTAGCAAAGGCTCCAGTAAAAGCGTGTGGTATGTGCTGTAGTCATACCTAAGCCCTCACAAACACATGCAGAGACTTGGAGGCCAGCAAGTGTCCCCTTCTCCCACTCTCTATCTTGTCTCCTTGAGACAGAACCCGGGGCCAAGCTGGCAGCCAGCAAGCCCTGGTAAACTTCAAGTCTCCACTTCTTGCAGCTCGAAGTTATTGACATAAATGGCCATGACCAGCTATTTCTGTGGGTGCTAGGGATTTGAACTCATATCCTTATGCTTGACCAACAGGCACTCTTACCCACTAAGGCATCCCCAAAGCCCCAAGTCCAAGGTCCTTTCTCTATAAACCCTTCCCAGTCTCTTGCCCTGAGGACAGGCTTTTCCAGCCTTGTATTAAGCTTGCTTTCTTTCTTTCTTTCTTTCTTTCTTTCTTTTCTTTCTTTCTTTCTTTCTTTCTTTCTTTCCCCCTCCCTCCCTCCCTCCCTCCCTCCCTCCCTCCCTCCCTCCCTCCCTTCTTTCTTTCTTAAACACATATGCAGGGAATCCCTCAGAACACCACCTTCACATTTTCGGGATCTGCTGAGGAACCCATGTGTGTTTTCTGTAGTCAACCAGCTCTTCGGGTAGCATAACAAGCAGAGAAAGAGGAAAATATTGAGGCTGCTGGCTCAGATCTGGCTAACCCTATGAACCACAGGGGACTTTTACAGCAGATACTTGGGCCCTGAACCAGAAAGTCTAGGGTGGAGCCTAGGAATGTTTGGATCTGTTCTTTTATTTTTCTGAACAATTACCATGAGATATCTGAATCAGGGTGATAGAAGGTGAAGGGTGCTCTCCCGGAAAATGGAAGGCATCAAATAGAAGGTGACCAGGAATCTGGCCAGAGCACAGTCCTATAATCCCACCTACTTATGAGGCTGAGGCTGAGGCTGTAAATCCTAAGTTTAAAGACTGCTTGGACTATAGAGTCAGCTCAAAGCCAGCAGGGGCTTTTATGGCCTTAAAATACACACAGACACACACACACACACACACAGACACACACAGACACACACAGACACACACAGACATACACATAAAACAGGAATGTAGCTCAGTGGTATAGAGATTTAGCACACATGAGACCCTGGTTTGAATCCCCAGTAACACACATACATGTACATACTAGTTGACTCCTCAGTCTCTCTCTCTCTCTCTCTCTCTCTTTCTCACACAGACACACACACACACACATATAGGTAAAGTTTGCATTATCAGACAATAAAGAGATGAAGCAGGATGCTCACCTCAGCCCCCATACCTTGGAAAGGTGTTTCTGAGAGCAGCAGGGATGGAAGACGTTGGAGGCAACTTAGAATGGATGCTGACTCCACCCAGCTGCCACACAAAGGTAAATAAGGCCATTGCCCCGAGTCAGCTCAGACAGAAGCAAACTGAACAGAGAGAGGACACACTCAGGGAAAGGGGACCTGCCCTGACAATATCCACATTGTCCCTTCCCATCTGTGGACTCCGAGGACTGGGCTTGTCTGTGGTCTCTACTCCTCAGGTCTCAAGCTGTGCACATAGGGAGCCCTCATAAACCTAGGGATTCCATGGGAGCGTGCCTCTTCTCCTGAATAACCTTGCCCACGGCCCAGAATGCCTAGGAGTTTCAGGACAGACGATAGGTCGGAACCCTAAGTTGGACCCTTCCTCGGCTGACTCTCAGAGGCAGCTGTGTCCAGCCACCAAGAAGAGCAAACTCAACAGGTCAGCCCCAGAGAGAACCGGAATAAAAAGACGGGAATATCGCAAGGGACAGTCACTTCCAGGGCCACTGGCACTCGTGATGAATGTGCTAGTGTCACTGCATAATAAGCATGCTGGGAGTCAGCCGGAACACTTCCAACCTCATCTCTTTTGGTCCTTGTGACCAGCAATCCTCATGATCAACGTAACTAGATTTAGAATCAGTGTGGATGTACACCTCTGGGTGTCTCTGGGAAGGCTTTTCCAGAGAGGTTTAGCTGAGGAGGGAGGATACACGCTGTGTGGGGTCAGCACCATCCACGGGCTGGGGTCTCAGACTGAATAATGAGGAGGAAGTAAGGAGCATTCACCTCTTTGCTTTATGACTACACTCACCATGGAAGCAGCTGCCTCAAGCTCCTGCCACCATGCTGGACTGCATCCCCCTAAAACTTCGAGCCAGAGCAAACCCTTCCTTGTTTAACATGGTGGTAGTTGGTCAACAGGGTGAGAAAAGTAACTCACCAGCTTTAGAAGGCAGAAATTCTCACCATTTTACAGTTGTTCCCAGGGAACACTATGCCCCAAACCATACAGCTGTAAAAGGAAGCAGGCACAGGATCACTCCCCTGCACTGACGACCTGGGAGGTGAGCTAGGCCAACTCATCAAACTGCCCCAGGTCAAGCACGCGCAATGTGAAAAGATTTGTCAAACACTGTCAGAAGTGAGTAAGGGAGATGCAGAGAAGGAGGGAAGAGCCAGCCTGGAGAAAAATGAAAACACACAAGAAAAATAAACAACTCACCCCCACCAGAGTATTTCACATTACAGACGAAGTGTACGGCAGAAAAGCCTAGGATGGACAAGACCTGCAACGTCAGACTC
Source organism: Mastomys natalensis (assembly GCA_021653895.1). Classification (NCBI taxonomy): domain Eukaryota; kingdom Metazoa; phylum Chordata; class Mammalia; order Rodentia; family Muridae; genus Mastomys; species Mastomys natalensis. The sequence goes on from JAJTUV010000085.1 coordinate 2,268,286, forward strand.
AGGAAATGAACTCTGGGCAGAAAACACAACAGTGGTCATTGAATAAACACACCAGGCTTTATCTAATTTAACAAGAAAGGAGCAAGATAATCACAGTGCCAAAACTGGGACATAATTAAAGAGCTTGTTTGCATCCAGGCAGAGTGTGGATGCATGGTCACACTACATGGATTTATTCAGAAAAGGCAAAATTGCCCACAAGGAAAATGTTCTGACTGGCCCCAGAGAGGCCATGCGGCAGTCATGTTTAAAGGAAAAAGGCATGACCAGCGAAGAGTCCAGGCCCACACTCACAAGGCTTTTAGGCATCTGCCCTTGGAAGAACTTTGGAAATGTAATCAGAAGGAAATGGGGGAGTTGCCAAGGAACTAATGTGGCTGCTTCATAGAAAGTCAGCAGACGTGGGACAGCAAGCCGACTCAACTGGTAATGATCAGGGCAAGAGACATTGGCGTCCTGCACCCAGAGGTAGCATACAGCCAACAAGAAGTAGATGGCTCCTGGGTCAGTATGTACAGTGGAGTGGATGGTGTGCCCTGATGGGTTGGTGAGGAGAGCCCTGGAGCTCCTGTCCTAAGGTGGGGAGGGCCACACATTCCCAGGAGCGGTGGAAAGGTCAGGGGTCAGGCAGGTGTGGATGCAGGCAGGCACTGTTTAGAAATTCTTATGAGTCTAGGTAAGCTGTTTCTGGAGTCTGGGAGAGGAACAGCTGGAGAGATACGTCTGGGCTGAGTGATTGATTCATCCACACGGGTGCTAAAACCAGACACAGCTCGGGTCAAGGAGAGAGGGCAGACTGAGATGGAAAAGAAACAGGAACTGGACGCTGGATACAGCAGCGTTGAGAGCAAGGATAAAATCCGTGAGGTGAGAGGAACCCAAGGGACTGTCGTTTGGTCTTCAGGGGAGAAGGATGCTTCTTAGGAGGACAAAGGAGCACTCTCAAATCCACTATGCTTACAGACAGACCTCCACAGTACCCGGACAGAGACAACAGGATCAAGCGAAAGAGAAACAAAGACACAAAACTAGGGAAGGCCAAGCTACCCTGACGTTGACTAGGCGATCTTTCTCTCTCTCTCTCTCTCTCTCTCTCTCTCTCTCTCTCTCTCTCTCTCTCTCTCTCTCTCTCCCTCCCTCCCTGGAGTCAGTTCTTTCCTTCTAACGACTCAAATTTACAGAGATCCACCTGGCTCCCAAGTGCTGAGCCATGAATGGCAACAGATGGGGACTAACGTGTGAAGCAGCCATTTGCTAGTGAGACCCAGCCTCTTGCAGGGCTTGAGAAACAACTGATCTGGACCCAGTCAGTAGAGAACATACTTTCTTGGTTTCTGTAGCCCAGTTATTCAATATAAACAAAATGTGTCCTGCTGAGAACGGTCCATAGCCCACACTGAGATGCTTATTTAAACAAAAAGCAATGACCCTGTAGCATTCTAGATGCCACAGCTGAGGGTAACTTTGAACTTCTGATTCTCCTGACTCCACCACCAAGTGCTTTGATGTACCCCAAACATGTAGTGCTGGGGACGAAACCCAGCGCTCCATGTCACTTAGACATGCCCTCTCCCAGCTAACCCATGCTCCCAGCCCTGTATCAACAACTTAAAAATATCTCATGTCCCAGGCAAAGGTCTCAGATAATCTTAACGGGTAAGGAAAGCGCATGTGCTTCCTGCCAGGACAGGGAATATTATACAGACGCTTGTTTGTTCCAATCCTTTCAAACAGCTGCCTTCGAGGAACTAAAATGTCCCAAGGAATTTCATGCTGGGGCTAAAAGAGCAAAAGCTGGGCTGGACAGGGCCAGCAAGATGGCTCAGTGGGTAATGGTGACCCAAGTTTGAACCCTGGAACATGCATAAAGGTGGAAGGGGAAAACCGACTCTACAGAGTTGTCTTTGACCTCTGCATTTGTGGTGTGGCATGTGCACGCATATACAAACCCACACATACACAAACACACGTATACACATCCCAACCCCACCACTCTACACACATATCCATGCATACACTCATGCACACACATACACCATACACACTATACACACACCACATACACATACATTCCACATGCCACACACTACACACACACACACACACACACACACACACACACACACAAAACACTTCCCCCACTCCCATATACTCTTCACACAAACACTTCACACATACACATATTCGACACCCCCATACACACTTCACACATACAAAACACACACACATACACTTCACACACACATACTCCACACACACACACACATACCTGTGCACACGATAATGGTATTGTGATGATGCAAACTTCTGACAACTTACCATCACCATGCAGGACACACTAGTGTCACATCACAGACCAGTGATGAGCCAAGACTGCCTAGCCTGTACACTCTTGCTTTATATTTAAATGACCTCTCAGAACCCAAGGATAGACTTGGAGGCCTCTGGACTTCTTTATATCTCTTCCCAACGTGGCTACACTGAGTGAATCTCCTTTCTCTGCTTTTTACTTGACTTCTCTCTTTAGTGGGTGTGTTGGGGACAAGTACCTGGAATTAGCTAAATCTCCTTTAGAACAGTTCTTTTCAAATTCTGCTGCCTGGGATCACTCCTGCTGCAAACACTAATTAGTCTCAGTCTTAGTAAAGCCGGGGGGAGTTTTACTATGTGATCAAGTCCCGATCCTACAATAACGGAAGAAAGGGCTCAGATATGCACTAGTGAGGGTGTGCTGGGCCGAGATGGCTCAGTGAGTAAAGACACTCAGTGCCAAGCCTGAGGAGGGCCTGAGTTCAATCCCAGAACCGCATGGTGGAAGGAACCAACTCCCGGGAGTGGCCTCTGACCTCATATGATGTAGCAGTGGCATGCCCACCTCCTCCACACATAAGGTAAATAAACAATGTAATTAAAATTTAAAAGGAAAAAAAGAGGACCAGCAGGAATGGGAATATTCAGCTTCATAGTAACAGCAGAACGGAGAAACCTTGGAGATCCGCACAACAAAACAATAAACAGCAATGAAAATATACGCAAATGACCACAGTGCAGACGAAGCTCACAACCAGGATTACAGACAGGGCTCACATCCGAGGGAAACAAAGGCACAACAGGCTCTGTAGAGCCAAGCCACTTGGCAGGATTCAGGCTCCTGGGGAGGCTGGGCCAACTGAGAGCCCTACATGTGGGGGTCCCCTACAAATGTGTATTTCAACGTGAAATTTACTGGTAGCCAAGCGTCTCCAAAATTAAAAAAAAAAAAAATCCTGAAAAGAGAACAGAAACAGGGATGGAGAGATGGCTCAATGGTTAAGAGCACTGGCTATTCTTCCAGACTACCTGGGTTCAAATCCCAGAACCCACATGGCAACTCGCAACTGTCTAATTTTAGTTCCAGAGGATCTGACACCCTCACAGACATATATAGAGACAGATAACCAATGTAAATAAAATTTAAAAAATTTTTTAAAAGGGAACAACAACAAAAAAAATCCAAAAACCGGAGCCTCGAGGCCAGGTGCAGAGGGTGGGTGAGGGAGGGATTCACCTAGAGGCACAAGACCCAGGTGTTATTATTGGGAAGCGCTGCCAAATACACCAGAACACAGCAGAGCAAAAGAAAACACAACAAAACACTGTACCTAAAAGCGGGACTGAGTCCAGAGAGATGGCACACATGTGTAATCCCAGCACTCAGGAGGTGGAGGCAGGGGAGTCAGGAGCTCAAGGCCAGCCTCCACTACATAGGGAGTTCAAGGCTAGCCTGGGTTACATGAGACCTTGCCTCAGACATGAAAATTGAACAAACCTAAGTTAACCGTTTTTTGGGTTTTTTTTTAAAGTTTTGCTCTCATAAAAATTAATTTTCTATATTAAAAACAGCTATTTCCAATGACATATTACTTTATAAGAAAAGATCTCTGTCTCTCTGTCTTTCCTGCTGTCTCCTCTCTCCTCTCTCTCTCTCTCTCTCTCTCTCTCTCTCTCTCTCTCACAGAGTGAAATAAGAACAGAAACTGTGCTTGCTTCTGGCAGGCAAGATGGGGGTGGGGGTGGGGGGCTTGCTGCCAAGCTTGATGATCTGAGTTCAATTCCCAGGACTCACACCATAGAAGGAGAGAAAAACAACTCCTTGGGTTGTGTTCCAACTCCACACAAGCACCCTGGCACACACTCCCCTGCCCTATAAATAAATAAATGTAATAAAAATTTTAATAAAAAGAGAAATAAACCTTTTGCGCGTGTGCAGCACCCCAGCTGTCTCTCCGGGCTGCCTTACCTGAGCTGCTTGGCATAGCTGAGCTCAATCTCCGTCCTCTCCTTGACAAACTTGATATATTTCTCGAGAATATCGATTCCCCACTGTGTATGTTTTTCCAAGTTGTCAAACTGATCCTGTTTGAAAAGAGAGAGAGAGGGAAGTTTATTGTCTCTTTCTATGGCTTCCAGTTCCAGGGAGCCACCCTCTCCATCATTCACCGGTCCAGGACAGTGGCTCTAGCATTTTCCATGATGACACTAAGGATGGGGGTGTCTGTTCAGAGCTTTACATCAACATTACCAAATATGGTTTGAGCATGGTCCAGAGCTAACATCCCTGCTCTCTCTTCCTCTTAGATACACTGCTTCTATATATAATTAATGTTCCATTACAAAGGAAAATGTCTCAGATGCCAAAAGCTGACAGGTGAGATAACACACACACACACACACACACACACACACACACACACGGACTCTAGAGAACAAGAGATGGCTCAGTAGTTAAGAGTACTTGCTGCTCTTGCAGAAGGCCAAAGTTTGCTTCCCAGCACCCATGTCAGGCAGCCCATAGGTTTAGCTCTAGCTCTTGGATATCAGAAACCCCTCCTAGACTCCTTAAGTACCCCCAGGCACATGTGCTCACACATACCCAATAAAATAAAAAATAATTTCTTATATTTGTTTTATGTACATGAGTGCTTTGCCTATGTATACATAAGTGCACCAAGTATGTGACTGGTACCCATGCAAACCAGAAGAAGGTCTCAGGTCCCTGGATCCATAGTTACAGGCAGTAATGAACTGTCATATAGGTCCTGGGAATTGAACCCTGGTCCTCTGGAAAAGCAGCCAGTGCTTTTAACTGCTGGGCTATCTTTCTAGCTTTCCCCTCTCCTTTTTTGTTGAGACAGGGTCTCACTATGTGGCCTTGGCTGGCTTGGAACTTGCTACGTGACCAGGGGCTTGGAACTCACAGAGATCCACCTGCTTCTGCCTCAGGGATGCTGGGCTTAATGACACGGACCCCATCCTGCATCTTTTTTTTTAAAAAAAGATTTTATTTATTTATTTTATACATACGTGTGCTCTATTTGTATATATGCCTGTGTGCCAGAATATCCCATTACAGATGGTTGTGAGCCACCAGGTGGTTGCTAGGAATTGAACTCAGGACCTTGAGAAGATCAGACAGTGCTCTTAACCGCTGAGACATCTCTTCAGCCCCACCCCACCTCCTTCTTTTTCCTAAAGAACCAGATGCTTGAATTTGGAGCGTGGAAAGGGTAGGGGTTCAGTTATCAAATTTTGCTTTTCAAAAAAAAAAAAAATTTGCTTTTCTTCAAGTGAGTAAAATAGTTCAGTGTGGACTTTGCTACACTGCATCTCACAAACAAAAAGCAATGGGACCCGGGGAACCAAACTGAGCAGGGCCAGACTACACCTTGTGCAGGGGCTGGGTGTTTCTGCTTTGAAGAGGGAGACAGGTAAGTGTGACAGCCGGGAGTCACATGGGTTTGTTCCCCTTGAGTGCAGGTGAGGGCACCAGGGAATGGGAAGGGGTGATGAAACTGGAGAGAGAGTAGGGTCAGATTATCCAAGGTCTTCAATGCACAGAGAAGGAGCTTTGGACCCTCGAGAAAGCATAAGCTACTCTTACAAGATAGTGACCACAGATCTGCTTGGAACCACGGGAGACTGAGACTTGGAGACTGTCCTAACAGTCTGAAATGAGAGCAGGAGAAGGACGCTATTCTGACACTTGGCAAATGCTACTGTAAGTGACAGATTGGGCTGCAGACTCTGAGGGAGCCGTGAGCAAGGGGGAAGGGCTCCGGGGTGAGTTCCGGTCTGCTTCCTGCACGTAAAGAAATAGTCCACACAGGGGAGGAAGACTCCGTGCAGCTTGCAGCTTGGCCCTGTGAAGAAAGGGTTTGGTATGCACAGCAGAGCCTGCAAGCACAGATGGATGGAGCTCACAGGAGGATGTTGGGAAGTGGACGGGTCTGAAGCTACAGATCCAAGTGCCAGGGGGTGGGCAGCCCTACAGGAACAGCAGGGAGGACTGGCCCAGGAAGTGGAGCCGGAGAGCGGTGGAACAGAGCCAGAGAATGCATTAGAGCAGCCCAGGAAGAGTCTCGAGCCAGGTCAGATAGAGGCATGCTGCTGCCTCAGAGGGAACCTCAGGAGAGAGTGAGGGTCTGGCCAGCTCCAGGACTTCATGGACACAGGCCGCCAACCATCTCAACAGCTCTGCTAGGCGTCCCTAGCATGCCCAGGAATCCCTGGCTGGTTTCTCTAAAACATGCAAGGTCTTAAGACACGCAATCTATAACTGGAACACTTCAGGCGTTCTTTCCAGCCCCATCCCTGAGCTAGGACTGCCATTGGCACAGCGCTGGAGCTGGAGCTCAGTTGGTAGAATGCTTGCTTAGGGCACAGGCAGCCCTGGGTTCCATCGCTAACCCCTCATGAACTGTGTGTGGCCCACAACCTTGTCAATTCAGCACTCAGAAAGTAGAGGCAGGAGGATCAGAAGCTTAAGGTCCTCCTCAGCTATACAGCAAAATTGAAAACAGCCTGGTCTACATAAGACACCATGGTGAGCTGAGGCGGCTCAATGGTTAGCTTGCATACGGCTCTTGCAGAACAGGAGTTCTGTGCTCATTATCCACTTTGTCCTATGTAATTCCAACTCCAGGGGATCTTAGGTTTCTGACTTCCACAGACACTTATTTATATGGTCAAACCTACACTCTTGAACATATACATACAAGTAATAATTGAAAATAAAATCGCCTACCAGGGGTGTGGTGGTACACACTTTTAATCCCAGCACTTGGGAGGCAGAGGTAAGTAGATCTCTGAGTTTGAGGCTAGCCTGGTCTTCAGAGGGAGCTCCAGGACAGCTCGGGCTACACAGAGAAACCCTGTCTCAAGCCGCTGTCCCCAAATAAAATAAAGTAAAATTTTCTTTAAAAGTCTCTTTAAAAGACTACCCACAGTGATGCATACATTTAAAATCCCACCTCTCAGGAAGCTGAGGCAGGAGGATCACATGAACCCAGGATTTCAAGGCCAGCCTGAGCAATATAATGAGACTCTGTCAACAACAATGAAAGCTATACACACTTAACATATATAACGTGAAGTGTCTGAAGGTAAGTGTGCACCCAGGAGACCAATCATTGCCACAGTCTACCCCACAGATATATACCCACCCCTTCTAAGAGCTTCCTCTTGTCTTTTGATTCCTTGTGTGTGATTCAACCTCTTTCAAACACAGCCCAGCATTGTTGGATGCTGGAGCTGAGTTGTGCTTTCAGCTCTCTTCTGCATCAGCCTTGAGTCAATCAGAGCCATGTGTCCTAATTTCCTTCCTGTGACTGTGATAAAACACCCTGACTAGAGACAACAGAGAGGAGAAAGTATAGGATTCAGCTTACACTCCGGCTCATAACCCATCATTGAAGGAAGTCAAGGCAGGAATTCAAGGAGAAACTCAAACAGACGCCACGGAGGAATGCTGCTTGCCAGCTTGTTCAGAGATTCAGGCTTAGCCAGCTTTCTTATGTGGCCCAGGACCACCCGCCTAGGGAATGGTGCTACCTGCAGTGGGCTGGACCCTCCTGAATCAATTAACAATCAAAGCAAGCACTCATAATCATGCCCACAAACCAATCTGGTGTGGGCATTCCCTCAATTGAAACTCTTTTCTCAGGTGACACTGTCAAGTTGACAGCTAATGCCGAGATTACTGGCTTATGATCACCATGTCTAGCTTAAATGTCTTAGTCCTGCTTCCAGCCAGGAGCAGAGAACAAAGAAGTGTCAACTTAGAACACATGGAGTCTTATGCCACTAAAATTACCAGAAGATAACCCCTGTGAAAAAATGTTTATCTTTACAACCAATCTTTTAAATGTTGTCATAAAAAACTAGGGATGAAGATTTAAAATTCTCATCAGTATTTTGTCCTCAATCCACCCCACACACCTCCCAGATTCCATTGTAAGAAACACTGCTCAGAAGATTATTTATTTATGTCATCTCTACAGAGGATGCTTGTTGAGCAAATGAGCAGGGTAAACAAGACGGCAGGTTTCTATAAACAACCGGAAAAGGCAAATACACAAGAAACTCGAGTGATGATTATGAATGAGCAGCTCCCAGCACTCAGGCTAAGACTTCCCACAAGTGCTCTGTTGGTCAGTGACCCTTTCTTGGTCTAGTTTCATATTGACCAGATTTACTGAAAAATAATAGCTGGAAGTAATGGCTCGGTGGTTAACACGCTTGCCTTGAAAGCATGAACACCCATGTCCGATCCACAACACCCACGTCAAAGTGCCCAGTGCTGGGTAAGTAGAGACAGAGGGATCCCTGGGGCTCACTAGCCAGCCTAGTCACCCTGTATCTAAAGAGATGTTTAGATGGTGTTTCTGAAGATAACAGCTGAGGTTGACCTCTGGCCTCCACAAGCACATTCATACACACACACACACCCATGTATATGTACACACACATCCCTCCAATATATTATATCCTCTGTCTGTCTGTCTGTCTATCCTTATGTCTATATGTATATATTGATGTATATCAAGAGCTGGGGCTGGAGCTCAGTAGAAAAGGTAAAGTTCAAGGTTGCAGCCTTGCAGTGAAAACCAGACAACTCTCCTCCCTCCCCCTCCCCTTGCATTTTCTCTACAGGGCCATTCCCTCTGAAAGCTCTCCACAGCTTTTGCTCTTGGATTTCACTGTCTCACTGACAATCTCCCTGATACACCTGCCTGATACTCTCTGTAGCAAGGTTGGATAGCCTTAAGTTCTTCCAAACAAACGACGACGACAACAAAAACCTGTCCACAAGGAACTGACTCCCCTTTCAAGTTCACTGACCAGTAATATGTTTTCATTGGCTTTAGTTTTGAGACAGGGAGGTACATAGTCCAGGCTGGCCTCAAACTCCCTATGTAGCCAAAATGACCCTGAACCTCTGTTCTTCCTGCCTCTATCGCCCACACAATGGAATTACAGGCATGCAGCACCAAGCTAGTGCCAGCGTCAAACCAAGGGCTTTGTGAAAGCTAGGCAAGCACTTTATTAGCTGAGCTACACCTCAGACCTCCCTCAACGATGTGTTTTCAACAGTTATCAGTTACCAAGACCATTTTGCAAACTGTAGTTAAAGTTATTTCTCAAAGCACAGGATCCAAACAGGACAGAAGATCCTCACAGCAAAGCCTTAAATAGTAACAAGTACACGAATGCCGGCTGCCTCCAAGCAGCATCCTCCATAGGCAAAGTTAAGGCATCCCTGTAGGGACCACGCCCTGCTGCTACTATCACAGGACAAGGCAGCCAGAGGAAAATTCAAAACAGATGAAAAACCAATCAGCCCACTTACATTCTTGACTAAAATGTGGAAAATTTAATGGGAAGAAATTCCAAATCTCAAAAAGACTCCTTTGTGAGAAAACACTGTAAATGGTCCTTAGAAAAATATCCCAGGCTCCGTGGAGATGTGGAGATTGATGGTGTTACTGAGAATGTATCATTTCCTAATGTGGCCAGGTGGTGCAGCCCGTTACCTAGCACCTGGGAGGCTGCAATAGAAGGATTGTCATACATCTGAGGTCAACCATTTTTCTGCTTAAAAACTGCAGTTTTCTAAACAAAACTCCCTAGTGGGAAGAGTGGCTTCATAGAAGACGGGCTACTTCTGTTTCTGCCGTCATCTTGACTAGGGGAATCTGGGAAGAAAGACATCTGCATTCAGGAAGGCAGAGAAGGCTCAGGGGGAGCTGGCTTGCCTAACTGGCCTAGCCACAAATGATGTTGAACTCCTGAGTTCAGCCTCTAGCCCTCTCAAGTCCTGGTATAACAGGTGTGCACCTGGTCAAATCTTTACCTTTTTAAAGTGGGGGGGTGGGGGTGGGGGATAGGAGGTGAGGGGTGGGAGATGTGCTGTGGGTAGACTCCATGGCCTTCGCATCCTAGGCACTGGCTATACATTGATTCACGTCCTCAGCCCTAAGAAGACTAGTTCAATAGCCTTTGCAGATAACTGGGTATCTTCCTTGGGCACCACACCAATAGTTTCTCAAAGAGTAGGCACCATATGATATCTGCAGCCATAGGAACAAACCACAGCAACAAACCATCCTCGATAGTTACAATGTAACCCACCAGTCCGCCTTACGCTGCAAATGACACTTTCACTGGGCATGATTATGTATTATTCACTGGTGGCATAGTTAGCCTCAGCTGTCAAAGTGACAAACCTGGGAAGAGGGAGCCTCAATTGAGGAATCACCTCCATTAGACTGGCCTATGGACATGTTTGTGGGGCTTTTAACTTAATTACTAATTGACATAGGAGGGCCTAGCCCACCATGGGCAGTGCTATCCCTACGTAGTAGGCCTGGGCTACATAGGAAAGGCAACTGAGCAAGCAGTATTTTTCTAAGGTCTCTGCTATAGTTCCTGCCTCCAGGTTCCTGCCCTGGCTTCCCTCAATGACTGACTATAACCTATAAGCTAAATAAACCGTTCCTCCCCAAGCTGCTTTTCATTATGTTTTATGGCAGCAAGCACATGAGGTTTTCATTTAGAAAATAGTTTCCTTGATGTATGTAGATCTTTTAAGTATTGACATTGAAGTTAGTCTACCATAAGAAAAAAAAAATTGCATTTGTGTTATCATTGACTGTCTCCTCTTTTCCGGGCATTCTAATTTGTTACATAGAAGCCAGAATGTTATGATTAACAACAAGTGTTGCCAGTTGCTCTACATTCAGTGAGAAAAGGCTGTCACATCCGCAAGAGCTTGTCTTAGAGGCGAGAGCAATGTCCCAAGAAACAAAAGCCACCAGTCCAACTTCTGAAGCAAATAAAGATGCAAATGTTTTGCTCTACACAGACGGGCTGAAGCACACATTCTGTCACAGCACGGACACTAAGGAAGAAGGCTCACATGACAACCAAGACTTCACAAAATTAAGAATTTGAGCCAGGAACAGCACACCTGTCAGCTCAGCACTAGGGAGGTGGAGGCTGGAAGATCCGGAGTTCAAGGACATTTCTGGTTCCACAGCAATTTTGAGACCAACCTGGGATATGTGAGACCCATAAACGTAAGAATATATTTCTTCTCTTGCAGAGGACCTGAGTTTCCAGCACCCACACGGCAGCTCACAACTGCCTGTAACTCTACTTCCAGGGTCCAACACTCTCTTCTGACTCTGAGGGCTCCTGCAGGCACACAGTGCACATGCACATATATACATAAAAATAAACAAGGGGGTCCAGAGAAAGCTCAGTGGCCAAGTGCTTGCTGTACAAACATAAGGACCCGAATTAGGATCGTCCGTGTCAGAAGCCTTGAAGCCTTGTTTGGGATCCTAGCCCTTGGGAGGAAGAGACAGGAGGATCTCCTGGCCAGCCAGTGTTGCTAAACTAGCAAACTCCAGATTTGCTAATAAAGCCTGTCTCAAAAAATATGTTTGAGAGCAACTGAAGAAGACATTTAATGTCAGCCTCTGGCCTCAGGGATAGACTTTCCCCCTCCCCTCAAACAATAAACTAGGTATCAGTGTGCTTACAAAATCACAAACTTCAAGGAAACTAATTGTGGGGCCATACGAATATACATACACCCAATACATAAGCTTGTATGTGTACAGACACATAATAGAAAAACATAATTTTAAAAGGTTTATGGAGTCGCCGGGCGGTGGTGGCGCACGCCTTTAATCCCAGCACTTGGGAGGCAGAGGCAGGCGGATTTCTGAGTTCGAGGCCAGCCTGGTCTACAGAGTGAGTTCCAGGACAGCCAGGACTACACAGAGAAACCCTGTCTCGAAAAACCAAAAAAAAAAAAAAAAAAAAAAAAAAAAAAGGTTTATGGATTTATTATAAGAAAAATCCTCTCTACGTAGACAAGACTGGCCTCAAACTCACAGAAAGCCACCGTCTGCTTCTACATTACAAGTGCTGGAATCCAGGGATGTGGCATTTGTCTGGCTTATGAAAAAGTATTCTATACACGGACATGTTTGTATATATCCCTTTGTAATATGTCACAAATATTTAGTCTGTAAGTATTTATGAGCTTATCTGTAATTGGGTTGATGGGGGAATCTTCACGATAACAGAAACATAAAGCTACTGGAGCCTCTGCCAACCAGTGACAAAAAACGAAGACAAATCGTCTGGGAAAGAAATACTGACATCAATTTCAAAAGCCTGTCACAAAGTATTGAACTATGACTTTTTCTTTGATTGATACATTTCCTATTTTGTGCCTATAAAAAACAGAATCATTCTTCAGAAAATGGCACCAAGAAACGCCCACATATGGATTGTTTATCAATTACATACAAGCTTTCACACTTAGAGAAAGGGGAAAAAAAAACCTTAAAAATCAATTCAGGGTTAGCTGGGCATGTTGGATTACCAATATGAAGATTACCAAGTCTGAAGCCTGGGCTGCAGTGAGTCCCTGTCAAGGGAAAGACAGAGACAGAGAGATAGAGAGGGGGCGGGTGTGAGAGAGAGGGGAAGGGAGAGGGAAAAGGAGAGGGAGGGGGAGAAGGTGGGGAGGGGGAGGGGGAGAAGGGAGAGAGGAAGAGAAGAAAGAGATAGCTTAGAGGTTAAAAGTGATTGCAGCCCTTCCAAAGGACCTAAGTTCAGTTCCCAGCACCCACATTGGACATTCACAACTATCTATAACCTCAGTTCCAGGGAAATCCCATGGCCTCTTCTGACTTCTCTAAGCATTGGCACATATTCACACACACACACACACACACACACACACACACACACACACAAACAACAAATCTTAAAAAGAGAAAGAGAGGAAGAAAGGGGAGAAAATAAAGTTCAGGATTAATATTGTCTAAAAGCCAAGAATGTAGACCATTGACTCCCCTGCCGATCAAAATGTTTGCACACAAAAAATTTACAATAAGTAACATAGGCTGTGCATGTTTTAGTCATGGTCACTATTGCTGCTTTGAAACACCATGACCAAAGCAAGTTGGGGAGCAAAGGGTTCATTTGGCTTATGCTTCTACTGTTCATCACTGAAGGAAGTCAGGGCAGGAACTCCAGCAGGGCAGGAGCCTGGAGGCAGGGGCTGCTCCAGAGGCCACAGAGCTTCCCCTTAATCATTAACTAAGAAGATGCCCTACGGGCCTGTCCACAGCCTGACCTTAAGGAGGTATCTTCTCAACTGAGATTCCCTCCTTTCCGACTCTAGCCTGTGTCAGGTTGACATAAAACTAGCCAGCACAGACTGTTTATACTTTATGCTAAAACAGCCATTCCCCCCCCACACACACCCTGCCCACAAGATGGGTATGTATAGACAGAGTATCATTACATAGTCCAGGCTAGCCTGGAACTTACTGTGTAGACCAGGTTAGCCTCAGGGTCCCAGAGACCTCCCTGCCTCTGCCTCTGAAGCACTGGAATTAAAGGTGTGAGCCACTACTCCTGACCTATCTAACCACTGAGCCTCCTCAGCCTTTGGAATTTCCTCTTGTGCCTGTACTTAGTATTTGTTCATTTTCTACCAGAAACTTTGTATTTCTTGTATTGTTTTGTGGAAGCTCTTTATACCTTCAGGTACTTAAGAGTTATATTTTGAATAAATTCTTTTTGTTGTTGTTGTAGGGACCTAAAAGATGGCTCAGCAAGTAATGGTTCTTGCCAAGTCTGACAACACAAGTCTGAGTCTTGGCTCCAACAAGTAGAAGAGAACTGACTCTAGAAAATTGTCCTTTGATCTTAACATGTGTGATATAAGCATACCACCCCCCTACCCCCCCCACACACAATTTAAAAAAAATTTTCTTAAGTTGTTTGATTTGAAATTTTATATATAATTGCTATAGACTGAATGTTATATGTGACCCAAATCCAATCCAACCTAGGAGGGGTCTTCATAACATGAATAGATTCTGATTACTGCCCCAGTAACAGCAGCCCCGAGTGCTCTCTTCTAACTTCTGCTAAGAACGGTTTAAATGATAAGACAGTGTCTAGTGTCTGCCTGCCAGGAAGTGGTCCCTCACCAGACCAGATGTCTGCGAGCCTCTGACCTTCAGTATCCAGAAGCGGGAGTGACAAATGGTTCTCAAGAGCCACTGAATTTATGGCATTTTATAGCAGCAGACCAAACAGGCTAAGACAAGAACATTTTTGACACATAGACTAAAGGCTTGGTGACCTTTGGGGCAGGTCCTGGAAGGTCCCCATGCCATTTTACACTTCTGTATAAGAGGCAAAGCTTCTTCCACAAACATCTCTTTGTGGTTACCTATGTAGTACCATATGTACTTGACTTGTGGCTTATTGTTTTAAAGGCACCTAAGGAAGTCACTCGAAGCAAGATCTACTATGAAAATAACATCCAGAATTGAAGAGATAACTCCGTGGATAAGGCCTTCGCTGTGCTCCTGTGAAGACCGGTTGATAGACCTCCAGCACCCACATACAAGCCCAGCGGATAAGTCTAACTCGGGGAGGTGGAGACTCCAGATCCTGGGCCAAGCTGGCTAGCCAGACTAACACAATGAGCAAGCTTTGGGTTCAGTGAGAACCCCCACCTATGTCAGCCTCTGGACTCCTCAAGCACACACATGCACACGTGTGCTCCCCCACACAAGAGAACACTGACACACACAACACACTAAAAAAATCTACCTTTGCCTTGCCATAGCCTCATTTCCTTTTAGACAACAATGCATGCTAAAATAGCAGAGATATTTTGTTTCAGTTTAATATTTTCTACTAAAAGGAAAAAAGGTTTTTATAAACAGGCCACTCAACATGAAACAGGGAGGCCAGATGTTTGTTGCTTGGTGACTTGAGTTTGATCCCTGGGTCCCACGTGGTGTTAGGAAACAACTGATTCCCACAAATGTCCTCTGACCTCCACATGTGTGCTGTGGTGTGGGCGCGTGCATGTGCGCTCCCGAACACACACACACACACACACACACACACACACACACACACACACACAAGTGTAATGAATTTAAAAAAGGAAAACAAAAACCCAAAGCCCAGGATTTCTTTTCTACCACCTCACCGTCTTTTCACATGTCCAACCCACTGCCAAAAGCATCCCCCCACCCACCCCCAGAGGGCCATCTCCCATAAAGTGCTTCTGGCATGGCTTGTATAGCCCCAGATGAGTCCCCTCCTTCTCAGTGTGTGGGATTCACCACATCCTGTTACATAGGTCCAGACGCATGAGACCTGGATATCCTCCGATCAATATTTGCTGAAGGCATGCACAAGTCAACTGGACTGCTCTGGCATTGGTCAGCTTCAGGAGCTGCTCCTGTGCATGGTTCACTACTCTGAGAAGCAGGATAATGAGTGGCAGATGCTCTGCAAGAAGACTGCAACTGTCAACAATAAAAGCCTGCAGCTCTTGAGAAACTAGTAAAAATCTAACCCATGGGGCTGGGGATGTGGCTCAGTCACTGAGTGCTTGCCTAGCATGCACAAAGCATGCCCCGGGTTCCATCTCCTGCACTGCATAATCCAGCTGTGGTGGTATTCCTAGTACTGGGAGGCGAAGGAGGAACCATCAGAACTTCAAAGTCATGACTCAGCAGTGATAAGCACTTGATGCTCTTCCAGAGATCCCAGGTTTGATTCTCAGCACGAAAGTGGCAGCTTTCAACCCTCAGTAACTCCTGTTCCAGGGAATCTGTGCTTTTTTGGCCTTCACAGGAACTAGGCAAGCACGTGTGCACAGACATACATGTAGGTAAAGCACTCACCCACATACAAATAAATAAAAAATTTCAAGGCCCTTCTCAGCCAATTCAAGGTCAGCCGGGAATACAGGAGACTGTCCTTAGAAACCAAAGCATCAACTTACGAAGAACGTTATCCACTGAACTGTCTCTTGGTCCTCGGACATGACTGTGGTGAGTATGGCAAATAAAGGGCAGTGTCACACTAGCTGCCTGGCAACACACCATCCCCTGAGGCACTGCCTCCTTTTAAATTTCATGTCTATGAGGCTTTCTTTGAAGGTAGGCATCAAGAAGTTATTTCTATGCTGCAAATTCCTAAACACACACCTTTAGTCCCAGCACTCAAGAGGCAAAGGCAGGCAGGTCTCCGAGTTCAAGGCCAGCCAGGACAACACAGTCTCCCAAAAACAAATAAATCCTTGTTTAAAAGTTGACCAGAGCCGGGCAGTGGTGGCGCACGCCTTTAATCCCAGCATTTGTGAGGCAGAGGCAGGCGGATTTCTGAGTTCGAGGCCAGCCTGGTATACAGTGAGTTCCAGGACAGCCAAGGCTACACAGAGAAACCCTGTCTCGAAAAAAAAAAAAAATTGACCAGAGCTGGGGAGATGGCTCAGTGGGTCAGTGTTCCACAGCAAGCAAGTGGGGCAGGGCCTGCAAGTGTCCCTGGTACCCCAACCCTGAGATGTGTGGGTAGGGGGTTAGGATTGCTGCTAGGTTTCCTTGCTGGCTTGCTGAAAACAGCAAGCTCCAGGTTCACTGAGGCCCTGCACTGAGGCAGAGTTCAAAAGCAAGATAGCCCAGTGGCTATCCTTGGTCCTTTATATGTGGCCATATGGGTGTGCAGGTCCATAAACACATGTTCTAATAACACACACACACACACACACACACACACACACACACACACACACACTCTATGCTTGGCCCAGGGAGTGGCACTATTAGGAGGTGTGGCCTTGTTGGAGGAATTGTGTCTGTGGGGGGTGGGCCCTCCTCCTAACCACATGGGAGCCAGTCTTGTCCTATCAGCCTTCAGATGAAGAGGAAGAACTCTCAACCCTTCCAGCACCATGTCTGCCTGGATGCCGCCATGCTTCCTGTCTTGATGATAGTGGACTGAACCTCTGAACCTGTAAGGCAGCCCCAATTAAATGTTGTCCTTTATAAGGGTTGCCGTGGTCATAGTGTCTGTTCACAGCAGTAAAACCCTAAGACATAGACAGACAGACAGACAGACACACACCCCAATCAAGGGTTGAGGATGTGTTTTAGGCTCTAGAGTGCTTGCTGAGCACAAAAAGAGCCCAGGACCCATCCCAGTGTCTCATAAGCCTGGTGTGGAGGCAAAGCCTGTAATTCTAGGGCCAGGGCTGTGGAGCTGGGAGAATCAAAAGTTCCTAGTCATCCTTGCCTGGGGGGCAGGGGTGAGTCAAATCGTTGTATTTTTCCCCAGAGAAAAGCCAATGGGAGCTGGCAGGTAGGGCAACTCTTTTATGAAAGTGGCAATCTGAACTGTTTTCACACATGGTCTTGACAGTGACTCCGAATGTAGGTCTCATCTGTGGCATGATTTAAGAAAACATTTTAGGTCACCTTTTTTGCCGTTGTTTCATTTCGTTTTCGTTTTTGTTTTTTGAGACAGGGTTTCTCTGTGTAGTCCTGGCTTGCTGGAACTCCCTCTGTAGACCAGGCTGGCCTCGAACTCAGAGATTCACCCGCCTCTGCCTCTGCCTCTGTGCTGGGATGAAAGGGAAGTTCCAGAACAGTCAGGGTTCCATAGTGAGACCCTGTCTCAATAAATCATTTTTTATGACCAGTTTTGTAATTTGCTCTGATATTTAGCACAAGTCAGTGAGCAAGGTTTCTGATCAGATCACCACGGCTGCTCCATCTGGAGCCCAAATCTGCCTTATAAATTCAGCCTTGGCTGGCGCTGACTAGAAGGAAACGAGCTATCCCACAGGCTTATTTGTGTTGTTCATTTTGGTCTTTGAAGGGGGTGGCCTGACAGAAGAAACCTCAAGATTTTCAAGTGGTCCGATGGTCACATTTCTGACTTTATCTATACAAACATGAAACTGTTTCCACAAGACCTCAATAGACTTAAAAAAACAAAAAAAACAAAAAACCCCACTGCTATCGAGATTCAGGGAGCTTGGCTGCTGGGCTGTGGTTTTCATGGAAGTTCCCAATCTGAATACTAAGAGGGGAAACCCTGTGAATCAATGTCTGTGTGATACAAGCCACACCAATGGGGTGACTCTGTCCCCAAGGCAGAGTGACTCGTCCATTTCCATGCCAACCGTACATCAACAATACATCTAAATAGGTACTTCGGGGACCTGCGAGATGGCTCAGCAGGCAAAGGAACTCACTGTCAAGCCTAATGATCCGAGTTTAACCCCAAGACCCATATGGTAGGAGAGAACCAATTCCCACAAGTTGTCTTCTGACCTCCACAAGCATCCACAAAGGACATCCCATACACAAACTAAAATGTAAACACACAAACAAAAGACAGATACTTTGAGGCCTGGGGAATGCTTGTCCAGCAATCACAAAGTCCTGAGTTCAGTCCTCAGCACCCCATAAAGCCAGGCATCATGGAGCATGCCTGCGGTCCCAGCACTGGGAAGAACCATGAGTTCAAGATCCCCCTCAGCCACATGATCAATAGGTACCTGAGGGGTTTTTGTTGTTGTTGTTTTTAAAGAGATTTAGTTGTGCAGCCCCATGCCCATTTTACAGATGCTGGAGATAGAAGCTAGGGAGTTGTGCCAGCCAGGGGAACAAGGTCAGGCGAGCTCCAGCCCCAGTTCTGT
The DNA here is from genome assembly GCA_021653895.1 of Mastomys natalensis. Classification (NCBI taxonomy): domain Eukaryota; kingdom Metazoa; phylum Chordata; class Mammalia; order Rodentia; family Muridae; genus Mastomys; species Mastomys natalensis. The sequence continues at coordinate 2,287,151 of JAJTUV010000085.1, forward strand.
TTATTGCTTTCCTATAAAGGAGTGGAAATCCACGCGTAACTGGTAGTGCTTTGAGTTAGTTTCCCCAACAGAGGACATCTGCACTGGGTCTGACTGAGCCAGCATCCACCACCCATCTTAGTTTGTATTCTCTTGGCGTTCCTGTAGCCCAGGGATGAAGGGCTAAAAGCGGCCTGCCACTTGAAAAAATGGCAGTGTTTCAAAGTCCTTGAGCATTCATCTCCTGTGAGTCTGGTAAGGCATTCAGAGGGAGCGCAGGGAACCCGCTGCTCCAGCTGGACCGCACCCCTGCTGAGCTGGCAGAGCACCCTAGTCTCTGTGCCCACTGGGAACCTGTGGTATAGCTCAGATCTCTGCGCTTTGAGTTTCATGGTGGTGCGGGCTGTGTAAGTGTGTCGGATATAGAAATTTTTAAAAGATTGTTGCTGTTTTCAAGGGGTAATGTTTGCTAGACCAGAGAGGAAATGTTTGCTACAGAAACAAAGGGTGACTCGGGCTCAATGAAAAGGGATTTGTTGAGCTAAGGAGATGGCTTACAGCAGTTCAGAGCACCGGTTGCTCTTGCAGAAGACCTGCCAGTCTATAAGCCTAGGACTTGTGTGTGGGGTGGGGTTGGGGGGTGGGGAGGGAAGATTAGGAGCTCAAGGCAATCTTTGGCTACTTAACAAGTTCAAGGCTAGCTTGGACAACACGAGACCTCACCTCAAAAACATGAGATAAAATAATAACAATTTAAAAAACAAAAATAGAAAAGCAATAATAAGCAGGTTGGGTAGAACACTTCCCAGACTCTGAGAAGTCCCAGGTTTGATCCCCAGTGAGGAAAATCAGACAAAAATGACAAGAAGCCCAAAGAAAGGACCTCCAAAATCACATCAAACTACAGGCTAGTTTTCCCAATCTATTTCCAATATAACATAAAACTAGACACTCAGAACAGATGGGTTTTAGGTAGTGAAAATCATGATAGCCATTTCTAGAAGTCTCATCCTGGAGAAGCTGAAGACAGGTGTATGGTACTTCCCACAGCAGCCTGCTCACCCAAACACAATAACGTGTTTGTGGAATTGCCCTGGACCACAGGCAAACTGTGTGGCGTGCCAGCCCATCTAACTACAGCGGTTTTTAAACAGAACCCATTCTGCTCAGCCACACATTGTAATTACAGTAAGTTATCCAAATGTCAATCCCAACATACCATGCACGCTCTACAGTGAATGCCATTATCCGAGCTTTAGCTCATCCCCCATGTGTGAGGAGAAGACTAGAAGCCACTAGCTGCTGACCTGGTAGAACTTAACTTCCATAGAGAGCAATTCCTTTTGCTTGGTCCATTGGTGTGTATTCTTAAATAGCACCTGCTCAGCCCTTCCAACCTGTTTAGCAACAAGAGTCCTCTGCAGTTCATTAAGGAGACTAAACAGGGCCATAGTCCTACTCACGCCTGGGAGGAATTTCCCGGGCTCCTCCTCCAGCTGAAAATCAGCTGTCTCCTGCACCATTCACCTTGGCTCTTAAATTTCTGAAGACAGAAGAGCTTCTCAGATTAGCCCCTTGACCTTACAGCCACAACCAAGATGCCCCAGGCCAAGCTATCTTTTGTGTGTAGGCATATGCACAAGTGCATGCATATTCACATGCGCATGTATGTATGTGGAAGTGGAAGTGGAGGTCGGCGGTTAACAACAGCTATCTCCCCTGACCACTTACTACTTCGGACTTTATTTTAACTGAGGCAGGGTCCTTTGTTGAACACAAAGCTTACCAATTTTGCTGCTCTAGTTAGCCAACTTGCCCTGGGAATTCTGTCTCTACCTCCCAGGATAGAATTACAGGAATGTGAGCATCCCTGGCCTGGCTTTTTTCTCAATCTTATATTACATTTTATTTATTTACTGTGTATGGCTTTGGGCATGGCACCGTGCTTATGTGAAGGTCAGAGGGTAACCTGCGGGATTAGGCTCTCTTCTTCCATTATGTGGGCCCAGGGGCTCAGACTCAAGTCAGCAGGTTTGTCAGCAAGCTCTTTACCTGACAAACCATGTGGCCAACACCCACTCATCTATTTTTATAGTACTAGAGATACTAGGCAAATATAGTATGCCTAGGCTGCATCCCAGCCCTATTTTCTTTTCAACTTTAGACTTTCTATTTGTCCGTTTATTGAGGCAAGATCTCATGTAGTCTAAGCTGGCCTCAAACTGGGTATGGAGCTGAGAAGAAAACCCTGAACTCCAGATCCTCCAGCCTCCACCCCCAAGTGCTGGAATTTCAGACGTGCACAACTATACCTGACTACCTCAATACTGTTTGTTTGTTCATTTCTGAGTCAGGGTTTCTCTGTGTAGCCCTGGCTGTCCTGGAACTCACTCTGTAGACCAGGCTGGCCTCGAACTCAGAAATTTGCCAGTCTCTGCCTCCCGAGTGCTGGGATTAAAGACGTGCGCCACCACCATCCGGCTTTTTTTTTTTTTTTTTTCCTTTATTTTAATTTGTATTTTAAGATAAGGTCTTACTAAGCCTGTAACTCCCTAGGTGGTCCAGATAGACTTTGCCCCTGTGGTTAGCAAGAGCCCCGCCCATAGGTCGTGCATTAGGACAATAGATCCTTAGACTGTGGCACTATTTGGAGAGGTTATGGAGCCTTTAGGGGATGCAGCTTTGCTAGATGAAGTACATCACTGGTGTGGGCTTTGATATTTTGTGACTTCACTCCACTTACTGTCCCTCTCTGCTTCTTGTGTGTGTGTGATGATGTGACGAGCCAGATTCCTGCTTCTGTCAGTAAGCCTCTGGTCATTACTGCTTTACCGTCAGAACCTTAAGCCAAAGTAAACTCTTTCTTCTGGCCCAATGTAGTATCACACACCTTTTGTTTGGTTGGTTGGATTTTTCAAGACAGGGTTTCTCTGTGTCTGTGTAGCCCTGGCTGTGCTGGAACTCGCTCTGTAGAGTGGACTGGCCTTGAACTCAGAGATTTGCCTGCCTCTGCCTCCTGAGACTGGTATTAAAGGAACCACCACTACCAGGCTAGTGTCATGCACCTTTTCTCCCATTGGTCCCAGCACACAAGAGGCAAAGGTAGATAGATTTCTGAATTCAGGATCAGCCCAGTCTACATAGCCAGGTCCACAGTGAGATCCTGTCTCAAAAACAAACACAAACTCTTCCTTTCCTCAGCTGCTTTGGTCACGGTAACTAACTATCACAGGACCAGAAAAGTAGCCATTCCCCTGTAGCTGGAATCACAGGTCAGTGCCACCACACCTGGCTACAACTCACCAGACTGAAGCTAATGATTCAGTGACGTTCACAAATTTGTGCAACCACCGCCTGCTTCCATTGGTACCCAGACATTTCCATCACTTTAGCATACACCACGCGTCATGAGGCTGTCATTTCCCAGGCTTCAACCTCAGGCCCTGGCAACTACCAGTCTGAATTAACTCTCCACGGATTTACCTGCTTTTCCTGTTTTATCTAAACAGATCCATACAACACACCTGGCTCCACCCCGCTTAGCACCTCACTCTCAGGGTTCTCTCAAGTTGGAGTGCAGGCCAACACTTCATTACTAGTTATGGCTGGATATCCCACTGCAGGGAGACATCTCATGGTCTGTCCTCCCTGAGTCTGTGGTTTTCTATGCTTTTCTGATGACAGTCCCACTGATGAGTGTGTCATGGTATCTTGCTGTGGCTTTGGTTTGCATCTCTGGATGCAGGCGCGACGTTCACCCTCTGCACTCTTTGTGTCTGAGTATCGTCCTCAGAGATGTAACCTGCCTATAGTCTTCACATTCGTGACAGTGGGTAAAAATAACCTTGACTTTTACTGGTGCTTTAAAGTTTAAACAATGTACTCCATGAATCCCGAATCCCACAGCCTCAATCTCATCGTACGTGTGTGTGCGCGCATACACAGACACACACACACTGCTAGGTTTCATATATCCACGTAAAATCTAGGAGCCACAAAATGAAAGAAAACGTGTGTGTGTGTGCGCACACTTGGTTATACACTATTGTTTTAAAAGAAATTTTCTTTTTGAGACAGATTCTTGCTATGTAGCTCTAGCTGGACTGTGGCTGGCTAGGTAGACCAGGCTGGCCTTAAATGCTGGAATCCCAGGCATGTGTCAGTGCAATTAGCACTTAATGGACACTTTCTCAGAAGGAGTCTAGCTGAATGTCTGCTTGGGTCTGATCCCCACCCACTACCCACAAGTCTGCAACACGTCCACCAGGTGATGGGCAGAGCCCAGGGATAGGTTGTATTTTTAAATTCCAAATATTTACCATTTTATTCATTTCCCTGTCTGCTCTGAGCATGTTCTCCATCCCTTCGTCTCTTTCTTCCTTTTGCCTCACATGATATCAGACCCTAGAACAAGCCTACATCCAGAGTGCTAAGCAGCAGCTGCTGCTCTTGTGTGGTCGCTACCACACCAAAGGATCAGGCCACATACCGCTCTTGCCCTGGGCCTTTCGAAGTTGTTCAGACTGACTTTGAACCCCTGGGCTCAAGTGATAGGTCTGCCTCAGCCTCCTGAGTAGCTGGGACTGCAGGCAAGCCTCACTTTGGGGGCCTGAAATAGGTATTATTGGGGCCTGGCCACATCTGCAGTCACTTACCAGGCAGCCCAGCATGTGAGTGGGGCTGGGTCCAGACCACAAACATTGTTTATTTTTAAATAAGCAAACCTTTTTATAGCCTGGCACACTTGGGTGAGACACATTGAGTACTGCAGAGGACACTATTCTCTGTCCTCCAGTGCAGTTAACTGTTTGAAGGAAGAGTGACCTGAGAAACAGGCTCTGGCCCCTTTAAGAACTGCTCCCCTTACCCCTGGCCCTCCTTCAAGTTGATGAATCTGCTGAAAGTTTTCCAAAGTGGTCTTTACCCTGCCCAACTGCTTTCAGTGGTGTCTTCCTCCTCTTCTTCCTCCTCTTCCAAGACAGAGTTTCTTGTAGCCCAGGCTAGCTAGCCTTGAGTCGCTATGTAACCAGATGCTTCTTGCGTCCACCTCCCAGGTGCTGGAATAGCCAGAGTTCCCACCCCTTCCGCATAAGTGTCTGCATGTCCACTTTCTCAAACAATTCCTGTCGTTGTTCCATCATCTGAGGAAGGCCAGAAGACATTTCTAGCAGGCATTGATGACTTTTATTTATCAAGGAAGGCCCGTGACTATCTAAGCTTTCCTGGAATGATGCTATAAACTTGTCTTGTCATTTACTGACCTACTAAAGCAACCAAATCGATCTCCACCTTTTGGGTCTCTGGGCCAAAAAGTTGCACGTGCATGTGTGAGCGTGTATGCACGTGGCCTGTGTGAGTGTGCACATGCCTGTGTACATACGCGTGTGTGTGTACACATGAAGTTCAAAGGTAAACATTAGGTGGTGGTTTCCACAATTATTTCTCCATCTTATTTTTAAATTTAACTTACTTTGAGTTTTGAAATTAGGCTCTCACTATGAAGCCTTTGCTGGCTTGCACACACACACACTCAAGCACACTCGCATACTAAAGTGCTGTGTGTGTGTAGAAAGGTCAGAAGAAAACCTGTGGGAGTCCTTTATTCCTTCCACCATGGGGGTTCCAGGAATTGAACTCAGCCCATCAAGTCTGGCAACCATCTTGACAACTCCTCTTTAAGAGACAAAGCCTCTTATTCAACCTGGATGACATGCCAGAAACCCTCTGAGGTCCTCCTGTCTCTATAGTGGTGGGCTTACAGGCAAGGCACCCACCTCCACAGCCAGCTTCTACGTGGGTGCTATGTATCTAAACTCAAGTCCCCAGCTCTTGTGAGGCAAGAACTTAACCGGTTGACCCATCTTCCAATCACAGCCAACAAGTTTTGACTTGGCAAAATAGATCTAGGTATTTTTACCGGGAGAGTCATGCCCAGGACACTAACGCCTTCGGGAGGCCTAATAGCCTACCGAATATGTCTAATGACTCTATTTATGTGCCACTGTACAATGGGTTGCCCTCTGCACCCACCTATTAACATTATTGGCGTGTCTTTGAGCTGCAGTGTGGGAACTAAACATAAAAGTTCTAAAGAGTTTCCAGCTTCAGAAGCCAGCATAGCTGCCATGAGCCACGTGAGTGCTTATCCACACTCCTCGGGACTCCTGATCAAGGAGCCTTGGGCAGCTGAGCCCGGAAACTGTAAAACATTTATTTCATTTACTTGTGTGTTTGTGTGTGTATGCCGTGTGCATATGAATGGCCTCGGAGGCCAAAACACGGTGTTGGATGCCAGAGAGCTAAGGTTACAGGCAGTTGGGAGCCACCATGTGGGTGGCTAGCAACTGAACTCCGGTCTTCTGCAGGAGCAGTAAGTGCAGTTAACCGCTCTCCAACCCCTGGTTTTGGAACTTGTGAACATTTGGGTGGAGGGATCTGGTGCAGTCTGGTTCTACTCAGTTTGTTGACTAGACTAGAAGTCAAACACCACAGCCAGCAACACACAAGGGGATAGCCAATCGGCGGTGGCGGTCAACTTAAACACATCTGTAATTGAAAACCCAGGCAGCCATGCACTCCTGGAGGAATTTTTCTTTATTACATTTTTTTTTGAATCATAAATACCCATTTTAAATGTGGGTGATACCTTCTTGGGTGGCAGCCCAGATAAAAGGACATGTGAGAGGGACAGTGCTTTGGAAGGGCCTGCCCTCACTCACCCTTGCTGGCAGAACGAGGTATTCTGCTGCCGCAACATCCCTTCACAGATGTGAGAACCTGAATGGAGATGAGGACAGGACCACGCCTAGGCATGGCTGAGGAGGTTTTTTATTGTAGATATGAGGGAGAGAACAGCCAGAGCACCAGGAAGTGTCCAGAGTGAACATGGCCAACAGAACGAACCCAGGCCATAAAGTATGTGGACAGGGTAGATACAGAGGAGAGAAGGGAGCCGTGGACCAAGAGGCCAACACAGGGCAGAGCCAAAATGGCTGAGTTATAAAGGAAGAGAGGCTGGGGGAAGGGAAGAGAAACCCAGCCTAGGAGAGGTTTAGGTTAGAGAGTGGGGGCGGGGAAGGAGTGCTGGGAGGAGCCACAGGTACTGAAAACTGGCCAGCATCCACTTGGATGTGTTAAGGGGCACCTCAGTTAGCCATTTGTTCTGGGTTTCTTACACACACACACACACACACACACACACACACACACACACACTATATATATATATATATATATTATAATATATATATTTTTTTTTTTTTTTTTCTGCCCTCTTTGTTAACACTCCTTCTAGGCTCCACCCAACAGTTACCCAGCAACAGAACAGCCAGATAGGCCTGGTTTGCTAAAAAAAAAGGGGCTGTTTGGCCTTCCTTCACTCTCTCTGACCCTTTCTCCTTCTCTCCCCTTCCCCTTCTCCCTCCACCTGTTCAGGCCAGTCTCTTCCCCCCCTCCCCTCTCTTTCTCTGTCCCCTCCTTTCTCAACTCCCCTTCCCATGCCCTAAATAAACTCTATTCTATACTAGACCTGTCATATGGCTGGTCCCTCAGGGCGGAAGGATACCTCAGCATGGGCCCACTGAGGCACCCCTCCCACTTCACCATACTTCACTCTACAGAACATATCCTTGACTTTTAAAACACACCACTCTTCTTGATCGTCCTCTCGGGCAGACACCACCATGTCCCATTCAACTGCTTAAGGAACTCAGGTTGAATGGCTGGTTCAAAATGACTCAGCATGTTTGTACCTGGAGAGGAGCCATGGGACCTGGCTCCCGAGCCAGGCTGTTGAGCAAGACTACACAGCCTGCAAAAAGCTTATAATAATAACAAGGACAGTAATAGTAACAATAAGAACAACAATAATAATAATTAGCTGGGTGTGGTGGCCTACACTTGCAATCCAAGCAAACAAGAGTCTTAGGCAGGAGGACTGCCAAGAGTTCCAGGCCAAGCCGGGCGGTGGTGGCGCACGCCTTTAATCCCAGCACTTGGGAGGCAGAGGCAGGAGGATTTCTGAGTTCAAGGCCAGCCTAGGATGAACAGAAAGTTCCAGGCCAGCTTAATCTACAGAGTAAGAACTTGGCTCCAAAAACAGACACACAAAAAGGCCAGGTGTGGTAGCGCACCACATACCTTTGAGCCCAGCACTTAGAAGGCAGAAGCAGGTGGATTTCTATGAGTTTCAGGACAGCCAAAGCTACACAGTGAGGCCTTGTCTCAAAACAAAACACCAAAAACAAAACAAAACAAAGAACCCCCAACAGAAAGCAAAAATAACCTAGCCAAAGCAGATGTCTTCTTTATAATCCTGCCTCAGAAATCATATGGTATTGCTTCCACAATACACATCAGTAAAGAAGCCCCAAAGTCTTGTCTGCATCCCAGGAGAAAGAATATAATAAAGCCCCTTGCAGCACTCAGTGGGTGGGGTCTATAGATCCCATTGTAAGATGAGCTTGTGGGATGGAGACAGACTTGTGGGCATCTTTACAAAATAGAATCTGTTGGCCACATGAGGTGAGCCCTCTCAAAATCAGATTTTTTTCACAAGTTGTCAAGAAGAAAATTGAACAATATTAGGTCTGGTGCAACAAGGATGTCAGTCGTCCAGGTGAGAGCTGAATAGTTCTAAACTCCATTCATCTCGAATGTCAGAAGCAGCCCGTGGGCAGCCCTCAAACGATGCTCTAACGGACTGTGGGTGGGATTCTCCTCACATTCATCACTCACTGCTACCTAAAACATAATGCCCACCAGTGGCCATTTGTGCTAACTGTCCCCTCCTGACTTGGAAAGGCTGTGTTCCTGGAGCCAGTCTATGGAAGCCACCCATCTGAAAGCCAAGTCCTAACTTAAAACGAATCTCTCACTGTGGCCATGAAGAACAATGACAGTTCACCATGTGACAAGTTAGACATTGGCCTTCAGAGGACTGAGCCTGTGAACCCTTCCACCTCTACTGCCTTAATCCCTGTTTTAGGATGGTCCAGCCTGGACTCCTTCCCTGACTTTCCCTCCAGCTCTCACACGTCAGCTGTCTACTGCTTTCCTACTCCCTGGAGCATTTGTCATCCTGACACCTAAGAAAGATCACCATCACCCATCAAGTGCCCAGATTTCTACCAGTGCGTCCCCCACCTTTTTCTTTTTTCAAAGACAACACCTACCCAGTGTGTGTGTGTGTGTGTGTGTGTGTGTGTGTGTGTGTGTGTGTCAGTTGGGCGCTGAAGGTGTATGCCTTTGATTCCAGCACTGGGAGGCAGTGAGTTCCAGAGAAACCCCGTCTCTACTCCCAGACAAAAAAAAAGAAAGAAAAAAAATATCAATCTATGGTTTCATCCACCTTTACTTTCAGCACTCAGGGGATAGAGACAGGTGGATCTCTATGAATTTGTGGCCATCCAAGGCTACATAGTGAGACTTTGTCTAAAAAAAAGAAGAAAGAAAGATAATAAAACGAATAATAAATCTTTTGTTTAAAAAATGGGTCAACCGGTAGATTCTTGGCTCTGCCGGATCTGGGAAGTGCTGGAGCAAGTCAGATGATCCAGCATCAGACCCAGGATGACTGCAGCTAATCTGGGAGACGCAGGATTGGATAAAGGTTGAAAGAAGAAGATCAGAGCAGAGTGTGCTGCAGTTGGCTTGGGGAAGAGTCATCTTGTAGCATCTAAGGAAGAGGCTGGCTGCTCTCCTTGTCAACAGTCCCACCCTCCCAGGCCAGAGGAGCTTCAGGCGCCCACAGCTTGCTGTCACTACCATTCAACTCATCAGATCCCGTCTGGACTTTATGCTCTCCAGGAAACGCAATACAGAATCTTGTTTTCCACATAGATCAATCTCTGGGGAAGGAGTGTACGGACTGGCACCTCTGGCCTCCAGCTCTCGTGAAGTTTCATTTTGCATTCTGTGTTATCCATCAGTCTTGGGGATTTGGTTAGTATGAGTCACCTCCAGGCAAGCTGAAAACACAAAAGCTGTTAGGTTGTAAGAGCTGGGGAGCAGAGGCTGAGAACTCTACCATGGTTGTATGAGGCCTACCAAGGTTGTGTGAGCAGCACAGGAGCAGAGAAGACAAGGAAGAAGCCGTGGCAAATTCCATGCATGTAGGCCTGCATCCAAGGATGCTGTACGCACATTGTGTATGCAGCACATGCGTGTGGAGGCCAGAAGGACATCTGATTTCCATTCAATCACCCTTGCTCCTAAGTCAGTGTCTCTCACTAGACCTACGGCTAGGCTGGTGGTCAGCAAGCCCCAGTGATCTTCCTGTCGCCTAACCCTAAACCAGGCAGCACTACTGCGCCTGGCTTTCTACGTGGGCTTTGCTGGTGTAACCTCGGGTTCGTATGTTTGTACAGTAAGCACTCTTACCCACTGGGATATCTCCCCAATCCAGGCTGGAGTTTTGTGCTCCTCTAATGAGGAGAAAGACGAGGTGCCTGGCTAGCTACCTGCAGCTGAAAGACATCTAACAGGCTCTGAAAGGGAAGCCAAGTGGTTGTGTGGCTGGCTTTGGCTACACTCTACTCTCCCAGGCTGCTCTTACAACCCCATAGCGTGCCTGGCTCAACAGAGAGCTTTATGTTCTCTCACGCTTCTGGGCTGTTTATCTTTTACTTCCTCTTCCTGGAAAGGTAGCGTGGCCTCCACCCAACCTGATCATACTTCCTTGACAACTGACTAGCCCTTCAACACTCCGCCAGGATGCAACTCTTTCCCAAATGAGCTCTACCCTCTCATTTCTCTTTTATTTTATGTGGGTGAATGTTTGTCTGAACATATGTGTGTGCACTGCTCGTGTGCAGTGCTTGCAGGGACCAGGAGAGGGCGTCGGATTTCCCGGAGCTTGCCGTAAGCTGCAGGCCAGGAATTCTTGGAACCGAAACAAAGGTCCTCTGGAAGAGCAAGTGCTCTCAACTGCTGAGCCATCTTTCCAGCCCCGACCTGGATGTCATTTCCTGTATAGCTTCCTATCACACCCTACACCACTTGAGGGCGAAAACTGTGTCTTAGTACACTCAGTAGATGCTCAAAAATAAATAATGTTTGGTTACATGGCACAAGTACCACACATGGCCGCTCCTCTCACCTGGCTCACGGCCAGATTAACTTCACTTTGTTTCTGGTCTGTGGTGTTGACATTTCATTTTTTCCCCATTGACATGTGCCCAGAATAATGGCAATTAAGATCGTCACTTGCATGGGCTGGGTCTTGGCTCAGTGGGTACAAGTGTTTGTTGTGCAAAGCATAAAGAAAGACCCGAGTTTGAATCCCTAGTGCCCACATAGATATCAGAGGCAGAGCTCAGGAGCTTGCTGGCCAGCCAGTCTGGCCTAAAAGGTGGGGTGCTTCAGATTCAATGAGACCCTGTGTCAAGGAAGAAGGTGGTAAGAAATAGAAAAGAAAACCAAACCATCGGGGTCTTGAGCTGAACACACACACTTGCACATACACAAAGGTAATTTTAAAAATTCAGAGCCCTGGTGAAATTTCTATTTATATACCGACAGACACTCAGGCAATCCAAATGTCTTTGTCTAAACACTTACAGGAATTTCCATGTATATCTTCCCTAAAGTAAATATTTTTAAATCGTCGTTGTCTTTGTTGAGAAGAAATCGATCCTGAGCTAAGGTGATATGCAGAATAATTTATTAGATGTCTCAAGTGGCAAATACCCAGCTTTGGGAGGGGAGAAAGAATGTGACTTAAGTATCTGTTTTTGAAAGTGGTAAAAATAGCCTAAGAGAACTATTAACCTCGAGGATAAATTAAATTTATACTTTTGGTGGACCCAAGTATGCAGTAACCCTTAGTATAGTAGGTTTTTTATTTGCTTTATGTGTGTGAGCCTGAGTGTTTGTATGTGCACCCCACAAGTGCAGGTGCCAGAAGAGGGTTTAGATCCCCTGGAACAGGACTTATAGATGGTTGTGAGCCGGGGTGCCAGAAACTGAACCCCACAGTTCTGCAAGCGCGGCCAGAGCTGAGCCTTCTCTGCAAGCGCTGTGCAGTGGTTTGAGGACTCATTTTATTCCTTTAAAGAAAAGGAAAATCACACTGTGCTATAGCGTCCAGAGAACTGGCCTGCTTCATAAACCGGTTTTGTGTTGGTGTTGGTTTTTGAGACAGGGTTTCATGTTGTGGCTGTCCTCAAACTCCGTATGTAGGTGAGATGATGGGGAACTTCAGGTCCTCCTGACTCCATTCGCTACCAGCTGGGACTACAGGCATGACCTGACACACCCAGGCCAATATCACATTATTTTATTGTTAACACATACAAAGTATCAATTTCAAGTCAAGGGACAAAGAGTCTAAAAACTAGAAGGCAGGTGCCATGGTATGGAGTCTTTTGTCAAACCAGCGGGCATCTGAAGAGCCCTTAGTTTGTTCCCAGGGACCAGGTCCTTTCCTCCCATAACTCTACCCTTTATTACAATTCCCATGGACTCAGTGGTTCTCACCCAACAGACACACGGTACCTTCACCCAAGAACTGGCCCCATGCCTTCCTAGGAAGGAAGGTATTACCACACCACAGAAGTCAGCAAATCGAGGACAGATGACTGCCCAGTGTCATCCAGACCACGCTCTCCCACGTGGAGGCCAGTTCTCCCCAGAGAAATCTCATCCCATCTCAGGAGTTCACAGGCATCTTGGGCTGTACATAAATAAGTACAAACCCAAGAAGACCAGCTTCCTTTACAGGTCCATGTTTTCTTTTGCCATGGATAGAAGACGATCTTGTACCAAAATGTTGAGGGACCAGGGTGGCGGCCCAGTCAGTAAAGCCTGAGGGCTCAAATTCAGATTTCTCCACAGAAAAAAAAGTCAGTTGTGTCTCAGGCACTTGTAATCCTTTCACTGGTGAAAAGGCATCGGAGGTGTCAAGAGACAGGCAGTTCCCAGGCTGAGACAGTCCAACTGAAACAGGGAGCTACAGGTTCAGAGACAGACCTTGCCTCAAAAAAAAAAAAAAAAAAAAAAAAAGGGGTGGGGGTGGGGAAGGTCAAGAGTGACTTACAAAGACATATGAAGCCAACCTGCACATGCCTACACATACATATAATATGTGCACGTGCATGCGAGCATCACAGAAACAAAGGACCAAAACTTTGAATGCCTTACATCTGACATCTAGAAAACCCACAAATTAAGTAAAAATGCTTCTCAAACATTTTAGGAAAAAAAAAAAAAAAAAACTTTCTGGCTAAGACCCATATGAACTAATTTTTTTACATTAGGGAATATTAGGGAATAAAGCTTTTAGGACTGGGATCCTCAGGGGAAGACTTATCCAGCATTCGTGAGAACCAGGGTTCTCACAAAAGATGCCCAGCTGTTACAGAGAGCTTACTGCACTTGCAGAAGAACCAGGATCAGTTCCCAGCACCTACAGCAGCCTGCTCACAACCGCCTGCAACTCCAACTGCAGGAGATCTGACGCTCTAGCCCCCTCCAGCCCCAGTACACAAGTACGCAGAAGAAAGACCAAACAAACACAACTTTGTATTTGAAAAAAAATGAGTGGAGTCAGGCATTCTGTCACATGCCTTTAATCCCAGCACTCAGGAGGCAGAGGCAAGCCAATCTTTGTGATTTCAAGGCTAGCTTGGTCCACAAGTGAGTTCTAGGACAGCCAGGGCTATATAGAGAAACCTTGTCTCAAAAAACCAAAACCAACCAACCAAACAGACCAAAAAAAAAAAGAAACCCACCAGCTTCATTGGCAACCATGTCTATCTACCAGGTCTGCAGCCCACAGCAGTTAGCCAGACCACAGCTTCTCAATAACAGTGCCATCAAATACTTCTTTAGCCACACCCAAAGGCACAACCCTCATAATCCCAGCTACATGAACAACAGAGGCAGAAGATTCAAGCATACAACTAGCTTAGCCTACAGAGCTAAAGGTCAGTCTGAACATCTTACTGAATTCTGAAAAGAAAAAAAAAAAAAGAAATATAGAAAGGAAGGAAGGAAGGAAAGAAAGAAAAGAGAGAAAAAGAAAAAAATGGGGTCAGGACAAATCTCTGGGGAAAAGGATTTGAGGGGGGAATTTATTTTTATTTTATGTGTACAGTGTTTTCCCTGTTTGTGTGTCTGTGCACCATGTACATACAGGTGCCCTCAGAATCCAAAAGAGAGCACTGGATTCTGATGGGACCTGAATCACAGGTGGCTGTGAGCCACCAGATGGGTGCTAGCAATCTAGAAGCCGGGTCCTCTGGCTAATTAGCCAGTGGTCTTAATCTCTGAGGCATTTCCACAGCCCTTGGAAGACTATTTAACAAATAGTCATGCCCTAGGTTCAACCCTGAGTAAGAAAAACCAAACAGGTTTCAGGGACCCAAGCCTAAGTCACTGACAAGGGAAACAGAAGCGGGTGCTGGGGAAAGAGAAGGAAGGGGAGTAACACAGTTGCAAGCTTTGAACTGTGACTGGCTGACTTGGGCGCCAGAAAGAGAAACTTTCATTTACATGCGAGCAGCTCTCCTGGGTGAAGGAGGGAGTGGCTCCACCTGCCTGAGACTAGCTACAAACTGGAACTAACCGGCTGTTAGGTTCTGGGAAGAAATGCTTAATATCCTCTCCCTACCTCTGAAGAGCTACTTATTGATTCTGGCTCTCCGATTTTAAGCCATGGGGAGAATGCAGAGTCTGGGCTTGGCTCTCCAGAAAGCCAGGGAGCAAGAAAGCATCGTGATGTTTGGGAGAGAACCCTACAAGAATACACCAGGTACCAAATGGCCCAGAATGGCAGAGCCCCCCCATTCCTGCGCCTGGATGATGGTTAGTATGTGTGGCAGTGGCAGTGGGGGTGGGGGCTCGGGATATTATTTTCTCTACTTTATGTTTTTTTGAAATTTTCTATATTAAATTGCTCAAACAAAGATGAGAGAGAGAGAGAGAAAGAGAAGAGAGAGAGAGAGAGAGAGAGAGAGAGAGAGAGAGCAAAGCAAACTGCTGAAACAATAACCTTAGTTGTTTTGTTTGCTTTGTAAGGTGGAATCTTGCTATGGAGCCCAGACTGACTCTGCAGAGAACCCCTTACCTCACTCTCCAGAGTTGAGATGGCAACTGTGAGGCACTAGGCCTGGCTTACACATAGTTTTTTGGTTTGGTGAAATGGCTTCGTGGGTGAAGGTGCCTACCTCCAAGCTTGGAGACCTGAGTTTGATTCCAGGAACACGGTGACCTTGACTGCTTGTTCTCTGACCTCCCTCCTGCCATAGTGCATGTGCACCCCCTTACATATGCATACAAATAATAGAAACGTTATTTATTTATTTTTTATTTTAAAGGGGAGAGCGCTAGGGTTGGTGCAGTAGAGAGCCTGCCTAGCATGTGAGAGGCCCTGGGTTTGTCCTCAGCACTAAATACATAAATAAAACCATATCAGAGTGCCACAGACCTAGGATTCTGAGAACAAATCTCTACTCACTACTCTGTGATCTTGGGTAAGATGTTTTGCCCTCTTGCCTGACCATGGATCCTTACAATGTATGGTCTGTGCGAAGAGGTACCGAAGATGGACTCACTGCCAAGCTGCTCGGCCTGTGATAAGCAGCCTCCCTGGGGTTTGTCTCAATATCTAAGTCAAAGCCTTGATCACACACCATCATCCTAGGCAAGAAGCAATCAAGATGAAGGTCAAAGTCCTGTTCTTCTTGGGGGCAGATGGTGGTCATTTCTGCTCAATGTAAGCCTCCCTGAAATGGGTCATCTCTACCTGAATCTCCCAGATGGCTTGTTAGAGGTCTGCATGGTGACCTGCTGATTTCCTGTCACGGAGTGACACGCCCCAACCCCCACACAGGGCTTGCACACTTCTGAAAGCATCCCAATGTCTTCTTCCAAAAGCTGCCACAAGTGGAACTTGGTCCACTGCTTCCTTATGGGGGAAAGCTAGGGGAGTGCGGATGGGATGTTCCCTCAGCTCCTGGGACTACTCAGAAGCCTTCAACAGATGGCAATCAGGACTGAAACTCTTCAGCAGCGGTTAAAGTCACCAGGCAGTGAGTGGGGTGTTACAGGGCTGCACCGTTGAGGCAATTAGAAGCCAGTTTTAGAAAAGGAAGAAATGCAAAGGGAAGTGTGCATGCAAGATTGCTAGGACTGGGCTAAGTGGTTCTTGGCTAGGGATGTGGCTCAGTAGGTAGAGTGCTTGCTAAGAATGCAGGAAGCCCAGGCTTCCAACCCCAGGGCTGCATACAGCCTTGCAAGCTGGTGCATGCCTGTAACTCAGTTCAGACTCAAGATTGTCCTCAGTGATAAGTTCAGGTCAGCTTGAGTTACATGAGACCCTGTCTCAAAATAAATAAATAAACAAACAAATATTAAACAGATAAAGGAGAAAGAAAAATGAAGCAGGAGAAAAGAGAAGGAGGAAGAAGAGGAGGAGAGAGGAGGAGGAGGAGAGAAGAGGTGACCAAATAAGCAGGGTAATGGTGGTGGTGGTGGTGGTGCAGGTCTTTAATCCCAGCACTTGGAAGGCAGAGGCAAGTGGACCTCTGTGAGTCCAAGGCCAATCTGGTCTACAGAGTGAGTTCCAGGACATCCAGGCCCACACAGAGAAACCCTGTCTTGAAAAGCCAAAAAAAAAAAAAAATAATAATAATAATAATAATAAGCCAACAACAACAAAACAAAACCACCAAACAAACAAACAAGCCACAGTTCCAATTACAGTCTGTGCTAACTGAAACCTCTCTCCTCCTCCCTAGCTTGTATGATGTCATTGTTTCTTTTTTCACTAACTGATCTGTGTGTCAGGGGCACCTGTGCTGTTATAGTGTGTGTGTGGAAGTCAGAGTGCAAGCTGCAAGAGTTAGGTCTGTCCCCAACTTCATGGAACTCAGCTGAGGCTTGGCAGTAAGTGCCCTCACTATCCCCAGTTACAGGGGGTTTTGTTTGTTTGTTTTAATTTTTTAATTTTGTGATACACATAAAATTTTGGGTATTTTGTTTTCATGCTTGGTGAGCACAGAGATAACAGGCATTGAATCCCCTAGGACTGAAGTTACAGATGGTTGTGAGCCACCATGTGTGCTGGGAATTGAACCCAGGTCCAAGGTTACAGTTTTAATGTAAAAGAAATCTTGCGCCGGGCGGTGGTGGCGCATGCCTTTAATCCCAGCACTTGGGAGGCAGAGGCAGGTGGATTTCTGAGTTCAAGGCCAGCCTGGTCTACAGAGTGAGTTCCAGGACAGCCAGGGCTACACAGAGAAACCCTGTCTCGAAAAACCAAAAAAAAAAAAAAGAAAAAGAAATCTTGCCCTTTGCAAGAAAACAAGGTGGATATTCTGCTGGGTGTGGTGGCTCATACCTGTAATCCCAGCACTTGAGAAGCTGAAGCAGGAGGTTTTCTGAGAGGGGGAAAGTTCAGGCTGTATCATGAGTTCGAGACCAACGTAAGGTAGTGTGAGACTCTGCCTTTAGGATTTAAAGTGTTCTATTACACCAGGAGCCTAGCTCATATGAATTTGGGGTACTCAAACAGGAAACGAATATTTCCACACAAATTCCTGATGACTTCACACCCACATTCTAAAGTCTAATTAGATTAATTCCTCAGGGCATCTGTGTATTCTTGGTAGTGTGCAATTTTTCAGTGTCAAAATAAAGCCTTATTCTTACGTGTGGGTGGGGCCGTGAGCTATGCTTGCAGGGAAACATGCATCAAGGCTGAGCTAGGACTCGGGGATGGCTGACTGGAGCCTCAGCTCCACAGCTCACCAAGGCCAGGTGTGAGCTCCAGAGAGCCCCACAGTCAGCATGCAGAAGTCTCAGAGCATGCTTGAGATCCTGCTCCCCTAGCCCAATCACAGCGCATCCACGGTTTCAGAACTAATTTACAAACTGCAGGATGTGAGCTGATCGCATGGTTCCTGGTCTGCCTGGGTGCTGGCTTTGCTTCATTTCTGCTAACCAGAAGGGCTGGGGGCAAAGCTTGTCCGGAGGAAGAAATAGAGGTGACTGAATTTGCGCCAGTGGCCTTCCTGTGCTCATCCCAAACAGAAACTTGTAATGGGTAAAGGCCAGGGCACGGAGGAGGGATTAAGAGAATGGCTGTTCATGTTCTATCTACTCCATTTAGAAGTCAAGGGTGGCAGAGCTCACAACTCTCCCAAACCAGACACTGTTACTCCTCACTACTTCCGGTTGAAATCATCAGCATTGCCTAGGTTAACACCTTAACACATTCTAAAGTACCCTAATATACTCGTATAGCTACCAGGTCCAAGTGCCAAGAACCACAGAAAAGACATTGCTTTTCAAAGGCAATTTTCACACTTGTGTATATATGCATGTTTATGTGTATGTCGTGTGTGTGTGTGTGTGTGTGTGTGTGTGTGTGTGTGTGTGTGGTGGGAGTGTGTGTCAAAACACGTGTGTAGGGGATGAAAGAGAAAGGTAGCCAGACTGTGTTCATTTGGGAACAAAGAGCACAAGAGGAGGTGACAATCTCTCTATCACCTACTCACTTTTACTGGGAATCTCAAATTGTTCTAAAAAAGCCTATGCTTAAGGTGTCTAAGAATATATGTATACATATATAAACATAAAACACTTAATATTATATATAATACATATACATGTTAATAATTATATATATATATCATATACATTACACACACACCCCAATCTAGCTCAGGGTCTTACATACACTAGACAAGCGCTGCACCAATGAGCTACACCCCAGCTGATGAATCTTTTGTAGAAACATAAATGTCCCTTGAGATGTTGATGTCCCACACTAGCATGTGCTGTCAGGAAGGTAAGCACCATCCTCCAGCCTGTAGGAGGGGCTTAAAGCAGCGAGGCTTGGGGTATCTGGACTTAGTAGTTGGTCAATGTTAGGGAGTTACAGAAATGATTTCTTATAACCCAATTACAGGAAGATTGCTGAAATTTGTAATTAACTGATCTCCCCTTTTCTCTTTTTGCCACACTGGAGATGAACTTAGGGCCTCCCATATGCTAGACAAGCCACCTATCCTGGAGCTCAGGTTTCAGTTAAAAACCTAATCACCTTAAAAACTGCCGTTTAAGGAGGCAGAGGCAGAGACAGGAGGATCTCTCAGTTAGAGGCCATCGCTCCATGTCATCCAGGGCTACAGTTAGACTGTGTCTCGAATAAAAACAAACAAACAAGTACATATTTAACAAACAAAAGCCATATACACTTTGTCTTCCCCCACCCCAGTAGCAGGGTAGAACCCAGTCTTCATGTGTGCTATGCAAGCTCTCTACCACTGAGCTAAGGCCCCACCCCTTTCGGTGTTCTAAGTGTTTGACAGAAACTCACTATAAATTGCTTAGGTGAGACTTGAACATTCAGTCCTTCTGTCTCAACCTCCCACTAGCTGGGATCACAGACCTGAGACAGCAGGCCTGGCTTTATTACACTCTGGATGCAAAGTTTTTCTAACTTCCTGACATTTTACAGTTTTACAAAGCTCACCTACACTACAACTGTTTTCTGCCTTAAAGGGGTTTTTTAGAAGAAAAGTGTGTCTGTCACTTCTTGACAAAGCAGGATGTGGCTTAGGAGTGGGGCTTTTTTACCTAGAACAAGTGTTCGAAACCAGAAGGGTTTTTTTAGGGCCTTGATGGACTTTCACTAAAGTCCCAAGACTGCATAAAATTTGTTAAGATGTGTCGGTCATGAGCGGTGCAGCCACCTGCTGCCAATCACTCCTGGCCACCCAAACTGTGCCATCGCATCTAGAAGTATTATTCTGCCAAGCGAGGCTTTAGCGACCCATCATTATCTCATTACCACAGCAAGGTCCCAAAGCCACCACGTAAGGAAAACCCTCAATCAGAGCCTTGGCCTGGTCGCCAGGACACTGCACATCTCCAGGCTTCTGATCACTAGACACAGACGGAGACAGCGGGCTTCATCCGCTATGCTTTCCTTCATTCCCCTAGGCTGGCTTGCTTTTGTTTCCTTTTTTCCTTCCTTCCTTCCTTCCTTCCTTCCTTCCTTCCTTCCTTCCTTCCTTCCTTCCTTTCTGGAAAACTGTTTTAAGATAGCTGATAATGAGCATTTTTGCCTTAAACCCCAAGTTTTGCACTAATGTTTCTCAACTGTGCCATAACATGCTCACCCATTCCCTCCATTAAACTGTAAGCTACCTAAAGGCAAAGGCCTGTACTCAGCAGGCCTTAAAAACGAAACAAAAATAAAAATTAAGCCACCTTTTTTTTTCATTGCCATATACTTCATATACAATATGGCAGGTCAATTTGCTATTGGTCATAAGTAAATGCATACATTTATCAAGTAAGCTAAATCCAAATACTTCCTATCTCTCACCATTTAAAATATTTCCCAACATTCTCTTCTTTCCACCTCTGGTGCTAAGTTCAATCCCCAGTGCCTCGTCCAGGTCCAGGCCAGACAAGTATTTTACCTGAGTCACATCCTTGGTAGCTTTCTGTTTTGCTTTTTCAGACAAGGTCTTGCTATGTAGCTCCTGCTGATCTGGGACTCGCTATGTATGCCAGACTGGATGTAAACTCACAGCAATCCTCCTGCCTCAGCCTCTCCAGTGTTGGGGATTACAGGTGTGAGTCACCAGGGCTGGCTCTCATGTTTGACTTCCTGTCTTTCACACCCAAAAGATGCAGGAAGGACAGCCATGCTGTCAGTTCTTTTTTGCCCAGCTAGCTGCCCTCTTTTGGATCACCCGTTAGAACATTCATCAATATGGCTACAAATTATCCACCTCTCTAAGTCACTCAAAAACCAAGTATTTTCTACCATTCTGTCACCGACCTTGACTTCTGATGTGCCCCCACCCCAGGTGAGAAAAAAAAAATCAACTAACCAAACAACACACACCCCCAAAGCAGAAGGGAGATCAGAAAAGATAATAGCGCTCCTAGGCGAACAGTTTTGCCTAATGTGGGTGTGTACAAGTTGTTTCAAACTATGTGTTACATTTATTTTCAAAATGTGCATTTGCACCAGTCACCTGACATTTTGACAGCCGAATGAATGGGAATCCCTTCGACAGAGGATGTTTATGAAATGAGTTATCTTGGGAGCCAGTGCTCCCAGAATTTTAGTATGAACAGAAGCTGCTGTAGTCTAAGAAATGGTTATGTAAAAACAATCAAGGCAAAGAAAATAATTTAAGGAGGATGCACTGCATTTCCCTAATTGCCCTAACCTTATTGTGACATGACATTTCTTGGCCTCATCTTGGACGGCAACACCACCCCACACTTTCCCCTCCACACCATTCACAAATGGAATTCAGAAAGGTAGTCAGCGGGCACTTAGGAGTACATCACTGAGAAGGACGGTCTCGGGCATATTTCAGCGCAGTAAGCGCGGTTTCGTCCCCACCTTCACCCAGGCCATTGCACCGCCAGCCTATGCCCAGACTTTCCCCTGGTGCTCGAGACCAGAGGAAGACAGGGCAACAGGCCCTGCCCCTCGGCCAACGGCCTCCCTTTCCCGGAGATGCCCTGAGAGCTGCCCTGGCGTCCTCTGATTGCCCTCGATGGGACCGTTTCCAGACACAAGCTGCTCGCTAACCCACCTGCACCCCCAAACGAAGGATCCCCGCGAGGTCATCCCCTCTTGAAACCGTTTTGTTTCCTCTGGGCAGCAGGACAGAATCAGGTCCCCGGCAACGTTCCCTTCAAGGTATCCTATGATCTCCCCTACTGCCGTCCCCCTGCGGACCAAACACCGCAGCCCCCCTCAAATTCGGAATCTGAGCTGTCCCCAAGATTGCAAGTGCGCCCCAACCGCCTCGGGGCTAAAGTACTCACTTTCAGAGAGAAGACTTTACCCCCTCGCTCTCGGCACCCCCAAACCCGAGACCCGAAACCCTGCGCCTGCCATGTCGCCCCGCCCCCGGGAGTAGCGCGGGATCCGCCCGCACCTCCGAGCGTATAGATCGGCCCCACAGCCCCGACCAGGGCGCGCGCAATTACACAGCCCGGCACAGCGCGGGCCCCACGCCCCCGGGGAACGCCCGCGGCTTGCCGCTCCAGGAGCCGGGACCCAGCTCCGCGCCGCCTCGAGGCCGCCAGGGCCACCCGATCCGCGTTCCCTTTTTGCTGGGCAACGAGGCACGCCGAGGGCCCTCGTTTCGCCTCCCGCCCAGGCCGCCCGCGGCCCGGCCCCTCACTCACCCAGAGCTCAGTGCCCCAGCTCATGGTGCAGGGACCGGGGAAGGGGCCCCCGACCCCGTTTGCTGGCGATCGCTGCGGCCCTCTGGACTCTGCGAATGCGGAAAGCCCGCCGCTTCCTCCGGCCCGCGCCTCCTCTAGCCCCGGCTCGTCACCTCTCGTCGCTCCGCGCGGAGCAAAATGGCCCGAGGAAGCAGCAGCAGCGACCGCCGCAGCGCGCCCGCCCCGCACCGGAGCCGAGGGGCGGGGTGGGGGCGGGACGAGAGGCGGGACGGGGTGGGACCGGACTGACAGCTCCTGCATAGTGTCCCGCCCCCAGGTTTCCTCTGGCGCCGTAGCCCCGGGGGTCTGGAAGGACACAAACCCCTGGAGACTTCTCCACGTCATTGGTATTCCGCAGCCAGCGCGCCCAACTCTCTTGGGACCCGCGTTCTGTCTTCAGACTGGGCTGCTGGTGATCACGTCGCTCCATCGCCTTCTGCCTTCTACCCACCGCACCCAGCGCTGTTTTGCATTTCAGAACTTTTGCCTGGTGGCCACCGTCGCCCACCCTAGAGGCTCCTGGAGAGGCCAAGGAGCTCGACAGCGCGCGTAGGAGTGGGGCCTGGAACCGTGACGTCGGTGCACAGTGTACACAGGACGTTGAGGAGAACAGCAATCCAGCAGATCCGGGAACCCAGGGAAGGAACTCGGGAATGTACGCCCAGTGAATTATAATTTGTCCCTTTTCCTACCTGTTAGCCAAGAATCTCGGCAGTGAAGTTCTGTTACCCCACTGAAGGACAACAGAATCTCCGAAGGGCCCACAGAGATTTTGGAGGTTCAAATCCAACCTCTGCACTCTTTGGCTGGTTGGTCTTGGACGGACTTCACCTTTATCCAGGAGAGCCCCAGCTACCAAAAGGAGGCAGTGTCTACCAGTGCCGGCCTAGTGGTGTGAACAGAGGTGATCTGTCCAGTGAGTGGCTGATGCAGAATTGTAAACATCTCAGAATCCCTCAGGTCCTATTTCCACAACCTTTCTTTCTCTGAATACTGAGACCTCTCCTCCTCTTCTAAACGTTTCTCCACTGCCTGCTCTCCTGAACCTGCTCATCTTTTTCTTCCAGGGAGTTAATTCTCCTTAAAGGGTGAATCTCAGCCCAGTGTGTGCCGCCATACTTGGAGTCTCAGCACTCCTGAGGCAGAGGTAGGAAAACTGCTGCAAGTTCAAAGCCAACCTGAGCCACATAGTAAGTACCAACCAGGCTGACCTGGACCTCAAAGGGAAACCTTGACTAAAACAAAATAACAACAGGAATAAACAATAATGGTGTGGTATGGGGCAGAGGCAGGCAGATCTTTGTGAGTCAAAGGCCTGAGTTACAGGTCACCAGCTACATAGTGAGACCCTGTCTCAAAAATCAAAAATAAGCACAAAATAATAGATGTGTTTAAAAAGGAAAAGGAAAGAAAGAAAAAGGAAGGAGGGGCGGAGCTGAGAACCTTGCCTTAAACCTCAGGACCTCCTATTTCCTTTGGTGGGTAGTTCCATTACAGCTATCAAAACTATTTTGGTCTGTCTTTTGTGAGTGTTAAGCCACGGCCCCCATCCTTTGTGTCTGTTTTAAATATTTTGCTCCCACATTTACCAGGTCTGAGTGTTCTGTCCTCCCGAGTTTGCTGGATATGTAAGAGTCAGGATGCTCAGCCACCTCCCTGACAAGGCAGACTTACGGCTAGGATGAGTTGGAAGGCTTGGAAACATACGGATGGTAACAATGCCCCATGGTTGTTCTGTGTTCTGTATGCATGTGTATCAGTGCACCACATGCATGTCTGGTGCCCTAGGAGGCCAGAGAGTGTGTTGGAGCCCCTGGACTGAACTGCAGATGGTTGTGAGCCACCCATGGGTGTGGAGAGTCAAACCTAGGAACAGCAGGCAATACTTTTAGCCACACAGAGCCTACCATCTCCCAGCCCCTACAATGCCACTGGGTTTTATTTGCTCCAAGCTAGAAATGGCCACACTAGGGAGACCCTGCCTGCTGGCATTCATCGTTGCTGTGTCTCTGTCCCTGTGTTTGTCCTTTCCTTTTCTGTCCACAAAATGATCTATTCTTGACTTTGGAAAACTAGAATGACCACTTGCAAAAAAATAGGCTCGCCAGGAGGTAAAGCAACTAGTGCCCTAAAGAGAAAGAAGCGGAAGGAACTGAGGAGAGAAAGATGCCTCAAGATGAAACATTTTATGCAAGTAAGCAGAAATTGTTAGTTGCAGAACCTCTGGAAGCCACAGTGGACTGCGGGAGCCGAGCTACCTGAGCACTTAACATGTCTTTCACTTGGATAAGTCTGAAAGGCAACTGGAAGATGCTTGAGTCGAAGTCTTCAGAAATGAAAGGCAAATGCAGTATTGATTCTTTAGCTGGGTTGTTCTCACCTAGAAAATGCTGGCCTCAGGACTGCTGCATCACCTGCTCTAGGGTGAGTCACAAAGTTGTGGTTTTTGCCTTTGAATGATTTGATGGCATGGAAGGGGTTAACTCTAAAAGAAAGCATCTAGACAAACACCACAGACCATTCCTGCATAGGCTCCTGAATGTTTGGTTTGCTCCCTCACTTCTTCCTTTCCTTCCTTTCCTTTCCTTCCTTCCTTCCTTTTCCCTACCCCCTTCCCCCATTCCCCCAAAACAGGGTTCCACTGTGTAACAGCCAGGGGGCTGTTCTGGAACTCTTTTTGTAGACCAGGCTGGCCTGGAACTCACAGAGATCCACTTGCCTGTGCCTCCCGAGTGATGCCAGGATTAAAGGCTCATGCTGCAACCTTGTAAATTAGTATATTTCTATATTTTAGTTGTGTGTATCTGAGTGTGTATTGGCATGCACATACAGCACATAAGTAGAGGCCAGGGGACAACTTGTGGGAGTCAGTTTTCTCTTTCCACAGCACTGGTTCCAGGGATTGAATTTAGGTCATGAGGCTTGATGGCAAATGTCTTTACTGGCTGAGCCATCTTCTGAGCCCTTATTTTCTGAGACAAGCTCTTACTGTGTAGGCCAGGGCCCAGAACTTTAATGGGTGGTTGTCCTGCTTCAGTCAGCATTTCTGAGTAGTTAAATCTACCAGGGATTTGATCTGTTCTAAACCTGATCAGTATTAATGAACATTTGACTTGGGTTTATAGGTACCTGTTCAGTGGCAGATGGATGGGGTTCTGAAGCAGATTGGGTTTTATGACTGTTGGGGATCCCAGCCTTCAGTCCTTGCTAAGTGTGTGGCTTCTGGTAACTTACAGCATCTGTACTTTAGACATGCAGAGCTCAGTGTGGGCAGCTGCAGAGCCTCCCGTCTCCAAACCTCAGTTTCCTCTCTTACAATAGAACAGTGACCTCACAGCTGCTTCAGATGTACAAGAAAACTTCTGCAAAGCACTTAGCAAAGAGGGCACACATACAGGTTTCCTTTCTTCTGTGTGCCACAGCAAGGAAGCAATGTCTTCCAAACCGCTGTTACAGCTAGACTCCCAGGCCGGAACAACAAGACAGATAGTGGTTTTCTATCACTAAAGTTTCCCAATGACATTTTTTTGTTTGTTTTGTTCAATAGTTTCTATCCTATTTTAGCTTTAAATTGTAAAGTTTGTATTTAAACTTATAATGGAGTTAAGTCTCAATTAACCCCACCCCACGCCCCTTTTTTATTCTGTACATTCATGGCTGGGCTGGAAATCCCTATATAGACTAGGCTGGTCTTGAACTCACCAAGATCTGCCTCTGCCTCTTGAGTGTTGGGATTAAAAGGGCATGCTATCGCCGGGCGGGTGGTGGCGCACGCCTTTAATCCCAGCACTTGGGAGGCAGAGACAGGCGGATTTCTGAGTTCGAGGCCAGTCTGGTCTACAGAGTGAGTTCCAGGACAGCCAGGGCTACACAGAGAAACCCTGTCTCGAAAAAACAAAAAAAAAAAAAGGGCATGCTATCAACCTTGGCTTACTGTTTTGTTTTTGTTTGTTTGGTTTCTGTTGTTTGTTTTGCAGACAGGGTCTCCCTGGATGTCCTGGAAGTCTCTCTGTAGACCAGGCGGGCCTCGAACTTACAGAGATCCACCTGTCTCTGCCTCCTAAGTACTGGAATTAAAGGTGTGTGCCACCACTGACAGACTTTGTTTGTTTTTTTAAGATTTATTTATTTTATTATACAAGTACACTGTTGCTAAGAGGGCACTGGATTCCATTACAGATGGTTGTGAGCCACCATGTGGTTGCTGGAAATTGAACTCAGAACCTCTGGAAGAGCAGTCAGTGCTCGTAACCACTGAGACATCACTCCAGCCCTGTTTGTCTTTTTTTAAGACAGGGTCTTATGTAGTCTAGGCTGACCTCAAACTTATTATGTAGCCAAGGCTGGCCTTGAAGTGACCGGAGTCCAAAACATGCATTTAGTATTCCTGTAGCCAAGCAGAAGCAGGAACAGGGTAAATCTAGGAACTTTCTACTGAGTGCAATCTTACAACTGTAACTTTTTAATATCCAATTGCTGAGTTCTCTGAAGGACTGTAAAGACTCCATAAGTCATGAAACACAGATCGTCCTGAGCTGAGCAGGTTGTATATAGTGTCCCCAGGTTGAAAAGTGAGTCTCAGGTTCACCTCCAGCCCACTGAAGGAGTCCTGGGCCCACGGGACTGACATTTTCCCAGTTGCCAAAAAGATGCTTTCAAGGGTTTTTTTTTTTTCTTCTCTGCCCCAAAAGATGCCTGAGATTCTCCATCGCAATCTGGAAGACATGGCCAGTAGATGTTACCAGGCCCCGAAAAGCCTCGGTTCCTTCCACTGTGTTAGCTTTGGGGCCTGAAAGAACTCTTCTGGAAAGACAGACAGATCTGCGGGGCAGTTCAGCAGGTAAAGGAGCTGCAGCCAAACCTGCCCACTTGAGTTCTATCCCTGTGGTTCACATGGTGGAAAAAGAGAACAGATTTTGAATATTATCCACCTCCCTGTCCCACCCTCCCAGCCCCACCTCTGATGGCATGTGTCCCTTCCCGAATACATACATACATAAATGTAATAAAAACTTTGGTTAAAGGAAAACCAAATAGCAATTGTATCTTACTTCCTCCAACTGTCCAAGCCCAGGATAAATATTATCAATAGGACTCTACCCAAACTACAAATTTGAATTTTAACACTAGTTCCCCACCAGTGGCAACTTTGAACTGATCCTGCAAACTGCAAAGGTTCTTGATCAAGAGAGCAAGGCTCAAAGCCAGGGCTTAGGAGCTCTGTCCTTCCTGACCTCCAGGCTTTTCCAGTCAGCCCCAGGTTTAACGCCCCTTGAAAGTACTGACAGGGAGAAGCAGGCATAACTTGTTTTATTACTCAACAAGATGTGTGGTTGCAGCATCCTGGTTTCGCAAATGACCTTTTCTGGAAACTCAGAAGTCACGTGTTACATCTTGCAAGGACCCAGTGTTTGAAGAACATTCCACACTGACTCCTTGTAACAAGTTTTCAAACACTTTGCAAGGGGTCTTCCATGTTCCTTCCTCTGGATTGCAAATAACCATCTCCCATACACACGAATATAGACACTCTCACAAACTGCTGAGTAGATCTGACTGCTATGGCCTTAGGGAGGCTCTGTCATAATTCCCAAGGTTAAAACTCAGGGAACCCTAGAGATTTAATTTTAAGGTCTGGTAAAACTTTTACTGCAATGACACTAAAAAATTCTTCTTTGGAATAATATTTTGCCATTAATAAAAAGTTCAAGAATACATGAACATTCTGTTTTAGTATTAGTCAAATTTAAAGACAGACCTTCTAAAAAAGTGGCATTTAACTTTATTATTTATTGGTCTTTATTATTCTTACGTGTGTGATACCTGTGGAGGCCAGAGAAAGATATTGGGTCTCCTGGAATTAGAGTGACAGGTAGTTGAGTTTCCTGATGTGGATGCTGGGAACTGGACTTGCGTCCTGTGGAAGGGTAGCAAGTGCCCTTAACCACTGAGTCATTTCTCCAGTCCCACATTATCGTCATCGTCATTGATGTTGTCTTTGTCATTGTCATCAAGACAGGGTCTCACTATGTAGCTCTGGCTGTCCTGGAACTCACTATGATGACCAGGCTGATTTCTAACCTATAAAAATCCGCCTTCCTCTGCCTTCTGAGTGCTGAGATTAAAGACATGTGCTAGCATGCCTGCGTTTTATTATTATTATATTTATGTGTATGTTTGCCTGCATGTATGTATGTGTGCCAGGTGCCAGCAGAGGCTAGAAGAGGCCACCGGATCCATTGGAACTGTTATTACAGAAACAAACCTGTCCTCTGTAAGATCAGTAAGTGCCCTTAAGTGCTGAGCTCTCTCTCCAGCCCCAATTATCATCAGTTACAGACTGGACTTTAAGAAGTGAGAATAGGGCCGGGCAGTGGTGGCGCATGTCTTTAATCCCAGCACTTGGGAGGCAGAGGCAGGCCGATTTCTGAGTTCGAGGCCAGCCTAGTCTACAGAGTGAGTTCCAGGATAGCCAGGGCTACACAGAGATACCCTATCTCGGGAAAAAAAAGAAAAAAAGAAAAAAAAAAAGAAAAAGAAAATACAAAATTATAAAAATCTGACAGGCGAGGCTTGAGAAGCAGTTCTACAGTTAAGAGTGTACACTGCTCTTGCAAAGGACTTGAATCTGGTTCCCAGCTCTCATGTCATGGAGCTCGCTACCACCTTCCAGCACCGGGGTTCTAACCCTCTTCTGGCCTCCAGGAAGCTTGTACTCACATGCACTACCCAACCCCACACATACACAAATAAAATAGAATAATAAATCTTTTTTTAAAAAAAAAAAACAAAAAAAACAAAAAAGCTGTTCATAATACTGGGCAAGAAGCCCAGATAGTCTTCTGTAGCAGTTTCAGTCCTGGTTTTACAGATGCCTGCTCAAACTATCCAAACGGCTGTATGATCTTCAAAAAGATACTTAATGTTCCCTGACACTGGTTTCACACCTATTAAACAAAGTGGACAAATCTGGGTTATCTACAGAGTCTTCCAGTCCAACAAAGCATTTGATGGCCTCATTCTTTACAGTGAGGCAAGACAGGCTTTTGTCCTGGGCTTTGTGAGTAGGCTGAGCCTGCCTGTAATGGTGGGTCATTTATACATAAACAGACTGCCTCTGAATTGAATAATCTAACCAAACCTGATCTGAAGAAAGAAAACAGACACCTCAGAGGAATCTGATGCTTTTAAATGACAGAGCATACATATCGATCACTCAGAAAATAATTTCTCACCTCTCTGTGTAGGGCTGCAAAAGATTAACTCTAGTTCCCTGCTTTAGGTTTCATTATCTATAAGAGGATGGGATCAGATGAAAATACTGTTCAAACATGGAAGATTGCATATTCAAAAGAGATGGCCCAAGACCCAAGGGAAGGGAAGAAAAGGCCAGCTATCAGCTACCAGCCACTGCCTTTCCCTCCCAGGAAACTGAAATACATTTTAAGATAAACTTCAACCTTCGTGTCTCCACCTGCATGTTCTACTTTTCCCTTTGAAGAGTGTGTGACTGAACTTGGACTGGTGTTTTAATCAAGTCAGGGGAGGGATTAGGGGGTTTATCAGTGTAGGAAGATTGTGTAAATACTGAGGCAAACCTAGGACCTTCTCTGGTTCCAAATCTATCTCTCTCTTTTTTTTTTTTTTTTTTTTTTTGGTTTTTCAAGACAGGGTTTCTCTGTGTAGCCCGGGCTGTCCTGGAACTCACTCTGTAGACCAGGCTGGCCTGGAACTCAGAGATTCGCCTGCCTCTGCCTCCCAAGTGCTGGGATTAAAGGTGTGTGCCACCACCACCCGGCTATCTCATTTTTAGTTCCGTATTTTCCCAAGTGATTTTTTTTTTTTTTAAAAATTAGACAAGGTAGTCCCAACAAAGCAATTTGTTTGTTTGTTTGGGTTTTTCATCTCAGGGTTTCTCTGAGTAGTCCTGCCTGGCCTTGAACTCAGAGATCTGTCTGCCTGCCTCTGCTTTCCAGGTGCTTAAAGACGTGTACCACCACCTCCTGGCTCCAGGTGAATTTTTTTAAGCTGACAGTTTGTGGCATTAAAGTATATCATGTTGGGCTGAAGAAATTGCTCAGCAGCTAAGAGCTCTTGTACTTACAGAGGGTTGGAGTTTGAGTTCCTAGCAAGCACACTGGATGGCTGACAACCACCTGTAACTCCAGTTCCAGGGGATTTGATACCCTCTTCTGGTCTCTTTGGGTATACCCTATGGCACGCATGCATGCATATATATATATATATATTATATATATATATATATATATATATATATATGCCTGGCCTCCCTGTGTTTTTATTGTGCCATATTTTGCTTAAATAATTACATGCACGTATACACAAAAGCTTATGTTACTTGTGTGTCCAGTTAAAAACAAGAATCTTACCGGGCAGTGGTGGCGCAAAAAACAAAAACAAAAAAAAAAAAACCCCAAGAATCTAAGAACTAAACAAACTTGGTTATCAGCAATTTTAATATGCTTGTTTCCTGTAACCCCTTGTTAAACAATGGTACCAGGGACCTACTACCAAGTCCTTCCATTAACTGCCAAGGACCATAAGCAAAGTTTCCAAAGAGACTAAAATAGGAAACATTAAGGCCCAGACTGCAGTGGTGGCATGAAATCACACAAGACAAAATGATGTATCAGTTAAAAATCTGCATGTGATCCCCAACTCAGCCTGGACAAAATGACCATTTCTTAGAATTTAGTTAGAATAGAAGAAAAGCATGACACCTACCTCTAATTTGATTAGATTGTCCCAAAGATTAAATGACACTTAAAAAAAATGCCTAGTGGATTGCTTCATATGGACTCAATAAATCCTATTACTGCAAATATTTCAAGCCTGCAGTTTGTATAAAGGGCCTAGAATAATAAGTCAAGGAATCTAAGACAGGCCAACAATTCTGAGTTATTACCACCGACGACAGTTCAATCATCTGCCAGGGTCAGTGGCCGACATTGCGGGTTCCAGGTCCCTCAATCCCCAAGCCCGGAGAGACAGAAAGGAGGCCCGGGTTGGACTTGTCCCGCCATGGTTGTCAGGACAAACGCTTCGGGGTCCTGACAGAGGCTTTGCTCGGGGAAACCAACTGAAGAGTCCCAAGGTGGTCCGCTCAGGTCATTCCGTGACAACCAGAATTGCATTTCCCAGTAAAATCATCTCGGGGACCTCGCAGGAGGCGGCCGCGCCCCTTCCAAAGCGTGTCCGGGACGCTGCACTTTGACCCGGAAGTGGGTGGGAGAGGAAACAGCTGGTGATGCTGGAACAAACATGGCCGTCCCGGTACTCTTCGGCCGCTCGGGCTCCTTCTGCCTGCGGCTGCTACCCCTGCTGGCGTTGTTGGAGCTGCTGGTCGACCCCGGCTTGGGCCGCGTCCATCACCTGGCGCTCAAAGTAAGGCCTGGAAGTCTGGGAGCAGGATCAGGGAGTGGCGACGGGGGTGCGACCGCTGTCCGGGGCTGAGCCTACTTCGGCCCTGCGGGGTCTCCAAGTTCGGCCCCTGAGCTAGGGAGTCTGCGCCGCGCCGAGGGGGGATGGACTACGCCGTGCGGCCGCCTCGGGTAGTCTTGTCCCTGCAGGTTTGAGGTCGTGGGGAAGGAGCCCAGCCGCAGCCTAAATCCCAAAAGCCCCGGGAGGCCGCTCCTGCGAATCCTGCTGGTTTCCCTGGCTTCCACGTTGGTGGCAACCTTCCCTACTCGTACCCTTTCATAACTTTAATTCCAATTTCTCTTGTCTGCGATCTCTGCCCCTTGACCTGTGCCCCTTGACCTGGCGATTTGAAGTTGTGCGGATTCTTAGCCTGTTTCTCTGCTTCTTTTATGGTGCTCGATTGACTGACCAGAGCAAGAATCCCAAGAGGAATTCAAATCTCGCTTGAAATACATGCCTTGATTTCAAGAAGAAAAAAAAGAATAAGAAAGAACAAATCCTGATAATTTAAATTCAGAGTTCAAAGTGTTTCTAAGAAGTGGGCCTTTTTCTTTCTCCCTCTATGATCATTGCCTAAGGAAGATGTTTATGACATTCCTGAAATGAACACCAAGAACCGCTATAGTAACTAACCCACAGTATAAAGTTCTTTAAGACTTACACAGGATTGTCAGCCAGTTAATATACCTGGAGAACAGAAGATGACATCATTATGACTCAAAGCCTTGTACATTTTCCTAATAGTCAGTGTTCTAAGAAGTTGTGAATCAGCCGGGCGGAGGTGGCGCAGGCCTTTAATCCCAGCACTTGGGCGGCAGAGGCAGGCGGATTTCTGAGTTCGAGGCCACGCTTGGTCTACAGAGTGAGTTCCAGGACAGCCAGGGCTACACAGAGAAACCCTGTCTCGAAAAACCAAAAAAAAAAAAAAAAAAAAAAAAAAAAAGTTGTGAATCTGGACACAGCTGTCTTTGTGGAGACACTTCTCATTAAGTGTGAAGGATCAAGTCTTGTGAATGTAGAATTTAAAGGGTACAGACAGACTGTAGATTTGAAACCTGGCCAAATTCATACAGGCATATACTTGGGCTGTTGGCTTTTGTTTGCAAGACAGGTCAGTCTTGGCTCCTTTTTTTTTTTTTGGTTTTTTGAGACAGGGTTTCTCTGTGTAGCCCAGGCTGTCCTGGAACTCACTCTGTATACCAGGCTGGCCTCGAACTCAGAAATCCGCCTGCCTCTGCCTCCCAAGTACTGGGATTAAACTTGTGCCCACCACCGCCCGGCCATCTTGGCTCCTTATAAAATCCACTGAACACTTAGTTCCTTAGGAACTCTCCCTAGGGAAATGCTTTTTGAAGGCCACACAGCTTTCTTGGCCTTCCTGTAGCATCATAATCCTGGTACAGTTTATCAGTGTATCAGAGTTTGCGGAATCACCACTCTGTGGCTAAGAACTCCTGATCTCTAAACGCTCCCATTTTGAGGTTTGCAGATTGTTTTTATTGAGTATATAATTTAGCTGAGTTCGTAAAGCTGAGGAATTAGAAACAAAACTTGCTACAGGACACCCAGGGGCTGTATCTCCTGGCTTCCTGCCCAGCATTTCTAGTGGTAAAGGGCCAGGTGTCTGGTCCCACTAGGTAAATACTGGCAGTGTTTTTTTGGCCAGCCTGAGTGATCAGTATATTCTAACCTTCTATACCAACCTTTATGTGTAGTAGAAGCAAACTTAGAATAGTTCTGTGGTTGACTTCTCTCTTGTGCCAACCTAGTGTAGTTCTGTGGTTGATTTCTCTCCTGTGCTAAATGACTCGATGGTTTTCTCTCTTGTAACATGTTCCCTAAGATTATCCTATAATTAGTACTAGAATCTTTTTTTTTTAGACAGTCTTTGTTTGTTATCTAAGGAGATGACATTTGACAGCAGAGGGTCTACCAAAGAAACCAAAGATGGTCTTACTTTGCTTGAAATTGGGAAGCATAGACTTGATCAAGTTAGAAACCCAGGCTTGCAAGAACATGAAGTGATCACCAAATGTCAGAAGTATGCATTGATTTTTTTAAAAAAAGATTCATTTTTCTGTGTGTGTGTGTGTGTGTGTGTGTGTGTGAAGGTCCCTTGGAGCTGGAATAACAGGCATTTGTAAGCTGTCCCATGTGTATGGCAGGAATTGATCTTGGGTCTTTTTCAAGAGCCATACATTCTCTTAACTGCCAAGCCATTTCTATAGCACTAATCCTTATAAATGTGTTTTAACATGGACAGTTTCAAGTGCACAAGAGTAGGTACAGTTGAGTAATGAACTCTCATGTACCTGTCCTGCGCCTCAGTAGCCATTAGCAGCTAACCCTGCCCCCCACCATGCTGAGGTTACTTCTCTGTTCTCAACTTCTGTTTGTTTTCTTGGTCTTCTGACATCCCTTATACTCTGGCCTGTCTATATATTCCTTATTTTTTTTAAAAGCAACTTTTTTGAGGTGTAATTTCTATATATAAAAGTCATACATTTTCATTGTTAGGCAATCCTTATGATTCTTTTCTATAATTGTCATTATTGCCCAGCTATTGGACATTTCTGTTGTCTTCCAAAGATCTCATATACTGACTTATAAATCTCCTGTTTACCCCCATGCCCAAGCGTTGGATCTAGGGATTCAATGCCCTTTTCTAGCCTCTGCGGACAGCAGGCATGCATGTGGTGCATAGCCATACATTCAGACAAAACAACTATACACATAACATTTCAAAATTAAAAGTTAGAGTTCTTTTGTTGCTGGGTTTTTTGTTTTTCTTTGAGACAGAATTTCTGTCTTGAAAACCACATTTCTGCTTTGTGTTTTGTAGAGCTGCTC
This sequence comes from Mastomys natalensis, assembly GCA_021653895.1. NCBI lineage: Eukaryota > Metazoa > Chordata > Mammalia > Rodentia > Muridae > Mastomys > Mastomys natalensis. The sequence goes on from JAJTUV010000085.1 coordinate 2,321,633, forward strand.
TTGCAGGTACTTGGTGAGAAATGGGGTTGTGTAGCAGGTAGACTTTTGTCCCTTGGTTCTTATACTTTTTAGATTTACCCATGTTGTGCCATGGTTCAGTAATTTTATCTTTTGTGGGCATGTGCTATGTGTGCACGTGTTTATATATGTGTACTGAGGTGTTCATGTCGAAGTCAGAGGATAGGATTACCTCCTATCTTGTTTGAGGCAGGGAATTTATTTTTTTGCTTGCTGTTGTATCTGTCAGCTTAGCTTGCAAGTTTCTGGGAATTCTCCTGTCTCCACCTCTTATAGACATACATACTGGAATTACAGAGTGCTACCACCTCTGGCTTTAGGTAGGCCTGGGGATCCTCCTGCTTGAATGGCAATCACTGTACCCACTGAGCCGTCTCCTTAACCCGTTCAGTAATTTGATGATAGTTAGTGTTGGATACCAGTGCACTCTGGGTTATCACCCTTGGCCTAGTCCAGCTGGCCTCAGTCTTCCCAGTGCTAGGATTACAGGTGCAGGCCCCATGCCCGTCTCTGTTCCTTTTTTATTATGATGGATGTCCTACCAACATCATTCATGTGCAAGTCTGTGACCTTGGGTGACACCCAGGGCTGCAGTAGAATTGCTGGGCCGTATAGTAGGGTTGTATTTAAGTTTTAAGAAAGTGCCACAGTATATTTTCCAAAGTGGCTATTGTTTTACATACTATCAGCAATGTATGAGGGTCCCCTTCCCCCACAGAGTTGGCAGCGTTTGTCATTTTCTCTCTATACTTAGAGAGACAATCAAAGGTATCCTGTTGCCCATCTATAAAGTACTCAGTGCATCCCTTGAAAATGTAAAACACTTAAAAACAACTCAGAAGTCATTAGAAATGCCTCGTCCCACTGGCCTGTTTCCTGCCTTAGTCTTCCAAGGCTAGGATTAGAGGTATGTGCCCCATGCACAAGAATCCGTAGTCTCAAATCAGGTCCAAATTCTCTCTGTTCTTAGAAAGCGTCAGACTTTGCCTCCATTCTACTTGTGATTGTATATGTGCAGTGAACAAGACTTTGAATATTCATCTTCTGAGGGTAGGGTCTCCTGTCGCCAGCAGACAATGAGCAATATGTGGTATTGTTCTTTTCTAGTGGAGAGATGACTGTAGTGCTTAAAGGTTCTTTCTGCTTAGTTTTTGGATCTGATCATTGTTTTGATCAGAGCCAGCAAACTCAAATGCTGTGAGCAGTCAGGTAGGCCTGCTGCTGGTGGCTGGCTGTACATAGGCAGTAGAGTGTGCACTGCAGTGTGGCACTCCTTCAGCCTTGTTAATGTGCCCTACAGATTCTGGGTTCCCTTCTCTCTTTTCCTTTTCCCTACCCTCTTTGAGTCAGGATCTCCTTAGATAGCCCAGTTTGGACTCTTATTCACTGGTCTCCTGCCTTAGTCTTGCAAATTCTGGGATTATGGCCATCATGCCTGGATAGGGCCTTTTTTATTTTAAGAGACACTGGAGGGCTGGAGAGATGGTTCAGCAGTTAAGAGTGCTGGCTACTTTTCCAGAGGACCTGGTTTTGAGTTTTAGCATCTACATGGCAACCCACAAATTGTCTAACTCTAGTTCCAGCGGATCCAATGCCCTTTTCTAGCCTTTGCGGACACCAGGCATGCATAGGCATACATGCAGGCAAAATAGTCATACACATAAAATTTTAAAAATTAAAAAAAAGAGAGAGACTAGAAGTTAGAATTTTTTTTTTTTTTTTTTTTTTTTTGGTTTTTCGAGACAGAGTTTCTCTGTGTAGCCCTGCCTGCCCTGAAACTCTCTGAACACCAGGCTGGCCTCGAACTCAGATTTGCCTGCCTCTGCCTCTAAGTCCAAGTGCTGGGATTTAAGGCCCAGTAAAATTAGAATTCTTTATGTGAAATTAGCTTGCAACAAGTTCAGGGATAAAATAGGGCCTGGTGATGTAGTTCCATAATGGAGCACTTGCCTAGCATGCATAAAGTCCTGAGTTGGGTTCCCAGCATTGCAAAAATCAAACCAAACCAGGAGCTGGAAGTGTAGCTCAGTAGTACCACATGTGCTTGGCACATCCAAGGCCTTGGTTCATTCATCACAAGATTGTTTTTGCACTCTTTCTGTTTTTTTTTTTTTTTTTTCCCCCTTTGGTTTTTCGAGACAGGGGTTTCTCTGTGTAGCCCTGGCTGTCCCGGAACTCACTCTGTAGACCAGGCTGGCCTCGAACTCAGAAATCCGCCTGCCTCTGCCTCCCAAGTGCTGGGACTAAAGGCGTGCGCCACCACCGCCCGGCCCACTCTTTCTGTTTTTTAAAGTGGTTTTTTCTGAGACAGGATTTCTCTGTGTAATAGCTTCAATGGTTTGGAACTCATTTTATAGACCAGACTGCTCTTGAACTCACAGAGATTTGCCTTCCTCTGCCTCCTTCGAGGTGCTGGGATTAAAGGCATGCACAGTGAAGCCTGGCTTGTCTTTGAACTCTTGATCTCATGCCTCTACCTCCTAACTATAGGACTCCAAGCACAGGCTGCCCCATTTGTTTTTACTCTTTATCGAAACAGTTCAGTGTGTTGGGGTAGGATGGCAGGACCTGTGTGTGTTCAAATGCTCTCATCGTCTTCTGTGTTAGAGTTGAGCTGTCCTTCTCACACCCCTCCCCCCTGAGTCTGTGTACTCTTCCTCCTACTTTGACTTCCTTAGTAACTAGATCACTGGCTGCTCATTTCTCAAGCTGGAAATCTGTCATTTCACTAAGTCACCAAGTTCTGTAGAGTATTCTAAATAGCTCCTAGTCCCCTGTCTTGTAGTGTGAAATTACCACAATTACTGCTTCCTGTGGTCCACCTTTATGGCTCCTGGACCAGGGTAGTCTTGAACTGGTGTCCCACTACTCTTCCAGCTTGTGGAGTTTTAAAGTTTATTTATTTAGCTCACTAGAGTGATTTAATTAATGTATGTATGTATGTATGTATGTATGTATGTATGTACAGGCACCTGCATACCTGCATGCCAGAAGAGGGCATCAGATCCCATTACAGATGGTTGTGAGCCATGTAGTTGTTGGGAATTGAATTCAGGACCTTTGAAAGAGCAGGCAGTACTCTTATCGCTGAGTCATCTCTCTGACCCTAGAGTGGTTTCCTTAAAAACTGAATCTTATCATCTGTGATAGTTTGAATTAGAAATGTCCTCCGTGGTCTTGGGCATTTGAATTCTTGATCCCCAGTAAGTGGTGCTGTTTGAGGAGGCTCAGGTGGTGTGGCTTTGCTAGAGGAGTTGTGAGTCCAGCTTTGAGAGTTAAAAGACTCCCACCATTTCTAGCTCACTGTCTTCTGTTCTATGCTGGAGGTTCAAGGAATGAGCCCTTAGCCCCTGTTCCAGTCGCCTTGCCCCCATTCTGCCATCAGAGACTCTTATCCTCCTTGAACCGTAAGCCCACATAAACTTCCTCTGTAAGTTGCCTTGGTCGTGATAATTTATCATCGCAGCAGAAGAGTAGCTAATACATCATTTCACTGTGGGTGAAATTCATCAGTAGCCCCTATTCTCCCCAGGAGGGATGCACATGCTCATTGGTGAGCCAGCTTTCTCTCTCCAGAGCTGCTGTCCTTGCCATTCTTGCAAATATGTGTAGCTGGATGAAGTTTTCCTCAGACCTGTTCCTTCCAGCTTCAATGGCGTTATTTGCTCCTTGGGGCTTCCTTTGTACACCCTGTCCTCTCATCAATCACCAGTAGCTTTGAAGTAGCCAACAGAAATACACACAAGTGGGGAGGGCTCTTATCTTGCTCAGAATTACATCCTGAAGCCCCGTGACAGGAGGGGACAGTCAGTACAGTAAGCAGAGATGTGTAAATGGGAGAGTGACATCTGTGCAGATGTGGGATCATAGAATAATGGGGGTTAGGAGATGCTGTTCCTAAGTAGTCTTCACATTTTGTGGTACCCTCCTTATTCTTTACACAGAAATATATTCTATGTAGGCTAGTGTTTTGGAAAGAAATATCCATGAGTATTCTATAACCTTGGATTTAAGGATTGTTTAAATGTAATTAATTAATTTGTGTGTGTGCATATGTGCACACAGATATGCATGCCTGAGTGCATGTATAGGGTGTTGAGTGACTTCCTTCATCTCTATCACCCATTCCTTTGAGACTGGGTCTCTCTGAACCTGGACTTTGTATCTTCAGGGTTGGAAATCAGCACCTGTAGCCATCTTCCCATTGCCTCAGAGCTGGGGTTACAGGTGTTTCAGGGATGCATAGCTTGTTATGTGGTGGTGGGATCTGGACTCCAGTTCTTGTGGCTGCCAAATAGCATTCCTCACTGCTGGGGCATCTCTTTTCAGCCCCAAGAAGAATTTAAAAAAAAAAAAAATTTTTTTTAAAGTACTACCAGGAGGGCTGGTATAGAGGCTCAGATGACATACAAGTTTGCAGACCTGAATTCAGTTCCTAGCACCTCTGTAAAAAATGTCAGGCATGCCAGCACTCATTGTAATCCCAGTGGGGAATCAGAGGCAGGAGGACCTCAGGACTATCACCAGTCAGTCTAGTCTAATCTGTAAGTTCCAAGCAGTAAGGGTTCTTATCTCGAAGAAGATGGAAGTGTTCATGAGTTTGAAGCTGGAGGTTGTCCTCTGGCCTTGCTGCATGCAAACACACACATACAAGCATGTATATTATAGCTACTAGCAATAAAGATTGACAGCTTTTCTTCAGAATTAAAAAAAATTAAAAACTCAACATGTATCACACAATTTAAAAAAAAAATTTAAAGACTGGAAGAGAGATCTGCAACATAAAGTCAAAGTTGAGCTGTCAGGCTGGTAAGATGGCTCAGCAGGCACCACACTTGCTGTGTAAACCAGCCAACCTGAGTTCAATCCCCGGAGCTCTCCTAAAGGTGGAAGGAGTGACATGGAGTTGTCTCCTGACCTCCACACTGTGCCCGCTCACTACTCCTACCAATAGTAGACAGCGGCAGTGGTGCTGGTAAGAAGAAACGCTGCCACAGTATATCACAGACTTTCAGTCTGGAGGCATGCATGATACAAGGGTTAGAAAGATGGATGGTTCACAATTCCAACTCTGGGGCATTCCTTTCTGCCTCCAAGGGCACCTTTATGAGTATACATGTATCCAAATAGACAGACACAGTAAATAATAAAAATGAATCTTAAAAATGAATCTTAAAAAATCTATTTCAAAAAAATCTAATAGGAATAAGCAAAAAATATATAAACAAAGATACCTCATAAAAACGAAGCAGCTAGCCGGGCCGTGGTGGCGCACATGCCTTTAATCCTAGCACTTGGGAGGCAGAGGCAGGTGGATTTCGGAATTCAAGGCCAGCCTGGTCTACAGAGTGAGTTCCAGGACAGCCAGGGCTACACAGAGAAACCCTGTCTCGAAAAAAAAAACAAAACAAAAACAAAAAACGAAGCAGCTATCTAATAGACAAGGAGCACAAACAGACATTAAGAAAATGTAAATTGAGTCACCAGCAGTTTCATTTTTTTTTTTCTGAGATTGGGAACCTTGAGGTCTGGGATCCTGGTTTTTGTGGTTAGAAGGAGCAGGACTCTCCTGGACTTTGGAGGTAAGAGTTGCAGTTTCTAGTAAGCTCTGATGTTTCACTGCTAGATTAATACAGCCTAGAAGCCAGCATAGACAGTGCATGTGTGAGAGGAGGCACGGGCTGACACCCGTATGTGTATGTGTGTGTGTAGAGCTGTGACTATGTTTGGGCAGATGGACTACAAGCAACAACAGGAGTCCATGAAGGATACATTGTTGCTGAAAATGGAAGTTGCAGATCTATGTAAACATTATTTATGTAGCCAGATTTTAAAACTACTACTATGTGATATTTATGGTTTCACATGTGGGTCCTCCCTTCTTCCTTCCAAGCAACCTTCTGCCCAGGCTAGCCTGTAACTTGCCACCCCCCAACATAGCCTGGCAAGTAGCTGCAATTATAGTCAAGTATCACCAACCCTTGTCAGGGACTGAGGTTTTTGGTTTTGAGACAAGGTGCAATTCATCTCAGGCTGGCCTCAAACTTGTTAAATAGCTGAGAATGGCCTTGAACTTCTGATCTTGTCTCTACCTCGCTAGATATGTGATTTTAGGTCTGTACCATGGTTGGTTTATGCAGTGCTGGGGTTCAAAACCAGAGACTTCTCTAACAACTGAGCTGTCCCTTCAACTCTTTTTTTTTTTCTATTTTTCTATTTTTGTTTGCTTTTTTTTCTCTTCTGGATATAGGGACACATTCTCTTTTTTTCCCTATGAATGTAAATTTTATTATTAATGTACCAGTGATAGACATAAAACCCAACAGCCTCCTGCCCCAACAAGGAAGTTGAAAAAACATTACCAAGAAGAGCCTATGCCCGGGAGTCAGAAATCCTGTGACATGCCAACTCTGCTTCGGTACCCAGAAGAGAGTGTGACACTCATCAAGGCTTCCAAAGCTTTGGGGAGTCTAGGGTCATTTTGAGAGAACCTCAGAGTTCTGCCTGGTGGTCTCTTGTCGAGTGGCAACTACTCATTTAAGTGTGGGCCTTAGCCAACCTCTTCAGCCTCATTTCACACCCTTTACTGAAGAACCAAATCCTATTTCGTCCTTTTCTCAGTTTGAGCTTGTCAGCTAAGGCCTCCAGAGTCTCCTCGTTAGGGCTTCCGTCTTTCTTGAAGTGCTTTTTCCCCTCCAGTAACTGCTCCCAGGTGAACCCAGAGTATTCATCCCAGCAGGACAAGAAGGGTGGAGTTGTCTCCATCTCAGTTACTTTTATCTTGGCTGTAGCTCCCTTGAGTTCCATTCTTTAGTTTGAGGCTCTAGGGTTTTAGCTTAAATCTCCATAGGGTCACATCTTATAGCCCAGGGTGGCTTTGAACTCATGGCAATCCTCCTGCCTCAAGCTTTCAGGGCCACTATTTCTTTTTCTTTCTTTCTTTTTTTTTCGAGACAGGGTTTCTCTGTGTAGCCCAGGCTGTCCTGGAACTCACTCTGTAGACCAGGCTGGCCCCGAACTCAGAAATCCACCTGCCTCTGCCTCCCAAGTGCTGGGATTAAAGGCGTGCGCCACCACCGCCTGGCTAGGGCCACTATTTCTTAGTTGCTGATATAAGTTAAAAACTAAAAGAGGACCTAGTCATTTTCTGAGTGAAGAAAGGGATGTCGAATGATGAGTTTCAGAGAGACACAAAGAGAGACACTTACTGTATCACCGACGCTCTCCTCCTTTCTCTTTTCCTCGTTGTGATCTGGAGCAGCTAGAGTCTAGCTAGGCACCTGATGCTGGGACCTGTGGGGAGGCAGAACTCCTTCCTTCTTTAATTGATTGCTGCAACAGATTGAGTGTTCCGTTGTCCACATTTCCCAAGCACAGTACGGCCTCAACCTGGCTTCTGCCAGCCCAGGAGTAAAATGGCGCTATCTCATTTAAATCGACTATTGGTGAGGTTCCAGCTGTCAGCATGTTTATTAGCTTTCTGCTGTCTTTTAAAAACTTTTATCTCGGTAAACCTGAGCTTTTAGATCAACTTACTCTAGTAAGAACTCACTCTGTCTGTCTCTCTCTGTAATATAGTCTTCATAAAATATGCTAAAAAAATTTTGCGGTGGGGGACAAGATCTTACTCTATAGCTCTGGTTAACCTAGAATTCACTATGTAGACTAGGCTGGCCTCACAGAGACCCACCTGCTTTTGCTTCCCTAGCATTGGGATTCGAATAAAAAAGTTCTGTATAGCCCAGGATGGCCCTTCAGCCTGTAATCCTTTTGCCTCAGCCTCCTAATGCTGGGATTGCAGGTGTGTCTTGCCACATATGGCTTTTACTATTTATTTTATCATTTAAAAATTTTTATTTATCTAATGTGGGGGAGGGGCACATATGCATTGTGAACATGCAGGTGTTAACTTGTGTGGGCTGGTTCTCTCCTTTCACTGCGTGGGTCCTGGAAGTTGAACTCAGAATATCAGGCTTAGCAGGCACCAGTGCCTGAGCCATCTTGTAGGCCCTGATTTGTTTATTTGCCACAAGGTGAATCAGAGATTCATCTGCCCTTGCTTCTGCCTCTCCAGTGCTGGGATCAAAGGCCACCTCCACTACATCTGGGTTTTAAAATAAAGTTTCAGTTTAACAAACTATATTATTGAAAATAATAGCAAGCATTTCAGAATGACTTTACATACTCTGGAATTAGGGCTACATTTTCTCTCTGGTGAGATGTCCAGGCTTGGTGTGGTGGATCTGCAAGGCTGAGGTAGGATTTGAGTTGAAAGTCAGTGTCGGCCTCTCAGTGAGGTCCCACTTTAAGGAAAACAAAACCAAGATGGAGTATTAATGAACAGTGTTTCACCGTCAAACTAGGGCGGCCACTGTGTACATTGTTGGCAGCGCACCTGTGAGGGGAGGGGAGCGGGCGCAAGCAGCACGCTCTTCATATTGACCTTGTTTGGGTGTCTAGGTGCGGTGATGTAGTCCCTTCATTAATGTACTTTTAAAGTGCTTAGCACCAAACCTAGCAGCTCATTCACACATTCCAGGCAGCATTCCCCTCTGAGCTGCATCCTCAGTCCAGTACGGTATTTGATGTTCCTGTGACCTTGACTCTCATAGCTGAATGAACTTGTTGAATTAACCTGATGTGCAGCTTACTGTGATGAAGCGTACACCAGACTGTTGTTGTTTCTCTTATGGCCCACATTGGAGATCCATACAAAGATACTTGTAGATGAAATGGTGGGTCGTCTGGGATTTGTTCCCCTAATTGGCAGAGGTGTGTGTGTGTGTGAGCAGGGACAAGCCCTGGCACTTTCGACTCCTGTGTAACGCAGACTAGTTCAAAGCAAGATAAAAGATGCGCTGTTTATTTGCTTGTGAGTAAGAGGCATGCAGTGAGTAAGAGCCCAGGTGTGGAGTTCTGCCTGGACTGGGACTGCTTCTCCTGCCATCCAAGCCAGCTCTTACCTGTCTGGGCCTGTTCCTTCCTCAGTAGCTGGAGCAGACTAGCACCTGCCTTGTAGAGGTGTAGGGAGGCAGCACCGGGTTGCAGAGCAGAGCGCTCCTGAGAGCCCTGCTGTGTCCAGTGCAAAGGAGGTGGCCAGTGTGTCCTCTCTGTCCCCGCCTCCTCTCCCTGTACTGTCCAGTTGTCAGGGGGCTTTGCTGCCATTTCCAGGACAGAGTCAGGAAAGCTGACCTCTCACCCAACCTGTCATCCTCTTGAGCTGGTCCTCCTGCTTCTGCCTGCCAAGTGCGGGGGTGTGCTACCAGTGTGTGCTGCTGTGTCAGGTGTCTGATGCTCCTTATGGAGCCTCTGGGAGGCTTTGTTTAAAGATGGAGTCTCACTGTGTAGCCGTAAGCTGTTCTGCCACTATTTAGATCAGGCTGGCCTTGAACTTACAGAGATCCACCTGCCTCTGCCTTCCACATATGGGGTGCACCACTATGTCTGCTGTAAACTTCCTACATGTTGGACAGAGTAAAAGAATCATACCCTTAAAATTTAAATTTGGGACCAGTGAGATGGCTCAGCAGAGAAAGCCAGGTGACCTGGGCCCCACATGTGGAAGGAGAGACCGGGCTCCTCCTACAAGCTGTCTTCCGACTTTCTCTTTGTACTGTGACATGTGCATATACACAGAAGTAAATAAACAAAATATAAGAAAAAACTAAACTTTCCATACATGCCGAATATAAATGTACAACTCACTTTATTTCCACACTAGCCAGCAGGAAACAATTATTAGTGCATTCAGAATTTTCTCAAGCCTTGCTTTCCTTCAAGAGAAAGTCCCTTTCTGAGGAGCAGTCACCCTCCTAATGTCCCTTCTAAATCCTGCCTGTGTGTGTGTGTGTGTGTGGTGTGTGTGTGTGTGTGTGTGAGTCTGACAGACCCTCTCTGTCCCCGCCTCCTCTCCCTGTACTGTCCAGTTGTCAGGGAGCTTTGCTGCCATTTCCAGGAGAGTAACAGGGAGAGGCAAGAGTGCTGCGCTCCCTCCCAACCGCTCATCCTCCTGAGCTCCTGAGCCTCTAGAGTGTGTGTGTGTGTGTGTGTTGTGAGTGGGCTTCCTTTGCTGGGGTTCTGAGATATTCCCTGAGGTGGTGTGAGTAGGTTCTGGGTTGCCCCTGCTGTCTGCAGCCCTGCCAGCACTCAGCTGGGGGCTTGCACAGCCTCTCCTCTGTGCACCTGCAATGGCAGTGGGCATGCGTGTCCTGTGACGAACAGGGAAGGTAGGCATCAGGGTGATGCCTTCTTGTGCTGCTCTTAGCAGTTCTCACAGCTCTGCAGATTGCTTCTCTGTGGGAGTGTGAGCTCACCTCGGTCTCCTGTCCCTCTGGGAAGTGAGGGTTGGCACACATGTCCAACTGCCTAGCTGAACTCTGCACTAAGGGAAATTCCCAGAGGACCAAAAAAAGAAAGAGGGAGTTGAAATCACGGGATGATAGGAGGGGGTGAGGGGAGGGAGCCAGTGCCATTCTCAGATATTGCAGGAGTCTGGAGAGAGAGAGAGAGAGAGAGAGAGCTTGGATTAGACCATGGCTGAAGGCCAGTGCTCCAACTCTATCCCTGGTTGGGAGGGGGGCCAGAGTCAAGTCAGGAAAGAAGACCCCCCTGATGGCAGCATCCCAGTGCAGTGTCTCTTGGCCTTGTGGGTGGGGCTTCTACTAGTCCCTCAGAAGGTCCCATTGACAGCCTGTGAGACCTGGGAACTCGTAGCTGTAGGAGAGGGTCCCATCAACAGCTTCTTTTGTCTGGGTACCGTAACTCCAGCTTTATGGGTAAAGAGCCACCTGTCACAGGCACAGCCCATGGAATTCTCAGTGACATCACGTGTTAGGACGGACCTGGTGGCGCTCAGTGTTAGAGGGCTTTGCTGAGATCTCGTCCTGGTCCTGAAATGTGACATGGACATGTCTCAGATTGAGACATGGAGGCAGGCAGGGGTGGGCTGTGGTTTTAGCAGAGCCCGGGATTTCCCCATGCTCAGTCATGTCTCCACTTGACTAGTTCCTGGGAGTGCCTCTGCATTAGCTTCTGCCCTGAAAGCCCATCATACTTGGTATCATTTAGGTTCAGGTGAGTAAAGTCTGGGAGGAGCTGAGGGCAGCAGTGCAAACTACTTACTTCACAACCCCACTCCTCTGCCAGAATTTTTTTTTCGTTTATAACTTTACAGTTTTAAATTATTCTTAACTATGTGCATGTGTATGTGTATGTATCTGCAGGTAGGTATGTGTACATGAATGCAGGTGCCCACAGAGGCCAGAAGCAAACGGTCCCCTGGAGTTATGAGTCTCCTATGTAGTTGCTGGAAGAGCAGCAAGTGTTCTTAACTGAAGCAGGTCCTAGCCCCTAGCCTTTGTGTTCTTTAGTAGGGGGATTGTTTGTTTTTCTTTTAAATAGGGTCTCACTACATACCCCTGGGTGGCCAGGAACTCTATGTAGACGGGGCTGGCCTTGATCTCACCCCTGCCTCTGCCTTCTGGGTGGGGATTAAAGGTGTGCACCATGTGACTTGGCCTCCTCTATCAAGTTTTGAGTACCTACCAGATGCCAGACACAGTTCTTTCAGGGAGAATACAGGGTGATTTAATCATGGTTCATCTTGCTGAGGAATTCACTTGTACACTTGACCCTGCCCGTTTGCTCCAGAGCCCATACAAGTGTGCTGAAGTGAATGAATCCACAGTTGCCCTCTGCAGGGCTTTGACATCTGTGGGAGTCCTTTCCAGCATTTGAAGGGTAACTTGTGACAGCTGGGTCTGTCTTTACACTTCGGGGAACTTAGACTGGCTGGCATGACACCGGACACATGCCCAGCTTTTCAAGCAAATGAACAGGCTGACTAATGAGAAACCATCCGCGATCTCTGTAGGATGATGTCAGACATAAAGTCCATCTCAACACCTTCGGGTTCTTCAAGGACGGGTACATGGTGGTCAACGTCAGCAGCCTGTCTGTGAACGAGCCTGAGGGAGCCACGGACAAGGACGGTGAGGCAAGTGTCTTCCTGTGGGTCCGGGGCTACTCCGTTAGCCTCCTCCCTCCTTGCCAAACTGGAGAACATTCAGTGTTGGTTGAACTGAAGTCCGCTGCAGGATCAGCCGTACTTGTATACTTCTGGGATCTGTGCAGCGCTGGGGTGGAGCCCAGGGCTTTCCCGTGCTAGGTAGATGTTCTATCACTGGTCCATATCCCAACCTTAGGCTGTGACCTTTTTTTTAAGTTTGTTTATGCATTTTGTGTATGTGAGTGATTTATCTGCATGTGCACCTGCACACCAAAAGAAGGAATTGGATCCAATTACAGATGGTTGTGAGCCACCATGTTGTCGCTAGGAATTGAACTCAGGATTTCTGGAAGAGCATAGCAGTCAGCATTCTTGACCACTGAGCATTTGTCCAATCCTGTAGTTCTTGAGTAAATATATGGTTAGTGATTTCACTTGAGCAGCTATTTCCTTCTTATAAGAGAGCACTTACGAAAATGAGAAGCGAGGCTAACGGAACTGTGCTTTTTGTGTTTGTTATTATTTAACTTAATTTTGCTCTTCGAGTAAGAAAGGCAAGGACAGAGGGCATCGTGAGGGACTTAGTCTTTCCTCTCTTTGCTGCCCTCAGATCGGATTCAGTCTTGATCGGACCAAGAATGATGGCTTTTCTTCTTACCTGGTAAGTTGCCTTTTAAAAAATGTTTCTGTGTGTTGGTATTTGCCCGCATGCATGTCCGCCGTGCACCACATGCTTGCTCAGTGCTGTCTGAGGATCCCCTGGAACTGAGTTACAGTTGCGATCATGGGTGCTGAGAATCAGGACCTCTGTAAGAGCTTAAGAAGTGCTCTTGACAACTGAGTCTTCTTTCTAGCCCTCATCCCCTTTTAAAGGGAAAGTAGGGGATGACAGGGTTTCATTCTGTACTCCAGGTTGCTCGCAAACTTGGAGCAGTCCTCCTGCCTCAGTCTTCCGAGTTCTAGGATTACAGGCATGCTCCACCACACTTTGCATCCTAGGCTATCCCAGAACACAGTATTTCACGGGTGCTAGGATTGCAGGGGCCTGGTAAGTTTTAGGTCACAGCCTGACTGGAGTTCTCACTGGACACACTTCAGCCCACAGTCTTATTCTAAGGTGGCTGCTGCTGAAGCTTGTAGGCTCTGTTGGAAGGAGTGTAGGCTATCCATCCGCCTCCTTCTGCCACAGTGAACACAATGATGCACACTTGCTCTTCCTTTGGCAGGATGAAGATGTGAATTACTGTATTTTAAAAAAACAGTCTATGTCTTCTGTCACTCTTCTCATCTTAGACATCTCCAAAAGTGTGTAAGTAATTCCAAAGTCCCCTCTGCTCTCTCTCAGTGCCATGAGGGTACTAGCTGCAGCTGGCGTCACACAGTATCTAGCATATGCCTGTCCGACACTGAGTGTTGGAGATGAGATCCATGTGCAGGGAAACAGAACCCGCCTGGGAGGAAGGCATACAAAGTACAATCCAAATGACTGCAGCACAGTGGAGGAAAGGAAGCGGGGTTCGCACACCACATCATGGAAGGACGGTTTTAGGTCAGCCTTAGGCCGGCAGCCTTGCGGTGAGTCAGCTTTTCCAGAGAGCAGGAAGGGTGTCTACGTCCGTAGGAGAGGGGTTGGCCTGTGGAGGAGCATGGTGATCAGCACTGAGTTAGCACTCAAGGTGACTATTGGGGAACAAATTAGAGGAGGCGGGTAAGAAACCAGATAAGATCCAGGCGGCTTCTGCCACTGAGAGGCTGTGTAACTCCAGGGCTCAGTCCCTTTCCTGCTTCACAGTACTGGTGTCTCATGAGATGGTGTCCTTGAGGGACGGCTACTACAGAGCACAAATGAAGGCTTCCTGTCCTTAAAAAAAAGCACTTAAAAAAAGGTCACTGGTGAGGAGTCTGACAGCTCAGTCATTTTAATAAACACATTGGAACTTAGATGAATTAGGGGATTTTGTGTTTTCAAGTTAGGTACATTTCCATCTGGCCACCGCCTGGGTTTCATGTTTGGGAGGTACAGCAGAAGATGATGTTGGGTATCTTCCTCAATCACACCCCATTCCCCAGCCCCCATAAGCTGGATCTCATTGTGTAGACCAGGCTGGCCTTGAACTCAGAAATCTGCTTGACCGCTTCCCTCCCAGGTGCTGGGATTAAAGGTGTACATACCTTTAATTAATTCATTAATCTCAGCACTCACTCAGGAGGCAGAGGCAGGCAGATCTCTGTGTGTTCAAGGCCAGTTTTGTCTATAGAGTGAGTTTCAGAACACCAAGGGCTACACAGAGAAACCCTGTCTGAAAAAAAAACAAAAGAAAAAAGGTGTGCACCACCATGGGCAGGGTTCTACCTTCTTTTCTTGATGAAGAGTTTCTCACTGAACCTGAGTCTTTGCTGATTTACCTAGATTAGCTGGCCAGTAAACTTCAGGAGTCTCCTGTCTCCACCTTCCTAGCACTGGGGTTGCAGGCTCACATCACCACACCCACTTCTACACGTGGGCTCCGAAGATTAGATTCAGGTCTGCATAATTTGGAGGCAAGTACTTTGCCAACGAAGCATCTCCATACCCAGCCATCTGAACTTATCTGTAACATCCCTCTTTTCTTCTGTTCATTTATTGTATGGATGCTGATCAGAGCATATAGAGACCAGGGAGCAATTTATGGGAGTTGGGTCTCTTCTTCCACTGTGTAGCCTTCTGGGCTTAAAGCTAGGTTGTCAGGCTTAGCCGCCAGTGCTTTCCCCAATGAGCTAGCTAGCTCTCTGGCCCTGTGTATAATTCCCGAGGGAGCCTTCAATGGCTTATAAGTTAAGAATACTGTATCCAGGTCGTTGTCAGACCCAGCTCCTAGCAGCTCAGAGGGGCCAGTTTGAGATACACATGGTCAGAAGCAGAAAGAGGAAGCTTCCAGTGAGGAAATCTCTTAAAAAATAAAGTACTTTGTCATAGAACTACTCTGAGCTTCACTAAGACATCCACCCCTGGTTGGCTCTGCTTTCTTCTGCCAGGAAGGCTGACAGTCTCCTAGGTTATAGTGTGTTTGGCAAAAAGGAATGACCGGGGATTGACTCCCCACCTGGAGGCCCTACGTGGCAGCAGGCTCAGGAAAGGGCAGCTCGCTCACATTAGGGACTAATTAGGGATGTCATGCCTCTTACCTCTGCTCCCCCACCCTCAGTGTCCACTTCTCAGGCAGTGTCCCAGCTGTCACCAGCTCTCTGCTTCCTCTCTCATAACCAGCCAAGGGGAAGGAGGAAATCAAACACTTCCACAGACAGGTTCGACTGGTGTACTGGCTTAGGTCAGTGTGCTCTCAGGCATGATCCAATGGCCCAGCCAAAATTGGGTCTGTTAAGAAGGGAAAAGGAAGGCTAGGTATAATGACACGTATCTTTTTTAATTTTTAAAAACATTTTAAAAATTTATTTATTTTATATATGAATACACTGTCTTCAAATACACCAGAAGAAGGCATTGGATCCCATTACAGATGGCTATGAGCCACCATGTGGTTGTTGGGAATTGAACTCAAGACCTCTGGAAGAGCAGTCAGTGCTCTTAACCACAGAGCAGCTCCTGGGGACACAGATCTTTAATCACAGCACTCAGGAAGCAGAAGCCAGCAGATCTCTTTGAGTTTGAGGCTAGCTTTGTCTACATGGTAAGTTCCAGGCCAGGGTTACATAGTGAGATTCTGTCTTATAAAAGAAAAAAAGAGGGGAGTGCTAGATGGGGAGGGCTTGGTGATTAAGAGCACTCATCAGTCTTGCAGAGGACCCAAGTGTGGTTCTCAGCATTGTCAGAGGGCTCACAACCTCCTCTGCCTCCTCCAGCTCTAGGGATTGGAAACCTTCCCGGGGTCTGGCATGCATATAGTGCACATAAGCTTGCATAGGCACACACAAACACATCATTAATTGTTGAAACAGAGAGGAGGAGGAAACGGCTTTTAGGCCAGTAATTAGTAGTGTCCCCAATTCCTCACACAGTCCCTGGACTTCCCCTGACTGTAATATAGAAACTGTGGCTTCTGTTTCTCTTCACCAATGTTCTGAGCACATTAAGAATCCTTAAGGGATGCGTGAAGAGCATAGTTACGTATTTGCTACTACCCTGGTTTAGAGAGACACTGTCAGGCTCCTCACTTAACTGCTTCCTAGCTTTGGGTGGCAGGGCTGGGGCCAGGGTCTGGGCCATGTGCAGGCTAGGCAAGCACTTTGGCCCTGCATGGTCTCGCCTGTCCTTGGCCAGTGTTTTACCCTTTCTGCCCTTCAGTTACAGCATAGGATGTGGATGGCAGAATCTCCATTTCTAATGTGGCAGGGATGGCAGAAGGTGCCAGACTCCGAACTGGAGCTGGCCATGATGGCACACGCCTTTAATCCTAGCAGCTGGGAGGCAGAAGTAGGCAGATCTCTTGAGCTTGAGGCAAGTGTGGTCTACAGAGCTAGTTATAGGACAGCCAGGGCTACACAGAGAAACCTTGTGTTGAAAACAAACAAACAAACAAAAGACAGCTTGAACTAGGCCTACAGCAGTCTTTAGTGAAGGCTGGAGCGCTGCTCTGAACTCTCCTTTCTGTCTTCCATGGATATAGAGTCAAGGTCAGATCCCCACCAGAAGCTGGTAAGCAGTTACCAGAGATTGTCTTCAGGAAGGATGAGAAAGTCCTGAGTCGGAGCCAGGAGCCTGCTGTCAGCTCCAACCCCAAAGACAGTGAGGCTCAGAGAACCCTCGGTAAGCCTGCTTTGGAGAGATTTTGGTTTCAAGAACTGCAGCCTGGTCTGTATTGTCTGAGTATTGTGCTCTGGAGGCCACACAGGAAGCCTGTGGAAGGAAGAGAGACGAGAGGCCTCTCCTCGTCCCTGGCTGGCCTCATTTCCTCAGTCTAGAGCATGTTGCCTCATACACAGCTCCAGTCACGTGTCCAGCCTGTGCATGTCCATTGGTTTCCCTTTATTCCATCTCACTGTCCTAGTAAGTGATTCTGACACATGCTGAGCCATTCCCTAAGTGATACACTGTCATCTCCAGGCCTATCCAGGTATTGTGGCATTGGACTTATTCATAGAAATCCTTTTCTGTAGGAACTGGAGGGATGGCTCAGCAGTTAAGAAAACTTGCTTGCCCTCCAGAGGACCCTAGTTTACCTCCCAACACCCACATCAGGTGGTTCATGAAACCTGTAACCCCAGTTCCAAGGGATCCACAGCCCTTCTGGCCTCCACAGGCACCCATCCACAAGGCACACACACAAATAAAGATGAGTCTTTTTAAAAACAGATTTATTCATTTATTATGTGTTCTGCCTGCATGTATGCCTGTGTGAGGGCACCTGATCCCATAACAGATGACTGTGAGCCACCATGTGGTTGCTGGGAACTGAACTCAGGATGTCTGGAAGAGCAATCATTGCTCTTAACCTCTGAGCCATCTCTCCAGCCCTAAGATGAGTCTTTTTAAAAAGGAAAATTATTGTATGTGTACTACTGTCTTTAAGATAGGTTATTGGAGCTGGGATCTCTGGCTCAGAGAATACGATTGCCTTTGAGAATATTGACACTCCACATCAGATCAGGTGGATGGTCTGCGTCCACCAGAATGCAGGTGAAACGTAACAGCTGATGCTGGAATACTGGATGTTTGTTTGTTTGTCTGACATGCTGGACACTGTGCATGTCTACAGTCTTAGAACTTGGGAGGCTGAGGCAGGAAGAACATCTGTGCCCAGTCAAGATGAGGCCTATGCAGCAAAGAGAAACGGAGTTTGGGGGTAAATGCTAAAATGGAAAGGCAGAAGAGTCCATGTTGGATTTTGTTTTTCCTTTCCTAGTGTTTTGGAGAGGGGTTTGTGTGACCAGGCCTTGGGCTCCTGCTTCCTGACCTTCCCCTCCGAACCCGAGTCACACTCACTGCTGTTCTTAGACTGCTCTTCCTGAGGCTGCCGCTCTCTCCAGACATCCATGTGCTGTGTTAACTGTCGGTCCCGTTAGTGATCTGTGCACATTGTTTTGAGGTCATTTACCACCTACGTTGTTGTTTACTTTTCACTGGATTTGTTGAAAGCAGTATGGTTGAATTGTCTTCCCCAGGAAGGTGTCCTCAGGGCAGCAAGGCAGGTGCTCACTGGTCCAGAAGAGGGCACCAGACCTCATTGTACAAGGTTGTGAGCCACCATGTGGTTGCTGGGAATTGAACTCCTAGCTAGCCTTGAGTTCTCTATGTAGCTGAGAATGACTTTGAACTTCTTATCATTCCCTAGTAAGTTTTTTTTTAATTAAAATATAATTATGTCATTTTTCTCCATTAGTAATCTTAATACACTGCTGTTGGGGAATCCTAAAAAACCCAATAGCAACAAAAACCAATCTTCAGCAGCAAGACATCTGCAAGTACTGGCTGGTGGGGCAGCTCAGGCGAGTCAGTTTACCATGCACAGGCTGAGTGTGGGGTGTCAGCCCCAGCGCCACACAGAGAGGGCTTGGCTACACTAAGCTTTCCAAGTGGATGGCATCAGTTAGATTCTTGTTAAAATGTCTCTGAAAGTTGTTCGGAGTGGCTCTCAGCCGTTTACATTGTTTACACAGAGGCTTTCCTGTTGGTTCTGCTATGATTGGCGCAGCAGCATCTGTAGTGTGTACCCCACTTTGATTTGCCGTTTCCACTGCACAGTCATTATCTCTGGGGCCTGAGGAGGTGGAGGCCCTGAGATTTGTTTGTTTGGGTGATGGGTTATTGATAAGCTAGAGGCCCATACAATGATTATGTGCTGTATGTGTGTGAGCTGAGCGTGCCAGTGATACTTCTCAATGTTTGTGCTTCTAGATGGTTCCAAGGCTAAACGAAGTACAGCAGACTCAAAGGTAAGCACAGACCTCCCTCTTGCCAGCTTCTCTGGATGTGTGTATGTGCTTACATGTAAGTTTGTATGTGCATATGTGTGTGCATGATATATGCTTGTGTTTGGAGAGACAGCATCAACACACTGAAACCATTTTGAACTGCCTCCTGCCTCCATCTCTGAAGCTAGGATTATAGGTGCACACACCAGGACTGACTGGCTTTGCTTGCTTGTTGGTTTTCTTCCTTCTAACAGTTTTGGGATTGGGTAACAGTAAACTGCCCGTGCCTAGAGGGACAGATACATTTGACCTGTCAAGCAAGATGGTAAATGTATTCATCACCTCAAAGATTTCTCCTGCCCCTTTGTCATCCTGTGCCCAAGGCACAGTCGCTGCAGTAGACGGCAGCTGCAGGGAGCCTTATAGAAACAAGCCATGCAGATGTATTCTTCTGTTGCCTTCGTTCAGCTTAGCCACCGGAGTTTCTCCCACTCCCATGTGCTTGTAGCTGGTTTCTTCCCATGGCTTGGTATGAATCGCTTTGCAGATGGTGGCATTCCAGTTTGAGTCAGAAGCCGAGTATAGGTGGGATGTTTGGCTCTGCCCAGGGCAGCATCCTTGGTTTTGCAGAAACTTTAGAGATGTATTCACAGGAAGACCAGGGAAGAAGTTATAGAGCCAAGAAGGAAGGAAACTAAGGAAGGAAATGGGAAAGGGGAGCCGCCTTCTGAGGCAGGATCTCAGATCCATCCGGAAAGGCAGTGAATGGCCTTGTCAGAGGGTTCTTGAAGGTCAGCAGTCTTGAAGAAGAGATTTGGTGGTTTTGTTTGTTTTGTTTTAGTTGGCTTTAACTTATTTTATGTGCATGAGTGCCCTAGTTAGGGATTCTATTGCTATGGTGAAACACCATGACCAAAAGCAAGCTGGGGAGGAAAGGGTTCATTTGGCTTACATTTCTATATCATAGTCCATCACTGAAGGAAGTCAAGTCAGGAGCTCATACAGAGCTGGAACCTGGAGCAGGAGCTGATGCAGAGGATGCTGCTTACTGGTTTGCTCCCCATTGCTTGTTCAGCTTGTTTTCTTACTGAACCCAGGACCACCAGCCCAGGGACAATGGCTGGACCCTCTCCCATCAATCACTAATTAAGAAAATGCCCTACAGCCAGATTTTTTGGGGGCTTTTCTCAATTGAGTTTCCTTCCTTTCAGATAATTCTAGCTTGTACCAAGTTCATGTAAAAGTAGCCAGCACAGTGAGTGTTTCCCTGCATATATGTATGCACATCATATGTGTCTGTGCCCATGTTAGTGAGGAGAGATCCTGTTGGATCCTCTAGAACTGTAGTTAGAACCTGTGGGCACTGGGAACCAAACCCGGGTGCTCCGCAAGGGCAAGCTGACAGGAGGGAGGTCTGTGCTTACCGCTGAGTGTTCTTACATGATCTTCTTACTACTCTTTAGTTTTTTTTTTTTTGTTTTTCAACAGGGTTTTCTCTGTATAGCCTGGCATTCTGGAACTTGCTCTGTAATCTAGGTTGGCCTCAACTCAGAGTTGCCCTCGTTCTTTCTCCCCAAGTGATGGGATTTAACAAGCTTAGCTTTAATTTTTTATTTAAGTGTTTGGGCATTTTGCCTGTAGGTTAGGTTTATGTATCATATGTATTCAGTGCCCACAGAGGCCAAAAGAGGGCATTAGAGCCTCTGAGACTGGAATTACAGAAACCTTTGAGTGGCTCTGTGTGGAAATTGAGCCCGGGATCTCTTCAAAAATAGCCAGTGCTCTTAATCATTGACCGTTGTCTTCAGCCCCACCCCACCCCAGCAGCTTTGTTTTTTCCTAAGGATGTTTTCTGCCACTGTTGTCCTGAAACAGAGTCTCGTGTCTTTTCAGGCTATAGCAGAGAAATTCTTCTCAGTTCATAAGAGTGATGGGGCTGTCTCATTTCAGGTATGTGTCACCTTGGAGTAAAGTTTACTCCATCTCTGCCATGTGAAAGCTCAAGTCTTTACTGGCACCTTGGTTATAGGGACGATAACTCACTGTGTGATCCCTGGGCTGCAGGACCACTCTCCCTCCCACCACTAGGCTGTTAGCTCCATCTGCTAACCAAGTTATGAGTCTCTGACCCTGGGAAACCTTGTGAGACTGCAGCGAGGTAACAGGCTCAGATTCCAACCCTGCTCAGCTTAGGTCTCCGTGACCCTCTGCTCTCCATTCACAGTCCGTGCTGACTCCCACTCAGGCTGACGGGTCTACCCTGGAAGGACCTGTGCTGAGAGTTGAGAGTGATGTCGTTTTAGAGGCCTTGGGTGCCCTGCCAGGCAGCCCAGCTATGAACTACATGTGGATGTCTCCTGGCAGTGGCACATGGTATTTTCCCATGCAACCTGTGCATGTGTTCACTTGGAAGAGCCATTGAGCTATAACATGCCTACAGTGACACACACTAGTCCTGTGTGTATAGGACTTTTGATCACTGTGACAATTAGTGGCTGATGGAGTTCATGTCTCAGAAAATAGTTTGTTGACTTGTAAATGAGATGCTGTCTCACCTTTGGCTGTCTCTGCTGACCTCAGCAGAACCATCCCAGATGGGTAGATGTGGTGGAAGTGACGCTGCAGAGCCCAAGCAGCTGGACACAGGTGATCACCACATGACTCTACTATGTGTCTGTGCTTCAACACTGGCAGAAAGTACATGAGGACACCCCGTCCAACCTCTGTTCTGGGGGTTCCAAGGCCAGCGAACCTCTGTCTGCTGAGGCCCCTAACTTATTTCTGGGACTGGGAGCTACAGCTTAGACTGTGAGGAGCTCTTTCCACCTCTCTTCCAGTTCTTCTTCAACATCAGCACCGACGACCAGGAAGGCCTCTACAGCCTTTACTTCCACAAGTGCCCAGGCAACAGCGTGAAGTCTGAACAGGTCTCATTCAGCCTAAATGTGAGTACCACATGGGACATCCAAAAAGATGCTGTCAGTGTGAGACAGACACCTGCTTCTCCATAAGACTAGGGTGGACTGCAGGAGGCTTTCTGTTTTATTTTGCTTTGGTTCTGGTGCTAGCAATGTACCAGGGCTTTGTGCATCCTGAGAGCACCCATTGCTGTTGAGGGTATGTGAACCACTACTGTGAGGAGGTGGGGCTGGCCAGGACCTGCAGTGGGTAGGGTGCTCCTGCAGAGAGCTGGGTGGGGTATGCCTTCCAGCCCAGACAGTAGCAACCTGCTTGTTACAGGCTGGCGCACATGCTTTCATGAAGAAGCTATGCGTGTGTATTCCTGACTAGAGACAGTCTGTTTCTAAGAGGGATGCACCTTATGTTGGTTTCAGATTGATATCACGGAGAAGAACCCTGACAGCTACCTCTCTGCTGGGGAGATCCCTCTTCCCAAGTTATATGTTTCCATGGCCTTGTTCTTCTTTCTGTCGGGGACCATCTGGATTCACATCCTTCGTAAACGAAGGTAAGTGCTCCAAGTGGGTGGAGAGCTGAAAGATTTCATCCTCCTGGACTTTGCCCCTCGGAGAGGTGGCATTGAACAGCCCTGCTGTCTTCCAGGGTGTCTTTCCTGAGAGACCTAGAGGCTAGGCAGGAGCCTCTAGTGGGAGAGGCGCTGCCTACTGTGCTGTTGGCTCACTCTTAGTGTTTTGTTTAGAAGGCTGATCCAGATACTAGAGTAAACACACAAACAACCAAAACTCACAGTGTTGCCCTTGCAAAGATGCTGGAGTCCTGCATACTTTGCACAGAGAGCATGGCGGGTGGTATCTTTTAGGAAACAACCATCTTGAGAAGACTTAGTGATGCTATCAGTCACTGTCTGAGTGAAAGCTTAAAGCCTCCAGCTCTGAAGCATTGGCCAAAAGCCTCTCTGGACTTTCTCTGTTGACCCTGGGAAAAACACACTTGGAGTCCATCTGCCTTTCACCAGAACCCTTGTTCCAAAGCCCCGAGGCTCTGACTTCCTCTTCTGCGTTGTTGAGGGAAGTGGCTGCATAGGAATGGATTCTGTCTCCCCGCCCAGAAATCTTAGAACAAAATAGTGTAAAACATTTTTACATTAAAAGGCCTTTAGACTTAAGGTGTGCAAAACAGTGCTACCCAAAACTCATATGATAATTAAGGGCCCCAGACACCTCTCCCTGGAGCACTGGGGCAGAAGCTGAAATCCTCGGTGTCTTCACTGCATTGTAATGGACACTCAAGAGTCTTGGGTGTGGGTCCTTTTAAAAGACTCTTCCATGCTGGCAAGAGCATTTAGTGGGTAAAAGCACCTGCTGCCTAGCATGATGACCTGAGTTCAGTGCCCTGGTTCCACATGATAGTTCCTGACTCTGGCAAATTGTCCTCTGACCTGCACTGTACACCATGGCCCTCCCCCATGGCACACTTTGACTTCCTGTCTGCCTCCTTCCTCAGCTACACCACTGGAGCAGTAATAATTGGCCTTTTTCCTGCTGAGCCTCTCGCATGCTTAGCTCTGCTGTGTCTTCACACCAGGATGCTGTGCAATGAGTACTCGTGGACCCCGCCCTTGCCCATGCTTCCTGCTGTTTTCCTTTCCTCAGCAATGGCAGTGTCGTTGTCTCCGATCACTTGGCTAAGATGGTGGTTAAGTGGGGCAGATCTATTTTGTGCCAGTCATATTTTTAATTGTATGTGGATGTGTACACATCCAAAAAGATGCAATTTAAGCTATCTCATGTAACAGCCAGCAAATGCTAATAGATTGGAAGTGTGTATTTCACATGGGCATATGACCCCAAGGCTACAGGGGGTGTTTAGGACACTTATTAGGTCCGAGAAGAATGAGACATCTTTGTCACATAAATGTACTGAGGCTCAGAGAGTAGAAGTGAGAGATAGCCAGTGACTGAACTGGCACTGGAGCTGCCTGCTGATGCTTGTCTCTCCTTTCAGGTTTAGTGTGCCATGCACCCCAGAGTGAGAGCAAGCAGTGCTGGGCTGGCAGGGTGAGAGGCAGCTGATGATTTTCAGTGCTTATAGGTGGGCTGCTCTCCTAGGTTTGTTGAGGTGAAGCTGTGCCATTTCAGAGATGAAGGTCATCAGGACCAAATGAGAGACAAGGCCAGGTCGCCGTGACTTTGGAGCCTTTCATTGTCCCAGCATGGGTGTTTAATTGAGGACCGAAAGTCAAACTGGCCAGGATGTGAGTGGGCAGTGTTGTACTTTGGGTAAAGCCACTGCCATTCAGTAGCAGACTGCTCTGACATTCCTTTTTGACCTTCAGTGAAGAATCACCAGAACAGGAAAGTACCCAGGAGATAAGCCAGAAGCCCAGTGTGCATCAGGCTGTGGTGTGGTCTCATTATCTCTCTGTATGCTCCTCTCCCAACTGACCATCCCCCGCTGCTTCCTGCCCCTTGCTCACTTCTCCTCAGCCATGGAAAGTCACCCCAATATGCTGAATGTATAGTTTGGGACAGTTGTGTGTCCTTGTAAGTAATGTCTGTGATATGCTGGGTTGTTGTTGTTTTGTATATGATTTAAATGTATAGAAAGTGTTGTCTGCAGATACAACTGTTTAAAATCAGTGACACTACCAGGTATTGGTACACACATTTAATCCCAGCATGTGAGAGGCAGAAGCAGGTGGATCTCTGTGAGTTCGAGACCACCCTGATATACAGAGTGAGGACAGCTAGGGTTGCACAGGGAACCCTGTCTGGAAAAAAATAAGTTAGTGACACTTTTTCCATCAGCTGTGCTGCTGTCTGCGTCCAGATGGCTGATTTTTGCCACACTTCCGTGTTCCGTGGGCTCCATCCTCATGGGTCCCCCTGCTGTCCTTAGAGACAGGAGTGCATGCAGCTTGCCGCAGTTTCCCTGCTACCCCGGAGTGCTGCAGTAGCCTTGTCTCCTCCTACCTTCTGAGCTCTCCTAGGGACCTGTCCTTTGCAAGTTTCGTTGAGTGTTGTCAGATTGCCCACCTTGTGGCTGTACCACTTTCCACTTTGCCTGGGAGCTGAGTTCTGTCACCATCTCTCACTACAGCTGGCCTCTTGGTGTGTGCCAGTCTGGTGTGTGTAAACGGTTGTCTGTCTCCTCCGTGTCCCTGCTGGGGACTCTCATTGCAGGCCTCTATTGCTTGCATATTGGATTTCCTCACTGTCTAGCTGCTTTATATGAACAAAAGTCATCCGTGTTCTAGATCAGTTCCTTGTCTGGCTACACATGCAAGTCTTCTCTCTGGTCGTTATGGTCACTAGGCTTGTCAGCAGTGAGTATTGTTAAATGAAAGTTTTGACTGTGATGAAGCCCCACCATCTAATTTCATCCTTGGGGCCGTGCTTCTTGGGTCTGGGGGCGCTTTATGATTCCAGGTCACAAGGTGTGTTTCATTCACAGCTGAGCTCATCTGGAATTGCTCTCAGGAAGTAGACAGTGAGTCCAGCTTCGCTTCCTTCCTCTTCCTCCTCTCCCTCCTCTTCTTCCTCTTTGTCTTCCTCCTCCCCTTCCTCTTTTTCTTTCTTTCTTTTTTTGGGGGGCGGGGGAGTTGGTTTTTCAAGACAAGGTTTCTCTGTGCAACCCTGGCTTCCTGGAACTCCCTCTGTAAACCAAGCTGGCCTCAAACTCAGAGATCCACCTGCCTGTAACCTCAGGCTTTTCCACCCACACCCAAGTTCACCAAATAATGGCACTGAGACTTAATATTTCTTGAATAAATGCCTAGGCCAATAGCTTTGGCTTGTTCCCCAACTAACTCATAGCTTACTTACCCATTTCTTGTATTCTAACTCCTGCCATGTGGTTGGTTACCTCTCCTTAGTTTCATGCTACAGTCCCCTTCAGTGCTCCAGGGTGTACATTTCCCCCACCCCCCCCAACACATCCCCACACCTGACTATCCCAGAATTCCTCCCTCTGTACTGGAACTTCCACCTCCGTATTTCCTGCCTAAGCTAATAGGTCAACAGCATTTTATTGACACATGATACTTCCATACATTGTACAAGAGATTCTCTCTACCTGCCTCTGCCTCCCAAGTGCTGGGATCAAAAGTGTGCGCCACCACTGCCCGGCAGCTTTACTTTGTTCTATGTGTAGGTTTCAGATGATTTTTTGCCACTGCAATCACTAAATGGTCTGTCCTTTCCCACCGTGTTAGACTCACTTTCTCTGCCATCAAACTTCTATATGTGTGCAGGTCTTCTTCCTTCTGTGCTTTCTTTTTTATTTGTTTGTTTTTTGTTCTTTTTTTTTTTTTTTTCTGAGACAGGGTTTCTCTGTATAGCCCTGGCTGTCCTGGAACTCACTCTGTAGACCAGGCTGGCCTCGAACTCAGAAATCTACCTGTCTCTGCCTCCTAAGTGCTGGGATTAAAGGCGTGTGCCACCACCGCCCCGCCCTTTCTGTGCTTTCTTATCTGTTGCATTACTTTGCTCCCCTTGGTGATAAGTATTCTGCTCCTATTTAATGTACTTATTACTGTAGTATTCCAACATCTTGATGTGTGAGGGTGTGCACATGTCCTGGGCTCTTGGTCAGGTCTGTGTGTACTTTAAGAGTCTTATTTGTCTCTAAGACAGCCTTGAGTTCTTTTCTGTAGGAGTCGGGATAGACATAGAAGGAAGAGTCTAATGCCTGGAGCTCAAGGGTGGCCTAGAGCCTGTGAGAGGGGATGAGTGTGGAGCTTTATCCAGCAGGCTGGTAAGATGGAGGAAAGACATGATGCCAGCACTTTCTCCTCACCTGTCACCATGGCCAGCTCCCAGGCCTTCTGTGTTGGGCTCAGACATCCTCAGATACATCTCATTTTCTGTCTTCCCTGGATTTCATGTTGTCTTCAGGACTGCCCTTCTTATTCCTGATTCAATGTGGTTTCCAGAGAGGAAGTTGCTCACTGTGTAGATGTCCATCTTAGCATGCCTCAGCAGACATCACACCTGTCTGCATGGCATAACTCCGTTACTGCATTAAACTGTGTGCTGGAAATGTTGTAGGATGCTGACTTAGTTCCTTTTCTATTGCTGTGATAAGATGCCATCACCACAGCATCTTGCAGAAGAGAGAGCTTATTTGAGGCTTCCAGTTTCAGAGGGTGAGTCCATGACCATCATAGTGAGAGCACTGCAGCAGACAGGCATGTGCTGTATCCAAGCAGTTGCCAAAAGCTCACATCAGCAGTTCTACTAACTGCAAATCAAGCATTTATCTGTACAAGCCTATGGGAGCCATTCTCATTCAAACCACCACAGATTCATTCCTACTGGCAAAAACTGCTTTGTATAAAAATAAAATTAAAAAAAAGACTTCATGTTTGTGGTTTGTTCAGATTGTACTTGTTACTTGCTTAGAAATTTACCTGATGCCGGGCAATGGTGGCACACGCCTTTAATCCCAGCACTTGGGAGGCAGAGGCAGGCGGATTTCTGAGTTCAAGGCCAGCCTGGTCTACAGAGTGAGTTCCAGGACAGCCAGAACTACACAGAGAAACCCTGTCTCGAAAAACCAAAAAAAAAAAAAAAAAAAAAAAAGAAAGAAAGAAAGAAATGTACCTGATGTAGCCAGGTGTGGTGGTGCACACCTTTGATCTCAGCACTCAGGAGGCAGAGGTGGGTAGAGCTCTGTGAATTCGAGGCCAGCATGGTCTCCATAGTGAGTTCCAGGATGGCCAGGGCTATGTAGAGAAAGCCTGTCTCAAAAAAAAAAGAAGAGGAGGAGGAAGAAGAGGAAGAAGGAAGGAAGGAAGGAAGGAAGGAAGGAAGGAAGGAAGGAAGGAAGGAAGGAAGGAAGGAAGGACCTGGCACTGTGGCTGCCTTTGGAGAAGTGGAGTCTGTTAATTCTTTCTTCTCTCTTTTTATAGGAATGATGTGTTTAAAATTCACTGGTTGATGGCGGCCCTTCCTTTTACCAAGTCTCTCTCCTTGGTGTTCCATGCAGTATGTATTAGCATTTGGGGGCATTGATGAAATGATGATGTACATACTTGGTTGGGGAAAGAAGTTAGAAGGCAGGCTCATAGCCGGGCGGTGGTGGCGCACGCCTTTAATCCCAGCACTTGGGAGGCAGAGGCAGGCGGATTTCTGAGTTCGAGGCCAGCCTGGTCTACCAAGTGAGTTCCAGGACAGCCAGGGCTATACAGAAAAACCCTGTCTCGAAAAAACCAAAAAAAAAAAAAAAAAGGCAGGCTCATGTGGGAGACGAAGGGCAAGAATGAGCTTTCCATAAAGAAAGCCCCTTTGTGCACAGAGCTGGCCACAGGGCCAGTCAGCTCAGCCTTGAATCCATAGTCTTTCTAGAACTCTGGCTTTTATTATTTTATTGTTTTTGAGACATTCTCATGCTGTAGCCAAGGCTAACCTTGAACTTGTGTGATCATGTTGGCTCAGCCTCCTGAATGCTGGGATCATAGGTGTCTCTATGCATATCAAATACTCCCCCCCCCCCCCCCGTTTCTGTCATCTGGAGGTGAGTGCGCCCCTGCTGGGTCATTCCTGAACTTCCCTTGTTTTACTAAGCATCCTTGTATCTCAGTGAAGTTCAGTGTTAGTAAATTACCAGAGGAAAAACCAAATCTTACAAAGATCAGGAATCCAAGAACTGAGCTTTGACTACTTGAGAACTGGTGCACATCAAAATGAGCTTGCCTTTGGGGTTGCCTGTGGGGTCAAGATTTAGGTCAGGGGTCTATGGGGTATACATAAAGCAAGTGCTAGGCTCTCCTTCTGCACTTGAAAATGGGGTCATAGAAGAAAGCAAAAGTACACCCAGTTATGGAAACAGGACATAGAAGTTACTTGGCTAATTCCCCCTTTGGATTTAAGTTAAAGGATTCTCAGAAGGGCCCTGAGCTACTTTAAAATCTAGATGACTTTTAAAAAATAAGTCTGTGCTGTGGCCAGCTTTCCTAGTCCTGCCAGCAGCCAGTCTCTGAAGTTAAAATGTGCAGCAGCTCTAAGTATCCAAGCTTAGAGTGCTGAAGCCAGGTCACTGTACAGATCTGACTGACTGAAGCTGTTGTCTTACTGGGAGCAGCAGGACTTCAAGACAACGTACCTGGCCGGGAATGAGAGTATTTGCCAGTATGAATTGAGAGAGTGACCTGGGCTAGGTGTTAGGGTCATTGACACCTCTGTCAACCTTTCTCAGTTAAGTGTGTTAGCATACTCATGTGCTTGCTGCTAATTCGGCAAGGGAAGCATTAGACAGTAGGCTGGGCGGGCACAACCCATTCCTCATCCCGAGGTCTCTTGAAGTCATTTATTGCTTTACCCTGCACTGAGATGCATGGTGCAGCCTTTCTGAAACGCAGCTGTTTGATTTCAGATCGACTACCACTACATCTCCTCGCAGGGCTTTCCGATTGAAGGCTGGGCTGTCGTGTACTACATAACTCACCTGTAAGTATGGAGGTCCACAAGACGGTGGCGGTGGTGCCTGCACCGTGAAGTGGCTTACAGAGACACTAAAGGCTAGAGCTGGGGGTATGGCTCAGTTGAGAGTGTTTGCCAAGCTTTCGTGAGTCCCTAGGCTCCATCCCCAGCACTGCATAAATCAGGAATGGTGGTGCACACCCATGATCCTAGCATTCAGGAGGGGAAGGACGAGCAAGAGGATCAGAAGTTCAGGATCATCTTTGGCTGCATTTTTGAGTTAAAAGTTTGAGCTAGCTTGGGTTACTCAACATACATACATACATACATACATGCATACATGCACACATACATGCATACATGCATGCATGCATACATACATACATACATGCATACATACATGCATGCATACATACATACATACATGCATACATGGGGGGGCTGGAGAGATGGCTCAGTTGCTAAGAGCACTGGCTGTAATTCCACAGGTCCTGAGTTCAATTCCCAGCAACCACATGGTGGCTCAAAATCATCTATGATGTGATCCTTTGCCTTCTTCCGTGTGCAGGCATACATGTAGACAGAGCACTCATGTACATAGATAAATAAGTCTTGAGAAGAGAAAAGAAGAAGAAGAAATGGGGCTGTAGAGTCATGGAATGAGCTGACACAGTGACCAACAGGAGTGGAGTCTACCGAGCCTGCTGGTACCCAGGAACTGTTCTGTCTTCCAGGCTAAAGGGTGCACTGCTCTTCATCACCATCGCTCTCATCGGCACTGGCTGGGCCTTCATCAAACATATCCTGTCTGATAAAGACAAGAAGATCTTCATGATTGTCATCCCGCTCCAGGTACGGGAACCATGGCCGCCTTGTCAGTCCTCCCCGGGTCTGGGCCGGGCTCTGCTCCAGGCCTGTCTGCAAGGAGTCAGCTCACTTGGGAACCTGAGCCGGTGTCATTGTGGGCTGCAGGGGGGCCTCCTTTTCTGGCTGCTGACAAATTTAGGCTTCAGGTGTGTGCTGGAGGTCCTGGTGGCCTCTTGTCTTCAGACAGGCCTGGATGCCTAGATTTTGGTTAGAGAGCTGGCAGAGAACTGAAGGACGAATGTCACCGTGCTTTCTGCATTGGATTCCTCTAACAAAGTGGTTCGATCAGTGAGTAGGCCCGGTGCCCTGTAGTATTTTATTTAAAACTGAGTGGCACCAGTGAGGTTTTTTTCCTGCAAGGTGGAATATGAGAGTGGCCCCATAGGACTAACATTGATCATATCACCTTGTATTTGGAGGCCATCCATACTCTGAGGCCTGACTAACTAGCTCATAGCTCTTCAGAGAGGACCCATGGCTTATCTTACACCAGCAGTCTGTGCAAGGTAGCAGAGCCTAGAGCTGAGGGAGGGCACCACAGCCTGGTACGTCTTCCTGGCTGCCTGGCCACAGCCATGCCTTTCTTTGATGAGGTCAGCTCCCATTTAGATGGCAGCATGGGTGTGACTGGCAGGAGAGGAAGGGAGAGTGAAACTTCTGGGTCATGTCATCTCTGGGGATTGATTAGCTGCTTGGCAGCATTCAGCAAGCAGTGTGGGCTAGCATCAAACCAGTGACATAGACCAGTTGCTATAGGTTTTCAATAAGGAAATAATCACTCTGAATGATCTGGAAGAGCCTTATAATGGAGATGGGATTTGGTTGGATGTTTAAGAAAAGGAATGTGGCAGAGGAGTAGCCACAAATACCTGTGATACTGCCATCAGAGGAGACACATAAGCTGAGGTCTTCTGGTGACCAAGACACCATGGCCACCTCTAGAAGATGAAGTTCCGTAACCTGCTGTGGAGACCTCAGAGCATGGCCTCCAAACATTGGACATACATGACAGAACCAGAGCTTAACTTCCAAATGTGGGACTTGCTGGTAGTGTCCCTCTGACAGATTTGAGCTTTTGGTCTCTTGGTTCCTCCCCAGCCTGAGCTGGGGTGTGACGGAGACTCCTGTCCTGCTCACTCCTTTGAATGGTGAACACACAAGGCCACACTGAATGCTCCCCTAAGGAAATATGGATGTTTGAAACTAAAAATAGATAAGGAAGTTAGTATTTAGACAATGGGACTTCTCTGGGAAGGGCTTGACCAAAGTCTAAGCAACTTCCTTTTGCTTTGGGAAGTACCAGAAAGTTTCCATTTGTCCTCTTCCTCTCCCCCCCATCCCCCCTTCTCTTCTTCCTCCTCCTTCTTTCCTTTGTTTTTCTCGAGTTGCTTGGTATGGAACCCAGGATCTTGAACAGGCAAGGCAGGCACTCTGCTGAGCTCCCCACCCCACCTGAAGCAGGAGAGAGGAGCATGGTGTTGAAGAGCACTGTGGGGAGTGGCTCAGCTCTGCCTCTGGAACAGTCTATCTTTCATGCAGACTGTGAATTGAGGTCCAAGTGGAATTAGGGTTTGCATTTCTAGTCTAGGCCAGCAAGCCCAGCCATCATCCTGTCTCCATCCCACTCCGAGCTGAGCTGGGGTTATAATTGTGTTCAGGACACCTGGCTTATTAAATGAATGCTGGGATCCGACCTCTGATCCTCGTGATTGCTTGGCAAGCACACTTAACTGCTGTACTCTCTCTCTAGCCCCAACATACCTCATCTTTATCTCTGCATCATAGCTCATGGTATTCACTAAAAGGAACTACCATAAATCATAAACTTCCCTGATGCACAGTGAGATCTCAGTTAAGTCAGTTGAAAACTTGTCCATGATCTGATAAGAGCCCAAGGACAGGGCTGAAAACACAAGGCAAAGCCTTAATGTAGAATTAGAAATAAGACATGGAAGTGGATGAGCCTTCAGAGGACCTATGTCCTGTCCAGCATAGGGACCTGGGCTAGCTAACCCCTTCCAGGACCAGAGCAGTCTCTGAAATCTGCACTTCTTGCCACTCTGGTCTCGATATCAGCTACTTAGAATTATTGTCCCTGAGGACTAAGAGTTCTCAGGAAGAACTGGACCTGAGGAGTGTTGACATTCTAGCTGTGAGGGATGTGAAGTGCCCAGGTGAGGTGAGCTGAGCCTCCCACCTGGGCCACTGTCGTAACAGCACTCAGGCTTTGGGTCTCATGCCTGCAGGTTTTGTCAAATGTGGCCTACATCATCATCGAGTCTACGGAGGAAGGCACGACTGAGTATGGCCTGTGGAAGGATTCTCTGTTCTTGGTTGACTTGCTGTGCTGCGGCGCCATCCTCTTCCCAGTGGTGTGGTAAGCAACCTTAGGGCAATGTGTGCAGTGTCACAGGGTAGCTTTTTGCAAAACACTGCCCTGTTTACCCCAGGCTGCCCTAGATAAGTAGCTCAGGGTGGGATTCTGGTATATCAATACTCCAGGTCTTTGCTACTAAGAGTTATCCAAGGGACTCCTGTAGAGCTGGTCTGGACCATAGGCCACGGGGCCCAGAGTTTGATAAGGGCTGAGTAGGAGAGTCATTTTTCTTGCTAGCTTAGATGGAAAATGAGAACATACACTCACATAAGCTAATGGTAGTTCTCAGGCCATACGGGTTTTGGGCTCTGGAGAGTAGCTTGTTCTGATCCAGAAGTCTGAAGTGGGCTTCAGACTTGTGCTTTGATTGTACGTTAAAGGTGTCATTGTCATGCTCTGTGGAGGAGAGGCCTTGTGAAGTCATGGCAGAGAGATGCAGATTGCTACCTTAGTGCAGTCGCGTAGACAGAACAGCCTGGTGGTGGTACATCTCCCGCTCATTCTTGGTGTCTGGCCACTGCCTCTTCAGTGCTGTTCACGCTGAGTTAATGCTGAGGAGTGAGATGCGATCATTGGCAATGCTCATTGCAGTAACTCAGTGCTTTCAAGAATTCAGATGTTGTCTGGTGTATTGTCCAGCCGTTGTGATTTTTCATGGTTCTAGATAGAGTCACCTTCCCCATAGATTTTGTACAACACCAGTATTCATGTCAGCTAACTCCTACCAGAGTAGAGAAGAGCTAGGAGGGCTGGGCTGTGGCCCGGGTGGTAAAGTACTTGCCTCCTAGTGCTTGAAGCCATGGATTCCTTCCCCCAGCACAACATTAAACATGGCAGGGTAGTGCATCTGGAATTTCAGCATGGAGGAAGTCAAGG
The DNA here is from genome assembly GCA_021653895.1 of Mastomys natalensis. NCBI lineage: Eukaryota > Metazoa > Chordata > Mammalia > Rodentia > Muridae > Mastomys > Mastomys natalensis. The sequence goes on from JAJTUV010000085.1 coordinate 2,354,970, forward strand.
CAAAAGGACCATAAGTTCAAGATCATCCTCTGCTACATAACAATTCTGAGAGCAGCCTGGGCTATATGAGATCCTGTCTCAAAAAAGAAATTGGGTGCTGCCTTTGAGTCCCTGAGCCACAAGGAGGGGTTAGGCTGCAACACCATAGCAATTGCTGGCACATCACTGGGACTTCCTGCCCATTACAGGTGGCCCTAGAAAAGAAAAGAAATGGAGGGAAGAACATTACCATGCAGTCTCCCTCCTGTACTGCTGTGTGCCCACAGCAGGCGGCTCAAACATCTACCCAGAACAGTCAGTACTGTTGCTGGGTAGTGAAGACCTTGTTGGGAAGCAGGAGTTAGGTCTGGCCCTAACGTCCACAGTTGTTGGAACACTGATGTACAAGGGTCCCAGCTGAGTAATGTCTTACTTTTCTACTGCTATGATAAGATACCATGACCAAAGCAATGTATGGAAGAGAGAGTTTATTTGAGGGTTATGGTTTCAGAGAGTTAGAGTCCATGACCACCATAGCTGGAAGCATGGCAGCAGGCAGGCAGGCATGGCACAGGAGCAGTAGCTGAGACCTCATATCTTGATCTGTGACTAGGAAGCAGAGAGCATTAACTCAACCTAAAGTCTATGTGGAGGTTTGAATATGGTTGGCCAATAGGGAGTGGCACTATTGGGAGATGTGGCCTTGTTGGAGAAAGTGCGTAGGCTTAAGATCCTCTTCCTAGCTGCCTGGAAGCTAATCTTCTCCTGGCTGGCTTTGGATCAAGATGTAAAACTCTCAGCTCCTTTTCTAGCACCATGTCTGCCTGGATGCTGCCATGCTTCCTGCCTTGATGATAATGGACTGAACCTCTGAACCTGTAAGCCAGCCCCAATTAAATGTTGTCCTTTATAAGAGTTGCCTTGGTCATGGTGTCTCTTCACAGCAATGAAACCCAAACTAAGACAGCCTACCTCCAGTGACACACCCACTTCAAGAAGGCCACACCCCCTAACCCTTCTCAAAGCTGGAGACACAGCGTTCAAGTATATGAGTCTTGGGGTCATTCTCATTCAAACCACCATAAGCATAGAGCTTGATTCAGCACTGAGCAGCACCTAATGACAAGATCCTTTATGGTACACATTCTGAAAATTGCTGCAAGAGATGAGATTTTAATAAATATAGAAGAAACAGCATCAGTGGGCCATTGAGATGGAGGTTTATCTCTGGGACCCACATGAGGAAAGGATAAAACCAATACAAGCAAATTGTCCTCTGCCTTCCACACGTGTGCATGTACACACCTACACATTGATTTAAATACAAGTAAATAGCACTATTAACATTTTGAAATACTTGATTAAGCTAGCCTTGGTTCAGCGATAGCATAAATCACCTTTATGCTAATAGCATCGATGTATTCATTCCTCGTGAAGTATTTTCCTAGGGCTTTAGAAGTGGTTTATCTGTAAACAAGAGGGTCAGGGTTAGAACAGGAGCCCAGCCTGCGGAGCCCTGGCTCACTTCCCTTGCACTTCCTTGTCTGTCTGCTCAATGCAGGCTTTCCCCTGTGGCTGTGAGCTGTGCCTACAGCTCCAAGTCTTTCTTATTTTATGTCTTGTTCTTTGAACAGGGACTCACTGTGGAGCTCTGTCTGTCCTGATGCTCACTGTTAGCCCAGGGTGGTCTTGAATGCTCAGCCGGGGCGGGGGCTGTGTCAGCCTCCTAAGTGCTGGGATTGCAGGCCTGCACCTCAGTGCTGGTCTTCAAGGTGGCTTTAATAATGTTAATGTCCCCTACTTAGACCATAATGGTGGTGATTAGTTATCACAGCATAGCCTGAAAAAGGTTGCCAGAGACTGGCCTTTTCCAGCTCTATGAATCTTACCAAGTGCAATGAGTCCATGGGAAGCCCCAGATCTTCACAGCTTCTAGGAATCAACCATGACTTTCTCCTTGGGTCCTTTCCCTGCCTGGCAGTGCTACTCAGCACTGCTTGTCCTGAGGGACTGGAGTTGGGAGAATGAGAGCAGAGTTAAGTGATGGGGTTTTTCTCACCTCTCCTGCTGGCCCTAATTCTGCCAGCAGAGGGCATCTTTCCCTCAGCCTGAGCACCATAAATGGCCAAGTGTGGACTGACAGATATCTTGTTTTAGGGAGGGAGCTGTGTAGTCATCTGGTCCAAAGCCTTCAGTTTATAATGGGTCTCGGGTCCCAAGCTACTAGAGCCACAAATAGAAGAGAATGCAGGCTTGCCCACTAACCTTTATCTCCACATGGTTATTTTTAGGTCAATCAGGCATTTACAAGAAGCCTCAGCCACAGATGGAAAAGGCAAGTGTCTGCTACCCCTGTGCTCCTCGCGCTGCTCTGACACTCACTCTGCTGACAACTGGGATAGGATGGGGCAGGATAGGCAGAGGTGGGACTCACTCTGTAGGAGCAGCAGGGATGGTTTGGTGAGGAAGCAGGTGTTGAGTTACAGGGAGGCCTGGGCAACAGCCGTGTGTCACTTCTGCTCTCCATTGTGATTTTGATCTTTACTTGTTTTTTTAATTACTAAAAAAATTTGTTTTGTTTTCCAAGACAGGGTTTCTCTGTCCTAGAACTTACTCTGTAGATCAGGCTAGCCTCAAACTCAGAGATCCATCTGCCTGCTGAGATTAAAGGCATGTACTACCATTCCTGGTCCAAGATCTTCACCTTTCAAAACCAAATCCAATAGAAAGTCCTGTCTCAGGAGGGACTGTTGGGGTCTGGGAAAGGTCGGAGAGCAGCAGTCTGTGGGAATACTGGGTCTGGAGGTGGAGGTGGCAGTGTGCAGCTTCCTTCTGGCTACTGCAGCTGTGTGTGCCGTGTTTCTCTGAAGTGAGAGACTCAGCCAGTGAGCCTCTGCATGGCCCGGTGTCCAGCACTGTGCTCCAGTGACTGCAGGCAAGCTTGCCTTTCCCCTGTGCTGAGACCGACAGCAGACCCGTGTGTCTCTGGTCTACGCCAGTCTGTGGACTGGCAGTCAGGGTGGAGGAACAGTGCCTGGAACACGTGAGGCTGCTCCTCTGGCTGCATTCCAGAACCTCATCACTGAGCAGTTGTTGTTAGAAAAGTAGGGATTCATTTTAGACAATATGGAAAACATACTAGCTATAAGTCATTTCATAGGCTTGATAACATATCACATTATTTTACTTTAGAAGTTGTTTCGTGGTTTTAGTGTTGAGATGAAGTACAACATGCATGTCACCACTGAGCTGCCCTCCCTCCCCACCATGTCCACGGCTTTCATTGAATTAAATGAGTTCTGGCTTTGAGGGTTCAGTTCTCTTCAAGACCTGACTATGCTCATAGGCTATTTGTGTTCTGTTCAGCTTGGGCCCAGAATAGCTCATATGGCTGTCCAGGCTTCTGTAACACTGGGAAGGCCGGTACAGGAGATGCTCTCTGCCCTGGTTGGAGCCTAGTCAGAGCCCAGTGGTCTCCACAGGTGCCCAGGGCCAGCTGTTCTATCTCAGCTGTGCTGAGATACAGCTTTCTGTCATGCATTTCTCTTCCTTCCCTTTCCCATCACACCCTCAGCAGCTGGAGTACAAGCAGTTTGGGCAGCATGCCTGTGACTTCGAAGACCTCCCCACCCCCTGCAGTGTGCAGAGGGAGTGTTAGGAAGCACCTGGTCTGGGAGAAAGCCTGCCTGGCTATGTTCAGGAGTGTTCTGAGCCCGTTGTGTTGTATGTACATTATATTAAAAGGTGACATTGCTTTTAGAACGTAATGCATAGGGGTTTTTCTCAGTGTATTAAGATGGACATTTTATGTTTTCACTCATTTCATATGTGCATTGTTCTGCCTGCATATAGTCTATATACCATATGAGTAACTCACAGACAGCTGTGAGCCACTGTGTGGGTGCTGGGAATTGAACCCAGGTCCTCTGGAAGAGCAGCCAGTGCTCAGAACCTCTGAGCCACCTCTCCAGCCCTGATATCTTTTTCTGGTTTTGTTTTTGTTTGTCTTTTGAGACTAGTCTCACTAGATGGCACTGGCTGTCCTGGAATTCACAGAGATTCTCCAGTCTCACATTACCTTTCTTCTTGCATGTTTTGGTGGTTCTAAATTAAGATCCTATAGGCAGTGCTCCCCAGGTGGCAAATTCTGCCTGGCTGTCCCCTAGGATTTGCGGTCCCCTGGTGACGGCCTTTGGCCCTTTTCTCACCATCTTTCACCGCTTATCATTTAGCCTCTGCCCATTTTGCTGTCCCCACCTTGTCCACCATCTGGTCCTGGGTGTGACTGGAGGTTGGTCTGTGACGATTCATCCACAGTGCTCCTAGTTGAGGATTGCAAGAAAGAGCGTAGCCTTGGGTAGATAGCACGGCAGGTTTGCCTTGGGTAGACAGCACGGCAGGTCCTGCAGACAGTTAGCCTTGGGTAGATAGCACGGCAGGTCCTGCAGACAGTTAGCCTTGGGTAGACAGCACGGCAGGTCCTGTGGACAGTTTGCCTTGGGTAGACAGCACGGCAGGTCCTGCGGACAGTTTGCAGAAAAGTTATCCTTTTGTCTAACCCAGTGGTTCTCAGCCTTCCTAACCATAATACAGTTCTTCATGTTGTGGTGACTCCAACCACAAAGCTATTTTGTTGCTACTTTATGACTGTAATTTTGCTACTGTTATGAATTGTAATGTGAATATTTGTGTTTTCGAATGGTCTTAGGTGACCCCATGAAAGGGTTGTTTAACCCTCAAAGGGGTCAGGACTGTTGGTGTAGATCAAAGTCACATGAGGCTGTTCTTATGTCTTCCACTGGGTGGCAGTATGTGACTTCTGTATTTGTAAAAGTGCTCTTGCAGCCCAACTCAGGAGCTAACACTACAGAACCCCTTGTCCCAAAGAAAGGCGAGCGAGCGACAGAATGCAGGAGTCTTCTCTACAGGGTGTTTTTGAGCAGATCCATAAGTGTGAACTTTACTCTGTTCTTTGAAAAACAACTTCCAGAGTCAAAGAAGCTCTGTTCCCACAGAGGGAGTTTCCTCAGAGAAGCAGGGGGACCAGCATACTGTGCTAGCAGGCCAGGGTCAGTGTCACCACAGTCTGGCCCTGCTTATGGGGGCAGACACTAGCTACTGGTTCCCATGTGTTGGGTCCTCTGACCCCTTGGTCACTCTGTGGGTCTTGCCTGTCTTAGAGGTCAGTTGTAGGATGTGGTAGCACGGGGTCAGCTGGAGCCTGGTGCTCCACTTGTCTTCTCAGCTCTTCAGCCATGGACTTGTCCCCTGACCTTCATCATGATTCAGGCTTGTATAGGTGCAGTGAGGCTGAGCAAGCAAGAAAATGCTGTTGAGAGTGTTGGGCTCTTGTGTACCCCTTGTCTCTGGAGTCCCTTTGGCTGAACTTGAAGAAGCACTGAGGAAAGCGTTGAACGGCTGCCTGAGCCTGCCCTTTTCTTTCCCACCACATGCTGAGGCTTCTCTCAGTCTACAGCTTTGAGGTGCCTGGGTGAGTCTTGTAAGACAGAGTGCAGTGGCTCCCTGTGCTCCAGCCTCCTGCTAAGATCTGCTGGCTGCTTGGCCCTGGAACCTGCAGGATTCTTCTCTCCAACTCTCTCTCCAGTGTCATGACCTTACAGTACTGGCTTGGGGATATGCTGATAACTTGAATACAGGCCCTACCTCTAGTCATCCTTTTTTGCCTTCTGTTCCTGAGGAAAAGCAGGAGAAGTATTCTAAAGAGCCTTCCATTTTATATCCACTTCAGAAACGTGCTGATTGGATGGCTGCAGGTGGTGGAGGCGTGGCCTCATTCTGAGTGGCTTCTCCATAGAACGTGCTTTTAACACTGTCTGGAGCTCTTTGGGTCACAGTGGTTTCATAGCCCGTTATCAGTAGAGTCTTAGTTATTGCTCTATTGCTGTGAAGAAACACATGCCACAACAACGCTTATAAAGGACAGCATTTAATTGGGGGCTTGCTTACAGTTTCATCATGGCAAGGGACATGGTGGCAGGCATGGCAGCGTGGTGCTGGAGAGCTAGATCCTGATCTACAAAGAGAGAGAAGAGCGTCTAGTCTAGGCCTGGCATGAGCTTTGAAAACCTCAAGGTCCCCCTGCCAGTGACACACTTCCTCCAACAAGGCCACGTTAATATGAGCCTATAGGGCCATTCTTACTCAAACAAAAGTAGCTCTTTGCTCAGAGTGTCTCACTAGTGTGCAGAAAAGTATTACGAGGTCAACCAGTGATGTCTGTGCAGGATCGGAGCTGCAGCTCCTACCACAGCAACTACCAAGTCCTTTTATTTATTATACTTTATTTTGTTTTTTTTCCTGAGTATTTTGGACACACACGCACACCTTATGCATGCCTGGTGTCCTTGGAGCTCGAGTTTACAGACTGAGCCACCACATGATTGCTGAGAATCCAACCCAGCTCCTCTTGAAGAGCAGTGAGTGCTCTTACCCTCAGCCAGCCCACAGGCTGTTCACTGGTGCCTACTTGTGGGGTGAGCCAGGGTTGTGTTCTCTTAGAGTGTCTGAGTGGAAAGTAGAAGTGCCTTTGCTCCTGCAGTGTAGTGAGATATAAGCCATGTGTCTTAAAAAAGGACAGCTACTGTCCCAGTGTTTATTGCCAGGATATAAGGTGTGCTTCGAGTATATAGGAAAGCTCGTGTTTACCATGTGAACATGAGCTTTCTAGTTCCTAAACCCTCAAGGGTGTGCAGAGGGGACACACCAACGAATAACTGTTTAAGAAATGCTTCAGTGTCTGAGAGAGCAGTGCTGTTCATTGAAACAATGTGCTCCACCTGATGCATGACATCACACTGTGTTCACCTGGCAGCTGACGTCACAGGCAAGCAGGCAGGAGCAGAGCCTCAAAAGGGAAAATTAAAAGCAGCGATGTGTTCCTCATTACAAGACATTTTATTTCCCATGTCTGCTAGCCTCAGTTACCTCCTGGCAAGGTGCTGTTTTATTTGGATGTGTTCACAGGAAGCCTGCAGGATGCACCATGACCGTTTCTGTCAGTACCATGATTCTTGTTTCCTCTCAAGTCCCTGCAGGTGCTGCTTCTCAGCCCTTGTCTCGGCAGTAGACCTGTTTGAGGATTTAGAAAGATACAGACCTCGTGTGTCTACATTAAGTTGTTTGTTTGCTTTTCATTCCAATCTCTGCATTTATGTGTACACCATGACATGCAGGTGGAGGCCATTAAGGTCCCCTCAGTTATCATGTACCCCAGACCAGGGATCTTCACCTGCCACTCGCTGGAGTAGCACTATGGATTGCGGATGTCTAGTGGCTATGTTGGCTTGCGTGTGTTCTGGGGACTCTAACTTCATGACTTCCTCCTTGTTCAGCGGGTGCTTTACCCACTGAACCTTGGGTGTTTGTTGTTTTTGAGTCAGGATTTTGTTCTATTCCAGACTAAATCTCACTCTGTAGCCAAGGCTGGTCCAGAACTCATGATGATCCTCTACCTCAGCCCCACAAGTGCTGGAATCACAGGTGCTAAGTACCACATCTGGCTGTATGAAGCTTTCTGTGTGATTTGTGGAGCTCATGTCCACTAAGCCTCCTTGACAAGAATTCAAGACTGTCCTCCTGTTCTGGGATTTGAACAGTAGCACACAGTGTGGGACTCCTTTGCTCTTTCCTCAGAAAACTTAAAGAAGCAATCTGTTCACCTGAAATGGAGAGGGCGTAGGGAAACCAAAGGGGCAGTTCAGCCCAGTGTGTTGAGCCGGCAAGCTTAGTGGAGGTGTACAAAGGAGCCTGGGTGGCTTATAGGCAAAGCCCTTTGTTTACTCCTTACTTAGGGGAAGTTGGGATCTAGGGGAGAGAAGAGGCCTTGTGCCCTCCACATGAGAACCACTCAGACCATCACTGCTCTGTGTCACAGCGATGGTTGTATCCAGCCCAGAGGAAACCGTGCCCCTTCCAGGACTGAGTCCCAGAACAGTCACTGTCAGTTTTGTATGTTCTGTAGCCTATGATATCTCACTCTCACTGTGCGCTGCACCTCCACAGGGCTGCACCTCATAGCAGCTCTGCTCTGCTCATTTCTGCTGCTGTGCTAAAGCACACAAACAAGAGTAAACTTGAACTGTAGTTGAGCGTCCGGTTCTGTGGTGTTCCACACTTGGTGCCCATGGCTGTGCAACCATCAGCACCGTCCATCGCCAGTTCTCTTAAGTTCCCAAGCCGAAACTGTGCCCCACCCTGGCTCCTGATGGAATGCCCCCTCCCCTCACACGCACAGGACCCCGTGTTAGTGGTGTCTGCGCTTTTTGTGTCCAGCTTGTTCCACTCAGCAAAATGTCCTCATGTTGGCACATGTTGTAGCCAGGCCTAAATTTCCTGGCTTTTTAATGCCGAATAATATTGCATGCTATGCATGTGCCAGTTTTCTCTCACCATCCATGTGTCAAGGGTTACTTGAGTACGGTGAACGGTGCTGCTCTGAACTTGGGTGTACACATACATACACATTCAGGGACAGATGAGCTGAACAGGGAGGCCTGGGGCAACAGCCATGTGTCACTTCTGCTGTCCTTAATGATTGTAATCTTTACACATACTGTTCAGATCTGCTGTGTTGGATTTGCTCAAAAGTGGCATTTCTGAGCCTCACAGTACCCTGTGTCTGTCTGCCACAGTATCAGTGCCAGTTTACAGTCCTTGCCAGGATTCCGACTCATCATCAGCATCTTCATCATCTAGGGTTTTTGGCATGTCAGAGATTGAATGGCAGCTTTCAGCGTTCCGCACTCGCCCACTCAGCGAGTTTGCATCCACAGCCTTTTTGCCATATATTCTAGTTTCATCCTATTGCTGTGAAAAAATACCCTAGAAAAAAGCATTTAGGGTAGAAAGGAAATGTAGGTTTATAGTTCCAGGTTATAATCCATTACAGAATCAAGGCAGGAGCTAAAAGCACATTCACCCTGGAGAGCAGAAAGAATCAACACATAGATTCTTGTTTGCTCGTTCTCAGCTAGCTTTCTCCTCTCTTACACTGTTCTGTACCTCCTGCCTAGGGAATGGTGCCTCCTAGAGTGGGACTTCTACATCAACTTTTAGTCAAGAGATAGTCCTCAGGCCAACCTGATCTAGACAATTCCCCACTGACTCTCCTTGCAGGGATCAATCACCCACAACAGATTGGTTGAATCTGTCGACCTTGTGAGATTTAGAATCACTGTGGAAACAAGTCTCAGGGAATATACCTGAGAGATTATCCACATAAGGTTAATTGAGGTAGGAAGATCCACCATCCCTGGCCTGGGGTTCCAGATTACATGAAAAAGAGAAAGCAAGCCGAGCACCAGCATTCATCTCCCTCTGCTTCTTGACTTCAGAAAGCAGTGTGATCAGTGGGCTGCCACCATGCCTTGCCTGCTGTGATGGAGCGACCTTGTCCTGGAGCGGTAGCTTTTGTCAGAGGCTTTGATGCAGCAGTGAGACAAGTACCTACAGCGCTCTAGTGAGTGTGCAGTGCTATTTCAGAACCTTTCTCATATGATTTCTCTGGATTAGTGGTGACACTCCTATTTCCAGGAGCCAGTATATCTTTGGAAAGATGTCACTTCAAGTCAGTTGCTCATGTTTTCAGTGGATCATGCTGTGTTTTGGATATGACTCTGTCTCCCAAGGATCCGTGTGCTGGAGCTTGGCCCCCAGTGTGATGCTCAAGAGATGGAATCTTTAGGATATGGGCCTGGTAGAAGGAGGCCAGGTCCATACAAGGAATGTCTGCCTCTTTTGGGGAGTGTGTTTTCTTTCTTTCTTTCTTTTTTTTTTTTCTTTTCTTTTCTTTTCTTTTTTTTTTTTTTGAGACAGGGTTTCTCTGTGTAGCCCTGGCTGTCCTGGAACTCACTTTGTAGAGCAGGCTGGCCTCGAACTCAGAAATCTGCCTGCCTCTGCCTCCCAAGTGCTGGGATTAAAGGCGTGTGTCACCACCACCTGGCAGGAGTGTGTTTTCAATTTCACAGGAATACAGAAATTTTTTTTAATACTTGTTGTATTTGTGCGTTTGTGTACATGTTTAGAGGACATTTGGGAATCAGTTCTCTCCTACCATGTGGGTCATGGGGATTGAACTCAGGTCATCAGGCTTGGCTGCACCTATGCCTGCTGAGCCATCTTACTGGCCAGAACACTGTTAAAAGCCTGCCTGACACCCCCTTGACTGCCTTTCCCACCCTTTTCACCTCCCTTGGTATGGCTGCTTTCATTTTGAGTTGTGTATCAGAAGGTGTAATATCAGACTGTGGGACCCCCAGATCTAGGAGCTGCAGAACCTTTCTTTCTTTAGAGTTCTGACCTTGTGCTGTACAGCTAGAGGCTGTTTGTGGGTCTGTTGTTGTTACAGGGTCCTCTGGCTTCCCTAGACAGGTTGGTACCCTTGCACCTGTGGGCAGCCTGTCTATTCTGCGCGGATGTAGCAGAGAGCTGAGAGCACAGTGGCTGCCATTCAGAGCTTACAACAGAGGGGGTTCAGTGACAGGTGCTATTGGAGCACTCATGTACTGCACATAAGTACAGATACCCCTGGAGCTGAAGGTAAGGTGCTGCAGCTGCCTAATGCTGGCTGTGGGAACTGCATCCTCTGCAGGAGCAGTGTGCTCGCTCCTGGTGGCTGAGTGGTTTCTCCAGCTCTCACACTGCTAGCCTATTTATTTATTTATTTATTTATTTATTTATTTATTTATTTATTTATTAATTAATAGAAATAGGATCGCCTAGAGCCCAGACTAGCATTGACTCACTAGCTGACCTTGAACTTCCGATCCTTCTGCCTCTATGATACATCCTATGTGCTGGGATTATATGCATGTACCACCACACCCATTTTTTATGGGTGCTAAGGACCAAACCCAGTGCTTTATGCACACTAGACAACCTTAACAACTCAGCTATATCCCTGTGTTTTTATAAATAGAATTGTATTTAACAGTAGCTATGAATGTTGATGGCTTGCTGTGCCCGGCAGTGGCAGAGCTGAGTAGGCGCAGCGGTATTTTGGATCTATGTGATCTAACATCTGCTGTCCTGTCCTGCCTAGTGTGCCACCCCAGCTACTCTGGACATTTAAGAGATGTCATGTGTCAGACCACATATGGCATGTCCTAGTAATGACTGCTGGCAGGTCCTTGTACTTGAGCATAAGCCATGGCTGCGTCTAAGTGGTCACTTGGTGGCCAGAATTGTGTTCTTCAAGCCTTAGGCTGCTCTACTGTCTTACCTAGCCTGTCATGTGGAGACTCAGTACTTTTCTTTAACCAGTTAGTGTCTCGTGGGAGGATTCTGCACTTTTCCTTTTTTTTTTTTTTTTTCCTTAACTAGTTAAGGTCCTGGGGGGTGGCGGTGGAGGTGGGACGACACTCTGTTCTTCTTCATAACCAGACATTCTTGAACAAGGAACAGCTCTGGCTTTAGGGGTTTGAAAGCACGATCTCCTCAGCTCCTTCACTTTAGAGTTTCTCTGTGACAGGCTTGTCCAGCCTCAGTTTTCACTTTCTAAGTAGGAGCCATGATGCTCTGGTCAGTGAGGGAGAGCTGTTGCCAGAGGAAGCTTAGAGACTCCAGCTGGTAGCCCTCAGAAGAAGAGGAACCTCCCCACCATACTTGTCCATGAGTTCCCTACCTGCTGTGGGGACAGCCCTGGACCTAGGTGCAGCCCGGCTGAGTCTCTGCCCTACCTTTGTATTCACTGCTATTCAGTGTCGGCCATGGGAACTCTCCCACCTACAGCAGGGCTTTTCAGAGAGACGAGGCAAAGAAATGAATCCCTTGATCTAATCACAGAACCTTGTCACCTTCCTTTTGTCCCGTGTCACTAAGGACATCAGAGGTCTGGAGCTGCTCCCCTAGATGCTCACAGCCTCCTGCAGACACTTTCTTTCCCAGTGCTGTCCTGGGAGCACTGGAATGTGCCTGTCTCTCTTGTGGCACACAGTGGTGCCCAGAAAAGGCCCAGAGGGTTCTGTCCTCTCAGGACCACCGCACGTGCAGCAGTGGTCTGCACAGTGTCTGCCAGCGCCTCCCATGGAGCTCCTGGGCACCTGGGAGTCCCACATGCTCTCAAAGGGCTCAGGACTCTAGAGAAACCTCAAGCCCAGCTCAGAGGGACTGATAGAATATATCATAACACCTGTTTAAAACAAGCATATTTAATATATGTTATTCACCAAAAATTGTGGTTTTGGTTTCTACCTCAGACACGCCACCCAAAAGTCTTGAATTGTTAACAACCTGTATCTTCCAATACTATGAAATAATTAATCTCTTACTTAATAAGTAATGTTATCCCAAGGTCATGCAAGACACAATCCAGAGCCCAGGGGCTTCTCAAAGCCCAGGCTGAGACGCACTGCCTCATTAAGTATCAAGAACTCAGTGTGCACACTTTATAGTAGCTGCCCGCTCATAGCCTGCTTCTGCCCAGGGCTGCTGGCGTGTCTCAGGACTGCAGGCCACGCTTCCTGAATGACTGCTTCAGGAAGGTCAGGGGTTTTAACCTGCAGAGTCTAACCTACATTGGTAGCCTGTGTTACCAAGCAAGCAGAAATGTGACCTTTGTCCTGGCTCACTGCTGGTTGTTTCTGGTGGAGACCTGGAGGTGACTGACATGCACTCAAGCTTGGCTGCAGTCTCTACTGTAGTGTCCGTCTGATGAGCTCATGGACTTCAGCTGCACAATGTGTGCTGGAGAGAGCAAATGCTGAGAGCCAGTCTGGACCAGCCCTTTGTGCCCTTCCATGAGCAGTGCTGATGATGGGCTCTGCAGTTGGGGGGAAGGAGGAAGAGGAGAGGAGAGGCGCATGGTGCTTCCCCTGCCTGGTGGTCTTTAGGCTTTTTCATTTTTATTCATTTATTTTTTGAGGCAGGTTGCTTGTCCTAAACTTCTAGACTCTAGATTTTCCCCTCAGCCTCCTAAGAAACTGGGGCCTCTGTCGGCCTGAGCCACCTGTCCCACTGGCCCACTTTGATTTCTGTCACTGGCGATATAGTCTGGTGCAGAACGAGATGCGTACTCTATTGTCCACTTACCTAGTGGTTTAGCTCATTTACCTGTGACGTCTCTGGGCTGTTGCTTTAAATGCATGTAGGAGTGGATTGGACTCAGTTTTCACATGCCTCCAGAGGCTTGAAGAAGAAAGTGCTCTGAGGAACTGTCACCACGGCAGTCACCACCCTTTCCCTGCTGACTCTCTCAAACTGTCTGAGGTTTGTTGGTAGGATTTCCTTCTGAAGGCTATAGAGCCCCCATTAATATTTTAAAGCCAGTGTTGTCCCAGGTCTCTGGCTGGTGATGGGGAGGCTGCATGCACAGGGAGTGCCTGTGCCGGAGGGGTAAGCGTGTGCTGCCATTCATGCAGATGAATGCATAAATGCAGGGAAGACAGGCAGGGAGATCACACTGTTTGCCAAAAACCCCTCCCTCAGCTTCTGCACCGCAGTGAGGAGCAGGATGTGGGAAGGTGTTAGGCCTGAGGCTTTCTTTACAGAGGCAAAGACTTAAAGAAGCTGTTCTGGGCCTGTAAGATGATACTGGCAGTCACCAGCAAGAACTATGATGGCAGCAGGGCAGAAGCTGGGCTCCTCTTTCAATTACTGTGGAGTGTAGGAGAGAGCTTGGTGCTGAGGGAAACGGCCTTGGGCTTGAGACGTGACTCCTCCACTTACAGGCTGTGTCTGGCTAGCCTTCACCAGGCCAGATGGCTCCTCCCAGACACGTCACTGACAGTATGGCTTTCTACTCAAAGGAGCCTGTGAGATAAAGCAGAAGAAATGGCAGTGCCTGCATCACTTCTTAGCCAGTGACAATCAAGGTGGTTCTTACTGGTTTTGGATAGTTTCAAAACTATCAAAGGAAGTAAGCTGGGGATAGGTCTGATCTGTCACTGGCCTTCTTGGAAGTTTTGTTTTAAAATTTGAATTAAAAGTTATTTCTACAATTGGGGGATGGGGTGCAGTATGCACATACATGCAGAGTCTGAGGTCCAGAAGATGAGCCCAAGTCCCCTGGAATTGGAGTTGTGAGCCAACCAATGTAGGTACTGGGAACCAAGCCTGAGTCCTCTGCAAGAGCAGATATGCTTTTAACAGCAGAGCCACTTTCCCACCCACCCCCTTTTGGAAGTAATTTGTAATTGGTTGACAACTTCACACATGTTTATAGTATATTTTGATTACATTTTCCACCCCTTTATCACCCTCCCACTCCTTCTGAAACCCTTAACACTTCCCCCTCCTTTCATGCCGTTTATTTTTTTAACAACTTTTTTCACGTGTGTGTATATACATGAGCACATATATGTGCATGTGCTTGGATAGTCATGAAGGTCAGCAGATACCTTTCTTGAATCTATCCTCTCTTTTCCTATGTGGATCCCAGAGATGGGGTCAGATTGGGGTTTGGCAGCAATCACCTTTACCTACTGAGCCATCTTACTGGCCCTTAATTTTTATTTTATTATTTGTGTGTATGCACATGTGTGCATGAATATGCAATAGAGTGGGGGAACATGTGAGCCATAGAGCTCCAGGTGGAGGTCACGGGGGCACTATTAAGGAGTTGATTTCCATCTCATTCCATGGGTTCGGGGATTGAACTGAAGCCACTGGTTACCTCCTGAACCTTCTCCCCAGTCCCCAGCCAAGTTTAAGGCTTGCCTAGTGTGGCGTGCTTGGTTATTTCCAGGGTTATGGGCGGCTCACCAGCAGCTGCCGTTGCCTGGTGAGAAGTGGCTCCTGCTCCCCTCCCCAAGTAGTTGACACCTACTCTTTGGTCTTCGTGGTCACCATGACTGGGTAGGAGGTGGCAGTCTGGGGAAGGACAGCAGCACCTCCCATGTGCATTGGCAGGAAGAAGGGAGCCCTGCCAAATTGCAGGCTCCACTGTGGCCTGTCTCCATGAGGGGGGAGAAGAGAGCCTGTGCCCTCCCTGGGGAGCTCTGGAGCTATAGCCATGTTGCTTAGTCCCTCCCAGCTGGGCTGGGGCTAGATTCCAGAAGAGTCCTTCAATTTATGCCAGGTGGAAGTAACACACGACATTAATCCCAACACAGGCAGAGGCAGGCAGGTCTCTAAGTTCAGAGGCCAGCCTGATCTACAGACCCAAGTTCTAAGACAGCCAGGATTACACAGAGAAACCCTGTCTTAAAAACAAGCAAAATACTTGAACTAACGAAGCTCCGGCCCACTCTAGTGTTCACTCAAGAGCATCCTCTGTCCTAACAAGGCTTCCCTCCAGATGAGGAAGCCGGGGCCAGAAGGAGGATGCGTGGGCCAGGAGCAGGCGTGTGGAGTCACAGTGCTGTGACTGAGGGCTCCTGGCTCCCAGTCACAGTGTTTTCTTCTTGCCTGCTTGTTCTTTGACCATATTTGCTGCTCCAGCGTGGCATGGTCAGAAATAGCCAGCCAAGCCTCCTCAAGCTTGCACTCCCATGAGACCCCAGCTCCCTGTGGTCTAGGGAACAGCAAGCTGTCAGCTTCCTAGACTCTTGGGGAGTCTTTGGAAGAGTAGAAGGGGTCTACTCTTCCAAGTAGTAGAAGCTTGGAATTCCAGGCTGTGACCCTCTCCCGGCTGCTTTTCTTGTGATGCTGGGAGACTTCACCTTGTGGCTCCTCCTCTGCTCATCAGTTCCATGTGGCAGGCAGCACTGTTTCCAGGAGAGCCTGGGCATGCTGGTAGTCCCAGGTTCACATTTGTTCCAGTATTACTAGAGTCTGGCGTTCTACCAGTCACAGTGGCTATCTTGGATGCAGGCTAGCTCCGTATAATCCTGACAGGATTCTGATAATACCGTAAGGGCATCCAGGTGCTGAGTGTGAGCCGTTTGCTGCCTGTCTTGTCCTGCTAGCTGTCCCAGTAGCCCTAAGGCTAAATGTTACTGTTCCTGCCTTAACAGATGAACAAACTGAAGTTCAGACCAAGAGGGCAGGCGATTTGCTTACTATCACGTGTGTAACAGGCAGCAGCATTGAGGTTTGAACCCTGGCCATACAGCTGCGCCGGGTCTGTACTGTTGAGTGTTCCCCTTTCCTCTTTCAGCGCCAATACATGCTCGCAGGGCAGAGTGTGTCAGGGATGACCAGAAAGAACTAATTAACAGGACAGTAGCTCAGGGGTCCATTCCCCAACCCTACTCCCCAGAGCAGGAAAGCCCAGCCAGGGGCTGAGAGGCTTCATCCCTGCCAGCCGCAGTGCTAAGCAATGTCATGGAATTAGCAATGACATCATGATTTAGGGAATGGCCTAGAGCTCTTCACATTCTCTAAGACCCGTTTGTCATCCCTTGGAGTGCTGGGTAGCATGATGCTGTTCTATAGTGGACCCTTCTGGTGTGAGGCACACTGGCTCAATTACAGAGCTGCTTGTCACCTACCTCCCTTCAGAAATCAGAAAATGCCTGTGTAGCCTGGAGGTATGACATCATGGCCTGTGGTGCTGGGGGGTGTCCATATGTAACTTTCTGCTCTTACTCCCTGTAATTAGCCCACTAAGACCTGCAGGGCCTTAGCCCCTCCTCACTGTGCTGTCTGCTTCCTCAGTCTCTTCATGGTTCCCTGTAGGACTCCTTAGTCTTTGCCCTTTGCAACCAGCCAGTGTCTGGGTGAACATGCTGCTTGCTGCCCTGACCTTAGTAACAGCCTAAGAGTCCCATGGGCCTTACTATTGGTTTCTTTGTTAAAACTCCCTGGGGCCCTTAGAATCAGTAAAGACAAGTTCACAGTCTTGTGTCCTCACCTTGATTTACTTACTCTCTGTCCCTGTCGCCAGCCTCCCCAAGGTCCAGCGTGCTGAGGCCTCTCCTGCCTGTTCATGAGGCTGTCCCACAGGAAGGGAGAGAATTAGTGGTTGCCCTGGATGACAGGCTGTAGTACCCTCCAGCCCTGGCTGGCTCTGCCACAGACTGTGGTGAGAGCAGGCCCTGTCATGGAAGCAGGAGACGGAGGGCTGTGCGTGTGGGTGGAGCCCAAGGCCTGGGACACTCTGACTCACCTAGTATGTCTCAAATGTAGCATCTGTCCTTAGTAGCACCCTTCCCAACCTCTAAGTGGGGTGTTCCTGACAGCAGGGAGGAGGAGGACCTGCCCAGAGCACTGCTTGTACCCGATGCCTGGTGCAGGTCAGAACTCGCTCACTTACTATTGATGGATGAACAGAGGGTGGGAACCAGAGAGTTTAATGTTAAAAAACAGCAGCAACAAACAAACAATGTGATTCTCGGAGATGTAGAGAGATGAGAGTGTTGGGCCATCTGCCAGTGGTTACCCCATGCTTGCTGGGTATATGTACTTGTTCCTGTTGCTCGTATGAACACACACACACACACACACACACACACACACACAGTGTGTCTCTGGACTTTAGAACTCTCAGAAGGCCTCTGGCAGAACTCTAGTTGATAATCACCTTGCTAACTTAGGATTTCTGGAATTTCTGTGGGCCTCCTAAGCTTGATTGCACCCCCCCCCCACCACTAATCATGAGCCAGAGGGAGAGGAAGAGGGAATTTGAATGTCTGCCACCCACAGTCCCATTCTTAAACTGAATCAGTAATTGAATGCTATTAAGCAAAATTAATTTGCCTCCTGCAGGAAGGCTATGATGAATGAAAGGGTTGCTAATCGGGGAGGGAGCCAGGCTTCCCTCTATGGTCATCAATATTTCATAGCCATAGGCAGTACCAGGAAGCTGCATGTCCTGGTTTAGCTGACCTTGAGTGTTCTTTGAAGGTAGGGCTTCAGTCAGAGGACTATGAAGCACATAAGGGAATGGAATGCACCTGAGAGCTGATTGAATTTGCACTGTGGGAGGGCCTCAGGACTCTAGGCCAGCCTGCTACTGATTCTGGTTAGGGGGCAACTGTCCGTCTCAGCTGCAGTGTAGGGCTGGACAGTTAGCCCTGGCCCTTGTCTATACTGAGACCCCAACCATAGCATCAATTTCTGCTCATAGCTGCCCATCTCCGAGTGAGGGGCTGCTCCAAACAGTTGAGAGACTGATTGCACTGTGCCACTGGCCAGGTATTCAACCTGCTCCATTTCTTCTGCTTGTGGCATGAGGGGGGAGGGCATATAGATGAGATAGATGTTAAAAACTGAGGAAGTGCCGGGCGGTGGTGCCGCACGCCTTTAATCCCAGCACTTGGGAGGCAGAGGCAGGCGGATTTCTGAGTTCGAGGCCAGCCTGGTCTACAGAGTGAGTTCCAGGACAGCCCGGGCTATACAGAGAAACCCTGTCTCGAAAAACCAAAAAAAAAAAAAAAAAAAAACTGAGGAAGTTTCAGGCATGATGTCTCCAAAAGGATGGCTGGGAGTTAGGGGCAGGACAGAGGGACAGTGAGTACATGAAGAAAAGAAGTTAACGTGCTTTTCATTCTCTTCTTTGTAGCTGCCATTAACTTAGCAAAGCTGAAGCTTTTCAGACATTACTACGTCTTGGTGAGTAAAAAACCAACCAACCAAACCAAACAAACAAAAGCCCTAAAACTGTAAATAAGATCAGTGAGCTGACCTGGTGACAGCAGCAGCCACTGTGCCTGGACCTGTCAGCTGCCTCACAACCTCACGTCACTTCTCTAAAAGTGGGAATGAAAACTCTGGGTTGCTTTGAGCCTGTTAGAAGTGGTTTTAATTGCTTAGAAAAGTAGCAGGTGCACTCCACATGCAGGAGCCGTGGAATGGCTCAGACCCCTGTATGGAAACCAGTGTAGTGTTTGATCCCCAAGGGCCCCTCTAGGCCTAGGCCAGACCCAGCCATTCCTAGCTTGCCTTTTCTGCCCACTTAGGAATGTGGGTGCACCCTTGTGCTCTCTGCAGGCCCCCACAGAGCGGTACTGATTCTTCACCAATCTCTCCAGTTGCCAGGCAGGAAACTTAGTTTTGTTTTAGGGATATGTCCCTTAAAAACAGGAAATTGAGGATGGTTTTGTTTTGGGATTTTTGGTTTTGGTTTTTTGTTTAAGAGAGGGTCTTATTGTGTAGCCCCAGCTAACCTCAACCCTTTGCTCCTGCCTCCCAAGTGCTGGGATTAAAAGCACGCACCACTGCATCCAGCAAGTCAGTGATGGACACAAATTCCTGTGGTGTGAGCACAGAGTGTAATCTCCCAGTGTTTCCTTGACTCCCACAGGAAGCTTGACAACTCTGCCCAAGCAAACAGACGTTCAGATGTTGGAGGCAGCAGCAGAAAAGCAGGGCAGACCTCCATCGGGCTGGTGTTCTTGTGTCTGCTTGCACTCTTTCTCAGATTGACTGTTCTGTTGACGTGGGCTTTGTAGCATCATCACAAAGTGTCACAGAGTATTTCCTGATGCTTATGATGATACAGAGGAGACCCCAGCCTGGTCTAGTGTTCTGTGTGATCTCCGGGCCAGCTTACTGAGGCCTTGTCACAGCGTGGCCAGAGGAAGGTGTTTGCAGATTAGAGTGTGTGATTTGGTATGTCCTGGAGTGTGGGACTTAGCTGCTCACTGTACCTGTGTGTCCCCATATGACCATTTTGCTGTAGCTGCTAGGAACTGCCCCAAGCCTGGGGGTGAAAAGGAGTGCCCTTAGAGACTGAAACAGAGGCCCTGAAAGTGGGTGGTGAGAAACAGAACAGCCATATGAAAGGAGCTAGCCGCCGGGCTGTGGTGGCGCACGCCTTTAATCCCAGCACTTGGGAGACAGAGGCAGGTGGATTTCTGAGTTCGAGGCCAGCCTGCTCTACAGAGTGTGTTCCAGGACAGCCAGGGCTACACAGAGAAACCCTGTCTCGAAAAAAACAAAAAAGAAAGAAGAAAGAAAGAAAGAAGAAGAAAAGGAAAGGAGGAAGGAAGGAAGGAAGGAAGGAAGGAAGGAAGGAAGAAAGAAAGAGAAAGGAAAAGAAAGGAGCTAGCCTCCTAGGGTGGGTGTGGTCGGTGTCTTAGCCACCATGAGTGAGACTTGCATAACAGAGCACCTGCTTTCCTGTTGACTTGGTAACCAGGGCTGTGGACCACATCTATTCTCGGTGACTGTCTCCTGCTTTGCAGCTAATCAGTGGCAAAATGTGCGCTCTGATCTCCACTTTCCTTCTTTCTGTAGATCGTGTGCTACATCTACTTCACCAGGATCATTGCCTTTCTCCTCAAGTTTGCTGTTCCATTCCAGTGGAAGTGGCTCTACCAGGTCTGCTGCTCTTGGGGGACAGTTTGGAGAATTTATGTCTGAGAAGCACATTTGAGGTGTGGCTTGACTGTGACCTGCCTGGGAGTGACTGCTGCAGCCGTCTGTCTCTTCTGCTCTCCACATACGATATTCTGTGTGCCCAGAAGAGCTGCTGGGCTACATGATAAATCCAGATGTAATTGCATTATTGATTAGTTCTGAGTCTTTGAAGAGAAAAGCTTCAAGCAGAGAGAGTGAGATTTGTCCTGTGTAATTAGAACTTATCCACCTTTGCCTTCAGCCAAAGAGCTTGAGTGGTTCTCAGTCCAGTCCTTCTTGCTTCAAGGGTTTGCTTTTGTTTTTATTTTTGTAGTTTTGGACCCAAAATTATAAAATATATATATTTGATCATTATTTTTATTATAACTATAAACTATCTTTGTAAGATACTAGAGCTGGTCACCGAGGCTGCATTCGAACCTTTGTTCTTGGGCTAGATGACTCAAAGGTCAAGGGCACTTGCTGTTCTTCCAGAGGACTAGAGTTTAGTTTCCAGCCAGCTCCAGGGGAGCCAGCCTCTTCTGCCCTGTGCATCCGAGTGGTCAAAACATATAGACAAACGTACTTACACATAAAGAAAAATAAAGTAAAAGTCTTTTTTTTTTAATAGGCAGGATTAATTTACTAGAGTCCCTATCCTGTGCCTCTTGTTCTTGGGCTGAAGAGATGGCTCAGCTGGTAAAGGTACCTGCTGACCTGGTGACCTGAGTTGGATCTTTATATAGTTGGATCCTCAGGACCCACATGGTAGGAGAAATTACACTCCCATAAGTTAGTTGTCCTCTGACCTCAACATTCAACTGCACAGTGCACACAACACAGACACAGACACACACAGACACACACACACACTCTAACAAAAAAGGAAGAACAACAGGACGGAGAAGGTATAAAATGAACCAGTGTGGTGGCACACACTAATCCAGCATTTGGGAAGCTGACACAGAAGGTGGTAAGTTCAAGGCCAGCCTAGGTTTCACAGCAAGACACTCTCAACATTAAAAAAAAAAAAAAACCAGTGGGTTCCCATGGAGACAGCTCAGTGTCTGCTCTGGCCACTCTTGGCGTAGACCTGAGGAAGCGCTCAGGAGCACTGGGCTGCGGCATTGCTAGAAACCGTGTGGAGACCAAGAGAGGCATGAGCTTGTGTTCTCTTGCTTTCTGAAGAGTGGTGTTGCTAATCCTTTTGTTTTTAATTTGCAGCTGCTGGATGAAACAGCTACACTGGTGTTCTTTGTCCTGACGGGGTATAAATTTCGCCCAGCTTCAGATAACCCTTACCTGCAGCTCTCTCAAGAAGAAGATGACCTGGAGATGGAGTCCGTGTGAGCTGCCCCTCCCTTCCTTCCTCCCTCCCTCTGCTGAACTGAAAGGCATGGTCTGCAGGCCCCCTGCTCTCAGCATCCTGCAGCCTGGAGGTGGTCCCTCTATTTTTAGTAGAAGGATTCGGACACCGGAGCCCTGGTGTGCTTAGCTTAGTTTGAAGTGCAGTGTCTGCCAGCCATTGCTCAGTCTTGCAGGGGAAATCAGAACTCACCATCCTGTTACGTATCATTGGAGCAGCTCCCAGTGACCCAGTGGCAAGAGCTGGGAAGTATTCTGGCCCAGTTTATAAATGGGCTATCTGGCTTCGAGCATTTCTACTGGTATTTGAAAATGCCATCTTCTGGGTCACCATAGGTTGACAGCAGACAGTCCCTCCAACCTGCCTCTGAGTGACAGGGTTAGGGTTAGGTTCAGGAAAGGCAGCTGTTTTCCAGATGGATCATGACCTGTCTGCAGCTCTGACTCCGATGAGCTGAGCTGTGTGTGTGATGGCCTCCTCAGGCCGCAACTCCCACTGCACTACACTTTCGCCTTTCTCCTCTCCACAACTCAGAGGGTGAGTGTAGCCCAGGCTGGGCTGTCAGGCACATCAGGCCTCATAGAGCAGCCCTTGGTGCTGGCTCCCCACTAGGGCAGTGAGTGTAAGGTAGATCCCGGGATGGGCCCCGAGCAAGTCTCATTCCCTGTGCAGCAGTACCATTTCCACACAGGAAGCCTCCAACTGTATCTTACCAGAGGGAGCAGTCACTGCAGGTGGCTATGGAAAGAGGTCCAGACACATGTCAACTGGTGGTCTCCCTACCTTCCCTGCAAGGTGCCAGCAGTGGGCTTTGTGACTGGGTCACCGCACCCTCCGCTGAGCTGAGCTGTGTGGTGCTTCTATGGGAGCTGTGTCCCCGTGTTCCATCATGCCTTGGAAAGAGGATGTGTGTGTCTCATGGCAGTGATTTATTTTTTGAGACAGGGTCTCACTATGTAGCCCTGGATGGCCTGGAACTCTTTATATAGATCAGGCTGCCCTTAAACTCTCAGAGATACACCTGTCTCTCTCCTGAGTGCTGAGATTAAAAGTGAGCCACTAGTGAAGCTCTGAAGAGTGGGAAGATGAATAAACCCCCATGGGCCTGCCGCCTGCCAGTGTTGCCCTTCTGTAGTGAGCAGTGGGCTCTCAGACAGGTGAATGGTGCAGCATCTGGGGCTATAGAGTGCCTTCTTGATGGCACCTCTCAATCCTCCAGAAATAACTTGTCCCAGAGGCAAGCAGAGCCTGGCCTCAGAAGGTCTTTAACTCTGTAAAGCACCAACCATATTGGATGTTTGTCTTCTGTAAAAGCAACTAGGTCTGGTCCTACCACAGAAGACACTCCAGCATGTGCAAAAACTCTGTCTGTACCCTCTGCCCTTCTTCCACACCCTCAGAGCAAGTCCACAGCTTTTCTGACAAACCCTGAGGGTGGCTAGCCCTTGGGTGTCCACACCCCAGGCCATTCCCTTATCTGTGCTCCTCTGGTTAACCAACATCAGAGAGCATCTTCCATCCTTGTGCTGGCCCTGCTTGCCTCTGGAGCCTGTGTGGCTGTCATATAGCTTTCTGTTCAGCCTGGGGAAGAAGTAACAGGGGCTTGCTTTCCCTTCCTGTTTCTTTTACATCTCTCCTTGAGCCTACCAATTTTGGTTGCAAACTTTATTGTAAAACAAAATCAGTAAATTGAAAAGTATTGGGAGATGGTTCACCAACTGACCAGCCTTGATAGTATCTGCCATGCTGCACACTCTTACTATTTGATTGTTTCTGACCTGGGTAGTAGGGAGGGCAGAAAGGGCTTTAAGTCTCCCCAGGCTCCTATTCCATAGGGGAGACAGAATCAGATGCCCGGGATTGTCTTACCAAGACCTTTCTCACAGTGCAATCCTCCAAGTATGCATTAGACAATGAGACAGATGCAGGTGGGAAGCTTCAGCCAAGCTGAATGAAGAACTGTATCCATCTATACTTTGGGTTCTGGGAGATGTGGGGCTCTGTCATGAAGGCAGTGTGGGTCTCCAGCACCTTTCTGTCCTTGGACACTATTAGCTGGCCCTGTGGGCCATGCTGCTCAGGCCTGCATAGGAGCTGTGGCCCCCAAGAGGTGTCACTTCCCACCTGTGATCTGGGAGGCTCCAGAGCCTGTCACTGGATCCACAGAGCTGCAACCCCTCTCTGTCCCAGTGGCCAGCACTTACCTGAGCTTTCTAGAGTTCCTTCCTGCACATGGCTGTGGGAACAGGCTGGCGACTGTGGCATAGGCTGTTGGGCAGATGTTGTCTTTGCATGGAAATAGAACATGTGGGGCAGTGTTTGTAGCCTGATGGAGCTACCTTCCATGACTAGGCCACCCTGCTTGTCCTCAGAGGGTGTTTGAGCATCGCATGGGCCCAGACTTGGGTCTCAGTTATCTGTCGTGGTACCGCTGCCCTAGTCTGTGGGCTGCTCTCTTGCCTTGCCTTCTCTTTTGTACACATTCTCAGGGTTGCAGGATCACCCTAGAGTGCTTGTGAAGTCTGAGCTCTATTGCTGCTCAGAGGGAAGCCGCAGCCACCAAGGGGTTGAGAGCAGCACACCCCAGCAGTGCAGGTGGGCACAGAGCTCGGAAGCCTTAGAGAAAGATGACACTAAGCTGGCCAGCTAGGGGAGGGGCAGGAAGAGGGTGGGTGGGGTAGTTGTGAAAAGAGCTGATCCAGGCAGCAGCAGCATGGAGGAGAACCTAAGGGCTTCTTGGAATGGCTCGGGGGCAGCAGACTGTGAGGAGGTAGTGTTAACTGTCCATAGGAGGCTGAGTTTTGAACACCAAGCCTGCGGTTCTGTCCTGTGCCCTGGGAATGACCATGTCTGCCCCACTAGTTATCTTTCTTTCCTGAATGTCCTGTAACCATGATGTTGACATGAGTGTGGCCTAAAGTCTCTGGCCACTGCGGTGAAAGAGAAACCAAGAGGACAGCTTGGTCAGGCTCATGGGGAACCTTCTTTTTCCTCATGGTGGCTCTGGAAGGTCATGTGACCTGGCCAGCAGCACATGGCTGGTGGAGGAAGGCCAGGTTCCCACCTTGGTCTAGAGTCCCCTACTGTAGGGTTCTGGGTCACCTGACACTTTGGCTTTTCTTTCTCAGAGTGACGAACATCAGGCGTGATGGAGAATATGAAGAAAGTGAAGAGAGTGAGCAATGGCGCTGTGGAGCCCCAGGGCAGCTGGGAAGGCACTGCATGACAGCGGCTGAGGACGGCTGTCAAGGAAACTAGCTTATTCCTAGCCCTGTCAGTGAGCAAGAGTGTTCCCGACAGAACAATGGCATCTCCCAACAGTGACAGCCCGGCACTCAGCGCTCATGGCCCAGCCGAGTGCCATGGACACACACTTTTGTACTCTTAGGGATCTGGACTGCGGTGGGCTACAGGCAGCTAGGACCACCCTCAGTGAGGGTGGGAGGCTTAGAGAGGAGTAAAGACTGTCTACCTGATTTACCTTGCTAATTGGGAGCCTGGGTCTCTGCATGGGAGCCCCAGTGGCTGCTGCTCAGAAAGGCTGTGGGGGGTGTCTCGGGTCTGCCCTGGTCCCAGTGCTTGGAGGCTGGGGAGGATGTCACTCACCGCTTGGCCTAGCATTTATAAGGCTTTGGGTTCAATTCCTAGTACCAGGGTCAGGGGAAAAAGAAGTTACTTTGGGAACTAGTCAGATATCTACCAAGGATATAAAGAAGAGAAAGAGATTGTCGGCCTTTGGGAACAAGAGCAACAGAAATGAATGAAACTCTTTTAGAAAGCCAAATAACCACCCTAGGTAGCCTGAAACATCTGTCCAGGGCAACTGGTCCCCAAGCACCACTCGAAATGTCCCCGCCCCTGATAGGACCTATAAAAGTGGTGCTAGAGGCCCGCTGGGAGGACCCAGTACATGGCTGGCTGAAGGGGAGAAGAGCCTTGGAGCTTCAGAAGTGTTCTCCAGCTGGCTCTCCTGACTCCATCCCCTGCCTGCCCAGGGCAGCCGCCTGCCTTCCTCTCCTTCCCTGTGTCTGCTGATCCGAATCTGAGAAAAAGGGATTTTCCTGAAGGAGCAGCTGAGGCCAGAAAAGATAGTGTCTAAACGAACACTTAGGTAAGCGCCCTTCTGCAGCTCGGACGAGTCAGGCAGAACCTCTGAGCCTCACCTACATAGTCCAGGCATGCATGGAGGGAGTGTGTTTGAGCCACTCAGACTCAGAGACCTGAGACAGGCAGATCTGCTCAGAGCTTGGGCAGAAATACCAGCGGCTGCCCGCAGAAGGCACCAGCTCGGCACCTCAGAGCTGCTTAGTGCCCAGAACTTGTAGGTGAGTTGCACCTTCAAGGAACAAGCACTTCCTGGGGTGAGTTACTCTACCTCCCAGTGCAGAAGACAAGATCTCTGGCCTGAAGACAGTGTGTCTGTCTCCACACCGCCAACCCCAAGTCCATGCCCTAAGCTACCAGTGAGAAGCTGCTGCTTCTGCTGTCCTAGCAGGTCCACCCCTACCACAGGAGTTCCATCTTGAGAAAGGTAGACAGGCCTGAAGGATCCAGTTAAGGGACCTTTTTCTCTTATTTGTTTGTTTGTTTTGTTTGTACTTGTTTATAGAGTATGTGGTGGGAAGGGAGTTGTCGAGGAGATGGGTGTTAAATGCTTTGTCTTCTGCACATAAGCAGTCCTCCAGCACCACAGTGGTGCCGGCTAAGCCACAGCCTGCCTCAGGGCAGGGCTTTATGGAAGGGGCTCATTTCACCTGCTGTGAAGGAGAGCAGAGGGACTGTGTACAACCCCGCCCACAGAGCTCTCTGGGTGCACAGGCAAGGGATGTGCTATAGCAGTGTCCCTCCCAGGTCCCGCCCTGTGACTGGGGGTGGGAAGACTGGCCTGGTGCCCAGGCTGTGGGAAGCAAAACTTCAGCCCTTCATCTTGCACTGTAAGTGTATCTCATCTCCATCACTTGAGAGCTGTGAGCCAGCATCCCGCAGTGTCCTTGGGTAGAGGAGTCTGATTGGAGTCCAGCCGCCCCAGCTCATGAGCTGCCCTCAGCAGCCTCGAGTCTTAGCCTACCCGGCTCCACATAACTGTGTTTGAATGGTGAAGCCCTTGTGTTGGAGGCTGAGCAAAAATGGGGTGTGCATTGCACTGCCACTGTGGTATTAATAGCTCTGTTCTGTGCCCCCACCCCACCCTGCTTCTACCTGCGTGAGGTATCTATACTTTTTTTGAGAATGCTATGGACTAGAAGCTGTGGGCTGTGACATTTAATAAAGTGTGGATTTTGCTAGATAATTATTTCTTGGACAACAGGACAAGTGTTCAGCTCTGTATTCTGGCTCTTAACAGGACTCAGCCTCTCGTGTTTGAATAGCAGAGCATAGTCTACTGATGAACCTGACTGGGGTTCCTTCTCTCTAGAGGACGGCTCACTCCAGGGTCAACAACCCTGCCTCACATCAGGCCTGAGTCTTCAGTTTTCCTTCAAAACCACTTTGGAGTAAAATACCTGTGTCCCCACTCTCCAGGCCCAGTCTGCGCGCCAGCCAGGGCCGCCCTGAAGTGCTCGCAGGATTTCTGCTCCTCTTGGTCCTTCAGTCTTCCTCTCACTCCTTCCTTTCCTCCCCCTCCTTTCTCTCTCGCTCCCCACACTCCCTCCTGCTTTGCCGCTGACTCCCTTGGCCCTCTCTGGAATGCTCAGCTGCAGGCTGGTGCACTGCGGCATGGTCTGCCTGCAGCTGCATGCAGAATGTATTTTCTAAACCAGGGAGCATTTTATCAAGACTGCCAACTATGCAAACTAATGCTGTGTATTGCTGCTTTGCACCACGTGGTGATCTCCGCACACAGCAATGCTTGTCTGGCCCTTGGAATGGAATCTAAAGCCAGTTTTTGCAGAAGGGGAAGCCCATCAACGATCCCTGTGTCCATTCTCGTGGCCTCTGGCCACCTCCCACATCCCAAAGCATGTTCCTTGAGGAAGCATTAGTCTGATGAGGTTGCTGGCCCAGTTCCACATGCCCAGGAGGACAACCTCATTCTGCCAAGCTACTGATCCTCAAAGGAAGACTGTAGCCCACCACCTAGCCTGGCTTCCATACTCCATCACCCACCTGAGTTCACGTACTGAGCTGCCCTGGGCCTCAGCACATCACCATGTGCTCCTCGGGGGCCTGCCCTGGCCACTGCTGCTGCCTTTGCTCTCTAGGGTTCCATGAGGACTTTATTTGCTCTCTCGGCTGTTTAGAGCAGGCCAGTGTTCTCAAAGATCTGCCTTTTACTCCTTCTTTCCTGAGGCTGCCCTGGCAAGATTCTGTAAAAAACATTCACAGTAGTCTTATATCTGTATCACCTAGAATGTGCTCACAGGTCACAGGCTAAGGAGTCTCCTAGTTCCTCTGGGGCCTCGTCTGTCCTGTAGAGGTGTGTCTGTTTCATGTTTGAAAAGTATTATACATTTGAGTAACCCTCTCTGCCTGGCCAGGGACCACCTGCCAGCTTAAGAGACCGCACTGGGGACAGAACAAGCTTGGGAGCAGATGTGATCATGACTGGCGTGTCAGGACCTTGTATACTTTTGACCACAGGGAGACTTGATACTGGCCCGTGGGGAAGGCACACAGGTTCCTGGTGTGTCCGTAAAGAGGAGAGTGAGACAGACTCACTTCTGAGACAGGATGCTCCT
The DNA here is from genome assembly GCA_021653895.1 of Mastomys natalensis. Classification (NCBI taxonomy): domain Eukaryota; kingdom Metazoa; phylum Chordata; class Mammalia; order Rodentia; family Muridae; genus Mastomys; species Mastomys natalensis. The sequence goes on from JAJTUV010000085.1 coordinate 2,383,173, forward strand.
TTGGAGTTGACGTGCAGTGGATGGGAAGCTGCAGGACCAGCCTTCCTAGCATCCAGGCACTGTTTCCTTCTGTCCACATAGAGGAACTCTTCAGTCCCTAAACAGCACTTCTAGGACCCAAATAATTGTCAGACTAAACCCAGAGGTTTTACCTGCAGGAGGTCTTCTGGGCCTGTATGCCTTACTCGGGTTGGGGTGCAGGGGTTGGGGACCCCTTAGTAATTTTTACCATTAATCATTGAAATATTTGCAAGCATGGGATGTGGATGTGCTCAGGCTTGGTGGGCTGGCCGCTGTATGGAGGCATTTCACTGCAACGCACATGTGCCCAATAAAGATTCCATGTGGAAACCTGTGTCTGGTCCTAGGGAAGGAAGCCCAGGTACTGCCTGTCTACCTCCTCAAAATGCAGTGCTTCTCACCTTTCCTAACACCGTGACCCTTTCATACAGTTCCTCATGTTGTGGTGACCCCAAACCAGAGAATTACCTTTGTGGCTACTTTATAACTGTAGTTTTGATACTGTTGGGAATTGTAATGTAAATATCTGATGTACAGATGATCTTAGGCAATCTCTGTGAAAGGGTCATTTGATCCCCAAAGAGGTTGTGACCCACAGGTTGAGAACTTCGGTAATTCCTTGTTATCTGTGCTAATTAAATCAGCTGGCTGCCTGCCACCCGCTCTCACTGACAGTAGCCCTACCTGGCAAAGCCTTACCTACCAGGCCTGTGGTACCAGTGCAGACTGCTGATGTACAGCCACAGGAGATGCAGGTCAGGATCCAGTTCCAGTTCTGCTGCCACCTCGGGATGTGACAGCAGGTATCCAGGGCTAAGCCCACACTGAAACAGGCTTCCTGGTTATCAGTAGGGTTATCATCCCTGTGGGAATCAGACATTCAGGTCAGCACATCTCTGACCCCTTCACTAGTAATGTTTTAGGTTGACAGCACTTCCGTACAGGAAAAGTGCATCTTTGAATACAGCTCTGGGCTGGAGAAGTGGCTCTGCGGGGAATTGCCAGCCACACAAGCATGGCACATTGAGTTTGGATCCTCAGCACCCACTAAAAGCCAGCTGTGGTGGTGCCTGCCTGTAAGCCTCACATGTGGGGCGCAGGAGGATCCCCAAAGCTTGTTGGCCAGCCATTCTAGCTGTCAGCGTCCCCTGGGTCCTGTGAGAGTGCGGTGCTGAGGCCCCACCCCAGGTAGAATGTTCATATCCCATTCCCATTGTCCAGCCTTTTGGAGCCGACTACACTGCCTGACTACAGACGCCTTATCTGGTCACAGATGAATGCTCCAGGGGGAGTGGCTATTCAGGGAGCCTGCTGGTTGTGTGACTTGTCCATCCAAAGACTGGTCTTTGCAGACCATGGAACCTGAAGAAAGCTATGTCATACTGCCCCTGTGCCACTCAGTCAGCAGCCAAGCGAGTGGAGTCCAGCCCGGCATGAGCGGGAACTCTGGCTTCTACTGCGTAGCTGTAGTAATGTTAAACATGCCTTGTGCTCTACAAAGCCTTAGAGTGTGTGCCTGTTGGCTAACAATGTCATGTTTGCTCCATGGTGCCTCCGCTATAACCCTTGTCAGTGACTTTGGGTTTGTAAAGGTGTCTACAGCAAAGGATGGGACAGAGTCTTTAAGATTCCAGGAGAGAGTGCTGAGGCAGGGGCAACAAAGAATGACAGAGAAGTGACCCTGGGGTTAAGAAACCTAGCCATTCTAATTTCTAGGAGTACCAAGGGCCCCTTAGGGTCCAGAGTTTGTGATTGGCTCTGGAGGTCGTGCGTGGGGCTGAGACTGTGCCTCTTACCAGTGCCAGGCGGGGTCGATGAGACTGTCTTCAGCGATGCTTTGACAACATCTCCGATGAGGACTTTTAATCCAGGGGTAGTGTCTAGCTGGGACTTGAACCAGTGTATCTGCAGGTCTGTGACTGATTAAGTGTCATAATGACCAGGGCAGAGGTGGAGGGAAGAAGCCAGCTTAAATGGAGCCCTTGGCTGTTCCCCATTGCTTCCCGGAGCCACTCAGCTAGGAATGCTGCTACTGGGCTGTCTGGAAACTCTGACTCCACAGACCCAGTTTGGCACTAGGAAAACAGGAGCCTGCTCTCTGACCACAGGTTCACATTCTGAGGCCAAGAGACCTACCTTACCCACTGCTCCTACATATGGAAGGAACACTAGAGCCCCATTTACTAAGTTCGGTACATACTAAGCTCTAGCACTGGCCTCAGCCTTCGAATTTAAGAGTATAGATGGCTCAGTGGTTAGGAGCACTGGCTGCTCTTAAAATGCCCTGGGTTTAATTCCCAGTACATATGTGGTGCTTTGCATCCATCCATCCATTGCATAAACTCCAGGGGCTCTGATGCCCTCTCTAACTTTGAGCACCAAGCACTCATGTGGTACATAAACGCACATGTGATCAAATCATTCATAATCTTTATGTTTTTAAGTCCACAGTGAGTGTTACTGGTGCTTGAACCTCCACAAGGACCCGGAAAGGGACATTCAGCAGTCCCAAAAAGGAAATCCAAAGGCCACCATGGATACCCATCCCAGTGGCCAGTGCACTTGTCCATAGTGCATCGCTTCTTCCCTATGTATACAAACCTGTCACATGTGGCTCATCCTTGACCAGTCCAGGGCAGCCACCCTTTGATGGGAGGTGTAATCGTGCTGTCCACAAGATGGTCTGATAGGCAGTGTTCTGAAGTCAAAGAGCTGACTGGCCTGAGGAATGCGAGGGCTGGGCCCTCCTGCTCTCGCTTGTCTCTGTGTTGAAGGATGCTGCACTTGTGGTACCATGGTCCATGCAGCTGTCCGGCTCAGATGTGCCCTGCTGAGCCCTCTGCCCTCCACTGCTTCCCCCATGGCACAGCTGCCTTCGGCCGCCTTCATCAGGAATCTGTCAGGTACACAGATAAACTTCTATGTGCTCCTCTGGCTTCCAAGCAAGGGGCTGGGGGAGTGGGTCCTGTAAGGGGGCCATGCTGTATGTCACCAAGGTAACCCCCATGACATTACAGGCCCCTTGGCCTTTGAGAACTTAGCCCTGGCCCCTGGTACTGGCCTGTCCACCCAAAGAGGAATTTTCTCAGCATTTGGGAAAGTAGAAGTGACCCACTTAGTAACCGCAGGGCATGGCTGACCTGCATAGAAGTGAAGAATCTGCTCCTTACACGGCTGTGGAGGTACAAGCTCACAACACGCCTTGTCAGCCCTTCTAGACACATACCACAGAGGGACAGCATCAGTGGGCTTGAGTCTGTGAGGTCTGAAAATCACCCGTGCGAACATCTGCCAGGCCAAGACTGAGCAGTTACATCTGGTTACATCTGGCTTGCAGACAGTGCTGGGAGATGGAAGACAGAAAGAGCAAGCCTCTGGGAACTGTGGAGTATGCGGCAGGCTCATCTTTATCGATTTCACCCAAACAACAACAACAGCCCCTATTGATACGATGCTCTAGCCTGAGTAACTTGGCACAATCAAACATTCTCCTGTCTCTAGAATTCTGCCTCCTGCAAGTCAGACTTTCGCCTGAGTCACTTTGCTACTCCGGTTTCCTGTGTCCTTCCTTGTGTTGGGTACTGGGGCTCTGCATCAACTCGAGGCAGGCTCCCCATCCTCCTCAGGCTCCCTGATAACCCAGATTTTGTTTCAGCCTACACCTGGTCTGAGCTCTTCCTGTGGTCTATTCATCTACCTCCTGGCACTGCTTTTAAGAGAACATCAAAGCCACACATCCAGGTACTACACCCCTCCCAACCCTGGTCAGTGTGACCTTAAGTGGAAAGCCTGGGTTCTCCTTGATGCTCTTGGCCCTGTGGATCAAGTCGCCTCACTTCTCTTCCCACTGATGCTCTCTCCCACACAGCATTAGACCCCCCCTCCAGCAGGCACCTGCCTCCAGGCTTGCCCTGTTGTGGATGAGTCAGGATGCCTCCAGAAGCTCCTGCCCCCTGGGTTAAGCACAGAGATGTGGATGTAATTGTGCAAAGTACCAGACCAATACACAAAAATTAATTGTGGAGCCAGGAAAATGGCTCAGCAGATTGACACCTGCCACAGAGCCTGTGACCCAAGTTCAATCATCTAGGGTCAAGTTGGAAGGTGCCTTAGTGGTGAAGATGCTTGCTTCTCTTCCAGAGGACCCAAGTTTGGTTCCAAGCACCCGTGCCAGGTGGCTCACAAGCACCTAGAACTCCAGCTCTGGGAAATCTTTTGATATATGAGGGAGGGCACTACACTGTACCCACATTGAGAAAGAAATCCTAAGGGCCAGCCACCAGTGGCTGGAAGAAAGACACCCAGGCCCTGGCTGCAGCTGTCAGTATGGGAATGAATGTGATAGAGAGGTAGAGAACGATGGAATATGTGATAGAGAGATGGAAAAAAAAGCAAAGCCAAGGGCTTTGTACACTAGAGAAAAGTGGGCCTGGAGACTCAACAGCAGTGAGGAACAGGCAGATAGGAGGAGGCCACAGTGGAGTCCTGTCCCTGGCTGCCACCAAGGGCCATGTCTGGGTCTATGGTCCTGCTGCAGCTGGGGTCTGTATCAATGTCTGTAGCCCAAGTTACCACCAAAAGCCAAGTAGATGTCTGGACTGGGCTGCCACAGAGACCATATGGATATTTGAGGAACATTCTACCAAGGGAGGACATGCTGATCTAAGTGGCCTGTGCTGCCACTTGAGGCCATAGGGACATCTGGGCCCAGACTGCTGCGGGAGCTATGGGACTGTGTCTGTGGTCCTATGGTAGCTGGGGTCTGTTCCAGGCACATGATAACATCAAAGGCCATGGAGATATCCCTCTTCCGGACTGCCCCCTAAGGCACTGTGCAGAGATGGCCCTACCTCTCACCGCCACCACACTTAAGAGAGCTGGCCCACACCACTCACCTGGGCAGCACAGTAGAGCTGACCCTGGTGGTGAGGGTTCAAGTAAACTGTCCCCAAGGACATGAGAGCAGGAAAGCTGACCATGGCCTTTGCTGGCTGCGGCACTGGCTGAGCTAACTGGGGCAGTGCTGGAGAACTCGCCCTGGTAGGGGAGGCACAGAACTGCACAGGTTGCCGAGCAACTCAGCTGGCTCTCAGGCCCAGATTCGGGGCTTTGAGTTGGCCCACCCCAACATCTACCCCATCTATGATCATCTGCTGGGGTGCATGAAAGGGCCAGTCCTGCAGACCCAGATATCTCCGTGACACAGGGCAACAACAGGAGCTAAGGAGGAGTCCCATGAGGATCCAGTATAGATAATGTAGCAGAAGCCAGAGGCCTCAAACCAGACCAATGCAGTGAAGATGTGTGCACACAAGGGCATACTGTGGGGGCATACTGTGACACTACAGCTTTCAGGACAAGACTTTATTTTATTCTATTTTATTTTCTCTTGCAGGGAGGTTTCAAGGTTGGAGAACAGATATGAAGGGACAGGGAGATGAGTGGGATTGGGGTACATGATGGGAAATTCACAAAGAACCAATACAAAGTTTAAAAAAAAAACAAAAACAAAATATGGCTTAAGAAGCCAGTACACACACACACACACACACACACACACACACACAAAGCCAGTACAATAGCTTCAGAAATAAAAAGAAATTCTAAGAAATATCTTTAATTAATTGTAAAGAAGTCTAGCTGGCATGGTGGCCCACACCTTTATTCCCAAACTCAAGAGGCAAAGGCAAGCAGATCTCTGTGAGCTCCAGGACAGCCAAGTCTACATCATGAGACCTATTCTCAAAAAACAAAACCAAAAAATACCAAAAACGGTCGGTCTATCATGTTTCTATACATCAATAGACCGAAGTGACCAATAGCCCAGAAGAAAACAGTGCTATTTCCTGAGAAGGATAATACACCTAGGAACAGGCTGATAAATGGAAACTTTGTTCTGAAAATGATCTACACATTTTTGGAGAGAGACAAGTAAAGGGAAAGCCATCCTCATAGATAGCCAGAGCCATGTCGTGGAGATGATAATACTCCTCAAACAATAAAAAGACCAAAATAGAAAGCCAAAATACATGGGCAGTGGTGGCACACACTTTAATCCAGCACTTGGGAGGCAGAGGCAGGCAGATTTCTGAGTTCGAGGCCAGCCTGGTCTACAGAGTGAGTTCCAGACAGCCAGGGCTACACAGAGAAACCCTGTCTCGAAAAACCAAATAAACAAACAAAAAAGCCAAAATACTCCCTGGTTTCCTGATTACAAACTGAGCATCATCCTGTCTTTCTCTCTGCTGGCTGCTTTAGCAGATTCCCAAGCTGGGTTACATAGCCACAACTGGTGAACTGGCCCAATGGATAAAGTGCTTGCTACACAAGCCTGAGGATCTGAGTTCAGCTCTCTAGAAATAACATAAAAGTCCTGGTGCAGCGGTGCACACCAAGGCATGACCCCAGAGATGGAGAGACAGAGACAGCAAGATCCTAGAGGCTCGCTCCCATCCGGTCTACTTGAAACTCTGAGCCCCAGATTCAACAAATCAGATGGAATGTGATCATATGCTCCCAGCACCGGCAGATTTCTGAGTTTAAGTCTAGGTCTACATAGTGACTTTCAGACCAGCTGGTGCCAAAGTGGAGTGACAGAGTTAGACACCTGGTGCCCTTTGGTTTCCACATGTGCACACATTGGTAAGTGCACTCCCCTACCCTCACCACACACATTTCAGGGTCTCCAGTTTAGCAAAAGCAATATGAAAAAGAATTATTTATTTTAGGATCTATGATCCAGATACTCAGGAAAGAGACAGAAGTTCGAGATCAACCTGGACTACAAACTGTGACTCTGTCTCAAAAAACAAACATGACAGTTGGAAAATTCCATATTTGATTTAAAAAATGTAAACCTGACAGAATTCAAGCGGGCGTGGTACTGGTGCAGATGCAGGTCAGTGAAATAGAATTAAGAGTTCAAAACTTCATCCTCACCTAAACAAGGTGCTAAAATGATGATCAGGAGAACCCCACAACCTTGACAGGACACAGTTCCTTGCAAGATCTGTTACATGAACAACCAAAACCATGTAACCCAAGTGCTTCACAAGACATCATTAAGTGACAGCGGGGGCTGGGGAGGGGGACAGTGAAGCATGTCTGTGGTCTCAGCTACTCAGAAGGCTGAGGCAGGAAACTTGCTGGAGCCCAGGGGTTGAAGGACAGCCTGGGCAATATAGCAAGATGCCATTGTTCAGAGATGATTATGTCAGCTATGGTGGCTTCCCTGGAACCCCAGAACTCAAAGGTAAGACTGGTAAAGGAAACTTACTGTGTACTTGGGGGCATCCTAAACTACATTGGTTTGATCTGAAAACAACCACAAAAACATTTAGAAGTGAGTTAGTGGGAGTCAAGTACTCTCTGTCCACTGAGCAATCTTCCCAGCCCCTTATTTATCCATTCAGTCCACCCCTCCACTCTCTTTGTGTGTTACATCCTGTGAGTATGCACATCTGTACAGGTGTATCCAGAGGCTGGAGCAGTACCTTGCAAGTAGTCCTGCTTCACTCTGCAATTTCTTGCCTTGAGGCAGGGTCTCTCAGAGAACCTGAAGCTCACTGGTTTTGGCTAGGCTGGAAGACAAGCTTTCAGGATCTATCTAACTCCATCTCCCAAAGTTGAGAGACACCTACTACTAGGCCCAGTACATAGGTACTGGGGATTTGAACTCAGAACCTCGTGCTCGTAGAGTAAGCACTTTTACCCATTCCCCCACACACACTTCAACCCAAAATATGTCTGTACATTTTTTATGAATCGACACTGTGAACATTGGTGTACAAATGGCTAGAAAGCCCCAGCTGTTCTTCCTAAATGTGGGCTCAGTGGCTCATAATGGTAATTTTGTATCCAATTTCTTGCAGGAGTTGCCTTGTCATTTTCTGCTACAAAGTTTCAGGTGCCCACAGCAATTCACAAGGTTTCTGACTCAGATCTTTGCCAACACTTAATTCATTTTTGGATATCACTTTGTTGTTAACAGTAGCCATCTAGATGAGTAAGAAGTGGAAAAGTATTGAGGTTTTGATTGACATTGCCCTGGGGGGTATTTCATGTGTTCATTGGCCATTTGTAAACCTATAGAAAAGCCTGAGTCTTTTTCCCATTGCTATTAGATTTTCCATTGTGATAAAAATAATTACCATTTTGATTAAAAACTATTTTAATTAACTGGGCATTGTGATACATATCTTTAATCCCAGTACTTGAGAGGCGTAGGCAGGTAGATCTCTGTAAATTTGAGGTCAGTTTGGCCTACATAGAGTTCCAGGCTAGCTTGGGAAATATAGTAAGATGCTGCCTCAAAAAAAAAAAAAGGATTTTCTTTTATTTTTAATTATAGGGGGGAGGTGCACGTGTGTGCAGGTGCCCACAGAGGCCATAGGCATCAGATCTTCAGCTGGAGTTACAGGTGCCCTGACCAATGGATGTGGATGCTAGGATCCCAACTCAAGTCCTCTGAAAGAGCAGCAAGTGCTCCTAACCACTGATCCATCTTTTCAGCCCCTTAAATTTTTTTTTAAAAAAAATATGCCATATGATTTAAAAAAAATAGTCAATAGGTTGGGGATGTGGCTCAGTGGCAGAGTGCTTGCTCAGCCCACATAAGGCTGTGGGTTCAATTCCCAGCACTCACACCACACACAAATGATGAGACATTGGGAGAATCAAGTTCTTAGACTGTTTTGTTTATTGGGGCTGGAGAGGTGGTTCAGTGGTTAAGAGCACTGACTGCTCTTCCAAAGGTCCTGAGTTCAATTCTCAGCAACCACATGGTGGCTCACAACCATCTTTAATGGGATCTGATGCCCTCTTCTGGTGTGTCTGAAAATAGCTACAGAGTACTCATATATATATATAAAATAAATACATCTTTAAAAAACTAGTCATATAAACTAAACTGGGCTCAATTTTATTATGTAACCAAACAAAGCTGACTTTGGCTTCCTAACCTCATGTGTCTTGCACTACCTTACACCTGCGTGCTGGGACTACAGGAATATGTCACCATGCCTGGCTCTGTCTTAGCCTTTAAAAAAAAAAAGATTGATTTTATTCTTCTTTATGTCTCTGGGTATCCATATCTGTGACTGTGTATATGCATATGTGTGTGCAGTGCCCACGGAGGTGAAAGGGGGCAGCAGATCCCCTGGAACTGGACTCACACGTGGTCATGAGTTGTCAGGCATAGGCTAGGAACTGTACTCAGGTCTCTACAAGAGCAGCAAGCACTCTTTTCTGGCTCGGACACCTCTCCAATCCCAGCTTCACTTTCTTAAGTGCACAGGTCAATTGTGTGAACACCTTTAACCTGCTGTACAGTCTTGAAAACTTGTTCATCCTGGAAAAGCTGATGCTGTGTCCTAATGCTCCATACAAAACTCTGATGTGTGTGTCTGTGTGTATGTGTGTGTGTGCGTGTGTCTCTGTGTGTGTGTGCCTTTGATTCTATTTCACCTAGCATGTTGAGGTTTTCTTATTTTCCCTATTTTTGTGTGTGTTTTTTTGACACAGGACTTCATGCAATTCAGATTGGTGTTGAACTTGACCATCTAGGAGTTAGATTCTCTGACAGGCAGACAGATGGCGGGGGAGGGGGAGAGCATGAGTAGGTAATAAAGATGCTGAACTTCCAAGATGGCTGGCTTCTTCCTCACCCTCCTGACCAGAGACAAAAGCCTGACAGCTTAAAACAAAGGCTTAGCAGGCTTTTGCTCCTACCAGTACCAGCACACACTCCAGCCTCCCCTCCAGCCTTGCTAATGGACCAGCCAGACACGTTCAAGGCCCAGTCAGGTCATGTTTACACCAAACTTGTGAACCTATCAGCCACCTTGTCTTTCTTCAAACCAACTAACCCTAAATTATATGAGAGAAAATCCCTCAAAGCCCCTTAAAATTCCCGGCCCTGGAGGAGATACTGTATTTTCAGGTTCCCAAGCGCCACTCTGCTTTGTAGAGGGGTGTTTTCTCTGGTGCTTACTGTGGATATATAGATTTCTTTAGCTTTAATAAAAGGCTTTCTCCACTGGTTAATTCTGTCAATTGTGTCTTTTCCTGCCTTCTAATTCCTCCAGTGGCAGAGAAAACAAACCTGAGCTGGACCTCTAGATAGAAACAAATTCACTATGTAGCCGAGGATGGCTTAGAACTCCCGATCCTCCTGCATCCTTGTCCTAGTTAGGGTTTCTATTGCTGAGAAGAGACACCATGACCAAGCCAAGTCTTATAAGTGAAAACATTTAATTGGGGCTGGCTTATAGGTTCAGAGTTCCAGTCTACTGTCATCATAGCAGGAAGCATGGTAACATCCAGGCAGGCATGATACTGGAAGAGCTGAGAGTTCTACATCTTCATTCTTCCAAAAGAAGCCAGGAGCATAGAGTCTCACAGGCAGCTAGCAAGGTCTCAAAGCCTACCACTAGAGTGACATTCTCCAACAAAACCACACCTACTCCAACAAGGCCATACCCACTCCAACTAGGCCACACCTAATAGTACCATTCCCTGGGCCAAATATATTCAAACCACCACCCTCCTCCCGCAAGGAATGAGGCAAACAAAACATATTTGCCTGTTTTAATCTGTTATTTTTTGTATTTGTTTCACTGTAGATTTTATATAGAGATAGAGATAGAGATAGAGATAGAGATAGAGATAGAGATAGAGATAGAGATAGAGATAGAGATAGAAATAGAGATATTCTGGATAGTAATCCAAAATCAAGTCTGTGATTCACAGATATTTTTCCCATCCTGAGTTTTCACATTTTCTTTTTCTTTTCTATTTTTTTTTTTTTTTTTTAAAAAGGAAACATCAAATTTAATTTAAAGAAAAACAACCTGAAAGTAAGTACAAGAACAATGGGCACACCAACTCCCTGAAAAGAGCAAGGCAGTCACACTGACTGCAGGGCTGGAGAAAGGATCAGGTCATTTAGCCGGAGAGCTTGTGAGTTACTTGCAAATGAACTTCTTCGAGGGTAGAGGGATCCTCAGGTCATTCCTGACTATCAGAATGCCTGTGAGCTTCTCCTCTGGGAATGTCCTGTACATCTCAAGAGGCAAAGTCTCCACTTTCCTACACAGGACCCATCTTTTGTCTCAGCCAACTCTCAACGGAGGGGCGACAAGAACAACACACCTCCCGGACGAAAAGCATGGGGATGTTTCATTTTGTGGATTTATATATCTCTTCACATGTCTCCTCGTCAATCTCTATCGTCGTCACAGTTTCTTCTACATCTCCCAGGATCATATTTAAATGTTGATCATAAGCATGTAATCTGCCTCTAAGCTCTCGGTCCTTTCTCATTTTCACATAAATTCGCTCGTCCAAGCTGAGCCTGATAAGATCCAGGGGCTCCTCGACAGTATTGGTGGTCTGTTGCTGATCTACGTCATCCGCCATCTTTCAAACGCTGCGCCGACTTTTCACATATTCAATAGTGTTCCTTGATACACAAACATTTTGTAATTAATTTTTCTTACTTAATTTTGGTACGTGTGTATGAAAGAGTGTGTGTGTGTGTGTGCATTTGCACGTGGTGTATATCATGTGTGTGAGTGTGTCTGTGTGTGTGTTGTGTGTGTGTACAGATCAAGTGCACATACGGAGGCCAGAGGAGAGCTTTAGGGTCTTGGCTCTTTTCTTCTACCTTTATGTAGATTTCGAAGATCAAACTCAGGTTGCCAGGCTTATACTTCAAACACTATTACACTCTGAGCCAAATTGCCAGCCCCATTTACATTTTTTAGATGTAATTTTATGCTGTGTAGCTCAAGATCCTCCTACCTCTGACTTCCAAGTGTTGGAGTCACAGATGCAGGCAGCCATGCCTGGTTGATATTTAGTTTATACAAGTTCCAGTGTACTGATATTTTTCTCTTTTTCCTTTGTTTTAGGATCATGTCTGAGAAACATTTGTAAAATTTAATATCATGACGCTTTTTAAATTTCCTTTTGGGTTTGAATAAGTTAATTTCTTTTTTTTTTTTTTTCGAGACAGGGTTTCTCTGTATAGCCCTGGCTGTCCTGGAACTCACTCTGTAGACCAGGCTGGCCTCGAATTCAGAAATCCCCTGCCTCTGCCTCCCAAGTGCTGGGATTAAAGGTGTGTGCCATCACCACTCGGCTGAATAAGTTAATTTCAATAGTGCCAGGGTTCTATACCCATGGCCTTGAGCACGATAGGCAAGTGTGCTACCACTGAGCTGTATCCCAAAGCTTGAGAGTTTCACAGTATTGACTTTTACATTAAGGTATTTGGTCCCTTTTGAGCTCTCTTTGTATCTAGAATAAGGAAAAGGCCCATCTTGACCTTAGATCTGTACCATTGGCTGTACATAGTCCTGTTCCCATTGGTTAGTCGAGCCACCGATGGGCACTTCTGCAGATGCACAGGTGACCAGTGAGCACATGAGAAATGCTCAACCTCATCCCACAGGAATGTGAAGGCAAGCCACTGTGCAATGCTGGTCTCACCCCCACGAGAACTGAGATCAGAAAGACACTCACAATGGTGACGACAAGGACAAAGGAAGACTCTGGTGGGATGACAGTGGAGCATCTGCCTGGGGAACATCTCAGCAACTCCACAGAAGACGGAGCACACAGAGCCAGGGAACTGGCCCAGGGAGTAAGATGCTCTTGGTGTAAGCAAGGATCCAAGTTCAACCCCTCACTTAAAAATCTGGGTGTGGCCCTACACACTTGTAACTCCAACACTAATTAGAGAGGCAGAGGCAGGTGAATCCTGGGGGCTTGCTGCCTAGCCAGACTAGCTAAATCAGCAAGGTTTGGGTTTAGTGAGAGACTGTCTCAAAAAACAAGGTAGAGAGCCAGAGAAACACCTGACCAAACTCTGGCTTCCACACATGGACATACTGGCGAGCATGCACACATGCACACGCGCACACACTTGCACACACACACACAGAAATACACCACACATACATACACCATGAATACACCATTCTCCCCTCAACATGAATACTCCCCAACACACATACACAAATACTACAGATAAATAAATAAATAAATAAATAAATAAATAAATAAATCTATTAAAAAAAACTGTTTAAAGGATCTAGAGATGGTTCAGTGGTTAAGGGCATTTACTGCTCTTCTAGAGGATGCAAGTTTGGTTCCCAGCACCTGGGTAGATGGGCCACAACTGCTTGAAACTCCAGTTTCCTGGGGATCTGAAACACTCTTCTGACTTCCATGGATACCTGTGCTCACATGCACATACCATACATTCTGGAGCTTGAATGAGAAAGGCCCATAGGCTCGTTATGTGAACACTGGGTTCCCAGTTGGTGGAGCTAGTTAGGAAGGTTTAGGAGGCGTGGCCTTGTTGGAGGAGGTGTGTCACTCAGGATGGGTTTTGAGGTTTCAGAAGCTCAAGCCAGTCCAGGCTTGTGTTCTCTCCCGACCCTGTGCTATTGTTCCAATGCCATACCTGCCTGCCTGCACCATGCTTCATGATCACGGACCAACACTCTGAAACCGTAAACAAGTCCCAATCAAACTCTGCCTGTTATAAGCTGCCTTAATCATGGTGTTTAATCAGAACAATAGAACAGTAAGAAGGACAGACAGACAGACACACACACACACACACACACACACACACACACAAATCTTTTTTGAAAAGACATAGAGGCTGGAATGATGACTCAGCAGTTAAAAACACTTGCTGCTCTTGCGGGGGATCTGGATTCAAGTCCCAGCATTCATATGGAGGCTCACAACCACCCCCAACTCCACCTTCTGACCTCCACAGGCACCAGTAATGCACATGGTTTTTACATATGTATACAATACTCATATGCAACATATAATGAATCTTTTTAGAGATTTATTCATTGTTATGTATCTGAGTGCTCTATCTGCATGTACACCTGCACGCCAGAAGAAAACATCAGATCCTATTATAGATAGTCATGAGCCACCAGGCAGTTGCTGGGAAGTGAACACAGGACCTCCGGAAAAGCAGCCAGTGTTCTCAACCACTGAGCCATCCCTCCAGGCCCAAGATGAGTCTTCTGAAAATTAAAAAAAGAAAGTGTAATCCCAAGCTCAAGTGCCTGCAGGAATAGAATGGGTTTACCCCGGTGACATGTGGTCAAGGAGGGCTGCCTGGAGGAAGCACCACTAAGCCATCTAGAACGTGACTTGGCCATAGGAGTTAGGAAGTTCTGAGGTGTCCAGAGAGGCACAGCACACAGCAAGGCATGTGGTGAGGGTGTGTCCTGAGATCTCTGGCTCCTCCATCCTTCATCCCCTATGCACTATTCCAGAATGGACTTCTGCTTTCTCAAGTGTGTACATAGTTGTAGGCTCAGACTATGATTGGTTTTAATAGATAGCAATGTCCCCTGTCTCCCTATCCCATGTACTGACAGATTCAAGATATTGATAAATGGGTGCTGAGGTGGTAAGGGAGCCGGCCTAGCATGCAGAAGACCCCCAGCTCCATCTCAGCACCAAGTGGACACGTGTATACCCCAGATAGACGATAGACAAATTCAGATGAATCGAGTCACTGGGACCCAGCACTGGAGGCTTAAGGGGCAGAATGGGGTATAGAGAGGAAATGATTATTTTTAGTGAGATGGGAACCCACGATGGAAGTCCTCAGCTGCTGCATTCCTTCTGCGAGTGTCCTCGATGTGGGAGAATCAGAGGCAGGAACTGAGAGAAAACATCAGACTCATATAGCCTGAGGTAGATCAAACCTTGTCTGAAGGCAGGTTCCGTGGGACTCAGTTGCACAGATCAATTTCTGCTTTAGTCATTTGGACTGCAGGGCTTCCACTCGGAAAGAGGTAAGGGAGAACCCGGCAGGCCTCCCTGGGTCCCGAGTGTTTCTGGGAGGCTTCCCCCGAGAAGGTGGCCAATCAGAATGTTCGTTTGCTTTCTGAGACAAGGTCTCACTGTGTAGTCCTGACTGTCCTGGAACTTTCTCTATAGATCAAGCTGGCCTCGAACTCAGAAATCTACCTGCCTCTGCCTCCCTAGTGCTGGGATTAAAATATCTTCTCTCTTAGGAATATGGACAGAA
This sequence comes from Mastomys natalensis, assembly GCA_021653895.1. Taxonomy (NCBI): domain Eukaryota; kingdom Metazoa; phylum Chordata; class Mammalia; order Rodentia; family Muridae; genus Mastomys; species Mastomys natalensis. The sequence continues at coordinate 2,398,270 of JAJTUV010000085.1, forward strand.
CACCCTGTTGAATTTCACAGGCTGTCCCAGAGGGGCCCTGACCCAGTTTGAGCACAAGGGACCTACCTCCTGGGTTCTTTATCCTCTCACGGGGTTCTGCAGTGAGATCCCAGGGGCCAGCTGACTTGCTCATAGAGGCCAGCATCTCAGGTATCTGTTCCCTGACCTAGACCTGTCCATCACGGAGGCTCAGGCAGAACTGATGTTGGTGTTGAGAGAAAGCTCTTTCACCTCACCTAGAATCCCCATCCAGCTCCCCGGGCTTCCCTGCTTTTTTGGGTAATTGTGCTCTCCATCCTCGGGTGGCTGCATTGACGATTAATCGTGTTTTACCTCTGTGTAACGAGTCTCTCGGGCCTTTCCAGACTCTCTTGGTGTCACACACTCCGAGTCGACTGCAACTGGTGATTCAAGCAGAATTATTAACAAGACTGTGTTTATTCTAGAAAGGCTTGCTGGGACCCCTGTCCATGCAGCAAACTTATGTCTTGACCCCAAGACATGATAACAAGCAGCCAGACCTGGCTGGGGAGCACCTTCATGCTGTGGCTACAGTGTTCTGGCTGGCTCTCCTATGGTTTTCTTTTGTTTTTTCAAGATAGAGTTTCTCTGTTTAGCCACCCCCACAACTCCCTGTCCTGAAACTCACTATGTAGACCAGACTGGCCTGACGCTCAGAGATTCACCTGCTTGTACCTCCTGAGTGCTGGGATTAAAGGTTTGCACCCCCACCGCCCAGCATTCTCCTATGTTTAGAATAGCCCTTTCTTGCCCAGGGATATAGCCCTACAAAAACACATCTCCTTAAATATTGGTGAGGGGAAAGTCTGGCACACACCATAGGGCCCTGCCGTGTGCCATAGGCAACATGCTGACCATGGGTAGGCATGAGCTCAGATCACCGTTGCTGCCACCACGATGTCACGAGCTCACCATGAGCTACCCATCAAATCCAGCATTACCACAACCTGAAGAGCTGTAGAGACGACATCCAGAAAGGAAGCCCTTCCCAGATTCCTAGGCTGGAGCAGCTCTGGATCCCAGAACCTCCACCTGTCAAAAGTCCTATGCCCTGCTGGCCACAGGCTCCCTGCAAGTCTGTGGCATCCATAAATCCTCCTGGTTTACTACCCCATGGAGTAGCTTCTCCCAGGCAGAAACTTGTTTCAAGGTCCACAAATATCCCTGCAAGTTGCAGGTGCCCAGGGGCATCACTGTGCCCGCTTGTACCCAGAAAACAGAAGCTCAAAGGGATTTAGTGCCCATCCCTCATCCCAGTGCTATGACAAACTGCAAGTCAGGCCTCTTTCACACCAAGTTCTACTGACTATTTCTTTTCCTCTGTCATCAAGATATAACAGGATACAGCCGAGTGGTAGAGGTCCTGCTTGGTTGGCTTTTATAATGCCTGGGTTCATTCCATAGCACCCCCACCCTCTACAACCATCTTCTTCTTCATTATCTGCATTCCACCATCATCAACATGTCCATCATCACCATCTTCTTCATCTCCACCACCACCATCATCACCAGCAGCAGCAGTATCTTCTTCAGTACCACTACCATATCACTGGCATTACCACAGCCACCACCAGTGTTGTGTGAAACTGAGTCACAACACTTAACTCATGCCGCACCGCAGTTTTTCATGGCGACCCTGTGATCTTGTAACCACCTTGTCCAGGAGGACATATTGTCATCCCCCCCTTTCCAGATAAAACTGAAACTTACTTTCTGTAATCCCCAGGACCATACAACCAAGCCGGGCGAACCACCCTTTGTCTGGTTTTCCTCCATGGGGAGGAGGTGTCCAGCCACTTACACAGGTCTCTAAGACACCCAGACTGGGCCAGGGACCATTGAGGGAGGGCAACCCACTCGTGGGCTTCCCTGACTCCAGGCTTGCACACTAGTCAGCAAGTGACTCACTCCAGGTGACTGTGTTGCCAGGCAGGCAAATAAGCAGGAAAGAGGATAGACTTCTTGAAGGACTGCCGAGATCCCTGGTCCCCAGGCTAGCTGCTCCTCCATGTTCTCTCCAGCAGAGCTCTAGTTTACCTCAGCTCTGTTCCCATGTAATGCATTCCCAGTGCCCGAGAGGAAGTTGCTACTCACTATAACATGGTGTGATGACCCTGAGTACATGGCTTAAGGGCACCCTCTGTGTGGCAGGCACCCAAAGATTTGACATCCTACATGGCCAGGAACTGTGGCTGGGCAGGTTCCTTCCAGCCCTGCCACGTAAGAAGCACCTACTAACTGCTAGCCGCTGTGCTCCTCGGCAGCACCTACTAACTGCTAGCCACTTTGCCCCTTCACATCAGGGGTGATGCTGTCCCACGCAACTTAAGAGGCAGTCCTGTTCCTCCGTCCTTTCTGTTAGGAACTTCAGTGGCCTGAGTTCCCCTGTACCTGGGTCTTCAAAAGGCCATTTGGAATTTTACTTCTATTTGAGACTGGGGACTTGCTATGAAGCCCAGGATGGTTCTCTGCTATTGACTTTCCTGCTCACCTGCTCTGCCGGGATGACAGACCTGTATCACCACTCTTAGCTTCTACCCACGGTTTTAAAACAGTGCTCTACAGCTACATGTAGCAGCCAGTCTTTTGCTACTTTGTAGGTTCTTCTTTGTCCCACCCTTTATCCCCCTGGTTTCACCCCTAACACTACATAGGAGAGAAACAAGGATAGAGGGGAGAGAGGAATTAGGAAAAAAAATCCCGGAATCTAATTTCTTTCCTTTTGTTTCTTCTTTGAGCACAACTACTAACAAACTGCAGCCAACCTCCCTAAACAATCAACAACAAACCACCCCATCTCTTGTGGCCCTAGCATTTACACACCCTTTGAAAAGTTCCCAGAATTCCAAATGTCACACATTCACAGAAACTCTCTGCAGCCGGCAGACTCACTCCCCTACCAGAGCAGGAGGCAAATCACAATCAGCTGCTGTAGACAGTCCAAAGCAGTTCCTCATTCCTATACCAGGGATGAAAATGAACGTGCATTTTTTATAATATAATATTTTTAAAGAAACCAAAATTCTCACTATATATTGAGAATGAAAAAAATACTTATTTAAAAAGATGAAGTTGGCCGTTGTGTGTGTGTGTGTGTGTGTGTGTGTGTGTGTGCACACTCAGGAGGCAGAGGCAGGCATATCTCTGTGAGATAGAGACCAACCTGATCTACAGAGCAAATCCCAAGATAGCTAGGGCTACACAGGAAACTCTGTCTTGAACTCTGTCCCAGAAAGAAAGAATGAAAGAAAGAAAAAAAGAAAGAAAGGAAGGAAGGAAGGAATGAAAGAAGGGAGGGAGGGAGGGAGGGAAAGCTGGAGGCTGGAGAGATTGACTGGAGGTGCAGGGCTTGCTATTCAATCTGAACCCATGTAAAAAGGCAGATGCAGGAAGGTGCGTTTGTTACCCCAGTGCTGGGAGGCAGTCAGTGCCCTGGTGCTCCCTGGTTCAGTGAGAGACCTGGCCTCACAAAATAAGGTGGAGAGTGATGGAAGAAGACACCTGATGTTGATCTTTGGCCTACACACACACACACACACACACACACACACACACACACACACACACACTTCCCACAGATGTCTCTTTCCTATCTTCTCCAACCTTCTGCTAGGATGGTGTTCACTGTGACTCACTAAGAAGTCAGTGTCCTAGTTAGGGTGACGATTGCTGTGATGAAGCACCGTGACCAAAAACAACCAGAGGAGGAAAGAGTTTCTTTTGCTCACAGTTCCACGTGACAGTTCATCTTCAAAAGCCATGAGGGCAGGAACTCAAGCAGGGCAGGAACTTGGAGGCAGGAGCTGATGCAGAGACCATGGAGGGGTGCTGCTTACAGGCTTGCTCCTCATGGTTTGCTTAGCCTGCTTCTTTCTTTCTTTCTCTCTCTCTCTCTCTCTTTCTCTCTCTCTCTCTCCCCTCTCTTTCTTTTCTTTCTTTCTTCTCTTTCTTTCTTTTCTTTCTTTCTTTTCTTTCTTTCTTTCTTTCTTTCTTTCTTTCTTTCTTTCTTTCTTGTTTTTAAAGAATTATTTATTTTTTATTTATATGAGTACACTGCAGCTGTTTTCAGACACACCAGAAGAGGTCATCAGATCCCATTACAGATGGTTGTGAGCCACCATGTGGTTGCTGGGAATTGAACTCAGGACCTCTGGAAGAACAGTCAGTGCTCTTAACCGCTGAGCCATCTCGTCAGCCCTCAGCCTGCTTTCTTATAGTACCCAGAACAAGACCACAATGGGCCTGGTCCTTCCCCATTAATTAAGAAAATGCCCCACACTCTTGCCTATGATCTTTTTTTTTTTTTTTTTTTTTTTTTTTTTTTGGTTTTTCGAGACAGGGTTTCTCTGTGTAGCTTGGGTTGTCCTGGAACTCACTCTGTAGACCAGGCTGGCCTCGAACTCAGAAATCCGCCTGTCTCTGCCTCCCAAGTGCTGGGATTAAAGGCATGCGCCACCACCGCCCGGCTCTTGCCTATGATCTTAAGGAGACATTTTTTCAGTTGAGGCTCCTTCTTCTCTGATGACTTCAGCCTGTGTTAAGTTGACATAAGACTAGCACAGGCAGTATGGTTAGTGGGAGAGCCCTTGCCTAGCATGTTGGGGACCCTGTATTTGATCTCAGCACTTCTAAGCAAGCAAACAAAGACACATTCGTTTGGATGTGATTAAAAGCATGTGATTAAGGAAACCTTTGCCACATATCATTGCCCATTGGAGAATGCACTTTGGAAGTTTCTGATTTGGAGAACTGTGGTGGTTATATTCTTGATCATCAACTTGACTACATCTGGAATTAACTAAAACCCAAAGGGCTGGACGTACCTGTGAGGTGTTTTTTTTTTTTTTTAATTATTCTTTTTTTTTTTTTTTAGGTTTTCGAGACAGGGTTTCTCTGTATACCCCTGGCTGTCCTGGAACTCACTCAGTAGACCAGGCTGGCCTCGAACTCAGAATCCTTAATTATTCTTAATCATTTGAAATGGGAAGACTCGACGGGCGGTAGTGGCGCACGCCTTTAATCCCAGCACTTGGGAGGCAGAGGCAGGTGGATTTCTGAGTTCAAACTGACTTCAAACTCATAAGACATCTGCCTGCCTCTGCCTCTCTAGTGCTAGGTTAAGGGGATGTACCACCGAAACTGGGCTCAGGTCAGGTTTTCCGAGGTGGGAAGATCCACTTTTAATCTGGACTACACCTTCTGCTGGCAGCCTGTGTAAAAGACACGGAGGAAGGGAGCTTGCTTTACCTTTGCCTGCTTCTCTCGTTTTCTCTAGCAAGCCCACTCCTTCACTGGCACAGAGCCCGCTTCTTTGGGATTCCAGCATATACTGAAGACAAGTGGAGGCATACAGCCTATCAGTATAAACCCATTAGTCCCATAATTCTGTTCCTCTAGAGAAGCCTAACTGATACAAGAACATGATATGATTAAAACTTAATTAAAAACTGACACATTAGTACATGCCTATAAGCCCAGCACTTGGAAGTTAGAGGCAGGAGGATCAGAAGTTCAAAGTCGTCCTCAGCTGGAGTATTCTCCAGGAAGCTCTGTGCACTTGCATTTCTGTAGCAGACTAGATTCCTAACAGGCTGTAGTTAAGTAGTATAGCCCCATGGTAACAACTGATAGGCCAAGCCTTAGGCTTCTTCTCCTGTTCTTGGTACAGATGTCGTTTAAACGATAGCTTTGAAGGCAAATGTTTATGTAGGTCTCAGACTGTTCCCCTAGAAATGGAATTCTGGGTTAGATGCATGTTCACACCTAACTTCACTGCTAATGATAGTAACACCGTCATCACCACCGCCATCACCATTATCACCATCATCATCACCACTACCAACTTCATCATCATCATCATCACTACGATCTTCCAGGTTTTTTTGTGCTTCTCTGGCCGCTTGGAAGAGACAGCTCTGGTTGTGTGGAGACCATCTACATTTGATTCTGTACGCTTGCCTTTTCAGGGACAGAAAGCAACTTAAAGAAATGTAATTTATGTTGGCTCGTGGAGTATGGAAACAACATTGTTGGGACTGGGAAAGTGTCTTGGTGGGTGAAGCATGTTGCTATGTTGCAATGTCAGCTGAGCACTCAGGTTTGGATTCCGGTCCCCATATAAAATCAGAGCATGGCCACGTCTGTTCATAACCTCAGCACGGGAGAGATGAGAGCGTGGACCCCGTAGGGCCTAACAGTAGCCTAACTCAAAATACCAAACCAAACCAAACCAAACCAAATAAATAAATGAAAAAAGGAAGCGGTTGAAGACGATGCTCAACGTGGATCTCCAGCTTTGGCATGTACACACATGCGTGTGTGCGTGTGTGCGACACACAAACATGTACAGCCACCTCCCACCCACAATACATGTGCTCATCATTGGGGGAAGCCACGGCAGGGCTCAGGGTAGCAAGAGCATGCGTGACTCCTCACATTTCAGCTGATGGGCGAAGCGGAAAGCAAGGCATGCTGGGATTCTTAGCAAGGCATGCTGGGATTCTTTTATCTTGTATCTAGTCTGGTAGCCCAACCCACAGGATGGTGCTACTCACATTCAGGGTGGCTTCGTGTTTGGTTGAATCTCTCTGGAAATGCCCTGACAGACATGACAGAGTGTGTTCCCTCTGTGATCCCATTTCAGTCAGGTTGATAGGGATGACACGTCATTTCCCTCATGCTCTTCGAAGGGGCTCATCTTTTCCCTACTCTCTGACAATGCTCTGTTTTAAAAGTTAAAGTAGTTGGGCCTTGTGGCTCACTCTGTTAATCTCGGCTCTCTGGGATTTGGAGTCTGAGGCCAGTCTGGTCTACAGTGTAAATTTCTGGCTGATCAGGGCTACACAGTGAGATACTGCCTCAAAAAGAATTTGTTTACCCCAATGCTATGGGTTGGGCCCAGGGCCTGGCAGACACAAGGCAAAGCTCAAGCCCAGCCCTCAGGACAGGAACATGTTGCCATGACTTATGCAATGCCTTTTGAGGACATTTGACTGACGCATGGCAATGGGATATGCTTGTAGCATCCAGCATGGTTATTCCCTACAGGAATTCCCAAATACCAAGCTTAGTGACCAAATCCATGTGGGTGGTGCGCCCAGCTCCTCAGATGGCCGCCCTTGTCTTTGCAGGAGAGCCGAGGCGGTCTAGTCTAGTTAGCTATGCACTGCATAATTAGTCAACAGCCGACCTTACTGAGCCATGGAACTGATTTTTCCTGTCTGGTGGTTTTATGTTTGTTTTTTTTCAATGCTGAGGACAGAACCCCAGGCCTTGAGCATGCTAGGCAGGTCTTCTGCTACTGAGGTTGACCCCAGCTCCTAACTGTATTTGTTTTTAAACGTGTTATCCAGACTCTTTCTGCCTGTTCTTCCAGCAGCCCTCCAGGCCAGTCTTGCACCCACTCCCAGATGATGGTGATGGTGATGGTGATGGTGATGGTGATGGTGATGGTGATGGTGATGGTGATGGTGATGGTGATGTGTGTGCACTCACGCTCGCCATTTAACACCCTGAATTTGAGGTTACAGCTGTTAGTGCTGAGCATTGAATTCACATCCTCTGGAAGAACAACCTGAACTCTTAATCATTGAACCTTCTCTCCAGCCCCGGACAGTCTTATAAAATACTAGGAAGGGTGAGGGGTGGAGCAAGTGCAGGCTTAGGTGTGCTCTCCGACCACAGCCCACCTCTTTCTGGTTCTGCATGTCTGGGCAACAGAGGACAAGCTCTCAGGTGGACGGAGGGCTTCCTCTTCCTCCCCAGGCTGTTTGCACAGGAGAAATGATGTGACCAGCTAGAGAGATGGCCCAGATCTTGGGAGCATTGTCCATTCTTGCAGAGGACCCAGTTCAGCTCCCAGCACCCACATGGTGGCTCACACCTTAGTTCTAGGAGATCCAACTCACTCTCCTGACTTCTATGAGCACCACGTACACACCACACACACAGGGAGCACAGACATACATGTAGGACAAACACCCATACACACAAAATAAAAAGATGCCTTTTTAAATATGGGTGTAGTGGCCCATGCCTTTAATCCCAACACTCGTGAGGCAGAGGCAGGCAGATCTTTAAGTTCAAGGCCAGTCTGGTCTACAGAGTGAGTTCCAGGACAGCCGGGGATACATCGTGAGACTGTATCTCGAAAACCAAACTTAACAAAAAACAACAAAAAAACAAAAACCAACCATCTTAAAAAAGAAAAAAACCTAAATATCCACAAAAAGCTTCCTCTTCCTCCAGCCCTAGGAACAGTCTGTCCTTCCTTCCTTCCTTCCTTCCTTCCTTCCTTTCCTTCCTTTTTTATTTCTTTTTCATTCAGTTGTTTTCCTATATCTGCATACATGATCACATATGTGCCCAAGGAAGCCAGAAGAGGGAGTCTGATCTCCTAGAACTGGAGTTACAGATTAGCTGTGAGCTGTCACATAGATGCATGGAATCAAACTAGAGTCCTCTGGAAGAGCAGCATGTCTTGATCCCTTAGCCATGTATCCAGCTTGCCTCTTACCTTCCTCTGATCCTCCTCAATGTCCCCGAGCCTTGGAGGGGGGATATAGCCAATTTATTTGTTGTTCGGCTTTGCTATAATTTTTTTTTTTTTTATTTATTCCCAGTATTTATATGTGCACATGGAGGTCAGAGGACAGCCTTGTGAAATCATTTCTCAACTTCTACCTGTTTGTGGACATGAACTCAGGATCTCTTACACCCTGGGCTAGCTTCAGACTCACTGCCGAAGCAAGTGAACCAAGCCTGGCCTTGAACTCCTCCCAAGTGTTTATGAAGTGTTGGGGCTCACACGCAGGGCTCACGTGCATGTCCTGCAGACGTCTTGGAGCCAGTGCTTTAGCTCACAGCTCTCTTCTTCAAGCCTGTCTCCCTCAGATGGCCTCAAGTCCAAAACTAGATTTTTCTAGTAGACTCAGCCCTTGACCCAGCAGGGCTACACCTGACCCCTCACTCACCCGAGGCTGCCCTCTTAGCACGCAGCCTCTTAGCATGGCACCCCCAGTCAATTGTTCCTCAAGGAATTTTGCTTTTCACAGGTGCTGGGCCGTCCTCACCCACCCCATTCCCTGCCACCCCCAAAGCACCTTAAGGGATCTCTTCCCTCAGGGACAACATGTTGTCTGTACAGGGCTCTGGGCTTCCACCTTCCCAATTGGCCCTCTTCCAAGTCACTTCTAGGATATCCGGTCCAAATCCTTGAGTTTCTCCTACTTGACCCCTGGTCTCCTTACAGTCCCTGCCGACGGCTCCTGCACTGTGTGCACGTGTCCGCCCCCAACCCAGCTCTACATTTCTTGCCTATGCACTGGCCCCTCCTTACCTCCTCGCTGCCCAGGTCACAGACATTCCCTTGTCCCTGTCACCTCTATCTCCCAGTCCTCCCCAGTCCTCCAGGCGCCTGACTGCATTCTCCTCAACATGAGGCCCATGCAGCTCTAGCCAGCGCTTGTCATGCCCAGTCACACTGGCCTGACAGTCATCAGTGACCTTAGGCAGGTTAGATTCCATGCCTGCCTGGAGAAAGTCTCCCTGTTGTGAGTCTGACCCCCGTCTCCTACCTCTGCCTTGCCCTCTGCTGTGGCTCACACTGGTGGCTTTTTAAACATTCACATTTCTTTAGGTTTATTCATTTTGTTATTTTATGTGAATGTGTGTCTTGCTTGCGTGTATTTAAGTACTCCACATGCATACCTGGTACTCTTGGCGGTCAGAAGGCGGCATCGGATCCTCTAGAACTGGAGTTATGGATGGTTGTGAGCATTGGTGTCTTAAAAAGAAAGTGAGTGTGCGTGTGTGTACAGGTGTGTGCATGGGCACATGCATGTGTATGTGAAATCAGAGGTCGGCTTCAGGTGTCATTTCTTAGGAGCCACCCATGTTGTTCTTTTGAGACAGGGTCTGTCATTGGGTGTGGGCTCCAACTAGGCCAGGCCAGGAGAGCTCAGTGATTTGTCTGTCTCTGCCTTCTCCAGCCCTGGGAATGCATGTGCACACCACCACGCCTGGCCCAGCCCCCACCATGTATATGTGTGGTGTGTGTATACACACATGCACACACGTACAAGGGCACATGTGTGCGTGCGCACGTGGAGATTAGGTTGATATCAGAAGTCTTCTTCTGTTGCTCTTTATTTTTCTAAGGTAGAATCTCTCATGGAATCCAGAACTCTCGGATTAAGTAAGTTTTAGCCAGCCAGTTTGGCAAGTGCTAGGATTACAGGCAGGCTGCCATGCCCACCTCACATTCACAGGGGTGCAGGAGGTCTGAATTCCTGCCTGCACACTGTGAGGTAACTGTTTCCCCCACTGATTAGCTCTCTAGCTCACAGCCGGTTTGTGGAGATCAAACTCAGGTCCTCAGGCCTTCAAAGCAAGCACTTATCAACTGAGCTGTAATCTCAGCTCACCTCCCCCCAACACGCATATGCACACGCGCACACGCACACACACTCGCACGCGCACACATCAAGCTTCAGCCCTTCACCTCAGCTGAGCAGGTGCTCAAATCACAGGGGTGTACCACCACGCCTGGCAAATTTGGTGGCTTTTCTGAGAAGGAGCAGAGAGAGTGCTCTCACCCTTTGTCCCTGTCTTTTTTCCCCAAGGCTCTACCAGCAGGGCCACCACCAGGTAGTGTCTTTGGACCTTAAACGTCCACAGCCAGGGGCAGAATAGACCCTGCTGGGTTGTAGTTCCCCCAATTGCCCTCTTGCCCTCCTCACCCACCCTCTGAGAATACTCTTGTCTCGGCTGTGCTCCTTGAGTGTACCCAGAGCCACGCTTGGTCCTCAACACCCTTCTCCCTGCTTCAGGTCATTGACCAGATTCCATCCCAGGGGGCTGTACCCTGGCCTGTACCTGGCATCCACCTGCCTAACCTTGCTTGAGCCATGTCTCCTTGGTTACGTAGCATATTGTCTGTTTTTGAGAAATGTTCACGGCTTCTATTGTCCCCTCATCGTTAAATTGTCAGCTCTATTGTGGCAAGGACTTTTCCAGCATCCCCAGGGGCCTGGCACATAGTAGGCGCCCAGCAAATACTAGCCCAATGTTAGTGACTGTGAGAAGCCAGGCGCTTCCCTGACTCCTGTCTCGCCCAGAGTCCTGGTTCTTTGTAGGGTGTTGGTGACCAGTGGTTTTGTGGTTGTCACTAGGCAGGCTGAGACATGACCATTTCTCACATTGGTTACTGCAATGTCCCCAGTCTTCAGCATAGCACCCAACACATGGCAGGACACCTGGGTTCCTGAAGCGCTTCTTTTTTTTAATCTTATAGAGCTGTTCTTGTCCTTGAACTCACTATATGACTAAGGGTGGCATTGAGTTTCTGATCCCTCTACTCATCTCCTGAGGGATGACAGGCTCGGCTCACAGCTCTACAATGCTTCAGCTGTTAATCCCGTTGCCTGAGCCGTGGTCCATGGTTTCCGTCTTAGCAGGGTGTTCAGATGAGGCTGGCTGGCTCTGCACCCCTTCACCCCTTTCTGTGGCTTTTCCTCAGTGTCTATTTTAAATTGATCCTCAAAGCTGGGGTACCCTGCTCCCAGCTCTAGTGCGGATTCCTCCAGCTTGGCACAGTGCCAGCTTTCCAGGATCCCTGCCTGCTCACTTCCTGTATGGAATGGGCCCTTCACACCAACAAGCCCGGACCTGGGGTCTGACCTGGTGTAAGGGAAGGAACAGAGACAAACTGAGTGGTGGAGTTGAAAGGTACCACTGCCCTGGGCAGGGTTTTACATCCTCTGAGAGGGAGAAAAAGAAATTTTGTCTGTGTTTGCATCCCTAATGGCTCAGGAGGGGATGGCTTCATCCGGCCATGGTCTTTCCAGGCCTCTGGCTCCTGGCATGGGTCATTCCTCCACCACCCGACCTGTTTTCTGCCCTTTCCCTGAGAGCTCTCCCTCCTAATGTTCTCTAAGCTGGTTGTGAACTGGGCATCCTACCGCCCCCCCCTTCCTGTGTAGCTGGGCTGGCTCCCAGGTATCTGCTACCAAGACTGGCTTACAGAGGTTGCCCCTAGCCTTCAGGGTCTTCTGAGAGCAGGCCATATTTCTGCCCCACCCCCTACCCCGGGGCTCATTCTTTGGGAGAAGCAAGCCCCATTGAACTAAGGGGTCTAAGTTTTCCTGAGCTGTTAAGGAGACACAGAGTAGGGCAGAAAGTCAGGAGAGGTCTCAATTACGGTGACATTTTTGGAAGGAGGGCAGGGCAGGCAATGGCTTTCCCTGGAGTCCCTCCCCAGTTGCCAGCTTCCAAGTATCCAGGCATGGAGCCCCACCAGCATGCTCTGTCCCCCTGGCCTCGCCAAGCAAGCCCCACAACAGAGAAGGCCTAAACCGCAGTACTCCTGGGCCCCAGGGACAGAGGCTAGGCCCTTGGTGAAAGTGGGCTTGCCAGGCTGGTCTCCAGAAGCTCTGGCCCTTCTGCCTGGCTTCAGATCATTCCCAGCCTTGCCTGGAGCCCGGAGTCTAGAGGCTGCTCTCCCTCCTAGGCCAGACCCTTTCCAGGTTGATGCCCCATTCCTCTCCCAACCTAATCTTAGAAGTCACTTCCCCCAAGGCCAGGCAAAAGTGTTCCCACCGAAACCCATGCCAGCCAGCATAACAGGATGCTCTCAGAGAGGCCTGGGATCGCGCCTGTCCGGTTGGCCGCCGGGTCCCCAGCGCCCAACACATCCAAGTGGAATGAATGAATTGCGCCTGGCAGGGACTTGGCCTCGTTCACGTCCGATTTTCCGGGCCGTCCCTGCTCACGCTGCTGCGGAGGGGGTGGGGTGGTGTGGATGGATCTGCGGAGGGGGCGGTGCGGCGACCTCCCGGCGTCCCCGGAGAGCCAACAGGAGAGGGGGTGCCTCATCGCGGAGCTTGCGCCTGTCGGAGCTGGGCGGGAGGAGGCGCCGGGCGCTGAGTGGCGGCTCCGAGTCCACCCCTGGCGCGCCGGTGCGGGCGGGAGGCGGGGAGCGTAGGGGCGGCGGCGGCGCAGCGGTAGCGAGCATGTGCTACGCAGCCCAGTAACCAGGGACGACCGCGGCTACCGAGCCCCGGCGGCTGCGGTGCCCAGCCCCGCGCAACTCCCCGCCGTGGCCGCCTGCACCGCTAAGGCCTGGCCCTCACTGGGTCCCCGAGGCCCCTTGAACCGTCAGCCGAGGTCGCGCAGCGCGCCGGAGCCCCGCGCACGGGACGCGCGGGCACGGCCAGACAAAGGCGCGGCTCCGGCCCGGCCCAGCCCGGCCTGCCGGCCTACGCGCACCCCGGCCCGACCCAACCGCTCCCGCTGGGCGCCCCGAGCGGGTCCGGCCCGGGGAGCGGGGGCCGCGGCCGCCGAGCATGGGGAAATCCAACAGCAAGTTGAAGCCTGAAGTTGTGGAGGAGCTGACCAGAAAAACCTACTGTGAGTGCAACCCATCCCGGATCCCCGATTCCCCATCGCGTTGCGACCTTCCCTCCGCCCTTCCCGGCCGCGCCCCTGCCCTGCACCTGGCCCATTGTTCTACCCGCGCCCCCGCCCCCGGCCCTGGCAGGGTGTCGCCTGTCAGTTTGCTCTAGGGACCACCCCAGGTCCTCAGGGCATCCACAGCCCACCCGCTGTCCCCCTCCGGTCCGAAGGGCTCCGACAGTGCTGGGGCGGGGGACAGTGGTCCCAGGAGGGGGCGCCCGGGCGTAGTGTGGCTCTGCTTGGAGCAGGGTGGGTGGGTGATTCATGCTTAATGATGCTGCTGCGGCTCCTGCCTCTTGCGAGGTTGGCCTGTCGCCCCCTCCCTGGCAAGTGTGACTGTGTGTTGGGAGAGAGAGAGGCTAGCGAGTCAAGGGTCCTGGGCTGTATTCTCGGTCTCACCCTTTCCTTGCTCCTGTCTCTGCCGCATCAGGAAATGGGTTTATATAGCCCGAGCTGACAGTGAAGGAAGGGCTGTCCCACTCTAGATTAGTCTCAGGTCTGGCTCTCCACTTGCCCAACTTCACAGATCTGCCTCTGCATCTTCAGTGCCTCCACACCAGGTGTCCCCCTCCTCGCAGCCTCTCCAGGGGTGGCCCTGGAAGTGGGTCCTGGGAAGCTTTGACTGAGCGCTCTCTGCATCACCCAGAAAGACAGGCAGTTGATTGGCAGCTTGGTGTAGATGGAGGCTCTGGTGCAGTGCATGGCCTCTACTCTCCCCTGCCCCCCAATATCGGTCTTCTGATCACGGTTGCAGGTTTTAGCCAACCCAGTGCCTTAGTCCCATGCTCCTTACTCTCCCAGACTTAGAACAAAGGGGGCTTTACTGCCTGGGCTCTTCTGGCCCCTGTCCTGAGGAATTGGACATCATGGAGGTCACATCCAGGGACTGCTCCTGGAGAGGTATCCTTCCCAGTCCAGGCCACCTACTCTCTTTCCAGATGGGGTGGGTAACCTTTTCTAGCTTGTTGCTGTTGGTGAGACTGACTGGACCCTCAAGGTGTGGCTCACAGTCATTAGCAGGTAGGCTGTTGGTGGGACACCCTCCCTCCCTGAATGGGCCAGGATCTCAGGGTTTGAGCTCTCTCCATGGACTTCTCCAGGAACCATGGCATGTGGTGTACCATGCTGTCTCCATGATGGTAAGGCCGGGGGCCACCAATGAGCCCTGTGAAGTCCTGTCCTGATTCCTGAGTGTGTCATGCACCATCGGCTGCATTCTTAGCACAACTGTCCATCAACAACTTGGCCTGTTCTGGGCACTACAGCTGTTTATAGAGAGGAAAGCAAGGCTGAGAGATGTGAGCTGGCATCTCTGGCTTATGCCAAGAGCCCTTCTGTGCCTCTCTTTCCCACCCTGGCCAAATGCTGGAGTTGAAAGACCCAAGGGGCCAAGATCCTTTTCTTCAGACCCATCTGAAGGGCTGCCCATTAACTAGGGAAGAATGGGGCCAGCAAAACTCTTGTTAGGCGCTGGCCTGGTGGTGCTCCGCCAAGCTATTTTTAAAGGCCTTTTGTGATGTGGAGCAGTTTTGTTCAGGGATGGAGGTAGTCTGGGCACTTTTCCTTCATCTAAGGCCTTAGGGGTAGGGGGATTCACTTGCTTCTGGCTTGACGCCTTGTGGAAGCCAGCTCCCTCCAGGAAGGTCTTTATGTGGTCCACAGCCATCTCTCCAAGTGTAGGTGCTTAAAAGGTCTGCAGACCTTTGTGGAAGTAAAATAATCTCATTTTCAGCATCTCCTGTCCCTGACACTTGGCTTGCTCTTCTCTTAGGTCCGGGCTGAGCTCTGGAGTTGGGTCTGTGAAAGTGTGAATGATGAGGCTGGGAGATGCTCAGTGCAAGTGTGAGAACCTGAGTCAGGTCCCCAGTACACACCTGTGTACGAGCCAGATGCTGTGCTTCATGTCTACAACTCCAGCAGACACAGAGCATCCCGGGAGCTCACTCGTCAGCCAGTCTAGTATGGCCAGCTCTGGGTTCATTGAGAGACAGCAGCCCAAACAAGCTGGAGTAGCTGGAGAGAACGCTTAGTGGTTAAGAATGAGCATTGCTCTTTCTTAAAGGCCAGAGTTCAATTCCCAGCCCCCACATCTGTGGCTCACAACTGCCTGTAACTCTAGCTCAACATGAGCCAAAGTCCCTGGTCTCTATGGGACCACACAACACACAACTCCCCTAAGCTCCTTCACATAATGAAAAATATAACAAACCTTTAAAAGCAAAGGAAGCCATAACACCCAACATTGACCTCTGGCCTTCAGCTGGTCATCAAAAGGATAGCATGCATCTACACCCCCCCACACACACACAATACACACACCAACACACAGAATGAGAGCAAGAGTCATACATTGATTTTGGTTCTTGGTTCTGGGGAGACCCAGTTGAAGAAACAGAGCCTGACTCATACTACAGGTTGCAGGCCATCCTGTGCTGCAGAGTCCAGGTTGGGGACCCAGTGGTCCTGCCCAAGTCTGTGCTGGGCACCATTCTGAGTTGTGTGGATCTACTATGGTTTGTGGTCCATGTGAGGCAGGGGTGTGGGAAGAGGAGGGAAGGGGAGGGGAGAGAGTGTGGAAGCAGGGAGGGCTAAGGGCTCCATGAGAAGGCTCCACGAGGACTTGACCACACATCTGGATTCACACCTGGCTTCAGCCTGGCCGAAGATAACCTTTTTTCAGGCTTAATGTCCTGGAACTTCCTCTGGTCTTCCTGTGCAGATGACACTGCACACCTGCCCTTCTCTGAAACTTCCTCCATCTCTAAGGGCATTGGGTTAGGGAAGGGGAAGACCCTCACCTCTGCCCCCCAGCCTAGGCAGGACTCACAGACTGGCGTGAGCCTCAGTGGGAGTTTTGGGGGGAGGGGGCGGGGTCTGCCTCTCTCTCTTAGAGTTGATTGGTGAGGCTGTTGTATCTCTGTATATAGTCAAACTAAAGGATAAGCCTTCCCTCTAGCCTAGGTGAGCCTTGCTTTCCTCCTCTGCAAAATGGGTAAGGTCTTGTTAGTAGGAAGTGAGCAGAGATGTAATGCGGCATGCTGGGTAAGTAGCCAGTGACTATTGTCAAACATGTCACTATTTCTTAAAAGCATTAGTCTCTCTCTCTCTCTCTCTCTCTCTCTCTCTCCTCTCTCTCTCTCTCTCTCTCATGCACGCACGCACGCACACACACACACATCTCCTACTCTAGTGCTGGGATAGAACTCAGGGCCTTACACACAATAAGCCAAGTGCTCTATCACTGAGCCCCGGCCTCAGCCTTGAGCTTCTTTTTTTTTTTTTTTTTTGGTTTTTTGAGACAGGGTTTCTCTGTGTAGCTCTGGCTATCCTGGAACTCACTCTGTAGACCAGGCTGGCCTCGAACTCAGAAATCCACCTGCCTCTGCCTCCCAAGTGCTGGGATTAAAGGCGTGCGCCACCACCGCCCAGCCAGCCTTGAGCTTCTTTATGAGCCAGCCTTACATGTCTTTTGCGATGGGTTTCATCCTGCAGATGGCTCTTTTGCCATCTCAGTCTTTGTGCCTAGAACAGTAACTCAGGGACGGAGTGAGTCCTGGGCTATTTTCCCTGAGGCCCAGTGGGACCTTGCTTACATGACGGCCTATCACTGTGCTGGATCATGCTGGAGCAGCCCTATCTGCGTTCACTGGGTGCCCACTCTGCTGGGCACACAGAGAAGGAACATGAAACACAGTTCCTGCTTCCAGCAGAAACTGGATGATGGTGGCTCACAAATCCTTTGTCCTTGTCTCAGTGTATGCAAAGGACAGAGATGCCTTTCTCCTTAGTTTCTCCCCATCCCTTGATACTGCTCGCCAGAGACATTCTGTTCAGAGAGGGGGAGTGTGGTGGTTTGAATATGCTTGGCCCAGGGAGAGGCTCTATTAGGAGGTGTGGCCTTGTTGGAGGAAGTGTGTCACTGTGGAGGTGGGCAATGAGATCCTCTTCTTAGCTGTCCATGAGACAGTCTCTTCTGGCTACAGTCAGAACAAGATGAAGAACTCTCGGCTCCTCCAGCATGTCTGCTGCAAACTGCAGTGCTTCCGGTGGTAATGATAATGGACTGAACCTCTGAACCTGAAGGCAGCCCCTATTAAATGTTGTCATTTATAAGAGTTGCCTTGGTCATAGTGTCTCTTCACAGCGATGGAAACCCTAACTAAGACAGGAAGTCACTTCTTGTCACTTGGTCGGTTTCAGCTTGGCCTTGACCTTGCCTGCCAACCTTGACTGTTTTCTAGCACATAGTAGATCAGGAAAGAGAGCAAAGGAGTACGCTCTGTGGTTGTGTAGCAGTGGGCATCACTGGGGCCCAGGGTACAGGACACCCTGGTCCAGAAGGGGTTAGGTTGAGTGGTGCAGGAACTTAGCAGCTGGACTCTGAAGTTTCTGGTATGGGGCTGTCCAGGCATCCAGAGAAGTCTGTTACGTAGGGCAGAGTATTTGCTGATTTTTACCTCCGCTTGGCTCTATCAGAGAGCAGCCTCGGGAGAGGCGTCCATCTTGGGACAAATTCCGGAGCTGGAGAGGTATCTCCATGGGGATGTGGTGAGCAGGTCATCACTTCCTGGGAGAGGGAGGACCAGAGAAAGGGGTTCCTGCTGTTCCCGAGTGCCTTTCTTCCTTCACCGAGGGTAGAACAAAGCAGCAAGAGAAACTTAGGTGAGATTCATTGTTGGGGTGGGCACTTAAGTAGGACAGTCCAGCTCTGTGGAGAGCAGGCTATGTCCTCCACAGGCTCTGTGGCCTTGGGTAAGTCATGTATCTTTTGGGTCCCTAGTGTGTTCGTCTGACACCTAACTTCATGGCTGCCTGGTTCTACAGGAAAAGGCAATGCTTTGTGGGCCAGAGAGGGCACGAGGCCTCAGGACAGCAGTCTTCCAGTGGGATTAGGGCTTCATAACCTAGATATAGGTAGGCTCTGACCTTTTCCTGTGGTGGGGAGGAGACCCTCCCTCCTTCTCTGGAAAATGTGCTTCATGCTGCGCCTTGGAGTTGAGGAGGAATCAGGCTAAAAGAAGGAGATCCTCCGGAGCCTGGCATTCAGCCAGGGGGGCCCTGCAGTCTAGTCACCTCAGGCTGTAGGTCTTTCCTGTTCTGTCCTTGTCACCCATGACTCTGTGTGGAATGTGACTGGCTTCTCCTGTCCCCTCTCCAGAGAGTTCCTCTAAGCCCAGGTGTCTCTGCAGATCCTTGTCCTGGCAGTCCACACTGCCTCAGGGCTGAGCCCCTCTGCTCCAGGTTGAGGTTTGAGGCTCTAGTGTCATGGTCTGTGGGGATACTGGGAGTGAGTGGGCCTGACCATGGTCACCCTCAGAAGGTCATGGGCAGGAACTTGGCTATTTCCCAAGATGCGTGAGGAGCTGAGGGAGGGAGGTGATAGATTTGGGGGACACTGCAAGCAAGATGAAATTGGAAAGAACATTCTTGGCTATAGCCCAAGAAATGAAGAAGGCAGTAATGGGGCCGTGAGGAAGATAGTGGCAATGAATTAGGGGTGTCACTGGGAATGGCCTAACAGAGTCTGGAGATATTTTAGAGGAATGCTCAGAGGGCTGCATAGATGGTCTATTTCTGTGCCTTTGGAGTTGTCTACTTTTAATTTCTAAGTTTACTTTTCTGTTAATTTTACTATTTTCTTTATCGTTTCCTTTGTATGTGTGTGTTTAGGTCAGAGGGCAAACTGGAAGTCAGCTCTCTCCTTCCACCACGTGGGTTCTGGTCGTGAACTCCCGTCCCCAGGCTTGGAGAAGTGCTTTTAGCTATCTCATTGGCCCAAACCAGTTTTGTTTGTTTTTAACGTTTTGACATATGTATGCAACATGTTTTTATTTAATCCTCTGTTACTAGACAGTTAGATTGCTTCTCACCCATTACCGAGCTGTGAGTATTTCTGCTTTGAATCTTTACACATGGGCTGGGGATATGGCTCGGTTGGTGGAGTCCTTGCCTAGTGAACCTACAAATGCCCCTCCCTCCCCACCCCACCCCCCGACACGACACAACACACACACACACACACACACACACACACACACACACACCAAGGTTACATGACCCTGAAAGTCCTCTGGATCAAGGATTCTGCAATTCTGGCTAATAGTAATGAGGAAGATGAACTTGAGACTTTGAACTTTCTCTTTTCTTCCCAATGAGATCAGCAGCCTTGGAGTGGTGCAGGGACACCGGGTGCTGGCAAGGGTGCAGGAAGGGGGCCCAGCCCCCACTGTGGCTGAAGAGGTGGTTAGAGCATCCTTCTGGAAAGCTAGTCAGCTGTATGCAGTAATTCTAGAACTCCAGAGATAGGAGAAGGAGGGAGACCTGGACTTCAAAGTCAGCCCAGAATGCACGAAGGAGACCTTGGGCAAAACCGGGCAAAGGAAAAAAAAAAAACCCTTTAAAAATATAACATGGTTTTGACTTCATAATCCCATTTTGGGTTTTGGGTTATTTTTCTTTAAGGAGAGACATGTACAAAGATCTGTCCATCTGTCCATCCATTCATCCATTCGTCCGTCCGTCTTTTCTAGGTTTTTTTTTTTTTTGTGGTTGTTGTCACTTTTGTTTGTTTGAGACTAGGTTTCTTTGTGTAGCCCAGGCTATCCTGGAACTCAATCTGTGGACCAGGCTGGCCTTGAACTCAGATTCTCCTGCTTTTGCCTCCTGAATGCTGGGATTAAAGGTGTGTGCCACCACCACCCAGAATCTTTGTTAGTTTTTGAGATAGTCTCATGTAGCCCAGGATGGCCTCAAATCACTATGTGGCTGAGGATGGCCTTGAATTTCTAATCTTCCTGCCTCACTTCCCAAATGCTGGGATTACAAGGGAGCCCCACCCCACCCTGTTTATGTAGTCCTGTGGATAGAACCCAGGGCTTTGTGTATGCGAAGCAAGCACTCTCCCAACGGAGTTGTGTGCACAGCCCTCAATGCCCTGATTTCTCAGTACCTCTCCTAAGACTGCACAGCAAGCATGAGGGACAGACGACCCTAGACTCTTTACAGGGGTCTTTCCTTTTGGCTCTATGTGTTGGGGGTTGGTGGCTGTGTCTTTGCTTCTTCACTGAAGACTTCTGCTGTAATGTGCTTTGTTCTAAGTAGTTCTACAAAGAAAACACAGTGTCCATTGAGAGAAGCATTCTGTGCCTGTCGTTGAAGGTTTGGATTTTGTCTCTGTGTATGTGCGTGTACCTGTGTGAGCTTATGTGTGGCATGTGCATGCAGAGGCCAGAAGAGGGCATTGAATCCCTTGGAACTGAGCCCATAGGCAGTGTGAGCCCCCAGATGTGGATACTGGGAACCAAGCCCAGGTCTTCGGCAAGAGCAGGAAATGCTCTTAACCACTGAGCCGGAATGCTTGATGTCTCAATGTCCCCGTCTGGGAGTTGAGAGAGAAAGTGTAGTGTTGAATTCATCAGCTCTTTCCAGCCCCTCCTGCTTGGTCTGAGGTAGCTGTGAGAGACCCATATGACATGTGGTCCCTATGGCCCAGGGCCATGTTCGGTGCTCAGGAGTGTTCAGCAGCAGCCCTGTGTGGTCTCTCATAAAAAAAGACAGGGAAGCTTGGGGTCACTGCTGGCCTGTGGCTACAGTTGGCAAGTGATGCAGCTAAGGTTTGAGCCTGGTCCCGTCCAGCCCTGGGCCTGAGTATTTAACACTCGGCCCGTGCTGGGGGGCGGTCACTGAGCAGGTTCTGTGGGGGGGATGTGGGTTAAGTGCGAGCATGTGTGGGTGCTCTGTGGGCGGTGCAGGCTGGATAGGGGCTGAGGGTCATGTGTGCAGGCTCTGACTCACGTGTGCATATTCTGAGTGTGACAGGGTCACGGCATGTGTCAGGAGTGGGTGAGCCATCTTGGTCTTTGAACGAACACACATCGTGTCTGGGTTGGGGGAGTAACTCTGTGCAGGTTGTAAATGCAGAGGTACCAGGAGGGGTGGGGCTGGAGAGGGAGAACTCAGATAGGCCAGAGGGTGTCTCAGCCAGCGCCTCTGCCACTGGGGAGCATGGCTGCTGCTTCCCAGCCCCTCCCTTGCCCTTTCCATCAGTTGCTGGTGGGCATGAAGGAATATCACTCGGATGAATGATAATAGGGACGAGAGTGTCAGGTGAAAGCTAGGTGTCCTGGGTACTGACTGGGTTCGGCCTCACGGACTATGCTCCACCGTGGCTGAGAATGGGATTGGCGCTCATTTTATAGGGAATGGGAAGGAAGCTCAGGCAGTCAGGGGCATACCAAGGTCTTTTAGCCGTTTATCAGCAGTCTTGAGCTCAGGCTAATCTCATCGCTGTGTGGCTAAAACCATGCCCTTTCTCTCATGAGCATACTCTCCTATGATCTCTCATCACAGGGTAGTGAGCGCCATCTCTGGAGATTCAGACACTGGCCAACTGTTCTGGATTTGTGGGATGTGGGTGAGGCCAGGCGGTGAGCAGGATGCCTTGCCTCCCATGAACTTTTGGGCAACTTTCTGCATTAAGGAGGCAGAATTGACGACCCGTGGGTGATCATATTGGTAGTATTGAGTGGGTGTGGCCAGGAGTGAGCAGGGAACCGGGATCCCAGTCCTCAGCCCTCAGGGCTTGCTCGACCTCCACCTACCCCAAGGGAGACAACTGAAGGCAATAATACGCCTAGTTCTGGAATCTTGTGAAGGCCCCTCATGGAGTGGGACTCCCCACTTTTCAGTGTCTGCACTACCCCTGTTTGTGCGTGTGTGTGTGTGTGTGTGTGTGTGTGTGTGTACACTTGTGTGTGCTTAGTGTGGGTACATGTGTATGGAGGCCAGAGGCCATATGTCTTCCACCTTTGTTCTCCATCTTTTCTCTTGAGTCAGGGTCTCTCACTGAACCGGGAGCTTGAGGATTGGCTAGACAGACTAGCCAGAGAGCTCTAGAGACTGCATGTCTGTCTCCTCGGCTGCAGTTGCAAGCTTTGCGGCTCCTGGCTTACATAGGTGCTGCCTGTCAGATCCTCTAGCAGACACTGACTGAACCATCTCCCTGGGCCCCTGTTCCTGCTTTGATGGCAGGCTGGGGCTGGGGATGAGATGTCCAAGGGTGAGATGAGACCCAGATGTGCCCCTGCCCAATGTTTGGCACAGCCTAGCTGCTGTATGATGTGTCTTTGGATAAAGGAGGAGACCCAGTCCTCATGGATTTGATAGAGAATCTGTAACGGAAAGCTCCTTGAGGCTTCGACCAGGTCTTGTGGCTTTCGGTCTCTGTGCAGCAGAGTTGCTAAGGGACAGGTAGGGGAATGTGGTTTCCATTGTTCCCATTTCCAGACCGTTCTTCCTGGGCCCTCTCCTTCGATCTCACTTGTCTGGTCTGGCCTACACTGCTACCTAGTGGTCCCTGGGAATTGGCAGGGTGCCTGGGTCCAGCCAGGGCCTCCTATCTGGCTGTCCCTCTTAGGTCTCCACCTTCCCGTCTATCCTTTTGGTGTGATGTTATATAGATCAACTCTGGGGAGATCGATTATTCTGCTTGGGGAAGCTCTTCTGACCTGAGGAGCACAGGTTGGGGGTCTGGGAAAGGGTGCAGGGCTGGCTCCACTCTGCCTAGCTTTCCAAGGGGGGCCCAGGAAGCTGATAGACTCAGAGTCCCTGTGTTCTGGAATCTGGCGAGTGAAGGAATGCTGCGGCTCCGAGGAATGTTTAACCCGGGCAGAGATAGCACACTTTGCTTTCCTTGTTTCAGGCTTCAGTTCTCAGCATAGGGTGCTGCTGTCTCACCCTATCCTGGGGCCACAGCTGCCCAGGTCCCCCACAGCTGCCCAGGTCCCCCACAGCTGCCCAGGTCCCCCACAGCTGCCCTGGTCCCCCACAGCTGCCCAGGTCCCCCACAGCTGCCCAGGTCCCCCACAGCTGCCCTGGTCCCCCATAGCTCTGGACTTCTGGGGACAAACAATAGCCTCTTTTTCCAGTTTTATTATTATTATTTTAGCCAAGAAGTTGCTGTGGGGCCCAGAAAGCAGTTCTGACTTGGGAGTACACACACAGGCCCGTGATTACTTCCTCGTCAGCCCCTCTGCCTGTTGCGTGCTTCTCGGGGAGGGAGGGACATGGAGCCCTGAGGCCTGTCTGCTGTGTGCTGTCTGCCGCAGAGAACTGCAGCTCAGGGATTCCCTGCCCCCAAGGCTAGCTTCAGATCCTCCCCTGCTGGCGTGTCAATTCACGCTCCCTTTCCAACCCCCCCCCACACCCCCCTCAGCCCAGGAGCTATCTGTAAAATGGACCAAGTGGGAACCTGCCCAGAGGGTTAGATAGAGCAAGCAAGTGTGAGAAACAC
Organism: Mastomys natalensis; assembly: GCA_021653895.1. Lineage (NCBI taxonomy): Eukaryota > Metazoa > Chordata > Mammalia > Rodentia > Muridae > Mastomys > Mastomys natalensis. The sequence goes on from JAJTUV010000085.1 coordinate 2,422,034, forward strand.
TGGCGAGGGGCCTGCCACTCTCTTACTGCTTCACACATCCATGGCGAGAGTCACGGCTTGCTACAGCACGGGTGGGGTGAACTCTGAACTCCGGATACTCGGAGGAGGCTGAATACACGCCACCCAGTGGCGCTACCTGCCAGTGTCTCTCTTGGATGCGACAATGTGTGTAACTCCCCCTCCACTCAGCTGCGGGCTGTGAGGCTGAAGCTGGGGCTCTTTGCACAGCTCACTGTTCTGGTTTGCTCCCCCACCCCACCCCACCCCCACCCCGCACCCCAAACACATTTGTCAAGATGAATAGGAAAGCCAGGACACAAGTAAACAGCTATGGATGTTCCAGGCTGCTTCTAACCCATCCGGAGCCTGCTTCCCTGCCTGGCATTAAATTTGATCCTTTCTCCTGGGACTCCTTCTGGGTCAGGGGTCTTCTGTGAATTTCTATGGCTTGCAGGGGGACAGGTTGGGTCTGAGGTGACAGCCAGCCACTCAATCCCTCCTTCCTGCCCTCCCGCACCTGCCTCTTGGTAGGAACCAAAGCTTCCCTTCAAAGCAGGAGACGGGGCTATTTTTGGCACTGTGGGGGGAGGCAAATGCTTTCCTTCTGTTCAAAAATACATGGTGTGCGCTGTGCAGACAGGGAGCTGGGCCTGCTCAAAGCCTGTGCTCCTGGGCACTGGGCCTCTTGCCATGGTCCCCGAACCCTCTGGGGCTCTGTAGTCTACACATCCAGCCAGGCAGGGTGGCCATTGTCTTCACACTGCTTGTCATGGGGCCCTTGCTGGGCTCAGAGGAACATGATCTTAATTATAAGTAGCAGCAGCCATCAAAATAGAGAGGCTCCTGCTTTTGGAGTTCTGGCTGGGATGCCTGTTTCACTGGATTGGAGAAGCTGAAGGAGGCTCTGACAGTGCCCTAGGGCATTCTGGGAAGGATGCCCTGCAGCTTTGGGAGGGAGACAGAGGACTCTGGGTCCAGGGGGAGGCCCAGCTGGCTAAACGGTTCCTCTGGCTGCCTCTTTAGTTCTCATTTCCTGGTTGAGAAAGTGGTTTTAGATGACCTGTCTCAGTTTACCCTTTGGTGCTGACACGAGGCAGCATGGACCACTGGTTCTCTGGCTTATAATATGGCATCCATAATGTGGTGGAGAAACAGAAGTGAGGCCAGTTTAAATGTCAAGACAAGCTGTTGGTGCAATGGGACGTGTGTACCCGGCAAAGACACCTGTGGGAGGGCTTAAGTGCCATGTCAGTTTAGCTGTATCTTGTATACTGCTGATGTGGGTAGCCCTGATGGAGGCAGGAGGAGAAGGCCAGGGTAGAGGACATTTGGGCCAGAAGCTTTGCCTGACAGCATCTTCTGGTATGAAAGTGTCAGGATAGGGGTAATCTCAGGACTTGTGCCCAGGACGTGGTCTGGGAGGAGGGGGTGCTGGTGACAGTAGTCCTGTGCCGGGCCCACCGAACATGCTAAGCTGGACAGGTAAGGAGGGGTTGCCAGGTCAGAGACAGACCCAGCTATGAGTGCGAATATGCACTCGTGCGTGCATGCGTGCGTGCATGTGCGTGCATGTGTGTGTGTGTGTGTGTGTGTGTTAGGTACAGGCTGAGTCTTCTCTCAACTGCTCTCTACCTGATTTCTTGAACAGATCTCTGATTGAGCCTGGAGCTCACCAATTGGCTAGACTGGCCATTGCCCCAAGGGTCCCTGCCTCTCCCTCCTCCCCCACCCCGAACTGGGCTGCTGGGGTTCTGAACTCAGATTCTCATAATTTCAGGACAAACATTTTACTGGTTAAGCCATCTCCCCAGCCCCCTTTTCTCTGTTCGTCTTTCCTTCCCTCCTCCCCTCTCTCCTTCCTTCCTTTCTTGACAGCATCTCATGTAGCCCAGGTTGGCTTCAAACCCCCTGTGTAGCTGAGGATAACCTTGAGCCTCATGCCTCCACCCTCAATAGTGTCACTACCACTCCTGGTCTGTGAAGAGCTGGGACCTGTTCTAGACCTTGTGCACACTGGGCAAGCACTCTCCTAACATCCCAGCCTCCTAAACTTCAGGTTCCTGTCCTCAAAGGGAGGGACAGGAGGCATCTATTGTTCCAGGAGGTGCCTGCCAAGATTGATGGGCAGTGGCTAACGCCCTAAGTTCCGTGTCCTCCCCAACCCCCCACAGAGAAGCAGCTTGGGAAACAGGCTGTGAGTGGCTGGGAATACTCTATAGGCTTAGAAGATGAAGGCACTAGCAGATGCAGTGGTCAAGGTCACAGCCTGACTTCTGGTGCTGCATGTGTCTACACCTGTCACTTTGGCGACTGACAGCAGCCACCCTCCTGCCCAGCCTGTTTGGGGTCTTCCAGTTCCTCTGCACCACTAGCTCAGCAGTGAGCACTGAGATACCTCCTCCTTGGAGGGCAGGTCAGGGCCAAGCCCCTACCCTGGCTCTTAAAGGGCCAGCTTCGCAAGCAGCGCTAGAGCTTATTGTTTGCTTAGAACTGTGAGTATTCCAACCCTCCTGGCCTGACGCCCGGGAATTCATGCCTGGAACTTTCCAGGGTCTCTGCTGGAGCTAGACTTCAGGGTCTGCCGATGGGTTTCTGTAGCAGGTCGCTGCATGGGGCGGGAGGGGAGGAGTGGGAGGAGCTGGCTGAAGGCGGGGCTACTTCACCCCAGCAGGGTCCCTGCCAGTTCAGCTAGTTTTCCCCTCGGTGGGGCGTTGCACCCTTCTTTGTGGGAGATAGGTCTCGTTAAGGATCCCTCATCACCCTTCCCGCATCCCGTTCTGGGCTCTATGGGCGATGATGTTAGCAGCTGTGACTGATCCGGTGTGCGTGAGCTGTGGATGGTGATCGGTTGGTGTGTCCCCAGCCTAGGGCTGGAGGAGGGGATCAGGAGGGCGTGAACAGAAAAGGGAAGATGGGTTGTGGGATAGGAGATCTCCTGACCAGAGCGGTTCTGGGGTCGAGGCAGGGGTGCCCAGGTCCTACCAGTAGGTCCTGCTGTTGTGGCTTCCCCTGTGGTTTTGGTGACACCCTTATCAGTGGCAGTTGCTAATGCTTCAGGACATCTGTGTTCCCTCTGCCTGGATGACAACAGCCTCCTGTGGCTAAGGCTTTGTTCCAGCAGCATGTGCCACCTGAGGCACCTCTGTATTCTGTGAGGTTGGAGCTGGGTGGGCAGCTGCTTCTGACAGACCCCTTAGTTCCCATCTACCTGTCAGAGGACCACTCTCTGCTTATGGGCAAGCCTCTATACAGCCCTGTCCTCTACCTGCAGGCCAGGGTGGATCCTACTCTGGTTACTGCTCTCTTACGTCCCCTGCCCAAGACAGGGTTCCATGTATCCCAGGCTAGCCTCCAAGTTGCCATGTAGCTTGACCTTCTGATCCTCTTCCTCCCAAGTGCTGGGGTCACAGTGTGCACCACAATGCCCTGTCTTATAGGGTGCTGGGGTCACAGTGTGCACCACAATGCCCTGTCTTATAGGGTGCTGGGGTCAAACTCAGCTCTGTACACTCTACCAAGTGAGCTTTTATCACTGTGACCTTTTCTTTCTCACCACATGGGTGACTAGACAGTTCTGTACTTCAGGTCTGTCTGGGTTATATGAAGAGCTTGGAGGACAGGAGCCATGGGGGTCACTGTTGTACCTCCAAAGCCCCGCTCAGGGCCTGGCCTACTGCAATTGTTAGATGATGAACTGAAAAGTCCTATGTCTTAATCTCATCCCATCAGGAAGGCATCACTGCTCCCATTTTGCAGAGGAGGAAACTGAGGCTCGGGGAGGTGAGTTCAGTTGCCCAGAGTCAAAAGGCACACAAAGAACGGCTCGTTTAGTGAAGGATCTTTCAGTGGATTCGATGTGCTGTCTCTGCTTCCTGGCAGGAGCCACTGCAGACTTGGTCTGGGGAGCACTGGAATTGGGCTGTGGTGAAGCCTTGGGGAAGAGTTCCCTCTCCAGGAGTTTGCAGGAAACACCTCACACCAGCATCTCCCTGAGGGGCACAGAAGGTGTCACCCCCTATAGGGTCCCTCCTCGTGGAAGGGTCCCAGTCAGGTGGTAGAGGAGACTTCTGGAGACCAGTCCCTGGCCCCTCTTTTGTGTTTCTCATGTGTGTACATGTACATGTGTGAGTCCCAAAGAGCAAGAAAGAAGGTCAGGGACATTGCAGCAATAGGCCATTAAACACCTTCTGCAGGAACATGTGCGCTGATACCTGCCACACACCAACCAGTAGTGTTCAACTTCCAGCCATGGATACATGTGTCCTGCTTGTTGGAGCTCGCAGCAATTGAGGACGGGACTGGACACTCAGCAGTGGCAGAGCCGGTTCTCTTGCCCCCTCCCCAAGGCCACAGTCACGGGCATTTCTGACAGTCTTTTTTCTCACGTGCACATCTGTGTTGGGTTTTAGCTCCCTATGTCCTGGAAGAAAAGCACAGACTCAGAGAAGTTAGTCGGTGTGTCAACTGTTACACAGCTGGACATCGTCAAGACTGGACCTGAGCATGGGTCAGCCAGTGCAAGCAGCTGGGCCAACAGATGCTGAGGGCCTTTGCTATCTGGTACCAGCAAGACCTGGTACTAAAGAGTCAGTTTGGGCCAGAGAGTCAGTACCCTCTGAGCGGGAGCAAGCTCACATTCCTGTTCTGAGAATCATCACCTTCTAGCAGTGACAAGGGACTGTGGTGGAAAATTCCACACCTGGCCTCATGGGAAGGATTGCAGCAAAAATTCAGTTGCCCTAAAAATCCTGTACAAAACCCCTTTGGGTTGTATATAGAAGGTGTGTGATGGGCTTTGCCCTGGGTCTCCTCCCGAGATGTCTCCTTGCACAAATGCAAACTTCCCCAATCCAAAAGAACCTCTAGATCTGTGGAACTTCTGTTGTTGTTTTGTTTGTTTGTTTCTTGAGACAGGGTTTCTCTGTGTAGCCCTGGCTGTCTTGGAACTCACTCTATAGACCAGGCTGGCCTAGAGCTCACAGAGATCCACCTGCCTCTGCCTCCACAGGGCTGGGATTAAAGGCATATGCCATTAATCTGCAGAATTTTTGATAAGGGACCCTAAACCTGTGTAAGAATTGGATCACATGTAAAGGAATCAATTCCCAGCATGCATTGGGGGATGTCTCAAACACTCACCTTCTCCACTACATTCGGGAGTTACACAGACTCTGGTTCTGGTTCTGCCTCCCCTGGACTTGGGGACTTGTCCTGGACTTAGCTTCACCTTTGGGTGACACAGTTTACTCATCTGTGCAGTGGAGAGCCTCAAGTGCTTTGTCCCACAGTATGGTTCAGGTGAGTGCCGGCCTGGCATGCTGGGAGTGTCCCTTCTTCCTCACACCACTGTGGGAATCCTCAAGGCAAAGTGCATCTTTCTGAAATTTGACTTCAACACTTTGGGGAAAAGTTTGTCTTACATAGAAATTAAAATCACCATAGTTTATCATTTTGTTTTGGAAGTAAAATAAAATCTCTAAATGATAAGGCAGACGGTACATTTATAGAATATTTGACCAGAGTACAAACTTTGAACCAAAACTTGCCTCATGAGTGTGTATCAGTGTGTTTATCCCTGTGCGCCAGCGCGCGTGTGTGTGTGTGTGTGTGTGTGTGTGTGCATGTGTGTGTGCGTGTGTGCGTGCATAGTATTCTTGTGATCAATAATCGGGAGTCTTTCTCAGCCTCTCTCCACCTCACTTTTTTTTGTTTTTCGAGACAGGGTTTCTCTGTGTAGCCCTGGCTGTCCTGGAACTCACTCTGTAGACCAGGCTGGCCTCGAACTTAGAAATCCGCCTGCCTCTGCCTCCCAAGTTCTGGGATTAAAGGCGTGCGCCACCACTGCCCGGCGTCCACCTCACTTTTTGAGACCAGTTCTCTCACTGAATCTGGAGCTCTCTGATTGGCTAGATGTGTTGTCCATCTAGCTTCAGAGATCCTTCTGTCTCCACCTCCCAGTACCAGGATTACAGGCACACTCAGGTTTGTGTGTGGATCCTGGGGATCTGAGCTTAGGTTCTCATGTCTACTCCATAGGCACTGACTGAGCCATCTCTCTATCCCCCAAACCTTGCTTTTGATGGCTGCATGGGAGTCTCTCAACTGTAGGGCCACCATCAGCCTTCTTTCCTAAGGGAGTCTGTGGGGAGCCCGGGAGCCCTGGACTCCTTCAACTTGTATGTGGACTTCCTCTAGGGGTGAAGCACTGTCCTTTTGAGTACTGTTATCCCTTTGTCAGATGAAGAAACTGAGGCTCAGCAAGAAGGAGTCTAGTTTCTTGCAGCAAGGCAAAGCCTGGTTCTTCCAAAAAGGGCTGTGTTGATGGCAAGTACCCCGTGTGCCCTGCTGGACTCTATACTTGCCATAGAGCTGGTGCCCAGCAAATCTTTCCCCAGCAGGGGCGGGAGGGAGCTCACAAGCCCTCTCCGTGGGTGTGACTACCCCAGGCTGAGGCTGCTGAGCCTGCTTAGGACACAGGTTGGCTGGGCTGCTGGTTTCCTTTGTCCTGCCACTGGTTATGTGATTTGGGTGGTTGGGTGGCATGCTATCACCTCTTTGGAGCCACGGGAGTTTTTTACAATGGGCTGCCAGAGAATTCTCTCACCACAGGGCCTGGTGCAGTTCCCGGGCTCAGCCAATAGGAACATCTGGGGGCTCAGGAGGGTCTGGGAAGGAAATGAAACTTGAGGTCGAATGCATCTGAGCAACCCGGCATCTGTGTCCTTCTAGGGCCTGGCTCCTCTCCCTGGCAGCAGCCGGAAGCTGTCCATTTTGGTGTGTGCTAACACCAGGGCCTGGCCCTGCCAGCTGCATCTCCTACCACCCACCCAGAAGGCAACGAGAGCCCCAATGTTTTATTTTGACATCACCACTTGTTCCCAGTATAATAACAGCAGTGTCCCTGTGTCCAGTGCTGGGCTGTCTGCCACGTGCATTTTCCTACTGGCTCTGTCCGCATCCTACACCATGAGGAAGCAAGGCTCAGAGTGGCATGCAAACACATTGATGGGGTCTTATGACAGTAGATGTGACCCTATCTGCACCAATGCTGTTGATGGGCGAATGTGGGTTCTGGTGCTGTGAGCTCAGGGCCATGTCTTAGAAGTCACAGCAAAGCTGGTCCAGTCCAACCTTCAGGTGTCCTAGACACTGAGAGACCCTTGCATCTGTGGAGCAGGGCCTTGTGTTGACCTACTCACCACAAAGGGCAGCCAGGCTGCAGGGATGTGAGGGGAAAGAGCTGGGGGGTTGGGTACAGGGGCAGAAAAGCCAGCCAGGGGGGTTCAAGTTTGCTTAGCCTTGTGTTCTTAAACCTGGCATGAGATTCTTGCTTGTGAGTGAACTTGTTGTGTCACAGAGCACAGCCACAGCCATGCTCCTGCCCATGTGGAGGCCGGATGTAGACTGGGTGAAGGGCCTAGTATGTGGCCAACCCAAAGAGCAGTCTCCACCAGTCGCCATAGCATCTCTGTGGGCAGGGTGGGGGAGGGGCAGGGCTGTTGCACAGAAGGTGCAGTGTGGGGGAGGTAGGCAGGGCCTGTATGTCTTTCTTGTTGACTTGTGGTGTGCCCAGCCCAGAGCCGCCCAGCTAGGCTGGCACAGTGAACATGGGTAGAAATAGCGACTGCCAGCTGGAGGCTGGGCTGTTGCCACCCCACTCTGGGAGGGGCCTGAAGGGGACCGATCCAGGAGCCCTGTTCTGTGTCACCTTGAGGGAGGGCCCAGGGTTTCTGGGTGGGTTAGCATATGTCTAGGCAGTCAGTCCTTGGCCTCTTTTGGGAAAGAGGAACAGGCAGGACAGGAGTTCTGCTTCTCTCGCTGGCAGAGGCGTTGGGTAGTAATCACAGGAGCACTGCCGGCTCGGTGCCAGGCCCTCTGCATGTGCTGTCATGTTATCTCTGCCTCCTAGGAGCCAGTGATTCCAAGTGCTGCAGTTAGAACCGGGCAAGGTTCCTACACATCAGAGCTCTGTCACCTTCCAGTCCCCACGCTCGCCCCTGCTCTCTCGGCACGTGGAGCTGCTGTTCTGTCCGTCTGCTTTGCCTGGGGAATGCTTTTACTGACCCAGCTTACTTGCCAGGGTTGGTCATCTCGTGACAGGGATCTAGGGATCTCTGGAATCCTTCCCTGGGACTGGAGGGAAGAACCAGGGCTAAGATTATGCATTGAGTTAGAGCCTAGGTTGGCTGCCAGGATGTCCACCTCTGTCTCCATGCAGCTCAGAGAGTTGGTGAGGTACCTGCAGAGTTTAACCCTCTCTTGCCCAAGTTGCCTCACTTTCAGAATGGACAATGGGGTCCAGAGAGGATGGGGTGACTAGATTCTCAGGGAGTCTACCTTGCTGTCCCTGCTGGGGGTACTGTCATAAAATGGGAGGGGCAGGCTGAGTGTAGCAAGATAGATCAAGTATTTCCCTTGAAGCTCTCCCATTTCCACAGCCCTAGTTTGTTTTCTGTTGCTGTGATAAATACCAAAAGCCACTCTTGGAGGAAAGGGTTTATTTTGGCTTGCAGCTTACAGCCATTTAACTGCGGGGCAAGAACTCTCATAGGCCAGGAACCCCGGGCAGGAGGCAGGAGCTGATGCAGAGGCCATGGAGGGATGCTCCTCATGGCTTGCTCAGCCTGAACTTCTTATATGAGCCCAGGACCACCCTGCCTGCCCTGCCCTCCACATCATCATGAATCAAGATGTCCCACAGAGTTGCCCACGGCTCTGATGGTGGCATTTTCTTAACTGAGGTTCCCTCTTCCCATGACCCTAGTTTGTGTCAAGTTAACAGAAAACTAACGGGGACAGCCACCTTGAGGAGGGTTGAGGGAAGACCTCCATGTTGAGAGGACAGTAAGGACCGGAGTCTTCTAATACTGTGTAGAACTGACTCAGAGTGGGGCAGGCTGTGGAGATCTTTGAGCTTTATCTCTAGATCTAAGAGAAGACCAGAAGACCATGACCATGGCAGGGGTGTTGAGACAGAGATGGAGCACGGAGCTGAGGCTGGTTGGGGGGAGGGGTGTGGGGAGCAGAAAGGCCCTGGAGAGCTTTGAGGGCACTTAAGCACAGGAAGGCCTCAGGAGGGAGGACTATTTGGTGACCAAAGGCATCTGGATCGAGTGACTGAAGGCCCCAAGGCCTTGTTTTCTCTCTCTTGTGTGGGTCTCCCAAGACCCCCTTGCTAATGAAGTGGACAAGGTGGGTAACCCAGAGGGTAGCCCTGTGTCTGTAGACTGAAGTGAGATCTGGATTGGTCACAAAAGACCAGCAGTCTGCCTTTTTTTTTTTTTTTTTTTGTTTGTTCGAGACGGGTTCTCTGTGTACCCGGGCTGTCTGGAACTCACTCTGTAAGACAGCTAGGCTCGAACTCAGAAATCCGCCTGCCTCTGCCTCCCAAGTGCTGGTTAAGCTTGTCCACCACAGCCCGCTAGCAGTCTGAGGCTTCTGTCCTTCTGTGGCAGTAGGCACCTCCTCTCTGTGGGGGCATCCACCTCTGGCGGTTCTGTTCCACCATGTTGAGCTGAGTTTCATCAGGTGAGGAGGTATTTTGCTTTAGGACATGAAATCCCGCTCAACATTTTCCTCTCCTGCAGCTCTGGTTCACTCAGCACAGAGCCGCATGGAGAGAGGAGGTGCCTGAGAGCTTCAGCTGCTGCTGTGGGAGGCTCTGGTACTGACTCTCCTTAGCAGACAAGGATGCAGCAGGCTGAGGAGCTGCGCAGGGCTGGCCCCTTGCATGTCTCAGCAGGCATAAGGAAGGTCCACACCCTTCTTCCTTGTAGTCGGCCACTGACGCAGGTTCTAAAGACCTTCCCAGATCGGGTTCATATTTGATATTAGAGATGAGGATTCTGACATTCAGAGTAACCTGGCTTAAATGTGGCCCCAACATGGTCTTGACCGAAAGGTGCCACACCCCTCAGGATGCCCCACACCTGGTGGTCATCGAAAGCCTTGCTCTCAGTGGGGCTTTTAGAGGCCCAGCCGCAGGAATGTGTTGGAGAAAGAATCAGCCAAAACCGGGTGTGCTCACGTAAAACACACATTAGGAAGTTCTATCCCCTAGCCCAGTAGCTGGGTTAGTTCTAAGGGCAGGACTTTGTGGAGGTCCTGGATTCCCCAGCTGGGGAGAGAATGTGTCTCTATTGGGTCCTGCTGGTACTAGCCACACATCCAAGTTGCTAAGTTCATTTTCCCTGTGACATGCCTGTGAGGGGAACTGTAGTCCCTGTTGACAGATGAGTACACTGAGGCTCAGAGACACAAGCTTGTGTTTGGCAGGACCTCAGCACAGAAAAGTGCGGGAAGGCTTGGCCTGCATTGTTGGTCTGGCTGCCGCCTGTCTTCTCTCATGATCCCTTGTCCTCCCTGCCCTGTACCCACTTGGCCAGACCTCTGACTGGCTGTGTGTTGGGGTGTTACTGGGGAAACAGAGGGTCAAGGGTCAGGGGCTTGCTGGGAGAGTAGTTCTCAGCAGGGTTCCTGTCTTATTGCTGTGAAGATACACCGGTGACCATGGCAACTCTTTTAAAGGAAAGTATGTAATGGGGGCTGGCTTACAGATTCAGAGGGTTTGTCCATTATACCATGACCGGAAGCATGGGTGACACATAGGCAGACATGGTGCTGGAGGAAGTCAAGAGCTCTACACCTGGATCCCCAACAGCAGGGAGAGAGAAAGCAGCAGTGGGCCCCGGCTTGAGCATCTGAAACCTCAAAGCCCACCGCAGGATGCACTTCCTTCAATGAGGCCACACCCACTCCAACAAGGGCATACCTTAGAGTGCCAGTCCCTGTAGCCTATGAAGGTCATTTTCATTCAAACCACCACAGCTGTGGAAGATGGACATGGGTCGTTTGGTGACTGAGGCACAGGGCACTCGGGGAGTATGAGCAGGTTTCCTGACTTGGGGTGTTGGCAGGGCATCAGGGGGCTGCCTGAATGACGTCACTGGTATTCACCCTCAGCTTCCAGCCTCAGTCCTGAGCCTTGAGCTTCAACCCTGAGCTCTATACAGGAAGCGGGCACGCTAAGCCCTGAGCATGGATCCATGGAGGGAAGCCGGCAGGAAGAGCCTGTTAATTTCACAGTTGATTGGAGGCTTAGTGAGAAGGAGGTTACAAGGGGGATGGACTGGAGTTGGGAGCTGCATCCTGGGAAGCTCCCCTTGTATCTGGCACCAAGGCTAGGCAGAGCTGCACCCCTACGTTAGGACCCCAGGCTGCCTCCTGATTCTCCATGCATGGTAGAGGGCACAGAGACTGTGGAGGAAGACAGTTATTTCCCTCCAGGTTGTGGATGTAGCCCTGCAGGGGAGGTCTTGCTGTGGACTCACCCCCTGCCCCCACCCCACCCCACCCAGCTTCCCCACGGTGCTGCCACCTCAGTTTTACTCAACAGCATCACAGCCTTCACCCCCAAGTTCTTGGGCACAGTTCCCAGGACAGGGTATGGTTTTCAGTCCAGCCGATACCCTTGGAACTTGACAGAGGCCCTGTGGCATCCCTTCACAGTACCACCTGACTCCCCCAGTCTCTCACAGGCTTTTCAGCACTTTTCCTGGTGACCCCCTGGCCCCCCACTCCAGTCTGTGTACCCAGGGTTACGTTTAACTGACCTTTCTTGTTAGCCTCTTTCCCAGCATCCTCCTCTGGCTTGTTTGGGCTTTCATGGCTCTGACTGGTCGAAGCTGTAGGACTGATGGTCTATCATCCCACTTTCTGGATTAGTCCAGTTATGCTTCTTGATTAGACCCGGGCCATGGAGGTCAGGAAAGGGCATCAGGTCTCATGGAACAAGACAGGGGCAGTTGTGAACTGCGATGTGGGTGCTGGGACCCAAGCTAGGTCCTTTGTAAGAACTCTCACCAGCTGATCTATCTCTCAGTACACCCGGCCCCGTCATATCACCCATGACCCTGAGCAAAGGTAATCAATCGGTCTTCATGTTAGTCATTACCTTCTGCCATGTTTGGGGAACTAAGCCACTAGTACACACTTAGCAGTATTTGGACAGTATTGCTTAGAGCAGGGGAGAGCTAGAGACCCAGCAGAAACAATCTGTGGCAGTGAAGCAGGAAGCCATGGGCCAGACAGGTGGCTCAGCAGTTAAAAGCCCTGGTTGCTCCTCCAGAGGTCTTGATTCAATTTCTGGCCCCCACATGGTGGCTCACAATTAATCACCTGTACCTCCACTTTTCAGAGGACTTGATATCCTCTTCTGACCTGGACACCTGAATTCTTCCCCCATATAAGTAAAAATAAATCTTTAAAAAATTTAAAAAGTCGGTGAATCTTGATAGGTCACAGGGCACGTCCTCAAGGGGACACAGAAGAGGCTGACTCCGGGGACCCCCTTGCCAGTGTGTAGGTGTGCCTCTTTGTTGCTTAGCTTCTGAAATGTATAGGCTCACACACCTCTAACTTGTGGTGGACAGGCCTGTCTAGCCTATGTCCAAGCACCCTAGCTGGCAGAAGGATTGGGGTGGGCTGGACCCCTGACTGCCACCCTCCAGGATCATCCGAATTTCTAGAAATTGAAGAGTTGAGATTTTCTTGCAATCTCAGAGGCAGGGGACATTTGGTGACTTCAAATGTCTGATGAATCTGAAGTTGCTGCTGTAAACTAGATAGGGATTTTCTCTCCGATCTCATTCACGTCCAGGAAGCTTAGCTGCCTACTGCTCATTCCACGTCCTGTGTTAGGGACAGTTCAGCTGAGAGAACAGTAGACCTGAAGCTCTGGGCTGAGCTGGGGGGTAAGGCAGGCCAGGAGGCTAACAGCAGAGGTCCTGGAAGCAGAGGGATTTGGAAGATTGTAGGTGGGAAGCTAAGACATCAGGGTCCCCAGCAGTGCTTCTCTGGCCTCCTGAGACTTAGCTGAGGACACTGGTGATCCAGCCATTCAAGCCTTTGCCTCTTTCTCCTTCTATCAGCGGTCTACGATGCCACTGCTCATTAAGGCCACACAGAGTCAGAGAACTCATTGTCTCCCTTTGAGGTTCGGGAGAGGAGGCACCATCCAGCTCGTGGACAGGACCTCTGGTAACCTTACTCACAGCATATGAGTAGGCTTGTCTGAACCTTAGTTTCCTCCTTGGAAAGATGGGAGGGGCTGTGCCACCTACCAATGGGATTCTTGTCCAGGCAAAGGACAGCAACCTCCTTGTAGACCGGAAACTAGAGCTCAAAGAAGAGAGAGCAGTCCGAGGCACACCCAGCCCCGAGGCACACCCAGCCCCTAAATAAGCCTTGGACCTGGCCTGGAGCTCAGGTGTTCAGGTCTGGTCCTCAGAGGCGGGTCACCTTTGTCTCTACTTCCTGCCATCTGCATCAGCTACACCAGAGATAGTAGGGGCTGGCAGGTTTAGGGCAGCTCAACACAGTCCTCAGGGGGGCCCGGTTATTTTTTGTCGGCTTGATATAACCTAGAGTCATCTGGGAAGAGGGAACAGCTGATGAAATACCTCAGTAGGTCGGCCTGTGGCAAGTGTTCAGACATTTTCTTGATTAGTGAGTGGTAGGTGGCACCACCCCTGGCAGATGGTCCTGGGTGGCACTACCCCCCTGACCCGCAGATGGTCCTGGTGGCACAAGAAAGCAAGCAGAGAAAGCCTTGGAGAGCAAGCCAGTGAGCAGCATCCGGCCGTGGTCTCTGCTTTGCCTCCAGCGTCCTGCCTGAGTTCCGCCCAGACTGCCCTCTTTGATGGACCCTAAGCTGTGAGATGAAATAAAACCCTTTCCTCTCCGGATTGCTTGCTCTTGGTCAGCATTTTATCCCAACAATAGAAAATGAATAGAACAACAGCTGTGTTGTTCCTCGGTCTCTTCCCCTCTGCATCCCTAGGCCTCGGCTGCTACCTTGTAACCTCTGCCAGAATCCGTTCTTGGAAATGTAGCTACACTGCGGCTTTGGCCTTGCAGAGACCTGGTCCTACTCTGTTAGCTGACGCTCTGGTTAAATCATTGTGCAGAGTCCACGGACTGACTGGGAAGTGTGCAGGTGAAGAGACACAAAGGCCGCCAGCCCACCCAGGCTTCTGACCCTGAGTTTGAGCCAAGACCTCAGGTCTGAAGCCCCACCTGCTGCTTCCAAGTCTCTTGTGCCTCACTCTGCCCACTTGGAGCCAGGCTGGAGATTGCTCTCTAGGGATGGCTGCGGGCTGTGGCTGAGTCACAGCACAGATGGCACCTGGGGGTTAGCAGATGCTACGTTTGAGTTTGTTTGGAACACTTCTTGTAGAGGGGTCTCCTTGAGTCTGCCACGTTTCCTCCACTTCCCCAGGAAGTGGCCCAGCTCCGCTGTCACCTGCCGAGAACTTGTACAGCATCATCCACCGTTCACTCACTGTTACTATTGCTGAGCTCATCTGAGTGCCACAATGGGGAGCCAGGGCTCTGTGTGTCTGTTAGGACAGAGTTCCCAGGCAGATACTGTTTCTATACCTGCTTTACATGGAGAAACTGAGGCACAGAGAGCCCAGTAACCCCTCTCATGGTCATCCAGGCAGAGAGTTTGTGGTCTGGAAGGTTTCTGTTGTTTTGTTTTCGAGACAGGGTCTCAACTCTGTGAACCAGTCTGACCTCAAATTCACAGAGATTCCCCCTCCCTACCTTTGTTCCCCACTGCTGGGACTAAAGGCAAGCCCAACATGCGTGGCCTTGAAGGTGATTTGATGTTCCCATTTGTTGATATGTTGGAAAGCTTGGTACGGTTTCAGCTCAAACTGATTCACTACTTTGCAGAAAGGTAAAAAACCTGTTTTCATTCATCCTATGGTTCAGTAAAAAGCGGTGATCTGGCCTTGGCATGAGCGTCAGCCATATGTGTGGCTCCCCTCAGCTGCCATATCCGGTCATATCTTGAGAGTAAAGACCTGGACCGTCCACTGAGAGGGCTATAGGACAGTGAGGAGACCTGGGCTCCAAGAGGGTTGGACTTCGAGAGTCTCGTTGCCCATCCAGGCCTGGAAGCAGCACCTACTCCGTCCCTCCTGTTCCGGGAGAGCTGAGAAAGGATGTAGCAGGCTGGCTTTGAGCTCACAGAGATCTGCCAGACCCTGCCTCCAAAGTTCTGGGATTAGAAGCTCACGGTCACCATACCTGGCTGAAAGAATGTATCTTAAGTTGTCTTCTGAGCAGGGAACCCAGGTTTCTCAAGATGTTCTGGAGGTGCCCCTTCATAGCAGCAGCAGACAGTGGGTGCTGGGGAAGACAGGACATACCGTCTTCTCCTGGGCAGGCGAGCACCTGCCTGACGTCGTTCAGTGTATTTTCTTACTCAGAGCAGGCTGGCAGTGCTCCGGGGCAGACTGCTGTGGGGAAGGCGGTAGGAGGGAGCCCCGCCCCTGCAATGGCCTGTGTCCTAGGACTCCCCTCTAACCTCTGGTCTTCTCTTCTCTTGCAGTCACTGAGAAGGAAGTACAGCAGTGGTGAGTAGAGGAAGCTCCTGTGTGTTGGGGTAGCGTGGCCGCTGGGTGGGCGGGACTGTGACGCGAGCATGACCGTGACGCGAGCATGACCTCTGGGGTGGGCGTGGTTTGTGGGGGTTGGGGTGGCCTCTGGGTGGGGGTGGCTGTGGGTGGGACAGATCAATATTCCCCACCCCCATTGTGTGGGGTTGTACAGTGTCTATTGAACAGGCTGGGGGGGGTAGTGACTTCTTCACTGGTGTGTGTGTGTGTGTGTTGTTGTGTGTGTGTACACGCGCGCGTGCGCGCACATGTGTATGAGCATATGCGTGTGCATGTGTCAAACTTGAGTGTAATTCTTCAGGAGCTTGCATTTTTGTTGTTGCTTTTGTCGTATAAAATGATTTATTTATTTTTATTTTGTGTTTGAGTGTTTTGTTTGCATGAATGTATATGCACCATATACATGCAGTGCTTGTGAGTGTCTGTTTTTTTTTTATTATTATTATTATTTTTGTTTTTCCAGGCAGGGTTTCTCTATGTAGCCCTGGCTGTCCTGGAACTCACTCTGTAGACCAGGCTGGCCTCGAACTCAGAAATCCACCTGCCTCTGCCTCCCAAGTGCTGGGATTAAAGGCATGCACCACCACCACCCGGCTGCTTGTGAGTATCTGAAGAAGGCACTGGATCCCCTTGAACCAGAGTTATGGGTATCTGTGAGCTGCCATGTGGGTTCTGGGAACCAAGCTCTGATCCTCTGAAAGAGCAGTAAGTGCTTCTAACTACTGAGCAATCTCTGCAGCCATCTCTCTGATTGTTTTGAGACAGAGTCTCACTCTGTAGCCCAGGCTGGCCTAGAACTCACAGAGATACACCCGTCTCTTCCTCCCAAGTTCTGAGAGTAAAGGCACTTACGGCCACCACCTGGGCTCACTGCTACCTAGGGCTCTCCAATTTGACTAGGCTGGCTGTCCAGATTGCTCAAGAGAGCTCCTGTCTCTGCTTCCTCAGTATCTCCAGTACTGGGATTGTAAATGCATGCTACCTCATTGAACCTTTTACAGGGGTGCCGAGGATCCAGACTCAGGTTATCATGTCTACCTGGTAGGTACCTTACTACTGTGCCATCTACCCAGCCCCACTTTGTGGTATCCATTAAGACTCAAGCTGGAGGCTGGAGAGATGGCTCGGTGGCTGCTCTTCCAGGGAACTTGGGTTAGAATTCCAGCACCCACACCTTGGCTCACAGTTGTCTGTAACTCCAGTTCAAACATGCTCTGCTGGGTACCAGGTGCATATATGATATACAGACATACAAGCAGGTAGAATCACAGAAAACAAAATCAAAGTGTTCCAGCAGGCTGACTGAAGACCCTGATCGCCACATAGATGAGACACAAGACGCCAGATTGAGGGTCTACTCTGGCTTCATCACTAAGGCACTCTGGACTTGTAAAGTCTCTTCTCCACTTTGGTACTCAGTTGCCTCATTTAGAAAATACTAAATGAATCTGCTCAGTGGTAACTCACACCTTTAATCCCAGCACTCAGGAAGGCAGAGGTAGGCTGGTACCAGCCTGGTCTACAGAGTGAGTTCCAGGACAGCCAGGGCTACAAAGAAACCTAGCAGAGGTAGGCTGATACCAGCCTGGTCTACAGAGTGAGTTCCAGGACAGCCAGGGCTACAAAGAAATCTTGTCAGAAAGAAAGAAAGAAGAAAGAAAGAAAGAAAGAAAGAAAGAAAGGAGAGAAGGAGGGAGGGAGGGAGGGAGGGAGGGAGGGAGGGAGGAGAAGAGATAAGAGAGGGAGAGGAAGAAAGAAAGAATAAGAAGAGAAGAAGAAAAAGAAAGAAAGAAAGAAAGAAAAGAAAGAAGGAAGGAAGGAAGGAAGGAAAGAAAGAAGAAGAAAGAAAGAAGGAAAGAAAGAAGGAAACTACATGATGAAAGGTGGGCAGCTCCAGTCTATCTGACACTTTGTGTTAAGAAAGATTCTGAAGAGGTATGTCACATAGCAAATAGAAAATATAGCAGTGAGGGATCAGTGATATCTGTGATGAACTAGTGGTGCCTGCTCTGGGCCTTGTGGCAAAACAGGCAGTGTGTGCCACAGTGCACTATGAAGCATACAGGAGAGGCCCTCATTATAAGGCGAACCTCAGGAGGGGAGTGGGGAGATGAGCTTGAGACCTTTATGTTTGAGGGGAGCAGAGCGCAGATCCTCCAGCGCTACTCCTAAACTTGCACATCAGATTCCATGCTGCAGAAAGGGCAGGGCCATGACTCTGCTGGCTCTGCGGCTCTCACTGAAGGTCTGCTAGGTGGGCAGAGCCAGAACCTTGAACCTGCAGGCTTCCTTTGTCCTTGTTCCTGAGCCGACCCCCATGGGGTCTCCCTAGCTTTTCCATGCGGACATCTCCCTGCCTCCTATTGGCAGCCCCTGGGCTCTGTGAAGCAAGCACCTGCAGATGGCAGGCTATGTACTTCTGAGTTCCCCTTGCTGGTCCAGCCCTGCTGAGCTTATCTGAAATTTCCTTCAGTTTGCTTCCCTCCCCAGGGTTTCCTGGCTTTTGCTTGATTTAGCTTTGCCCCTGCGGGAAGCACCCTACTATGTATAGGCAGACATCAGTCATGGGTCACAGACTGTGGCGTTCTGATCCGTCTCTAGTGTTGTGGGCTGTTGTAGAAGTGTTACCACACAAAATGAGGCCATTTGTTATCACTGAATAATCTAAGACTCCTTTATGGCTTGGGACTTTCTCTAATATCCTGCTGTATTAGTGGTTAGACCAAGGACTTCCTGCACCTGTCCTGCCAATGCCCAGGACTCATTTACATATTTTTCCTGTTCTTCTAGCCCAAACTTGGGGATCCTTCCATTGTGGTCACTGTCTCCCAGCAATTCTTTTGCTCCCTGCACCCATCCCTCTGCAAATGCCAGGGGAGCTGGAGCTGGAGCCAGATGGGCTGGTCTCTTGAAACCCCTTTAGAGAGTACACCACCCAGCTTGCCTAAGGCTCAATTCATTGCCCTCATCCTTGGGACTGCCTGGAGGCTCCTCAAGAGCCCACCCTCGTCCAAGTCCCACTCGTGCCCTTTTGGAGCCTCAATCTGTGTCCCTCAACCCCACACGTCAGCTTGTTGGCCAGGTCTCCAGCACCATAGTGGGTCACCTTGTGTTTGTACTGCCATCTAACACTGCTGATCAGCTGTTCAGGGTCCCCAAGTGATACTGTGCCTGCCACACGGAGAGTGCTAGAGGAACCAAGACTGGAACTCAGGGCCTAGGTTGCAGGGGCATGGGGGAATGCCTGTGCCAGCCAGCAGGGACCCTATCACTCAGCCCTAGCCCCAGGTGACTCTGACTGAGCCTGCTCTTTGCAGAGGGAAAGGGCCCAAGGCTGAAGGGATGAGGCCAGCTTCATCTGCAGTCTTCCTGTGTCCCAGGCTCCATCTTCTCCACAGAGCTGGATTCATCCTTGTGGGTGCTCACAGGCACAACGGGCGGGCGGGGCCTGACTGAGGAATACCACAGGTGCTAAAGCTTGCAGTGCTTCAGTGTCCCGGAAGGTGACCGGGACAGCGTGCTGAATGGAAACAACATGGTTTCCAGCTGCTCAAATCCAGACTGCCAACTATGCTGACAAAGGAACCAAGTGAGGTGGAAGGCGGTAGGATCGTAGGTTGTGGGTACTTTCCCCCCTGTACTGTAGGGTGTGCTTGGGGGGGGGATCTGTAAGCTCCTAGGCAGAGCCAGCTGGACCATCCCACATGGCTGCAGCAGGGAGCAGGGTACCCTCCTGTCCCCAGGGCTTCCGTGGACAGGTGCTGGCCTAACACTTAGCACCCTTCAGGGAGTCCTGAATTCTAGAGGTAGCCTCATCTTACAGATAAAGAAATTGGCTTGTAAAGGTAGAGACACTTGCCTAGGACACACAGCTTTGTGAGTGTGTGTTTGTGTGTGCAGTGGTGGTGGGGGGAGTTGTCTAGCTTGTTTCTCCTTCATGCTTCAGTGCTTAGTGGCTAATGCATGCTGGCTTCTTGCTGTGAGGGGCCCATGAAGCCAGAGGGAAGGAAAGGGGAGGAGAGACCCTCCTCCTCCAGGGAGCTGTGGGGAGGTAGGGTGGGTCCAGGCAGGGAGGCTTTTGAAGAGCTGACAAAAGGAAAGGCCTCCCAAGGCGACCTCCCTGCACCCCCTCCCTACTGCCCCCTCCCTGCTCCTCTCCCAGCTGTGGCAGCGGATGCTCCACTATCTATCCATTTAACTACTTACCATCCAGATCTGCTCCTTGGGGAGCAGATGCTGCCTTAATTATGGCGGCATGAGGGGACAGGGACAGTTTTCCAAGGACAAGTATATCCAGATATCCTAGCTGGCTAGGCTGCCCCAAGGCCCGCTCCTGGGGACCCAGAGGCGGTGCTGGGATCTCTCAGTCATGGCGTTCCCCCTTGCTTCCTCTGTGCTGCACACGCACACCCCATTGGGAGTGACTCATGTGGCAGTCACAGCTCTTAGGGGTTTGTAAGGTGATAGGTTCCCTGCCCCAGACTGAAGAATGCAATTGTCACCTCTAGAGCATCTTTTCCCATTCTCACTCTACCCCTAAGAGCTGGTCCCCAAAACAGACAGGTCACATCCCAAGCAGTATGACATGGCTGGAAGACTCCTGCCCTGGATTTTGCAGACTAGGCTTGGGTAGAAGGTGGCTCTGCTGGCCTCTCCTCTCAGTGAGTGGGGGTCCAGGCTGCCTGACGGTGTTTCTTATTATCCCGGGTCTTGTCTGCCCACCTCCGTCAGGGCCTTGAAGGCAGTCTGCTGCACAGACTTCTCCCCTCAGATGAGGAAGCTGAGACTCAGTGAGACAGAGTCACCTGTTTCAGGTCATATACAAGCCAGGGACCAAGAGACACAGGGCCAAGCCAGGTTTGCATTAGAAGCCAGACAGACCCCTCCTTAAGAAAAACAGTGAAGCTGAGATTCGGGGAGCTGCTCACTCAGCAGAGTAAGGACCAGAGTTCAGCTTCCCAGAAGCCATGTGAAAAGCTAGGCACAGGCTGGAGATCTGGCGTAGTGGTTAAGAGCACTCCTTGCTTTTGCAAAGGACCTGGGTTCGGTTCCCCACATTCACAAGGTGCCATCCAACTGTCTGAATTCCTAATTCCTGGGAAATCTGATGTCCTCTGGCTTTCTCAACACCAGGCACATACATGTATACATACACACATGCAAGCAAAAACACTCATATGCATAAAGCAAGAATAAATATATCTTTAAAAAATATGCTGGGTGCAGTAGTGTATGTCTGGGGTGGGGCGGTATGAAGGCAGAGGTCCCCTGGGGCTTGCTACCCAGCTGGCTAGTGCCGGGTTCAGTGAGGGACCCTGTCTCAAAATATCAGGTAGCCAGCAATTGAAGAAGATGCCTGAGAGAGAAAGGGTTGGGGGAGGTGCTCATGTATCCCAGGCTGGCTTCAAACTCCCTATGTAGACAAAGATAGCCTTGATCTAGTCCTCCTGCCTCCAACTCTGCAGTGCTGGGGTGACAGGCATGTGCCACCACACCTGACTTGAAACTGTTTTGGCATTCTTGAACATTCTCGTTCCTGTGTGTTCAGTGCAGTCCACCAAACAGCAACCCTAGAGACAAGGTCACGAAAGTGACGGTGATAACTCCACCCCTACCCGCTCCTGTCTTCTCTGAATGAAGTGGGCCTGTGAAGTAGGCCCCCAGGTCATCTGTCCTCTTGGCGTTGAGACTCCCTTCCTGAAACATCGACAATGCCAGTTGCCTGAGGTCCCAATTTGCAGTGAGCTTCTGTAACTGTGGCCACCCCACAGCCATCCCTGCCCTTCTGCCCCTCTGTCCAGCCTGACCTGAGCTCACAGTGCTGAGAACTCTCATTCTATCTCAGTGCCGAGGCTAGAAGTGCTGGCCCGAGAGCTTCCAAGCTCCCCGGTCACTGGAGAGATGAACAGGGCTCAGGGACACCCTCTGCCTGTCCCTGCCTCCTCAGTGGATTCTAGACTCCAGAGCTGACTGTCAGAGTTACTAGACAAATGGACTCCATTCAACACCCACCAAGAACCAGGAGTCCCAGAGGATTCAGGACCTGCCCTGTCATGGAGCATCTGTCACTACATCAGTTACATTTGACGGTTTCAAGGCACAACTGTGAGAGCTGCCACCAGATCCAAGCCTGGGAACAAGAGGGACAGGACTCTGTATGTGCTGGGTGGGCTGAGGTGGGGCCTTCTTCCAGAGGAGGCGACCAACTTGGAGAAGGGGAAGAGAGCTAAGAAGAGAAAATAGCCACCTCCACTTGCCTCAGTTTCCTTGTCGAGAAATGGGTATCACAGTCATTGCCTCCTGGGCTTGGTTGGACCATTTCGCAAAATCGTACCTGAAGAGCTCAGGGCCGAGCTTTGGATTTAGCCCTCGGCAGGGGCAGCCTTCCCTGGTGTCCAAGCAAGCCAGACATTTGAAGTAAATCCCTCTGATTTCCTACAAATTTGCAAGCTAGGAATACTGGGAGCTACACTCCAGTGCCCAGAACATACCCTGACAGAAGCCATGGGGTTAGGGTTAGGGGTACTGAGGCCCCGTGGGCTCTGCCCTCTGGCCCTCCAGGTTGTGGCCATGTGCTCTGGCAGCAGCATTGCCCCAGCAGAGTAGAGGGCTGGAAGCTGGCCTGATGGCACCGGAGGGAGGGGGAAAGAGTCAGGACTTATATCCTGTGTGGTCATGAGGGACCGTAGGGCAGGCCACTCACCAACCATAAGGTCCCCTCTTTAGTCAGCCAGTGGTGCACAAAGCAGAAGGTGGCATTCCGTGTCCCTCAAGGTGACAGTTTGCAGGGTAGATTAGAGGACTGGAAGCCAGCCACAAAACCTCAGTCTTCTCCCTCGACCATTCTAGTCAGGGCAAGGCCCCTCCTCCACTTAGGGAGGACGAATAGTAGGTTATATAATGTTTGGGTATAATCGCTTTCCCAGGCACTTGACATGGGGGTGGTACAGCCTGGATCTCCTCCCAGAGAAGAGACTGGGAGGTGGGGAGGCTGAACGGTAGGGGCTCTGCTTCTGCTAACAGCCTGGGTTACCCTGGACTAGTATCTCTCCCTCCCTGGGCCCAGAGCCTCACACACAACACCATTGGCTTGCTATGCTTGTGCAGGACGCTCGGTGGTTCTGCCATAGAGCTTGCTAATCTTGTCCACGGATCCTGGTCCATGGGGCTCAGACCTGGATGCCTGGACTCCTGCTCTCAGCCCCACCCAGTGGCTCATTCATCTTTCCTGGCAGACACTTCTGGATGTCTGTTAGACACCATGTACAGGCTCAGGCCACCCGGGTGTGTAGGCAAGGCTGAGTGAGTTGGAGAGCTACCATGAAGGCTGTCCATCATGGGAGTTTTGGCTAAGGGTGGGTCAGGACTCTTACCCTAGCTGGACTAGACAGGCTGATGTCAGGTGATAGTCAGGGTGAGTAAGACCACAGAGCTTACAGAACTCAGGGGACATTGAACATCAGGGCTGGAGGAAAGTGCACAGTGGGGCCTTCTGTGCAGGCTGGTACTCTTATCTTCCAGCATCTCTTCATGGGGGGTGGTTTCTCCAGCCTCCTATTGGTGGGGTGGGGTTCAGTGACAGCCTCTGTAGGGGTAACGAGATTCTCAATAGAAACTGGCACTCTGCCACCGGCCTTACAGCTGATGTCAGTGCCAATGACTCCTGCTGGTGCAGTGTGGGGAGCCTCTCCCACTCGGGAGCCCGCTCCTCTGGGCCTCCTGTGGGGCTCTCTCGGCTGGGCTCAGGAGATAGGGTCAGGAGTCTCTTCTCCCTTTGCTTCATCTTTATTCATTTTGAGACAGGGTCTCACCATGTACTCCTGACTGGTCTGGAACTCACTATATATAGGCTAGCCTCAAACTCTCGGAGATCTGCTTGGCTCTGCCTCCTGGGTTTAAAGGCATGCACCACCATAGTAGACATTCATTGTTGTTGCTTTTAAATAATTGCCACGGGCTTTCAAGTAACAGGCGGCGTTGTAGAGAAGCTGAAGAGGAGGGATTGGGGAGGTCAGAGGGTAGGGTATTTATGGATCTGTGGAGCGTATCCTGGCGTAGCAGGTACTCTGTGGTCTGTAGGCAGGGGTATCTCTTATGGATTCCGTAGGCAGCGGTATCTCCTGTGGATTTCTGTAGGCAGGGGTATCTCCTGTGGTTTCTGTAGGCAGGGGTATTCCTGTGGATTCTGGAGTTCTGGCTTTGGGTCTGGCAGTCAGGAGCCAACCTAAAACTCTGCATGAAGCTGGAGATAGCCTCAAGGAAGGAAGTTCACACCCAGCGTCCGGTCTCTCACAGCCTGACCGACTCTGTCATTCTGGTGTGTGGCCTGTAACGGGGTCCACAGGCCTCCCGGGGTTGCCAGGCAAATAGACCCGTTGAGACTTTTCAGAACAGAATGAAGGGACCTCCGTGGATCTGGAGAAATTCTGTGCTGGGTCGATATGGAGAAACAAGCCGGCGGGCCGAGAATGGCCGACATAGGGCAAGGCATGCAGAGAGCAGAGGCTCTGAGGCTGTGGACAGCTGAGCTGGCTTTATCCGTAAAATGGGATCATTGTCCTACCTTGCATGGCACTGTGACTAGCTCTGTGGGTGTAGGAGTCACAGTGCCACAGGAGGCCTCTAGCTCCAGATTCCCAGAATCCTCTATTTTGAGGATGATATTCAAATGGAACCTCCCGGTGGGTAGTGAGGAAACCATAGGCAAGTCAGTGACCCAGATTTCTGAGTATCGCCTCCTCAATTCACCTTCCCTCCCCATCACAGCACCAGGGTGGGCTGAATGGCCTTATAAAGTAACTCTTCTCTTACAGCCTCAGTTTCCCTGTCTTGGAAATGGACTTTCTCAGTACCTTGCCCATAAGACAATAAAGATGACAGAGTCCCTGGTCTAGATGCTGCTGCTGGTTGAGGCCAGTTGCTCTGGTTCCATTGTGGGGGGAATGGTTCTCAGAAGAGAGCATGCCCCACCTGAGGGACAGGGGAGGCCTCAGCTACACAGGCACCGACTTAAAGCCACACATAAATTTCAGTGTGCTGACGGTCACACTAGGGACTCTTTTACATGGCTTTGTAGCATTGCTCAATACTGGAGAGTGTATATTGGTGAGTTTTAAATATCAGGCCCCCAGGGCGACACCCATCATGCCACCCAAGTCTAGCTAGGTGGGTGTGGTAGCCATTGTGGTTCATACAGGAATGTTCTGAGAGGGGAAGTTGTTTGCTCAGGTTTGCACAGCTGGCAAGTTAGACTGGGCCTTGGCCTCTCAGTGGCCTTGGTCTTGGGAGGGTCTCATGCTGGGTACTGGGGCAAGGGCGGACACATCCAAGTGGAGTAAGTACAAAGGGTCTTCCGAGCCCCGTGTGTGGTTCCAGTGGGTGTTTGCTGTGAGCAGGGATGGGGTCGGGGTGATAGTTGCCATTCCGTGTCGGGGCGCTATGCAGCTAGGAATGAGGAGGCTTCCTGGGGTCATTGGTGGGAGTCATTTTAACTGTTCTGTGAGGAGTGACAGACAGGGAGGCCAGGAGTTCTACATGCCAGTCTAGGCAAATCCCTGCCCTGCCTCTGATTTCTTGTGTCCATGTGAGGTTCAGAGAACTGGAGTGATTTGCCCAAGGTCACACAGCCAGCGAGTGTCAGAGGCATGAGCTCATCCCTGTGACATCTGAGTCCATGATCCTCAGCCCATGGGACACTGTTACCAATGTCATGGGGCCTGTGTCTTGGACCAGGAAGGGGTTCATGGCTTTCCTGGGTCCCACTGGCAGAGGCTCCTGGTGGGTGATGTTCTGTGCCACCTGCTCTGCCATCTGCAGGTACAAGGGCTTCATTAAGGACTGTCCCAGCGGGCAGCTGGACGCCGCTGGCTTCCAGAAGATCTACAAGCAGTTCTTCCCATTTGGAGACCCCACCAAGTTCGCCACGTTTGTTTTCAACGTCTTCGACGAGAACAAGGTGAGCTGCAGGTTGCTGTGTCTGCCCCGGTCTCAGCTCCTCCAGGGACTGCATCCCAGTTCACTGCTCTGTTCCCCACTCAGGACTGGGCACTCGCCTGCATGCGGGCATGATGACACACCAAGGTGTGACACCAGCACACACCAGCACAGATCAAGACCAACACGTGCATACGTGCGCACACCCACCCACCCGCTCACCTGTGTGCCTGACACACTCAGTGCTTCATGTTCATGTGCATAAATAACAGGCTCGCACTGCGAATACACGAGAGCTGCATACATGTATAAAGGCATAACGTGCGCATACACGTACATATCAGTGAGTTTTCTCATGGATACAACAACAAAAACAGAATCCTCTAGGAATAGTAAGATAAGCAGCTGTAACTGGTGTTCACAGTGTGACAAACGTTAGCGGTGGGGTTGGGGTTAACAGACAGACAGCCGTCTGTGGGGTGGCATTTCTTTTTTGTTTTTTGAGAAGGTCTTATCTAGCCCAGGGTCTTAGTTGGTTTTTGTTGCTGTGTAAACATCGTGATGAAAAGCAGCCTGGGAGGAAGGTTTGATTCAGATACCGTGTAGCTGATGCTGGCCTTGAACCTGTCTTACTGTCTCTGCCTTCCAAGTACTGGAATTACAGATCATGGCCACCATTTCCTGTGGTGTGGGTTCTTTCAATACCCCCATTTCACAGATGAGGAAACTGAGGCTTAGAGCTTTGTGCCTGGTTCTTTTACTGAATACCACTGAGCACAAGTTTTCAGTATTTACTAGTACAGCAGGTATCAGCATCTCAGTCTCTGCTGCCTTCTATCCCTCTTCCAGCTTTGCCTCCTCCCCTCCCCCTCTTGCCCCTCATCCCTTCCCTCCCGTCCTTTGCCATCAGCCGCTGATGTCCCGTGTCCGCTACTGCCCATCACAAGGTCTGTGCTGACCAAAGCCGTCCCCTTTGTCTCCCTTAGGATGGCAGGATTGAGTTCTCCGAGTTCATCCAGGCACTATCGGTGACCTCAAGGGGGACCCTGGATGAGAAGCTGCGGTGTAAGTCCCCCCTCTCACACCCCACCAGGCTAGAAGGATGCAGCCCCAGCCCTTGCCAGGAGGAGGCGCTGGACACCTGCAGCGGTGACACAGATGGTGTCCTGCTCTGGGAAGTCAGGGCATTCCTAGAGGCCTGGGCAATGGGCCCTGGGCAGGTGGGCCCAATGTGGCCAAGGAAGCAAGCCAGGCCATCTGTGCAGGGCCAGAGCAAGAGGACACCCTGCCCTTCTGGGACAGATAAAGGTCCCAGAGGGAGGAATTTGGATTTTGTGAGGCAGAGTTCACAGCCACATTGGCGGGACAGGCTGCAGGGTCTGGGCTGTGTGTGGGAACAAGAGTAACATTCAGGTAGGTACAGCACGGAGACAGCAGATCCTGTGGGTGGTGGCCCACAGGATCGAGATTCCTGCTGGACCCAGGTCTTCAGCCATATTGATGTCTCTCATTTACGTATTCAATCAACAAACATCAGGTGAAGGTGCCACCTGTGGTACCAGGTAGGAATTGAGGGTCTACCCAGGGCTAAGATGGATGGGTCCTTGATGTCAATCTGTCGCAGCGATAGAGTTCCTAAATTCCGGGATGCTGTGGGCAAGGTAGGGAGGGGGAGGAGCTGGCTGAGAGTTGGTGAGCCCAGAGATGGATTGTAGAGGCAGGCGTGGGCTCCAGGCCAGCACGATGCGTGAAAGACTGCATCTGAAGGCTGGGAGGAGCTACTTAGCCAAGGACATGCGTGACCTGGGGGGTCCTTGGCTGACATGGGAGTAGTAGGGAATTTTCTAGAAGAAGAGAGACATTTGGCAGAAGGCCCTGCTTGGTGGGTGCTTTCCTGGTCCACAGTGGCGTCTGTGCTGAAACAAGGGGGCTTTGGCTCACGCACACCCTTGCATGGCTTTAGTTCCTCCTTTTGCTCTCTGTGAGGCCTGAAGATGAGAGGCAGGGAGGCAGAGCCACGGTGTCTGGGATCGAGAGGGGCTCTACTGCCACGGAGGCCTCATGACCCAGGTCAAGGACCTGACTGTCTCCTCCAGTGACTCCCAACTTTGGGACTACCCGTCTTCACACAGGCCACTCCTGCCACAACCTCAGCCGCTATAGAGCAATGCCTGCATAATTAAAAAAAAGATTATTGTTATCATTTTTGCCGTGCTGGAGACAGAACTCAGGACCTTGCCCATGCTAGGCAAGTGCTCTGCATTGAGCTACAGCTTCAACCCTTGGGTTTTTTTTCAAGTTCTCACTATATAGCCCAGGCTTGTCTAGAATGTTCTATGTGGTTCAGGGTGTTCTCGAACCCATCATTTCCTGTCTCCACCGCCTTACTGCTCAGATTAGAGATGTGAGCCTCTGCATAAGATTCCTAAGTTGGTGTGTATTTTATCTTTTGTTTTTGTTTTTCAAGACAGGGTTTCTCTGTGTAGTCCTGGCTGTCCTAGAACTCGTTCTGTAGACCAGGCTGGCAGGCTACAGATTTGCCTGCTTCTGCCTCCTGAGTGCTAGGATTAAAGGCATGCGCCACCATGCCAAAGCTTGTTTATCTTTGACTGTGGTTACACTGGTGTATGAGTGTACCCTCCTATCAGTATATATTGGCCTGATGTTTGGTGGGAAGGTCTCATCTCAGGCTTTGTACTGAGTCCCAGGGAGGGGAGGGGAGGCACTGCCATTGTCCTGGGCCAGGGATGACCTCCACCTGGCTGCTTGATCACAGGGGCCTTCAAGCTTTATGACTTGGATAACGATGGCTACATCACCAGAAACGAGATGCTGGACATAGTGGACGCCATTTACCAGATGGTGGTGAGTCCCGGGGAGTGGCAGGGAGGCTATGCAAGGGTGAGTTCCAGGAAGGAAGGGGTGGTGAGAAGACCACCGATGATCTACAGGGCCCAGGGGAAACCCAGAATCACTCCCTGTCTCAGGACAATCCAGGACAATCAAACACTGTTGTTTGAGCAGCCATGGGCACCCCCACCTGCTGGTCAGGCAGGGACTAGGTGGGGAGTAGAGCCAGATGCCTGAGATGTGCCTTTGAAATGTTGTAGGACTTGAGATTTGGGCGGGGTTGGGGGGTAATCCTCATTGCCAGCCCAGGGTATTGAGGCAAGGGTTTAGTTATGAGTTCAAAGGTCAAAATGCTGGTCTAGTGGCCTGGTGGCTGGGCAAGGGCTTAGCTTAGCCACGAGCCCACCCTTGTGTTTGCACCCTTGGCAGGGGAACACCGTGGAGCTCCCAGAAGAAGAGAACACACCAGAGAAGAGGGTGGACCGGATCTTCGCCATGATGGATAAGGTAAGGTGGCCCATAAGGGACCTTGGGCCTGGCCAGGCTTTGCCACTGATCCTTGGGACTGGCTCAGGCCAGTCAACTTGGCTCGAAGCCAGTAGCCATTCAGGGTTTTTGCTGAGTTTCCCAGGAAGCTTCCAGGAAGTTCTTCGTTATTAGGCAGGGCCTGTGGCCTCCGTTTTTCTTTTTTTTCTTATCCTGGACTGTTTTGACATTCTACAGAACCCTGACTTCTCGAAAGAATGTGTAAAAATGAAGTCAGGGGCCAGGAAGCAGGTTATATGTGTGTGTGTATGTGTGTATGTGTGTGTGTGTGTGTGTGTGTGTGTGTGTGTGTGTGTGTGTGTATGTGTATTCTGAGGTGTAGTTTAAAGGGAATTTGTATTATAGTTTTGGGGTGTGGCTCAGTGATAGAGGCCTACTATGTGTAAGGCCCTGGGTTTCATCCCCAGCACTGCACAAACATGGTGGGCACACCCACCTGCCTAAGTTGACGCTTTGATCCAGGCAGCAGCTGTGGGGCGAGGTCCTGGGTGCAGCACTGGTTCTGAAGTCGTCTGAGGTTCTGGGGACTGTCTGACCCCCTCATCTGTGTTCACAGATCTGCTGCGTTTTAACCACAGACCCTGGGTTGAGAAACCTCTTTTTCTTGTGTGTATGTGTCTCTGTCATATGCACATGTACTCCTGTGTGTTCGTGTGTGCGCACACGCGTGTCTGTCTGTCTGTAGGCCAGAGAATGACAGCAAGCATCTTCTATTGCTCCTTTCGGACAGTCTCTCACTGAACCTGGAGCTCAGTGATTCAGTGATACTGGCTGTCCAGTGAGCCCCAGGGATCCTCCTGTCTCAGCCTTGGCTGGCGTTCTAGGCACGTGCCATCATGCCTGGCTCTTGTGTGGATGCAGGAAGTCAAACTCATCAACTCTTCATGCTTGTACACTCTACAGACCACGCCGCCTCCCCATAGCCCCTTTTTTTTTCTGCAGACCTCTGTGGTTCATTTGACTCGATGAGGGTCTTCCCCTGTTTTTCTGGTGTTGTCGAGGGTCATACCAGGGCCTTGTGCACATACGAAACTTGTGCCCTGTTTGAGCTATACCCCAACCAAACTAAAATCACTATGATTTACATGGAAATTTGAAGCCATAGGGTGAAAGAAGCCTCTCCAGTCTCCATGAGAATACAAGTCACCAGGCTTCCGACCGACTGCTGCATGGTACCAGGCTGCCCTGAGAGCTCCAACTCTTAATTAGGAAAGGGGATTAACACTTGGGAAGAGCACACTGGGCTCCTGCTGTCCTCAGAAAACTTTCAGGGAGTGCAGAAGGCAGCAGCAGCCCTCTCGCAGCAGGACGCAGACTGATTTTGCTAAGGCCATGAACCTGTTAGGCGCCCCTGCCCTGTGGTAGCAACACATCTTCTGGTTCTGGAGAGGTCATAGGCTTTGGATTTACAGGGATGCGGTTATGGGGTCCCTCAGTAGTGACTCTAAGCCAGTTCCCCCTTCCTCCTTTGTAGGGTGCCCTGAGACTTGAGGTCTTAGGGGGAGCAGGAAGCATCACACATATAGGCTCTTAACCATCACAAGACTGGCCTTGCCAGGGTGGGGTACCTGTGTTGCCTTCCCTGGTGGTGGACGCGTATGAATGGTGCCTGAGGCCCAAGTTGTTATTTTTTTTTAAAGATTTATTTTTATTTTGTGAATGTGAGTACACTGTCGCTGTCTTTAGACCACCAGAAGAGGGCATCAGATCCCATTACAGATGGTTGTGAGCCACTATGTGGTTGTTGGGAATTGAACTCAGGACCTTTAGAAGAGCAGTCAGTGCTTTTAACCGCTGAGCCATCTCTCCAGCTGAGGCTCATGTTCTAACTAGGCTCCCTCTTAGGATTCCTGGGACTTGATGTGACCTGACCTTCAAAAGAGACCCCAGGGAAACACATGAAGCATTAAGGCTAAGGCCTGACCACTGTATGTGACCTACGTGCATGTGAGCATGCTTACACAATCATGCACATGTATGAGTAGGCCAGGAGTCACCTTGGGTACGCTTTCCCAGCAGCTCATTCACTGGGGTCTCTCACTGGGAGTTGGGACTCACTGATTTGGCTAGGCTGGCAGCCAGTGAGCCCCAAGGTTTATCCTGTCTCCACCTCCCCGAGGGTACAGTTCTATACCACTGCTCCTGGCATTTTGACATGGTTGCTGGGAATCAAACTCAGGTCTTCACGTTTGTTTGGCAAACCTCTGCCCCTGTTATTGGATTCTTTTTTAAAACTGGGAATTGAGATAAGATCTCAACAAGCGGTCTGCCACTGAGATAAGCCTCCAACCCCTGCCCTCCACACCAGCTCTTTCTGTATGTCCCAGGGTCTGTAAATTGTCCAGTTTGGCCTTGAACTCACCATATAGCCCCAGGCTTTGAATGAGAGCATAGGCCTGTGGCACTGAGCCCAGCTACAGAGCAGGAGATGAGCTGGTACCACCTGGCTGACGGAACGCCCGGAATCGCAGGTGTCTCTAAGTTGACAGGCATGCTATTCATTCCTCAGACCTGTCCCTGTGTCTCTCCCTGGTCCCCAGAGGGGGACTGAGAGACGGGTCAGGTATCTGATGCTGTCTGCTCGACTCCTCAGAAGACTCAGGAAGTTCTGTTGAGACCAGCCGTGGGCAGACTGTCCCAGAAGGCCACCTTCAGTCACCTACCTCTCTTGTTCGCAGAACGCTGACGGGAAGCTGACTCTTCAGGAGTTCCAGGAGGGCTCCAAGGCCGACCCCTCCATCGTGCAGGCGCTGTCCCTCTACGATGGGCTGGTATAGTCCAGGCCCAGAGCTGTGGTGAGTTGGAGGGGTTCTGAGGCAGGGCAGGGGGTGACAAGCCACCCACAGGACAGGCAGCGTATTCCCTGTGTCTTCAGAGTTCCTGAGGGTCAAGTTAGGCCACTCTGTGGTGTTTTAACATTTTCATAAGCCCAAGGCCAGCCTCTGCTTAGCTTGAAAATATGTTTTTCTGGGTTGAAGATGGATTGAAGACTAGGCAGTGGGGGCCAGAGGGCTGAGGGGCAGGATGTTCTGTTCGTTCTCCAGTTCAAATCTCCACTTTGAAGTTTCCATTAACGTTACTTGAAACGTGTGTGTGTGTGTGTGTGTGTGTGTGTGTGTGTGTGTGTGTGTATGTGTGTGTGTTGGTACATGTACCTTCAGGGACCAGAAGTGGGCATCAGATCTCCTCGAGCTTGGGCCAGAGGGCCATTGTGAGCCACTGGTGCGAGTACCAGGAACTGAAACCGGGTCCTCCGGAAGATCAGCCAGCACTCTGAGCCACTGAGCCATCTCTCCAGCCCCTCTATCAATATTACTTAACAAAGAAACACTTTCATATCACAAGACATTAGAATTGATGCTTACAAAGAAAACTTCATTAAAAATAAATATGATAAATTAAAAGTTTACTTCCTAAACTTGCCCATCTGACCTAGACATAGTCACAGTGGCCAGAATTATTATTTACTTCTATTTATTTAATTTTTTGGCTTTTAAAGACAGGATTCTCTGCATAGCCCTGGCAGTCCTGGTACTCATGTAGACCAGGTTGGCCTTGAACTCAGAGATCTGCCTGCCTCTGCCTCCCGAGTGCTGGGATTAAAGGTGTGTGCCACCACCGCCTGGCTCATTTTGTTTTTTAAAACGTTACACTTATTGTTTACTGAGTGTCTGCTCGTGCCATGAGCATGGAGGTCAGAGGACAACCTGCTGTGTGCTCCCTGCCGCCTTCCCTGAGCTGACAGGATGAGCCCCACACTGCTGGGAACATGAGTCTGACTACGATTTGCTGACTTGATAACCAGATTTTAGCAGCTACATTTGTTTCTTTCTCTCTATCACTTTCCAAAATGAGTTGGTTTGTGTGCATGCCCTTGTGTTTATGTGTGGCCATCGGCTGGCATTGGGTGTCTTCCTCTGAGACCCACACTCCTCACTGAACCTGGGCCTCATCAGTTAGGCTAGGCTGGCCAGCAAGCCCCAGGCATCTGCCTGTCTGCAGTTGCTCAGTGCCCACATGCTGCCACGCTCTCTCACGTGGGTGCTGGGAATCAAGCCCAGATGGGTCCTCACGCTGGCTTGACAGGAACTTTGCCAAATGAGCCGTCTCTCAGGCCTGAATTAACTGTTTTCCTGACATCCTTCAAAGGTAATGGATGACTTTTAGAAAATCCATCATTATGAAATGGATTTAAATGTATTGATGGGCTCTAGATTTACAGCTTTCTAGCAGCAGATGCAACGCTGTGTCCATCATCTTTCAGGAATTACATTTCAGTCAGAGCTTCCTGGTGGGTGTGTAGTCTCAACCTGCAAACTCAGCATTCAAGAAGCTGAGGGATGAGGATTAGCCTCATTCCAATTCAAGGTCAGCCTGGGCTACTTAGAAGTTTCAGGCTAGCCGGGCGGTGGTGGCGCACGCCTTTAATCCCAGCACTTGGGAGGCAGAGGCAGGTGGATTTCTAAGTTCGAGGCCAGCCTGGTCTACAGAGTGAGTTCCAGGACAGCCGGGACTACACAGAGAAACCCTGTCTCGAAAAAAAACCAAAAAAAAAAAAAAAAAAAGAAGTTTCAGGCTAGCCGGGCGTAGGTGGCGACGCCTTTATCCCAGCACTTGGGAGGCAGAGGCAGCGGATTTCTGAGTTCGAGGCCAGCCTGGTCTACAGAGTGAGTTCCAGGACAGCCGGCTACACAGAGAAACCCTGTCTCGAAAAACAAAAAAAAAAAAAAAAAAAAAAAGAAGTTTCAGGCTAGCTGGGCTACATGGAGTTTCAGGCCAGCCTGGGCTATTTGGGAGCTTCGGGTCAGCCTGGGCTACATGAGAGTTTCAGTTCAGCCTTGGCAACAGTATAAGATCATATTTCAAAGCAACACAGTTATCAGTAAAAGATGAGTAGTGTTTGAGGTGTTGCAAGAGTAACTGCACATCAGAAAGGTTTGCAGATCACAGAGGCTGACAGGAAGGGGAGCTAAAACTACCTCAGCCTTGCCCCATCCACTTCCTCCCTTTACTCCTGACCACTGTGTCCTGCCTGTTTTCCCACTGTCTTAGAGTTACTATTCCTGCAACAAAACACCATGACCAACCTGGGGAGGAAAGGGGTTCCTTGGTTTACACTTCCATTGTTCATTGAAAGAAGTCAGGACGGGAACTCAAGCAGGGCGGGAACCTGGAGCAGGAGCTGAAGCAGAGGCCATGGAGGGATACTGCTTACTGGCTTGCTCCTCATGGCTTGTTCAGCCTCTTTCTTATGGAACCCAGGGCCACCAGCCTAGGGATGGTACGAGCCACCATGATACCATTAATTACTAGTTACAAAAGCGCTCCACAGGCTTGCTTCAGCCTGGTCTTACAGAGGCATGTCTCAGGTGACGCTGCCCCTCCTTCTGACCACTCTAGCTTGTGTCAAGTTGACATGAAACTAGCCTACGTCAGTCAGTGCAGTCTCTGTGGGACTTCCTACTTCCTTCTAGCGACACCATTAAATGCCTCCTTTGTCTAGTTCCCATACCTAAGAGAAAGCATACTACTGTCTGACCCTCATAGGTCAGGAGGCCTGCTGCACTGGAGCAGGGTTCTGCAGCTGTTTCGTCAGGAGCCCCCAGGACACCCCTTATTCCACATTTGCATGGCTGAAAGGCTTGTTGGTTCCAGGGAAGGTTCTGTGCTTTTTATAAGAGAACCTGGGAGGAGCCAGGCGGTGGTGGCACATGCCTTTAATCCCAGCACTTGGGAGGCAGAGGCAGGCGGATTTCTGAGTTCGAGGCCAGCCTGGTCTACAGAGTGAGTTCCAGGACAGCCTGGGCTACACAGAGAAACCCTGTCTTGAAAAACCAAAAAAAAAAAAAAAAAAAAAGAGAGAGAGAGAGAGAGAGCCTGGGAAGGAAACTCAGTACAGAAGGAACCAGGCCTGGTGGTGTAGGCCTGTTGTCTCCTTGTTGTGTCCCTGCCATCCTGTCTTCCGCATCATCTTCATCACCACCATCACCCCCATCATTACCATCATCCCAGTTGAGGCAGGAATCTCGAGTTCAAGACCTGCCTGGACAATTGAATAGCAGATTTGGTCTTAACATAAAAAATACAGAGGTGGTGATGTACTGGTATGGAAATACTTACCAGGATGCCAGAGGCTCTGGTTTTAATCCTCAGAGTGTGCATGTACAGGCGCGCGCACACACACACACACACACACACTTACACACATGCACACAAATGTACACCCACGGCACACACGCATAGGCACACACATGTGCATGTGTGCATGCACACACTCTGAACACTGCACTGCCATTTAGTGTATTCGCAGTGTTATGTGCCTGCCACCTCTTCCTGATTCTAACAGATTGGCATCTCTGAAGTCAGACTCCACCCAGCTTCTCCCTGCCAGCCATTCTGCTCTCTGTCTGGGACTTACCTATTTTAAGTGGCCTTTTGAGACTGGATTCTTTTTTTGTTTGTTTGTTTTTTGTTTTTTCCTGTGAGCAAGCATAGGCAGGATTCGAACTCGGTTGGAAAAGACAACCAGCAGCGATTGCAGCGCTGCGATTGCAGCGGTGCACCACCGCTGGCCGGCGAGACTGGATTCTTTTTAGTGCGCTTCCTAGGTCTATCCTGTCATAGCGTGGGTCATAATTTAATTCCAGAGTGTTTATTTGTTTGTTTGAGACAAGAGTCTTATGTCCTCTTCTGCCAAGCCATATCCTCTGCCCTGTGTATGTATCTTTTTGCAGTTGACACAAACAAACAAACAAACAAAAACCCCCAGCCCTCAGCTTAAAGGAGAAAAGAAATAGTCTATTTTAGAACTAAAAATGTGAGACAGCGAGGCCCAGGAACACGGGGTTAGATTATCCTAGATTCTTCGAAGAACCAGTTTCATCAAGTTTCATAAGTAACCTTATAACATATTTGGAGCCATAAATCAAGCCATTTTAAAACACATTGGTGGGTACTTGGCTGACACAGGCAGATAGGCCTCAGACTCTGTTCCCACCATTTTCCGTCCCCACTGTCAAGGTGCAAGGACTCCAATTCCCCATGCTCTTGTTGACTGTCATGTTCTCCTTCAAATGTCTAATGGCTGGAGGCGCTGCGTCCACATCCTGCTTCTGATCGGATCCTTGGTGACTTGTCCCATCAGTGGTTTTAATGGCTGTAAATATTTTATCTGCCCAGTCCCCTGATACTGAACGCTCAGGTCGGTCCTTCACTATTAAGGAGTGTGCCATGGTGAGCATCTTATTTATTTCCCAGGGATAGATACGAAGAATCTTGTAGTGAATCAATGCAATGCACTTTTCAGGATTTCCAGCCGAGAATGCCGACTTGCCCTCTAGCGTCCTCTAGCGCCCTCTAGCTCCCTCTAGCTCCCTTTAGCA
The DNA here is from genome assembly GCA_021653895.1 of Mastomys natalensis. NCBI lineage: Eukaryota > Metazoa > Chordata > Mammalia > Rodentia > Muridae > Mastomys > Mastomys natalensis. The sequence goes on from JAJTUV010000085.1 coordinate 2,458,212, forward strand.
CCCTCTAGCTCCCTCTAGTGCCCTCTAGCTCCCTCTAGCGCCCTCTAGCTCCCTCTAGCGCCCTCTAGTGCCCTTTAGTTTCTCACACTTTCTTTGCTTCTGACTCATCTTTTCACTGAGAAACTGACACAACTCTTGGAATGTAAGTATATGAAATAAACATTAAATCAAACATTTATAACCAGTAAATCATAAAGAATTTTATTTTAAAAGCAGTTTTTGTTATGCATATAATGTTATTGTTTTTTATTTTTTTTCTGTAATTAAACTGTGATGTTTCTGTAAGAGCAGAACAATTTATAGATGCAGTAAACAGAAACAAAAACCACTATAATTCATACACATGCGTCTCAGACCTGAAGCTGTTTCAGGCAGCGTTGGTGTGTGGTGTGACATCATGGGAAGGGCGTGGGTCTTGCGCTCTGAATCAAGGCGATTGTCAGGTCAGGAGATACCACATGGATGAGAACCACTAAAGCACCTCAGACTCACGTCATCACTGATTTTTGAGTAAATTTTTGGTTGTGGCACATTCAGAGATCTTCCACTGATAGACTATTATAGAGCGGCCAAGTCTCTCGTTACTGTCACATTCGCGTTTCCAAACCCAAATGAGCTTGCAGCTTGTAGTCGGGAAGCTGGGCCCTAAGGGACCCTCAGTCACCATAGCTATTAACACAGCTTGTCTCCCTCTGTCTGGCAGATGTGGAGAACCACTAGCCTCTTCCTGTGCCATGAGGCCACCGCAGCCTGACACCGCCCCTGTGCCCACCCAGCCTTCCTCAGCTCCACAAAGCCGGCTGCCCTTGAGCCAGGCCCTGGTTCCCTTCCCTCTGCCCTGCATCCACCTGCCGCCTGAAGCCACTGGTTCCAATCGTCAACCACCTCCGCTTGTCTAAAACAACGACAAACTGAAACGGAAAGGCTCCAGCCCTCTGCAAAACTGAGCGCCTGGCTGCCGAGGGAGGCAGCCGCCCGTTCTTCCTGCTGTCTGGCCTGTGTGCTTTCTTTTTTTATTTCAAATGGACATTGTAAAAGGAAACAAACTACCTTCTGTTCTAAAAGATACTGACCATTGGGAGAAGGCTTCTGAGTCTCAGAGAACTCAGTCTTTGCCTGGTCCCCTGCTGTGGTGGCCAGGAGCAGTGAGGCCACTGGCAGACAAGGGTGTTTATGAAAGTGGCTCATGTGATAACAGTATTGTGCATTTTGTGGGGAAACTGAGGGTTTTTTTTTTATATACTCATATATAATCGATACCTTTTATTTATTGGTTGTTAAACTATTGCTGCTACCTTGTGTGTCTGAAACTCCCAGGATGCTGGGCCTCCGTTTACATGTGCACACCCTCACCCACCTGCCCACCTCACTTGGGAGGATGGTGGCCTGCAGCGGCCAAGAAGCCAAAAATCTTTCTCTCTCTCTCTCTCTCTTTTTTTTTTCAGATACTGTGCTCCATTTTTGGAGAGGGAAGGTGGGCATTCCTAAATGGCTAATGTACTGTTCCCCCAGCTTCTGCTCTGGAACCCCACCGCTCTACTCCGCTCTCCTTTGAAACCATAACACTTTTTTTAAGAACAAACTTGAGGGTTTTTTTGTTTTGTTTTGTTTTTAATTTTGCTACTTTTGCTTTGATGGTCATAACAGAGAGAAAATGGAGCCTTGTTCTGGGCGTGGGGACGGGGGAGGGTCTGGGGCACACAGTAGAGAGTGTACAAAGTGGGCTTCTCTGCACCCTGCTGGCCTCTGACGCCTTGATGCTAAGGGGCTGGGTATAGCATATGAATTCCTCTGCTCTCCTGCTCTCTTGCCTCTATCTGCCTTTTGTAGCAGGCTTCTTCCCTATTCAGTCTGAGAAAGAGGGGGTAGGAGGACAGGACCAGGCCATGCCAGAGAATATGGCTCCATATTTGTCACCGGGAGCAGCGGGCAACTGTGGACTAGAAGCAAGGAACCCAAGGCTGGGCTTCTCTGGGACTTTGTAGTCTTTCCCTTCTTGGTCAGCAAGGCTGTGAGGCCTGGTGGTTGGTCTTGTGGAAATTGTGTGATTCTTAGTGCAGAGCTAGGGTTCCTGTGTTTGTGACACTGTTCTATGGCTATGTTTTCTAGATTCTGGAGAGCACAGGATCGTATAAATGACAGTACAACCCCCATATAGTCTCTGGAAACAGCCTCGGCTGCTGGAATGTAAGGTCTGGCCTAAAGGCTGACTGTGTCTGATGACACCCTCTTTAGCCCCTCTTTAAGATTCTTTTGAGCTCCTTTGGGCTCACCCTCACTCTGGGATTTCCCTGGTGAGCCTCCCAGCTGCAGGGGCAGACCTGAGTCCACAGTTCTTGCTTCTAGTTTGTGTAGCCTTTCTGCCCACCATTGAGAGGGGAAGGTTGCCCCCGGGTTTTTCTTCTGCTCCGATTTCCTGTAATCTACACTGTATTTCTGGGAGGCCGAAATCTTCCTTGCTAATGTCCTGTGGGTAAGCAGCTGTCAGCTGGAGAATTGATGTCCTCCACCCAGAGGTGGCTTTGCCCTGCCTGTCCATCCCTGTGGGTGGAAATGTTTAGCCAGTCCGTGTACACACTCTTCATGGGTAGACCCTTTGCTCATTGCCAGCTCACCAGATCCCACAGGGCTCCAGTTACACAGGCAATTTTCTTTGAGGCCTCTTTGGGTTATCTTCCTGATTGGTCCCTGACAGAGTCTCTAGGACAGAGAGTAAATGTGGTGACATAGGTTGAGAGGATGAGAGTGGATCTCTCTCTGATCTCTGGGGCCTCTGTTGTCCTCTCTGTCGGTGACATGTTTGGTGGCATCAAGACCCAATGGATTCCTAGCTGAGGACTGTCAAGGGTTAAGCACAGGGCCCTCAGCTAAGGTTTTCACTGATGTCTGTGGATCCAGGCTTCCTCTCAGCAGCTCAGCTTTTTGGTTTGTAGCCTCCAGTGTGACATTTTGGTCTTCACAGTTTATGTCCTTGGGCCCAAGCCTTGGACATTGAGACAACCCTGGGCTGCCTTTTCCTGGCAGGGTGTCGGACACTATTTTCGTTCAAGGACGCGTGCTGACTGACGTCTGTCTCTCTCTCTCACCAGCAGTTAGCTGAGGCACACAGCACGCCCAGAATCTGAGGCCAAGCCTCTTCTGCGCAGCCCAAGGGCCTCTCCAACTTCATTTCCACAGAGGCCCCACCCCATCTGATGCTGCTTTCTTTAGGGGTGTGGTCCAGCCGTTGAGGCCAGGCCTGGTCCCTAGGCAGACCCTCCTTTCTAGGGCCAGGAATGCTGTGACCCTCTCTTCCCAGCATCGGCTGCCCACTTTGTGTCGATGGTGACTTAGGAGTGTATCACAACTTTTCAGTATCTAGCCAGGTTTAAAATAACAGGCAAATGTATGCAGCATTGACATCTCTTTCTTTAAATGCTCTACAGTTTGATAGTTGATTTCCTAGGAAGGTGCGTTTGCACTTGGGGGACATTGTCTCTTCTAGGGGATGGTGGAGTGTGCGGTGCCTGGGATCTCTGGCATCTCTCCTGAGAAAGTCCCCACTGCTGACCAAGCAGAAAGCCTCAAAGATTCTTCCCAGTGTTTCTGCATTTACATGATCCAAGGATGCATGGGGACACCCCCTGGTGGTGATGAGCCACAGCGGCACCTGGGGATGCAGTGGTCCAGCCAGTGGTGAGGCTAGTGTGGGAAGGCTGAGGTGGGGGCTGTGGTTTCAGAGGTCCTGGGCCCCAGCCCCACATATCTGGCAGCATGTCTCCCACCCGCCCTCTGCTAGGTCATCTGGGACTGTCGAGGTCGTTGGCATAAGGGCACAGTGGGAAGCTCTGCCCTCCCGACTTTAATTTTTTTAAAAAAATAATCTGCAGAATAAATCCAATGGTTAATTTTTGAATGAATAAAAGGCTTTTGTTGAATAAACAGTTGGTCCCATCTTCTGTCTTGGCTTTAGGTTCAGGTTTTGTCTGCTTCCTAGGGTGAGGGCCCCACCCAGCACCCTTCACCTCTGCATTCCTAGACCAAGTCTCCAGATCCCTTCAGGACTTTGGAAGTGTCATGTTACTCATTGGATCTGTTTCTCCATGCTCAGAAGGAGGTCGGCCATCTTACAGGGGTGACAGGCCAGCGCTCTTTGAGTTGGTACCCCTAGTGGGTCCTGCAGCTCCTGATGGATTTTTAGGCAACTTAAAAACCAAATTCAGGAAGGGCGATGTTCTGGCTGTGGTTGTTTGCATCCCTCCCTGCTTGCATTCCCAGCACCCTCGGAGTCTCTTTTTAGGGTGCTGCCCTGTCTATGTCTTGGAGAGACATAGGGAGGCCCTCGCCTGGTGGTGCAGGCCAAGGGTAATAGGCTTTGTCGCATGTCCAGGTCTCCTCCCTGCTCCCAATGTATGTTGTCTGTGTCTGGCCAATTAAACATGCTTCCTGGACCTCCCTGCCTCCCTGTGTGGGCCTGGTGCTTTGTCTGTTTCTGTGTTTCTGTCTGCTTTAGATTTCTTTCTCCCAGGACAGTCTGGCTCTTGCTTTGGGTGTGGTCTGCTCAGGGTACCCAAGAGAAAAATCCATGCAAGGCATCAACTCAATCCGCTGGGTTAAGAGTGCTGTGGTGACAGGGCTGGAGAGATGGCTCAGTGGTCAAGAGCACTGACTGCTTTTCCAGAGATCCTGAGTTCAATTCCCAACAACCACATGGTGGCTCACAACCATCTGTAATGGGATCTGATGGCCTCTTCTGGTGTGTCTGAAGACAGTGACGGTGTGCTCATATACAAAAATAAGTAAATTTTAAAAAGAACAAAAGTGCCCAGTGACCAGGGAGCAGGTAAGTGACCCCAGCAGTTCACGCTGCAGCTTCCCCTCCTGCATGTCCCCTCTGTTGGGCCATGCTGCTTTAGAAGTGTGAACACATCCATCCAGCTGAGGCCTGTTGATCTCATAATCAGATGTGAGAACCTCTGCAGGCTAAGCAGGGTATCTCCTACCCAACAAGGTTATTCTCCACCCACCTCCCCTCCAGATGCAACTTCTCCCCATAGTCTCAAACCAGTTGAGTTCTCAGCAGCTGGGGATGCAAAAGTGAATTCCTACTTTCTGGGCCAGAGGAAGCTGCACTCCTCCTGACAGTCTAATAAGGCAGACACCCTATGAGATATCACCTGGCAGAGCGTCTCAAAGTGTGGTCCTCCAGCAGTGTCAGCATAACCTGGCATATTTCTAGGAATGCGGTTTTCTTGGGATTTGGGCCAGACCTGCGTTTCTCAGAGACCTTTGGTGGTGATGGCAGAGGTTGTGGTGAGCTGTCCACAATCTTACCTCCCGTCCTGTGCTGATGCGCAAACTGTGGGGTAGGATTTATAAGAGGTAGAAGATGCTGATGGTCTCTGCTTGAGAAAGCTGGTTACCAAGGAGGGTCTCAGTCCTCAGAAACTGTCCCTAGGTGAAAACTGGGGGCCACTTACATGGCTACACAGTATTGCACTCATGAAGGCATCAAAAACCGACGGGGCTAGGGAGAGGCATCAATAGTGGACAACCTTCTCTGCAAGCATGAAGACCTGGGTTTGAATCTCCAACACCATGTAACGGGCATAGCTGTGCAGGATGCAAGGGAAGCCGGGCATATGGGTATGCTTGCTGTGGAGGCTGCCTGCTGTCAGCCATGGAGGGACAGCTTAGGGTCTCTGAAGGTTGAGAGCACTGGATGGCACATCCATTCTGCGTCACTTTGCCCTGGGCAGACCTTGACCTTAGTGGGTGCACTTTGGTTCAGCCTACTCTGGGCGACTTACTGTGCCAGCTCCACCTATGATTTCTCCCTCTTCACAGGGGAGTGAGTTCTCTATGGTGGCCCAGCTGGATCCTTCCCAGTGGCAGTCTTCCACCTTGCCCTTCCCCACCCCAATATACATGACAGAAACCACATAGTGGAGAAAGGTTTATTCACACTCAAGGTGAGATTTTAGTCTAGCACGGCAGGGAAGGCTTGGCTGTGGGAGCGCAGGCAGACAGAGCCTCCTCACACTTCCTCAAACCAGGGAGCAAAGAACTTGGGCCAAAACAGAAGGGGATAATAATCTCCAGGGTCCACAGTTAGTGGCCTACTTCTTCCAGCTAGGTTGCCCACATGTCAAAAGTTCCACAAAAATCGCAAAACAGGACCACCAAGCAGGGACCAATACCAATGTTTAATATACCACTCTGCAGGGGACACCTCACACTTGTACCATAACAAAATACTCAGGACCACACTTGGCATGGACAGGACCGGGCAGAGAGGAGCGGGAGGTGGGGGATGGTGGTAGAGATGCGAAGGAGGAGGATCCCTGTCTGGTTGTCGTGGGCGCGACATCTGGTCACCGCCTGCCTGCCATCCTCAGCAGCCTCTCAGCCCTCTCCCACCTTGTCTGATGTCCGTCCACCTTGTCCTCTTGTCTATCTTTTGGCCATGGTGGTGGGCACGGAAAGGGCATTGAAATCGCCTGAGCTTGGGAAAGTGAGCTCCTGCATTTCTTTTCAGCAGGGCAGAGTGTGGAGCAAAGGACTACATTTCCCAGCCTTCCTTAGGCAAGGGTGATCATGTGGTTCAGCTCTAACCAATGGAGCGAGAGCAAAGAAACTAGCCTCAGCCTCTTCCTGACCACGGGCCAGACTCCAAAAAAGGAGCGTTTCTGGGATCGAGTCCCCATCCTGTCCCCACACCAGCCCAAGACTGAGTTTGTCTAGGAAGAGAAATGCACGAGTGTCTTGATTATGCCGTCTTGGGTCTCTCCCTGTGTCACCATCTCGATTTAGATCGCCTCTAAACGATTGTGTGTGTCCTTGGGTCAATTTAAATGACCCGATGTCGCTTCCAAGTACTTGCATCTAAATTCACCTTTGCCAAAACGATTAAACAAACAAACAAATAAACAATAACAACAACTGCACCTGCGTGGTACGATGATTCAGGTCACTGTTCCCGGTCTCCCTCCTCTTCCCTCCTACTCCTTCAGGGTACCCTCTGCCTCCTTTAAGGCCCAGAAGATAGATGTTTCCAGAAGAAAGGATCCTGTGGAGGACATCTTAGTTTTGCTGAGAGACTTGGGATCTAGTGGCTCTGGACTGGTCAGGATATCAACTTGGAGTCCACAAGGAGGTGGCCAAGAAGGACTTTGTCAGGGGCCCTTTGGTCAGGGACCAGGGCTCATGATCTGTTTCATCTCCTGTCTCAGAAATTGTGTCCTTTTTCCAGGTGAGATAGAAGCTAGCCACATGCCATCTCAAGGGTCAAACCTTGTAGTGAGTCATGAAACCAACACCCCCACCCCCACCCCCGCTGGAGAATCAGGAAGACTGGGTGTGGTGGTGACTTTCAGCAATCCTAGGATAGAGGGTTGGTGTTCTATTGCTAAGTGACACCATAACCACACAACTCCTATAAAGGAAACCATTTCATTGGGGCTGGCTTACAGTTGCAGAGGCTTAGTCTATTATCAGCATGGTGGCGCGCACAGGCAGACATGGTGCTGGAGAGGGAGCTGAGAGTTCTACATCTGAAATCCCAAAGCCCAGTCTGCAGTGACACACTTCCTCCAACAAGGGTGGAACTCTAATCCCTGTCAAGTATCGCCACTCCCTGATAACCAAGCATTCAAATATATGAGCCATTAGGGAGGGCGTTCCCACTCAAACCACCACAGAGGGCTTGTCCTGGGTTAGACACTGGAATCCCCAGTGTTGTAAAGGGCTCACTGAGGGATCTATAGATCCTACTCACAAGGCATGTGAGAGGTTTCGCTTAGGAAGACTAGCCAACTGCCATGTTGGAAGGCAGAGCTGAGACCTGGGTGGTGGGGTGGGCCATCTTGTCACAGGGAATCAGCACAGGACAATTGCAGACCACCAACAGAAGGTGACTGCTGTCTCCGTGGCTTCAAGGCAGAAGCCCAAAGCTCCCCAGCAGTGCCCTTCAGCCTAAGCCTGGTGTGCGCACGTGACCAGCTGTGATGCTGGACTCCACCGTGACCTCTGATGCACGTGAATCTTGGTCCGTGGAGTCTGCCATCCACATAGAAAGGCTAAAGACCCCAAGCAAAGATGGGCTAAGCGACCCACAAAGGATAGGTCTGAGCTGTCACAGGCAGCCTCTAGGAGGGATTCCTGGAGGAGAAAGAACACATCTGGCCTTAAAGGATTTCAGGATCCTTGGGTGAGGAGACGGAGGTCGGGATCAGCAGGTGCAAAGGTGATGAGGTGAATTCCAACGGGAGAGGCAAGGAAGGTAGAGAGACAAGAGATCACTTCTGGGTGCTTGCACACTTAGCACATAGCTCCTCCTCTCTGTGCTTCCCAGGAAGCCTGGTGGATTGGCCCCTCTCTGTAAGCCCCTGTTTTAACATTTAGGAGATGAATTCCCTAAGATACTCACAGCTGACCCCAGATCCTTTTTTCTCTGCCTTACCTCATTTAATACTTGCAGAAACGCCCTCTAGAGGCTGTGATTAGTATTACACCTACATTTTATAGACAAGGCTGCCTCTGCTCATAAAAAGATTGTCAAATGTTGCAAGGGGCTTCCAGGTTCCAGACAAGTTGTCTTTGCCCTTGGTATCTGTAGGTGTCTAGGACCTGAGCAGTAGGAATGAGGGCTGTGGAGAGAGCCTATGTCTGGTGGGAGATCAGAGGTTGGTGGGTATGATGTGGGGGTGCTGGGGCAGGGCGATATTGAAGAAGGGATGGCCTGCTTTCAACACTGGGCATTGAGGTACAGGATGATCGGGTATTCAAGGCTTAGAGCCCCACGACAGACGAAGAGGCCTTAGGGGCACTATAAGGGGAGGAGCTGGGCAGGAGTAGATGTGTCTGGGAGTGAGGGCCCAGAATGCAGGGATGGGGATGCTAAGCTTGGACAGACATGGTCCCTTCTGGACTCACCTGAGCTGCTGACAGGTTGGACCTGGAACTTGCTTTTTGCAGTCCACCTGACAGAAGGAAGCAGGACCCTTGTGCTGGGACTGTGGTGACCACTGCTGCGGTCACCTTCTGAGCTCACAGTAGCTGTTTGTCCCTTCCCACCCATGGCTTTGCATTGCACCTGTATGTGGTGACTACAGTCACAGCCCTCAACCAATCTCAGAGAGGTTTAGTGACTTGCCTGGGGTCACACAGCTAATGGACACTAGAGCTAGGATATGTGGCTAGGCTTGCTGGCCACTAGTCCTGTCTGCCTCTGTGATTCATCACCTTTGGCGTGACATCCTCTCCCTGGGGTCGACTGGAGCTGGCACTTCTCAGAATCTGGATTTTCCACCAGACTGTGGGGCTGAGTCGCCGTGTAAGGAGACACTGCTGTCCTCGTGTAAAGACAAAGCTGATGTGTGACTACTGGAACAGATCACGCCTGGTGGCACCATGCCACGGATGAAGAGATGAAGACCACATAAAGATTATGGATGTATTTCTTTGGGAGGGTGCTGCAGCACCCACAGAGAGGTCAGAGGAGTGGAAGTTTGGCTCTCTCCTTCCACCATGTGGGCCTGGGGTCGTTAGGATTGGTGTCAAGCACTCTGACTGGTGAGGCCATCTTGCCAGCCCTACTCAGCCCCTTTCACATGATATGTATGTATGTATGTATGTATGTATGTATGTATATGTATGTTCCCATGTGTGCATGTGGAGGCCTGAGGTTGACGCCTGCTGTCTTCCTCAGTCACCCTCCACATTATTCTTTGAGGCAGGGTCTCTCAGTTGAACCCATAGCCCAGTGATATGGCTAGTCCAACAGCTTACTCTGAAGATCCTGTCTCCACTTTCCAAGCACTAGAGTTATAGGCAGCTTGTTAGGCCCACCCAACACTCACAGGGGTTCCGGGACCCGAACTTCAGTGCTCACACTTGCTGAGACACACCTTATCCTCGGAGCCTTCTCTCTGCTGAGCCAGCCCACTTTAGACCCGTACCGCCTTCTCACTCCTGGCCAGCTCTGTGCCAGAGCAGGGGATGGGTTTCCTCCTCCTATGGGAGCGAATCGGATGGACCATCAGGCAGCCTGAAAGGCAGAAGTTCAGAGGCAGGGTGGGGCCTGGAAAAGCTGCTCTCTGCTGGTCCCTGGGTGTGCACCGAAGCATCTCCAAGACACCACAGTTGTTCCAGGTTCTTACAAGGCTTCTTCTGCTAATGTTCCTTCTCTAGGGTCCAGTCCTGGTTTCACCCTGCCCAGCTGTGGGCTGTGGGGCAATAGCAAATGCAAGCCAAGTGGAGCCCCGGTGTCCTCTCTTGCAGGATAGGCAGATGAAGGGCATGCCTTAACCAGTTGTCCATTGGCCTCAGCAGGGGACGTTGAGGAGGCCTGGTAAACACGCTGTCTTATCAGTCACTTTCCCATGGCTGTGACAAAATACCCGACAAAGGCCACTCAAGAAAAGGAAGACTTGTTCCAGTGCCAGTTAGAGTGCAGTCTGCTGTGGAGAGGAAGCCATGGCCGCAGGAGCTTGAGGAGGCTGCCTGAACTGTGTCTACAGTCCACGTCACGAATACTCAGCTCTCTTCCTCCTGAGCTAGACCCCAGCTATCTTAGCTGTGAGGAAACACAATGACACAAGGAAACCTGGGGAGGAAAGCGTTTGTTTGGCGTGTTTCTATGTCATCTCCATCAAAGGAAGTCATGGCGGGAACTTACGCAAGGCAGGCACTTGGAGGCAGGAGCTGATGCAGAGGCCACAGAGGGTGCTGCTTACTGGCTTGCTCCTCAGGGCTTGCTAGCCTGGTTTCCTATAGCATCCAGGACCACCAGTCTAGGGATGGCACCACCCACAGTGGGCTGGCCCTCCCTCCATAGATCACTAATGAAAATGTCCTACAATTGGATCTTCTGGAGACATTTTCTCAATTGAACCCCTTTCTCTCTGATGACTCCAGCTTGTGTCAAGTTGACATAAACCAGCCGGCTCACTAGCCCATGGGATGGTACACCACATCTATGGCTAATCTTCCCATTTTAGGTAAAGTAGTCTAGAAAATCCCTCACAGATGTGCCCAGAGATCTGTTTCCACGGTGATACAAAAAATCCTGTCAAGTTGACCATCAAAATTACCACAGTTGCCATGGCCAGATTCTTTCCATCCCAGGCCTGTGTACCTGGGTTTGGTTGAACTGAAGATCCAAGTCCAAGTGTCAGATCTGGAGAGGAGGATGCTATCTGGAGGCAGCCATGGCCAGGGGACATTTCCACTGCTGTGCTCATCCATGCAGGTCAGAAGACAACGTGTGTGAGTTGGTTCTTTCCTTCTACTAAGTGGACTAAGCTCAGATTATCAGGCTTGGCAGCAAAAACATCCTGACCACTGAACCATCCTGTATTACACCCATGTAATACACCCATGTATTAGAAAAGCAACAGCTTAGCTTATTGATTCTAGATCTTCTTTATGTAAGTTTTAACTATATGTATCTGTCTGTGTGGGACAGATAAACGCAGTGCCTGTGGAGGAGAGGAGGGTATTGGATCCCCTGGGGCTGGGTATCAGGCTGTGAATAGCCCCGTGGGTGCTGGGAACTGAACTTGGGTCTTCTGCAAGAGCAGCAAGGCCTCTTAACTGAAGATCTCCAAGATCTCTCTTTTTACCTGAGCATTTAAGGCTGTGAGTTATGTCACGAGAGCTGCTTCAGAGCAGCCCCCTGGACATTTGATACAGTTGGTTTATTTTCCTTAATGATTTTCAGTTCAATTAACAGTGTAGCCAGAAAACATTCTGAACACTTTAGTTTCTTTAAATTTGTTAAGGTTTGGCATGATCCAGGACATGGTGACTGTTACTGATGCAATAAAAAATAATGAGCGCTCTGATATTGTTGGGTAGAATGTTCCAGAAATACCAATGAGAGACTGACAGATGGTGTTCTCTTTTATTTTTATTTATTTTATTTATTTTTATTAATATTTTTTTTAGTTTGGTTCTTAGAGACAAGGTTTCTCTGTGCAGCCCTGGCTGTCCTGAAACTCTCTATCTCTGTAGACCCGGTTGACCTCAAACTCAGAGATCAGACTGTCTCTGCCTCCCCAGTGCTGGGACTAAAGGTGTGTGCTACCACTGCTTGGTTTGGTATTAATGTTTTCATTCTGTACACTTACTGACTTTTTTTTTTTTTTGGTCAATTACTGGGAAAACTGAGTCACTGTCAAAATGAATCAGTCAAACCCAGAACAGAGTGGCACCTTGTCTGAGGACTGAGCCAAAGCTCATTGCTGGGTCCTTGGACCGTTAACAGCTTCCTTCACGAGGTAGGTGTACATGAATTTGTGTCGCGCCTGTCCCCAGCTCCCTGCGTAGGAGTTCATGGGAAATAACTTTGAGCTGTCAGCTGTGTATCACCAAATAGATGTTTAGAAAGCCCTCCTTCACATGTTTCTCAATGGTGTCTTCGAAGAGGGAGGCTGGTGGCTTTCTGAGTATCCTCTGCCCCCTCCCACTCCATCCCCTGATGAACATTGTGTGTGTTTTTAAGAAGCAGAGAAGGGAAACAGATAGGGAAACTGTCATAAATCTAAAAGGACTAAGTTGAGCCAACGAGATGGCTCAGTGGGTGAAAGTACTTGCTGCACAGACATGAAGTTTGATCCCATAGACCACATAAAGAAGTTCACATCTGCAATCCCAGCATTCCTTCTGGGAGGTAGGACCCAGAGATGGGATGATGGCCCAGACATCCTCAGGCTGGCTCTCCCGGAGTACACAGCATGGCAAAAATGAGAGACTCTGCTTCAACAGTGGAAGAAAAGAAACAATTTCCCAGAGTTCACTGAACAGTCATGTGTATCCCATGACACCCACATGTACACCCCACACAGGACCCCCGCCCACACACTACTACTAATAAAAAACACTAAATATACTTGCATTAAAAAACTTCATTGCTATTAGGAGGGAAAACAAAACCATAGATTTGGAAGAAAGGGGAGGGATGGGGGAGGTGGGAAACAGAGAAACTTGGAGGAACGTATAAAAAGCAGAAACCTCTGGGCAAATATGTTGAAAGGGGACTTGAGAGAAGCTGAGGTTGGTTTCCCTTTTGTTGGTACCCTGGGTATTTTGCTAGGACCGGCTATCTCTCTGATGTCTGAGTCTCTCTTGCATTCCTTTTGGCTGAGGTGCTTCACCGAGTGGGGCCTGAAGGTCAGCTGGTGGCCAGGCTCTTGTATTCCGTTCCTTGTTTTAAGGAACACCCGATGGGAGGCTTGGGAAGGGTGGGTGTGGGCTTGCTTTCATGCCAGGTGCAGAAGGTAGAACTGTGTTCTGCATGCCAGGATGGGGACCTGGCAAGCCTGGTGGGCAGAGCTGACACTCAGGGGACAGCTTCATGTCTGCAGTATCGTGTTCAAAGAAAAACACGTCCTCCAAGAGCCAGTCATCAACTCCCTCAGTGAGCAGAATTTTTGGGTTGCATCAAATAATTATGTATTTCTCCCTTTTTCAAGTTCACGGGACTAGGAGGAACCGCCTAGGGTGGGACCCTACTTAGAGTTGCTTGAAAAGAAAGGGAAAATGAACTCATTCCCAATAACGAGTCTACGTTTCCCATCCACTTGGGCCTGAGGTGTCAAAGAGGAGGTGCTATTGGGTTGGGAGGGAGCAGCAGCTTGTCTCCGCAATTATGGAGTACTTGCTGGATGCATCTAGTTCAAGGGCTTTTGCGGGACCTGACATGGGAAAGATGCTCAAGGGACACAAGCTTCTGAATGATCTGTGGAGAACAGGCCTCTCTCTCTCCATGCCTTCCCTAAAATATCCCAGAGCCAGAGTGATCACGTGACCCAAGGAAAACCAATCATTGTGTCCCATCTCCCTGCTGCTACGGTACCTGAGCAGAGTTGGGCCTGTGGTTTACTAAGAGCCAGTCAACTCTCTTCCCTAGGACACGACTCTAGGGAAGACTCTCCCCCCTCTGGAGTTCTGAGGGATCGCAGAAGCCAAGCTTCCTGTCCCAGGAGGAAGCCTGGTGCTGGAGAGCAGACGCTAATGTAAGCAGGGCTGTGAGGGCTCGGGCAGGCCTGTGGTTTGTGACTGAGCTCCAGGGTAATGATCAGATGCTGTAGCTCTTTTTGTTGCCCCTCCCCAGGGACTTGGTTTGCCATCATGGCTACCATCATCTTTGTGTCTCTGGCCCCATATCTGTGACACTGGCCTCTATTGTAGAAGAGACATGGGGACCTGCCCAACAACGTTCTTGGAGCTGCCTGCCTGGGATGCTGGCTTCCATCCAACATCTGCGCAGACACAATTAGACCTGGCTTGGTAAAGGAGTCCCCTGCCTTAATCCCGGCCCAGCTACTCCGCATGCCAGAAGGTTCTAGTGATGCATGGGCTGGAAGCACCATGTTCCCCTTTCAGATTTCCAAGCACAGTTCTTTGGACCGCCAGTTCCAGGCTGCAGCAATCAAAACACCTTTAATATGGTTCCTTCTGCAAGTCTCTGCCTTTGTCAAAGGTCACCTGTCCTTGGCTCGGGGGTGGGGGTGGGGGCGACTCTGTTTCCTTGATTGAAATCATATTCAGACCCTGTGGATTCTTTAGTGGAGATTTCTTGAGGTAATTTGAATTGGCAAGTCTTTAAAGGCAGGAATTGGAGTGGGTGGTGGAGTAAGCCTGGCCAAGAATCCAGCATGCTTTCCTCCTGGGCTGGGCCAGCCTGGCTCAGAGGTAGAGGGAGACCCCTGCTGGCCTTCCTTCTTGAGTTGTGAACCCCAACTCTGGGCTTCCATCTACCTTTCTCTGGCAACTACATTCTGCTCTTGTATAAAATATCAAAATTCAGCCTAGCATGGCACCGTGCGCCTGTGGAGTAGTGTTTGTGTGCATGGAGCCACAGTCTGTGTGCAACTAGTAACACACTTCATCCATCCACTGACTCACAAATGGCGTTTGCTGGTTACTCCTTTGAGGTGTTTGTTGTGAACAATACAGGTAAGTCTTTGTTTGAACGCCTGTATGTGCGCACATATGTGTGTGTATGTGCATGCATGTGTGTGGTGCATGTGTACATGCACAAGTGGATAATGCATGTGTGTGTGTGGTGTGCACATGCACATGTGTGCATGCCTGTGTGCAGGCAAGCTCACTCGTGTATGTGTGGAGATGCTAGAGGCTGACACCAGGTGTCTTTCTGGATTGCTCTCCACTGTGCTTTTTGAAACAGAGTCTCCCACTGAGCCTGGAGCACATCGGTTTGGCTAGACTTGCTGGCCAATGAACCCCTAGGATTCTGCTGTCTCCCCCTCCCACCTCCCACTGTTGGGATTACAGACATGCCTCATGTCAGGTTTTTATGTAGGTACTGGGCATCTGAACTGGGGTCCACACAATTGTAATCATTTTACCCATGGGCTGACTCCTTAGCCTTTGATGCCTATTTAGTTAATTAATAAATTAATTAAATAATTAAATTCTGAGGAAGGTCTCATGTGACTGTGACTGTCCTGGAACTTGTTTTGTAGACCAGGCTGGCCTCACATTCATGAATCTACCTCCCTTTGCCTCCCAAATGCTGGGATTAAGGGCTTGTGTCACTACACCCAGTTGAAGGCCTATTTTTATTTCTGTGGGGATACAAACCTAGCCATGAATTGGTGGGTCCTTCAGTAATTTTGCATGTCAATATCCTGAGGCCCTTTCCTGCTGTTTCCCTCAGCTTTGCCCCGACTCACAACCCCACATCTGGACCCAGCACCTCTCAGAGATAAGAAGTGCTTCATGGGTGTCATGCTTCCCTCCTGTTCCCTGGAGACCAGCTCTTGGAATCTTCTGGTTGAGCAGAAACATCTGTGGTATCCTAGGGCTTCTGGCTAAGCTCAATCTGGGCCATGCATGGCATTCTAGGGCTTCTGGGTGATCTCTATCTGAGCCTTGCATGTTATCCTAGGGGCTCTGGGTGAGCTCTACCTGAGCAATGCACGAATCCCAGGTACTTTTGAGTGAACTTCTGACTTTGCTTCTCAGCCCTACAGAAGTGGTGCTAGCTGGTGGTGTGTGGGTGTGTGGGACCATGGCTATGACAGCAGCCTGGATTTAGGGACAGGTGAGGCTTGGTAAACTTGCTGACTTAGGTGGCCTTTCTCCTCAAACACAGGGACTATCCAATTCTAACTACCTTCCCTACACGCTTAGGAGACATTATCATCATGATGGAATAGCGTATATTCGGGGAGGATACTGAAGAACCAGGCTCCAGGTGATAGCTCAGTCAGTGAAGTTCTTGCCATGCAAAGACTTGAGTTCAAACTCCAGTACTCACACAAAAGGCCAGGCATGGAGGTATGTGCTTGGAATCTCAGTGCCTGGAAGGTGCAAGTGTATCCCTGGGGGCTCATACAAAAGTTCCCAACTAGTGAAGAGGCATTATCATAAAGACAAAACAAAGTGGATCTTGCCTGAGTGTGTCCTCTGGCTTCCACATGCACCTGTGTGTGCACACCACAGAAAAACGATCAGGGACATCTTGTGCCTTCATTTTGATGACTAACTTTGGGGCTTCTGGAACAAAGAAAGCAGGTCAAAGGGCAAAGGCTTCCATGTGTCAAGCAAGCCATCCATGTAACACTTGTTTATTGAAGTCCTGCTGTGTGCAGTGATCTACTGATACAACAGTATCAGTAGATACTTAACTGTTTGTTAAGGTCCTACTGTGTGCCCACTACAGGGTTTGGAGATGTGAATGAAAATGAGTCCAATATTACTTCTGTCCTTTGGAGACATATTTTTGTGGCTCATGTTCTTGACCCAGGTCACTTTCTGCTGTGAGCAATCCAGTACTTTCTTCAGGGTCCCTCAGCACTTTGGGGGGATGAAATTCCAAAGTCAACATCTAAAGAGAAATTGCAAAAAGAAAAAAAAAGAAAAGAAAAAAAAGTTGCTTAGACAGTAGTGTACAAGCATGTGTATCTATCTCCTGAATAGAAGTAGTTATGTAAAACTGACCATTTGAAGGAGAACAGAGCCACAAGGATGCTGCCTGGATGGGGATGCCTCTGGGATGGGGATGCCTCTGGGATGGGGATGCTTGTAGCAGCACCTAACAGAGAACTCAGTACAGTCTGAGTAATTCTGAAGGAAGGTGTACAATAGGGAAACCATAGTTAACACAGCCCCGAAGAGAGTTCCACTTTTCATATGCTCTTTGGACTGACTTCCTCATGGTTTCAAGAGGGCTGATCAGCTCCTCAGATGCTGTCATTGCATCATTAAGTGAAACAAGAAAACACTTCTCTTTCTCTCCTCCCTCCCTCCCTCCCTCCCCTCCCCCCCTCTCCCCTCCCTCCCTCTCTTCTCTCTCTCTCTCTCTCTCTCTCTCTCTCTCTCCTTCTTTCCCTTCCTCTCTCTCTTTCTCAGCTTTCTTTTAAAAAATTAGTTATGTGTGTGTGGACCTGTACTATGTGTGTTTGAGAATATGCCTTATGTGAGTGCAGTGCCTGAAGAGGCCAGAAGAGGGCACCAGATCCCCTGGAACTGGAATTACAGGCATTTGTAAGCCCCATGATGTGAGCCCTACGATCCAAACACCAACCCCTCATGATCAAGCAACACCCATCCTTAATCCCTGAGCTTTCTCCTCAGCATCCTGTTTACAGAAGTGTTCTAATTTAGCCATTACACAGGCCTATCAATAATCTCTGATTAGTTTTGTGTGTAGTGAGTTAGGAATTAGGGTTGTTATTTCTTTTTATAGATACATAGCTGTTCCAACATTCTAAGTTGGAAAAGCCTGTCCTTTCCTGCTGGCACCTTTTCCAAACCCAATCAGTCACACGTGGGTCTTTCTAGACTCTTTAGTATTCCTGTTGGCCTGGTCCAGGTCACACCTTCTGAGTCACTGTTGCTTTAGACTGACATCACGACATCAAGAGGAAGGCTTTCATCCTGCTCTGTGTGTCTCCATGTGCCTCAGATACCCCGGCACATGGACCTTTAGCCTCTACATGCCAGAGCACTGTCAAATGCCAATATCTAGCCCATCTTCGATGATGAGTCAGGGACCACAGAGAGTCCCACTTGTCAGGATTTTCTGTGGAATGGGGCAACTCTCTCTCAGGTCACCCAAGGGAGTGATTAACCTTAACCAGAAAGCTGAGGGGACCGAGCTTTCTGGGAAGAGCAAGAGCAATAGCTTAAGGTAGGAAGCTAAAATAGGGAGTTTGGTGCATGTGCACGGGCACACGAACACACACATTCGCTCTCTCACACACATTCTCTCTCTCACACACATGCTCTCTCTCACACACACACTCTCACACATGCTCTCTCACACACACACACATACATACATGTGTGCACACATACACACTGCTCTCTCTCTCACACACATATACACACAAGCATGCAGACATATACACAAGCTCTCTTCCTCTCTCACACACACACTCTCTCTCTCACACACGCATTCTCGCACCCACATACACACATACACACACGCACCCTCTCTTTCTCACACACATATACAGACATGTTCTCTCTCACATGCTCTCTCTCTCTCTCACACACACACACACGTGTACACATACACACATGCTGTCTCTCTCACACACATATACACACAAGCATGCACACATATACACAAGCTCTCTTCCTCTCTCTCACACACACTCTCTCACACACACATTCTCTCACCCACATACACACATACGCACACGCGCTCTCTCTCACACACATATACAGACATGCTCTCTCTCACACGCTCTCACATACATACACGTGTACACATACACACATGCTGTCTCTCACACACACATGCTCTCTCACACAAACACTCTTTCACGCGCATGCGCACAGACCCACAGATGTGAGATGTGGACGGGTACTAATCCCCAGCTCACTGTGGATGTTGTGTACAGGTATTAAACCTCAGCTCACTGTGGATATTGGTAGCAGCCTCCGTTGTCAGTGACAGAATGGCCTTAGATGACAGTGGGACTCAGTTAGGACATAGCCGGAAACAAGTGAGCAATGAGAGATGTGCTCTCTTCCCAGCTATGTGGGTTAGCGACTGAGCAGCGCAGGCGCTCTGCCCAGGAGACCCCGGAGCAGCTGGGCCAGGCGGAGGGTGGGAGTGAGCCCCAAAGCGCTGTCTCTGGCCCAGTTTTTCATTTGTTTGTTCTTGAAAACATGGGGATGGGCAACGGTTGCTGTGTCAAGTGGCTCAAATATTTCTTGGGATGGCTTCAAATCATTCCTGTAGTACATGTGACTTGGAGGCTGGTCCCACAGCGGGACTGGGTTCGGCAGTAAATCATCCAGCTCTGGCTGCGGGGCCACGGCTGTAAGCCTGGGACTCTGGCCGCCTCTCTTGTCCTCAGGAGCTCTGTCCTTTCTAGTCATCAGCTCTGCTGCCTTCCCCTGAACCCTGACCACTGGGTCTGGGGGAGGGGAGGGGACAGAGGGATGTCACTTCTTCCTGCAGGAGAGAGTAAGCCCTTGAATCTGCGCTACCATCCTAGGAAAGAGCCAGCCGCAGAATCCTCGGTCCCTTCCTGTTCACACTCCAGTAAAACATGGGTGGGCTAGGTCTCCTACAACCCCACAAAGGTGCAGAACTGTCAGAAGTCTGAGACAGAGGTGTTTCCCTACACTCCATGCAGAGCATCCTGACAGCGTGGTGCCTGAGAAAAACCTGCGGTTCTGGGTTCTGGATCGGTTCTGGGAACTCTGTCCACCGGGCTCCTTTTGGAAACCTTGCCCTGAATTTCCAGGACAGCCACGAGCAGTTGGGTGGATCCTTGGCTTTCCTGGAAGACAGAGGCACATGCCAAGTCCTGCCTCACCCCAGAACCTTCCTTTTGCAGCCTCAGTTTCCCTGTCTGGAGGGGAGCAGCCTCCTGGCCTAGAGTCTGGTACTCAGTAAGGGTTTGGCACATGCTGTCCCATCGATGCTGTCAGCCCTCAGAAGGAGGGTTGGGAGGGGCAAGGTGATCAGAGCAAGCTGGACTTAGCATCTGACATGGTCCAGATCGGTGCATGTAGGGATCATGTTGTAGAGAGGGGCAAGGAGACTTTCTAACAAGCCAAGCATTTGGTGACCTAGGCTCTGATGCAGCCCCTTGGCTGCTTCAGGCTTCCTTGCAGACATAGGACAGGGATGGTTATGAGCCAGGAACAATGGTGTGCTTCCCGTAAGCAGCCAGGCCAAGCCTCTCCACAGCAAGTATGTGGTGTGTTAGGAAACAAACAACACAAGGACCACACCTTCTGGGAACAGCAATGGGGGAGGGGTGGGGGTAATGTAGTCTCTTGAGGGGCTGGGGAAGTGGAGATGCTGAAATGCAGCTAGTTGCTGTGGCTTGCCTGTGTTGTACCTGCAGGCCACAGGTGTCCCCCATTTTCCTTTCTCATCCGTGGTTATATCCCTGGGGAAGCCCTGAGCACCTGGGCCTGAGGCAGCCACACTGCCATCCTGGGCTGGCAATGGGATGAGACCAAACGGGATGATGGTAGGTAAACAGTCGATGCCTTCCCGAGGGTCCCCTCCATGGCAAGGGAGGCCAGGCAGAGACTAATTCTGAACTTTTCTTTCCACCCTGTGTCTCCAAGGGAACCTGATGGTCCTTGCAGAGTGGTGGGGTGACAAGAAACATCCGCAGGTACCTCATGATTTATCCTTCTATCTCCTTAGAATTTTCTCTTTAGATTTATTCATTCTCATCTCATGTATGAGTGTTTTGCTTGCGTGGTGTGTGTGTGTGTGTGTGTGTGTTGTGTGTGTGTGTGTGCACTATGTGCATGCTCGGTGATTAGAAGAAGTCATTGGGTCCCCAGGAACTGGAGTCATGGATGCCAGTGAACCACCATGGGGGTGCTGGGAGCAAACCCAGGTCCTTCTCAAGAGCAGCTGGGCTCTTAACCACTGAGTCATCTCTCCAGCCCCTCTCTGTCTTAAGGGGAGCACTTCACTGAAGTTCACCAGGCAGTTTCAGAACTCAAGTCTAAGTCTGGGGAGGGTGACACACACCTGTAACAGAGGCACTCATGAGGCTGAGGGGGGACAATCTGTGGGTTCGAAGCCAGCCTGGGCTACATATGAAGACTCATCCCGCACCACGAAGCCAGTGAGACTCAAGTCTGTGGTTCCCTCCATCCTTTGTGTCAGCATAAGGAGAAGCTCCTTTGGGTCCATCTCTGCCCTGACCTTCTGGGAGAGCTTTACGGCTTCCTAGCATCTACAAGCTCTGTCCTCTGAGCTTAGCCATGAGCTGCCTGAAGATGCTAATAAGTCAGACCATGTTACCTCCCTGATTAGTAATTTCCAATAGCTCCCAGGACCTTTAGGTAAACCCCAGAAGGGTTGGTGACATGTGTAAGGTCTTCCAGGTTCTAGCCTTTGTCCCCTCCTCCTCTGCCACCATCTCCTTCAGTTTTGTTGGGTGGCCCACTGGCGGCCTCTCTGCTCCTCTTGCCCTTGTGAATGTTCCAGATCTTCAGTGGCCTTCGTCTCATTCTCGCTGGCTTCTCAGACTTGCTCCATGACCTCCTCTGACCTCTTAGGCTCAGCCACTCCTTCCTCTGAGCTCCCAGAGCGCCAGGTCATTCTTCTGGTAAGACTTGTCTCGCTGACTTACAATTATTTGTTTCCATGTCTCTCCTCCTCTGGGAAGGGACCACACTCCTTTACCTTCCTATCCCTCCTGTCCCAACAGCGCCTCCTGGAGCACCTGACATGCAGCTCAGCAAATGTTGTGGACTAAATGACAAAGTCCTCTGCCCTGGGTTCAAAATGTCACCATTTTGGCTCCTGGTTGCTACTGTCTTTCTACAGCTGGGACCTCTCTTCTCATTCCAACAGCTGACCTAGCCCTGCCCAGACTTTGGGGGCAATCACAACCTTCACCCAGGTGGGGTTTAAAAAGCTAGTTTTTATAAGTGCAGGAGACTAAGCTTCCCATTGAACTTGCCTGCAAACTCTCAGGCCTTGGGGACATGGCTTCTACCATATCTCATGAGACAGACAGCTCTTCAAGAGATCATTGTTCTAAGTCTCTGGCCTCAGTAGACTTGAGTCTCTGAGACATGTCCAGCCTGGCCCCTGCCTATGGCCAGGGCTCAGTAACCCATCTCTGATATCCACTTCCCCTTGCAGGTGGCAGAATCTTTGTTGGGCTACCTGGTGTTCCACGCTCTGGGTCTCCATTGCTGCAGAGTCCAATTGCCCTGGAAGGCCACACACCCAGGCACAGTCCCAGTGATTCAGTTTAGTCAGAGCTAGGACGAGAACATAGGGGCCGTGGGAGCAGGACAGAGTGGTCCCAGCAGCCTTGGAGATGGAGGAGCTGAGACTGGCTCAAAGGAGATGAGACAGCATGGAGTGTCTTTTCTCCTGGCTGAGGTATTTTCAAAACAAGGATCAAGAGAGTGACCCCTCTTCAGCCCAGAGCTCTAAGCTGTGGCCAGGGTCTATCTGACCTCACCCAGGGCACTGTACGCAGAGAAGAACCTAAGGAATCAAGCATGTTTGCCAAAGCTTCCCCTTCCAGTCAAGCAGCATCTAATGAGTCACCACCTGTGCCAGCGACTAGAGTTGGAGGGGGGAGGGGACACTAAGACGCACTCTCCACTCCAAGGGGCTCTTGGTCTGTAAGGACAAAAGTCAATGGCAGAGTACAGCCTGGGAGAGTGAAGGGCTGCAACAGAATGGAGGAAGTCCTTCTGGCCAGCGCAGTGGTGGATGGAGCACTCCACCTCCACCCAGCCAAGAGATGGATGAATACCCCAACAGTCTGATGGCAGAGAGAGCACCCCCACCTTAACCTGATTGCGTAGAGGACATTCCCAGTTGGCCCACTGACAGAGACAGCACCTCCCACACAGCTTGAAGAGGAGCGCTGTTAGGTAAAGGATGGTTGAACCCAGCCCAGGTAGCCCCTTCCGTGTGCCCTAGGCCCTTCACGTGGAATCAGTGAGTCCGCTCAGACAGGTGACCAGAAGAGTGTGTACCTGATCCTCTGGAGTTCCCATATGCCTGCAACGACATCTTACAATACTCAGGGGAGACAGCAGAGCCTGAGGAATTTGGGGTTCCTTTTGTATTTGACTTCGGATGCTGCCTACACCACTCATAATGGGCCATCTCTCGCCGAGCCTCGGATGGCTTGCATCAAATACGTTTAGTCTTAATGTCTTCCCCACTAGGATTACAGCAAGCTTCCAGAACATAACTGTGGGATGTCGTGCCCATGGTGGACGCCAGGCTTAGGTTTGTTGATTTTGACAAGAATAATTACAATACCGGGGAGGCTCAGAGCCACTGGATCCCTGGGATGGCCGGGTGGAGGTAGCGGTGAATGCTTGTCTGAGGCAGGCTTGGACTGCTCGTGTGGCCTTTCCGCCCCCGCAGAAGGGCTTGCAGGTGTCCGCGGATTCCCTGCACCCTCATCCCTTGCCTTTGGCCGTGGCTCCTCCTCCCTCCTGCGGTCCGCCCTGCGTCCTCCTCTAACCTCGGGGCTGGACCAGAAAGCCGCGGGGCTGGGAAAGTTTGAGTCACACCGCGGGTCGCGGGGGAGGGGTGCGGGAGGCGGGGTGGGCGTTAGGGACCGCCTCGGGCTCCCACTTGGGGAACCCCGCCGCGCCCCTGTGTCCGGTGAACCCGCTAGAGCGAGACTGCACTCTCTCACTACGACCTGTGTGTCCCATTAGGGCTGCAGCCTCCGGCTCAGCATGACGCCTGGGGCGCAGCTCCTGCCGCTGCTCGTGGCGATCGCCACAATTGTGGCGGCTGTGGTCACATCTGACGCGCCCACGAAGACGTTGTCCCCCGCCACAGGAGACGCCACCCTGGCCTTCGTCTTCGATGTCACCGGCTCCATGTGGGATGATCTGATGCAGGTGATCGACGGCGCCTCGCGCATTCTGGAGCGCAGTCTGAGCAGCCGCAGTGGGGTCATCGCCAACTATGCACTGGTGCCTTTCCACGACCCAGGTAGCGCCCCGCGCGGTCTCGAGGTCCCACCCGCCCCCCCGCACCGCACGGTCCTCGAGTACCTCATCCCCCTCCCCCCGCGTCCTCGAGGTGTCATCCTCCCGTGTCCTGCCCCCTCCCACTCCCCCATCCAGGCTGCGCGTCCTTCCGACAAGCGGAACCGTAGCAACTTCTGGCACATTTCCGTTGCCTGGCCACACTCTCTCTCCTGCATCCCCCAGGTTGGCACTGAGGTTATGGGTCGCAAGCGACCACAAGCTTCTGAGCCTCACCCTCTCCATCTGTGAAGTGGGAAAATGTGTGGAGATGTTGGCAGCAGGCACCAGGAGCCTGTGTGGTTTTTGGTTTTATTTTGCCTGTCTAACCGCCTACCTGCCTGCCTGCCTGCCTGCCCTTCCTCCTTCCTTCCCTCTCTCCTTTCTCCTCCTCCGTTCCTTCCCCTTTGAGTCAGGATCTTCTGTAGCCCAAGCTAGTCTCCCAGTTTTCTATGTAGTGGAGAATAACTCTGAACTTATGATCCTCCTGCCTCAGCTTCTAGAGTGCTGGGATCGCAGACCTGCACCAACATATCCCTTTTATCCGGTGCTGGGGATTGAACCTGGGGCGCCATGCACTGTGCCAACCGTCTGTGAGATTTTCTTAGAGTCATTTCTCAGCTTGCATGGGAGTCCAGGCCATGGCGATGGCCACTCTTTCAAGAGGGAAATGCAGCCCTTTGTGGACCCCGTGGCTAGGCGTGACTCAGCCTGTCGCCCTTTCCCCTTTGCCTGCCTACTTCAGCAGAGTGAAATGTCCCAGCAAATCAGGACTCCTTGGCACCTGCTGATTCTCCTGCGGTCACCCTGTTAGCTCAGGGTTAAAAATGCCCCTGGGAGGCCTCATCATCAAAAGACTCCTGCACCCAGCAGAGAGATGTCCCCACATCCTCAACCCTAACTACTTTTCTCAACATTTTTTTTCAATGAAAACATTTCAGCTTTACACTGAAGTAGGAGAGAGACGGGATCTGAGCTCCTCTATATGCCTGCCTAAGCCTAAGAGCTAAGCTTCTATCTGCCCTCGTGTCTATCCAGGCTAGCTTTAAAGGCTCCCGCTGCAAAGGCAGATTCCACACAGCACTTGACGGTGGCGGCGTGTTTGAGGAGACACACTGAGCTGATGGCGGCCTGTCAAACTCTCAGGGGTGTGCATATTTGTCAACCACAGAATCTTCCAGGGACTTGACTTCCCACCCTCCAGTCTTCCCACCGACTGTTATCTGAGGCTTTGTTTCTCTCCTCTACGGGGCTCCCCAGGTCTAAGCCCAGGGCCAGGGCTCTAGGAAAAGACTCCAGGGAGACCCAAAAGGATAATGAGATTGGATGTGTGAGGAGGCAGGGTTCTGCTGGGATGTAGGTCAGCCTTTATCTCCCCAACACTCTCTCCTCCACTTTTTGGTTTGGTCTTGGTCTTCCAAAGGCATTTTCACACCGTGGGAACTTAGATAGGGTGAGTCCACCCATTAGTTGGAGTGACTGAGATCCAGGGCGCCAACAGGGTTTCCCGAAGCCACCTGCCAGATGATGCCATTACTGTTTGTCTCTAGAACACTTGGCTCCCATGGCAGGGTAGGATAGCAGCCTTTAGAGACGGAGTGTCTTGAGCCCAAAATGGATTCCTGATGGCTGTACTTGCTACCCCTTCCTGCCCACTAACTTCAGATGCCCTCTGGACTCCCCGCGGCTCAGCTTTTCAAGCCAACTTCAGCCTTCAATCCTTTGTTTCTGATTTTTAAATATTTATTTGTGGGTCGTGGTGGGTCTGTGGGGGTCCCAGAACAGCTTGCAGGAGCTGGTTCTCTCCTTCCACCCTGGGGTTCCGGAGCTGGGGCTTAGGTTAACAGGCTTGGCGGTAGTGCCTCCACCCACTGAGCTATCTCACCACACCTCTGTACTTCATTTTAAATCCGTTAAAATTTAAAGGATGCTCATCTTCTTTAAAAAATTGGTAGTAAAATACAAGTCTAACTTTTCATCAGAATGAAGTTTACCATAGATGTAAAGGAATTTTTCCAAGTGAAAATGGCCCTCTAGCTGCCAGGAAATGAAAACTTGCAATTCAGCTGACATGAAAGAGTTGAATAGTCATCAGTAAAAGTAAACATACAGATGAAGCTCTATGACTCCTTCCCCTTGCTCCTATAGCGCCAGCTTTGAAGGGACTGGGGATGCTCTGGAGAGGACGAGGGATGCTCTGGAGAGGACCAGGGATGTTCTGGAGAGGACCAGGAATGTTCTGGAGAGGATCAGGGATGCTCTGGGACCAGGGATGTTCTGGAGAGGACCAGGGATGCTCTGGAGAGGACAGGGATGCTCTGAGAGAACCAGGGATGCTCTAGGACCAGGATGCTCTGGAGAGGACCAGGGATGCTCTGGAGAGGACCAGGGATGTTCTGGAGAGGACCAGGGATGCTCTGGAGAGGACGAGGATGTTCTGGAGAGGATCAGGATGCTCTGGGACCAGGGATGCTCTGGAGAGGACCAGGGATGTTCTGGAGAGGACGAGGGATGTTCTGGAGAGGACCAGGGATGCTCTGGAGAGGACCAGGGATGCTCTGGAGAGGACCAGGGATGTTCTGGAGAGGACCAGGGATGCTCTGGAGAGGATGAGGGATGTTCTGGAGAGGACCAGGATGCTCTGGAGAGGACCAGGAATGCTCTGGAGAGGACCAGGAATGCTCTGGAGAGGACCAGGGATGCTCTGGAGAGGACCAGGGATGTTCTGGAGAGGACCAGGGATGCTCTGGAGAGGACCAGGGATGCTCTGGAGAGGACCAGGGATGCTCTGGAGAGGACCAGGGATGCTCTGGAGAGGACCAGGGATGCTCTGGAGAGGACGAGGGATGCTCTGGAGAGGACCAGGGATGCTCTGGAGAGGACCAGGATGCTCTGGAGAGGACCAGGGATGCTCTGGAGAGGACCAGGATGTCCTGGAGAGGACCAGGGATGCTCTGGAGAGGACCAGGGATGCTCTGGAGAGGACCCGGGATGCTCTGGAGAGGACGAGGGATGCTCTGGAGAGGACAGGGATGCTCTGGAGAGGACCAGGGATGCTCTGGAGAGGACCAGGATGCTCTGGAGAGGACCAGGGATGCTCTGGAGACATACAGATGATTTTGAAAGCACACATGCACTGTTTGACTGACACTTGAACATCCTAGAAGCTTTGCCATTGCCACCCCATTTCTGGTGCAGAGGGAGCATCTATAAACACCAGGTAGACAAGAGTTGAAAGGAAAGATGGACCCTAACTCTGGGTGCACGGTCTCAATGCACTTTTCTTCATGCAACCTTGTGCCTCACTGGAGTTCAGGTTTCTACCGTGCTTTATGCTGCATGGACATTTATTTTTAACAATTTTATGTTCAGTTTTCCAACATGGAAAGTATTTTGAGAAGGACTTGACCTCAGGAGGTGAAGAAGAGGCCCCCTCTGCTTAGGTCTGGTGAGCATGTGCTCCCATCTGGGCACCCTGGTAGCTACCTCACCTTTGAAATAAAAAATTACATATATGTGTTTATTTATTTACTACATGTATGCATGTATGTGGATGCATTGCAGCAAACGTGTAGAGTCAGAGGACAACTGGCTGAGTCTGTGGTCTCTTTCACCACAGGCTCAGTAGGGCTTGTGCAAGTACTGCTGAGCCACCTCACTGGACCCTGGTCTTTTGTTTTTTTTTTTTAAACAAAGCAAACAAACCAACAAACCAGGCCTCCCCTCAGGCTGCCTAAACCATCCTCCCTAAAGCTACGCCCAGAGTCCATGTGGAGAAGAACTCAAGGATATTAGAAGGCCCACAGTGGGAGAGGGGCTGAGATCCAGCAGCCTAGTGGGGACAGTTTAGGGGTGCAGAACATGACACATGCAGCTGGGCATAGTACCTCGCACCTGCAGTCTCAGCCTTAGGTGGCTGAGGCAGGAGGATTGGAAAGCTCAAGCTCAAGATACTGTCTCAAAATGAGGGGGCAGGAGTCACTTAGGGATAGAGCCTGGCCATCACTCGGTCTCAGGGAGAGGACGTTGAGGGGACATTGAAGGATTGTGAGGATGCTCCTGCCAGGGACAAGCTCAAAACAAAAGATTTCCTGGGGTGAGTGGCTGGCTGGGTAAGGGCTGGAAGACAGTGTGTGCGTGCGTGTGTGTGTGTGTGTGTGTGTGTGTGTGTGTGTGTGTGTGTGAGAGAGAGAGAGAGAGGGGGGGGGGAGGGGAGGGGGAGGGGGAGGGGAGGGGGAGGGGAGGGGGAGGGGAGGGGGGAGGGGGAGGGGAGGGGAGGGGGAGGGGGAGGGGGAGGGGGAGGGGGAGGGGAGGGGGAGGGGAGGGGGAGGGGAGGGAGGAGGGGAGGGGGAGAGGGAGAGGGAGAGG
The DNA here is from genome assembly GCA_021653895.1 of Mastomys natalensis. NCBI lineage: Eukaryota > Metazoa > Chordata > Mammalia > Rodentia > Muridae > Mastomys > Mastomys natalensis. Next base: position 2,486,547 of record JAJTUV010000085.1, read on the forward strand.
AGAGGGAGAGGGAAGAGAAAGAAAGAATCCGGCAGCTCTCCTGTGGAAGTGGGGCAGAGCAGGGCTGGATGTAGCCAATCTGCTGCCTGCTGCCTATAGCTGCCAAGGACTGAGAGGCCTTGATTTCCTTGTATGGGCTTGTAGCTCTGCATTCTGAGCAGGCATCACAGCTGGGCTCTGGCTGTGTCTGCTGAATCAGCAAATGGTATGCCCTTCAGTAGAGGATGGACTGGAGGCATAGGGGTTTCTGACCGCCACCCCCAAAGCTCTGTGTTCTAGGAGTGTTTTCTTAAAGGAAGCCACTGGGTGTCTGTGAGTGTGTGCAGGGTCTTGGTGGTGCGTCTAGGGATGCACAGCCTTGGAAACAAAGAATGACTTTAAGCTTTGAAATAGTTTTAGTATGTTTTTCATTGCAAAAAGCAGGGCCAGCAAGATGGCTCAGTGGGTGCTTGCTGCCAACTTGATGATCTAAGGTTATCCCTAGAACTCACAGGGTGGAAGGAGTACTGCCTCCTGAAAGTTATCCTCTGATGTCGTGCCTGTGCATACCCAATAAATAAACGAATAAGGAGCTGGAGAGATGGCTGGGTGGTTCAGAGCCCTGGCTGCTCTTCCAGAGGACCTGGTTCTATTCTTGGGACTCACCTCAGGATGGGAGGAGGGTCATGACTGGAATCTGTTTCAGAGGATCTGACACCCTCTTCTAGCTCCTCCAGGTCAGGCACACAGAGGGGGGCACAAACATACATGTAGTCAAAACACCCATACACACAGACTAAAATAACTAAAACATTCACAAAGGTAAGCAAGAAGTTTCAAGAAATCATAACTGGATGTGTTTCAAATGCCTGTAGTACCTAGGACCAGGGCAGGGAGAAAGCAGAGGCAGAGGGCAGGCAGAGGCAGAGGGCAAGCAGAGGCAGAGGCAGAGAGAAGAATAACAAAATTAAAGAGCAGCCAAGCTACATAGTGAGCAAACAAACTGATGAGCCAGCCTGGACAATTTCCAGAGAAGAACAGTGACAGATTTTCTGTCCCTCTGACTGGAAGTGTAGATAGCTTTACACTTCGAGCCAGTAATCCAGAAAAAACTACAAAAGCCCCCATTCCCAGGTGGCAGTGATGGTGGAATGTTCTAGGCATTTGAGGGGCCACAGCACAGCTGCCCCAACCCTGGGAGTGAGGGAAGAGACCAGTTCCTTGTCTGAATATCTTGTGAGACTCAGTATAGTTTGAAGGGTTCGTTAGAGTATCTTCTTTCCTCCCTCCCCTCCCTTCCTCATTCTCTTCTTCCCTCCTTCCCTCTCTTTCTTCCTCCCTCCCTCCCTTCCTCTTTCCCTCCCTCCTTCCTCCTTCTCTCCCTCTCCCGTGATTTTCTCCTAGGCATTATCAGTTTTACTGTTGGGTTTTGGGGGCAGGCGTGGCAATGATTTTCCTCCTACTTCACATGATAATTCACATTATATTGGTGGTACCCACCATTTGCCATTGTTTAGTGCCCACTCCCTGTAGGGGGGGATGGGTGGGACCCATGCAGGCAAGTGGATCTGGTGTCCCCTGCCCAGTGGTTAGTATTTTCCTGGTCATTACCTTTCCATATTGTTCATGGCTCCTGGGTTTGGAGGTCTTCATATTCATACAGAGAAGTCTATTGACTTTTGTCTGTTTTTGCATTTCTTCCCAGTGCTATACTTAGAATGGTGTGTTTTGTTTCATCATCATAAAATTAGTCATTGTAAATGTATTTGCTTTGTTTTTATTTTCTTGGCATTAAATCCTTTTACCTACAATTAAAAATAAATTGGCCAGGCTGGAGAGATGGCTCAGTGGTTAAGAGCACTGGCTGCTCTTCCAGAGGTCCTGAGTTCAATTCCCAGCAACCACATGATGGCTCACAACCATCTGTAACGGGATCCGATGCCCTCTTCTGGTGTGTCTGAGGACAGCAACAGTGTACTCACATACATGAAATAAATAAATCTTAAATAAAAAAAAAATGGCCTACAGAGTGAAAAAAATCTAATATATAGCCAGGGAGGTTGTTATTGGTGGTGGTGGCACACACCTTTAATCCCAGCACTCAGGAGGCTGAGGCAGGTGGATCTGTGTGCATTCAAGGCTAGCTTGGTCTATAGAATAAGTTCATAGACAGCCAGGGCCACACAGAAAAACCCTGTCTTGAAAAAAAAAAAGGGAAAACTAATACAATTTTATATTATAATTAAAAATATTAATAATTACTTATTTAAGTTCATCTTATAAAATATCCTTGCTCTGTGCATATGTGTGTATGAGCATATGTGTGTGCATGTGTGCTTGTGTGTGTGTCTTATACATGTACATTTTCTCATGTGTACATGTTCATGTACGCATGTGCATGTGTGTACATAAGAGGGCAAAGGTCAATGTCACCTTGTTGTTTTGAGACAGGATCTTTCACTAATCCTAGAAAATCATCTGCCTGCCTGGCTCGCGGCAAGCTCCCAGGATCTGCCTGTCTCTGTGTCCCCAGCGCTGGGCTTACAGCTGTTTACCACTGCACCCAGATGTTACATGGGGCTGGAGATCTGCACGCAGACTCTCATGTTGGGAGGCAGGCACTTTATTGACTGAGCTATCGCCCCCAAATCCCTATCCATTCTTCATCACTTGGCTCTTGCTCTGATCCCAAATTAACCTGACAGAGTGGACTATATCTGGGTTTTCCATTCTTTCTGCCACATGATGATTCTTGGGCCAGGAACACACATTTTAAATTATCAGTCTTAGTAACAAATGTTAAGAGAAGGACTCCTGTTTTCTGTTATTATTATGATAACTTTATTCATTTGTTTGTTTTCTGAGACAGGCTAGCTATGTAGCCCTGGCTATCCCTGACACTCATGGAGACTGACTGGCCTCTGCCACTAGAGCACTGGGATTAAAGGCATGTGCCATTATGTCTAGCTTATTTTTTGTTTGGTTGTTTGGTTTAGGATTTTTGAGATTGGTTTTATGTGGCCTAGGCTGGCCTAGAACTTGGCCTCTAACTGCTGCCTGCTCTGTCTCACCTCCCAAGTGCTGAGGCTATACATTTGCCACTGTGTCCAGCTATGTTTTCCTGGTTTTGTTTTTAGAAATAGTTTTACTAATGCAGCCCAGGCTGACCTTGAACTCACAATCCTTCTGCTTCAACTTCCCAATTACTGAGACCACAGGAATGTGCTCTCAAATTTGCTTTTAAGTTTTCTTATGAAACTTTTAGTCAAGTTTTTATGTTATATGGTTTTAGATTTGGAAATTAATGTGAGGATAGAGGACAAATGTCCTGTATGTATTGTATGTGCATGTGTGTGCTTACATGTGGTAAGCATGCATGTACATGTATGATGCATATATGTGGTGTCAAGCATGTGCACCTATGGTATACACACATGGTTACATGTATGTAATGTATGCTGTATGCGCATGTGCATGTATGGTACACATGTGTGGTTTTATGCATGTGTATATGTGGTATAACATTGTGGTATATATGAAATATATATATATATATATATATATATATATATATATTATAGATTGTGTGTGTGTGTGTGTGTTGTGATGTACATGTGTGGTGTACATGCATGTGCATGTGTGGTGTGCAGTGTGACGTACATGTCTGGTGTAGGTGCATGTGTATGTGTAGTGTACATTGTGGTATGTATGCATATTTAGTGTGGTGTACTTGTGTGGTATATATGCATGTGCAGTGTGGTATACATGTGTGGTATGCATGCATGTGCAGTGTGGTATACATGTATGGTGTTCATGCAGGGGCTCAAGGTTGACTCAGGGGCTCTTCCTTTGCCCCTTATATCTTACCTTTTGACTAAGAACTTCTTACTTTTCCCTGACCATGGAACTCACTGTTTTCCAGACTGGCTGTCCAGTGAGACCCCAGTTCCCCCTCTCTCCTTTGCCCCAGGACTCCTGTAAGAGGTGCACACTGCCATGTCTGACTTTTACATGGGTACCAGAGATATGAACTCTCGTCCTCATGCCGTGTGTCAGCCACTTCACCCACAGAGCCATCTCTCTACCCTTAGGGTGTTTTTCACCACACTTTGCTAGTTAGGTAGTTTGGGGTGGAGAAGGACAAAGAGATCCAATGCCAGGGCGACCGTATCTAGGAAGGATGTGCACTTCCAACAGGATGGCCTGCAAGCCCTGTCTGCGCCTGGTCATGTGCTGGCCAGGGCCCTCCAGTGTGAAGAAGGGGGTCCTTGCTCTCTTTTCCTGCTGTTTCTTTGGAAGGTGCAGCCCATCCTTGCAGAGGGAGATGTTCCACTGCCTTCCCTGGAACAGTGTCAGAAGTGACAGAATTTTCCTGAGTAGGGGAGTGGCCTTGTCTTTCTCATTTGTTTACTTATTTATCATGTAGTCATGTATCTAGTTTGGCATGGAAGTACATCTATTTTTTTTTCTTGGTTCTAATCCAAGACTACTTTGTTTATTTCCTGGCTCAGACTCTTCAGGCTTTGGTCCTTGGAAAGTAATTTGCTTGGCTTCTGTTTTCCTATGCAAATTCCCAGTGCAGCAAAGGGAAGGTATTTTGAAAACACTGCTTTTATTTACTGATACATTTATAACTTCTATGCAAAATTACATGGAGTCCAGGCTGGCCTTGAACTTGTTGTGTAGCTGAGAATGACTTTGAACATCTGATCCTCTTTCCTACCTCCCTGATTGCTGGGATCACAGATATGCACCGCATCCTCTTATGCTACTCTAGGATGGAACCCTGGGGCCTAGTGCATGCTGGGAACACAGCTGCAGCCCCCAAGCTCTACACCATTAAGCCCATGCATGCCGCAGCACTGAGAGATGCTGCAGCACACATTGTATAGAGCTAGCTGTTTCCCAGGGAGTTCTGGTTGTTTTTGCTGGGGAATGGTGTCAGCAGCCAGGCTCGGGTGCTAAATGAGCTTCTGGTTGCTTACGGGTCTCTGCTGACCCTTTCACGACAGAGCAGGGAGACCTGAGTATAAACAAAACTTGTGTGTGCTCTTATCAATATTTCTGATTTAAAAAAAATTATTACATTAAAAAAATTATTGGGGAGAGGATGTGAGCAGACATGTGTCATGTCATACACAGGAAGGTCAGAGAACAACTTTGAGAAGTCAGTTCTCTCCTACCATGTGAGTCCTATCCATCTAACTTAGATTCTAAGCTTGGCAGCAAGCACCTCTACCCATGAGCCGTCCTGCTGGCTGCAGTGTTTCTGGATATAACCACCTTGTGATAGCTAATTTAAACTGTCAGCTTGACTGGATGAAGGAACACCTCAGGCGTTAATGAAGCACACTCTTGGTTATGCTTGTGAGGTGGTTTCTAGAGAGGATAGACTGAGGTGAGAAGACCCACCCCAAATGCAGGCAGTAGATTCTTTCAGCTGAGGGAGGAGTAGGAAGCCAGTGGAAGCTGGTGGAACGCAGCTATTCCCCACCTACTCCATCCTGACCTGTAGACACACGAGGTGTCCTAGTACATGGTCTCCTCACCACGGTCACTTCACTGTTCCTTCCTAATGTGGTAGACTGTAGTCTACACTCTCCTCCCTCTTTTGAAACAGGGTTTCTCTGTAGCCCTGGCTGTCCTGGAACTCAGATCAGGTTGGCTTGGAACTCAGAGATCCACCTGCCTCTGTCTTTCCCGTGCTGGAATTAAAGGTGTGCACCACCACCACCCAGTGGACTATAACCTTTTAACCTTGGGTCCAAACACATCGTTTCCCCACTCCCCAACTTTGATTCTGCTTATTTCTTATCAAAGCAGCAGGAAGGATGCCTAACACACAGCCATGTCCCTCCAAGGAGAACATGCCTTCGTACTGATGTCTCCAGCACTAAATCACTACCACATGCACTGTCCTGTCCTCTTTCCATGTAGAGCCAGACCGAGCACATGTGGCTTATCTCTAGCCTCCCATTCCAACGCTGACAAACCTGGCTTCCCACGTCTGTCTGCCAACCATTTATTTCATTGTTCCATTCCAGCGTGGACAGGCATGGGTTCAGAATCGTTAACTTCTAACCTCGTGGGAAACGGCCTTATTAACTCAGGTCCAGCTTCTCCTTTGTCCTCTAGAACCAGTTTCTACGGCCACTTACATCAGTTTCTTCTTCTATTTATAAACCTCATTTCATCTCTGTTTTTATGCTGCTAGAGACGGAAGCCAGAACCGGGTTCATGCTTCTTACTGTTTTGGGACAGTGTCATGTAGCCTGGCTCCCTGTGTACCCAAGGATGATCCTGAACTCCTGACTCCCCTGCCTCTACCTTCCAAGTGCTTTCTAAGCACAAACTCTGTTGCTTAGCAACATCCTCATCCCTGCGTATTCTTCATTTTAAAACTATTCTGAAGTATTTATTCTTTCAGATGAAATATTAGGTAACAGAAAACCTCTGTTAACTTCTTTTTAAAAATCAGCTGTGGCTGGAGGGATGGCTCAGCAGCTAAGCACTCTGGCTGTTCTTACAGAGAACCCAAGTTTGGTTCCCAGCATCTACCATGGGTAGCAGGCAATTGCCTGTAAATCCAGCTCTAGAGGACCTGACTTCCTTTCCTGGACCCTGGGACACCTACACTCACATGCAACAGCCATATATGTGCGGCATACAGAGATCTACTTGCCTCCAGCTCCTAAGTGCTAATGTAGATCACCTGGCTTTTATTTTTATTTTGATCAGGATATTTTTATCCATCACATTTCATTTTGAAAATCTGTATTTCTGGAATGTTGGGGAACAACTTGTTTTCATACATTTATTACCTTTTTTTGCTGAAGGTGTGTGTGTGTGTGCCAGAGGTTGTTGGATATCTTCCTTGGTCTCCATCCATCTTGTTTTTGGGGACAAAAATCTCTTCTTGAACCTGGAGCTCCTGATTGGGCTAGACTGGCTGGCCAGAGAGTCCTAGCAATCCCCCTGTCTCCACCTGTCCCGTGCTGGGGTTCTGGGCACACACCACCATAGCTAGTGCTTACACGTGTACTGTGCATCTGAACTCAGATCCTTTCTGTGCAGTCAGCACTTTACTACTGAGCCTGCTCCCTAGACCCTCGAAGTTTTTCTTTAAACTCAGCTTTGGTGGTAACGTCCAGTGTGCGCAGGCTCTGGCCCTGCTCTCTCTCCAGCTCACTCGTCAGCTGGTGTGCAGAATGACATAACGAAAGGTGGTGGCCACAGGCATCTCGTTTTATGTCATTTACAGGTTGATTCTTTTGGTAGCTACTGGTTGTCTCTTGGTCAATTGTCAATTGTCATTTGATCCTGGGGACTCAAACCCAGGGCTGTAAACACGGAGCTTCAGCCTGAGCCCAGGATCCTGGCTCTTGAAGTGTGTTTGGGGGTTTCTTTTGTTTTGGTTTGAAACCAATATGCAAAGGATGACATTTTTATTTCTAACACCTCAAACCAAAACGCACAACAAACTGAACCAGAAGAAAATCCCAAATGAGAAGCAAAACCAGACAGAAAAAAAAAATCCCATGATAGGGCTAAGGGTGTGCTAGCCTAGCCTAACCTGCACAAAGGGCGTTCTGTCCTTAGAACCATATAAAACTGGGAGTGGTGACCAGACTCTGAAATCCAACTTGGGAGCTGGAGGAGGCTCCACTCTAGAGGGAGTTTGAGGCTAGCCTGAGCTACATGAGACCTTGTCTTAAAATAAAATAACACACACACACAACACACAACACACACACACACACACACCACACACAGTTTGGAATGGATATTGATTTTAGCAGGTAAATGTCTAGCTTTTGTTGTGACGTTGCTAGGTTCTGTTTCCTGTTGACCTACATATGTAATCCCTCCATTGTGACTGGTTCCCACATTCCTTGCTTTAGTCTCGTAGTCATGGTGGCTTTTCTCTTTAATACTAAGCTGACTTCTGGCTCAAGTACACGTGCAGGAGGTTTGCATTTGGGTAAGTCTGTTCAAACCGTCTAGGAAGCTCTTCCTTTCTGCTCTTTGTCAGGCTTTGGCTCAGGATTCACCTCTTCCAGTTAATAATCTGTTTCCTTCAAACGTCGCCAGACTGGGGCTGGGGGTGGAGCACAGTGGTAGAGCACACGATTCGCCTGCACAAGGCCCTGGGTTCCATCACGAGACCAAACCCCGAACCCAAAGAAGCAAAAATAAATATATATTTATAAAACATTCTGATAATACAGTATTCAAGAAATGTAAACTTTAATATTCTTATGTCCTTCCAGGCCATGCATGTGGTGTGTTCACACCTGCGTATGTGTGTGCATGTGCTTGTGTGCACATGTGTGTGCATGTGTGTGTATGTGTGCATGTGTATAACAATATATAGCCAGCATATCTGACTTACATACATCCCTCTTTTTAAAAGGAATATTTATTCGTGTGTATGATTGCATGAATGTGGAAGTCAGAGGAAAACTTCTGGGAGTTTGATTCTCTCTTCACCTGTGGGTCACCAGGCTTGGTGACACCAGGCTTGGTGACAAGCCCTTTCACCCACTGGGCATCACAGCTGCTTTCATACACATATACAATCTTATTTTTTTCAAAGTGCTCACTTTAAAAAATAGATATATTTATTTTTATTTTATGTGTGTATTCCTGGAAATGAAACTGTTCTGTGGAAGTGGATCCCGCCTTTTGCATTTTGATCAATATGGGAAACCTCCCTGAATTTTACCCTGCCCAGGATACACTGGGAGACTATGTTTATCACATCTCGGCCTGTGACTCTGTCTGTTTAGTGTGCTATAAGGACTTTATGATAATTGATAGAGGACAGATGACACCCTGTTTACATTTGCATATGTCTGACTCTTGACCAATTTAGAACCTTCCAGAGTTTCCCCTGCCTTTGGGTCTCCAGGAGTGCTGCTATCCTATCTTGAGAGGAGACTTTGGGCTAGCTGGGCTGGACTCATGGCTCAACCCTCAGAACTGCTCATGGCCAGGGCACCTTTTTGGCACATATGGAAGCTACTTGTGTATGTGCGCATGTGTGGAAGTCTTCATTGTCTTCCTCCACCCTGATTTTGCTATTACTGCCCCAGCCTGAGGAGCTTCACTCCCTCAGCCTGACAGCCCTCTCTCCTTTAACCGGAAGACTTTTACCCCCTTAGCCCAGGATCCCTCCCTCCCTCAGCCTTGGGGTTTCCCTTGATTATCCAGGGGATAATCCCTATTCTTTTAGCTTTAGGTTCTCACCCCTATGTTAGAGGGTCCTTTAGCCAAGATTTTCCCCCTTAGTCAGAGGGTCCTCACTGCTTTGGTCTAGCTCCAGGCACCTCTCCCAGGAGGCTGGGATCCAGGCACCTGTAAGGTGTCAGCTCCATCCAGCTGGCTCTCATCATCCTGAGGCAGAGTCATCTGCTGTGGAAACGAAACCTGGATGGATTCTGGGGACCAGCCTGGCTCATGTCACGGCCTGACTGAGCCATACACTTCCTTGTCAAGGGTTTTCTAGGCCTGAGTCTTTGCAGGGGAGGCATGTTGGGAGGGGATGGAGGGAGAAGGAAAGGTGGGTGCTGGATGCTGGGGAGGTGTGTGCCTGTGGCTAAGAGGTGATGATCTGAGAGTGGAGCTCCCCAGAGGGCTGGGTGTGGGATTAGGCCAGCCTCTTAGTGTCAACCTTACCCAATAGGTAACACTGGAAGGATTTCCTTAGGCCAGGCAGATGCCAGCTTGCCATGGTCCCTCAGTGCAGTTAGAAAGACTCAGAGTACCAAACTCCTAGGTGTCTGGTCATGATGCCTGTCAGTCTCACAATGGCATCCTGGTGGAGAAGGATTAAACAGGTCTGGGAACAGCATCCTGGGTACAGGGAATGGCAGAAGCTCTGAGGCCGGCAGGACTGTGACCCAGTACATTCTGAAGGAGCAGCAACAGACTGACCAAGATCCACTGGGAATTCTACCTGGCAGGGGCTTCCAGGGACTTCTGGACTCCTGGAGGGGACAGCAGAGGCTCCGGAACTTTTTTTTTTTTTTTGTTCTTTGGACAGAGCCACCAGCCTAGTGTTTCTTGTCTCATCATGCCTGTCATTTGGGGGTTTATTCAAAGGTGACACCTTAACTCAGGCTAGGAAATGTCAGAATCCCAGCAGCCTGCATGCCACTTCTCCAGCCTCTGCCTCTAGAGAGGGGACAACCAAGTCCTGGAGAAGGTGGGCAAGTGGTGGCAGGGTAGGGAGGAGAGAGAGAGAGAGAGAGAGAGAGAGAGAGAGAGAGAGAGAGAGAGAGAGAGAGAGAGAAGACTATGGGACACAAATGCTACTCAATCATGGGGAAGGAAAAGGAAAGATCTGGGAAGACTCCTTGTCCAGAGGGTTAGAGGTTGTTACAGGATGAAGTCTGAGGCCCAGTTACAGCCCGACTATTCCCACTGGGACAACAGGGATAGACCAGGGTCTGGCAAAGCACCTGACCTGTTCCAACACTGAATGCCCTACACAGATCCCAGAGACTTGGTTTCCATGCAGAGCAGAAGCCCCCCTGTAGAGGGATGAGCCTGAGACAGGCTTCTGGAACTCATATGCAGGAGGGCGGTTGAGGGGAGTCAAGGTCACAGCTTAATCATTCCCACGGCCAGCATGCCCAGCCTTTAGGGGCTGCACGCTACATCTGCCCAGCTGTTTGGCAAATGTCCTCCTTCAGTCACGAATCTCCCTCCCCTCCAGGAGCAATGAGGCCCAGAGAATGAGCACAGAGCATCTGCAGCCTCTAGCTTGGTGGACAGCTTGGAGCTGGGATCAGAATGACCCAGATTCCAGTCCTATCTCTACTGATCCCTGCTTGTAATTCCTTGGTCAGGTCATTTGTCTCCCCAGACTCAATAGTAGACTTTATTGTGCTAGGGGTGTGGCTCAGTGGTTTTCCCGCATGCACAGAGCCTGGGGTTCCACGCAGCACTGCAAAGATTGAGTGAGATGGTACACACTTGTATCCTAGCAACTCAGGAGGTGGAAACTGCAGCATCAAGAGTTCAAGGTTATCTTTAGCTATATTAAGAGTTCTAGAGTAGCCTGGGCTACATGAGACTTTGTCAAAAAAAAAAAAAAAATCACACCTCTGACAGCAATAGACCCATGCCTGTCAACACCATTGCCATGGCCTGTATCCCACCCCAAAGCTAAGTTTCCCATATGGTGATGTGGAGCCCAGGGGAGGGGTTTAGTCATGAGGCTGCACCCTCAGGAACAGGTCATTAGTCATCCCCCTGACCCCCAACTGAGTTAGTTCTCCTGAGATGAGCCCTCTTCCCTGATGCTCATCTGTCCAGTGTGCTTGCTTCTCTTCTGCCATATGAGCTCCTAGAGTCCCAGTAGATGCTGTAGTACAGTCTTGGACTCATTAGCCTCCAGGACTATGAGCAGAAATAAACCTTTCTTCTTGATAAATCAGCTAGCGTTGGGTGTTTTATGACAGCAGCAGAAAAAAAACAAACTAACACAAATCAGTACTCGAAGCTACAGCTGGAGGCACACTGTGTCAGGGAGGCTCACACTGGCACACACGCAAAGCCACTGGGAATTTTGTTGTTCAGATAGCTGTTTGAGACAAAAACAAACAAACAAAAACAAAAAACAAAAAACAAAACTAGGGAGAAAGAGGGACCCAGTAATTTCTCCTACAGGCAAGCTCTCACAGGACAAAGCTGCTGTCCTGCTCTGTCTGGCTCTGGACTTAGTTCTCTGCTGGAAGCTGGGTGTGAGAGGGGCCAGCCTACCCAGTGAGGCAGGGGCACCCTCACTGAAGACAACATACATCTCTGAGTCCCCAAACAGCTGGTGGGTGACCCCTGAGTACTCAGATCCTTCCTAGTGTTATAGGGAAGGTAGTGTGGTGTCTACTGAGATGTATGGGGCTAGAGGAGGTTAGACAAGAAGGCAGTTGCTTTGGGGTGACATGGCCTCTCACAGGCACCTCCCTCTCACAAGGATAGACTTTCCCAGGACCTGGGTGGTCAGAGGCTGAGCCTTAGACGTTGGGTTCAGAAGCTCATCCTCCAACCCAGGACTGCCAGGATTATCATAATCTCGTTCAAATAAACCACGTGGTGGCTCATAACTGTAACTCCAGCTTTAGGGGATCTGATGCCCTGTTAGGCTTCTGCAGGCACTTGAACATGTGGCATACATGTGTATACACACACGCACACATGTGCACGAGCATACATACACAGGCATACATACACACATATAAAAATAAGTCTTTAAATGAACTGAGGAGATGGCTCAGTAAGTTAAAGTGTTTGTCATGTAGGTGTGAGTGCTGGAGTCCAGATCTGCAGCACCCAGGTAAATGTCAAGGGAGCATGGCAGCCCACTTGCAATCCCAGTGCACAGGAGACAGAGATGGGATCCCCGAGCTGACTGGCTGGATTAGCTGAGTAAGAGAGCTCTGAGCTCAACAGGGAAAGTCTATCTCCATGTATAAGGCAGAGAGCGATTGATGAAGCCACCTGATGGCAACTTCTGGCCTGGATACATGCATACATATGAATACACATACACAGTGAACATGCTTATACATGCATGCACCCCATACATATATATGTGCATAGTCAAAAAGAGAATAACATTCTTAAAAGCCAATGATCTAAAACATTCAAAAAAAGAAAAACAAGATATGAAGCCTGACCAGTGACTAACCTTCCATCTTGCCATGTAGAGCAATAGAAAAGCCAAACTCAAGGAAGGCAGAGCTAATCCATCACCTATTCACCCAACCATCACCATCCATTATATCTGTCTCTTCATCCCTGCATCCATTCATATCTACATCTATCTATCTATCTATCTATCTATCTATCTATCTATCTATCTATCTATCTATCTATTGTTTATGTATCTACCATCTATCTATATACCTATCATTTGTCTATCTATCTATCTATCTATCTTATCTATCTATCTATCTATCTATCTATCGTTTATCTTACCATCTATCTATATACCTATCATTTGTCTTTCTATCTATCTATCTATCTATCTATCTATCTATCTATCTATCATCTGTCTGTCTTTCTATCTATCTGTATTTTAAATAGCCTGCGCTATTATTGGCACAGAAATGACCAGGGGCCCTGCAATGGCTTAGGTGACAAAATGTCACCACACAAGTGTGAGCACAGAGGCTGTTAAAATATATCAAATCAACAGATACCAGACTGTGAGTCTCAGCTGTGTGCCTTCAGCAGATGGCACATTATGAAGGCCACACTCCTTTCGGGGTCTAGAGCACTGCTGTGCCTCAGCTGATCCTTCTGCCTTTTCAAGCTCCAGTACAGGGAGCTTCTGTACTGTCTTCTTACAAGGGAGGCATGCGTGCGTGCATTCCCAAGTCTGGCTTCTTTCTCACAGTTTCCTTAGTGTGAGACCTGCCTGGTGGCTTCATCTGTTTTATTGCTCAGTTTGGGAACTGATCATAGTAGTCCCCCATTATCTACAGCTTCACGTCCCATACTCCAGGTGCTGACAATCCACCAAGAGCCAAGATCCTTAAATAGAAAATTCTAGAAACCACTCCCTAGTTTTACACATCATACCATCCTGAGTCTCACACTGCCCTACTGTGTCTTTCCAGAAAGTTAGTCGTCTGTTTTGCATACTATCCACATTGTATACACTACCCATCCATAAGCTGCTTTTTAGCTGTTTGACTCCATAATCACCCAAGATAGAGTCTGTCTGGCAGTTACTAGGGTTCAAGAACTTTGACAGGATTGTTATGAACACCTGAGCAGAAGGTGTTGTGGGCACCAGGGTTTTTATTTTACTTGCTTAAATAGCTATGAGCAGAGTGGCCAGGCTACAGACTGTTAGCTCTTGATCTTTCAGAAACGTGTGTTCTCTTCTGAGGCAGTGGAATGAATTCAAGTTCCACCAGTGTTGGAGGGGTGTCCCCTGCCCCACCATATCCAGTGTGTGACTCTGCCACCTTTCCTTGCTGCCCCTGTGATGTGTAATGGACTTTTCTGGGAAGCTTCATGCTTACTGCTTGGCTTGGTGTTGGCTGCTTGCTGGGTGTTGCAGAATGCAGCAACTGTTTCCTGCTTCATCTGTATTCCCAGCATCCCTTTCCCTTCAAACGTAGGAATGGGTGGGGTGCAGAAAGAGGGTTCCTTAGAGAGGACTTGAGACCACTGATGGAATGGCAAATGGGTTTACCTGTGGCCCTTCTATGCTCATGGAAACGCACCTGTCTCTCTCTCTCTTCCCACAGATATTGGCCCGGTGACCCTCACAGCGGACCCTGTGGTGTTTCAGAGAGAGCTGAGAGAACTCTATGTTCAGGTGGGCTGCCCACCATCTTTATTGTTCTTCCTCTTTCATGACAGAGCCCAGGGTCTTGCCAAGATGGCACCCTCCTCCCTCTGGCCCTGCCTCTCCCTCAGTCCACACCTTAGCTTGGTCCTGGAAGCCAGTACTTCCTGGTTCCTTTCCTCAGTTCATGAAACAGATACATCACAGAGCCCTGGTGCATACTGGGTACTATTTTAATAAATGGGTGAGGGGAGATGCTGTTTCATTAAGGGTATATGTGAAGGCTTAAGGGACAGCTTAGTTCAGACCCCTAAGCCAGATCTGAGCCTGGATCACATGTCCTTGGCTACTTGAGTATCCATGTCTCACAAAACACCTGGCTCCAGCATCTGTCCCTCTCCTGACAGTTGAGATCACTAGCCTTCTGAGATCAGGGACTCCATAGGTGGGGCCTGCTTCTTGACTGGATTCCTCAGGACCTGGAGCAGGGTCTAGAACACCTGGGACTCAGGAAGTCCTTCTGACTTTCTGAATTAAGAAGGAAAGTTGTAGGAGGATGCTGCATGGGGGGGGGGGGGAAGTACCCTCTTAGAGGCAAAGGGGAGGGGGATGGGATGAAGTGTTGCAGAGGGGAAACTGGGAAAAGGGACATTTGAAATGTAAATAAATAAAATAATCAATTAATTAAAAAAAAAAAAGCAAAGTTATGTTGTGGGGTCAGCTGCTCCAACAGGCTGGGCTTGTAAACAGTGTGTACTCTCACCTCACAAAAGCTCTGGGTGCTGCCAGGCCCGGAGGGTGTGAATGTGTCTCTTTGGGGGCCTGATGCCAGGCAAGTGACAGAGAGAACATTCCTTCTTGCCTTGCCCGGCTCAACTCCGATCTTTACTCTTTAAGCCTTGGGTGTCACGGTACTTCTGAGGCTGTCCCAGTGGCTTCTGTTCAGCTTTCCCTTGTCACATGGTAATGACAGCTCATTTGGTAAAGCACACCTGCTACACCAATATGTAAAGGGCTGGGTGTGGTTGTAATCCCCGTGCTGAGGAGGCAGAGACAGGAGGATGGCAGAGTCCCATTGGCCAGTAGGCCTAACAGTTACAAGTTTCATAGTCAGTGACAGATGTATCTGTAAAAAATAGGTGAAGTTAGGGGAGGACTCAGAACATTGACCTCTGACCTCCACACACACTCATAGACATGTACATGATCATCCCCATACATGTCCACACACATGTAAGTACATATGTAAACACCATACCTTTACACACTCATGTGTGTAAGGCTGGCTCGTGTCTTAGCAGCTCCACCCCCATTTTCTGTACCTTCTATAAGATGAGACTGTCACTCACACAAGAGAGAGAATGAATAACACCTCTCTAAAGTCACAATAGGGCAGATGCTGGGAGGGACTAACAGGGCCCACAGCCTGACCCAGTGAAGCCACACTGAGGTGGTTTGAAGTGACTCCCAACTCCCACTGGTTTTAGAGGCTTGTCCAGGCTGGCCCCTTGTAAATGAGGTGAGTGGCAGCTGCTGACACACTTCAACCCTCCAGGGGGTGGTGACTGCCCAGAGATGAGTGTGGGGGCTATCAAGGCTGCCGTGGAGGTTGCCAATCCTGGCTCTTTCATCTACGTCTTCTCGGACGCCCGTGCCAAGGACTACCACAAGAAGAACGACTCCTCAGCTCCTGCAGCTGAAGCAATCGCAGGTGAGGGCTTCAGGGATGGGGCGGGCCGTGCAGGAGGCCAGATGAGGGACCAGGAAGCCCCACTGGAGAATGGGGCCAGGCGGCTCTCCCAGAGCCCTGGAGCCCAGCCACCCCTCTGTAAAGGCAGCATGATTGCAAGCTCTGGGCTCAGGAGCCCTCACTTCCTGCTGAGGTTTGCCCTGGTGCAGCCCCACCCCCATCTTCCCTTCATGCACGACTTCTCCACCCTCATCGTCAGCTCTTGGTCCTCGCAGCTCAGGAACCCTTGTCCTTGTGTGCTCAGAAGACTGGTCAAGACTTCTGCCTCTTGCTTTTGCACTGATGGCTGTGGAGGGGAGAAGGGCAGGTCTACTCTTGGGGAAAATCTCAAGGTTTGGGACGACATAGCCACTTCCATGTCTAGAATATTCTAGAGTGCTTCAGGGTTCTTCTCATGGTAGCCTCTAGGGGCCACTCCAAAAGAAGTCTACTTCCGTATTGTATTGTTCTTTGTTGTAGATCGCAACCTGTTCTTGAAGCACCTGCTGTGTTTCTGGCCCTGTCTCTGCCCGCCCTGCCCCGCCCTGCCCCGCTCCTGCCCCGCCCTGCCCCGCCCCTGCCCGCCCCTGCCCTGTGTCATCCTGATCCCCCTGCACTGGACACTCTCATTGTTCCCATGTCTCCCATGGTTGGAGTCCTGCCTCTCCTGGTTACAGTAGAAAGCACAGGCCTGTTTGCCTATTTTCCAGGTGGTCTTTGTGCTGACTGGGGACTGTGGTGACCGCACCCATCCTGGCTACCTGGCCTTTGAGGAGATTGCCTCCACCAGCTCTGGCCAGGTGTTCCAGCTGGACAAGCAGCAGGTGTCAGAGGTAAGCCACCACAGAGCCACCACAGATGTTCCTTCCAATCCTACTGCCCCTGTGCGTGAGGGTGTTGGGTCTTGCATAGTTGGGGACTTTGCCTGGTGGCTGTCAGCGGGTGGTGCTGAGTACCTACCTCCAGGCTCTGCATCGTCTCCTCAAATCCCAGGCAAGTACTTGAGAAATACCCCCAAAGTAAAGAGGCTGGGGCTTGGAGGAGCACCTTGGGGTGACAGGAGGTAGTTTCAGACTCTACCCCCGAGTCTGGGGCAAAGGGACCACAGACCGGTCCAGGATCTTGGGAGTTAGCAGGGGAGGGACTCCACTACCTTAGGGTCCAGCTTCCAGATCCACTAAGCCCAGAGCATACCAGGCATCTGTGCTTCTGTCCTGCTCCCTGGCCAAATGACAGCTATCTCCTCCCCAAAGCCTATCTTTCCTGTATCCATCCCTCCAGTAATCCAGAGCCCAAGCGCCATCTCTAGCAGAACCTATCCACTAGACAGAGCTAGAGAAGCCTAACTCTGTGTTGTGAATCCCCAGCATCAGCTGAGTTCGAGGCATGGCTGTGGAATCACCGGGCAGAGCTGCAGCTGTCACACAACACTGACACCAGCTTTCTTGAGCCAATTTGGAATGATCTATGTGTGGACCCCAGGACACTACCCCTATGTCCCTCCTGTTGTCCCCTCCTGTACACTCAGACCTTTATCAGAGCCTCTGCCTGTGTTTCCTCTTGCCCACTCCATACCCAAGCCAGCCTCTCCCGTTCTTTGGCCCAGGGCCTTTGCTCAGGCTTTCTTATTCCAACCTGATATTCATGCCTTCCCAGGAAGCCATCTTCAACTTCCTGCTGAGGTGAAATCTCTTTCCACTTCCCTTTCCAGCTCTCTGCACTGGTTTACAGAGTTTTCATCTTGTGGGCCTGTGAGTATCCAGACTGTGAGAGCCCTCAGGCTGGGACCACGGAGGGCACCCTAAGCAGACACCCAAGGGGTTAACTAGTGCCAGGAGGTGGCTGAGGGACAGGGTGCTTTGGGTTCCTGTGCCTGCTGCTCTGAGAAAGAAGGTGTCTCCAGGGCAGGCAGGGACCTCAAGGATGAATTTCGTGAGCTGTGTATTTATGAGCTGAGAGGACTAGTCTCTGGGGCCATGTTTAGATTAGCGTGCCTCGGCTCCCTGTCGACAGATGGCGTTTATACTTCTTTGTGACACAACAGGCTTTAGTTTCTGGCTTGTCAGCTTGTCCTGGCATGGAGCCCCACATAAGGGCCAGAGGCATTTCAGAGTGGAGGGACAGTTTTGTCCCCACTTTTAGGGGAGATGCTTGCTTCTTCCAGAGTCAAATGAGACAGAAGGCAAGGCAAGTTGCCAAGGTCAGCTTGCCAGGGTCCTTGTCTCCAGGCACCCACCCCAGGTGAGCCCTTCGGCATTTTGCTATGGGAGTCTCACATGGCAGGACCACTGACAGCCTGGTTGAGCTGCTCTAGGTGGTGGCCTGGAGGCTCCTGGGCACAGAGAGCCCATGTCCTGGATCTGTCTCTCTCTAGATGTTCCCAGACCCTAGCGAGCCTGGGAAAGTGGCTGGGACAGCCAAGGCTGTGGTCATTCCTAGGGAGGCCAGCCCAGTGGGGCTCTAGCTGAGAGAAATCTTTCAGAGTTCTGAGGACACACGTCAGTACATACTTGGAACTTCACAAAATGCAGGATTGACACACTGTGTGCACTCCATTGTGCTCATTTACTACGCACCTGCTGCATGCATCATCCAGGAAGAGACAGCCTGTCTCAATAAGAAACCCTCTGTTGGGGGATTTTAGTCTTTAAGGTTGTGAACTTGTCCTCACAGAGGGAAGGAGCCTCCTTTTGAAGTTTGTTTCAAAGTATGTTGGGGAAATTGAAGAACCTCTCTCCCTGCCAAGGCAACTTAGAATTCTGACCATCCTGCCACAAGAGGGGACCATATTGAAGGCAGGCAATGCGACCTTGGGTTTGTCCTAGGGTGTGTGGCATATGTAACTATATGCATTCATATGTGAGTGCATGTAGAGCACTGGGCCTCTTCCCTAGGTGCTCTCCAGTTGGTTTCTTGAGTCACAGTATTTCACTAAACCCAAACCTAACCAGGTGGCCTACACTGCCTGGTGAGTGAACTCCAGGGCTGCCTCTGCCTGTCTGAGCACCTCCCATCGCAGCATTCGTTCACAGGCATGTGCCCGTGCCCCCAGCTTCTATGTGGTTCTATGTGAACTCAGGGTCTCATGTGTGCACACATGAGCAATGTTATCTATTGAGCATGGTTCCAAGCCCAAGGTGGGCATTTTTAAAAATCAAGCTTTGGGTAGGACCCATGGGTGGCACACAAGCTTGGCTCAGTCCACACTCAGCTACAAAAGTTGGTGCCAGGGGATGAGAAGGGACAGAAGAGTTGACCACACCCCGTTATCTTCCCTGGGAGGTCACCCTATAATCTCCCAGGAGAGCACTGAGCATTCCC
Source organism: Mastomys natalensis (assembly GCA_021653895.1). Classification (NCBI taxonomy): domain Eukaryota; kingdom Metazoa; phylum Chordata; class Mammalia; order Rodentia; family Muridae; genus Mastomys; species Mastomys natalensis. The sequence goes on from JAJTUV010000085.1 coordinate 2,505,884, forward strand.
TCCCCCCTGCATGGCCCACTGCTCCCCACCCCGCCACCTACTCTTTAGCTTAGCCAGTTCTGGGGGTTGGGACAACTCTTGCCCAGCAGCACAGGTACACCCAACAAATTGCCGAGATTCTGCAAATGCCTTTGAAGAGAGTGACGTGCTTGCTACAACAACAGTTGGGAAGTTCCTACCAGGAGGCTCCAGTTAAAGGCTAATCCTGAAATGCCTCACCCTTGACCCTTCCCAGCAGTGTTCAGGGTAGGGAAAGGTTGACACACGGGCTGGTGGGGGCAAGACAGAGGTGGCAAAGGGTCACAGTTCTATCGCCTTCAGCGGGACTTTATGCCCTACACTGGTTCTCATTCGGCAGGATCTCTCCTTGGGCACAGCAGTGCTGATGGGATCTTTTGCCTTTTGAGGCGGTGGCCAGGGTGTAGGAAGGGTGCTGAGGATGGTATTGGTTACCGAGGAAGACTAGGTGAGGGCTGACCACAGCTTAACTATCTCGTCTTCTGGGTGGTGACAGAGGTTTCTCCCCTCCCCTCCCCTCCCCTCTCCCCTCCTCCCTCCCCTCCCCACTCCACTGAAGCCCTCTGAGAGTAGGGGTGCACTCTCAAGAGTGTTCTGAGCAAGGCAGAGCTGGATAAGAATCTGGGGTATACAGGTGGCAAGGGGCAGAGCCTTGGGCCTGGGGAGGTGCTCCCTCTGTGACTCCAGGCCAGTTCCTCAGTTTCCCAACTGTAGCTGTGAACCCTACTCCTCTTCCTAGTTCCCTCAGCTTCCTCGGCTGTCCTGGCTGTCAAGCATCCTGGGAGTGCCTCTGGGGGTGATTTATCACCACGAAGGGCCCAGCAGCAGTCATCTGGCAGAGGGTAACCAGGCCAGATTCTTTCCTTCCTTCTCCATCAGCGGCCAGAGCTCAGGCCAGCACATGGCTGGCTCCCAGGCCTCACCCCATAGACATCTGGAAGCCATCACGGTCGCCAAATAAACACTGTGCTTGCTTAATGAAGGCGCTGTGCTCAGAAGGCTCCTCAGTTCCGCTCTGGAGGCCTGGGGGTACAGCCAGGTCCAGAAGGCCTTGACCCTAAGCCTGGCCCTACAAGGTGGTCTGGACTTGCTGTGAGCAAGAGAATCACTCTCCCCTACAAATCCCGGGGCAGGCTGCCTCATGCCGGGGTCATTAGGGTCTTGTCTACGTCCCAGCCTTCTTTGCAGTTTGGTAACCTGAATTGCTGGATATCCTCTCCACCAGAACAATCTAGAACAGCTTGCAGTAGCTATGTCAGTTTAGTAGCTGATGTAACTTGTCCAGGCAGCTGTCGCCTGGGCAGCTTCTTTTCTGGGTCACCATCCTCTGTCCCCACTGTATGACCTGAGGAACAGGCAGTTGGCACAGAGCCGCTCCTTCTCCATCTGGCAGTGTCTCCGTAGCTTTGCTGATTCCTCGGCACTGTCTTCCTTCCATCCTCTACCATGGAGACAAAGAACCCTGTCCATCAGCAGTGACAGGTGGAGCCTTTTCAAGAGACATGTTTCTCAGAAAACTAGGCCAAGATGAGAGAGCAAAGTTGAATTCTTATCCCATGATAACTGAGGTCTCAGCACACGTCTCAGTAATACCTGCTCATTTTCTAGATCTCAGGCACATCTTCCAATTCTCTTCCCTTCTGTGAAAAGCCACCCGGTAGGCAGAGCAGAAGGACTGCCAGTTAGGGCCACAGTGCAGGTAACACAAAAACCACTCTTTTCTAGTCTCAGATCTGTGGCAGACATTACTAATCGATCACAGACTTTTTCCTTCTCAGACAGCATTCCAGGAAGCCATTTACAGTCAACTGACATTGGCAAGCAAACATCATACCCAGGTGTATGATAAACAAATGACATTATCATTTATAAATGGCTTTTAGTTTCTAAAATTACTATGAATTGGGGGGAGCGGGGAATTGCGGTACATGCCTTTAATCCTGGCACTCAGAGGTAGAGGCCAACCTGGTTTTGTTAGTCAGTTCCAGACCAGCCAGAGCTACATAGACGCTATCTCAAAAGTCAGACAAACTACACATGTAAGACTCAACAGCTACCAAAAATAACATAAACTATTCAGCATTTGCTTGCATTTTTCCCTTCTTTATCCCCCTGAACTTTGCTGAGTCATGATACTTTATCCATAAATAATTTAGAATTAACTATGTTTAATTTGGGCTGCTGTGAACAGAACCCAGGGTCTCATGTGTGCTATGAAAGTGAGCCTCAGCTGAACCTTACTGGGACTCCCCCATTCCCCCCATAGTGTAGAATGTTCTAATATTAATAAACTTTCTTACTGTGATCTAGTCCAAAATTCTTGTTTGATTTCCCCCAACTGGCCTCAAAATGCCTTGTCTGTTTTTGTTTTGTTTTGCATGTATGTTTATGCATGTGTGTATGAGGGCGCACATGTGTTATGTGCATGTGGATGTGAATGACATCAGGTGTGTTCTCTCTCCACTCAGCACCTGGAATTTTCAGGTTGGGCTAGTCTAGCCAGTTTGGTTTTTTTAATCTGAGCTCTGGCAGTCTGAACACTGGCCCTGACTCTTGCAAGGCAAGTGCTTTATCAGAAGAGTCATCTCTCCAGCCCCTCACATTGTTTTTTTGAAGAAGAGTGTATGGCTCAGATTTTAATTATTGCTGCCTGTTCCACTTGATTGTTGTGTCTATCAGGGCCTCTCAAGTCTGGGGCCATCTGCTCATTGTCAGGACTCCAGCGGAAGAGGCCCTGCTGGGTCCCATGTTCTAAATCCTAGTCTTTGTCCAGCGCTGTTGCTGACATGCTCTTGCTCTCTACTTCCTGTCTAACCTGAGTTTGTTGCACAGCCTGGGCAGGTGGTGGCTGCTATTTGTGGAGCGATGTCTCAGGGTTGGTGTTGTGGCTTCTATCCAATGCTTGACATCAACAGACAAGCAGCACCTTGCTGTCTTACTGTAGCTGATGACACATTGTGTCACTGGTTCCAGTGGTGACAGGCAGCTGTGTATGGCAAGGCCATATCTCCCCACCCCATACTGACTTCAGTGTCTGTGGGGTAACACCCAAGCTCCGGGTGGATATGTAGTCTCCATCAATCTTATACCCTGTGCTTTTAACATCCAAAGAGGATTCTTGCCCAAAACAATTATTTCATTAGTAGTTGCAAGACGATGGTTTCCTGGTTACGTCATTCCTTCCACATTTAGCAGCAGGCATACTTCCAAAGAGGCTCTGGGTCCTCGGGAGAGATGCTCTGGCCTGTAAGCACCATTCCTATTGAGTACCAAGTCACATTCAGTGTCTTTCCTTGAGTTGTGTGGTACAGGAAGTTTTTTTCAGTGCTGGGGAATCAAACCCATGGCTTCCTGTGAGCTAGGCAAGCACTCCACCCAGTGACAGCCCCCAACCCCCCACAGCCATATACCACAGATTTTTAACTTAACTTATTTGATGGAATATAGGTCCCCATAGTCCTGTGGGGATTAACACCCCATGAGAAGCCTGTGGTTTCATGAACTACACAGAAGGGATACTCCAGATCTCCCAGGTGCCCAGTATGCACCAGGGGCTTCTTCACAGGTGCCAGAGGAGAGACGGGAGCCTATGCCTGCTCCTCTCTGCACGCAATCACCTTGTGTCCCCAGGCATCCCCCAAACCCATGGTGTGTGTGGGTTCTGCACACAGCAGAAGCTGATTAGAGCTGCTTCAGGTGGCCAGATATGTCAACTAAACCCTGGGCACACTGGCTAGTTCAGCTTCTCTCATTTTTCCTCAGGTGTTAAAGTGGGTGGAGTCAGCAATCCAGGCCTCCAAAGTTCATCTGCTGTCAGCAGACCATGAGGAGGAGGGCGAGCACACATGGAGAATCCCTTTTGATCCCAGCCTTAAGGAGGTCACTATCGCACTGAGCGGGCCAGGGCCTGAGATCGAAGTCCGGGACCCACTGGGTATGTGCCCCAGGGCTCACCTCCTCTTTGGATCCAAGACTGAGCTGGAAGGCCAGGATGAGACAAAAAGAGGCCATGAGGAGGAGGGGACTGAGGAGATGGCTCAGCCAATAAAATGTCTGCCTCACAAACATGAGGACCAGAGTCTGAATGTCCAACACCCATGTAGAACCCCATGCTTGGCAGTCACGCTTTAACCTCAGTACTGGAGGGTGGAGACAGGTATGTCCCTGAGCTCCTTGGCCAGCCAATGAGCCCCAAGTGCAGTGAGAGACCCTGTTACGAAAAAGAAAAAAAAATGGGTCAGTGAGATGGCTCAGTGGGTAAAGGAGCTTGCTGCCAAACCTGAAGACCTGAGTTCCATCCCTGAGTCTCAGATGGTGAGAGGGTGAAACTGGCTGCAGAAAGCTGTCCTCTGACATATGTGCATGTGCACACATGTGTACACACTTGCACCCACACCCACACAGAGATATATCACACAGACCCCTACACTTCACAAAGAGGAGATAGAGGCAGGGGGTTCATAATCAAGGATATAGAAATTAGGAAGGGGTGAGGGGACATCAAGTGGTGTTCCTGATTGGTACCTGGGGCTTTTACAGGAAGGGTCCTGCAGAAGGATGAAGGCCTCAATGTGCTCCTCAACATTCCAGACTCAGCCAAGGTCGTGGCCTTTAAGCCTGAGCACCCCGGACTGTGGGCCATCAAGGTAGGGACACTGGATGGTCAGCAGGGGAGCCTGGGATGTGTGGGTGACAGTGTGGGTATATCAAAAGCGGTGCAGGGTCAAGAGAGAGGAGGGTGCAGGGGCTGAGGGGTAGACAAGCAGGGGGACAGGCAGGGCCTGCAAGAGTTAGAAGAGAACAGAAAGAGAAACCTCTAGAAGGAGAGCAGGTAAGCTTGTCTCCTGTGTCTGCTTGACACACTGCCCATGTGTCTACAAAAATGAGAGGGTATACACTGCAGGTGCAGGAGTCTGCCAGCTGTGGGCAGTGGCATCTTGGCAGGAGTTGGGGCCCTGACACCTGATGCTCTGGTGACGTGGGTGGGGACCTGCACTAGGTGTACAGCAGCGGCCGCCACTCAGTGAGAATATCAGGCATCAGCAACATCAACTTCCGAGCCGGCTTCTCCATGCAGCCCTCCCTGGACCTCAACCACACCATTGAGTGGCCTTTGCAAGGTACCTGCCCTTGGGCCTGAGGATGGGAATGGCTTTGGGAGGTGGAGGGAGGACCTGCCTGGCTGTGTGAGGGTCCTGTGGAGGGGAAGCCGGGTTACTGTTCCAGACCACAGGATGAATCTGGCCCAGCTTCCTCTCAGTCAGCCCGTGTGGTGATACTTACCTTCCAAGCATCTTTCCAGCTAGCAAGGGGTCCTGAGGGGACCCCATGTGGTCCCTTTTATTATTGAGTCACTGTCTCTCCTGTCTTTATTTTCCTGTATGTATGTTCAACTGTATTTGGGTGCATGTCTGTGTGTGTGTGTGTGTGTGTGTGTGTGTGTGTGTGTGTGTGTGTGTAGATCAGAGGACTTTCTCTGCGGTCATTCCTCAGGCACTGGCCATCAGTTATTTTTGTTTGTTTCATTCATCTTTTAAAACCATTGTAACCACAATGGGAAAAGAGAGAGACACATAAGAAGTTTAAAAAAAGAGCTGGGGATAGAGCTTAGTGGCAGAATGCTTGCAAATGTCTGCAAGGTTTCGGTGTAATCCCTAGGATTTCAAGGAGGAGCAATAGAATGAAGAAGAGGGAGGAGGAAGAAACTGGAAATGTTTGTATGTTTAGTTTGGTTTTAAGACAGGGTTTCTCTATGTAGCCCTGACTGTTCTGGACTCTCTTTGTAGACCAGGCTAGTCTCCAATTCACAGAGATTCACCTCTGCCTCCCCAGTGCTAGGATCAAAGATATGCGCCACCATGCCCAGATGAAATTGGAAATATTTAAGAGTGTATGGCCCTTAGCTTCTATACTGGGATCATTAGGGCTTGGGTGAGTCTGTGGCTAATTAGACATTGGATACCTGGGCCACAGCAAACAGCCACTCTATACTATCAGCTGGCCATGTGAGACCTCAGGGAGCTTCTACATTCTGTTGGCTGAATGGTGCAGCACAGACCTGAGCCTGATACTCATAGGCTTGGCTTTCCCAGGAGCTCACATTTAGATTTTTCTGTGCCAAGTGCAGACTCAGTGTTTCTTTAAAAATCATTGCAACCATCTGAAAGAGGAGAAACCTGACCCAGGCTCTCAAATAAACTAAGGAAATGGTGAAAACTGAGTCCATTTCTTGGCTTGTGGAGGAGTCGGGAGAGAGTCCCCAGGTAGGGTAGATCATAGCTAACACCATGACAAATAAATTCAAAGTTGAAGGGGGCAACATTAGCTTTTCCCCAGTCCTATCACACTGGGGTCTGGGTTTGCAGAAGCAAATACAGCTAATGCAGGCAAGGGAGGAGACGCTGTGGTGCTTCAGGACCACGGACAGCAGCCCGGACCTAGGCTTTATCCCACCTCCAGCCTTAGCTCACACAGGGGAAGATGCAGTGCTGGTGATGGAAGGCCAAGGAGGCTGGCTCCTGAAATGCAGCCGCAGAGCCCAGCAGTCACTCCTCACCTTCTCTTTGCAGGTGTACCCATCTCCCTGGTGATCAACTCTACGGGCTTGCAGGCACCTGGCCACCTTGAGTCTGTGGAGCTCTCACACAGCTCAGGGAGGTCCCTTCTCACTCTGCCTACAAAACTCCTCTCCAATGGGTCTACCCATCAGCTGTGGGCTGGCCCACCCTTCCACGTACCGAAGGAGCGCTTTTATCTCAAGGTGAAGGGCAAAGACCATGAGGGGAATCCCCTCCTCCGTGTCTCTGGAGTTTCCTACAGCGGGGTGGCCCCAGGTGAGTGTCTTCCTGGAAGCCTTTCCTCTCTAGATTAGTTTGGGAAAACTTCCACAGATAGCTGTTTTCTGTTAGGTGTTATGATAAATCCTGACATGCTTCAGACGTGACCTTCAACTTGAAGATGTAGAACAAAGCTATTCATCTACCTGCCACTCATCTGCCCACTCATCTGTACACCTGGTTGCCCATCCATCCACCCATATGCACACCCACCCACCCACACAGCAATACTTCCACCTCTCCCATTTTCTCACCCACCCATCCATGTATCAATGTACCCATCTATATAATCATCAACAGCTCACTATTCCATATATTTATATCCATTTATCTGTCCATTCATCTATCCACCTACCCATCCAACTATCCACATGTATTTATCTGAGCATCCATCCATCCACTTTGCTACATACAAAGCCATCCATCTATCCATTGATTTACCTATCTATCATACAACTCCATATCTATTCATCGCTTCATCTGTTCACCCATCATTTTGCCCTTTCACCCTCTCACCCATCTCTCCATCCATCCATCTCGCCATCCATCCACCCATCCATCCATCCATCTCTCCATCTACACACCCATCCATCCATCCATCCACCCACCTACCAGCCCACCCATCCATCCATTCATCCATCCATCTACCCACCCACCCATCCATCCATCCACCCACCCACCATCTCTCCACCATCATCCATCCATCCATCTCTCCATCCATCCATCCATCCATCCATCTCTCCATCATCCATCCATCCATCCACCACCCATCCATCATCCATCCTCCATCTATCTATTATTCACCCATCACTTATTCATAATTTTGAGGTTTACTAAGCTAAGTTCAAGCCATAGTGCATGGAAGAGTTGGCCCAGCATTTGCCAACGCTGACCCACTGCCCACTTGGATCAGTTCTGTGTGGTGGACAGAGGGACTGCCCCTCACTGAGTACCCCCACAGGGAAGTTCTGGGAATCTTGACAAGGAGATAAGTTCACACATCTGCTGGAGTGCTCCAGAATCCAGTGTGCACATGGCTACACGGGGGCCTGAGACCACACTCAGCTATTGCTGATTCTTCATGTCACCATACTGGCTCCCACCTGTGTGACTTGTACTGGTTTCTATGCCCTGAAGTCAGGAGCACCTAGGGCAGGATAGAATCTTGGGCTTCCACTTCCACCTCTGCTCCTGGGAGGGGCACCTGGGCTCATGGGCCACCTGACCACGTTGCTGGGCTCTGTGGCCCTTCCTGTGTCCACTGTATTCCATAAGTACCTGAGGAGCACACAGAGGAAGATCTCGTAGGTATTCCATACTTTTAGGTGGGGCAGTTACTCTATTCTTTTCCAATAAGGATGTGTGGAAGGCAGGAGGGAGGGCTGGCTTTGAGGCTACCCACAGTGCCCACACAAGAGAACTCCTTGAAGACCTGGCTGAGATCCCTTCCCCTTCCCCTCCCCCCCTTCACCCTTCCCACACCAGTTTCCCCTTCCTCTTTTCTCTTTCATCCTGCCTCCTTCTCCCTGGGCATCTTGGCCACTATATCATGCTGCTATTCCTGGACCTCTCTGTCATGCCTTTACAGCCCAAGGGGGAGCTTCCTAGAGAGATTTCATCAATGGAGACCTGTATCCTTCCATTCTGTCCTCTCAGATGGAACCAGGGACTTAGGGTGCAGCTTTGGTCTCTATTAACACTCTAAGAGTGCCAGGGAGGGATGGGTCCTCACTACTTTCAGAGCTGAGAAGGCTGGGATTTGCCTCAGAGCAGGTTGGCTCTGGGGCTGAAGGTGTGTGGTGGGACTGGAGTTCCTGGGCCCATTCTGCTCAGAAGAGGGGTAACCAAGCTGGCTGAGAGAGGCTCTAGATTGTGGGGGCGAGCAGCGGCTGTACACACAGCTGAAGACGTGGCTGAAAATCTGACACCCCTCTCCCTGGGGATGTGGCAAGCAGCCCAGGGCATGATGTCACTTACCACTCTCCCAGCCCCCAGCCTGGGCTCTGAGGCTGTCTGGTGCATTGTCTCACCCCTTGAGCATCTTACTGGGCTCCTGTCCCCTCTGGCTGGGATGCAAAGAAGACAGCCTTATGGACTGAGCGCTTGCCAGCACCATGGGCTGCCTCTGACCCTGCCGGGGACTTTCTCAGAGACTTCTTGAAAACAACTCAGACAGGGAAAGAGGCTGTTGTTCCCAGGACAGGGGTCAGGTGAGGAGAGGAGCAGAGTCAGACAGGGCTCCAGAAGGGCTTGTCAGAAGCTGCGCATTTCCTCTAGTTCTTTGCTTTATTTCAAAAATGCTGTGAGCTTCACATTCGTAGTCACTTCCCGCTGTGCTCCCCCCACCCCCACATTGGAAAGGGTTCCCTGCAGACAAATCTAGGTGAACTGGACCTCACTCCTGGATGAAGAAGAGCCCATTGCACAGCCTGCCCACACAGTGGGCAGCATCTGGTCAGCTCTCAGAGCTGCTCCCAGGCAGGTAGGGTCTGGCCCGTGCAGTTCTGTCTACTAACTGGCTTCCTAGGAAGCCTCGGTGAGGTTGTGGAGAACCCTACACTGAAAGTTGCTACCAGCTCCTAATCACACCACAGGCTCAGGGCCATTATCAGCCTATATATGGCATCTTACTGATTACACCAAAGAGAGTCCTTCCTGAAGCTAATTAGTTTTATAAGTGCTTAACCTTTGCTTGATAACTTTTAAAATGCTTTCTTAGCATGTAATTATTAGTACTATGTATTACTGGGTTTCGTTGTGACATTTCATTCATGTAAGTAACATAGTTTGCTCACCCCACCATTTCTGTTTCCTGCCCTCTGCCCACTTCCACTAGCGCCCCCCAGCTACTTCCTCTTTGGCTTCATGCTCCTTTTCAGCAACCTGATGGGTTCCCTTGGCACTGCTTACAGGAACACTAATGATCAGGGACATTTTACCAACGTCTACATAACCAAGAAAATGTCTCCTCCTCATCCACTGCTAACTGTTGTAAGTCCTTACAGATGAGTGGCACCTGTGAACCCTCTTTATCCTGATAGGATGTGGACAGGCCTAGCCTATGGCAGGTCTTGTGCACTTGAGTGCAATGGTCGTGCTGTATTGAAGGCCAGCATCACACACCATTTCCCCTGCTTCCTCTGGCTCTTGCATTCTTCCTACCCCTTCTCTGATATTCCCTAAACTTTGGAGGGATCACCCCCCATTTTGCAGAAGTACAAACTGAGGTTAAGAAAGGTAAGTGGCCTGCCTTGGATGACCACACACTGCCGTAAGGCTGGCCTCTGGCTCTTGTTTATTCCTAAGGGGCCCTGTGTGACTGAGGTACCTCAGACAGGCTTTGGTGTGGTAGGGAAGTACTCTAAGCCCTGTGCTCGCCTGCAGGTGTGCCGCTGGTCAGCATGGCTCCCAAGATCCACGGTTACCTACAGCAGCCCCTGCTGGTGTCCTGTTCTGTGTACAGCACCCTCCCCTTCCGGCTGCAGCTGCAGCGAGATGGAGAGAGGCTGGGCGAGGAGCGGTACTTTCAGTGAGTGACTGCTGGGCAACAATTGTCCTTGGCCTGGGCTCTAGTGCCCTGGGCAAGTCTCAAAGAGTGGGCAGCAGGAAGAACTTGGGGTCAGTTTTTCATCCTGATCAGACTGGTTGGGGGTGAGGAGAGTGGGTATCCTGGTTATGAATGGGCCCAGTAGTGGGGGTCAGGAGTAGAGGAACCCTGTAGACCCTTCCTTTAGGGTGGGAGTCTAGAATCCAGAGAGGTCAAGGCGTGGACTCAGTTCATGAAGCCTGCTGTGGATTTTGCCTGGCTGTTCTTACTGAGCCTCAGTGAGGATTTGGGGTTTCCTTTGGTGCAGGGTTTAGGGGGCTGAGGCCCCTGAGACTGGGAAACCCTGGCTGGGGTCAGAGTGATCACATTGCCTGCTGCTTTTGCAGAGAGTCAGGAAACAGCAGCTGGGAGATCCCGCGGGCCTCCAAGGCTGAGGAAGGCGTGTACCAGTGCATGGCTGTCAGCAGAGCTGGGACGGGCCGAGCCAGTGCTCAGATTGTCATCACAGGTCAATTTCCTTCTCTCTGTGTGCCAGCTGTGGTCATCCCTCCCCTTGAGGTTCCTCGAAGCTATGCTCCATCCTTAGGGCACCGTACTAGGCTGCTGTCACCTGGGGACAGTCTCTCACTCAGAGCACAGATACCCTGCTCAATATCGGTCTCATGCCTGGTGTCCTTGTAGGGTTACTCTATCCATGCCACCTCTGAGCTCTAGAAGACTGGAGATGCCACAGGCAGTCTCACAATGAGATTATACACAGTCTTTAAAGTTAAAGACCCAAATCATCTTGTGGGGAAGAAAAGAAACGAAATGTAGTGATCCCACATCCATTTATAAAAAGTTACACAGACCCCTGCAGAAAGATGGGAAAGACATCAAACCTACCCACAATTCCACCAATCCAGCACGTGGATGAGCTCCTTCTGCGTGTGGTCTATGCATGTGTGTGCGGAGCCACTTTCCTGTGAGCTTTCCCGCAGGCCAGAGGTTGACATCGGGTGTTCCCTTTGTTTTGTTTTTGAGACAGGATCTCTCATGGAACATAGGAAAGCTTTCTAATTTTAACTAGACTGAGGAGCGGAGGAGGCAAGCCCCAGGATCCCCCCATTCCCACCCCTAGAATGGGTTACAGATGTGGGCAGAGACACCTGGATTTTATGTGAATGAGTAGAATCTAAACCTGGTCCCAGTGCCTGTACGTTTTTATCTCTGGAGCCATCTTCCTAGCTCCCCAGAGGACTTCTTTGCCTACATGTTTTGAGGAGGTGATGTCATCAACCTGAGTCCACCATCTGCCAGCAAGTCAGTCTGTGCCCCTCAGCACAGGGGAGAGTCGTTTTTTATAAATGAAGGGCAGGAAGGGGTGGGATCAAGAACTGGTCTGCCACGTGCTTATATCTGTACACACTGGCCTTTGCTCATTGCTGCTGAAACTACATTAAACTAAGTTATAACTACCTTGACATTGCAGTGGATCACCCTGCAAAACTGAGGTCCCCTGGTTAATGGCTGCACCTGTACTTCAAGCACTAGGACGCTGAGGTATTAGGGTTGCTATAAGTTTGGGTCAGCCTGGGCTATATCTTGAGTTCCAGGTCCATCAGGGTTACAAAAAGAGATCTAGTGTCAATGTTTAAACACGCACCACACACACACACACACACACACACACACACCACACACACACACACCCCACAGAGTATGAATATTCAGTATTGCTTCATTTTATCTATAGTCCAGTTTCTCCTTTTGTCCCCAGACTGGTCTTAAACGCATAGCAATCCCGACTCTGCTTTCCAAGCATGGGGATCATGGCCAGTGCCACCATGCATGCTCGAATGTTTCTGTCCCCCGCAGGTGCATGTGGCCTGCTGGTCCTGCTCTTCTGGCAGGTGGCCTCTGATCTTGTCAGTTTGTGGCTTGTGCTCCTGGAAGAATAGACTTAGCAATATCTCCTCTGTGGCCTTGGGTCTGTCTAGGACTGCTCGTTGAAGGTTACCCTGTTGTAGGACAGAGATGTTTCCAGCAAGTTTCTCCCTCTCCTGGCTGAGATGTTTGGCTGGGAGCGTGTGAAGATCTGAATCGGTCTTGTTGAATGTGTATTGCCTTGGGAACACATCCATGCTGTGGAGAGCTCCAGGGTTTGATAGCACCCTAGGGAGAATGTGATGGGCGACACGCAATCTCCCCGGGGGCCAGGCATCTCCGAATGTAGAACACATGCAGACTGAGTGCTCTGCTGGCTGACGTGTCCTGAGTCACAGAAACGTTCCACCCCAGCTCCCCAATCTCTCCTACATGACTGTCCCTGCAGACCCTCCACCACAGCTGGTCCCTGGCCCCAATGTGACCGTGTCCCCAGGGGAGACCGCCATCCTGTCATGCCAAGTCCTAGGTGAAACTCCTTACAACTTGACCTGGGTCCGGGACTGGCGAGCCTTAGCAGCTACAACAGGCCGAATCACCCAGCTCCATGACCTGTCTCTGGAGGTCAGCAGCATCATCCCCAGTGATGGTGGGCAGTACCAGTGTGTGGCCAGCAATCCAAATGGGGTCACGAGGGCGTCTACCTGGCTCCTGGTGCGAGGTGAGACTCCCATTCTTGTTGTTCCCTAGCACAACACAACACTGGGGACACCGTACGCCCTTCCCTTTGCTCAACCTTGGAACCTTTAGAGATTCGGAGTCTTCTAGCTAAGTGATGATCACTATTGGAGGTTCTTCATACTAGGGCTGGGGCAGTATGAGAGATCTGATGTGCCTGACACAGAATGGGGGGCACTGGCTAGATGATGGTAGAGAGAAATTCATCCATGTAGGAGTTTCAGGACTGGGTGTGGCTTTAGTCTCCCCTAGCCTGCCCTCCCTGGGATGCCAGCCAACTAAGTATAAAAACCCAGCAACTCTTTAAGTGTTCTTTATTGAGCCAGCAACTCCTACTGGTGCTGAGAGTGTGTTGAGAGACACTACCTGGGTTCTACAGGACAGAGATTGATTAGTTATGTCTTCCATGGCATGGAAGTGAGTATATTTGCCTTTTTAGGGGATTTGGCTGGCAGCTTGGTCTGAGCCTCACTGGGCCCGTGGACTGAGAGTATCTAATTAAACAAACTTAATTTGGGGGTTGGTTTTAGGGCAGGTGATGGGGTACACCTCAAGGTCACAGAGATGTAACTGTCTCCAGCCCTGGCACCTGCTGAGTGCTCAAAGCCCCCAGGGGTGCCCAGATCGAAGCAACCCAGGGCACCAGGTCAGTGTCCAGTCTCCCCACCTCCAGGAAGACCACCTGGGAACTGGCTCTGGAGCTTGTGTTTCCTCTCCTCTGCCTCCCCTACTCTGACTGAGAGTCAGGCAGGGCCATCGTGGGGAACCACACTGGTCAGATGGGGTCTTCTCATCCACAGAGACCCCTCAAGTCAGCATCAATGCCAGGTCCCAGCGCTTCTCCCAGGGTGTGGAGGTAAGGGTCAGCTGCTCAGCCTCTGGGTATCCCACACCCCATATCTCCTGGAGCCGTGAGGGTGTCTCCTTGCCAGAGGACAGCAGGTGAGTAGGTGGGATAAGAGCTCTGGCTTGGCAGGAGCTAGACAGAGTGCTTAGAGGGTCTCTCACCCTGCATCATCTCAAAAATGGTGTGACATGTGCCTGACTTCCACCAGGATCAGCTGAGCATGGCATGACCAAAGTGGTCAGGCACTCAGGTCTCAGAGAAGAGCCCCATGAATTAAAATGGCAAGTTCCTTAGACTACCTGTCCCAGAGAAACCTGCCAGTGTCTGAATGTCATTTGCTAGTGACAATCATTTGTTATCAATGATCACTATGGGGCCGCCATTTGTCACCTGTTTTTCTGGCATGACTCCAGAATCTATGTGGATGCCCAAGGCACACTCATCATTCAGGGAGTATCCCCAGAGGATGCTGGGAACTACAGCTGCGAGGCCACTAATGAAGTCGGCACAGACAAGGAAACAGTCACCCTCTACTACACAGGTACTTGGGCCATAGCATCTCAGGGCATGCTGTTCCCTCCCTCTTTCCTGCTCAAGGACACTGAGTATCTGTGGTATTCCAGGCCCTGTGGGTATAGTTCCTGAAGTGACATAGGTTGGCATTCTGGTGGGGAGACACACAACACCCATGCAAGGGATTGGTATTCCAGGTAGTAGGGCCAGGGGAATAAACATGGGTGCCAGCGGTGTGGGGGCAGATAGAGCTGAAGGTCTAGCCTCAGAGTAACCAGAGAAACCCATGGTTTCTCCTCTGGCCCACACAGACCCACCATCCGTGTCTGCTGTCAACGCTGTGGTTCTCACAGCTGTTGGGGAAGAGGCTGTGCTACTGTGTTCAGTGTCTGGGGTCCCCCCACCCCGGGTCATCTGGTATCGAGGTGAGTTTAATGGAGAGAAGCCCAAGAGATGCCCACCACAGCCCTGGACCTACAGTTTTCTGAAAGGTCACTGGCAGGCAGGGACTCCCAACAGGGAAGGGGGTGGGGGTTGTCACAGGAGGGCCAGCTGGTTCCAGCAACTATACCCCTGCAGCTTTACAGGCTGACAACTAGTATCCAGTCAGACCTGGGTCCTTGTTCTCTCCCCTAAGAGGACTCTGAGCCTCAATTTCCTTATCTAGAAATAAGTCACATGAGGATTAAGTATGGGTGATTTAGAGCAAGCCTGGGCTGATACCTAGCTGAGCTTAATTGGTGGATGGGGCAGCTTCCCATGCCTGGCAAGGGGTAGTGCCATGGGCAACTTCTGGAGGTCAGCCAGACCCACCCACCAGAGAAGGTCTTAGAGTGACACATTCTTCAGCCTTAGGAGGGAAGGGAGTTCTGATACCTGCTGTGACATGGGGAGGCAGGGGCATGCATGAGGACAGTGTGGAGAAGAGGTAGGTCCCCAGAGACATCAAGTACTTAGCAGTCCATTGGCATGAGGTCCCGGAGCCATTGATAGGGACAGGTGCAGTGTGTGCATGTGTGCACAACACGTGCAAGCATGTTCGTGAGTGAGTGTGTGCATGCATGTATGTATGCATGCACGTGTGTATGCATTCATGTGTTGAGTATGTATGTGTGTGTGCATGTGTGCATGCATGTGTGTTGAGTGTGTTTGCGTGTGTGTTGTTGTATTTAATGAAACAGTTGCAGTGGGGGAGAACAGGAAGAACGAGGAAGGCTACAGGCAGGTGATATGATGCTTACTCACTATGAAAGTGCTTCATGTCAGAGCTGAGCAGGTACAGCTATGTACTTGTAATTTAATCAAAGAGTGTCAGATGAGGGATGAGACATGGGTCTCAGGTGCCTAGGAGAGAAGTCAGGGAGGCAGGCATGGGAGAGGTGTCTTCTACCAAGCACCACCCACCTGTGCCCTAAAAGAAGGCCTCATAGGGTGAGACAGCAAGGAGGCCTGGATGTGGAGACCTTGGGAAGAGCTTGCCATGTCAGAGTCTGGGTGAATCCCAGCCCTGGCCAACAGAGGGGCTTAGGAGAGACTCAGACCCTGACATGCCTTAAGACTGGGCCCAGGAATCATGACTTTAGGAAAACCACCTCCAGCAAGCCTCCTATGTGATTTGTAGGAGTCTTGGGTCAGGAAGCCTGAGATCTTGACTCCAAGGCAACCAAGGACCAAGACTGTTTTTCATCTTTGGTTTAGGAGGTCTGGAAATGATTCTGGCTCCTGAAGGCTCCAGGTCCGGGACACTGCGGATCCCTGAAGCTCAGGAGAGAGACGCTGGCCTCTATACATGCAAGGCTGTAAGCGAGCTGGGTGAAGCCTCTGCTGAAATACAGCTGGTGGTTGGAAGTGAGTGTGCACCTGGCCTTACCCACCCATTAGTCCCACCCCCACCCAGCCCCTTGTCCTGCCTTTAGCGAGGAAGCTAATTTCTGTAGCATAGAATGCCAGCATAGAGCTATGGAGACACACATGGAGCTGGGACAGGTGTTAGTTCTTGCTGAGTAACAAAGCTTTGTGGCTATGGCTAAGTAGTAAGAGGTTGACTTTTAGAAAAGATCATCTATATCCCAGGCTGGTGTGGTGCTCAAGGAAAGCCTGGCAGAAGTCAGAGACAAAGAGGGCTACCACCTGCTATGGGTCACCCCATCCTGGGGATCTCCCTGGCTTTGTCCTACAGGCCCAGTGAGAGGTTTTAGAAAGGACTTCATGCTTAGACTGTCACCATTGTGTCTGGCCTTTAGTGGGGTAAAGTGCACAGAGCCGACTTAGTCCAATAATAAAACAAGAGCAGTTGTATCTGCAGTATTGGCCAGTTCTGAGCATATCCTAGGCGTACACTCATAAAATCGTCACAGTCCTTGGGGGTGAGAGTCATCAGTATCCCTCTACAGATGGGGAAATGAGACACAAAGAAGGCACATGACTTGCCCAAAGCCACACAGCTAGACATGACAGAGTTGAAAACTGTGACTCTGAGCCCTTGACCCTGATGTTCAGGGTCAGAGCTGGGCAGTAACCAACATCCTTCTTTTCTCTGAGCTCCAAGCTCCTCCTTGACCAAATGCCTCTGAGGTATGTGTGCATGAGACAAGGGAGGCTCACAACATGAAACACTGTCATTGTCTTAGCTGGAAGGTTCTAGAAGACTATCTGTGGCATTGCTGTGGTCATTATTAGCCTTGGCTCCACATCTGATTGCCTTTCGGCAGAGCCTTATATCTCTGGGGCCCAGTTGAGGTCCCCTGTTCTTTTAACAATGTGCTGTTAACACTGGAGCCATCTCCCCAGCTCAGAGGGAGGAGGGCATCTGGGAGCCAGGGCAGGGGTGAAGAACAGCAGGCAGCTGTGAGTCTTGGGCAAGCAAGCCTGGCAGTGATAGTGGGAAAGCAAATTTTCTGCCCATCTGGGCAACAACCCTGGTCCAGCCTTCCTGGCCAAGCTGGCAGACACTGGGAACAGGTGGGTGTTATGCCTACTTCCTGCTATGGCTCTGGAATAGGCTTCTTGTAGCATGTCGGGTCCAGGAAGGGAGGCAGCCTGTCTTTCCAGCCAGATCCTGCAGTAGTAGAGTAGCCAGCAAGCACCATGACACTTTTCTTCTCTGGGGCTTCAGTGGAGGAACCCAGAGTTTGGTGCTAGACAAGTGACCCGCTGCTGAGCCACATCCCTGGAAGGCACTTTTGAGTCACCTTCTGGGCCTGGGACTTGTCAATCAAGAGAGTCCTGGACCACTTGTTTGGCTGAGTGGCTTGCTCCCGAGAGTCCCATGTTCCCCTCTGTGTGGGAGGATGATTGTAGTTACGGTCCTGCTGTGGGGGCCTTGACATGTGCTCTCATGGACAACTAAATCAACACACTTGAGTGGCTGTCTCCTGTGTCCAGATCTAGCAGGATGACAAGGGCTCTAGATGTGAGCGACTTTATAAACATCTACTGTGACAGCACCCCAACCCCCATGTTCTGCGCCTGAGCTGAGCTATCCACACCATTGTTTTATGTTTGAGCCTAAATCTCGTGTGGTCCGGCCTGACCTCAGACTCACCATGTAGCTGAGGATGGATCTTCAGTTTCTGTTGCTACTAGTCAGGTCCAGGTTGCAGACATCTCCAGGCTCTTGGCTTCTTCTTCAAGGAATTGAACTATAAGTTCACATAGATTTGCGAAACATTAAGGCAACTTTATTAAGAGCAAAGCAACAGGAAAGATTGGGATACCCTGAAAGAGAGTTAAAGTGAGGGAGCCCAGGGGCCCCATGATCATTTGAGCCTTCCTTTTGTGGGGTTCAAGACAAGGAACTTGGCTACTAAGAGAGTGAATGTTGTTCTGTTTTGATTGACATTTTTTACTGCACGTGCCCTTCCCACAATGCATCTGAGTTTAGTCATATGTTGGTCCACTTAGGCAGAGGCCTAAGATGGTGAATTCTTAAAAGTTTACCGGAGGGCATTGCCTTACTGAACATGTACCCAGAACCAGTGCAGGCTGAACTGAACCTCTACCACTCCATATCCAGACACAGCTGTGTTTGGATAGAATCTGTTGATGACGGTTGCCAGGGGAGGGGACACTTAATCCATTGTCCTGAGAGGAGTACACATGTAGCCTGGTGTAGAGGATGCTCGGTTTGGAGAAGGGGTTTGTGCCTGGTACATGCAGGTAAGGGAGCTAGGCTGCCATGTGCATCATTTAAAATAGATTTATATTTATTTTATTTTACACGTACATGGGTATTTTTGCCTGCATGTATGCGTGAGTGCCATGTATATGCCTGGTACCCATGGAGGTCAGAAGAGGGGATCAGAGGCCCTGGAACTGGAGTTAACAGATAATTGTAAGCTGCCACATAGGTGTTGGAAATTGAACCTGTGTCTTTTAGAGGCAGCTGCTGCTCAGCCAGTGCCCTTAATTGTTGAGCCATTTCCCCAGCCTCCCAAGTACATTATTAGCAAGGAGGGTGTGCACAGCCAAACTAAGCAGGGTCCTGGGTTACCTCACTATTCTCTGAGCTTGCCTGCCTCACATCTGACCCCTCTGCTCCGGCACAGGTTCAAGGCCAAGGCAGAGAGAGTCACTTCTAGGGAAATTAAGCAGAGATGAAGTCAACACAGGGTCATGGAGTCAGTGTGACAGCAAGGCCTGAGGACAGAGAACACTAAGCACACTGGCCAGGCCCTGGGAAAGGCCCTGGCTGAGCACGTGGCCCCATCTTGACCCCCACATTTGCTTCAGCCACCATTTGTCCAGTGAGAGACAGGAAAGATAGGGAGCTACGGAACCCTCTGTTGTAACACATCACTGGGTGCTGGGCTCTCACCTTAGTTGGGAGTTCTGGTTATGGAAGGGAAGGCATGGGCACCCGAGCCATCCAGTGGCAGTTTTCTGTGTGGGGCCTATGGCAGAGGATCTCTGGAAGAAAGCTACAGAGGCAGCTGCTGCTCAGACAGCCACAAGCAACACCTAGCCCGTCACAAGGGATAGGGAAGAGCCTGGGTCCGGCATCCGCCAGACCTGGGCTCTGATCTCAGCTCTGCCATAGACCTTGGGTGGCTTCCTTAATCTCTCCGACTCTCTGTTTCCTCACGTGTGACTAGGGAATTTGTGACACCACCTGTTGAACTTCAGGAACTGTTTCTGGAGTTTCTGAAAGCATTTTCTCCTGGCAGTTGCTTAGAGGGTGTCTACTATAGCCATTGCCCTCACGGTAGGGAGCTGGGTCAGAAAGTGAGCTATCCCTCAACAGGTCTGGAGTGAAATAGGAAGTCAGGAGAGTTGAGGGGAGGTGGGTGGCTCCATACCAGAGGCCTGCTTGAAGGAGGCTGTAGTTGGTCCCCACCATGGCGAGCACTGCAGAGCAGGTTTCAGGGGACTCAGGCCAGGGGCTGTACCATGGTGGGGAGGGGGGTTTGTCCTCCATCTCTGAAGACCAGGGCCCTGAGTTAGGTTCTGTACCTCTGTGGCCACAGACTGAGTGAAGAAGGGCCCATGTGAAGCTGGCTCTTGTCTTGTGATTTTCCGAGCTGTGTCAGTGTCTCCTGTAACTTTCCTAATCTGGAGGCCAGGAAAGAAGTCCAATGTTATCTGAACATGGCTGGCAGTTTCTGGAGAGATGGAAGAAGAAAGGAGGCCGCTTCCCATGGCCCTGTCAATGACAGCTGGGACCATCCGGGTGGATGGCTTAGGGACACAGACCCAGGGACCAGGAGAGTGCCAGGGCTTCAGGGGATGGGGGAGAGGTGGGAAGGGGAGGGCTGTCCACACTGAGCCCAGATCTTGGTCTCCTGGGGGCAGGAGCTGGAGTTTCTGTTCTAGGGGAGATGGCCTAATTCTCCTTCCCCTCCCAACAAAGCCAGCAATGTACTTACAGGAACAGCCAGAACTCCACCAGCTTCCTGGGAGAATGGAGTCTGGGGTGTCTGGGATACCTGGAGCAAGGGTTAGGAAATCTCCACTCTCTGTACTCTGTTCAGGTTGTGTTCAGGCTCATCTTTGTGTGTGACTGTGGGTCTCAGTACTTGTAAGCACATATTCACCAGCCGGCAACCCGCTCCTGACCATCAGATACAAGGTCATGTGTGATGGGATTTTCATAGTCCAAATAGTTCCTGGTGTAAGACCAGGAACAACACGAGCGAGTATGAGTTGAGGGCAGCATTTTAGGGTGGCTTACAAGAGGCAGGGCCATGGACATGGTGGATATGGGCTTCAGGGTAAGCGTTTCAGAGGCTAACACAAAACCTCTCTACCCACCTCGGGTTCAGGAGGACATAAGGTAAATAGGGGAGCCTGGGAGGCAGTGGGGCTCACTGTGCCCCAGCCCCTGTTTGAACCCTGACCCCTCATTGGCTGCATCTACATCAACCTCAGCCACAAAGGATCCTGTGGTCTTCCTCACAGGTGGGAGCTCCTAAGGACACACTGCACCAGGGAATGCAAATGTGTCCCCCTTCGTGGCTATCTATGCTCCCAGTCAGCCCTGAGGCTCCTGAAAGACAATGCAAAATACATCTGTAGCCACTAGCCCTCCAAAACTGGCTCGCTTTGCTTCATATCTGGAACTCTATAGAGGTAGACCGAGCTAGCCTCAGGTTGGCCATAGAGCTGTGATCAAGAGTGCCTTTAGCTTCATAGGGTGAGCGTGGACGGAGCCCCTAGAGATGAGACAAAGCTAATGGACAGTTCCCTGGGTCCCAGCTCACCGAGGCTCACTGAGAACTCACCACAAACTGACCACTTCCCACAGATGCACCCAGGCTGACAGATCCTCCCCAGGACATCACTGTGGAGCTGGGCAAAAGTGTCTTCTTCACCTGCCGGGCTACAGGCCGCCCACCTCCAACTGTCACCTGGCGGCGTGGAGATGGCCAAGCCCTGGAGCCTGGGAGGGGGAGCAGAACTGGACAACGGGATTCAGGAGTCTTGGTCTTTGAAAGTAAGAGAAGGGAGCTGGGGTGACCTGGCCTAGGAGACAGGGTTGAGGAGGGTGGGGCCCTGGTCCCAGTACCTGCTGCATTAGTTACTTTTCTATTGGTGTGACATAGCATCATGACCAAGGTGACTTAGAGAAGGAAGGCTTGATTTGTGGCTCACGGTTCCAGAGGTAAGTCTATCGCCATCATGGCAGGGAGCACGGCAGCAGACAGGCAGGCACGATGCTGGAGTAGCAGCTGAGAGCTCACATCTTGGTCCACAAATAGGAAACAGAGAGAGACACAATGGGGATGGTACAAGTTAGCAACACACCTCCTCCAACAAGGCCACACCTCCCAATCCTTCCTAAAAAGTTCTACCGACTGGGGACCGAGTATTCAGACACAAGGGCTATGAAGGCCTTTCTCATTTAAGCAGCCATGGGCAGGTTGATGCTGGCTCATACAGGCTGGTGGCTCTGACCACATCATACCTTTATGAGATGGGTCACCATCTCGATGATAGTAAAGGCCTTCTCAAGAGCAGGCCAGCTGCTCCTCGTCATGTGGTTAGCACACGTGAGCAGCTCAGCCTCATATCCATCCTTCCCCCACTCCACAGATGAGCAAGGTGAGGTCCGGCAGCACTCTCCTTCGTCTCCTCAGATACCCTGCTCCTCCCTTGCGTGTGTGCAGGGCCTGGCTGTGTACTTGCACTGTTAGAGTCTGTGAGTTCCCAACAGCCAGCTTCCCGTCTCTCCTCAGGAGTCTCCCTGGAAGACCAAGCCCCGTATGTGTGTGAAGCTCGCAATGCATTCGGGAAGGCCCAGGCTGAGGCCCGGCTGGTGGTCACTGGACATGGTCTGTGGGTGAATGTGGAAACTGTGGGAAGCGGGAGGCAGGTGTTCCAGGCAGGCTGCGGGTGCCCCAGGGTTCTCCTGGGTTTGATGCAGTCATGGGCCTCTTGGGGAAGCCCATGTGGTTGGTCTGTGTCCCTCAGACCTGTGTGACTGGCGGTTCTCACTTTCCCACAGCACCCCCACAGATCGCCAGCAGTGCTTCTGTCATACGTGTCCTGGAGGGACAGCCCGTGTCCCTGTCCTGTGTCATCCTGGCAGGGAGGCCCCTCCCTGAGAGACGCTGGCTGAAGGCTGGCAGGCCTGTGAGTTCTAGGCTTCCCTGGTAGCTATGGGTAGAGGACAAAGAGGGGACTGTCACAGACACACCTCAGCCCTGGCCTCGAAACTACACCATTTGGGAATATTCCCTTCCTCCTCCTTCTCTGTCTTGGTTTGTCCCAGAATCACCTGTCTCCTGAATTACTGAATCTGTGGTCCTGCCATCTCCTTGCTTACTGCCCAGTGTGGGGGTCTGAAGAAAGAGGATGAGGGGTGGGTCTGAGGAGAGAGGGTGCAGGGGAGGGTCGGAGGAGAGAGGGTGCAGGGGTGGGTCTGAGAGAGAGGGTGCAGGGGAGGGTCTGAGGAGAGAGGGTGCAGAGTGGCTAAGCCATCGTGCTGTGCTGTTTCCTGGAAAGGAAGAGCCTGCGCCCTGTGTGGTTCAGTTCATAGCAGCACATGCAGGGGCCATTACCTCACACCACGGCACAGAGCTCTCTATGCCATCACCCTGCCCCCTGTGCCTTTTGTGTCTTCCCTGGGGCATTACTCTCGAAGCTTCTGTGCCTTTGAGGGATCCCCCTCAGCTCATGCTCATCTAAAGCACCAGCTGCTGGGCAGGTGTCATGCCTCAGGAAGACAGCAGTGCTTGCTTCTGCTTTCTGTTCCCCATGCTCCACTCCTGGCCGACCCAGCCACCAGGCAGCAGGAACAGGACTAGCAACTGTGGTTCCTGCCGGGGCCACCTGCCACCTGCTGCAGGCTCAAGCGCGGCTAAGCATCTCGCACCCTGCCTCCTCATCTCATCTCCGCCTCATCTCCCATCCCACCCTAACTATTTCCTATCTCAATTTCCCATCAGGCCAGGTAATCACGTGTCCGTGCACTGGCCCACACTGTTCCTGCCACTGGAATGCTTTTCCAGTCACCTTTGCTTATCCTTCTCTTCCCCGTGCTGAGCTAATGGCAAAGCAAGTGGCACAAAAGCCGCTCCTGGTTTTCATCCTCTGCATCCCTCATACCTAGCCATTTCCCCCATTCTACAGATAGGGAAATTGAGGCTTAGAGAAATTAAACCACATCCTTTAAATCAAATAGCTAGTAGGTGGCCAAGCTGGGTTTGAACCCTGTGACCCATATTTCAAAACTTAAGAGGCCTCAGCCCGTTCTGTTTGTTCTAAATAAAGTTTTATTGAAACACATCCCCTCACAATTAGTCTATGTTTGGATTAAATTGGGCAACTGAGACAGAAATCATGTGGCCTAAAATAGTCCACCTCTGACAATTGACGTAGCTTGTCAGCCCCATTTTAAGTCTCACATAGAGTATCATTTCTCGTGCCTTTGATCCCCCAACTTGAGATCGTTTCTTTCTAGCACAGATATGCTTTAGAGTCTCTTTGGGGGTTTATTTATTCTGGCCTCAGCTTTACCAGTGAAATCAGAAACTCTGAAGTCAGCAATCATACCACTGTTATCTTTGGTTTAAATACTTTCTAGGGTTCTCAGTGTGCAGGCAAGTTTATAAGCCATGCTGCAGAGTGGCATTAAAGGTTTCCACTGTTAACATGAACTTCAGACCAAAAGGTGTAGTACTGATCTCTCTGCCCTGCTAGCCTTGTACAGTAAACATTGTCATGGGCTGCCCCTCCCTCCCTCCTTCCCTCCCTCCTTCCCTCCTTCCTTCCCTCCCTCCTTCCCTCCCTTCTTCCCTCTCTCCTTCCCTCCCCCCTTTTCCCCTCCCTCTCTCCTTCTTCCCTTCCTTCCCCTGCTGGGCTCTGAGCAGGTGTGGCTCTGCATACCAGTGGCACATGAGTGTGTCTTAAAGGTGTATGTCGTTTCTCTCTGGGGCCTTGGTGACACAAGAAGACTGCCACTGCCCCATAGCCTCAGATCTCTGTCCCAACTCCATATTCTTCTTGCTAACTCTCACAGGACAGTTAATTTTTGGGTTAGGCGGGTGGCCCTGGCCCATTTACCTGCTTGCCCACCTGGCTGAGGGAGAGGCAGGACAAGGATGTGCAAGGGTGCCCCCCTTACCCTGCTGCTCTCAGGAGATGCTGAGTCTCAGAGAAGAATGAGGACTGGAAAGCCACATTTGCACCTCACCAGGCTCTTCTACCAGTTCTGGTCCCTGGTCTCTTGGTCCAGTGTCCCCTGATGGCTTGGAGGACAGAGAAGCTCCTAGGGTGGCTCCTACTCACCTAAGCGCTGACCCCTTCATCTAAGCTCCTGCCTCTCTGCCCCCACCAGCTCCCTCCAGGCAGCCGGCATACTATCCGTGCTGATAGCAGCCTCCACCTTGACCGGCTCTGCAAGAAGATGCTGGGAGATACAGCTGTGTGGCCACCAATGCGGCAGGCTCTCAGCATAGAGATGTGGAGCTGGTGGTCCAGGGTGAGTCTTAGATCCAAAGATGGTGGTGATGGACTGAGGGAAAGTGCTTAAAACAACTTGATCTTGAACGACATGTCTTCACTGCAGGGAAATTAGGATTGACATATTCCTACCCTGTCGGTAGATAAAATGCCAGTTGTATTTTCTATGCTTTATACGTGTGCCCTGTGTGCAGCCGTCGCTCCGTAGCCATGGTAAATTGCTTTTCAACTACCCTTTGCTTATAAAAATCCATACATACTCAAGTATCTGAACTTGGCATGTGGCTCAGCTGGTAGAGTGCCTGTCCGACATGTCCAGGCCTTGAGTTCCATCCCCTTTGCATAAACTAGATGTGGCAGTGCACACCTGTAACCCCAGCACTTGGAAGATGGAGGCAGGAAAGCCAGGAGCTAAAAGTCAGACTAGTGAGTAAGAGGCTAGCCTGGGCTACAGGAAACCCTAGGTAGGGTTTGCACAGGACCTGGTCACATCCCCCTATAGACTCTAGATAGCTTCTAGTGCCTAGTAGAATGGATACACTTCAAATGATTTTTATATTTATTTACAAAGAAAAAACTATGCTTTTCAGTTGAAGTATTTTTCTAAACATTTTCCATCTGTGGTTGGTTGAACCTGTGTAGGAATGCAAGATTGACTGCATGTATATTTACAATAGCCATTTATGAATATACTATTAGAGAATATATATCCATTATGCATAATACCTAAATAGTCTTTATATGGTTTGTTATTGTTGTTTTTGTTTGTTTGAGAGTGAGTCTAACCCAGTCTAGATGGCTAGCCTAGAACTCACTATGCACACCAAACAGGCCTCAAACTCAAAGAATCCACCTGCCCCTGCCTCCTGAGTGCAGGGCTTGAAGGTGTGCACCACCACGCCTTCTCTTCATATGTTCTTTATATGTGTTGTATATGAATTCTCTTTATATCTGTCTCCCTAGTTATCATTTCCCTACAAATATATTTATTTTTGTGTGTATAGTGTATGTGTGTGCACCTGTGTGCTCACGTATGTGCACCTGTGTGTCCATGCATGTATTCATGTGTGTGTACCTGTGTGCTCACATGTGTGTACCTGTGTGCTTGCATGTGTGGGGGCCAGAGCTGACATCAGGTGTCGTCTGCAATGCCTCTCCTTCTCTTCATATCACTATCACACTTATTATTCATGTGTGTGCCTGTGGATGTCTGAGGACAACCTGAGGGCGTGGGTTCTCTCATTACCATGTGGGTCCCAGGGTAGCATTCAGGCCGTCTGTGAGGCTTGGCGGCAGGCACCTTTTACTCACTGAGCATCTCCCAACCCATCCATCACAGCTTCTTCTGAGATAGAACCTCTAACTGATCCCCGAGCTCACCAATTGCCTCAACTGGCCAGCGAGCTCTGGGATCTACCTCTTCCACGCCCCCACCACCTTCTGCCCACAATGAATTATAGATGTGCCCAGATTTTATGTGGGGCTGGGATAACCAGGCCATCTCCATAGACCCACAAATCCATGTTAAAAACAATCAAACAGCCAGGCTGTGGTGGTGGCGCACACCTTCAATCCTAGCACTCAGGAGGCAGAAACAGGTGGATTTCTGTGAGTTCAAGGCCAACCTCATCTATAGAGTGAGTCCTAGGACAGCCAGGGCTACACAGAGGAACTCTGTCACAAAAAAACAAAAAATAGCATAAAATAAAATAAAACCCAAACTGTGGTCACGTCTGCTGTTGTCTTATCACATGTTCCCGTGACAATATGTCATGGCCATGTCCCTGTCACTCATGGCTTCAGAGGAATCAGTGTAGAACCTGCAGATTCCTATTGGGATGCACTATGATGTCTACTCCACCCCCTCCCATGTCTACACCACACCTGGGGACATATGTCCATGTCCTCTGTGTTTTGAGTCTCAGTAGTGGCACATTTTGGGGTCGTAAGCTTATTCACCCAGCTGTCCTCCTACTCAGGGGGTTGGGTCTTCATCTCACCCAAACAAGTACCATCCTCTTTAACTAGGTGAGGAGCTAAAGAGGGGTGTATTTCTCATTTACCAGGGATATTCTCTTTCCATGGTGATTCTTGTGTGAAACTCTGGAGGGGTGAGTAGGAGGAAGCAGGCCTCCTCAGGTGAGAGGAAAGCCAAGTCCCTCAGGGACTGGGGCAGGAGGATGCCACATCCTGCCTGGGCAACCAGAGAGTGCATGGATCAAACCCTGCTGAAGCCTGAACACAGCCAGGCCCCAATTAGGTTCTCTCTCTCTCTCTCTCTCTCTCTCTCTCTCTCTCTCTCTCTCTCACACACACACACACACACACACACACAAACACAGACACAAACACAAACAACACAGAGTGCCTAGAGGCCAAATCTGTGATATTTGTGTGGTCTAGCCTGGTCTCTTGGCTCCGTCATGATCATTCCACACATGCCACTCATCCCCTGGGAGCACAAGGAAGACATTTTGCTCCCTGGACCTCCAGGACTCTTGGCTTCTGGCTTCCCTCCGGAACTCGTCGTGAATCTGCAGGGTTCCCAGCATGCCTTTGGCACCTGTTTTCTAAGTTCACGCTGTCCTGTGAACGCTGTTTTCTGCTGTTTCTCATCATGCTGTCCCCAAAGCCATGAGCGGGGAATCAGAGTCCATTTAGCTTTCTGGCACATCCGGGAATCCAGGGACTGAGCGATTACATGGTTTACACAGAGTCCTGAGCAGAGAGACCGTGCAGCTGTTCCCAGCACAGGCAGCCTGTGTCTGGGATGGATTCAATAACTGCCAGCCATGTGGCCACAGACACCGAGCCAACTTTCTTCTCCTGTTGGATTTCTTTTAAATATCAGACCAACAAAAGGTTGGGCCTTCTCAATGTTCTCTAGTGTCAAATCCAATGATGTAAAACACACTCCCAGGCGCTATCCACTTCTAAAACGTTTTGTCTTTGTCTGTCTCTGTTCCTCTGTCTCTTCTGTCTCTGTGTCTCCCTGTCTGTCTCTTTCTATCTCTGTCTCCCCCCCCACACACACACATCTTCTCTCTTTGTGACAGGGCCTTACTATGTAGTCTTGACTAGCCTGTGACTCTATGTAGACCAGGCTGGCTTTGAACTGTGTGCTTCTGCCTCCTGAGTGCTGGAATTAATGGTGTGCACCAGCAAGCCCAGCTTACAGCGCTGTCTTTCATTACACATGTTCACTTGATAGTGTGTGTGTGCATTTAGAAGTCAGAGGTTAACGCCGAGCGTCTCCCTCTGTCTCTACCTTACGTGTTCAGGGACATCAGCCAGTCAGAGAGCTCTGTCCATGCCAGTCAGTCTGTCCATCAGCCAGTCAGAGAGCTCTGTCCATGCACACCACAGAAGCTACGTTGTATGTGGGTGCAGGGAACTCAGCTCAGTTCCTCATCCTACCCAGAAAACACTTTACTGACTAAGCATCTCCCAGGAACCCCCCCTTCTTCTTCCCCCTCTTCCTTCTCCACCCTCTTCCTTCCTTTCTTCCTAGTGATAGAGGTGGAATCCTATAGCCATGTGCCTGTCAGAAAAACCCTTTGCCACCAAGCTGTGTCTCCCACCCCTTATTTTTAATTTGGTTTTGAGACAGATTCTCACTATATTGCCCAAGCAGGCCAAGAACTTGGGGTCCTCTTGACTCGGCCTCTCCAAGGCAAAGTAGCTATGGTACCTATACTACAAAGCCTGGATAGACTACAGTTTTTGCCTTTAAAAAAATAGATTCCTTGAAAAAAATTAAGCAGATAGACAAAGGTATCCCATATATCCCTTTCCCTCCCCTTCACCTCCCTCAGTATCGAGAACTGCTGTCACTGCCCAGAGTGGCCTGCACTAACGGCTGGCCCAGGCCTGGCATCACCAGCCAAGCCCACTGCCTCGTTCATATCTGTCACACATGTTCCCTCCATGGTGCTCTCAACTTGATGTTCTCCCTGTCTTAAAAAGTCCTCTGTGCTCTGCACCCCCACCCCTAACACACAGAATACTGATGGCTTTAATGTCAGGTTCTGGCTTGTTTTGAAATGTCAGAGTTAGAGTCAGTTTTCTTCCTTTTGAAGGCTGCGTACTATTTCATGACGGGCACACGTCCTATTTACTTATCCAGTCATTGCTGGGGGACATTTGGGTTGCTTCTGGGCCTTGGCCATTAGGCACACTGGTTTATAAAAATTTAAATATTGGTCTATTTATGAAAGTGCCACCTAGAATCCATTCGACTACCACCCACCACGTCACCAAGGAAGGAGTGCCAGCTTCCCTCCCCTGCATGGCTTCAGGAGTCCCCACCCCTACCATCACCTGGACCAAGGTAGGTAGAACCTGTATAACTTTGGGGGGTGGGCAGAAGGAACCAGAGAGATCAACTTGGGGCATCCTGGGACAGAGAGTGAGCTCTGGTGTTGTCACCGTGGTTCTGTCCTAGGAAACCAACACCCTGACTACCAGCCATCACTACAGTGTGAACAGAAATGGTACCCTGGTCATTGTCCAGCCATCCCCAAGGATGCAGGTGCCTATGTGTGCACAGCCACCAACAGCGTGGGCTTCTCCAGCCAGGAGATGTGGCTGTCTGTCAATAGTGAGTGTAACGGGTCCTGATGGGAGAGGGATCAGTGGTCGGGGGGTGGGACTACAGTGCCTCACTCAGCCTCTGTGCGCAGCTGGCTCACAGTACCAAACCCAGAGTAGACACAAGACCCGCCTGCCCTCCAACACCCTCATCTGCCTCTCTCCTCACTCTCCTCTGCCCCCGCCCACCCCGGCCTCCTGTTTCTTTGACATTCTAAGCTTCCTCAATGCACTTCTGCCTCTTGGACCAACTGACTTCTCTCATGTGTCAGACCCCGAGTTGGATCAAACCACCTTGTTGTAAACTCTTGGAGGGACGTCCCTTAGTAGCACCCATCAGTACTGAGATTAAGCAGTCAATTGCGTACTGGTCAGATGGGACCCAGTGTTCCTTGCAAACTCAAAATGCTGCCTGGACAAGAGTAGGAGTTGTTCCCAGTCATTCCTTCAGGGCTAGACCTTCAGGGAGTGAGTCTGGAACGGTGAGCCAATGTTTTCTGTTATATACATAAGTTACAAAGCAATGGGGATTTGGGATATTAGATGCTTGCTAACATGCATGAGGCCCTGGGTTCCACCCCCAGCATGATATTTAAACAACAACAAACAAACTGCAAGGTGTGAGAGAATTCAACTTTTAGTCCCAGCACTCAGGAGGCAGAGGCAGGTGATGGTGGTGCATCTGAAACCAGGCCGATCTGTGTAGTGAGTTCAGGGACAGCCAGGGCTACACAGTGAGATCCTGTTTTTAAAAACAAAACCAGGTGTGCTAGTGCACACTTGTAATCTCAGTTTTCAGGAGCCAGAGGCAGGAGGGTCAGGAGGTCAAGGTCATCTTTGACTACCCTCGAGTTTAAGTCCAGGCTAAGCTCCATGGGACTTAAACTCCCAGATAATGAGGGGAGTTTATGGTCAGAAGTAACGATGAGGTATACACAGGAAGTCGTGGTGGTGTTGGGTTGCCCCCAGTATGTGACTTGTTTCTGACCAAATTCTGTTAGCGAGTGCATGCTGGGCAAGCTATGAGGGTGGGAGTCAGTACTGAGGTAGCCTCTTCCATAACGAGTCCTTGGCCTAACAGAAATGATGTGTGTCAATCATCCTGAATCCCCTTCTGGGGTGGATGAAGCAAGAGAGATTCATGCTGCATTCTGTGGCAACTATCACGGGAATGAAAGGCTGACCAATGGGAGATGGCAGAGCAGAGTGATGGACAATCGAGGGGGCAGACTGAGTGACCAAACCTGTGCTTTCAATTGTAATGACCCTTGACCTCACTTGCTCTCTGAACCTCTCCAAAAGTAAAGGTGACTTCACTCTCTGCTAGCCAAGGGGTTCATCTGCTAGCCACTTGCTTGCTTCTGCTCCTTCTGTGTTACTTCTCCCAACAGCCAAGCCCAGGATCAAGATGAATGACTCCCAGGTCATGGATGCCCCTCTGAGAGTGACAGTCAAGGCTGGTGAAGAGGTGACCCTGGACTGTGAGGCCCAGGGTTCCCCAACTCCACTGGTCACCTGGAGCAAGGATGCCCACCCTCTGCTGCCTGTCACCAACAGGTACCCAGTCCCAGCGTGTGGGGCTAGTAAGAGGCCAAGCTTGGGTTGGAAGGAGACTGGTGTCAAGGTGGTTGTGTCCTAAGCAGGTCATGTGATCTTAAGACTCAGGGAAGCCTCAAGGGCTCCTGCAAATGTGGCTCATGACACAGCACATGCCTTACACATTTCTACACCTGAACTGCAGATGTGAGCTTCTGTGCCCAGGTCCGTAGGTCATCTCGCTTCTTGTTTGCACAGTGACTTTTGCTTTCTGAAGCTATACCAAGATGCTGAGGATTCCTGGGCTGGGGTGAGACCCTCAGGGTCACTGGAGTAAGAAAGACCAGAGCTAGAGTGGGAAGTACGTCTTGACCAAGACACAAGTGGCCTCCACAGCCACTATGTAGAGCAGGTGTCTGGTGGTTTGTCCTGCTTCATTTCACTGGGGATCCTGCAAGGGACTGTTAGTAGCACAGAATTCTGCCTCAAGAGGGGCTGTCGGTTGCTACTTCCAGCCAGTAAATGAATCTCTAAATTCCTGGAGTCCTTGACCTGGAGCGGGGGAGAGGCACCACACACAGGCTGTGTGACATCAGCCCTGGCAAAGTCTTTGAGAAGGCGCAGACGGAGAAGGTCTCTAGCAGTTGGCTGTCACCCCCACCACCCCCACGTGTCCCTCAGAACATCTGCTTCCCGAATCCTTCCAAACTCACGGCCATATATCTCTGAGTTCACTTGGAGCTCAGAGAGCTGGCCCTGGGTGGGCTCCACGGTGTCCTTGAACATGCCATAGGATGAGATGGTGGGGTAGGAGTGAGTGGGTGGGGTAGGGAGAGCCTACACTCCCCCTTCCCCCTGCAAAAGGCTAATGTTTGTTTCTTGCCGTGGTGGTGCCGGGCGGTGGCTGTGGTGTTTGTTTATGGCTTGTTACTGAAATGGGAAGCAAATTCCAGTTGTTCACCCTCCAGCCTGATGGTTAATGGATCAACAGGGAGCCATAAATTTCCCAGGGCTTCTCTAGCAACAGCAGTCCCAGAGTGTGTTCTCTTCCTTTGCTTTTACTGGTATCCTTCTGGAAGATTCCCATTGCTTCTCTCCGGACTTGAGGGATTCTGGGAGTTTATCTCTTAGGCAGTCAGTGTGCCCAGGATGGGGATTCAGAGGAGAACTAAGGCCTGGGGAGACACTCTAGAAGCTCCAGCTTCTGTTCTGACAGGGGCACAGGTGGCCCTCAGCTACTCCCAGCCATCTCTGACATCTGTAAAGTGGATGTTCTGCAGATCTGCTCCTCCTGCTGTGATGGCTCTAATGCTTAGATGTCATAGATGGTGGACAGCCATTTGCTTTACACCTCTTTCCTGCTACTGGTGCTCACAGACACACTGAGGCAGAGCCAGTGACTTTTAAAAGTTGTGATCCTGGGGCTGGTAAGATGGCACAGCAATTTAGAGCATATACTGCTCTTGCAGAGGACCCAAGTTCAGCTCCTAGCATCCAGATTAGGTGGGTTACAAGCTTCTCTATCTCCAGCTTTTGGAGATCAATGCCCTCTTCCGGCACACACACAACAACACACACACAACACACACTTGATTTAATTTAAAAATTGTTTTAAATTACTATCCTGGCCTAAGGAGATGGGCCAGTGGGTTAAATGTCTGCATGAGAACCTAATTTGATTCTCAGTTCCTATGTAAAAGTCAGATGTGGTGTCTGGAGACTGTAACCTTATACAGGAAATGAGGCAGAGACAGAAGATCTCTGAGTTCATTAGCCATGCAAGCTGAATCAGCTAGGCCAACTCACTGAAAGGGCTTGCTCAAAAATTAAGGCCGAGAATGATAGGGGAAACATTGGTTGACCTCTGGCTTCCACATGCATGTGCACACACAACACACACAATGTTCATCTTCCCTGTCTGTTGTCTGTGGAATTGTCCAACGACTAGCTTTTGAAAGTCCCCCTCTAATAAAGGATGGCTCCCTTCTTTCACTTGCCCAGTTCAGTGCATTTTGGTTCTAGTACATTTACAATTGTGCAGCGCTCACCATAGTTGATTCTAGATTCCTGTTACTTGCTCCGCCAGCTAATGACATGCAGGTGTTTCCATCCCTGGCAGTTGTTTAGTGCCTCTGTTCTTTTCATTGTCTTTTAAACAAACAAGACGTGTGTGTTTGAGGTTTTTGGGCTTTCTTGGAGCCTGAAGCTGAGCATGTATCGATCACGACACAGAGCGTAGCTCTCCTGCCCCCACTCCACAGACATTCAGCCACAGCATAGAGACTGATGAGCCTCAAGAGACACCCAGCAACTGAAGGTGAGACAGGCATGGACCTACTGTCTGTGCTCCTCCAGCCCTCCCCCCCTCCCCTGCCTACTTCCTCTTCCTTCTTGGAAGAGCCTCAAGGCTCCATTTCTGGATCCATTCTCGAGACCAGAGAGCTCACTTCCTTCCATGAGCTGGAAGTGTCTGGTTGCCACAGGATCTAAATTGGTCTCAGCATGCAGCAGGTAGCCCCTGACCTGCCCTCTAATGTTCTTCCTTCTCTGAGCAAAGCCTGGCCCAAAGGTCTGTCTCCTAGAATGGCCTTGCCTTGCTGGGCTGTTACAGCCTCTTCCATCCAGTTTGGCCAGGAGCGATGGGCCCAGCCAGCAGGCCACCCTGGAGTGGGGTGCGGTAAATGTTGTCATGCTGGGGCCACAGAGGAAGAGAGGGAACCAGGGGCTGGGGGAGGGTGAACTAGACTGAGATTTTCATCCTCCTTCAGCTGGACACACAGGGACAGCACATACAGATATGAACACACTCAGATGCACACATAGAGATGAGACACATGCACATACAAATACACAATGCAGGTTAGGAGGCCACTGCTTTCCCAAGCACCTAGAAAAGAATATTCTGAACCGGGGGGTGTCTCTAATACCTCCCAAGTCAAAGCTTACTGGAGAAAGTGAGCTTGGAGATGGAGAAGCCAAGAGACCCAGACATCCACCTGAGTCCCCCTTCTTTCCAATGGCTTTATACGAACCACATGCTCCTATATGAATTTGATGAATCTGACTTCTGCCCTGGTTAGTGGGTTCTTTCTTGCATAGCCAAATGCTTGGTCTTTCTGCATGCTCCTGCCAGTGTGAATATATGCTATCTCAGAGGACAAGTCTGCATTCCGGCTGCCCTGACATTACTAAGAACTGTTCTTCTGTTTGAGACATACACTCCAATGGTTTCATAATATAAATGGTGCTGCCGGGTGGCTCTGCTCACACGCTCCTCTCTGCCTCCAGGGGACCAGGCTCCAGGGCAAACAGCTAAGGACAAGATTAAGATATGGTCTTTGGCTATCTGATCTCACTATCCTGGAACTATTGTTTTCTGCAGAAGTCACCAATGCAAAAGTAAAGCAGGCTGCATGGATTGGGACAGCTCATGCCGGCTCTATGCCAAATCAAACTAGACACTGAAGGGTCTGGGGGGACCCTGCCAAGTGTTACCCAACTCAAACAAGATCTATCCCTTCCTCAGGCCTCAGTCTTCCCATCTGAGATGTTAACGGGTCCAGCTTGTGATGGTGGCCAGAGAGCATCTCTCTCCTCAGCTGGGATGCTGGGCTGGGGCGTGTTGCTAGGCAACAATGTTTAATGTTTGTTTAGGGATTCTGCTGTGGAGTGGGGGCAGCTGGAAGTGCTCCTGGCTTCTGCTCCTGCTCCCAAGGCATCAAGCCAGGGACCCACACAGGGCCAGATTCCCAATTCCAAAAGAGAAGTGGTAGAGAGGGGACATGGCTGCTCCAGCCTTTCTGTTGTCAGTCTTTCTTCATTCTTTGCCCAGTCCCTAGCACTCTGAAGGATAGCCAGCCCACCCACCCATTTCCTTATGGGGTTGACTGATTAGAGCCAGTGACTGAGGACAGACTACCTAAGGGGCTGGGTGTGGAGCTCTCTGCCTTGGTGGAGTCTCAGCATTATTGGTGGCCAGTGGCTCTCAACCTACCCGACCAGCGGCTCTCTTTGTTATTCAAACATCAGACCCCAAACTTTTGGTCACTACAGTGAAGGGGACTCACAGTGGCACAGGTGCCACTGTTTCTGGTCAGCTGAGTGGCATCAACAACAGTACTTGTCTCTCTGACCTCTGCTTTGCTAAATATGGTGATGGTACCCATGTGTGCTCTGTCCTGAGGCATTGCTGGGGAATGGCAAATGAGAAGTCACCCAGCAACCCAGCAGGTATTCAACTGTGTAAATATATACAGGAAGCACACAGGCTGGCAGCCATTGCTTACACTGGTACATTTTCATTACCCAGTAGCCATGGTGTAGCCCCCTTCTACCTTCTCTTTCCGCTCCCCCAAGACTATCATCCCCTCTCCTCAGTTTCTCCAGCTCTGCTCTTCCATCTGTGACTTCCTGATGAGGGATTGTGCCACTCGGTTGAACGGTTCCCTATCCTGGGCTTAGAGATGTCCTGGCCCAACAGACACTGCTGCAAACACAGCACACAGTAGGCATAGGCTGAGAAGTGTGGACAGTGGACAGGACAGCTTCTCCAACCTCCAGCCCTACTGTGTGCTCCTTTGGTAGGATTGAAAGTGTTGCAGAATGACCTTTTATAGCCAGAGGCAGCACGAGGACCCCTGTAGCAATGGGGAGGACCAGGGCATACAAGTGCCAAGATTCTCAGCATCCCAAGAAGAGGAACACAGACACCCCAGTCATTAGAAGCCTGGGGGCACTCTCATTGAATGAATAAATCACAAACAAGAGGGCCTAGGTTCTGAACCATTAGCCTGCATGGGAGTGTCTGGGGAAGCTTCAGGTCAGAGCCAGTCCTGCCTTGAGGAGGTCCATAGAGCACTGCTGAATTGAGACTGTGGGAGAGAAGACTGTGTA
The DNA here is from genome assembly GCA_021653895.1 of Mastomys natalensis. Lineage (NCBI taxonomy): Eukaryota > Metazoa > Chordata > Mammalia > Rodentia > Muridae > Mastomys > Mastomys natalensis. The sequence continues at coordinate 2,541,669 of JAJTUV010000085.1, forward strand.
AGTGAAGGTGGAGAAAGAGTGTGTACATGGACAGGGGGAAGCTGTAATTTGCTGCCAAATATTCATGGTACCTACTATGTGCTAAGAACTTCGATAAAGTAGAAATCTGAGCATACCTGATTCCTCAAAGATAATGTCAGGGAGCACTTCCCACCAGTGTACTTCCCACCAGGTGCACTTCCCACCAGGTGCACTTCCCACCAGGTGCACTTCCCACCAGGTGCACTTCCCACCAGGTGCACTTCCCACCAGGTGCACTTCCCACCAGGTGCACTTCCCACCAGGGTTCGTGACTTCCCACCAGGTGCACTTCCCACCAGGTGCACTTCCCACCAGGTGCACTTCCCACCAGGATTACACACTTCCCACCAGGTGCACTTCCCACCAGGTACACTTCCCACCAGGTGTACTTTGTACCATCTGGGCAGATCAGGAGGTTTGTTGGCCACTCTCTGCCTGTGAGGATCTGCCAGGGTCAGTGGGCCCCCTGCAGGTCCTCCATCCAGCCTTCTGACATCTGTGTATGCCTGGCCCTGGACTGCAAGGCCCCAGCCAATGGACATCATAAACAGGAAACTCCCCTAGAATCCAAGTGCTCCCTCGGGTGCCGTGAAGAGTCATCTGGCTGGAGAGTCAAGGAGCCCCCATCCCAGCAGCTTGTGACTTGAGGAGTCTGGAGTTCTGTTCTGTGTACCTCCTTCCAACCCTGGCCAGCACTTCCCTACTGAGCCTCTAGGAAGGTTGCAGGGAGGGCTCTGGGGGCTGGGGGCAGCAGGTGGAAGCTGCCTGGAACCCCCTGTCCAGCACCTCCCAAGCATGTCTAGCCAGCCCTGGACCCAGGATAGTGACTGTACTTTGTCTCTGAGCATTGTTGGGAGCTCAAGCTGGGTGGCCATAAAGACATTGTTCTGTGCAGGGTCTGGTGACAAAGGGTGTCCCATTGGAGCCCCTGGAAGACAGAGAGGTTTCCAGTGTCACAAGTTAGTAGAGTCATGGGCTTGCCAGTCTGGAGGCATGAAGGTAGCCTTCTTGGAGGAAGTGGTACCTGCCTAAAGGATGAAGAAAAAGGGCTGCAAGAGTCAATCGAGCCTGAGCTCTGAGGGGTTGGTCAGGGCCTGGGATGAGAGTGATGAGGGAGAAGAGGAAAGGAAGTTTTACACAGTTCCCTCCAGGCCCTGTCCCTGAGCTTACTGTGGCCGCCTTGACACTCAGAGCAAATCCCCACACCTCTGGGCAGACCCAGTCCTCTCGGCCCCTACAAGTGTCAGCTTGCTCATCTGAACCATGGGTCCACACTTCTTCTTTTCTTCCTTATGATACAGTGAACACCCACCTCACCTTCCAACTTCTGTAAAAAAATGACTGTGTTTGATGTTAGGAAAGACATGTACCAAGGGCCTGGAGTGTAGTTCAGTTTAGAGGGCATGCCATTGGCTTGCACATCACCCAAAGCTGTGTTCAATGCCTACTGGATACTCAGACCAGCTAGATTCTGGGTAGGGAGGTTATCACCTCACTTACAGATGAGTGGATAGAGGCAAGGCCAGCGATGACAGCCTGGGTGTGGTTGGAAACCATGCACCCTGGCAGCTGCATGGGGAGAGGTGGGGGCTGCAGGGTTGGCTCCCATGGATCCTGCCAGGGACCCTGTGATGCAATTTTGCAGAGGTGGATGTTTGGTCTCAGCAGGAAGGGGTGGGGGACCAGGCTGAAGCCCATCTGAAGATCCGAGGCCACCTCTAGGTTGGCAATTGATCCTGAGGTCCTCCGGTCCTGATCTGAGCACTTGTTCTTGGGCTAGTCAGGACCACAGACTGCAAGCCTCTGTTCCTTGGAGCCAGCACAGATGGAGTTGACATCATGTCTGCAGGGCTCCTTGGGGTCCATCCCAGCTGCTGTAGTCTGGCTAGTGTCCTGTAGCCTTGTGGGGAGGGTCAAAGGACTGGTAAGGTGGGCCAGATCTGGGGGAAGGTCTGCAAAGTTTCTTCTCATGGGTCCCTGAGATGCCTCTGGACAGTGACTCTCTAAGAGGCCTGGTTCTGGGTGTAGGAGAGCCTGAGAATTTATACACTGAGGGCTTGGGGCTGGTGGACTTTTCTCTGAAAGCAGAGGGAGTCCAGCTTCCTGAAAAACAGATGCTGAGGACAAGGGGCATTGCCACCAATCAGTAATGCATGGAGGTGGGGGTGCCAGAACCTCAGGGGTGCAGCCCCATTTTATAGATGATGAAATGGAAACCCAGTTCTTCCCCTGGGTCACACAGCTAAGAAGGCTAGAAATGTAGATTGGGACCCAACCATCTCTCTACATTGAGAAGGTCTGGACTTGGCTTTCGGAGATTGAGTAGGGGCTAGAGTTGAGGCCAGAAGGTTGTGACTTCAGTCTGGGAAGGCTGCCTGGAGGAGACAGCTGCTAGATCCTTGGAGGTGGGTCTTCAAGCCTTCCATGGTTAGGATGGAATGAGATCTCACTGGTGTCCCTCCTCACCACAGGCATGAGCTTCTCCCGTCAGGCTCCCTGCACCTGGCGCAGACCCAGGTGGGTGACAACGGTCTTTATGAATGTACAGCCAGCAACCCCGCGGGGGCCACATCTCGCCACTACATCCTCAGAGTTCAAGGTAGGTCACAGATGACTCTTACTCCATCCCTGCTCTCCATGTCTTGCCTTTCCCTCTATGCTCTCTCAGGCTCAACAGTGCCAGACGGGTCAGGCCTCTCCCTGACTGTGAGCCTGGGAGGGCTGTTAAAAGAGGACCCCCTGGGAGGCAGAGGCAGGCAGATTTCTGAGTTTGAGGCCAGCCTGGTCTACAGAGTGAGTTCCAGGATGGCCAGGGCTACACAGAGAAACCCTGTCTCGAAAAACCAAAACCAAAAAAAAAAAAAAAAGAAAAAGAGGACCACCAAGAACAAGGCTCAGTGGGGACCAAGCCTAGGGATACATACGAGGCAGTGGTTCCAAAGGCCTCTGTCTGATTGAAGTCACGCCTCTGTAGCAGGCCCACTGATACTAGGAAAGGCCTCTGGTTTTCCAGCCACCACTGTAGCCTTCCATCCCTTTGCAGCCAAAGTCTAAATGTACACTCACTGTGGTCCTGGTCCTCAGCACACTTACGGGTCCCTGGAGTGGTTCTATTAGAAAGGAGCCAGCCACACAGCAGAGCCCTGGGAAGACCATAAGACAGGACCAAGCATGGCCGAGCCCACGTGCTACTCTCATAGGGGCCAAGAGGGAAGGGTGGAGAGACAGTGAACGCTCCACATCGTTGATAATGACTTGAAATCCGTGCTCAGAGTATGTGGGTAATGGGGAACAGCTGCGAATGTGCATCTGTGTCCCTCAGACCCCAGCTGGGCGGCTAGACACATCATCTGCCCTTGAGATCAAGCGTCTCCAAACTCCGCAGATGCTTGCCAGCTCTATCCAAGCTAGCTTCCCATTTTGCAGACAGATAGACTGAGGCCTAGGGTGGAGGTGGAGAGAAAAGATCCCCTCTCCCAGCAAGTGAGAGGAGCGTGGAGGTGGAGGTGGGAAGCAGAGCTGGAAATGGCATAGCACATTAAACCTCAGTCAGCATCGCTCCCAACGTGCTTGCTGTGTGATCTCTCTGAACCTTGTAAAGCGGGGCCATGATTATGCCCAAGCGTAACCATTAGAAGGGATATGTATAGTCAGGTGCTAAGAGCAGTGCAGCCCAGGTATGACAAAAACAGTGGGCATGACACAGTGGCTGTGCCATGGACATCTCCACACTCCTGGGGCCCTCCCAAGCACTGCCAGGCAGTTGGTTACACTAGGTTCCAAAGCCTGGGCTCATCTTTGACTGTGTCTTAGAAATTGGGACAATATCAGGGTTCCTATTCACCTTCCCTGACAGCCCAGGAGAGCAGCTTGGCCTGGGCCCTGTGTATGCTACTAGCCTGCACAAGCCGGGCCTTCTAGAAGCTGCCTGGACCCAAGGCTACGGCCCTTCAACTCCTTTCATTTGGGGGAGGAGAGAAATCTCTACATGCCTCAGTTTCCCCATCTTCAAACTGGGTGTGGCACTCTCCACCCTGCAGGTGGACTCACAGGGTAGAGAAATGGTTGAGAAATACAAACACAGCTCATAGTTATGGCTGGGGTCTTCTAGGAGCGGGTGTCACCTCACCTCTCATTTGAGAGCAACAAGGGGGAAACGTAGGCTCCGCTGATGTGTAGTGCCACGGTGTGTTGAAAGAACAGACCTGGGATTGTGTAGCTGCTCAGATTGTACTGCTCCAAGCTGGCTGGGCCATTCTGTGTTAGTCCTGCCTTCAGTGCCTCAGTTTCCCCATATGCCCACTACCCTGGTGTAGACCAGATGGCACAGGGCACATTGGTGAGGGCAGGGGATAAGTGCATTGAGAGCGCTCAGCTGTCCAGGTGGAAGATGGATCCTGCTCTTTCTGGGTGTGGGGAAGGCCACATGGATCCTGAGAGCTCTACTTTACAGTGAGGAGCAGCTGCCTTAGACTTCCCACCCCATGATGATTTTACTGCTTGCTCATATCAGGGTTGTAGCATGGGCTGGGACTCTGAGACCCTTAACTAGATAGCCCACCTTGATGCCCGTCCCTGGTTCCCTGCCAGTCCCCCCTCAGGTGCAGCCTGGCCCTCGGGTTCTGAAGGTACTGGCTGGAGAAGCCCTTGATCTGAACTGTGTGGCAGAGGGCAACCCCCAACCTCAGCTGAACTGGTTCAAGGATGGGATCGCCCTGATGAGTGAGGGACCCCAGGGCTCTGTCCACTTTGCTGCTGTCAAGACCTCTGATGCTGGGCTGTACCACTGCGAGGCCTCCAGTAGCGCTGGCACAGACACTTGGCAGCTGGAGCTCCACGTGCTGGGTGAGTCCCTCAGCCTCCCTCCATCCGTCCTCCATGGCCCACACCTCTCTGGGCTCTGCTTGTCCTGTCTAAAGCAGTAAGCCCTCAGAGCTACCTTGCAGGCTCCATGATTTGCACAGGTGACCTGTGGCCTATGACCCTAGGGGCCCTGTGCAAAGTCCTTATAGGGGACTTTTACCACATGGGTAACTCAGGCCATTTTTTAAAAAACAACTGAAAGGTGATCTAGTAATAGGCAAAGTCACTAAGAAATTATGTATGACCCACAGAACATTCTGGAATATTCTAGCATTTTCGCTTTTGGGGACTGGAAGCAAGACACAGTTGGAAGGACATTGACAGGACCCTATTATATCTCTTGTGTTTGAGGCACAGGGTCCAGCCTCAAATGCTGGCCTCCCTGGGAGGCTGGGGGCTGGGGCTCTGAGAGGAGGCCCCCTCCTCCCAGTCCATACTGGGAGAGAATGCTGTACCTGAGGGTTATAAACATGGCCTTGCTATCTTCCGCAGAGCCACCACACTGGGGGATTGATGAGACCGAGGGCCTGCTGGAGCGAGTGGCTGGAGAGAATGCCAGTCTGCCGTGCCCTGCCCAAGGTGAGGTCAAGCCCCCACCCCCATCCCCACCCCAAGGTGGGACTAGGGAAGCAGGGCCAGCCTGGGTTCCAGGAACTCGGTCACCATATAGTGACCTCTTTGGGTTATGGAGTCACCCAGACAGCTCTATAATATAGATATTCCCATTAGTTTCTCTGTGTTGGGGTTATCCTATCCCAGAGAAGTTAAGCAAATTGCATAAGGTCACACCCTCCAAAGCCCTCACTGCAACAGTGTCCCACCATCCTGGGCTTGTCTCTGTCATGGTTGATCAGTGTTCCCACAGGCTGAGTATCCAATGAGCAACAGGTGAGTAGAGAAGCCATCAGGAGCCTGCAAACACCCTTGACCTCAGCAGCTCACGTTCCAGCAACTGGGCACCTGGGAGAGCCCTTAACAGCAGTAAGGTGGCAGGCAGGAGAAGGGGGCTGGGAGCCTTGATCACAGTGCCACCTAGTGTTGGACTCTAGAAACAGCAAGCAGGAACACAACCCTGGGCAAGCCACCCAACCTAATCTGCCTTCAAGTTGTTCCACAGAGTGGTCCTCTCATATCCCTCCCCCTCTCATCCTTGGACCACGAGGGCCAGACTTCAGCATCACCAGCCTCACCCAAGGTCCCTCTGTAACGCAGCCTCTCTGGACTGCTCCACCCCCAGGTTGTATTTGGCGCTTTGCCCAGGGGTGGCCCTGCGCGTTAAAGGGCATCACCTGGCACAAGGAATACTCAGGGACACCATCACTTCTCCTTCAGGGCTGGCAGGTGGCCAGGAGTGTGGCTGCCCCAAATCTTGTCACACTGTGAAGGGAGGGACAGGATAGGAAGAGTCAACATCTCCCACTCCATGTGCCCAGCTCCGTTGGCACCACATAGCATGCTGAGCACAGCAAGTGTGTTCATTCACACAGGACCTAGTATGTGTGGGCTGTGCTGCTGGCTTGGGCATGGCACGGAACAGTGAAGGCCCTGATTCTCATGGGAGAAGATGCTGAGCAATAAAAGCTGGCAGGAGTATACTGTCAGTCATTTGAGAGTCAGAGTTGGCACAGAACAGAGAGCTCAGGGCTGGCAGGAGATACCTGGAAGGATACCTCTGACCTCCTTGACAATCAGAAAGCATGTTTTGCTCACATACCTATGGACACTCAACCCTGTGTGGAGACAGGGGACACTTGCTGAAGAGCTGAGACAGCTGCTCCTCCTCTTCTTCCTCCTCCCCCTCTTCCTCTTTACTCTCCCCCCACTCCTCCTCCTGACCTGGGGGTGACAGAGGGCCTGAGATCACCCATCATAGAGGTCAGCAATATGTGCACAGGGAGTCTCAGGAGGGGACAGTGCAGGCATGGAGGGGGTGTGTCTGATATTTTGCCTGATGATTCTGTATACCCTGCCAGGGACTCCAAAGCCAAGAATCACATGGCGGAGGGGCCCATCCTCAGAGCCCCTGAATGGCCGGCCAGATGTGGCGGTGCTGGACGAAGGGTCGCTCTTCCTGTCCTCAGTCTCTCTCGCAGACAGTGGAGAGTATGAGTGCCAGGCCACCAATGAGGTGGGCTCTGCGTCCAGGAGAGCCAAGCTGGTGGTTTATGGTAAGCTGAGGCCTTGGAGTTGGGGGCCAGGGATAGGCCTGTATCCCACATGGAGACCCAACATGATGCCAGGGTTCCAGTGCCCAAAATCTTCCTACAAAGTAAACTATGGACACATGATTGCTTCCCTCCAATAGGCCAGGAAGGATTGGGGCTTGAAGGTATTGCATGGGGCACCCCATTTCACCAGGTACATCTATAGGGAGAGTAGAGGCTTCCGGGCTATCAGCAGGTCAAGATCTGCAAGAAAAAGTTCAGCTACTAAAGTACTTGCTGAGTAACCACGAGGATCTGAGTCTGATCCCGGCATCCATGTGAAATACATGTATGGGGAAACTGTGTACCTGTACTGGGGAAAGCTAGGGCATGCTGGGAGCTCACTTGCCAGGCAGGCTAGCCTATGATATATGCTCCTAATTCCTTTCTAAGCAGAGAAGGTGGCTGGCACCTGGGGAGTTACATCCTACATTGTTCTCTGACCTTCACGCACACAAGCTAGTCAAAATAGTCCTGCATGAGAGCTGGGCAGAGGTCTAGCCCACCTCTAATCCATGGGCTGAACCTCATGTGCAGGAGCTCCTACCCCTGAACCCAGGTGCCAGCACAGAGTTAGTGGCCTCCAGCTGACTGGTACTTCACAAGGACAAGGCAGGCTGGGAGTGTTCCCCACTGTTGGGGTGAGCTGGACCTCTCAGCCTGAGCAGTTCTCACAGTCACTTTGTATCCCCTATTTGCTGGGGAATGACTTCCCTTGGGGGTTGGCTATAGACACACGGGGGCTGACCTTTGGCAGTTCCCACTCGGGGACCTCCCTGGAGTGACACCTGGTTTCGAGTAGAACTGGCTATGTCCTGCCTCATAGACAGTGTCAGAGTATGGCATCTGTTCACAGTGGGGGAGGGGCTGTGCTGGTCCCAGGGGGAAGCTGCTGTGTTCACTTGAGATCCATAGTGCCTTCTCAGTTAGATCTGGGACCAGGATAGATGAAGGCAAGAGGGTCTCCCAGGGTCTCAGTGGTGGGCTGATGGCAGCCCTGAGGACCTCAGGAAGGGGCTGGATGTGGGTGGCCTGCCTTAGATGTCAAGCTCAACCAAAATGAGAGCCACTCTTCTGCTTCTTCTTGCTCCTCAAGTGCCCCCCAGCATTCGGGAAGAGGGACGCATAACCAACGTGTCGAGCCTAGCCGGGCAGCCCCTGACTCTGGAGTGTGACACAAACGGCTTTCCAGCCCCCGAGGTGGTGTGGCTCAAGGATGGGCACCTGGTGGGTGTCTCCAGTGGAGGTTGGAATGGGAGTGGGGTTGGGTTGGGGAAGGATGGGACTTTTGGATAAAGATATGTTTCTCTGTGTGCTGGGGGCCATGGGACTGTGACAGATGTCTTTAGGAATGCCCGGGTTCAGAGGCAGTGGGGCACTATGGTCCTGAAAGGACTTCCTGAAGATCTCTTGGGGAACTCTGGTCACCAGCCAGCTCCATGGGTCTCTGTTCCCTCGGTGCTCATTCTTACCCCCTCTGGTCTCTTGTGCTCAGATCCCAGAGGCAAGTGACCATCGCCTCCTGAATGGGGCCCGGTCTCTCCACTTCCCAAGCATCCAGGAGAGCCATTCTGGCCTCTATTCCTGCCAGGCTGAGAATCAGGCGGGGCGCGCCCAGAGAGACTTCAGTCTCGCCGTGTTCAGTGAGTGAGAACTGTGTCCCCAACTCCCAAGCGTGTGTCAACAGAGACTAAGGGACACATGGGGGCCATCACAGACCTCGACCCTCAGGAGCCTACAGAGCAGACCACACAGGGGACAGTCCGATGGTTAACTAAGCAATGACATCCAGGTAGTCTTAGTTGCTGTGTTAACTGACAAAAGCAGCTTAATGAGGGGAGGGTTAACCTGGGCTCACAGTTCAAAGGTACAGACCGTTATATTGATAGCAAATCATAGCCGTGTGAGCTTGAGGTGGCTAGTACATCACATCCACACACAGGAAGCAGAGAGAGATGGACGATTGCTGTTTTTTTATGCAGTCCAGGGCCTTAGCCTAGGGATGGCGCCACACATATTTAGGGTGTGTCTTCCTACGTTGGTTAACCCAATCTAGAAAACTCCTCACAGACACAGTGGGAGATTTATTTCCATGGTGATTCTAACTCCCACCCTGTTGACAAGATTAGCCATCACATGTGGTGCTACCCAGGAGCAGTACAGGCTGCTGACAAGTCTGGGGAAAAGGTTCACCCAGCAATGTCTGGGGAGCTCCCCAAGTGGAGGGTGTACAGGCCAGGGGACCATCCTGTGGCCAGCAGGGTGTATGGAGTCTGAGGCATCCCCCCTTTACCTCCCTTCCCACCCGCAGTCCCTCCCTCCTTGCTGGGAGCTGGGGCTGCCCAGGAGGTGCTGGGCCTGGCTGGTGCTGATGTGGAGTTGGAGTGTCAGACCTCAGGGGTTCCCACGCCCCAGGTGGAGTGGACCAAGGATGGGCAGTGAGTGACTCTCTCAGTGGAGGTGGGGCTGGGCACAGGGTCAGGGAAGCCTGAGAACGCCCAGCGGGTATGACGTGTGCTACCCAGCATTCCGTGGAGGGCAGCATGGGTGTCTCTCCCTGTGGGAGATTTCCAGGAAACCCCACCGGCACCCTGGGCTGATCGATGGTTTTTCTCTAGGCCCATCCTTCCAGGGGATCCTCACATCCTGTTGCAGGAGGATGGCCAGATTCTCAGAATTATCAATAGTCACTTGGGTGACGAAGGACAGTATCAGTGTGTGGCCTTCAGCCCAGCCGGCCAGCAGACCAAGGACTTTCAGCTCAGCATTCACTGTGAGTCCAGTCCCTTCCAGCCCTAGCTGTTCCAGAAACTTCCTTCTCTGCCTCCTGCTGCTACCTAGGAGGGAGAGTAAAGCCAGGAACCGGGCCTGAGGGGCAATACCAGGAGCCAAGGGCATGTGGCCCCTTGTCTCCCCCAAACTACCAACTTTACACACTCACTACTTCTGATGTGTGTTGAACTCACACTTACCTGGGAACACCACATAAGGCAAGTTAGTATTTCAAGTGTCAGTGGGAAACCAGCGAACTCTGCATCAGTGGAAGGAACAGGAAAAATTAATACACCCAAGGCCAGGGCGGGGCACCGCGGTGGAATCCCTTCACCTGGGTGTAGGAAGCCCCAAGTACTATAGAGCAGGACCAACAAACACATTCAAAGAGATGAAGACATGCCTCCTAAGGCTAAGCAATGGACACTTGGCCTACATCTGGGCTCTGTGCTAACAAGGGGGGCTGAGAGTTAGGGAAAGACTCAGTTGGTATAGTACTTGGTATAGTACAAGCCTGTGAACTTGAGTCTGAATCCCCAGAACCCATGTGGCTGCATGCCTGCACTGTGTGGCCCTCTGGGATGGTCACCTCGCTTAGAGAGTCACCAGCACTGGGGAGGCTGAGACAAGTGGATTCTTGGATCTCTCTGGCCGGCTAGTCTAGCTGAGCTGGTGGGTTCCAGAGCCAATGTCACAAAAAGTAAGGGGCAGAGTCTAATAGAGGAAGACACCAGATGTTGGCCTTTGACCTCTGTGTGTGTGTGTGTGTCTGTGTGTGTGTGCGTGCGCACACACACACGCACATGCACCCACATGTACATGCTCACACCCATTTCAACACACACACACACCCCACAGACTACATCTCCAGATCCCCATACCCAAATAAACAAAGTACATTTTAAAATGAGTGTTGAGTACAAAGGGGCAGACAGGTTGGTGGCCTCAGGGAGAGCCTTTCTTCATCGCCATCAGGGACGGGAGAATTAGGATGGCATGGTTCTAGGAGGCAGAGTGATGTACTGTACCCACATACCTTAGCCATCATCCTGGGTACCAGCTGTGAGTGCCCCGCCCTAGGGAAGCCCTGATCAAGTTCTTCCACAGATGGGGACCCCCAGGCCCAGAGAGGGGAAAGGACTTACCCCAGGTCATACAGTGAGTTAGAGGCCCTGTGGGCTCCAGAGCTCAAGCGTGTGGCCCTCTCCGCATCTGCACCATCCCGGGTTTGCTCCCCACATTAGCATGTCCCTTACGCCTCATGCCTGCCAGTCTCCGTTGTAGAAGCCTGATATGTGTGCATGCTGCTCAGGGGACATCAGCCACTGACTCAATTTGTCTGTGACCACCTTCATGTCTCTCTCTGCCCCCAGCACCTCCCACCATCTGGGGCTCTAATGAGACAGGTGAGGTGACTGTCCTACAGGGCCACACCACACAGCTCCTATGTGAGGCCCGAGGAATGCCAGCCCCTGACATCACCTGGTACAAGGATGGGACCCTGCTGGCCCCCAGCTCAGAAGTGGTTTACAGCAAGGGTGGCCGGCAGCTACAGCTGAGGAAAGTCCAGCACTCCGATGCTGGCCTCTACACCTGCCAGGCCAGCAACCCTGCAGGGAGCACCAAGAAATCCACCAGTCTGGAGGTTTATGGTGAGTGGCCAGGGGGTTGCAGCAGTGGGCAGCTGGAATGGACAATGTGAGGTGACCTCTAACTGTCTCTGAAGGTCAGTGATGGGTGGCCACTTGGGGTGACCAAATCTAATGGAGTGACATAAGAACAGGGTTCGTTTCGGCTCTCCACCTTCCATGTGCAGAGGAGGAAACAGGCTGGAGGCAGGGCCTTGGTGGGAGTCCATGCAGAGTCTAGCTCCTCCTGGAGGACTGTGAGATTCCCCACAAAACTTCCCAAGGTGGCAATGATCCCTGATTTAACTGTGTAGCTTAGGGCTTAGAGCAAGCCCCATAGCCTGTGACTGATTCTAATGAAAACATTTGGCCTCTTATGTCCCCATGGGATGGAGAAGCTTGCCCGTCTCATACCTCAGGGATGCACGGACTGTGTTCCTCCTTCAAGGGAGAGACATCTGTGAATTGTCAACCCTGAAGGGTGGACTCAGAGAAAACGGGAAGCACTCTTAAGAAAGGATGATGGTAGGCCTGGGCCAGGCAGAGCAGGGTGCTCTGGGGAGTTGGGGGACAGCCTGAGAGTCAATACGAGTCATTTGACCTGTGGTGAGGAGTCAGCAAAGGAATTGGGTGCTGGAGTCTGGAAGTGGTGAGCTGTGGAAAGGGTGAGTCCCACACAGAACCTGCCACCAGGGACTCCCATGAGGCTCTGTCGCCCTCAGAGTGGAATGAAAGGTCCATGTCCGTACCACCTTCTCCAAGAGCCTCAGGGCCCTAATAAGGTTTGAAGCATCTTGAGTCCAAGTTCATGACTGAACAGGTTCCTCTAGTGGTGATTCTATCAGCTTTACAACTCAGGGCCTGAGGGACATCATACACACACACACACACACAACACACACACACAACACACACACACACACACACAGGCTGCAGTGAGCTCTGAGCACACTTCAAATATCAGGAGTCCCCAAGATCATACTGTCTTGGCTCAGATCTACTGCCTCACTTTAAGGGTAAGGAGACTTCCAGGGGTGGCAGCCTAGTCTAGAGTCCTGGAGATTCATTAGTTTGTTCAATAGACAGGCTGGAATCCTCCTGGTGATAAGCTTTCTGGATGATAAGCAGAAGAGATACAAACAAGGGCTGGGGAGATGAGGCTCTTCCTGTGAGAGTCTGAGAAGCCTTGCTGGAAGAGAGAGACCGTGTCTAAGCAAGGTCTAGCTAATAGAATGAGGGTAGGGAGTAGAGCGTCAACTCTTGGTCCCTGAGACAGCCCTGCCTCTTCCTTAGTTCCACCTACCATTGAGGGAGCTGATGGAGGGCCATACCTGGTGCAGGCTGTGGCTGGAAGACCCGTGGCACTGGAGTGTGTGGCCAGTGGCCATCCACCCCCTACCCTCTCCTGGCAGCATGAAGGGCTGCCAGTGGTGGACAGCAATGGGACATGGCTGGAAGCGGGAGGTGCCCTGCAGCTGGAGAACCCAGGAGAGGCATCCGGTGGCCTCTACAGCTGTGTGGCCAGCAGCCCTGCTGGAGAGGCCGTACTGCAGTACTCGGTGGAGATGCAGGGTGAGCCAGCTGTGGGTGGGTCTTCTCCCATGCCCACTCCATGCTGAGCCCCAGAGGAGGTGGAGGGTGGCAGGGAAGCCGTGCGTTCCCTTTTCCTGTGTCACACAGATGAATAGTGAGACCTGGGTTGGGAACACGTGGTGGAAGAGGCAAGGTTGAGTTCTGGGGTTCTGATCCTCATTCCACCCGTGGCCCTGGACCAACTCATCCAGGAAGGATGGTGCTGTGCTTTCCGTCCAGCATTTCCCAGACCCAAAGCTGGGAGTGGGTATGAGTCTTGCTTAGCTGACACTTAGACCATACGTGACCCCTGTGACATAAGACAGAGAGAAGATTACAGGGCAGATAGGACTCCAGACTCTGAGTCTTTCTGAGGAAAGACATGAAATAAATGGTCTCTGGGGAGGGAGACCATAGAGGCCCCTCTTATGTCCTTTAGTGGCCCTGGAAGGCCTCCTGGGGTGCATTTGAGGGGAAACTAGAAGGCTGTGGTGAGACTGGGGCTCTGGCATCACTCAGGGCTCGGATGAGCTCCAGCCAGCAGCATGTCCTGCCCACAGTGCCCCCACAGCTGCTGGTGGCTGAAGGCATGGGCCAGGTGACTGCCACCGTGGGACAGTCTCTGGATCTTCCCTGCCAGGCATCAGGCTCCCCGGTGCCCACCATCCAGTAAGTACAGAACTGGCCAGGGAGGGGACAGGCCAAATGTGGGTTGGGGTGAAGGAAGGGTGAGCCATTCCTGCTCCTAGGAGTGTGAGCATGGTTGTTAACTCATGGAAGAGAGGCTTCAAGGTGACCCCCCCCTCCATCCACCTCAGATGGTTACAGAATGGTCGTCCAGCTGAGGAGCTGGCTGGGGTGCAGCTAGCCTCACAGGGGACCATACTGCACATCAGCCACGTGGAGCTGAACCACTCGGGCCTCTTTGCCTGCCAGGCCACCAATGAGGCAGGAACAGCTGGGGCCGAGGTGGAGGTCTCTGTGCATGGTAAGCAGGTGTCTGTGGCTCTTTGGCAGTGGGATGGTCTGAAATGATGGGGCTAGTGGAGCTGGAGGCCATGGCAGACCTGGGAATGACATGGGACACGCCTCCTCTGCATAGACATCTAGCCTGGACTTCCAAAGACATGTGGGTGGGAGAGGCGTGTCACCACTGCTCAGCGTACCTCCCATTCATCCTGGCCAGATGCCTGGGGACTTCTCCACCTCCTGTTTCCACTCAGTCTCATCTAACATCATTCAAATCCTTAGTTAATAAGCATCCACTGCCCAACCTCTGGGTTTGCCTAGCTCCTCCTTGATTCTTAGGTCTGCCCTGTCTTCCAGGAAGGCTTCTTGATTCCACCATGTTGTCATCCTCACTGTTCCATCTCTCAGTTCCTATCACCCCACTTCTCTGGAGTGGCTTGTGTAACTGTCCTTTTCTCCATGCCAGCTTTGTGACCCCCAAAGGGCAGCATGGTGGTCTTCTTTATTTTATCTGGGTCCTGCAATAGTTCTGGTCATAGAATATACACTTAACACTCTTATGGACACATATGGACAGGTTAATGGGTGGATAGTTGATTGGGTGTATGGATTGGCAGTTAGGTGGGTACCAAGATAGATGGATGGATGGATAAATGGATGGATGGATGGATGGATGGATGGGTGGATGGATGGATGGAGAGTTTATGCATGGACTAGATGGATGAGTGAGTGAGTAGGCAGATGGATGAGTGGACAGATAGATGAATAGATGAGTACATGGATGGGTGTATAACTGGATGAATAGATCAATGGATGTGTGGATAGACAGATAGATATAGAGATAGATGAAGGTAAATAGGTAAGTGGATGGATGTGTAAGTGGATGAATGGATGAGTGGATGAATGGATGGATGGATGGATGGATGATATTCAGGTGAATACATGAATGGGTGGATAGATAAATGGATGCACAGATGGATGTATGAATGGATGAAGATGTTGGTAATGAATAGATGGGTAGATGGATGGATAAGTAGATGGAGATAGATGAGTAGCTGGGTAGATAAGTGGATAGATGGATGGATGAATGTGTGGGTGGATTGTAATGGATCATTGGATCTGTGAATGTGTGGATTGGGAGAACTTTCAAAGGGAAAGAACTGCTCTGTTGCCTCTCAGTCTGGAGCTCCTTCCATTTTCTAGGTGTTTGAGGAACAAGGCTTCTAGAACCGTTCTTTGGCCAGGCCTCAAAGCCCCTCCCTCCTTACAGCCCCTCCCTCACTCCAGCCCCTCCCTCACTTCAGCCCCTCCCTCACTTCCATCCCCTCCCTCACTTCCAGCCACTCCCTCCCTTCCAGTCCCTCCCTCACTTCCAGTCCCTCCCTCACTCCAGCCCCTCCCTCACTCCCAGCCCCTCCCTCACTTCAGCCCCTCCCTCACTCCCAGCCCCTCCCTCACTCCCAGCCCCTCCCTCACTTCAGCCCTCCCTCACTCCCAGCCCCTCACTCACTCCCAGCCCCTCCCTCATTCCAGCCCCTCCGTCACTTCCAGCCCCTCCCTCACTTCCAGCCACTCCCTCACTTCAGCCCTCCCTCACTTCCAGCCCCTCCCTCACTTCCAGCCACTCCCTCCCTTCCAGTCCCTCCCTCACTTCCAGTCCCTCCCTCACTTCCAGTCCCTCCCTCGCTTCAGCCCCTCCCTCGCTTCCAGCCCCTCCCTCACTTCCAGCCCCCCCTCACTTCCAGCCACTCCCTCACTTCCAGCCACTCCCTCACTTCTAGCCACTCCTCACTTCCAGCCACTCCCTCACTTCAGCCACTCCCTCACTTCCAGCCATTTAGGGAATTACTGGATACCTAGCACAGCCCCCAGAGCCTGACTCGGGCTCTCTCCATCTGTCTTGCACAGAGCTTCCATCAGTGCACATCGTCGGTGGGGAGAACCTCACAGCCCCTTTCCTGCAGCCTGTAACCCTCCAGTGTGTAGGTACTGGAGTGCCTACCCGAGCCTTCGCTGGTGGAAAAATGGCGTGGCCGTGGCAACCACAGGGGGCAACCTTCAGGTACAGTTAGGGATGCAGGACTGGCTGTAGAGGTCCTGGAGACCCTGAGCAGAGTCTTTACAAAGGTGGGACAACAGAGCTCTCTCAGCGTGTGCACTTTGAATAGGTACTTGGCTGCTATGCCTGGGGAATGGAGGGATCCCTTAGCCTGGTCCAGGCCACGGAAGCTCAGCCACCAGAGGGAAAAGTCAGAGATGATTTCATGGAGAGAATAGCTCATTTGCATGCTTGCACCTGCCTGTGGGGGCCATTCCCACATTCTGTCCTCTCTCCAACTGTGGCCTGGTCCTGGACTTTGTGGCTTCCCCTTATCCCCAGACCCTTCTCTCCCAGATCGAGAAGGCTGACCTGAGAGATGAAGGTGTCTACACGTGTTCGGCCACCAACCTGGCAGGGGAAAGCAAGAAGGATGTAACACTAAAGGTTCTGGGTGAGGACCACAGCTCAATGGGGTCCAAAGCCTGGGGTGACTGGTGACACCTCAAGGGTCCTTGGGACCGAGGAGTGGAAGTTTTAGATTGAAACTATGCACTTAACCTTATAAATGGTGAACAATGCTGACATGAAGCATTAGACAAGCATCCCAGATCCCAGTAAAAGATCTGGGAGAGAGGAGTCTGGGGATGAGAGGAAGTCACAAAGTCCAGACCTTTGCAAAGGTTTTCAGCAGTCACCATGTTAATGGCTTCCTTGCTGGCTGGATTCATGTTTTGGGGCTCACATGTGTCCCTGACAGTGTGGACAAACTCAGCCTGGTTACTCCAGGGCTACTGGGGATTCCCGCTCCTACTGTGCCAGTTTTGATCTTCCCTGAGACTTGGGGTTGGAGGCTGGGAATCCTGTGTAACCTCAGGGAAGATCTCGTAGGCTCTGCTCTGATTTGGGGCTTTTCTAAGGGCAAACTCCCTGCTCCAAGTATGCGAGCCTTGTCACCAGAACCCTTTAGGAGAAGCCAAAAAGACAGAAGGGTGTCTGGGATTTTAGTCGCCCAGAGCCCACATCCACCAAGAGGGGTCTCTCTTTGTAACTCCCTAGTTCCCCCCAACATTGAGCCAGGCCCAGTCAACAAGGCAGTTCTGGAGAATGCCTCGGTAACCTTGGAGTGTCTGGCTTCAGGTGTGCCTCCTCCAGGTAAGCCTTATCCCCTTGTCCGGAAGTCCCCTCTAGCCAGTCCCAATTCCCTGTGGAAAGAGGTTGCAAGCACCCAGAATTCTGTATGCAGGTCAGGAAAAGCCTGCATAGTTTAGAGGTTCTAGCATCCCTGGGGCTGGTCCAGGCTGTGGTTGGGGTCTACAATCCCCACCATCTTGGCTTCTCCAGACCAGTTGAAGGAAAAGCCCAGAACACTTGGGTGAATCATATAAGTGCCCACATCCAGCTTGGGTGGGACTTACTCATGATCCAGGGGGAAGGCCCATTTTCTGTCCCCTCATGAGTAAAGACAGCAACTTGCCTTAGTGGGTGAGCCCAGAAAGCATTCACCTCCTGTTGAGCCCTGGGGAGGGATGATGGGCCCTGACTGGAGGTAGGAAGCCTAAGGCACAGTGTTCTCTCCTTGCCGCTGAGGCTGTTTCCAGGGTGTCTTCCTCTACACACTCCTGGGCTAGGTTGGCTGTGGGGAAAGAGGTTTGGCTGGCTTTGACTAGCTGCCCTGGCTGACTAGCCCCATCCTGGAGCTTCCTCTTAGCCCCGGTCTGTCTTATCTCCTGTGGTGCTGCTGTTCTGTCCTCTCTCCCTCTCCTAAGAATGCTGGTTGTCTCTATCATCGGAAGAAGCCCATGCTCGCTCTGCAAGCTTCTCAGAATGCCCCTACAGCCAACAGTCAGTAGCTGATAGGGTATTTGCACATGTCTTTTCTCTCCCAGACATCTCCTGGTTCAAGGGTGGCCAGCCCATCTCTATCCAGAAGCGGGTGATCGTGTCAGCTGATGGAAGAATTCTTCATATTGAGCGAGCCCAGCTTTCTGATGCAGGGAGCTACCGCTGTGTGGCGACCAATGTGGCGGGCAGTACAGGGCTGAAGTATGGCCTACGGGTCAATGGTGAGTGGCCTTTCCAAATGCTTGTTTTCTTCCCGTTTGTCTAGCCTTCTGTCTCTTGTCCACTTGTTTTTTCAGTTATCTACCTATTTGTTCATCTGTCCGTTCTCCATCTACACATCTGTCCATCTGCCCTTCTACTATTCATATACCTATCTTTACATTCATCCATCACCCACCCATGCATCCATCCATTCCCCTATATCTATCTACCATCTACTTTTCCATGTATTGTCTATTTACTATCTACCTATCCCCACCCACCCATCAATCTGCCCACAATTCATCCATCCACCCACTGAACCACCATTCACCCAACTATTCATCCACTCATCCATCCATTCATCCATCTACCCACCCATTCACCACTAGCCTTTCACTCATTCCTATAAAACAATTATTGCCTATCACTTGATCCAACCATCCATGTATTCTAAACTTCTGTCCACCCATTTACCCAGCCATCCAGCCTTCCGTCTATGTACACAAATATCTGCCCATCCATCATTGATCCACATTCATCCATCCAGTCCTGTGCCCATCCATCTCGTCTTTGATCTATTCCCCCATCTAAGTTACAGAGACATAGGAAGCAGGAGAAACTAACAGAGACTGGGTGTTGGGCGACTTTCTCTGACGCCATGTGAACAAATGTTAATACATCCCATCTAGGGCCCCAATGGCAAACCAAAGGCATGATTCCATCCAATTCCAGCTTGGGGTACAAATGCTTTATTGGGCTCCCTTACAGGAGTATGGGTGATGGTTTTCTTATAGGAGTATGGCTGAACCCCAAACAAGAACATTGCCAAAAAGCCCCATCTCAGTATCTCAAAGGCTGCATGGATAGAGTCTGCTTCTATCAATCTCCCACCTCCTATAGCCCTCTAGCATCCTCCAGCACTCCCTGATATCATGTGCAGCTGGAGAAGAGGGAGCAGCCCTCCCCACCTTCTCCTTCAGTGACGGAACCCCAGCAGGCTCAATCTTGTGAAGATCTCAAACAGGAAGTCATAGCTACTCTGGCAAGGATGGTAATACTCATGGCATGCACGGAGGCCGACAGACATGGCCTGGAGCGTATGAACTAGGGAGCCCTGGATGACGTTGGTAGCCATATGGAGCTGTCAGCTTGGGTCTCATGGGCTGTGAGAGAGGATAGGTTGGTTCTCCTCCTGGCTGTGGTTTTCCCAGGATGGCAGTGTTGCATCTGAGACCTGAGTCGGACAACTCTCAGCTCTTGGTTCCCATAGTGTCCCCATAATAAATCCCCAAGACCTGAGCTCAATGTGGTTTCTGCTGCGTTCTGAGCGATTCGCCTCGGCCAGGTGACCCCTCTCTCAGCCTCGGTGTCTCATTAGTAGAAGCCTCTGGTGTATTGACACAGTGCTACAGCATGGCTGCCTGGGTTGCTATGCCACACCCACGCTTTTGTTCTTGACTTGTGCCCCTGAGGGTACACTAGACCGTTCACATGCAGTGGGCTCAACTCTGTTCCCCTGTTTCCCTGCCACCTCTCTTTGCAGTGCCACCCCGAATCACCCTGCCACCCAGCCTGCCAGGCCCAGTACTGCTTGGTACACCCTTCCGTCTGATCTGTAATGCCACCGGCATCCCCAGTCCCACCCTGATATGGCTGAAAGATGGAAACCCTGTGTCCCTGAAGGAACACCTGGCCTCAAGGTCAGTAGCATTGAGTGGTCTCTGAGTGACCTCCTGGTGTCTCCCGTAGGGACTGGTAGCAGAGGTTAGGCTCTGGGAGTCTAGGGTAAGGGAGAGGCAGAGTGTGCCTACCTACAGAGATACGGTACATGCCACCAATGTCAGCCAAATATGTAGCCTAGAGTGTTTTGTCACCACACTGAAATGAGGGGAAAGAGCTATCTATGATAGTGCATGCCCAAACCCCCAGTACTCAAAAACTGAGGCAGGAGGATTGCCATGATTTCAAGTTCAGGCTGATCAATGTAGTGAATTCTAGGCCAGTGTGGTCTACATAGCGAGACCTGTCTCAGCCTTTCGGCAAAAAGAAGTAATGAAAAGGGCTGTCGATGTAGCAGTTGATAGAGCCCTTGCCCAGCATAATGAAGCCCTGGCTTCCATCCCCAGCTTCCATCCCCAGCACTGCATAAATTAGGCATGCCAGCACAGTACTCAGGAGCTAGAGCAGGAAGCTCAAGGTTATTCTCAGCTACATGGCAAGTTCGAGATCAGCCTTGACCACATGTGACTTCTCTCAAAAAATAAAAAGCAAACCAATTTTTGTTTTGTTTCTGAGACACGATCTCCTATGTAACCCCGGCTGTCCTGGAACTCACTATGTAGTAGGTAGACCAGGCTGGCTTGAGCTCATAGAGATCTGCTGGTCTCTGCTTCCCAAGTGCTGGCATTAAAGGTGTGCCATTCCATGTATAGCAAAAGCAAAGCAATTTTAATGTTATCAAGTCCAATATCAAAAATAAAATGTTCCTTTTGTCATTGACCAATATTAAAAAGTCACTTACAAGACATTCTGTGAGCTTCTTTTCACACCTACTCTGGTTAAGTGTTTTATATACATTCAATTTAATAACCTCTGGAGATCTCCTGGCTTTGCATGGCTAATGGTCACTATAGTGGGCAGAATGGCTCCAGGTAACTCTTCTAGAAACAAATAAAACTGCCACCAGCCAGCAGGGATCCTGAGGTCAGGGGTATACCTTGTGACTCTCCTGCCTTGGGGGACCCCAGGGGTCTGGAGCAGGATCTAGGTAGGTGTGGTAGAGGGCTGGCTTGTGAAGGCAGGTTCCATCCCTGTAGTAAGAGCTGTGTTTAATGTGGACTTGCCTCTGGGGGTCCAGATCTTCCCCGGAGGACAGGTTCTCACTGTGGCCGGTGCCGTGCCTCTGATGCGGGCAGCTACTCCTGTGTAGCAGTGAGCGCGTGGGCGAAGATCGCCAGGATGTTGTCCTGCAAGTTCACAGTGAGTCTCCAGCCTGGGATGGAGGTGGGAGGAGGTAAGGGACAGGCATTGCTATAGGCCAGCCATTCCAAGAAGCTGAACTGGGGCAGCCATGTGCCTAGGGTCAGCTAAGGTGCAGATGGAAGGGACAGGAGTTACCACCTGACCTTGTGGTTGCCAGTAGACACCGGAGACCTGTCCTGGGGCATGAGAATCCCTGTGGATGGTCAGGTGGCAGGCAGGTGGCCACGCATGGCCAGGATCTCTGTGGTTAGAGAAGAAGCATGAAGCCACAGGGGTGGGGCAGTATGCACAGTCAGGAGGGAAGCTCATGTTTTCTGGCTTCCAAATGGACAGGGTGGAGATCAGCAGGTTACCTTGTTGTCACCAAGCCTGCAAAGCAGGACTGAGGTGGCCAGGCTAGGCCCATGTAACTCTCTTCCCTTGGTGTTTGCTCCTGGCTGTAGGAATTGGCTGGGCCAGCTCAGCTGTGACCTCTCTTGGTGTCCTATTACTTCCTTTGGGGTTCCTTCCCTGTCTGTACCCACAGTGCCCCCCAGCATCCTCGGAGAGGAGCTGAACATGTCCGTTGTGGTAAACGAGTCAGTGGCACTGGAGTGCCAGAGTCATGCCATGCCACCACCCGTGCTGAGATGGCAGAAGGACGGGAGACCCCTGGAGCCTCACCCTGGCATCCGCCTCTCTGCAGACAAGGCCTTGCTGGAGGTGTGCCGCTGTGTAGCTTGGCTGCCCGAAGGAGCTGAATGAGCAGGGCAGGGCAGGGCTTATGGGTGTCCCAGGTCCCTGTGAGCATTGTTCAGCTTAGTGTGACCAATGGTCACCCACCGGGAGACAGTCCTCAGAGTCTCCCTCAGGACCCAGGCATATGCTGGCTGTCCTTCCCTCCCCTGCCCCTCTCCATCTTGTGAGATGACCATTCCTGTCTCCGAGCGCCACCTGTTCATTCCCTCTCCTTTCCCTTCACCCTCCAAAGCTGCAGTGCAGCCTCATTACCCCCAGGTCAGGGTATGACCCCTAGATGGCAGATCCTTTACCCATCATCCTTCACTGTCCAGCTTCTCTGGCTGGTTCTGAGGGCTGTGGGAACGGATGAAGGGCTGCTGTGGGACTGGATCACCGTGTGCCCAGCCTCTTAGCAAATCGGAACTCTGCACGTCGTGATGTGGAGGAGCCAGCAAGGACCATGGAGAGGCCCTGACTTCTAGAAACCTCTTGGTGCCCTGAGCAGGGAGATGCTTCACATTCTAGGCGGGGAGATCAGGGCTCATTGTTGTCACCTGGCATGATGAGGGTGACAAGTCTGTCTAGGGGTGACATTGCCTTTGCTTGAATCACTAACCAGCTGTCTTTGCTCCTGGCCAGGTGGACCGAGTGGCAGTATGGGATGCAGGCCACTACACTTGTGAAGCTGTTAACCAGGCAGGCCGCTCTGAGAAGCACTTCAACTTACATGTCTGGGGTGAGGGTCTCCAGGTCCCCGGGAGAAGGATACCTATCTGAGTCCCAGGATACAACCCTCCCTACCCCACACCCTACCCACACCCCTACCCACACCCTACCCCACACCCTACCCCACACCCCTACCCCACACCCCTACCCCACACCCTACCCCACACCCCTACCCATACCCTACCCAACTACATCCTCCCAAGCCCACCCCCAATCCCCTACCCAATCCCTACTACATGCTACCCCCACCCAGCACCCCCCAACCCTCCCTCACCAGCCCCCAGCATTCCCTCAAAGGAGCCCTACACTATCACTGTGACTGAAGGACAGACTGCCAGACTGTCATGCAACTGCCAGGGCATTCCCTTCCCCAAGATCTCATGGAGGAAAGATGGTAAGATGGCTACCCCACCCAGCACCCCTCACCTAACACCCTCACCCAGCACCCCCACCCAGTACCTGAGTGCCTCAATGAATGGGTGGATTTTCAGCCCTTGAATCCCAACCAGCCAGCTACAGAGCGCTGCTCTCCCAGTCTCTCTGCTTTGCCTCCACCTGCAGGCCCCTTCCAGCCTGTGACAGTAGGCTGATCTTCAGTCCCCAGATCCCTATAATTTCTGCCAGGATGCCATTTCCCAAGCTCTGGCTGGGCAGATGACAAACAGAAAGTTAGAACATGAGTCTGGGCCTTAGGGAGTAGGTTACAAAGGGAAAAAAGGCACATGTGCCAGGATTTGGAATTTAAGTTCTGTGGCTGGGATGTTTGACCCAAGGTGAGGGATAATGGTGAGCAAGGAGAAACATTCAGGCAGAGGTCATGGTGGGTGCAAAGGCCCTGGGCAGGAACAAGGGCAAGCACATTTTGGGGGACAGCAGAGGGGTCAGTAGGACTGTAGCAGAGTCAGCAGAAAGGACACAGTGAAGAAATGGTCCCCAGATCAATGGAGACTGAGCCCAGGGCCATTGTGAAGGGTTTGGTCTTACCTCCGGTGGGATGGGGCACATCTCCAAAGTTGTGAGTATGGCAGCTCAGAGGGTTGCCAGGACTCTGAGAAGGCTTCCTGGAGGAGGTGTCATATATGGGAGCACCTGCGGGAGGAGCTAGTGGTCGGGAGGACCACTGTTCCTTGTGAAAGGAGAAATCCCAGGACCAGGACCCTTTTCTCACTGCCCCAGGTCAGCCTCTGCCTGGGGAGAGGGACAGCCTGGAACAGGTGTTGGCAGTCGGGAGGCTGCTGTACCTGGGACAGGCCCAGTCGGCGCAGGAGGGGACATATACCTGTGAGTGCAGCAACGCAGCTGGGAGCAGCAGCCAGGAGCAGCAGCTGGAGGTTCTGGGTGAGCCCTGCCAGGGCTGGGGTCGGTGGGTGAGTGGGTGAAGCCTAGACCCGTGGGTGGGGAACAGCCTGCCCTTCCAGCCTAGACTCTGAACTCCCCAGTTGTGCATGTGGGAGGGGACGCAGGCCCTGTGTGGCCTCGTAGGAGAGAGCATGTCCTGAAATGTTTGGAAGTGAAAGTGCACGACGCTCCTATAGAGCCCACGCATGGCATGAATCCTGCTAGAGAAAGTTTGAATCCCCCGAGTCTGCATAAATGGCAGTCTACTTGGGTCCTCGCATTGGAAGGCAGAGACAGGGGCCCAGAGAAAGCTGGCCTGTGAGACCAGCTAAATCGGTGAGCTCTGGGTTTGATTGAGAGGCCCTGCTTCAGTGAATAAGGCTGAGGAACAATTGAGGGTGATTCTATATGCAGACCTCAGGCTTCCACGTGCTTGTATATCTGCACA
The DNA here is from genome assembly GCA_021653895.1 of Mastomys natalensis. Taxonomy (NCBI): domain Eukaryota; kingdom Metazoa; phylum Chordata; class Mammalia; order Rodentia; family Muridae; genus Mastomys; species Mastomys natalensis. Next base: position 2,565,996 of record JAJTUV010000085.1, read on the forward strand.
CACATGTGAATACACATAAGCAAACAGGCTACATGCAACACACACACACACAGGGGAAAAAAGAAAAGAAATATTCTGGCCTTGTAAAAACCATGCTCTCAGAATGAGGCCTCTGCTGAGTTGATAGAGCAATTGCCTGGCATATAATCCCAACCCTTGGTAACAGAGTCAAGAGATCAGGAGTTCAAGGTCATCCTAGGTCACACAGTAAATTCAAGGCTAGCCTGAGCTACATGACACAAGAGATGTGCTAGAAAACGAGTCCCACAAAAGTACTGGGCACTATAGTCCCTACTGGAGAGGCTAAACAGAAGGAATTCACGTTCAAAGCAAGCCTGGGCAACCTGGAGAAACTCCAGCTCGTGAGACTGAAACTGCACAGACAAGAATGACTGGGCCTATTCCTCAAGGAGTGGCCCACTCAGATCCCCAGTGTATCTGAGAGGTTGCCCAGGGATGCAGCCGTCACTCTGACACAGTGATGGAAAGGCTCAGACAGGTGAAGCGACAGGCAAGGTCACACAGCTGTAGCACAAGGAAGAACCTGTGTCTAAGTGGCCAGGTCCACCAAGGCCTCAGCACCCGCCGTGCCTGACACCAGGTGGCCCTAACTATGTTCACTGATGGATTTTCCCTTCACCTCAGTTCCTCCTCAGGTCACTGGCCTTTGGGAGCCCCTCACGACAGTCTCCGTGATCCAGGATGGAAACATCACCCTGGACTGTAATGCCACAGGGAAGCCCCTGCCGGTGGTGACCTGGGAGAGGGATGGTCAGCCAATCCAGATGGAACCCGGCTTGCGGCTTCAGAATCAGAACCACAGCCTACATGTGGAGGGGCCCAGGCCTCCCACGCTGGCAGCTACAGCTGTGTGGCTGAGAATATAGCTGGACTGCTGAGAGGAGGTTTGCACTGTCCGTGCTGGGTGAGGACCAGTGGCCTGTGGGGAGGACAGAGAGACTAAGGCCAGGCCAGTCCCAGACACAGCCTGGTGCAGGCAGCTCTGGCCAACAGGGCCCTCAGTATGTCTGTTCTCAAAACACCCAGCTCCTACCTCCCCTCTCATGTTGGCTTTCCCCCACCCTATTTCTGTCAATCCATGGTCTGTGTGGCTGGTGGGATGTTCTTGGGGGATACTGGGTAGGAAAGCCAGGGAGACCATACACATTGTAGAATTTTCTAGATGCCTGCCTGGGGGAGGTGGCCTTGGGGCTGAAAGACTACCTAAGAGTTGGATGGCTTCTGGGGTGTGCTGGAGCCCATTATCTCCCCTACTGTGTACCTGGGTCTATTTCAGGGGGAGGCGGGATATAGTTCTGGAGAAGGCTGGGGAGAGGGTGGGAGCACGGTGGGTTAAGAAGGCTCCTCCCTTCAGGCCCCACTTGCCTGGGGTTTTAAGCTTTCTGTGCCTTGCCATCCCACTGGTAGAACGTAGGAGATCATTGCAACAGACGGCACTGTTACTTTATCCAGGGGTGGATGTGGGCTTGCGTTTGTCGGCATGCCGCCCTGCTTGGCTCCTGCCTATAATGAATACTATTGGCTCTGGCTCTTGAATGCTAATGTAACTGAATGCTAATCCATAATGACAGAGCTTGAGGAGTGGCGAGCTGCTGTCTACATTCTGAATATGGGTCTTCCTGGGTCTAGCACCTCCTCACCTTACTGGAGACTCGGACTCATTGACCAATGTCACTGCTACCTTACATGGCTCCTTGACACTGCTCTGTGAAGCTGCAGGGGTCCCGCCTCCGACAGTCCAGTGGTTTCGGGAAGGACAGCCAATCAGCCCTGGAGAAGGCACCTACCTCTTGGCAGGTAAGGCACTAAGCCAGGTATGTTTCAGGATCAGCCTGTTAGCTGCCTATGACCTCTGACCCTGAGCTGTCAGGACTCAGTGACTCATTAGTTGTGGGATTACGAAACACATTTCCCACTTTGTGGAAGTTGCCTGATCCATTTTATAGACAGGAACATAGATGGGAATAGGCTCTGCAGAAAGGAGATTGAAAATCAATTAGTAATGTCTGCCACGAGTATAGGAATAACAATGATGTGTGTGTGTGTGTGTTATTTGCCCCAGGTGGTCTTACAAGATCTGTGGTTTCTCTGTAAGGAACTAGCTCTACTTCAAAGGTCCATGGAAGAGAAGGCTTTTCTTTTCTGGGTTTCTTGAGACAAAATGAGCATCTGAAATATGCCAGGCCTATGTAGCTCTCTGTCGTCTCTCAGCCCTAGCCCAGAGCCACACAGAACCAGCATGTGAGTTCCTTCTTGCCAGAGGACACTGCGCGCTATCATTTTTGTTCACTGTCTCTCCGGTTCCCTACTTGAAGACTGGAACTCTGGGAGGCAGATACTTGTGTGTTAATGTTTGACATCACGAGTGGAGAGAGGCTGCCGAGCCTACACCTTCCCTTCCCTCCCCAGGTGGCTGGATGCTGAAGATGACCCAGGCACAGGAGCAGGACAGAGGCCTCTATTCATGCCTGGCCAGCAATGAGGCTGGGGAGGCAAGGAGGAACTTCAGTGTAGAGGTCCTGGGTAGGATGCATCTCTATGTTCTCAGGAGCACCGGGAGCCTTCCCCTCCCACCGGGGAGCTTCTAGGGCAGGCAGAGATTGGGAAGGGCTCTGATTCCCTTGCTTCATCTTTGTTCTGGGGCCTGGGGAGATGACTCAGTCAATAAAGTGCTTGTTGTGCAGTGTGAGGACCTGTGTTTGATCCCAGATCCCAAGTACAAGGCAAACAATCTGGGTATGGTGTCGCTCAGCGAATCCCAACCCTTAGGGACTGCAAGTAGGAAGAGCCCTGAATTCCCTAGCCAGCCAGCCTAGACTGCTCAGCAAATTCTGGGCCAGAGACCTTGGGGATTCTTTAATTTTGTTTTTATTTTTAAGCGGATGGCCCTGGGGAATGAAAGTTAAGGCTTACCTTTGGCCTCTCCACACATATGCATACCCAATTACATGTGAATGCACCACACATTCACACAATAAATACACATACACCATATGCATCATATATACAACATATACCATAAACACATACACCATACATGGCATACACACATATACACACCATATACACATATACCATACATGCATGCATATACATATGCCATAAACCACACATACATATACACAACACATACCATATGCACACACAACACACACATATCTTATACACATATACTCACCATCCACCATATATACACATGTACTATACATACATGCATATACATATACCACAAACTAACTCATACATATACACATACCACACACACACACATATATATATATACACCTCAAACCATTTGGGCACACATGCACACATACCAAACACACATATATACCACAAACCATTCACATACACACACACTACATACACATACACACTCACATACCACACACACACCACACACACACACATAATACACACCCTATATTCTGAAACTGCCTTCAAAATTTCCAGAAACAGTAAGACTCAACCCAAAGTGAGGGAAGCAGATAGTCAACACCACACCCACTTGTCTGTTCAGTCTCCCAGCAGCAACAGTACACTACACTGGCTGCTGGGTAGGAGTAAGGGGATTGGAGAAACTGAGGCACAGGAAACTTAGCTTCCCACTCTGCAGATGAGTAGCCTGGGTGGGCCACCAGGTTGGCAACTGTTTGTCTCCCTTGTCCTAGTTCCTCCCAGCATTGAAAATGGAGACTTGGAGGAAGTGATCAAGGTGACCGAGGGACAGACTGCCCAGCTGGTGTGCAACGCCACAGGTGAGGGCTACGAAGCACAGTGAGCCTGCCTTAGCCAGTCCCCAACCCTGGGGCTACCCACCAAGGATTTACATTTTCACTCTCTGTGTCAGGTCTTGTTTGTATGCAGGTATTGTTTGCTCTGCTCTTTGCTGACTACAGTCACCTGCCAGAACCTTCCAGGTTCCCATTGCACTAGGACTTCCTTGCCCCACCACACTGACCACACACAGGACCATAATAATCTGTAATGTTCTGAGATCCTTGAGTCCATGGCTCCCCACTGCCTGGAAGACTATGCTCCCTCTGATGCTTTAGGGTTGAAGGGTGGATGGAAATTTGTGTAGATAAAGAAAAAGACAGTGAATGACTGGGTGGGAGAATAGATAGATTCTAGTCTATCTATTAGGTGTTTGACTAAAGATGATAAATGATAGATGGATGAGTGAATGAATGGATGGTAAGTGAATGGATGGATGAGTGGGTAAATGAATGGATGGGTAGATGGATGGGTATATGAGTGGATGGATAGGTGGATAAATGAATGGGTGGGTGGATGGGTGGGTAGGTGGATGGGTAGATGGATGGATAGACAGATGGGTGGTGGATGGGTGGATGATGAATGGATAGGTGGGTGGGTGGTGGATGGGTGGATGGATAGGTGGATAGGTGGATGGATGGATGATAGATATGCATTAATAAGTGTGTCTTAACTGGGTAGAAAGATAGATGGACAGATGGATAGAAAGATCCATTCATGAGCATGCAGTAAGGTAGGAAGACAGATAGATAGGTCAAAGGGTAAATAGATGAAAGGAAGGATAGATGGACAAATGGATCTTACCTGTCTGTGCCGAGGCATCTCTGCCCAGTCCCCAGTAAGGCAGTTGACTTCCCAAAGAAAGGCCTAGGATTTTCCTGCTATACATCCTTAAATGAGGATGCAAACTCCATATCTGAGCTGAACGGAGTCTCCTCTGATCCCTGAGCCCACCTGGTCAGAGCCTGCTGAAGAATCTTACTATCTCCTCTTTATATAGGCCACCCACCGCCCAAGGTCACATGGTTCAAAGATGGCCAGTCCCTGGCTGTTGGAGACCCTTACAAGATGTCCCCAGATGGGGTCTTCCTGTGGATCCCCCAGACCAATCTGTCCAGTGCTGGCCACTACTCTTGCATCGCTAGCAATGCCATCGGGGAGAAGACCAAACATACAGAGCTCAGCGTCCTGGGTGAGTGCTGGGCTTCCCCCGGTCACCAGATGCTGCAGGAGGGAACTCCAAGTTTCCACAATCAACCACAATCGTTCCTTTTGCCATTCCAAGAGTGACAGCAAAAATAAGCAGAGTGACAGCCAGATCTCCATAGCAACCCCTGCTAGAGACCGGGCTTTCTGCACACAAGCCTTTCTTGGTGACAGTTCATGCCCAAACTGTAACATTGCCCCATGGGAGCAGGAAAAGAAAGTTTAGGATCCAAGAAGCAGTTAGACCAAAAGTCCCCCCCCTCCTCCTCAAAACCAAGAAGGTTTTGGCTGAATAAGTAGCAAGGCCACATGTTGAGTCAATGTTGAGGACACTGGTCACTCATCTTGTCCTGTAGTGTGGCTGTGTGGCGGAGGAGGGCTTGGCCACCCTGAGCTTTCATTTCTCACTCTCCTCACTCAATCCAGTACCAAAGAGAAGCTTAGGGTCCTAGCTGTCCTGGTCATCAGGGTCCCTGGGCTGGACCCTGTTAGCCAAGGCCTTCCTGCCTCCCCCTCACAGTGCTTCCCACCATTCTGGGACTGCCTGAGAAGAATGCCAATGAGGAGGTGACTGTGACCATCAACAATCCTATTTCCTTGATCTGTGAGGCACTGGCTTTTCCATCCCCCAGTATCACCTGGATGAAGGATGGGTTGCCCTTTGAGGCCTCGAAGAACATCCAGCTCCTCCCAGGTGATGCCCCTGGGGTGGGCTTTGAAAAGATAGGGGAATCGTCCCTGAGCTAGGTCAATCTGAGCTCATGTTTGGGTGAAGCCCTGTTTGGGGTAACTCTGGCCATGGATCCCCAAGCAGGTACCCATGGCCTACAGATCCTGAACGCCCAGAAGGAAGATGCCGGCCAGTACACGTGTATAGTCACCAACGAGCTCGGGGAGGCCACGAAGAACTACCATGTGGAAGTGCTCAGTGAGTCCCCCGCCACCCAGGGACATTGGCTAGACAGACAGAAGAGTGCTGCCACACTTGAGACCCCAGGACTCCTTCCTGTGCTTGTCTTCCCTGAGAGTCACAGGCAGCTGTGGGGAGGGAATCTCTGCCATTTCCCATCCTTGCCTTGGTGGGAAAGGAAGGGATAATGTTAAGACTTTGGTCATGTTGTCATCCCTCCCTGAGTCCTGGCTTCCTACTGGTGTGGAGGTACAACCTAGGGTCCCTCAGTTTGACACCTAGGCCCCTAAAAGGCCCTCCAGAGGCCACCACAGAAACCCCCTGCTTCATAACCCCTGTCTTAGCCCTCTCCGACCCTAAGTAGGTACAGTCGAGTTCCTTTTAGAATCCTATTTATCAGTCCCTTCCTTAGGGAGCTATGCCCAGGGCCAGTGGATCAGGGTCTCAGGACTCTCCCAGGCCCACTCCTCATACAACCTGTGGCTTTTCAGTTCCCCCCTCCATCTCCAAAGACGACCCTTTGGGGGAGGTCAGCGTGAAGGAAGTGAAGACCAAAGTCAACAGCTCTCTGACCCTGGAATGTGAATGCTGGGCCGTGCCCCCACCCTCCATCAGCTGGTACAAGGACGGAAGGGTGCGTGCCGGACCCCAGACAACCTTAGACGCTCACATTTGAGTCTCATTAGCTCTGCCTGGATCTTTCCAGAAAGAAGCCCTGAAAGTACCTAGCCCCAGAGCAGGCCCTGCTCACCCTTCAGTTTTTAATTATAACAAAACACTTTCCACCCGTTGAGTTCTTCTGCCCACTCCTTTGCTTCCTGTCTGCTTTTGAGGACATACAGGTTTGGTATTGCAGAGTCATGGACAATCTTGTCACTTTACATTATGGTCTGATTTTTATTTATTGAAATATAGAGTAGGGTGTCCAGTGACACATGCTTGCAATCCCTGCACTTAGATAGCTGAGACAGGAGAGTCAAGAGTTCAAGGCCATCCTTAGCTACATAGTGAGTTTGAGATCAGCCTAGGCTATATGAGACCCTGTCTCGAAACAAACAAACAAACAGTTTTGATTTTTCATCTTGGTCCCTCTCTATTGTACCCCAGCCTGTGACCCCCAGCCAGCGGCTCAGTGTCCTGGGGGAGGGGCGGCTGCTCCAGATCCAACCCACACAGGTGTCTGACTCTGGCCGATACCTGTGTGTGGCCACCAATATGGCCGGTGAGGACGACCAGGACTTCAATGTTCTCATCCAAGGTGCGTGTGGTACCTACTGTAGGGTGGGCTGGGTGTCTCAACATCTCAGATGCAGCATGGCTCTGTGTTTTCTGTGGCTAAGGAGTGAGATTCAGAAGATGGTGGCTCCAGTCTTGAATCAGAATTAAGGACCAGGAGGCAGGCAGAGAAGACAGGGAGAAAGAAAAGCTAGAAAGGGGACAAAGGGACTTTGGAGAGGCAGGAAGGGAGGCTAGGAGGCTGGAAGAGAAGCTAGGAGCCTGGGAGGCTAGGAAGCTGGGAGGCTGCAAGGGAGGCTAGGAGGCTGGCAGGCTGGAAGGGAGGCTAGGAGACTGGGAGGCTGGAAGGCAGGGAGGCTGGAAGTCAAGTCAAATGAAGGAAGAACAGGTTTTGCCACACAGAGCTTGGTAGTGGCCTGAGAAGAACGCACCCTTTCTCCTTTGCCACATCTGGCCCTCAGCCACCTCACCCTGGCCCTGTCATCACTACTGTCTTAGGGCTTCATGGCTGGGAAAAGACACCATGACCATGGCAACTCTTTTAAAGGACAACATTTAATTGGGGCTGGCTTGCAGTTTCAGAGGTTCAGTCCAATATCATCATGGTGAGATATGGCAGCGTGCAGGCAGACATGGTGCTGGAGAGGGCCTTGGTTTCGTCCTTTAAAAATGCAGGTGTTCTAAGCCAGGCATGGTGGCACACGCCTTTAATCCCAGCAGGCAAAGACAGGTGGACCTCTAAGAGTTTGAGGCCAGCTGGGACTACACAGTGAGATCCTGTCTCAAAGAAAGAAAAAGAGAAAGGTACAGGTGGTCTGAGTAAAGTAGGTGGCCTTGGGACCCCTTAGGATCCTAACTACAAAGAGTTTTGTGCCTCTGAATACCAACTAGCAAACGCAGGCTAGCACTTGGCAGCTGCCCAACTCCCTTCAAAAAGATTTCCATGTTACAAAGTCATTTTTATCTGATTTCATTTTGCTCTTCTGAGCAAAAGTCTTTGAGCCAAAGTCTTCCCGTAACCCTGGCTGGCCTGGCATTGTGGTCCTCTTGCCTCAGCCTCTAAGTGCTAGGGTAACAGGTGTGCCTACCAGGCTTCTCTGAGGCCAGTTAGATGTGAGGTCCACAGAACAAGGAGCTTTCCCTAAAGTTCATGTGGCAGTGTCACAGGCAGCCTCTGGGGAAGCCGGCTACAGGGAGTGGCTTGTGTGGCAGTGCTGGTTGGCAGTAGCGTGAGAAGCCTTAACTCCTATACTGTATTCCTGATGTCTTGGTCTCCCTCCGTGCAGTGCCCCCTATGTTCCAGAAGATGGGTGATGTTGATGCAGGCTTTGAGCCCCTGCCCCATGAGGAGGAGGCCCAGGGCAGGGTGACAGAGTTCCGAGAGATTGTGGAGAACAACCCAGCTTACCTGTACTGTGATACCAATGCCATTCCACCACCAGAGCTCACGTGGTACAGAGAGGGTCAGCCCCTGTCAGATGCCGATGGGGTCTCAGTGCTGCAAGGTAGGCCGGCTGCTGCCTGCAAGGTGACCACCCCAGAGCATCCCTGAAACTTGCAAGCAGAGGATAACAGTTGCATGAGACTGTTTTTTGTGCCTAGCTTTTTAAAATAAGCTTCCCAGCCCAGGCCAGAGCCCATGTCTGGACTTTAGGATCCCTATTGACCTGGAATGCTCAGGAAAATGGTGTGATTCTCTAGGGCAGTGGTTCTCAACCTGTGGCTCATAGCCCCTGAGGGGTCACATATCAGATACCCTGCGTCTAAGATATTTACATTATGATTCACAACAGTAGCAAAATTACAGTTATGAAGTAGCCACGAAAATAACTTTATGATGGTGGTGATAGGGGGGGTCACCACAACAAGAGGAACTGTATTAAGGGTCGAAGCATTGGGAAGGTTGAGGACCATTGCTCTAGGGAGAGGTGGCTCTCTTTATGTAAAGATCCCGAGGCAGGAAGGCAATGGGGGTCACAGGCTCGGCCCCTAAAGTACCTGCCAGCCAAGCAGGAGTCCAAGTTAATCCTCAGAAGCCATTGAAAAGTCAGTGCTGGCGCACGCCACAATCCCAACACTGCCAAGACCGAGGCTGGCAGATCCCCAGGGCTCACGAGACAGCCACTCTACACATTAACCCCAAGCCAGTGAGAGACCCCGTCTCAAAAATTAGTGCGGACAGCTTCAGAGGGAAAACATTCAAAACTGACCTCTGGCCGATTGTGATTCCATGGCTTTTGAGGTCTATGCTCTCTTCAAGCTTACAGATTATGAAAATTTTCTACTTTCATTTTACCATTTAAAATATTTCCTTATTAGAGTTTTATTGATTGTTTGAGTGGGCCTTATTTTGAAATCTTTTATGAATGGCTTTGAAATGAAAGGCCTGGAATTAGGCTGAGATGCCTGGCTCCCCTTTGCCTGCCCTGCCCTCACCACAGACCACTGCTGTTTCTGTTCAAGTTGCAGTAAGTCCAGTGAGGGGTGGTCCCCTGGCTTAGCATCTGCTTGGTGGCCTGCCAGGTCCAGAGCAGCACTGGGGCTGGATGGGGATAGTTATAACAGTCTCTGATGAGGAGATCCCATGAATGTGGAGGTTGTCCGGTTGGAAATTCCTGGACTGATCTCTAACCTCCTGCTGACCTCAGACTGGGATCGCAGACTCATATCCTGGGGCTCAGCCACGGGAAGACCCCTAATGTAAATCCTAAACACAAGCTGATCCCAGCTATCAGTTAATCCCTGACCCCAGCTACTGACTTGGTTCTCTCGTTAGCATAGACCTCAACCCCACTGCTGACCTCTGACCCTGGCTACCAACCCTGAGCACGTTAACGTTGAGTTGACTGTAGATCCTCATCGCAAGTCCCCCCCTCACCTGAGCTCCACTGTGGCCTTAGCCTCCCCTGCATAGCTCTCCGTGTCAAGAGACCCTAGTTCTGACCATGATCAAACTATATCCACAGCCTTGGCAGATGACTCCTGACCTGGAATACTTAGCACACAGTAGCCTTACATATAAGTTCTGCTCTTGGCTGTCTCCTGGTCACCAAGGGTCCCACATAACTCCTTCCCACCCCCTGCTGCCACTGTCCTAGAAGCTAACCCTGCCTCTGAGAAGGCCTCCTCTGACCTTTGCCCAGCCAGTCAACTCCACCCTCTTGCTAAGCCTATTGGAAGCTTTACTTTCCCATCTGTGAGATGGACTACCGACAGTATTCATGCTACTGAACCTGCACCTGAGACCTGGCCTTGAACTGAGCAAGGATTTATCTTCCCTTGACCTGAATGTCTTAACTTCTCAGAGAGGCAGGGAGTGATCGTGGTAGTCCTTGGGTCCACCAGAAGAGAAACAACTTCTTTGCTCTGAGTTCAGGGCTCTTGCCCCTGAGCTCAGGCTCCTGTCCTGTGTCCCTGCAGGAGGCCGAATCCTGCAGCTGCCTCTCGTGCAGGCGGAGGATGCAGGCAGGTACTCCTGCAAGGCTTCCAATGAGGTGGGCGAGGACTGGCTACATTACGAACTGCTGGTGCTGAGTGAGTGTCCCTGGTGAGGAGGGACAGGGAGGCTCTGGTCCCAGAGAGTCCCCCTTCTGAAGGGACCTGGGGAGTGGGGGTGCAATCCCTCTGGGCTCAGAAGGTTTGCAATAGGGTTGCAAGCTTGGCCTTTGGCGGCAGGCAGAAGTGAAGTGACTTTGAAGCCCCAGATGGCCACTGTTTTAGATGTAACTTTGAGTAGGCTATAACCTCTCCGAAGTCCAGATTTCTTAGCTGCTTCTTGGCCTGAGAGATTTAGTGAGGCAAGCACAAGGACACCCCACCCAGCGTCTGGGACCAACTTCCTGGTGCACCCGAGCCTAACACCTAAACCACTTCTCGGTCTCCCCTTGCACCCAGCACCACCAGTGATCCCAGGAGACACACAGGAGCTGGTAGAGGAGGTGACAGTGAACGCCAGCAGTGCCGTCACCCTAGAATGCCCAGCCCTGGGGAACCCAGCACCTACTCTGTCCTGGTTCCAGAATGGGCTGCCTGTGTCCCCCAGCCCACGGCTGCAGGTCCTAGAGGAGGGACAGGTCTTGAAGGTGGGAACAGATCCCTCTCAGGGTAAAAGCACTGGGAACCAAGGGACAATATCATCTGGGTCATATAAAGGCCCCTTAGAGTATGGGGATGTCACCTGCACAACATACGGTATCTGTGAGGTGCCCAGCTGTCACACAGTGTCCATAAGTATCCGTTATTCCTGGTAAATCAGTAGCGCTTGTGCCACACCCAGGGCCAGCCCAGGCTCAGGGAGGCAGCACCCTGTAAGCTCTGACCACCAGGATCTCGATCACACAGAGCTGCACAGACACCCCCCCCCAGAGATAAACACAGCCCCCCCCCCACATGGCCTTCTTGTCCACTTAGTTACAGAAAATCAACCAACATCATTCTTGCTTCCCAAGACACCACACAGAGCCCCAGATAGACCTCAGAGGGACTGCTCCTGATCACTGTGAGCATCTGCAGCCCGCACGGCTGCTGTGGAGAGACGGGGATCCTCACCGGCAGCGTGGGGATTCGCTATAGAGTCCCCAGATCCTCTCAGAACTGTCAGCCTTGGCAGCAGGACTGGTTTCTGTACCCTCAGGTTTCCACTGCAGAGATGGCTGATGCTGCCAGCTACATGTGCGTTGCAGAGAACCAGGCAGGCTCTGCAGAGAAACTCTTTACCCTCAGGTCCAAGGTGAGATGGCTGAGAGGGGACCTCTGTGGGTTCCTTGCCTTGCTCTGAGGGTACCCCAGCCTGGGCCCAGCCACATCCCAGGACAAAGAACATTTGTGAGACTTCAATCCTGTTTGGACTAACCAAGCCAGGAACAGCTTGGGTGGGGGTGGGGGTGGGGTGGGGAGTGTTCTCCAAGGCCTTACATCATCATTACTGAGCACTTACAGTGGACTTGACATGTGTCTAAAGGACACCTTCCAGCAGACTCTGGAAGTTGCCCTGGCTTTATGACTATAGAATTACTCCAAGAGGTAACACAGGTAAGAGGGTCTCACAGCCCCAAATCTGCTGTTGACCTCTGTGTCACCATGAGCCCAGATGTGGGGACAGCTGTATCCCTGAGGATGGATTGTATAGTCCTCAAAGTCCCAAACTGAAACTCAAAAAGCTATCTGGGTTCTGCCACTGATCTCTGTGTGGCTTTCAGAGAATGGCTATACTACTCTGATCAAGCTATCCGGCCCTCTTATGCAAAGCAGCTCTAACTAATAAGGCTTGCCCTCCAAGGGCTCTGTGGAAATGCACCAGGGCTTGCTCTGAGAGCCTAAGCCAGTTCCTTGGTGTGTTCCCCCCCGGTCTGTGATATCCACCTGTGTAACTGTCAACTCTATCTTCATCCAGTACCACCACAAATCTCAGACTGGAACGCTGACCAGCTCACCACCACCTTCAACAGCAGTGTCTCCCTCCCCTGTGAAATTCACGCTCACCCAAGTCCTGAGGTCACATGGTACAAGGATGGCCAGCCTCTCTCCCTGGGACAAGAGGTTTTCCTCCTTCCTGGTTGGTAAACTGAGGCTTTGTGCCCAGTTCAAGGCTCTGCTGGAGTCTGAGATGTTCAAACCTGGGACAGGGCTGTACACATTGGGAGGACGGGGAAGGAGAGTAGCCTGGGGCTCTACGGCTGCTGGTGCAGGGACTGCTGTCCCACAGGTACCCACACACTGAGGCTGGCACGAGCACAGCCAGCTGACTCTGGGACCTACCTGTGTGAAGCACTCAATGCCGCAGGCCGAGACCAAAAGATGGTACAACTAAAGGTTCTGGGTATGTCCTATCCCTCCTGTGCCCCCTCTACTTTTCCCATCAGCCCCCTGGAAAGCACTTGTCTCCCTCTAGGGATCCTGCTTACGAACAGTGAAGGGTAAATTAGTCTTGAGAGTTGGATATACCAGTGTTTGATGCAGCCATGCACAGGCTTGCTCTGTGACTTTGGACTAGTGTTTCACCTTCTCTGAGCCCCAGATGTCCTGTGTAAGGTGACAATCCCTTTGAAGATGAAGGGAAATTGCAGTCATTGACTCATCATGTAACTCACTGTAAAATTCATTGGCAGTCAAGTTGAGGGGGCAGAACACTGGTGAACCCTAAGATCTAGGCTAGGATGGTCAGAGATTCTTGGCTTATAGCCTATGACAGCACTTTTGGACTTTGGAATTCCTTTGGGAGAAAGCTGGTCTGCAGTGTTAGCAGCCAAGATTCTTAGAAAGTTCTTTTCAGACCTGGGGAGGTTCATTCATTTGTAAATACATAGCTGTACAGAGGCCCTGAATGCTCACAGCTGGGTATGAATGCCTACAAGAGTTAACAGGAGTACCAGGGGCTGAGGGACCCATAGAGGGCTGTATCTAGTCAGGAGATGCTGGGAAGAAGGAAAAAAATAAAAAAAACCTGCGTTCAGCACCTTCCCTGCCATGTCTAGGCATCTGGTCCCATGGCCACCAGGAGGCTCTGGTAGGCTGGCCTGGGTTCACTTCCTCCAGCAACCCTGGGTCAGCACTAGCTTCGAGGGTTAGGTCCACCATTTGATCCTGTGACCCTCCCTGGACTATTTACCCAGGGTGGTTTGGGGGTGATATGGACAAGGCCATAGTACCTCCTCACTGTGCTTTCTGGCCCTTAGTTCCCCCCAGCTTTAAACAGGCTCCTGCAGGCCCCCAGGAGGCAGTCCAGGTCAGAGCAGGGAGCAAAGCCATCCTAAGCTGTGAGACAGACTCACTCCCAGAGCCAGCTGTGACGTGGTTCAAGGACCAGCAGCCCCTAGCCCTGGGACAGCGGATTCAGGGTCTGCAAGGTGGACAAAAACTTGAAATCCTGGACTCGCAGGTCAGTGGCAGCTTTGGCAGTGGGCACAGCACTTCCTGATGTGGGGGTGCCATCTCCTTGACCCAAGTAGATACACACACACACACACACACACACACACACACACACACACACAGAGACTGGGAAAGGCCTGGGACAACCAAGAGCTGGACTCCAGCTCTGCTCTGCCTCACAGTGACTTTGAACAAGTCCTTCCACACTGGAGTTGGTCAGGCCTCAAGTGTTTGTTGAATGAATATGTGCCCCTCCTCTGGACTCCTATCTTCTGACCCAGCTCCAGTCCTACAGTAAAGAGCAGACCAGGACATACTAGGCGAGTCTGCCCCCTCACTTCCAGGGCCTTAAGAGAGGCCAGACAGTCCTACCTCCCTGTAGCTTGCTTCCCAGACAAGGCAACTCTCTGGGGAATCTCTTCCATATAGTAACATAACACCATGTGCTCTGTCCCAGGCATCAGATAAGGGGTGTACAGCTGCAAAGTTAGCAACACAGTTGGAGAGGCCACCCGAACCTTTGTCCTCACCATCCAAGGTAAGCCAGGACCAGTTTAGACCCCAACATTTTGAGAATAGAGTCTCTTGTGATTTGGGAGGAGCTGGGGGGTCTCAGAAAACCTAATGGGCTTTGAAGCCACCCCAAACTGGTAGCTTTAGGGGTCTTGTCTCATAAATTTGGAGAATGAAATTCATGTACTCTAGAGGGTAAGTTTTAGAGAGCTTATTTTACTTTCACAAGTGAGACGACAGACAGACAGACAGACAGACAGACAGACAGATGCCAAGCTCTTGTATAGTCAGAGCTCATCCCAGGAAACAGGGTACCACTGAGGTGCCAGTACAGACCTTTCTAAAGGACTTATGGCAGAAAATGAGTGAGACACGGCGTGGGGGGTGGTGTGAGCTAGCTGGTCAGTCTGGCCCTTCTCTGTTTTGGTCACGTCTTTGTGTGCAGCTTCCAAGTACCGGTGAGTGACCATAGGAGCCAGGAGCCAGGGCTCTCTCCTAGCACTCCTGACCTCCAGTGGGGACATTCTTGGAACCTCTTCTCTGGGGTCCCTGCCCCATCTGGCCAGTTTCCTAACCTCCGTCTGCCACCCCCAAGCAGCTCCCAGGGCTGCCAGGGATAAGATCAGTGGCTGGATCCCTGAGGCCCTACCCCCAAAGGCTAAGTGCACGAGATCTGGAGTTTTCAAAACCAAGAAGGGAGTGAGGCTAGAGCCCAAAATCAGGGCATGCCTATATAACCCCATGGGAGGGAGGTGAAATCAAGAATGGGGAGTTAAACGTATGTAAGCTAACCCTTAGGTAGATAGCTATCTGAGACCAGACTGAGACCTTGTCTCAAAGACAACAAAAAAATCCACATGGACTCTTTCTACGACATGCTTGCAAGGACTTAGTGGGATAATTCTGTTCCTCTGCCTGCTAAGTTTTACAGAAAAGCAGAACCTACCCACTGAGCATACGGGCACTAATCTGCTGTATAGACTAGACCCCAGGCATTGGGCTGAGGGAAATCCAGGAGATCAGACACCCTAAAGGACTGTTGGTCCGTGAGCCGTCCATTCCCCATCTTCAAGCTGAGTGGGTCAGCTGGGACGATGCTTGGAGAAACTTCAAAACTGTGGCTCTCTAGTTTCGTCTGTGAATAAAGCAACTCCTGTCTCAATTGATCGAGTGTAAAACAAAAATCCCTAACCTGCCCAGAGAAGAAATTGTAGAGTAAGGAAGACTGCAGAAACCTACCATCTCTCCCACAGTGCCCCCAACATTTGAGAAACCGGAGAGGGAGACGGTGAGCCAGGTAGCTGGGCGCCCCCTAGTCCTAGCTTGTGATGTGTCTGGAATCCCAGCTCCCACTGTGACTTGGCTGAAGGACAGATTGCCTGTGGGTGAGTATCCATGTCCTGCTTGCCATTTTAGTGGAGCAACATTAGAAACCCAGGAAGTTGTTCGGTATAAATGGTCTTGTCAACAATGGAGGGCTCGTGGACTGTGGTGGTTCATGCAACCCTAGTGGGAGGCAGAGACACAGGGAGCCAGCCTGCCCCGGTTACTCTGCATGGCTGTGATGATAGCAACTTAAGGAAGAAGGAACAGACCTTGGCTGATAATTTCAGAGGGAGAAGAGCCAGTCATGGCAATAAGGGCGGAGAGCAAGCTGCAAGTGTGGTGCTAGGAGCAAGAAGCCAAGAGAACACAGCTTTAACCACAGACAAAGGAGTAGGGCCAGGCTAGGAACTCTCAAAGACCTCCTCCAGTGATGGCTGCCTGTAACCGCCCCAAACACCAACACCAATGACTGAGGGAGAGCTGGGTGTCAAAACTAGCCTGGCAATTCTGTCTGTCCTGTTCTCTCCTCTCTCTCTCTGTACTCTCTCTCGTTTCTCTCTCTCTCTCTCTCTCTCTCTCTCTCTCTCCTCTCTCTCTCTCTCTCTCTTCTCTCTCTTCTCTCTTTCTTCCTCCTTCCTTCCCTTCCTCTCTCAAGCAAGGCTGCTCTGTGATGGAAGCTATAACTCCATTTGCCCTTCAAATAATAAATGTTTTTATCGGCCACTAGAAGGCAGTATCGGGAGCCACTCTATCATGGAGTCCTCTGGTGTATACCCTCCACTCAGAAGACAAGAGGCTCTTCAGGCCTGGCTATCCCCAGGCTTAGTCTGGCCTTGACCCCAGAGCTGCCCCTCCTCCTGTCAGTCAACTCTGCACCTGCTTGGCCATGGGTCACTCCACCTAAGCTCTCCTTACCCTTGACCCTACACCCTGCTAGGGTCAGTCTGTGGATGCTCAACCTGTCAGCTGATAAATCCTATGGCTCTGTCTGCTGAGGCCTAGCCCATGGTGGGTATCACTGTCTCCCGCCAGTGCCCAGTGAGGGTAGCACCTCCTGCCCCCACTGGTCTCAGGCCCATGGGTCCCTCTAGTACAGGCAGAAGGTTCTGATAGCTCATGTCTGAGGGGTTAGTGGCAGCTGTGGAGACCTCAGGCTCTGGCTAGACAATGTGTTCCCTTGCCCCATCACATGGAGATTCTATCCCAACTTTTCAAATTGTAGCCTTAGTGAGCTGCAATTTACATCCTACACAGTCCTACCGTTTCATGGCTTTTCAGTGTATCCAAAGGAGTGGAGCCACTGCCGTAACCAGTTTTCCAATGTCCTCATTGCCCAGTAGAGAGCCCCCATAGCCATTAGCCACCACCCCGTGCCTGAGACTTCCCACTCCACAGCAGTCTACTGTCGGTTTCTGTGAAATGCCTGTTCTGGTCACTCATTCTGATGGCATCACGTCATCCTGTGACCTGCTTCATCTGCCTTGCTCCACTTAGCCTGAGCCTTTGAAAGCTCACTGGGAACCTGAATCAGCCTTATTTTTTCAGAAATAAATTTAATTATTTTTATTATTAATTTAATTATTGTTCCTTTATATAATACCTCATGAGGCTTTTTACAAAACCCTGGCCAGTTGGGCACTTACTATGTAGACTAGACAGGCCTTAAACTCACAGATATCGACCTGCCTGTGCCTCCCAAGTGCTGGGACTAAAGGCTTGAGCAAGTAGCACTGTTTCTTAACCAGCCTTAGGGCTGTAATCAATTTTGGCTGCTGTGAGCTTGGCGTGCAGGTGTCTGTGGGTGTTCAGGGTTCTGGGGTGGGGCGTGTTTTTGTTTCTCCTGAGTGGACCCTTGAGTTAGCCTGGCATCAAGCCCTCTGTCAGGCCTCTAGTTTGTCACTCATGCTGTTCCCTGCTGGACTGCCTCCTGGCCTCTCTGCTTGCATCTGACTGGTTTTGCTCAAGCTTTGTCCCAGCAGCCCCTTCAGACCCCCACACCGTTGAGGAGTTCTTCCCAGCTCCTACTGTCCCTCCCACTCCCCTCTGGCACCCTCCTACCCCTCCCCTGGCCCTTCCACCTCTCCTGCCCCCCACCCCCAGCTCCCTGGCAGTAAGAGAGCGTTCCAGCTGTCAGCCTAGCTGCACTGCGTCTTGTGATATGTTTCATGGACAGAGACCATGATGCTCACTGTTTTCTCCAAGCTCTAGTAGGACACAGGGTGCAACTTGTTCATGTACGCGGTGCTGAAAGGCTGGACAGGGGTCAAGGTGGGGTGGAGGTAGGGCTGGTACAGTTAGAAATATCATGTGAAAGGCCAGAAATACTTTGTCATCTTTGCCTTGCACCACATCCTGCGAGGTGAGGAGCTCACCTATGACTACAAGCTTCCCATCGAGAATGCCAGCAACAAGCTGCCCTGCAACCGTGGTGCCAAGTGCTGCGTTGCTTTCTTAACTGAGGCCATGGCTGCCCCAGATTCCTCATGTTCCCATCGCCGTCTCACCCTGGCCTGTGGGTCCCTAATCTCAGTATCTCACTCCTACCTTCCTGTTCATGATGGATGTGGGCATGTAGTGGGGCAGGGGTCCTGTGTTCACCCCTCCTGCCACCCAGTTATTGCCCCCTTCCTCCTTCTCTGGGGACCCAGGATGTAGATATTCTCAAAGGTTTCTAAATCCTTTCTTTTCTATGCACTTTTTTATTTAAGAGGGGGGGTCCTAGGTGGGAATCCCCCCACCCAATAAAGTCTGTCAACATTGGAAAAAACAAATGTCTTCAGGACAGACCTGCAAGGGGGCACTCCAAGCTGTGGAACAGAGGCCCAGGAGCCCCAAGGGTGACTTGTGTGGGGCTACTGAGTGGCTGGTTCCCCTTGAACAGCACCCAGATTTATGTAGAAGGTGTGGGACCGTAAGTGGGAGGGAAGAAGACTGTAAGAAGTAGAACAGCCACGGGTGGGTTAAGGAAGGCGGTTGTGATGGTTGTCAACTTGACATGGGCTCAGGTCATCACTGAGGTCGTATCAGTGTGGGCGTGTCTGTCTGTCTGGGATTGTCTTGAGCTTGTTTCCTGGGGTGGAAAGACTCAGCTAGAGAATGGATGACACCTTTCCCTGGGACTGGATCCTGAGTTATATAAAGGTAGATAAAGCTAGCTGGACACAGATGTGTGCACATTTCTTCCTTTCTCTGCTGTGGCTGTGACCAGATGCTTCCTGATGTCACCGCTCCCTCTCAAGGACTGTCACCTGGAACCGTGGGCCTAATGACCCCTCTCTCCTCTATGCTGCCTTTGTCAGGGTAACTTTTCACAGTGGCAGAAACGAAACTAGGCCAGTGGGAATCTACAAAGGTGCCTCTGACCCACTGGTGCCTCAGTTTCCCTGTCAGTACAGGAAGGGAATACAGGACTCAAGGGCTTCCCTTTGTTCCACAGAGAGTAGCATGGTGCATGGTGTGGTCTCCCGAGGTGGCCGCCTCCAGTTGAGTCACCTACAGCCGGCCCAGGCTGGTACCTACACTTGTGTGGCTGAGAACGCCCAGGCAGAGGCCCGCAAAGACTTTGTGGTGTCTGTACTAGGTACGTCTCCTCTCTATACAACCCCCTCTCTGCCCCATCTCCTGCAGCCCTCTCTGCTGCCAGGCCCTCACCGTAGCCTGCATCACAGTGCCTCCCCAGATCCAGAGCTCAGGCATGGCACAAGAACACAATGTGTTGGAGGGACAGGAGATACGGCTGGGCTGCGAGGCCAAAGGCCAGCCACCACCAGATATAACCTGGCTGAAGGACGGTGGCCCGTTGGACCAGCACGTGGGGCCTCACTTGCGGTAAGGCCAGGTTGTGCTTCCTGAGGCACCAGGGCTGCCAGCCTGTGTGCGCCTGCCCTCAGTGACTCCTCCCCATGCAGGTTCTATCTGGATGGCAGCACCCTGGTGCTGAAGGACCTAAGAGCAGCAGACTCGGGGGCCTACACCTGTGTGGCCCACAACCCAGCTGGGGAGGATGCCAGGCTACACACAGTGAATGTACTGGGTGAGGAACTAAGGCTGAGGAGAGGCAGGGAGCCCCAGTGCCTTGTGGAAAAACCTATAGGATGATGAGTGGGCAGAGTCAGGAATCTCCATTCAAGACGTGGTGATAGCCACTCTGCAGGCTCCCTGGGCCTTCAGGCCTTGTTCTCAAGTAAGAGTCACAAGTTTCCTGCCCCAAGGTTCAGCCATGAAAAGATTGGGTGAATCTGGATCCCTGACAGTGGGCCTCATCTCTCCAGGGCATAGCCAAGACTCACAAGACTTAACTACAATGGCTGGGTAGTGGCTAAGGTCAGGCTGAGTCCGCCTTCCCTCCAATTCCCTCACACTTTTCTACCACCCAGTTCACCCTACCATCGAGCAGCAAGATGGGACACAGGGACCCTGGAGCAGGACTGGAGCTGGTGACTGCGTGCCCCTCCCAAGGATCCCCACCCATCCGGACGGCTGCAGATCGGCCTGCCCCTTCACTCTTCCCATGCGCGAGCCTCTTGCTAGCTCTGGCCGACCCTCAGGTAGGGGAGCCAGCTCTGGTGCTTCGATGACGTATGCTGACACATTCTCCAGGGGCTCATACCAATGCTTCCGTGTGGATTTAATGCAAATAGTGACAGACACAGAGGTCTCGGTGATTGGGGAACCAAGAAGGTACCATCTGTGGAACCCCAAAAAGGCCTCATCCTGTGGCCTGATGAAAGGCTACCAAGAGGACACCTGAATGTACTGGCCTGGCAAGACCAGTAGAAAGCAAGGAGGGCTTCCTGGAAGGGCTCAAGCAAAGCATGGTGGTTTTAGAGCTCTACAACAAGAGAGCTCTTGCAGCCAAAAAACCAAGTACAGAGCATAGACAAGTAAAGGCCCCAAACCATGAGCTAAAGGACAATCGACTGAAGCTGGCCAAGGGAACTACGTGACAACAGAGCATGTGTGGTCAGACGTACGTGCTTACCTCATGTGTGCCGAGTGAAGAAGGTGGAGACAAGCTGGTTTCAGTAACAGTAACCAACAGAGCAAGTCCCAAAGGGCCCTGAGGTGGAGCATGGACAGGAAGACAACAGGACAGGCAGATATGCAGGTGGATCTCTGGGTCCTAACAAGCAATATTATCACGCGGTTTCTCCTGGGATCTAGAAATCTCAAAAATCACCAGGGATGCACAACAAGCACCTTTACACGCTGAGTCACCTTTTCGGCCCAGAAAGGGAAGTTATTAAATGCAAAATGAGAATTATACAAGATACCCTGAAAACCCAGTCCTTAACCTCAAGTTGATGGTGAGAGTGACCCTGTCTGAAGCGGCATGGGTCACTGCCGGACAGGGTACTGAAAAAGAGCCTTTTCCACACGCTCTCAGAGGTCTATCAGACATGTTTGGTGACAGCTACATTGGGCAGTCATGCACAAGAACCCTCCCCGACAGCTCTCAGCTTTACTGGCTGCTTTGGGCTTGACTAAAGGGACTCTATTTTGAATCTGACTACTCTTGACACCAAGGTTCCTAGGCACCTGGGGACATGCACTGTCTACTTGGAGCTTGAGGAGATAGACACTCAGGGACTATCAGCATCTTGGAAGATTCTGGAAGCCAGATGGATGCAACCATCCACCACACGCGTGCACCATGTCCTTTGGACTTGGAGAAAGGCTTTTGGCAGGGGACAGGGGGGTGTGGGAAGGCTCTGTTCAGGAAGAAAACTGGCCTGGCTCTGACACCATGATCCTCTCGGCCAGTCAGCACAAGAGCAGCCCAGAAGAAGCTGACAGCTCAGGAGAAAGGGCACAGAATGGGGCCAACAGTTGGAGACAACCAGGTGGATCCTGAGTGGTGTCAGTTGGAAGGATGCCTGCTGGGACAGTGAGCTTCCAGCGGTTAGGAGGCAGAGGCTTGCCTGAGGCAGTAGGGACGTAGGAAGGTACTGGGCGTGGGGCTCAGGGAAGAGCAGTTGGGACTTTCCCCAGGGAGCACTAGGAGGCCAGGAAAGGGTGTGAACTGGGATCAAGGGTTCTCCTTTCAGAATCCACTATTAAGAACTAAAATAAGAAAACTCAACCACTTTCCCTTTTCCCCTCCCCTCCCCCTCCTCTCCCCTCCCCTCTTCCCTCTCCCCCTTTGGGGAGGGGGCTCAGGATCTCTCAGGTGCAGCTGGCAGATGCAGGCATCTTCACCTGTGTGGCTGCAAGCCCGGCTGGTGTGGCTGACCGGAATTTCACCTTGCTGGTTCTCGGTATGGGGCAGGGTGGGGCAGTGAATGTGACTCAGGCTAGGACAGATGAGAATAAAATCCCCCATCTGAGAGTCCTCTGGATATGTCCGGGTAGAGCCATGGGACATTCCAATCTAATTTCTTCCATTGTCCATTCATTTATCCCCAAATTGTGAGCAAGCATTTCAGCGCCAAGCGTTGCCGGGCATGATTTATGGTAATGAGCAGTGACTCTGGGCCCCAGTCCACTAGGTAGACAAGGGGTGCAATGTTGGAGGACTCAACTACTGTGGGAGTTCTAAAAGGTTTATCTATGAGGACCATAGGCCACAGACTGTGCAAAGATCCAGGTGAGGGCCACCTGCTGCGGATTGATACGGATCCTGCCTACGTTTCCCCCTCAGTGCCCCCCATCCTGGAACCTGTGGAGTTTCAGAACGACGTGATGGCTGCCCAAGGCTCTGAAGTAGTCCTTCCGTGTGAGGCTCGGGGAAGCCCCCTGCCCCTGGTGTCATGGATGAAGGATGGGGAGCCCTTGTTGCCTCAGAGCCTTGAGCCAGGGTCTGGCCTGAAACTGGAAGCAGTGAGCATTGGTGACTCCGGGACCTACTCCTGCATGGCAGCAAGCGAGGCAGGGGAGGCCAGAAAGGCACTTCCAGCTGACAGTAATGGGTGGGTGCCTTGTCCTCGGCCGCCTCAGTGGCTGGAGGGTGAGATGGGACTCTGGAGCTGAGAAGAAGCCAGAGGGGAAAAGGAGTTCCCTGGAGGTTTGGGGTCACCTTTGTGTGAGGCTCCAGAGAGAGACCTCGCTGGCCCTGCCTGCAGAGCTACTGTGACTGAGAAGTCCAGTTCTTTTCAGCTCTATTCCAACATTTTTTACCACCAAACCCTTGTGTCAAAGCAAAAGCTAGAGCCACCAACATGTAGGACACAGCCTCACGATGTAGCCCAAAAGTAAGCAATGAGGGACCATATTTAAAACATTTGCTTCAACTCTGTCTCCTCCCATGTACTCAGTCCTTGTTGAGATCAAGGTACAAATTCCAGAGGCCAGAACCTATGGTTTCTATGTCTAGGTGACCCCCACACCATCAACCCCACCCCCGCCACACACATAACATACACACATACACACACAACACAACACACACACACACCATACTCAAGTGTTTCTTGCCCTTCGGTAGTGAGCCTCTTGACAGCAGTGACCCTGTCTGAAACGGCATGGGTCACTGCCGGACAGGTGTATTGAAAAAGAGCCTTTTCCACAGCTCTCAGAGGTCTGTCAGACATCTTTGGTGACAGCCACATTGGGCAGTCATGCACAAGAACCCTCCCCCACAGCCCTCAGCTTTACTGGCTGCTTTGGGCTTGACTAAAGGGACTCCATTTTGAATCTGACTACTCTTGACACCAAGGTTCCTAGGCACGTGAGGGTGATACACTGTCTGCTTGGAGCTTGGGGAAACAGACACTCAGGGATTATCAGCATCGTGGAAGATTCTGGAAGGGGAAGGAGAGAAAAACTGATCCAAAGTGTACATCTTGCAGATCCCCCCCACATTGAGGAGTCTGGTGAGACTTCAGAGCTGTCACTGACACCTGGCGCCCACCTGGAACTCCTGTGTGAGGCCCGAGGCATCCCTCCACCCAACATCACTTGGCATAAAGACGGGCAGGCCCTGAGCAGGGTGGAAAATGACAGCCAAGCTGGCCGGGTGCTCCGGGTGCAGAATGTGCAGGTATTGGCACCAGCCACTAGGGTGGGGTTAGGACCAGAGAAGAAACTGCTGCTGTCCAGTGCGCAGCTGCCAAACATCCCCAGGTCTTATTTTGTGTGTCTTCATGGGTAGGGACGTGTTCCACATGCCTGTGTCTTTATGGACTCCCAGGAAGGCCAGAGCCAAGGCTGATAAAAACAAACAAACAAACAAACAAAACCAGACAGCAAGAATGAGAAGGACTTCCGGTCCTGCCCCTGTACCTTAAGAACAAGATAAAGAAGAGAATTCCAAGGAGGGATAGTTTGACTGTAAGGTGGGGTGGTAAGAGGGGTGGACATGTGGAGCCAGAAACAGCTTATCTCTTTGCCCTGTTCCCAGGTGGACAATGCCGGGCTGTACACCTGCCTGGCTGAGAGCCCTGCAGGTGAAGTCGAGAAGAGCTTCCGGGTCAGGGTTCAAGGTAGAGGGTGTGGGGACAGGGGAAGGGGGAGCGGCATGGGACGTGCAAGGGTGGGGCCTCCATTTCTCATATCCTCTTATCCTCAGCCCCTCCAAATGTTGTTGGGCCCCGGGGTCCCCGCTCTGTGGTTGGCTTGGCTCCAGGGCAGCTGATCCTAGAGTGCTCCGTGGAAGCAGAGCCAGCACCAGAGATTGAGTGGCATCGAGATGGTGTCCTGCTTCAGGTGAGCCCCTTCATCTCCAGCTGAGGCCTCTGACCGAATAAATGCAGGGTTCTGAGGGTCTGTCTGTCTGGATGACACTGCACATGTCTGCTCTGGGCACATCTTCTACCTGATGTTACCATCACTCCGTGTCATGGTTGAGCACTGCAGCAAGACCAGGATTCGTACCTGGTGCTCTTTCCATGGTACCCTTAGGTTACACTGAGGGCTTTGTGACCCAAACCTATGACAAACTGTCTCTGTGCTCATTCTTCCCAAGGGGCCAGTTTGTAACTATGGACTGGGAGACTGTGGGTGTGTGGGTGGGGGCTCAATGACTGCTCAGCTCCTCTAGGTTCCCGAGAGTCTCAGCAGAGTGACCTTCTGCTGCAGGTCTGTTGCTTGCCTGAAATGGAACAGAGCCTCACAGGTCTCAGACCTCCTGGCCTGATACTTGTCTAGACCAGGACTAGTTTGATCAATAGGGAACCATGAAGCAGAAACTATGGAGGCATGGTCATACGCCCTGCAGATAGGACCCGGAGAGGACACTTGACTAGATCTCCAAAATATTTCCTCCTACCCTGGCTTTCCCAGCAAGAGGATGCCAACTCAACCCAGGAGACCAAGGTCATAGCCAAGTGCCAATAAAGATCCCTCTCCCCTCCTCTGGGAGCTCTGCAGGCGGATGCCCACACTCACTTTCCAGAGCAGGGCAGATTCCTCAAGCTGCAGGCGCTGAGCACAGCGGATGGTGGGGACTACAGCTGCACAGCCCGCAACCCGGCAGGCAGCACCACCGTGGCTTTTCACGTGGAGATCCACAGTGAGTGTCCCCCTCCCTGCCCACCTTCCCTCAGAGCCACAGGCTCCCAGCCCTGCCCTCTACCCCTCCCCAGCGGCACCCACCATCCAGCCAGGACTGAACGCTGTGAACGGCTCAGTGAACCGCTCAACCCTGCTGCCCTGCCAGGCCCACGGTGTGCCCACACCCCTCGTGAGCTGGCGGAAGGATGGGATCCCTCTGGACCCTGGGAGCCCCAGGTGGGAGCCAGAAGGGGAGGGTTTTGGGAGGGTCTCGGGTTTAGGCTCCTCTTTGCCAATCACAGAAAGAAACCCATTGGGGCAGCTGAAGCAGAAAGGGGACCTTACACAGGATGCGGGTGTCTCTCAATCACAAGGACAGGCACACCATTGAACCATCTGTTTCTCTTTATATATGGTGTCTTCCCCTCACCCTCTTTCTCTCTTTCCTACTCTATAAGCATGACAGGTACCCCCTCTCCACCCTAAGTTTACAGTTCCCCTGCTCACACAACTTGTGGAAGCAGCAAGCCCCTCTGTAAATATCAAACCCAGATTCCCAAGGCACACAGTGCCATTGGCCCCACCTGTGTGATGGACCATTCTCTGTCCAATCTATTGCATCCGAGGGCAGGATTAGATAGCACAGCCTGGCCATCGAGGCCATTCTCAAAACTAGTGAGCCCGCTGCCCCACCCCCGGAGCAGCCCCTCTTGACCTCTCTGGTAGTGTGTGTAGCTTTGTCAGTCTCTCAAGTGCAGGACTGACTTGTAATCCTTTTGTGGGGAGAGCTGGGGGCAGAAGGGAGGAATATCTTGCTGGAAACAGGAGTCCAGCCCCTCTCAGCGCCCCTTCTGCCTATCTCCAGGACAACCCTCCTTCTGTTCCAGGCTAGAGTTTCTGCCTGAGGGCTCACTGCGGATTCATCCAGTCCTGGCACAGGATGCTGGACACTACCTCTGCCTAGCATCCAACTCTGCTGGCTCCGACAGGAAAGGCCTAGATCTCAGAGTCCTTGGTAGGTGGGCGGGGGAAAGGTGTGCAGGGAAAGGCATCCTCCTGCCTTCAGCATCCCCTCCTGCCTTCAGTATCCCCTCCTGCCTTCAGCATCCCCTCCTGCCTTCAGTATCCCCTCCTGCCTTCAGCATCCCCTCCTGCCTTCAGTATCCCCTCCTGCCTTCAGCATCCCCTCCTGCCTTCAGTATCCCCTCCTGCCTTCAGCATCCCCCCTGCCTTCAGCATCTGCTTCTGCCTTCAGCATCCCCTCCTGCCTTCAGCATCTGCTCCTGCCTGGGTCCAGGGTCTCAAAAGCATTGATCCTCAAGAGGTTTCGGCCAAAAAGCTCAGGAGAGAAAGGTTTACCCATATGTAGTCAGAGCACACATGTCATACACCCTCCCTTAAAAGCACAGGGCAACAGATGTTCCACGGGAGCTGGCTCAAAGCCACTGAATTGGGTTCTCTGCTCAAGCTTTTCCTCCTGTGGCAGTATTACTGCCTTGCAGGACCCTGACCTTAGGCAGTGCTGATGGACAAAAGTCTTGGTAGCCTCATTCAAGTGTGGGGTGTTAGGAAGGCACCAGGTTCAGGGACTCAAAAGGCCCAACCAATCCATTGTTCTTTGTTGGTTCTCCCTGGAGAGCTCCGCTCCCTCTCCCCCAGCTCCCTGGGATGGGTTGAAGATGGCAGTCAGTGTCCCAGTTGTGAGCACAGTCTCAGAGAGCCCCCACATCCCTGCCCCATGCCTGTTTCTAATAACCAACCTCTCCCCAGAGCCCCCGGCCATTGCCCCTGGCCCCTCCAACCTGACCCTGACCGCCCACAGCCCGGCCTCACTGCCCTGCGACGCCAGAGGCTCTCCCAAGCCCCTGGTGACCTGGTGGAAGGATGGACAGAAGCTAGACTTCCGCCTGCAGCAAGGCACCTACCGGTAACAAACAGTCCATTATGGTGTAGGTATATGGGAGGCCGGGGCCCATCACACAGTGTATGACAGGGTCAGTGAGGAGGGTCCAGGACCCCAGACGCCAAGGAGAAATTGTGACACCGAGGCAGAGGGGAGCTCCTGGCAGGAGAGAAGGTGCTTGAACACATGACCCACAGAAAGGCATGTGTGACATATTCAGCTCATTGAAAATAGGACATGGAGTGGGCATTGGTGGCGTACGACTTTAATCCCAGCACTTGGGAATGAAGGCGGCGGATTTCTGAGTTCGAGGCAGCCTGGTCTACAGAGTGAGTTCCAGGACAGCCAGGACTACACAGAGAAACCCTGTCTCGAAAAACAAAAAAAAAAAAAAAAGAAAGAAAGAAAGAAAGAAAGAAAGAAAGAAAGAAAGAAAGAAAGAAAGAAGAAAGAAAGAAAGAAAGAAAATAGGACATGGGGGCACTAGGGGGGCTCAGTGGCTGGGCATATAGGAGTCTTAGCGGTAAATAATTGAAATCTGCTCTATGCTCCTGGCGGGTATGTGTGCGACTCTGCACTCGCCCAAGAGCTCTGGATTCACGAGTGAAAGACATGTACACACAACCTTTATATTTAATATGCCTTGGGTAACTCAATGGCTGAGCCACTCTTGAACCTCCACATGGCTAATACACTCCCCTCTAATATTCCTGAGTTAATATTTGCTAAATTTATATTCCATCTCTGCTACCCCAGATCCAATTGTGGAAATGGTTCATGGGGCTGCTTTCCCCTAGTCTTACATGTTGGCGGGCACCTTTTCCTATGTGGTCTGTCTCCTTCACCCTCCTAATGGCAGAATCCCTCTCTCTCCTCTGCGTTTCTTGCCTGGAAATCCTAAAAGTCCCTCCTCTGACCCTCTGCCCAACCATTGGCCACTGGCTCTTTGTTGACCAATCAATAAACCAAAGGTTGGCAGGGACCCAACAATTTGCAGTGGATGTGTGAATTCCCATGTAAGCACAGATCAAATCCCCAACAGAAGCCTACGGCTGCTTCTGAGAGCTTCGAGTGTTGCCCACGTATCGCATGCGGTCAGTGGGCAGTGACCATCAGAGTGTTTGTTATGTGTCTCGTCAGTGACACACTGTCCCAAACATGCAGGAGGCAGAACAGCATCAATGCACATGAAAGTCACCCACAAGCCCTATAGCTTTGTAGGACTAGAAAGTTCTAGAAGATACTCCTTTTCACGCATGATGTTTGTCTGTGTTGAGAATATCCCATGTGTGTACAGCAGCTCACCAGTCTTGAAGAGGGTCTCGTATCCCCTGGAGCTAGAGTTACTGCCCGAAGAGTAGGAGGTCCTCTGAGCCTCTGAGTTCTAGAAGATGCTTTAAGAGTCATGTCTGGAGATAGATGCAAGGCAGGCCTGGGGTGGGGAGACCGCTTTGGCTCACCTCAGGCCCCTCACTTCAGTCATCCCTATGTCCATCCCAGGCTCCTGCCTTCCAATGCCCTGTTCCTCCCAGCTCCCAGCCCTCAGGACTCAGCCCAGTTTGAGTGTGTCGTGAGCAATGAGGTGGGCGAATCCCGAAGGCGCTACCAGGTGACCGTCCGTGGTAAGCCCTGACAGAGGTGTGTGAATACAACATCCTCCCTCCTGGGAGCTCTCCTGACAGCAGGGACTTGTGCTGGCTTCACCCCAAGACTTCTGGGCATCTTAGGACACCTTCTTCAGGAAGCTCGCCTAGATCTTACTTCCCACTCCTGGTCCTGTGTAGTCCAGCCCCTCATATGCCCCTCCAGGTTCAGCTTGTCCCATGCCCTACCCTGAGACAGCTATGCCTCTGCCTGCCTCAGGATCTCTACACAAGCTGTTCCCTCGGCCGGAAACATGCTTCCTTCATCCAACCAACAATTACTTTCCCTCCAGATTTCAATTCTGTGTCACTCTCCCAGAGGCCTTCTCCAAAGTCACCAGGCCAACGTCTCTACAGAAAGCTATTCATGACTATCTCTGTGCCCAAAAACATCTGCTGAGTGTGCAGTATGACTTTGCCATTCCCACAGCTTCTGTCTCTGCTGTCACCCCTCATGCCACCTCATGTCCTAGCCTCCCTTCATGACAGTTCTGTCCCTGAGGTCCTGTGGCCATCTGTCCCTGTATACCTCAGCAGGGACTTGTCTTGTGTTCCAGTGCCTCCCACCATAGCAGACGACCAGACACATTTCACAGTGACCAGGATGGCACCTGTAGTCCTCACGTGCCACAGCACAGGGTCACCAGCCCCAGCCGTGTCCTGGAGCAAGGCAGGCACCCAGCTGGGAGCAAGGGGCAGAGGCTACCGAGTCTTGCCCTCTGGTAAGTTACAGCGAGCAGCAGAGAGGAGGCTGCTTTAAGGTGTGGAAGGGCTCTGGGCAGCAGGAAAGAAGCAAGGTTTACTCATCTTACTGTGAAACCCGAGAGAAGACCCTTGCCTTCTCTGAGCCTCGGCACCCCTTCCTGTGCAGTGTCTGCTGTCTGAGACCCATCAGAGGAACTCTGGGATCCTGGGAAATCAGGGTTTTCTGATGAAAGGAGAAAAATCTGTGGGAGTATTAGTAAAGTTAGCTTCTCCCGATGGTGTTGGCCTTCATTTTAAAATCGTGCTCTTGACCCTTTGATGTTTAGGAGATCCTATCATTGATAGAATTTGGATAACAGATTTGTAAAATGCCTTTGCTGAACTGAGAATACAGCCCACTTGGTAGAACACTCTCCTAGCCTGTGGAAAGACCTGGGCTCCATCCCCAGCACCCCATAAAGCTGCTTGGTGGTACACACCAAGTATTTCCAGTACTTGAGAGTTGGAGGCAGGAGGATCAGAATGCCAAGGTCATCCTCAGCTACATAGTAGGTTCAAGGCCAGCCTGGGCTACACTAAACTACATGGGCAACCAAGGCAGTTTGAAAGGGCGTTGGCAATAGCCCTGCCTCCTCCATCAGTAGGAACTCCTATCCTAATCCCATCCCTTCTCCCTCAACCATGCCTGGCTCCCACCCACAGGAGCCTGGAGATTGAGCAGGCCCTTCCTATCCACGCTGGCCGGTATACCTGCACAGCTCGAAATTCTGTGGGGGTAGCCCGCAAGCACATGGTCCTCACAGTGCAAGGTAAGGACCCCAGCTGGGCCCCCCTGAAGCCTCAGGGTAAAGGGAGTAAGGGTAACAGGTAGGACTGGGATATAGGGGAGCCCTCAGCCCCTGATGCCCCCAGTCTAACAAACTAATTCCTAGTTTGGAATCTTTGAGAGAGAAAGCAGGCTCCCTGAAGCCTTGTTGCTGGCATGAGGCTTTGGAGCCCCTGTTCCCCTCTCCTTTGATATAAATCCTGGTTGGAGGAACACCTGCTGGAGGGACCTCTGTCTTCTGTGCCTGCAGCCTCCCCTGTGGTTAAGCCACTCCCCAGTATGGTTCAGGTTGTGGCATCGGAGGAGGTGCTGCTGCCCTGTGAGGCCTCTGGCATCCCCCAGCCGATGGTCATCTGGCAGAAGGAGGGGCTCAGCATCCCTGAAGGTGAGACCTCACAGTGGCCAGCAGGAAAGGCAAGGTGGTCCTCCTTCCTGCCCTGGAGACCCCACCCTCAGCCTGGGAGAGATCTGACATAGCCCAGCCTGGGCCTGAGCCATGGTCCCCCCTCCTGCCCTCTGAGACACCAGAAAATCCGACACACCCTTCTAGGTGCTTCCAGCACCCCAGATACTAGCCTTAACTTTATCTATCCAAATCCAGGAGCTCATATGCAGGTCCTCCCTAGCGGCCAGCTGCGGATCATGCACGCCAGTCCAGAGGATGCTGGGAACTACTTCTGCATTGCCCAGAACAGCGTAGGCAGTGCCATGGCAAAGACCAGGCTGGTGGTGCAAGGTGGGCCCAGGAGGGACTTGCAGGAGATGTGGCGACCCAGAGCTTTGAGACTTTCTCTTTCTAGTCTACTCCAGCCCTGACTGACCCACCCCACCTCTCTTCTACCCAGCACTGCTGGAACTTTCTCTTGTCCACAGTCTGGCTGGCTCCAGGCATAAACACCCACCCTCTGCCTTTTCTCCAACCTCTCCTGGCAGGCTTGCCTGACCTTCCTTCTCTCGTAACTTAATGACTGTAGTTTTGTTCCCTGCCGGAAGCTTTTATATGTCTGGCTCTTCCTTAGTTTGAGCCTTATTGTCTGCCAAACGTCTGCTCAGCATTCAGAGAGTATTCAAAGAGACCCAGGGTGTTCCATCCCTGAGGCCATTGACAGGATATCTGGACAGCTATGGCTCTGTGGCTAGGGTCTGGTTTGCTGTGAATCCAGAGTGACTCCTGCCTCCATGCCCCTCCTGGACCCTGCTTGCCCAGCATGGATGCATGTCATGTCGCCCAGTGAATGAAACCAGCTGCAGCTGCCTGCGACCTTCACTGTGTCCTAGAATAGTCCGTGCGGGAGGGAAATATGCAAGCTTTGCTGCACATGCTCTCTGAGGTCGCCATACACAGGAGCCTGTACTAATGGAGGCCTACATGGCCTCTGCCCCCACCACAGTGCTTTAAGTCACTGTGTGTGTGCACGTACATACACATACACCTGTGTGTACATGCCTGGGCACACGGCTATCATAGGACCATAACATTGCCAACCACAGAATCCTCAGCTCATTCTGGTCACAGGCAATGACCCATGGCTTGGCAGTTAGTGGGAGAAGTTGATGAGGGCTGAATGCTAACCAGGCACAGAGAAGCCAAACCTGCTACAGCTCAACCCAGCCCCAAATGAGCATCCTTCTCTCTGCAGTCCCACCTGTGATTGAGAATGGCCTCCCAGATTTGTCCACTACTGAGGGATCCCACGCCCTTCTGCCCTGCACAGCCAAGGGCAGCCCCGAGCCAGCCATCACCTGGGAAAAGGATGGTCACCTGGTATCTGGAGCTGAAGGCAAGTTTACCCTGCAGCCTTCTGGGGAGCTTCTGGTGAAGAACTCTGAGGTGAGTGCCAGATCCCAGATCAATGAGTCTGGTCCTAGGGTGGCAGATAGCTGTGGACTACCACCTGCTGGCCAAGGCTATACCTGAGCCCTTTAGCCCCTGGGAACGTGGGAGGGTAGTGTTGGATCACACCCAAAAGGATAAGTCAAGGGTCAGAGGCAACTGGATATCCCAAGTAGCTTTTGTCCATGATCAGAATCCAGGATTGAAATGACCTTCACAGCCACCTACCAGGGAAGCATAGTGACAACTTAGTGTCTCCCAAGTGGACCAGTTGTTCTCAATCAACCTTGGCACTGAATGTCCTCTAAGTTCCAGAGGAGGTGTTGAGCCAGAGCTCTGGGGTCCAGCCTCCTTGGTCATCAGTACTGCAAAACGAGCCACTCTTTGAATGCCTGGAACACACAACTGTGAGGGTTATCAGGGCCCCAGACTCTGTCCCACAGCAGTGGGGAGCACACTAGCCCTGCCTCAGGGACCCCTGCAGAACATGTCCCATCAGAACTTCACTGGGTTTTCTCCATAAAGGCCCCGGAGGTAGGAGCCACCTCTTGGTTATTTCAAAGATGGAGAAGTTGACATGTGTCAGTTTGAGCACAATGCCAACACCCAGTACAATGTCAGGAAACAGGACTAGGTCCCTTGGCTCTGGTCATGTGATCAGAGCTTGGGTGATTTTTTTAAAAGGGGGGCATGGAGACACCCTGCCTAGCCTCAGGGAAGTCGGGTTGACCTACTGCTACCTGAAGGATCTAGGAAGAGTCACTCTTCTTCTCTGGTTTGGATGGCCCACAGGAACCTGTAGAGAATGGGTCTCCAGTGATGTTCTGGCCCAGGCTAGGTGCAGAAGGCAGTCACCATCCTGAACCTTCCTCTTCCCACAGAGCCAGGATGCAGGCACATACATCTGCACCGCAGAGAATGCCGTGGGCCGTGCCCGCCGCCGTGTGCATCTCACCATCCTGTCACTGCCTGTCCTCACCACCTTGCCTGGGGACCGCAGCCTGCGCCTTGGGGACAGGCTATGGCTTCGCTGTGTGGCCAGGGGCAGCCCAACACCCCGCATTGGCTGGACCGTCAATGACCAGCCTGTCACAGGTCTAAGTCTCCTGGAGTCAGGGGTGATCAGAGCTGGGGCTCAGGGGTGGAAGAGGAAGGCAGGTTGAGAGACCAGTGTGGTAGAGCAGAGGAGGGTGGCATATTGTCCTTCAGGCCCTGGGTGTCCAGACTATACAAGGAAACACAGGAACCTGCCTGTGAGCACACTCTGAGCTGTATGTTAGAGCTAGCAGTCTGAACAGAAGACTCAGCCCCAGAGACCTCTCAGGGAAGGAGAGGATGCCTGTGTTCTATGCCCCGAGATGCTGCTTCCATAGGGGAGCCCTGTCTTCCCTTCTGAGCCCAGCAGGAGAACACAGGGGTTCAGAGTACACAGTAGGTACTTGACAAATGTCTGCTTTGTTAATGGATCACTGGGTGCCCTCCCCTGGAAATGGCATTTTCTGCTGTGGAGAACATCACCCAAGTGTAAGGCCAGGTCTACTGAGCACTCATGTGCACCTGAAGACAGAGCTTCTCTGTGTGCTTTACAAGGGAGTTACAGTAGATGCCCAACTACTTCTATGACACAGAGAAAAAGCACAGATATCAAGGACAAGATGACCCAACACAGAAATATACTTGGCATCCGGAATAAATTCCCCCACAATGGCAGTGTCTGTCATGGAGACTATGTCTGATCCACAGGAAGGAAGGGCAGTGTCTACGGAGGACCTGAGTTTGAGATTCTCAACACCCTCAGGAAAAAAAAAAAAAAAAAACTGATCTAGTGGCATGTATCTGTGATCCCTGTACTGGGAAGGCAGAGACAGAGATATCTCTGGGGATCACTGGCCAGTCAATCTAGCCAATCAGAGAACTCACAGGGTTCTTTGTGGCCCAGGCTGGCCTTGAGCTCCTAGACATACCATCTTCATTCCCAAGCACTGAGATCACAGGCCTGTAAATTTTTGTCTGATTATTTATGTTAATAGCCCCCAAAGGCCTACCCTTGACTGTCACCTGGAAATCACAAAACAGGCAAACTCTCTGGCCAGAGCCTCTGTGGCTAGTTCCCCCTCCCCCCAAAAAGATCTGCCCAGTCAGCCTGCCACCCGTGGAGGGACCCTCTCATTCGTCTCTGCATCCCTATTAAGTGCCTTCTGGATACACAGGCCTCTATAGAGTGACCAAGGATGGAGGCCCTTATTCCAGACTAAGAGCTGTGGACATCTCTTTTTTCCCACCACAGAGGGGGTGTTTGAGCAGGACGGGGCAGCACACTGCAGCGGGCAGCCGTCACCAGAGAGGACAGCGGCACGTATGTGTGCTGGGCTGAGAACAGAGTTGGCCGTGTGCAGGCTGTCAGTTTCGTCCACGTGAAGGGTAGGATGGGAGCCCATGTGATCTTTCTCTATAGACTTCCTGTTACCCACCCCACTTCCTGCTGTTTAAGAAACCAGCTTCCTGCCTTCTAACTAGTGACTCTTCAACCTGTGCATGTTGGGAGCCCTGGGGGAACTTTATACATTGCCCAAGCTCTACTCTGTACACACATCCCTTGGGGAGGAAGGTCAGTGCAGAAAACTGTACTTTACACGCACTCTCCTGACAGGCCCAGCTGCAGCCGATAGTATCAGGGAGGAGGAGGCTGTTGGGGCCAAGATATGGCCAGTGCTTACCAGCCTTGTTGTCCCCTTGGCATAGGTAGCCCTCAGAACACTGGGATTTTTGCTTAGCTTTGGGTGGGCCTTGTTGGAGGCAATGTAATCCAAAGCACTGGTCTGTATGGCTTTGGATCAATTCAATCTTAGGAGTTGTGGAAACCCAGCAGTGCCTGGAGAGTTAAACAAGTCTCTTAGCTGCTGTCCAACGGGTGTCCCAGCACTCCAGTTCCACGCTCGTTTCCAAAGTATGATCCAAAGTGTGATCTGCAGCTGGGGCGATCTATCTGCGTGGACCAGTACAGCAGACACATATAAGACAAATTCCCTCCTGCATCCACTCAGGCATCACTAATCGATCAAAGACAAGTTCCTAGCAACCACTGCCAGTTTGTGGGCATCAACCCATGACACAGAAGCTATTTGCCCTCCCAATACATGGACTGTGCCCAGCCACGCTGGACCAGCAGGGGCTCCTTTAGTGCTCAGGAGGAAGGCAGGGGCTGAACAGAGTTTGATAGTGGGTTGATGAAATGATAGGCTACAAGGGCGCTTCACTCCTGGCTACTTTTGTGTTGTCTCTTGTAGAGGCTCCGGTCCTACAAGGGGAAGCTTTCTCCTACCTGGTAGAACCTGTAGGGGGCAGCATCCAGCTACACTGTGTGGTTCGTGGAGACCCAGCTCCAGACATCCACTGGACCAAAGATGGCCTTCCACTGCCCATCAGCCGCCTCCACTTCCAGCTGCAGAACGGCTCCCTGACCATCCTCAGGACCAAGGCAAGTCCTGTGCTTTTCCCAGCGGTTTAGAGGATTGTTAGGTTAGCACCACCCTCTACGGTCTAGAGGGAACTTCCCTCCACAGTGCATGCAGGAGGCCGACTCTGCTGTTCCCTATGGGAAGCTCTCCTCTCAGCTTTCACCTGCACCCCGTCTTCCACAGCTAACAACACTGAAACTGACCAGTCAGTCCTGATACCACGTCGTCATAGGCTCTGGATCTGCCCAGTTAGGAACCATGCAAACAGTGATTAAAGACAGGTATAGTGAGGCTGGAGAGATAGCTCAGCGGTTAAGAGCACTGGCAGCTGAGAGGACTGGGGTTCAACTCCCAGCACCCAATGGCAGCCCACAACTGTCTGTAACTCCTCGTCCAGGGCATCTGACACTCTCACACAGACATACATGCAGGCAAAACACCAATGTACATTTAAAAAATAATAAAGTATAAAAATAAGTGTTTAAAAAAAAAGACAGATATAGCGCAACAGCAGCTGCAGTGACAGCCACCCTGCTGAACCAGCGTGAGTGCCATGAGGTTTAATGCGACAGTCCTGGCAGCTCGTAGTCTTTCAGAGATTGACTTTTTTGTTGTTGTTTGCTTGTTGCTTGTTATTGTTTGGGGGAGGTGGTTTGGTCTTGGTTTTTCAAGACAGAGTTTTTCTGTGTAGCCCTGGTTGTCCTGGAACTCACTCTATAGACTAGACTGGCCTCAGAGATCTGCCTGCCTCTGCCTCCCATGTTCTGGGATTAAAGGCCTGGGCCACCACTGCCTGGCTCTTTCAGAGATCAGGAAACTGAATCTCCAGAGATATGGTAATGAGGTAGTGATGGGGCTCCACCCATCTGGCCTCCAGATCTCCACCCTCAGCTTCGTCCTCCTCAGGAGCAGCCTCTTGGATAGATCCCACCTCCTCAGCACAGGCGGGGTCTCGTGAGCTCACCCTTAGAGAGAGAGAGAGAGAGAGAGAGAGAGAGAGAGAGAGAGAGAGAGAGAGAAACAGAAAGAGAGAGACAGAGAGAGGAGAGGGTTTTTATTTTGTTTTTTTGGGGGGCGTGTTTTGTTGTTGGTTTGGTTTTTTTTTTTTTTTTTTTTTTGAAACAGAGTCTCACTATGTAGCCTTGGCTGCCTTGGAACTCACTATGTTGAACATGCTGGCTTGAACTCTATGCATCTGCCTGCCTGTGTCTCTTAAGTGCTAGTATTAAAGGCATGCTCCACCATGTTCTGCCTTTAAAAGTAAAATAAATCTAGCAGCAAGAACACGAAGAGAAAAGAATGAAGATGTCTCCCTGCATCACCACAGACTAGTCATGGACAGGACCCCGTGTAGACAGAATGTCCTTAGCCACCGAGTTACTGTGCTAGAGCCCCTGTATGCCTCAGCTTCTAGTGCAAACACCTGAGTCCTATGCTTTAAAATGTACCAGGCATGGGCTGGGGAGATGGCTCAGTAAGCAAAGCGTTTGATCCCAGGAATCCACATCTAAAAAGCTGAGCCTGGGAGCTCAAATAATCCAAGCCCTGGGGAAACAGACAGGATGACCCTTTGCCTCCTGGCCCACCAAGCCTAGCATACTTGTTGAGTTCCAGGCCACAGAGAACAAGATGGGTGGATAGGAGCTGAGGATTGACTCCCAAAGGTAACCTTTGGCCTCCACATGCTTGAATGTACACACACACACACACACACACACACACACAACCCCATAAGCACACACACATGCACCCAGTAAACAATAAATATATAAATAACTTTTAAGTGTGCTCTGTAGTATTTACCAAACATTCCCAGGGCATCCAAATCCCTAGGGCAGAGCAATAATAATAGTTCATGTAGGCATCAGGAAGAGGCAAATCAGTACGAACTCTCCCTAACACCGGACTCTGCCCAGGGCAAAAAGCCCCACCCTAGCCCGCCCTTCCTCACCAAGGGGCTTCTAAGTGCAGAGGGGTTGGATTCTCCGAATAGCTGATGAATGGTCGCAGGGGCCCTCTCTGCTTTCAGGATTCCCGTTTGCTCCCAACTGACCCTTGTCCTCACCTGAGTACCTGCACCCCTCCCTTGCCACCTGCAGATGGACGACGCAGGACGGTACCAGTGCCTGGCTCGAACGAGATGGGCGCCGTGAAGAAAGTGGTGACCCTTGTGCTTCAGAGTGAGTTTCAGCTCTGTCACTAGCAGGTGGGGATCAGGTGATGATGGGCACTGGGGGCCAGCTGCGGCTGGGTACAGTGCATCATGTGGCAGAAGCCCGGTGAAAAATGTAATCCAAGTTCAGGCTGAAACGAATGTTGCTGTTATTTTTATTGTTGTTTCCATTCAAGACTCAAAACTGCCTTTGTGGCTAAAGTGACAGCTCTTCCATTGGAGACAGAGTTCGGACTTGCTCAGCACTATCTGAGCCACAGGAAAACCCGTAAAGGAATCTCAGGAATTTTACAGAAAGTATTTTGTGTGCGTTTTCCGGTTGGGGGTATGCTCACCCACGCATGAGCACGTGGAGGCCTGAAGTGGTGGGCATTAGCCGTCTTCCACCGTTGTTTTCCAGCTTACTGTTCTGAGACAAGACCTCTCAGTGAATCTGGAGCTCACTGTTTTAACTAGCTTGACTGGCCGAGGAGGCCGAGATCCTCCTGCTTCTGCCTTCCCAGTACGGGGTTACAATCAAGCACTGCATGGCTTTTGATCAAACATAAGCCCTCCGTCTATGGCACCTTACCCACTAAGCTGGTTCCCTAGCCCTACAGAAAATAGTGTATTGAAGATGGACCCGTGTGTGAAGCCCTGATGCGGATGGAATGAGAGTCTATGCTGGGAACCCGCCCACCCCCAGCTCCCAGCATCCCACACAATCTCAGTCATCCTCTCTTGTCCCATTAGTTGCTGTCCTGAGTTTTTATAACAAAAACACCCACAGCCCTGCTGAGCTGTCATTCACACTGACTGAGCTTAGTCCACAGACCCAGACCCGTAATCGCAGCATTTAGGAGGCTGAGGCAGGATACTTGCTAACAGTCCATGGGTAGCTGGTCTATAAAGTAAGTTTCAAGCCAAGTCTACACTGTGAGACTAATCTACAAAAGAAAATTTTAGAAAGGTGGGGTGTGAGTGGTTATAGACTAGAGAGATGGCTCAGTGGTAAGGAACACTGCTCCTCCAGAGGACCAGAGTTCTCAGCACCCATTGACTCTGGTTCCAGGGGTACCCAAAACCTTCTTAGGGCCTCTGTGAGTACATACAACACACACACACACACACACACACAACCACACACACACAAGGGCACATACTCACACAAAGATACACACACATACACATAATTTAAAATAAATCTTTTAAAAAGGAAAAAACAGTACTCATCTGATAAAATCGTGCAGTTGTGCAAGCAGGGCCACTGCCCCACTGGGCAGATTTATATCAGCCCGGGGACTGCCTGCAATTCCCTAGGGACTGCTTGAGACCCTGTTAATCACTCATGTCTGCAGACTTGCCCCAGGGCCTGCTTGGTGTTTCTCTAGATTTCCTCTTCTGGAACATACACATCAATGGGACCCAGGCAGTCTTCTTGGTTCTGGAGTCTTTGAACTATGAATTTTCTTTCTCCAGTCTACAGCTTGCCTGTGCCTTTTCTTGAAAGGCTAAAATGTAAAATATGGGGCAGTCCATACTTAACTGATTTTGTACTTTTTAAATTATATATTTAGCATTATATCTTTTTTCTTAAGTCCTCAGGTGGCTGGGGAAGTGAAATAGTCAATAAAGTGCTTACCTGGCAAACAAGAAGGCCCAAATTTGCTCCCTAGGAGTGACGTTTAAAAAGCCCAGTCACAGTTGCTGGAATGGCTCAGCACATGAGGCTGCTGCCCAGCCTAACCGCCTAAGTTCTATCCACGGACTTTCCCCAGTGGACGTTAGAACTGACTCCCACAGGTTGTCTTCAGGCCTCCACACACACTCCATGGCAGACCATGGGTAAATGAGTAAACAAATATAATAAACTCAGCATGTGGCATGCATTTGTAGCCCCAGTGCTGGGCAGTGGCGGACATGGATCCCAGGGCTTGCTGGACAACCAGGCCAATGAAAAGACCCTGCCTCAGTAAACAAGGTGGACAGCACCTGATGCTGAGCTCTGAGCACCATGAACGCACGCACGCACATACACATGTCTGTCTTACCTAAATTACTTTTTTAAAAAAATTTTTTATGTGGCCTGCATGTATGTCTGTGTGAGGATGTCAGATCCCCTGAAGCTGGAGTCAGAGACAGCTGTGATCTGCCATGTGGGTGTTGAGAATTGAACCCAAGTCCTCTGGAAGAGCAGCCAATGCTCTTAACCACTGAACCAGCCCACCTTAGATTATATTTTTGTCTACAATTTTCATAACTGTGCTTCTCACATGGAGTCTATGATCCTTTCTGAGTTGTTTTTTTTTTTTTTGGGGGGGCGGGGGGGTGAGACAAGGTTTCTCTGTGTAGTCCTGGCTGTCCTAGAATTCACTCTGTAGACCAGGCTGGCCTTGAACTCAGAAATCCGCCTGCCTCTGCCTCTCAAGTGCTGGGATTAAAGGCGTGAGCCACCACTGCCCAGTCCTGAGTTTATTTTTAAGTGAGGTAAGGCTGTAATCGTCCCTGTGTTCTCTGGACTCCAGCTTGTTCCGGCTGTTTCTGCAGACCCTCAGTTTCTCACGGATGCAGAATGGTGGTCAGACTAGGCTGCTATACTTGTTTTTGCTAAACTGATCACTAAGTATTTCTTATTTTGCCTAAAAGTGCTTGACTTGGGAGCTTTTACTGCTAGTACAGATATTAATGAATGATTTTATTGGGGAAGGGGGTAGTCGGAATCTTGAACTCCCAATCTTCCTGCCTCTACCTCAGAGTGCAAGGGTTACAGGCATGCCCCACCACAGTATATTCAGTTTGGGGGACGAAGCCAAGGCTTTTTACTTGCTAATGAAGCACTCTACTGACTGGCCTACATGCCCAGCCCTTGGAAGTCAGAGGACAAATTTGTAGAGTTGGTTCTCTCTGTGTCTTGTAAGCTCCAGGATGACTGGCCTGCAGGCTTCTAGCAGGTCTCACCAGAGGAGTGCTGGGCCTGAGGTAATGTTTCTGGGGCTCTGCACTCTGGTGGTAAGGCTTACACAGCAGGAGCTCTTACCTGCTGCAGCGTCTCCTCAGCCGACCTGGGTTCTGGTGAATTTCACGTAGATTTCGTAGGGTTTTCCCTGAATGGGATCTTCTGTGTGTCACGTATAAACAGAATTTGCTTCCTTCTTTCCTGTCCACACTTTGGTGACTTTGCCCTGCCCTGCTTGTTGACTCAGCAGTCACCCTAGAAAGCATCCTCCTCACCAGCCCTACCTAACTACAGTTTTGGTGGACAGCATCTGTCCTGTCTGTCTGATGTGAGGATAGCTGTCCTCGGCCTCCTGCCGAGGGCTCCCTTGATCCTGAGTTTGTCAGGCTCTTTTGTCAGGGATAGGGTAGACCCGAAAACAGACAAACCGGATGTGCCCTGTGCTTACTCAGACCGTCCAGAAACCTTGATGCAGCACCAGAAAAAAACTGAAAGGAAAAGTAAGGAAGACTGAGGCCGCCAGGCCAGGCCTGGCCCAGGTCCAGGCCGTGTGCGCGTCCGCTGACTGCTGGGTGAGGCTGAGAGCCGGCATCTGAAATATAGCTAGGATTTCACAAAACCGAACCGACAGGAAGCTCAGCAAAGAAAGAGTGTGCAACAGAGGAGATGGCTGGGGTGGGGTGGGGGGGGGGTTGTCACTGAGGATGACAGCCCGAGTTCAGTCCCTGAGACTGTGGTGGGAGGAGAAAACCGACTGCAAGTCATTGTCCTCTGACCTCCACATGTACAGCACATGTGTCCCTACACAAACACACACATACACACACAAACACACACGCATACCACACATACACACATGCACACACACACACTAAATATACACACAACATAAACACATACACCATCGACACTACCACCACACAATACAAGCACATGTGCATGCACAACACATACACACACACAATGCACAACATATATACTGCAACATATATCACTACTACCACTACACAACACACAACACAATATACACAAAAATATATTTTAAAAATTTAACCCTATGTGTTTGTGTGTATGTGTGTGTGTGTGTGTGTGTGTGTGTTTATCGGTATGTTTGTAGGTATACATACATGAGTATAGGGGCTGTAGAGTCCAGAGTGGGAGTTTACAGGCAGTTATGAGTCACATGGATTCTGGGAACCCAACCAAGCCCTCTGCAGGAACAGTTTGCAGTACTGACCACCGAGCCATCTCTCCAGCCCCTAAATAAATAAATGTAATTTGAATTAAAATTTTAAAATAGGGAAAGAATGAACAGAGGACGAGGGGAGAAGATAAATGACTAGGACTGTCACCTTGCTCCAGTTTCTGTGGGAATCACTAGCACAGCCTGTGCCATGCATAGATGAAAGCCGCCCACACTTCCCTGACACCCTGAACAGGGGCCATCACTGTTCCCAGTGTCAGGCCTAATGAGGACACAGGACTGTCCCCACCTCTTTATGAGGGAGCCCTCTCCCTACAGTTATGGGAGTTCTACTGGGAGTCCTGAAGCCCCGGCTGCCCAACCGTGCTGAGCCTGCTAGCGTTCTAGGGTGTCAGCAAACTGGAGGAGGGAGGCCTGCCAGTGAGGGCCCTGTCTTCTCTCCCGTGAGGAGGGAGGCTGGTGTGAGACCACGTCCATTATTGCGCTGCTGGAGACATTCGGTTTCAGTTGCAATGGAAACCCCCTGGCTCAATCAGGAACCAGGAAATTTTCAGCCTGGAGGGGCAGTGACAGCCAGCCCACACAGGGGAGAGCACAGATGTATGACTCAGCAGCCGGAAGGTCTGAAAGTGGCCACCACAAAACTACCTCATCCAGACATTGTGAGCATGACAGAAAACGTGGAAATGAATCTCAGCCTCCTGTGGCTGTGGAGTGGGTCAAAGATCATCCGTTTCTGATTCC
Source organism: Mastomys natalensis (assembly GCA_021653895.1). Classification (NCBI taxonomy): domain Eukaryota; kingdom Metazoa; phylum Chordata; class Mammalia; order Rodentia; family Muridae; genus Mastomys; species Mastomys natalensis. The sequence continues at coordinate 2,608,709 of JAJTUV010000085.1, forward strand.
TCCACCCACATCTTTCCCCTCCCCAGAGATGAAGGAGTAGCCAGCCCAGGTCTGCATCACACTCTCCTTGTGCTGTTAAAGTTCTGGCAGGTTCTCTGGACTCCTCAGCCAGGCTGCTGGAGAGGCCATTTGTCTCCTCCAGTTTTCTTCCCCTGCATACTTCAGCCTCTGAGTATGTCTCCTCCACCACCAACATGGCACCTGGGCCCTGGTGACAGAAAGCTGGTGGCTTTCGCAGCTGGCTTGTAGGGATGCCACGTGGAGTGGCGAGCAGAGTGAGCACAGTCCTGGGCAGTCCTTCAGGCTGCCACTCTTGTTGCCCAAGGTTCTACCTCCAGCTCCACTAAAAGCAGAAAGAAGCCATGACTGGGATCACGTCACTGGTCCGATCCTTCACACAGCACTGTGACACCGTCCATGCTGTTGGAATCTCTGCCGTTTTTGTGGCCGCATGGCTTTCCACTATGTTGCGACTGTTGCTTCTGTGTGGCTCCTTTCCAGTTTGGGGGATTTTGAGCAGCTTGGTAGGGAGGAGGTTCATATTGTTGGGGAGCACACCTGCATTTCTGTTGGGATGAGTCCCACAGCTGAGTCGTGAGGTCACACAGCACACGAAGGTTCAGCTTGTGTAGAACTGACTGAGATAAGCTGAGACGCAGCTCCTCAAGGTAAATGTGGCAAGCACAGTGTGACTAAGCTAAAAAGGAGCTTTAGAAGCAAGCCATCTTAGACGATCTTAGCAGGCCCCAGAGGAGTCGAAGGTTCTTAAAAGAAAGAGACAGAATGGGGATCAGCTGCAGAGGCAAAGGTGAAGCTGCCTGAGACACAGGAGGCTGGACAGGGTGCAGTCAGGCCTCCCCCAGAGCCTCTGGAAATAGCGTTACACATTGACTTCAGTCCTATGAGACTCATTTTGGTAGTACATACAATATGATCACCATGGGAACATCCCAGAGTATGCTTACACACACTGAGACCACTGTAACATCACTCTGATATGTAATTTGTGTGTGCCAGGTTGTGGCGTCACATACCTTTAATCCCAACACTCAGGAGGCAGAGGCAGGCAGATCTCCGAGTTCAAGGCCAAATTGGTCTCCAGAGCAAGTTCCAGGACAGCCAGGGCTACACAGAGAAATCCTGTCTCCAAAACCCGAAAGATAAAAAAATAAATAAATAGAATTAGTGTGCATGCTTACATGATTGTGTGTGAGAGCACGTGTGTATGCAAGTGTGCATGCCTGTGGAACTGCATACAGAATTCAGAGGAAGTGCTCAGGGGTCTTGCTTGCTCTTTATCTTCTCCAGACAGGGTCTGTTACTGAAACTGGAGCTAGACTGGCAGCCAGCAAGCCCCAGCGATCCTCTTTTCTCTGCCCTGTATAGCATTGGGTTAGTTACAGGCATGCACAGTCATGACTGGTGGTTTTTAACATAACACTTTAATTCTTTGAGAATTTGATACAATGTGTCTTCATCGATTTTACCCGCTGGTCCTGCTAAATCCTCCGAGACCACCTTCGACTCACTCCCAACTTTGTGGTCTTTTTTTTATAAGCCACCAAGTCTAATTTTTCCCTTACATATTCTATACTCCTGGGTGTGGGGTGTGGGGCCATCTGATGGAGCAAGATTGACCTACTAGGGGGCCACATCCTTAAAGAAAACATATTCTCCAGAAGTCGTCAGCTGTCAACAGCTCCTCGGGAGAGGGGGCTCTTAAGCTCATCCTGGGTCTGTGTTCAAATGTTGAATGGCTTGATCCCTGCAGGTCTTACAAGCAACAAGGGCTGGTGAGAGCTCATGATCTCAGTGGTCCTGTTGAATCCAGGACACACATTTACTCTGGTCCTCCCTGACTTCTGGCTCTTAAAGACTTTCTGCTCTGTGTTCCGTGATGGTCTCTGAGCCTTGGGGTGGGGGTGGGGCAATATCGATGTCTCACTTCCAGTGGAGTGCATGCCTGGTGTCTTAAACGTAGTTGGTGAGGATTTGAACTCAGGTCCTCATCCTTGCACAGCGAGTACTCTTACTTGAGCCACATCCCAAGCTCTTAGTGATATCATGGTGTTGTGGGGGGGGGCACCATCAAATGTGAGGTGGCCTCATGGAGCAGAAGCAGCAGTGTGTACACACAACAATGGCCTCATGGGGAAAGCATGTCCCTTATGTGTAGGGCAGTGAAGAGGCCGATAGCTGCAGGGGAGGAATGTGTGTGACTCTATATCCTTCCCACCTTCTGGTGTTTTCTAAATAAGTACATATCACTGGAATAGACAATCCTCTCCCTTAAATCTGCCCCACTCCTCCCACAGGTGCCCCAGTGTTCCAGGTAGAGCCTCGGGACGTGACAGTAAGGTCCGGAGTGGATGTGGAGCTACGATGCCGGGCTACCGGAGAGCCTGTACCCACAATCGAGTGGCTCCGGGCAGGCCGACCAGTACGGGCTGGCCGGAGGCTCCGGGCCCTGCCAGACGGGAGCCTGTGGCTGGAGCGTGTGGAAGCTGGAGACTCGGGAGTGTATGAATGTGTCGCTCACAACCTTCTGGGCTCTGCCACAGCCAAGGCATTGCTGGCTGTGAGAGGTAAGGAGAGTCCCTGCTTAGGCCTCCAGACTGAGGCTGGTGGATGCGTCCTGCTTAGCAGAGCCTGGACCAATGCCCTGCAGGCTTCCTGGTTCTTCACTTAGTTAAAACTGAGTGTGAGACAGGTGGGAAATCTCTGCGGACCATCCTGTCTGTGGAAACTGAATCTCAGAAGGGCTAAGCATTTACCACATTCACCTTGGCCAGAGAACCAGCCTGTTCTGGGTCATCTAACATTGGCCCACATCCTCCATTTGGACACCCCATGACCTCAAGAAAAAATAAGATTACCTTATGACGCCCTTGAGGACTTTACTGTGAACATCTGTGGACTAGCGGTCATCCCAAGCCTCAACAGCAATGGTAGAGCATCCGAAGGAGTGCAGCTTCCTGACATTACTGACCCCCACTATCTAGAGATTCCTTAATCAGTCCCCTTCTCTTTAGGGTCAAGCCAAACTTTAATATCAAAAAGGGGTGTCCTGAGCAGCCATAGTAAAACAATTCAAACCAACATAAAGAAAAGTCACAGAATATTGTTTCTGGATTGTCTGCCTCTGCACCAAATACCCCATAAGCATGGGTTTGTATCTCTTGTCAATGACAGACATCACCAATTCATTTCCACACACAGAATCTCTGTCCAAAGGACCCTTCTCTAACCCTGCCTATGGCAGACATCACCAATCTATTTCCATCTGGTGTCACAATCTCTCTCCATAGATCTCTTCTCCAGCCAGCAGCACCTCTAAAGAAATTGAGATTTGACATTTGTCAAGCAAATGTGGGAAACTTTCTGGTCCCTAGTTCCCTTGTCTGTAAGAAGGGGCAAGTTGCTAACAAATGTATCCAGACATCAGTGGTCTTGGATACCCAGAGGAAGTTGCCAGCTCAAGGTTGGCTTCGGGACTGAGGGACTTCCCTCTGTTTCAGAACTTGGTCCTAACTCTTCTTCTCTCCTGGTGACAAGCTCCCAGTTCAAACCACAAAGCTCCGTGTATGGTCTCTGTTTTGGTTTCTGAGATGGATGTAATGAAATCCCATAGTCTAGGGCTTAGTTAACAGACACGATCTTTCAGTTTTAAAGGTTGTTAGACTAAAATCAAAGCCTTGGAAGAATTGGTTCCTCTTGTGTCTAAGCAGGAGATTCTGCCCCTCGCTTCAGGCCATCATTGGAATTCCTTGGTTTCTAGAAGAGCTGCCCAATCTTTGCCTGTATTGTTGCACTGTGATCTCCCTGTGGACTCCCATTTACAAGAAGGGTTGAATGAGGGTGGGCCCCATAGGCTCATTCCTTTGAATGCTGCTTTCCCAGTTGATGAACTGTTTGGAAGGATTAGAAGGTGTGGCCTTGTTGAAGGAGGTGTGCCCCTGGAGGTGGGCTTTGAGGTTTCAAAAGCCCACACCAGGCCCTGTGTCTGACTCTGCCTGCTGCCTATAAATCTGGATATAAAGCTCTCAGCTACTGACTGCTCCGGTGCCTTTCTATCTGCTTCCTGCCATGATAATCATGGATTAAGCCTCTAAAACTGTAAGCAAGCCCCAATTAAACGCTTTCTTTTGTTAGAATTGCCTTGGTCCTGGTGTCTCTTCACAGCAACAGGGAGAACAGTAACTAAAGACAGCCTCTAATTTCCTGTTTTTATAAAGCCACCGGGCATACTGGACAAGGGCTCGCCCTGATGACCTCATTGCAACACGCTGTTCTCTGTGAAGATCCCATTTCTGAATGAGGTCCCTCCCTGAGGTCTTGGGGTTAGAGCATCAAGATGTGAAAGAGGAGGTAGTGTGGGGAAGGATTTCCCCAAGCCCGGCTCTTCATTTCATAGTGGAAATGACTATTTCCCTTCATAGATGCTAATTACAGAAAGACCGGAGAAAACAGAAATCTGAAACCAGAAAACTAGCTATTACCCATAATTCATTGACCAGAATGTGCTTAGGTGATTCTTTGTATATTTTTTATTTATTTGCACTGGAGGTGGTATGCATGTCACAGCGGTGGGTAGAGGTCAGAGGACAACTTTGTGGAACTGCCTTTCTCCTCCCATGCTTAGGGAATTCTCGGTAATGATTTAGCTCCATTTTGTAACATTCTCACTCTGTAGCCCAGGCTGGCCCTAGAACTCACAACAATCCTCCTGCCTCAGTCTCCCCCAGTGCAGGTATTTCAGGCACAACCCACCATGCCTGACTCCAGTTTTTGTTGTTTGTTTGTTTGTTTTCTCTCCAACCGTAAATAGATAAGCTCTTGCTTCCTACACAATGTATAGGCTAGCTTTAAAACTTGCCCCCTTTCTGCCTGGCTTGGATGACATCCCATGATAATCTGTCTGGAGACACATCTTTTTCGGTTTCACTTCATTACGTGTGGCATTTCCATCTGCAATTCTCTTGGCTGTGAGAGACAAATAACACTTCCTGTTTCAGCCTTCACGCTCACGTCCAGAGTGGGCCACCTTCTCCATGTGGTGGACCTCAGGAATTGTCTCGTTTAAGTTTCTTCAATGGTTTTGTTGTGTAAAGGGATCTTGAAGTATTGTTTTTTGGTTTTTGGTTTTTGGCTTTTTTTTTGTTTTGTTTTATGTGTATGTGTGTGAATGTGTTTGTGTATGTGTGTGTATGTGTGAATGTGTTGTGTATGAGTGTGTGTGTGTGTGTGTGTGTGTGTGTGCAGGTGAAGAAACAGAAGTTGACACTGAGTGTCTCCCTCTATTGCTCTCCAACCCTATACAAAGATTTATTTTTTTCATTTATGTGTATTGTGTGCCTGCGTGAATTTATGTGCATCATGCGCATACAGGTGCCCCTGGAAGCCAGAAGAAGGCGCTGGTTTCCTTGAAACTTGAGTTACAGATGGCTGTGAGCTGCCTGGTGTGGATGCTGGGAACTGAACCTGGGTCCTCTGGAGGAAAAGTACATGCTCTTAACTACTTAGCCATCTCTCCAGCCTCCCTCCTTACTTTTTATGTGAGCCAGAGTCTCTCACTAACCTAGTGCTCACCAGTTTCCTAGGCTGTCTGGCCAGCAAGCCCCAGGGATCTACCTTTTTTGCAGCCCTTTCTCCCCCAGCATGGCTTTTATGTGCACACACCCTAGCTGAGGTCTTCCTGCTTGCACATCAGGTACTTTACCCGACATCTCCCCAACCCTTGTTTTGTGTGTTGTTTTCATTTGTTTGGTTGGTCTTAGTTTTGCAGTCCTAGGAGTGGAACCAGCTAGGCAAGCACTGAATTCTCCTGGTCACAGCTGTAGCTCAATTTGATGAGGCCCCTGACTACGTACCTATTTCTCCTCCCTGCTGCTTTTATGCTTTCTGCAGTTGTTAGAGCCTGTCCTAGGCCTGACTGTTTTTTGAGGGGTTGGGCAACAAGAGGCTGAGATTCCTAAAGTGGCCTACCATTCAAGGGCTCAGAGCTACTGTGGCCTCCAGGGATCTGGGTCAGGCTTGTCTTCCTCCCTGTTCACCGTTGTGAAGCATTCCAGACGGGCATCACCAGACCCTAGCTGAGGGCTGCACTTCCTAGAATCCAGCATTAGTCAGTCCTGATTGACCATTTAAGATCCTGGCCATGGAATGTTCTGTGTTATTTTTTTTTTGACAGCTCATCTGCAATTTGTTGTTAATTTCCCCGGAGGGCAGGTGAGCAGAGAGCCAGGCTCCCTCTGTCTTGTGCCCCCTGGAAGGCCATCTGCCCCAAGGAGGCAGCTGGTTCATTAGGCAGAGGAAGCAGGGGCCCCGTGGGCCCATGTCATCCATTGAATTTGTGCAAGAGAACGGCTGCTTGCACTGCCTGGCAGCCTCTGGGCAGCCAGCCCACTCCAGCCAGAGCAGCTGCAGGCCAGCTGGAGCCAGGGCACTGATGGAATGAGGAGGCTCTGGTGATAATACTCCGTTCTTGGCCTGATGCCCTGTCCCTACAGCATGCCAGCCCCTCCCTTCATAGCTCTTGGCAAGTTTTAGACCAATATATCTTCTGTGTGTCTGTGGACCCACCTCTTCATTTTATAAACAAGCCAACTTGATGTGACCTAGGGACATGACTTGCCTGACTTTATGTGCATGTGTATGTGCAGGTGCACGTGTGTGGGTGCAATGCACAGGTGCATATGTGTACAGTTGCATTGTGAGTAGGTACATTTGTATATACATGTGTGTAGGTGCATGTGTACAGGTGCATGTGTGTGTGTATGTGTGTATGTGTGTAGGTACATGCATGTATGGGTGCATGTATGTCATGCATGTGTGCAGGTACACGTGTGTGCAGGTGCATTGTGTGTGGATGCATGTGGGGGATGCCTGTGTGCAGGTGCATGTGTGTGCAGGTGCGTGTGGGTATGAGTACACGTGTGTGCATGATGTGTGTGGGGGTGTATGTGTGTGTGGGTACATGTGTGTGGTGGTACATGTGTGTACATGTATGTATGCAGGTGTATGTGTGTGCAGGTGCATATGGAGGCCAGATGACAACTTGTGTCACTCCCAGGAACTGCCCATCTTGTTTTTGATACAGGATCTTTCACTGAACCCATTAGGTTAAACTAGCTAGCCAGTGAAGCCCAGGGTTCCACCTCTGCCTCTGCTGTCTCTGCCTCCCCAGTGCCAGGACTACAGCATTTCTGTGGGTTCTTGGGACCAAGCTCAGGCCCTTGTACTTGTAGACAAGCTCACCGGCTGAGCCCTCTCCCCAGATGCAGCCTCCTTTGTCTTAGAGCCCAGATCTTCTGTGCTTTGAGTCTATTACCTATCAGCTGTGTGTCTTTGGACACAGTGCCTTTCTGAGCCTCGATTTCTGATCTGATGAAATAGTAGCAACACCTTTGCACAGGGGCTCAGAGAGGGTAGCATAGGTCACGACTGTCTGTCTCCTGCCTCACAGGGGAGCCCAGGGGCAGCCGGGGCAGCATGATGGAGTTATCAATGGCCAGAAATTCGGAATGGCTATTCTCAACATCAGTGTGCGACAGCAGGGCAGTTCTGAGGTCCCTACCATCTGGAGCAGCATCGGTCACGTCCCAGCAAGTGTGGGTATGTCGGGGATCGGGGCTGGGACACGTACTGGACCCACACAACAGAAAAGGCTTGTTCAAGGCCTAGTACCTGGAGCTAGGACTGCCTTCAAGAGCAGAATCTCTCTCCTACTCACAGGTTCCCACAGCCTACACTATCATGAAACAAAGCCACTGCATTTGAAATCAGACAGGGAGAGGGTGGTATGAGCAGGGTACTTACTCCATCAGGAGCTCAGAGCATGATAGGAATGTCACTTACACTTGGGGAGCCCCCCCACCGATGGAAGCAGAACAGTGAAGAATCACTAGAATTGATTAACAGACATGAGCTGGACGGGCAGACAGCTGGAAAGATTCAGAATTCTATCATCTAATAAGCAGGAGGCAGCCTGGTATGGTGGCACATGCCTTTAATCCTAGCACTTGGGAGGATGGGCAGAGGCAGATGGATCTCAGAGTTCCAGGCCAGCCAGATCTACAGAGTGAATTCCAGGATAGTCAGGGCTATGCAGAGAAACCCTGCCTCAAAAAATCAAAAAGAAAGAAGGAGGGATAGGAGGAAGAGGAAGAGCAGGAGGAGGAGGAAGGGGAAGCAAGAGGAGGAAGAAGAGGAGAACAAGAGGAGGAAGAGGAGGCATGCACCTACTTTGAATCACAGATTCAAGAAGCAGAGTGTCTTGAGCAAGAGTATCCAGGTGGCTCACAGGCTGTCTTGGCAGCCTGCATAAAGGACCCAAGGCCCCCTTCCAAGGACCCAGTCCAGGGAAAGGCCAAGACAGGTTCTCACTAAGAACAGCTCTTCAGAAGCCACACATGGCCTCAGTTTTGGCTTTTTATTGTTGTGTTTTTTGGTTTTGTTTGGGTTTTTTGCTTTGTTTTAGAATCATCTGTTTTTATTTTACGTGTACACATGTTTAGCTTGCATATCAGCATGTACAACCATGTGCATGCCTGCTGCCTGCAAAGGCCGGAAAAGAATGTCTGGTCCTCTGCAACTGGGGTTACAGATGGCTGGGAGCCACCATGTGGGTGCTGGGAGTTAAACCCAGATTCTCTGTAAGACAAACAAATGCTCTTAACAGATGTCTCTCCAGCCTCAGGCCAGGGGACTTTAACTGCTAAACTTGAAGCCGTGGTCAACAGAGACCAAATTGAAGCAAACTGCTGCCTAGCTGTGGCCACTGCTTGCAGCTGCAGGAGCCATGGGGGAACATCTAGACCAAGGCCCAGTGAGCTTGACTCTAATGAGACAGAGGCTCTGAGGAGCTGGGTGGGTTCTGCCCACAAGGGGTCTGTCACCCCTGCTGCCACTGTCCACTGTCCCTGACTCTGAGGAAGCCGTGAGTGGGAGGTGTTCCCCTACCTAGTCTGTGGCCTCTCCTAGCCCTAAGAGGTTCAGATGTCACATGACACCCAGGGCAGTCAACGGCTCAGAGCACTCCTTCCTCTCCCAGTGCTTGCAGAGAAGTTGTCTACAAGTTAGTTGATCATCAACCCAGCCAGCACATAGTGATAGCCTGTGCCATCCCAGGGACAGGGGGACCAGCTGGTTGTCAACTGGCTAAATATCACATCCGTGCATTTCTTTATTATATTTGCTTTTCTAGTTGTCCCATAAAGTATATGTTATGATTTTGCTACCTCCGGGGTCTGCTAAACACCTGGCATAGGTAGTCACCAACCAAGCATGGCCCAGGAGGGACAGGCTAAGCAAAGGAGAGCCACAGAGGGATCGTGAGCAGCACTGTTGTCCCAAGACTCCAGTCCTAACATGGCTCTGTGTTCTGCTATATCCAGGGCCTCTAATGCGGGTCTGGTGGTCACTATTGCCCCCATCTACTGGGCCCTGGCTAGAGAGAGCGGAGAGGCCTTAATGGCTACTCTCTGACGGGTGGCAGCTTCCAGCAGGAGTCACAGATGGAATTTCTACAGGTGAGTGTGGTCTTCTTGCAGACGGCTGGGGGACAGGGCCTGAGAGAGCCAGACTGCCCTTGTGCTGACTCCAGGCTGGGTGGGGATGGCTTGCAGGGGAGCTCTTACAATGACCAGGTGCCCGGGGCCTGGATCCTGATGGACTCTCCTGATTGTGGACATGAAAATCAACGGCATGATCCCAGAGAGCCTGGCAGTGCAGATCTACACATGCAGGTACTAGCTAGCTCTGGGCTGCTCCACCCACTACCCTGAGCAGACAGGCCCACTTTCCTTCCTCATACCCCAGAAGCCAGCTGTGATGGGTCTCAAGTGGGAGCTGCCACTCAGAAGCAAGCATTTCTCATACTCCATAAACAAGAACACCACAGGCATGGTGTTGACCCTGACTGCCATGTTGGGCAAAAGAGATAAGGAGGCTTGCCTAGTCTTCTCCACGCAGCACCCCAGCTCCCTCCTGGCTTCTCTAAAGTGGAACCCTGCCCCTCTCCAGGACTTCCAGGAGCAGCTACGTGCAGACCGGGCCTGGCCAGCTATTCGTGGGCTCCACACAGCACTTCCTCCACGACAGCCTCCCAGCCTCCCTGCACTGCAATCACAGCATCCAGTATGATGAGACCCGGGGCCCCCCAGCCCCAGCTGGTGCAGCACCTTCGGGCCTCCTCTATCAGCTCGGCCTTCGACCTGAGGCAGAGGCCCTGAGCTTCCAGCTTACCACAGCCCTGCAAGCAGGTGAGGCCCCACCGTCCCATTTCCCTACCAGCTAAGACCGCCAGAGGCCCAAATTCAACTGGCCATTCGCACCAAGCACAGGCTAGAAAGAGCGGTGTGCACCGGGCAGCAGCCTTATCTCCTCTGTCCCCGCCCATTCCAGCCTGGCCCCGCCCACTCTAGCTGGGCTCCGAAACCACAACCACTTCCTTCTCCCAAGGTGCCTGCACCAAAGGCCCCATGGGTGCAACTTCTGTTGACCCACCTGAGCACACCATGTAGTCATAGCCAAGGAATGCTTTAAAAGTATCTTTTCTTTGCTTAAGATCTTGAGAGGAATGCTGGAAAGAGCAAGGCTATAAGGCAAGGCACACCCTGATTCACAGTCTATCTGCACTGCTTTCCAGCTATGGACCTGGTATGAATCCCATGGTTCCTAGCTGCACAGTGGGCATGAACTGCTAGCTTCCTGGGGTCTCCAGGCGAGCAGTACAGGCTCTGCCTCTACAGCCCTAACTGGCCACCAGGGGCCACCTTGCTAAGGGTGACTGTCCTAAGTTGGCGAGGCAGTCTCATCTCCCTTTCTTGCTGGCTGTTGACGGCTATCACAACCCTCTGTGCATGGCTGTTGGGGTGTCCTGAGCACTTTTGCATACATGATCTCAAACAGTCTACTTTTCTCTAGTGGTCTCTCTTGAGTTCGCCTGGCTCTCTGCCCTTAGGAGCACACACACCCCTCGTCCTCACAGGGCACATCTACAAGACTAGGCATGTCCCCACAACTACCACCTTCAACAAGCCTGGGCCCGGAGCCAGCTGGCTGTCTCACTGTCACCGTTTGGTTCAAAGCTGGAGCTGGCTCCCAGCACAGCCCACTGCCTGGGCCAGCCCAAAGAACAAGCCCAAGATGCCCTGGGGAACTGGCTCCCTCAGGGTCTTCCCTTTTGCATTACAGAAGAAAATGTGTTGGCTGTCCTGAGGGCTTTGAGCTGGACACCCAGGGAGCATTTTGTGTGGGTGAGTTCTTTCCCCCGCCCTGATCGGAACAAAGCTGACTTCACTTGGGATGTAGGCCTGCCCCAGCCAGCTGGCAAAAACTGTGAACTGAGTCTCACGTCTCCCACCCAGACAAGGACGAATGTTCAGGGGGTCCCAGCCCCTGCTCCCATACCTGCCACAATGCTCCTGGCCATTTCTCCTGCTCCTGCCCCAATGGCTTCTCCCTGGCTTGGGACCGCAGGAACTGTAGAGGTGAGAAGCCCCGGGAAGGTACAGCTCAGTCCTGGCCCCAAGTGTGCAGTAGGGCCCATATTCCAAAGGGAAGCACATAGGTGACCTACGGAGGTGTCATTTTCTGGAAGATATTGAAGCTCAGGTGTTGGGTGGTGTGGACCCTCAGAGACAAACATGTGGTCCCTGTGTGTTCTGGACACTCAAGCCTATAAGATGTCCCCACAGCAGCTTCAAGGCTCAGTAGCCCTGTTCTCTTGATTTTCTGACCCAAGGACTGAATGACAGGTCTCACCCTGATATAACATGTGTCTGTCACTCTCAGCAGTGGGGCCTGGCCCTCCCAAGTCCCCCCTTGGCTTTCTAGCTAGAATCCAAGGGAACATGGTCTCCAACCTTACATAAGAACTACAGGCTGGGAGACCTTCATGTCTGGGCCTTCTAGGCTGTGGGAGCGGGCCTGGCCAGGGTATAAGGATGGCTGTGAAAGGCAAATGTTCATATGGTCCACCCCATCCCCCTGTGCTCTGCCCCCAGATGTGGATGAGTGTGCAGGCGACGCCCACCCATGCCAGGAGGGGCAGCACTGTGTGAAACCTGCTCGGATCCTATAATTGCCTCCCTTCCTGTAGGCCTGGCTTCCGGGTAACTGCTGATGGAAGCAGTTGTGAAGGTAACTGGGGCACCAGGCTGGGCCCAGCCATACTCCCAAGAGACCAGAGAGTGTCACTGAGACTCAGGGCATCTAGAACTCTCTTGGCAGAATCCCAGAGCTGGGTCCTATCTTTTCCTTTCAACCTCTGCCCACTTGTGTTTGATGACGTGAGGGAAATAAGTCAGACAGCAGGGATGCCACTTCCCTCCAAGGCTGCTCCCACACACGTGATCCAGACTAGAGCAGCCTCTGGGTCCTTCTCAACACAACTTCCAGGCAGTCACTGTGCATCAGTGGCAAGTGACCTTTGCATTGACATCCAAGTGCTGTCCCTTGATGGGAGACCTTTACGCACTGTATGGCTTTATGCACTGGCTCTGTCTATGTCATGTGGTGTTTTCCTGGGCAGACTTGAACATCTATTCATCCCAGATCAGACACCAGCAACTGACAAAAGAAACAACTCCATAGAGTCAGCACAGTGAACCAGCGAGTTTATGGGCTGCTTACGGAGTCAGGGTGAGGAGCTGCTTGCAAGGACATAGTGACTCAAAGACAGCCACATCCCAGAGGAGCCCACCCCAGCCTGGGCAGCAGCTTGTAGAGTCCCCTCTTCCTTGGCAAACATTACTGTTTATAAGCCCAGAGGGAGAGATTTGTGAGTCTTTAAGTTTCTGGAGCTTTCTGGATCCTAAGAGATTCTTTCTCCCTCCCTCTTCCCTCTCTGCCTCCCTCCCTTTTACCTCCTTCTCCCTCCTTCCTCCTTCTTCCTTCTTCCTTTCCTACCTTCCTACATTCCTACCTTCATTCCTCTCTTCTTCTCTTCCTATATACCAGGTCCTTAAACCCTGCAACATCTGAGCCCTTCACCAACACGATACCAGTAGGCCTCTTCTTACACATGAGGAATTTGTGTGAAAGGAGCATTGCCTACCCAGGACCTAGAATATGTCAGCTCCACTGGAACCCATATTCTAAGCCCCTTCTTTTCTCTGGAGTCTGGACCCTGTTGCCTTCTGACTAACCTTGTATGGTACTCAGAGATGGAGGGGCAAAGTGCCAGCATGCAGTCTGTGCAGCCATGGTTAGCAAAAGAGACAGACAAGGCCTTACTGTGCAGGGGGAGGGTCCATCCTTGGAGGAGGCCTCTGGGCCGAACCACTTCCATGACCTCTGTGATAACACCACTGCCTCCCCAGATGTGGACGAATGTCTGGAACAGCTGGATGAGTGTCACTACAATCAACTCTGTGAGAACACTCCAGGTGGCCACCACTGTGGTTGTCCCAGAGGGTACCGCCAACAAGGTCACAGCCTGCCTTGCCTAGGTAAAGGGGACAGCCAGAACCTCTTCTGGGTCCTGGGTCTCACTCGACTCTGGCTCAGAACAAGGAGCGTTTATGGTCTGGTGAGTCTAAGAATGAAGCAATGGCTAAGGCCACTCACCAGATCCTGCATAGGGACACTTCTGTGGATTCCAGAGAGAAGGAGAAGACCAAGGCAGGACCTTAGAAGGCATGGGGTAGAATGGTGACTGTCACTAAGGACTGGGACTCTACAGCCTGGGATGGTGCTCAGAGCTAGGAGTTAGGCCCTGACTGCAGACCTACGGTCAGGGAGTATGCTGGTACCAGGATCCTCATGAGGTCAACTTGAAGGGAACCCTGTGTAGTGTATGAGGCATTGAATTCTGGGAAGATGACAAGAAGAGGCAGCTGGAGCCAGGCATAGAGGTACATAGCTCTCATTTCAGTATTCAGGAGACAGAGGCACATTCCAAGGAACATTCAAACAAGACTCTGTCTCAAAGTAAAAAGAAAAAAGCCCAAGGGGCAGCTGCAGGCCACAGAGCACCATACCCAACCTCACAGCCTATCTGGTCTCCCTCTACAGACATCAATGAGTGCCTACAACTGCCCACACCCTGTGCCTACCAGTGTCAGAACCTCCGGGGCAGCTATCGATGCCTGTGCCCACCAGGCCAGACCCTCCTACGGGATGGCAGGACCTGTACCCCCCTGGAACGGAACAGTCAAAACACTACCATTGTCAGCCACCGGAGCCCATTTGTGCCCTGGCTGAGGTCTCGGTTACCCAGGCCTAATGGTTCCTACCACGCCTGGGTCTCCCTCCGACCTGGTTCTGGAGCCCTGAGTAGTGTGGGGCGGGCCTGGTGCCCACCTGGCTTCATAAGGCAGGATGGCGTGTGTACAGGTAAAGCGTGCCCTGTTGTCCTGGGCTCCTAGGCTGGGCATGGATCTGAGCAAGTTCAGAAACCCAGCACTCATGGGCAAGGTGGGGGTGGAGCCAGGGGGAGATTCTGCAAGTGAGGGACAGAGCTATGGCTATGCCAGTGGACGGAGGAGGTTCAAGAGGGAGCTGGGGTGGAGTTCAAACTGTCTTTGGGATGTTTTTAGGAGGCTCTCCTAAAAAGATGCCTGAGGAAAAACCCACTTTGAGAAACACTCATCTTAAGGGAGGGAGGTTTGGAGGAGTGAAAGAATGTTCCAGTTAGACATGAAGCTATAAAGAGGGACTTTGGGTAGCAGAGGATGTAGGCCTGTCGTCCGTGGAGCATGGGGAAGCTGGGCTGGCTGCACAGAGAGGATGGAGTCTGTCAGTAGAGTGGCCCCTCTTCTTGCCTTGGTGATGGAGACTGGGTGAGACTCCCGCTCTTCACCAGCCCAGAGACTCCTCCTGCAGCAGACCTGGGTTTGGCAGGCCAGGGAGGGGCTGCCCTGAGCAGGGAGCTTCCCTGACCGGTCTCAGAGCACATGGCCACCCGACAACCTGACTCAGCATCTCTCTGCCCTCTGTCCCCACCTGGACCAGACCTTGATGAGTGCCGTGTGAGGAGCCTGTGTCAGCATGCCTGCCAAAACACAGAGGGAAGCTACTATTGCCTCTGCCCCTCTGGCTACCGCCTCCTTCCCAGCGGGAAGAACTGCCAGGGTGAGGCAGCCAGGGCCAATCCACACCCCTCCCTGGGCTATTCTCCTCAGTCTGAACCTCACCCATGTGGGAGGAAGTCCCTATAAACCATGCCCTTCAAGGACATGCCCCTGGGAGATGGAGAGGTGTGTGTGGGGGTCTCTCCTCAGGGCTCCAACTCAGAAAGCTGGTCTCTTTCACATGGCCTCCTCTGGTCTTTCTCTCCCATGTTCTACCTTCCCATCTCCTACTGCACCCTACCGCCCAGACATCAACGAGTGTGAGGAAGATGGCATCGAGTGTGGACCTGGCCAGATGTGCTTCAACACCAGAGGCAGCTTCCAGTGTGTAGACACACCCTGTCCTACCACCTACCGGCAGGGCTCCAGCCCCGGGTAAGGAGGGGCCCAGCTGGCGGAAGTACAAGGGGCAGGCACATGAGTACAAGGCTTTTACTCCAGCTCGCCCGTGCCTGGATCCCCACCTCCAGGAAGGCTTTCTCAAGGCCAGGGGAAGCTGCCCTGCCAGACATCCTGGGCCAGCGCTATGTGCTGGCACACCTGGCAAACCTGTACCCAGGCAGGACAAAAGCTTGGCTCCATGCCACTACATGGTGTGTGCTCTCTGGGACAGATAATACACCCTCCCCTTGTACAAAAGTAACCTCAGACAGAAAGCACCCCCAAACATAGGAATTAGGAAAACCTCACAAACTCCAGGACTCAACTCACCATGCTCATAAAGAGGCACCAAGACCTCAGGACCTCAGGAAGGCGTCTGGAGCTTGGATCTGTTCTAGACCCTACAAAGGGGAATGAGGCAGGCGGTGGAGGAGACTCCTCCAAAACTGAACAAGTGTCTTCGAACCCCTACTATTCCTGGAGTCCAGACTTGTGACTCAACCCCCAGGCTCCTCACTTCTGGGTACCTCTGAGTGGACCTAGGCCACTGAGTTTTATCATGCCGTGTGTTTACTGAGCTGCCCTGGACTTTGGGCAAGAGAAAGAAAAAAGGTGTAGGGGGGCATGCTAAAGGGAGGAAAACCCCTATCTGGCTTCTCTGGGCCTCAGTTTGCTGATCTCTGAAATGGACTAACAGTGGCATATCCAGGCAAGGTTTCCGGGAAGCATGGGGATGAACTGCGGTGCACTGGATGACAGTCCAATGAGCTTGTTTGTGTCACCCGCAGGACCTGCTTCCGTCGCTGCTCACAGGATTGCAGCGCCAGCGGTCCGTCCACACTGCAGTACCGCCTGCTGCCGCTGCCCCTCGGCGTGCGCGCCCATCACGACGTGGCCCGCCTGGCCGCCTTCTCCGAGGCTGGCATCCCTGCCAACCGCACGGAACTCACCGTGCTGGAGCCCGACCCACGCAGCCCCTTTGCTCTGCGCCAGCTGCGCGCTGGACAAGGCGCGGTCTACACCCGCAAAGCGCTCACCCGCGCCGGGCTCTACCGCCTGACGGTGCGCGCAGCGGCACCCCGCCACCAGAGCGTCTACGTCCTGCTAATCGCAGTGTCGCCCTACCCATACTGAAGCTAGTGAGGCCAGAGCTGCAGATCCACCGTGACCTCGCAGAGAGGAACAGGTGGCCCTTGCCCAGGACACCTACGGTGACAGAGAACATCCTCTTCTCCCGCCCCCGTGCGTCAGTGAGATCTTCGGTAAACACTGCTGTGCGCAGGGCCTTGACCCTAGGGCAGGGACCGCTGCCCCTTTGGTGGCAAAACCAACCGATGGGGCAAGCCTGAGTCCTGTCCTTCCTCAAATCCCAGAGGGGAGCTGGGCAAGATCTCAGGGGTCCAGGACCCAAGGAGGGAACATCCAAGACCCAGTAGGGGTGGCAGCGGCTGGCACTGTCCTGACCACATGAAATGTGTATAATATAAAAACTTTTTTTTTTACTGACAATGTCTTTGTCGAGTTATTTTATCTTGCTGAAAAGGATCCTGGGAGAGATTCGACCAGCCCTACTGTGATCCCAGCTGCTGGGTCCAGCAGGTCCTTAGGAATCATAAGGCCTCTGTCCCTGGCTTGGATGTTTTGGTGAAAAACAGGCAGTAAAATAGGACTTCCTTCCCCATAGTGCTGCAAGAGAATTAATAAGAATTAGATGTTCATCATAGACACCAATACATGGTGCCAAAAACATTGTATATTAATTCTCAAGAACAATTTAAACTTGCCATGGATGGTGACACACAGCCTTGATCTCAGTACTAGGGAGGTAGAGGCAGCAGGAGCCAGAGTTTAAAGTCATCCTGGCTGATAGTAAGCTCCAGATTAGCCAGACTACAAGAGGCCTTGCCTCAAACTAATAACACCAAAAACACTGCTTCCTCGAACCCGCTATCCTTTTGACTTTTCCTTCCTCGGACCCTTGTCTAAGTGGCAGACACACGCCTATTCTATTTTTTGGTTGTTCGTGAATTTTGTCACTAGAACTTAGGGCCTTGAGCCCCGGGTTGGTTTTACAGTCATCTAAGTAGGGCTCATCTTCGGCCAGATGGTGAATGAATTAGCATACTTTAGAAAAAAAACCCTTAGAAATGTTAATTGCAAAAGGCCTACATGATTTTGTGTCTGTGTGGAATGTTTACAGGGACCCACTGAGCAACACTGGTAAATATGCTTGCCTTGCAAGTGCCAGTTTGATTCCTGGAACCCGTGTACAGGCATGGGGCCCCAGCTTGAAACCCCAGCACGGAGAAGGCAGAGGCAGGTGGATGCCTGCCAGTAGATGAGTGCTCCCAAGGCCAGGGAGAGGCTCTGTTTCAAAGATAAGTGCTTGCCATCCAAGCCTGAGGATAACCTGAATTTGGTCTCTAGATCCCAGGGTAGGAAAAGAGAACCCACCCCCAAGAGATGTCCCCTGAACTGTGCACAGGTGCCATGACATCCAAACCCACACACACACACCACACACACACACACACATACACACGCACAAATATTTAAAAAGTGGACAGTGTCTCTAGGGAATGCCCATGTTTGCACACATACAAACATGCACATACGCATGCAAGGCAAGTGCATGGAAATAACGATGGGGGGGCAGGAAATGGGCGGTGTAAGGTAAAAGAGATAGAGATATGGTTAGATAGAAGTGCCTGCAGCGCTGTGTATCCATCAGGATTGAGACTGGATAGATTCCAGATGCTCTTGCCACAGAGAGAAAAAAAGAGAGAAGAGAGAGAGAGAGAGAGAGAGAGAGAGAGAGAGAGAGAGAGAGAGAGAGAGAGAAGATCATTACATATAAGCCCAGTTGACCTCCATGTTGGATGGAGCTAAGCTACAGCCTCGACACCTCTGGGGCAGTTTTTAAACTCTGGTTCTGATAGACCTCACTGACCGGATGACCTTCCAGCAGATACCTGATAAAGGGAAGGAGGGAGGGGGGAGCAGCAGGGGGTCGAGGTCCTGAAAGGGGAGGGTCTAGCAGTAGGGGTGGGGATTGCTCAGGGAAAAGTGAGGGGGGCCTTGGGGAGTTCCCGTGGGGTCTTAGGGATGGGTCAGCAATATGGCTTTGTGTGTTGGAGGGACTGAGCACCTGTGTGTTGGTCCAGGCACTGCTTTTCTGCTACCCTTGCCCTTCTCTCTAGGTGGGCAAGCCCCTGACTCAGTAACCTGCCTTTTTGCCAGGTGCCCCCAGACATAGCTATGGAAAGCCTGCCTCTGGTGCAGAAGGTTTGTGGGATAACTCATTTCTCTCTTCCACCCCGGCTAACGCTCCAACCTCTAGATTAGAAGCTGTCCATTCAGCCAACAGACTGTCCCCTGGACAGTCTACTTTCTTTCTGATTTGTGTTTATTTGTTTTGTTGGGTGTTTGTTGAAACAGGGTCTCATGTAGCCCAGGATGACCCCAAACTCACTATGTAGCTGAGGATAACCTTGAGTGTTTGAATTACAGACACAGGCCTCCATGCCCGTTTAGCCTTCCCCTTTGAAAACAGATTTAGGTGAAGCCAGGCTTCTGCACACTTCTCCCTAAAGGACAAAAGAGTAAATATTTTTTGGCTTTTCGGGACATCTCGTTTCTGATGCAACTCACTCCCTGTGCTTGTTGGGTGCCAAGACAGTTAGAGACAACAGGCAACAACAGGTGTGCATTGCTCCACTGAAACTTCACTAGCAAGGGCCTGATAGCTCAGTGGTAGAACCTTCTCCTAGCAGGTTCCCTGCCCCCGCCACCCCTCCCACCTCAGGGTGATGCTCACATTTCAGGTTATTTTCACACCATGACATTTTCTTCTTTTTTTTTTAAAAAAAGATTTATTTATTTTATTTATATGAGTACATTATAGCTGTCTTCAGAACAAGGTATTGGAACCCAATTGTAGATCGTTGTGAGCCACCAAGTGGATGCTGGGAATTAAACTCAGGACCTCTGGAAGAGTAGTCAGTGCTCTTAACCCCTGAGCCATCTCTCCAGCCCCAAATTGTCTTCTTTCAATCACTTACATGAAAGCTGGGAAAAAAACAAACCAGCCCCACCTCTGCTTCAAGTCACACTGATGGGAACTCCAGGCCGAGAGAGGGAGGATGGGGAGAAGGCATATGGAGACAAGGTGTCCCAAGCCTATCATACCTCATTTATTTCAGGCCTACCCATGAGAATCTTGAGATGAACACTCTTCCTGAAAACTCAGGGGTCAGGAATCAGAGCCTGGGCTGTTTCTGCTAGGTTGTTAACTTTCTGTGAACTTTGTAGCCCTGAAGAGGACAGGGCCTCGCCCTGGGGCTGAGGACCAGCAAGCTGGGTACAGCTCTCCTCTCACTGCCGCAGTCCTGCCCACACTTCCCGAGTCTCACCCAAGCCTCTCCCTGGGTTGTAAAGATACTGTCTGGTGCATCTCCAGCTATTCCTCCATGAACTCAAGTATATTTACTCTCCTAGAGATTCCCAAGGCAAGACTAATACCCCCATTTCACAGATGCAAGAGTGGCGACCAAGAAGCAAGCACTCTGTCTAAGCCCACACGGCTACTGAGCAGGCTCACAAGGCTCTGAGCTGCTGTCAGTCTCAATGTTATGGCTCAGCAGCAGCGTTGAGGAGAGAGGCCAGATATAGATGGAGCAGAAAGGCTTGAGAAAGGGAGTGAGGCATGTCCCTTCCCCAGGGCCTCTTCCTGCTTTTTCTCCTCTGGTCCCTCTGAGACTGAAACAGGCTAGTGAGCAAAGAGATATCACAGTATCATTGGCCGGTTAGTGGGGACCAAGTTTGTCCCAGGTCACCCACAGAGCTGTTGGCTCAAAAAGGAGAAATCTCCAGAGGTGTCTCTGTTGGCGCTGCAGCTGGACCCAGCCCCACACTGCCTGTCACCTCCAGCTGCCATTGGTCACAGCACCATCTAGCCACCCAGCCCCTGAGGCTCCTGACCACTGAGGCTCTTCCCACCATCCGTGCTGAAAAACAGCTCTGCCTGGCAGGTCACTCATTAAACTCCCGATGCAGCTTTTCCAAGGGGTCAACAACCGGACTTTGTGTCCCTCTGGGTAGGAAAGGAGAGCGGAGGTCTGGCCTGGAGGTCATTCTCTGTTCTGGCCATTCTGCCCAAACCTGGGCAGTGGCACAGTGGCTTCTGGTGCTAAACATAAGAAGCTACAGAACAAGGACCTTGAATACACTCCCAGCTCCTCTGTCAACAGCTGCTCCAGAGCTCCTGGGTAGCAGAGGACAGGAGACAAGAGGAGGCCTCCCACAGTTATGAGCATAAGCTAAGTGCTCATAGGTTGTGGGGGGTCTCCAAGATCACATACACTGAAGTTGCCCTTCAGTACAAGTGACCACAACAGTCTGAGCCTGTACCTCAAGAGACTACCTGTTGCTATACATGCTTTGGGGGCAGTGAGCACTGTGGGAGGGGTGAGGCAGAGGTGGGGAGGTAACAGTGGGGTATAGAAGCTAAGACCACAACAAGGGACCAGGGAAGGGACCAGAGTCCCTCGTTCTTGGAATCATCCTACTGGAGACATCAGGCCTCTATCACATGCTAACCTGACAGGGAAGTCCGTGCTCAACAGATAATGCCCAAGAGGAGGGTACTGGCTTCTCACTCTGATTCGAGGAGAGGTGGAGACTGACAAAGAAATCATGATATCCATCCAAGAGGCTGGAGTGATGGCTCTGCACCTGCCACATTGCACAGCCCTGAGGTCATTTGGATGCCAGCACCTGCATGACAAGCCAGGTCCCTCGCCTGCAGCCCCAGCTCCAAGACAGAGCTAATGGTGATAGAGGAGCACTCCCAGTAATAGAGGAGCACTCCTCATGATAGAGGAGAACGCCCAGTGATAAAAGAGGACTTCCAGTGATAGAGGAGGACTCCCAGTGATTGATAGACTAGGACACCCAGTGAGAGAGGAGGACTCCCAGTGATAGAAGAAGACACCCAGTGAGAGAGGAGGACTCCCAGTGAGAGAGGAGAACACACAACACTCTCTTCTGGACTCTGTAGCAGTACCCACAAGTGTATACATATTCACAGAGACACATACACATGTGAGTATGCGTGTGTGTGCGTGTGTGTGTGTGTGTGTGTGTGTGTGTGTTTGTATGTGAGAGAGAGAGAGAAAAACAGAGAGAGAGAGCAAGAGAGGGAGGGAGGGAGGGAGGAGAGAGAGAGAGAGAAGATCTCATAAGTCCCAGGCTAGCCCCAAATTCACTATATAACATAGGATGACCTTGAACTCCTGATCCTCCTGCTTCCAGCTCCAAGGACCAATATTGCAAGTGTGAGCCACCATGAGTGGTTTGTGTGGTACTGGGGACTGAACCCAGGGCTCCATGCACTCTGGCTGATCACTGGGCCTGAGCTACATCCTCAGGCCTGTAGCTGAAGGAATTTTATGAAACCCATCTCATTCACTTTGGGGTCTTGCTATCTAGACAGCATTTCTTTGCCTTTTGAAACAGGGTTTCACAGTGTTGCCCTGTCTGCGTTCAAACTCAATTTTTTCTTAGTCTCTGTTTCCCAAAACACAGGGACCACAGATCTATGTCACCAAACCCATCTTAGTCCGTATGTTTAAAATATCGTTGCCCAGAAGTCCATGTTCAACAAGGGACAGCTTCCTGACTCTCGAGAGCGTCTACTTCAGGTAGCTCAGGTGGTAGTGCACTTGCCTGGCATACACAAAGCCTCAAGTTCAATCCCTGGCACTGGCAAATGAACAATAAACTAATGAAGTGTAGCTGGGTGATGTAGGTTGCAACCCAACACTCAGAGGCAAAGGCAAGAGGACCATGCACATATGAGACCAGCCTGGGCTCTGTGGAGAGTACTAGGTTAGCCCAGAAGTATATAATAGACCCCATCTTAACCCCATCCCCCTAAAAGAATATATACATCGTGGTTTCTTGGACACATCTCTAGTTTAAACTAGAGGCCTGAACTCTCCCGTAGTGAAGACCACATCAGGATGTTGACTCCCACTGACTGAACCAACCCATTTCATACCTTTCTTGTTGCTTACATCGTAGTAATTAATATTTTTGAAAATATTTTTAGAGTTATTTTTGTGTTAAGAAAAATTAAGAAGTTACAAAGAGATATAAAACGTACCATATTCATGGACTGTTTTGTCTGCTCTCCCTTGATGATATGTAGATGTCTGTATTTAGATTTTGGTGTAGGCGTTGTGCTTAGCCCTGGGTTTGATTGTCAGGGCCACACACAAAGCACAACAGGTAGGGACAGGTTCTCATGTAGCCAAACTCACAATGTAACCAAGGATGTCCTTGAACCTGATGCTCCTGTCTCTACCTCCCCAGTGCTCGGCTTACAGGTGTGAGCCACCAAAGCTGGTTCACATGGTGCTAGAGATGGAGCTGGGGGCTTTGTGCATGCTGGGCGAGGGCTGTCCCAACTGAGCCGCAGCCACAGCAGCAGCCGGAGCCACAGCCACAGCCACAGCCACAGCCACAGCCACAGCCACAGCCCAGCCCAGCCACAGCCACAGCCACAGCCACAGCCACAGCCACAGCCACAGCCACAGCCCCAGCCACAGCCACAGCCACAGCCCAGCCACAGCCACAGCCACAGCCCAGCCACAGCCACAGCCACAGCCACAGCCCAGCCACAGCCACAGCTACAGCCATAGCCACAGCCCAGCCACAGCCACAGCCACAGCCATAGCCACAGCCCAGCCACAGCCACAGCCATAGCCACAAGAGGCTTTTTACAGACACTGGCAGGCAGTTTCTGTTGTTTTTTGGAAATGCCAAGGACATGAGCTAGCCAAGCGGTCATTTCCTAAATTTCAAGACTCACTCTAAAGCTACAAGAATCAAGACAGCATAGAACCAGCATGATGACACATAAACAAACCAACATGACAGTACACAGGCGCAAGAAACAGACACACACTTACAAAATCATTTAGAACAGTCGTAAGTTAAGGTGGGGGGTGCAGTGATGAGTCAGCAAGATCTCTCTCTCTCTCTCTCCTTCTCTCTCTCTCTCTCTCTCTCTCTCTCTTATTTGTGCCTTGGGGGTTCACATGCATCCCTGATGTCTGTGTGGATGTCAAAAGACAACTTAAAAAAATGGATTGGTCCTCTTCTTGCCCTATATGGGTCCCAGGGGTCACAGTGAGGTCATTAGCCTTGGTAACAAGTGCCTTGTCCTGTTAAGCCTTTAAGAAGGGTGTGTAGGACCTGTTCTGGTTTGTACTTTCAGGAAGCTTCTGGCAGCTGGATAGAGGAAGGGCTAGGGGATGAGCAAGAAAAGTCCTGCGGTCTCAGTAAAACAAGAGGCAGAGAGTGGGGGCGAGGGAGCTGGAGATGCTCAGAAGCCAAGAGTTCAAGGCCAGCTTGGTCTACGTAGCTCGTTCTAGGCTAGCCAGGGATACATAAGTTGTTTTGTTTTGGCCTTTTTAAATCGCTAACCTAGATTCTTAAGGAGCCCTGACTTTGCCATGGGAAGGGGAAAGGTGAAGGTCAAATGTCATAATGACTCATTTCCAGGGCGACCAAATTCCAGAACGGGTTTGCAGAGTGAGGATGGGCAGGCCTGAGTGTCTGCCTCGAAGGTGGAGGAATGCAGAGAACATGGCTTGTCCGGGAGCCAGCTGGGCCCCTGCAGTTAACATCTGCTTCCTGGGACTCATAAGTGAACTGCGGGCAGTATGGCCCTTCAATTCCCCATGCCTATGTGTCAGTCCTCTGGGCTGGTGTCATTTCTGCAGTGGGGAGTAAAGGTTCCTGCTGCTTGAGGCCCTGAGGCCACAGTTCCTGCCTGTACCAGTTTAGCTCAAACCTGAGTTAGAGCAAAGCCTTTGGGCTTTTGGGCTAGAATTTGGCTGTGCTCTGGCCATGTTGTGTGGCCTTGGGAAAGATGCACCCTCTCTCTGTGCTGCAGTTCCCATCTGGAGAATGTGGATAAAAGTGATATACATAAAGTATAGCAGGTAAGATGGACACTGGAAATTTTCATATGTGTGTGTGTGATATAGATATATAGATATAGAGATAGAGATAGAGATAGAGATATTTGCCCTGCCTTCAGGGCCAACCCCAAGAAGCTGAGTCAGCAAGTGAGGAAGAATGGCCTTAAAGTGGCACCTTCTTTTTATTGATCCTCACTAGTCTCCTGTCTGTGAGGAAGGCCCAGAGCTGGTCCAGTGACACCCCCCCCCCCAGGTCAGCTGTCCTAGAGTCACATAGCAGAAAGATTCCTCAGGCTGTCCCCGGGACATCTGTCCCCATCTGGCTCCCTGGAGTTTCTAACCATCATGGACCACATTTAGCTTAGAGGACAGGGCCAGGAGCTAGCTCAAAAGAATCCTGCAACTAGAGTTTGTAAATGTGTCTGGCAACCTCTCCCTCCTAGAAGCCCGGTCTGCTGTTTCTGACCTTGAAAAAAAATCAGGAGACAGAGTAAGGGGCTTGGCTGAACCCCAGAAGACACCCAGAGTCTAAGGGTCAGGCAATAAGGCAGGCTGGGCAAGGCATGGGTGTGGAGCTAGCTGAGGCTTAGGATCTAGGCCTACCTGTGGGACAGTGACCTTGGCCATAATCCTGGGTGTTGAGGTTCACTGGGGCAGGGGCTGTCCCGTGTGCCGCAGGGCCCAGCCCAAGCTGGGAAGCCTCTGGCATGGCCTTCTGGTTCATGTGGGCCACAACCCCCAGTTTCATTTTACAAGCGAGCAGCTTCGCCTCTGTGAACCTCAACCTTCCCGTCTTCTGATGGGTCAGCAGACAGCCAGGCTTTGATTCACTATTTACTGGGAGCCCAGGGCGATCTGGGCAGGTGCCAGACCGAGGAGAGACAGCCAGAACCTTAAGATGGCATCTCCAGTCTACCTTGGCCAACTCGTTTGCGTTTTCTCTTGTGAACCCTTGGCTCTGGCATGTGGGCTAGCGTTATGGGGAGCGAGGGGCTCTGAGGGCAGATGCTTCAGTCTGTAAATGGCGTGGGTACACAGCCTCTGAGACTAAGCAATTTGCATCTTCACTCCCGCCTTGAAGCGCTTTCAAGGGTTCTTGCAAGACGGCTGCGATTAGCGTTGCTAGTCACGCGGGTTCCAACCTCTGCCGCCCTCCCAGGCGCCACTAGCGGGCCAGGATCAGGGGACCTAAATTGCAAGAGCCCACGCCCGTGCGCCCCCGGGAGGTTGTGCTGGCGCCGAAGGAAGAGGGAGGGGCCAGTGGGAGAGAGCGACGGGCCACGCCCACCCTCAGGTGGCCTCGAGCCCTGAGAGGCTCCGAGCGGGGGCCGGGCCCGGGGGCGGAGCCTTTCTCGCGCCCGTCCCCACGTGTCCCAGGTTCCTGCCCCCCAGGGCCTGTGCTTATAACCCTGGATGCGCACCTCTCCCGGTCCTGCTCTGCCGTCTGCTACTGCTGCCTGGGCTCACTGGTAAGAAGTTCCGGGCCCCTCTTGATCCCCACTCTGTATGCAGCACCTTACGTCCGAGAAATCTCAGAGGGAGAGAGCAGCTTCAGGGGTGGGCACAGGGCCGCCCCCGAGTGACCGCGCAGTTGGTGGAAGGAAGGAAGGAAGGAGGCTGATGTCGGGGCTCTGTGACGCACACGTTCCTGCTGCCTAGGGAACCTATGGAGGAGCACAGGTCCCAGGGTCTCGGGAGCAGGTGAACTATTGATGTCTCTTCTGGATTTTCCTTCTTTGATCACTATTCCTGTGTCCTCAAAGGCTTCAAGTAGAGCCCCGGAGAGTCCAGAGGATTGGGGGCTTGAGATTCCCTCTCCCTGGATCAGACTCACCGATCTATGTACAGGCTTGTTTCTCAAAGTGAGCAAAAAATCCAGTCCCTCTTTGCCCTTAGGAGCTTGGGCGTGTGCCTTTCTCCTGAGTCTGACAGTGTCCTGCTCAGGTGGGCACGCGGACCCTGCCTTCCCAGGCCAGGTCCTAAGTTGTGACTGGTTTCCCTTCTCGATGGGGTGCAATGCCAGGCTCAGTCTGGGTGGGGCTTCTTCTAGTCAGGTTTCCTGCTAGCTGGCTGGCTCTTTGGGAGGAGCCCCATCACAGGAAATGTCTGTTTCTGGGTTGTTAACGGCTTGGGCCCCTCTCCAGGAAGGCAAGATCACCCTAATATAGAGAGAAATCTCCAGGAGAACTAACCGCACTCTCAGTATTCCCTTCTGTGAAGTGGGTCTGTCAGGCTGTCTACAAGTGCAACGGCAGGAGCAAACCTGCCCTTTCCCCAGAGGTAGAGCAGGAAAACCCTTCCGTTGATCCCTCCCTTGCATCTCCTCTACCTGGCCAGTGATCTAGCAGGTGATACCTGAGGTCAGCCTCCCAGCTCCGGGGCTGCCAGCCTTGTGCCTGGGCACGGAACACTTGCCGTCCAAGAGTTCAGTAAACTGTTTTGAGAGCTGTGGCCAGGGTCTGCCCAAGTGAGCTCACTGGGTCTGGGATACAGACCTGAAAAGACGGGGTCCCTGCCACACCCCACACCCCCACCCTGGGACAAGGCCTTCAGAAGGAAGGAGACAGCAGAGAGAACTAAGAGTTAGGCTGGGTAGAGACTGGAATAGCCTCCATTTCAAACTCCCCCTACCTTCCCCCCCCCCCACCCCCGCCCCAAGATCTTTCACTATAATCCAACCAAGGCTTGGTTAAACATGCCCCCTACCCCAGCCTGTTCTGAGTTTAGGAAGCCAGACACTCCAGGAGCCTTGGGGTGGAGCCAAGCCCCGGCCCACCTGCTGCACCAGCATTTTCTCACGGCCCATCTCGCGTTTACCTTGGATGCCCCTGGGTCAGCCGGATGCCTCCATCAGACTGTGAACACACAGCTCCGGGAGTGAGCGGCTTTCTTGTGGGTAGCCGTGTAGAAAGAGATGTCTTGCTGAACTCTGGGTCTGAGGCATTGGTTTTTGCTGAAGGCTTTGGGCAGAGTTCATTTCCCAGGACCTGGCTCCCTGCTCCTTTGAGGCTGGTTCCTCCCTAGACCTGGAAAATGGCCGCCCCCCCCTCCCCCATGCCTTAGTTGGTAGCATTAATGAATGGATTGGTGTGTTCTTCTAGTGTTACTGGAGCTGGTAGCATCAGAGCACGGGCCCTGGCTGTCCCTGAAAAGCTTTGCTCTGCCAGCTTCCCCCACCCTGCTCCCCTCTCCTCATAGCCCAGTTAAAGAGACAGTTAATGGTAAAAGGCAGATGAAGGAGATCTAGTCAATATAGCCACACTGGGAAGTAGAGCAGAGAATACCATCCCAAGCCCACCTTTGGCATCCTGACACAAGGTTTTAACAGGGCAAGAGGCATCAGGAATTGCTCAAGAATTCAGTCCTGTTCAAGGCATGGCCCGGCCGTCATTATCTTATCTAAGTGGTCAGAACCGTGTGACGTCGGCTCTTGGTTTGTTTGCTTATTTATTTTTGAGACAAGGTCTCACTCACTATGTGGCCCTGGCTGGTCTGGAACCAGGGTGGCCCTAAACCCACAGAGATCCCCCTGCCTCTGCTGTCCAAGTGAAGAGATTAAAGGTGTGCACCACCATGGCTGGCCTCTTGGGAGAAAGGTTCTTTCTCTCACTGTCCCCAGAGCTTCAGGAATTCCTTTCCCCCAGCTCGGAAAGTTCCTGGGAAATTCTAATTCCTTGGGATCCATTGTTTCAGTAGTTTGAGAGTCAAAGAGATGGATACAAGTGTCTGCATGCCTGCCAAGACAGCTACACTAGATAAGGGTTTGAGTATCTCTCACCAGAGATTAGTAAAACCCGCTTAGTCTCCCTACTTGCCTCCTTAGGGCATGAAGGTCACAAATCCAAGTCTATCAATGAAAACAGGCTAGATCTAGTAGGAGGATGGTGCGCCTCCTGCTGATCAATATTGGTATTGCAGTCTAGCTTTATCAGACACAAAGCTGCAGCTTGAACTGAGAGTCATCTCAGGGATCTGGGCCAGGTACAGTCAGAGTTTTAAAGAACAAAGTAATGAAGACCAATTAGAACTGAGGAATGATGGAAGCAACTGGGGCGGGGGTGGAGGAATGGCCCAGGTAGCTGTCTGTAGTCAGAACAGGAAGCAAAGGGCAAAAAATCCTAAGAACCAAGGAGTGGTGGGCAGTCTGTAACCAGCCTTGGCTCGTGTTGTTAGCAAGGTAAGTGACACCCTGTGGCATCATCCAGAGCCAGCAAGCCAGTGCCTAGGAAACACCTATTAGTCCAGCCAAGGTAGTCTCCAGCCCCAAGAGCGGATGCAAGAGTCACATGTGTGTTATCCTCAAGAACAGACTGCTACTGACACCTATTCAGATTGAGATCCAAGAATATTTGTGTCTGGTTCACAGGCTTGTGGCTTCAAGCCCAGCATCCTTCTTAATTTCTAAATTTCTAGGCAGGCGTGTGTGTGTGTGTGTGTGTGTGTGTGTGTTTGTGTGTGCGTGCACATGCTCAGGTGCACACCATAAGTACACAGAGACACTCTCTCAGGTACCCAATCTTAGGGGTACAAAGATACACACAAGTGCAGGTACACACATTGCAAGCCTGTATGTGTGCTTCTAAGCACACAGTCCTTGGACACACCCCTTTACACTGCACAGACCCAGCTGAGGCGGACAGGCAGTGCAAGCGTTTGACCTGTCTGTGGAGCCCTACCTCCCTTCCACTCTCGTGGTTCCGGGTGTCTTTGGAACAGACTGGAGGAAGAAGTGACTGTTAAGAACTGGGTGAATCTGCAGGGGACATTCATTCCCCAGGTGCCCTAGGATGCCTGAGAACTCCCTTCCCACCCTTTGCCTAGCTCTTCCCTCTGGCACGTCTAGAGGGGTGTCCAGGCTTGTCCTACAGAGAAGATCAATAGGGCACACAACCCAGTTGATGTGGGTTTGGGGGCCTGACTACTCCCAGCCTAATAAGACTTGGCAAGTTCCTTAGTCTGAGCCTCAATTCTTCTGTCTAAATTGGGGCAAACGCCTAATTTAGGCAAAATCCTAAAAGGATTGGACATAAGATGTACGATTTAGTATCTTTTGTTTTCTATCTGGGGATGGGGACAAAGGTCAACATTGGCATCTTCCTCAATCACTCTAAATTTCCCCCCACTTCCTGTTTAGTTCAGGCGTTACTGGTGGGGTGTTGTGACTGCCTGTATGGCTGAGTGCTGCATGTGTGCAGTGCTCACAGAGGCCAGAAGAGGGCACCAAATCCCCCGGGACTGGAGTTACAGTCTGGTGCGAGCCTCCATGTGGGTGCTGAGTTCAAACCCAGGTCCTCTGCAAGATCAGCCAGGCCTCGTAACTATGAAGACATCTCCCCAACCTCTTCTCCACCTTGTTTTTTGAGACATGGTCTTCAACTGAACCGAGAGCTTACAGATTTGGCTAGAATGGCTGGCTAGTGAGTTCCGGGGCTGCCTAGCTCTGCCTCTGGGATTACGAACCAGCACACCCAGCTTTTAAAATGGTTGCCAGGGATCTGAACTCAGGTCTCAGCAGGTACTCTACCGACTGAATTATGTCTTCAGCTCGTGTGCTTATTGTCTGGCGTGTGAGAATGACTTCCCTGGTAATGGATACAAAACTTGACAAACCAGGTGATTTGCATACATGCAGTTAGGGGTTAGGGGCACTCAGTGTATGCTTAGCAGACACAAGACTGGATTCCATCCTCACACCACCACAAGGACTCCATATCTCCTGACAGGCCACTCACAGCATCAAGTGGCCACAGGGGCCTCAATATCACATTTACTTTTACAGAGTGGCTCACCTGGCCAGGAAGACAGACTACGGACGCCAGGGACCTGTACCTATAATCCAAGGTATTTTCCACCTTGGTCCTGCCTCCCTTCTCCCTCTTTTCTACCATCCTCCATGGCCAGTTGCCTAGCTGCGGTTGCCATGGGCACCATCTTCTGGCTTCAGGGTCAGGGCCTGCTGAGTCACCCGGCAGCCCAGGTCCAGGGCAGCTGGCTGAGGGTGGGCAGGCGGTGGCTGCCTGTTGGAGACTGTAGGCAGCCAGGAGTATCAGCCTGTGCACCAACACAGGTTGTTCCTGAGGTGTTTGCCTCTTTAAGTCCAAAGGGCAGCAAGGCCTGCCAGAGACCTCCTGGGGCTGACTAGAGAGGGGCCTTGGGGGATGTTTGGGGGAATTGCATAGTCTTTGTTCCAACTCCCAAGTCCATCTGCAGCTGCAGCTAGCTAAGCCCTGCTGCTAAGTACTCAGTGCCCTGGGAAAGTCACTGGAGCCCGAGGAAGGTACTCGGTAGTGATGGCAACCAGATGAGCCTGCCGCACTCCCTAGGCTTGTGGAGGGCCATTGTCCTTCCCAGCGGCATCTAATAAGGACCCTAGCTGACTGCCCTAGGGCAGTGGTTCTCAACCTTCCCAATGATGCAGTTCCTCTTGGTGTGGTGACCCCTGGCCATAAAGTTATTGTCACTGATACTTCCTAACTGTCATTTTGCTAGTTATGAATCATAGTGTGAATATCTGATATGCAGCCCCTGTTTGAGAACTGCCGTTCTAGTGGAAATGTGAGACACGGAGACCTGGGCCCATATCTGGCCCTGCTGCTTGCTGACGTTATAATCACCTGCGTGGTGGCTGAGCTGCAGACCTCGAGCTTCCTCTAATGATGACTGGTTCTATAATAGCACCTCTCTGGGCCACATGCAGGGCATGCAGGAATGCACCGAGGGCTCTCTCGGAGCCTCCTGGGCAGGAGGAACAGCCACCGAGGCAAAAAACACGAGATAATCCTAGTACCTTCTGGAAGGTTCTGTTAGTTGAAAGACAGATGTATTGTGGTAGCATGCCTGTGGGGGCTGCTGGGAAAGACCTTCAGGCTACAGAGAGGCATTCTGCCTGTCTCACTCCTCTCTGAGCCAGTTTCTCCATCTGGACTCAAGCAAATCTGTCTTTAAGCCCTTATAGAGTTGACTAACAGAGATACTGGGGGTCTCTCAGAGCCCTCAGAGTTACTACCCCTTGAAAACAGAGCGTGACAGGGTACCTCTGAGAGGAGCCTGGGACCAAGTGTCCTCTCCCATGGCCTCCTGTCTACCCAAAGGCCAGAGGCGGCATAACTTGCTGGACAATGAGCCAAGTAACAAAGACAGGCCTTTCTCTTTGACCTTGAGCTGCTTGTTCTATAACCTTGACCACTGACCTCCCTAAAGCCCCACTGTCTACCTACTTCTGGGGTCCTTGTGGAGGCTCAGGGTGATAGACACTTGTGGCCCTGCCCGGAACATTTTGCTTTGGCAAGGAATAGTTCTCAAGGGGGCGGCACGTCAGCTGCCTGCTGCTCTAGCCTAGGCCTCTCTCCCCGCCTCCCACTGTATCCATCCCTCAGGCACTGGCCTTGGTCCAGCGCTCAGTCTCAAAAGCTCGCTTCAGCTGGGAGGGTCTGGCTCCAAGATCTGCCACCTTATTGCTGGGCTTAGCTCCCACCGCCTTTCATCCCCCGCCAGCAGCATTCTTGGATCCCATGTGGGACGGTGTGCAAAGCAGTCAGGTCAGGGTCCCCCAGGAGGGGTGCATGGGGGAATGTGGACATTCTGTTCCCAGTACCCCAGTAGTTTATCGTTCAAGGAATAAAGCTGACCAAGGCCTCCTGGATGGGGCTGGAGCCAGGAGGGACCGAGCAGGGTTGACCTTCTACATTATACTTAAATCCTTCTTGCTCCCTCCAGACAAGATGTCCAACAAGGGCTCTGTGGTTCTGGCCTACAGTGGCGGCCTGGACACCTCCTGCATCCTCGTGTGGCTGAAGGAACAAGGCTATGACGTCATCGCCTACCTGGTGAGGAGGTGCCCTGCATGTCTGTGGGTCCCTCAGCCCTTCCAACCTACCCCGTCTCCATTGCTCCCCCCACTGCCCACACATCACCATCCTTTACTAAGCCTTGATTTTTATCTCTCTACAACCCTCGTGAGCCAGAAGGGAAAAAGCCTCTCACTTGCTGAGCTGCTCCATTCTTTGACCAGAGAGGGCTGGCTCTCAGGAAGGTGATGAAGACAGAGGCCACCAGGCGTGCCTTTAGCTTGCCACTGTTCTTCCTAGAGGGAGTCCCTGTGCTTCGAGGGCACATAGTCCTAGCCTTTCCACGAGGTTTCCTCCAAACAGCCTTTAGTTCTAGGATGGCAAATAGGTCATCAGAGAGAGGCTGTGCTTGGTGCTACTTCCCCATCCAGGGTCTCACGCAGAAATCACTAATTGAGCCAGCGACACTTACGGTCCCTCGCAGTCTCGGGATCCATAGTTGTGATATAGAAACTCCAACCTAGCCCAGCTGAAGGAAACAGAACAAAGCCAAAACCAAAAGTCAGTTCTTGGCTCTCATAGCAGAAGTCCAGGAGCCGGAAGCCTTCAGGCACAGCTGGATCTGGGCACCTGCCCTGCTTGCTCTCCAGTTGACTTCGTTCTTGACCTTTTCACGACCAGCAAGATCAAAACCAAGCTGTTTCAGGCTCAAGGCTGGTAGTGGACCCCAAGGGTCCTCCCACTGGCTGGGGTCCTCTCTATGGCTGCACTTGGGGTACATAAGGGGAGGGAAGGGCATAATGAGCTCCGACCACCCTGGGAGAGGATCCTACCCAAGGAAAAAAGTGAGGAAATGAGTCTTTTGCTTTGGATAGTGATCTTGGCCTTGGGCCATGAGGGGTCTCTGCAGGTGGTCAGCTGACCCTGTTACCTGCTACAAAGGACTAGGAGAGTAAGGGGAGGGGATGGAATTCCCTTCGCTCAAATTCACCTGGTGAGTGGCAGGGTTTGTGTGTGTGTGTGTGTGTGTGTGTGTGTGTGTGTGGTGTCTTAGCACTACAGTCCCCAGAGTTGCCACCTGGAAGATTGAAAGCTGGGCAATCTGAGACAGGAATTTATAGCTGAGCCCTGGGAAGATCCAGGACATGTAGAGCAGAGCCTGTGGGTCCAGGTGGGGAAACAGGCAATAAGCCAAAGTCCACAGGCAGAATAGGTTTAGCACCTCTGGGCTCATGCCTGCTGCCTACCAGGCTGCTAGGATAAGCTGGCCCCTCCTGTGGCCAGGGCAGGTATTGCATGGGCCCAGGGAAAGCCTCAGACCTGTGGATCATTACGTGTCTGTGCCAACCACCTGGATGCACAAGCAGCTTTGCCAGGGAAACCAGTGTCATACGCATCTAGCCATACAGCCTCTCAAGGCAGCTCCTTTCCTTCCTTCTGCCACCTCACCAGCCTGGGGCACCACTTCTGCGGTGGCTGAGGGAGGCTGTGTGTGGGAGGTGGCAGGCCAGGTTCACCCAGGGGCCTCACCACCCTCCGAACCCTCTCTGCCCTGGGCTTACTGGCCTCTGTTTTTGCTCCACAGGCCAACATTGGCCAGAAGGAAGACTTTGAGGAAGCCAGGAAGAAGGCGCTGAAGCTTGGGGCCAAAAAGGTAGGATGTGAGAGGGGGGCGTGGGCTGGAGGTGGGCTGTGGCGAGAGGGGCACCGGAGCTCCTGTCCCCTGCATCCCCTCCAGGAGGGCAGGGTCAGATGTGCTGCTTTCAGATAGAGAAGTACCACTTGACATTTATTCATCTGCCTGTCCGTCCATCTACTTACCTACTAACCTACCTACCCATCTACCCAGCCATCAGTCCATCCACACCGCTGTCATCTGTCCATCCAACTCCCATTCATCCTTTGGTTTGTCTGCCCCTTTTTATCTCTCTGTCCTCTTTCTCCATCTGCCTGCGCATCTGTCTTTCAACTGTCTGTCCCCTACCTGTCCTTCCATCCTTAATAGACTCAGGGGACTCCAGCGGGCTCAGTGTTGGCTGTGTCTCTGACCTCCCTCCGGTAGACAGGTCTCCATGGTGGGGTAATCAATAGGAAGGAGAATTTCCCTGCACATGGGTGGGGGGCTGCCTCATCCCTTTTCTAGGCAGAAGGAGAACACTCGTGAGTGCCAAGCACAGGAGTGAGCGTCAGCCAGTGTCTGCACAGGGACTCAGGTGTGCTGCCTCTTACTCCTCAGTTCCTTTAGTCTCACCAACACTTTGTATGCCGCTATTGAGTCTGCTTGCTTAGAACATTCAGTTTTACCATCATTACATTTCAAAAAAAATATTTATTTCTTTATTTTTACTATATGAGTAATCTGTCTTCAAACACGCTCGGACAAGGGCATCAGATCCCATTACAGATGGTTGTGAGCCACCCACCCTGTGGGTGCTGGAAATTGAACTCAGAACCTCTGGAAGAGCAACTAGTGCTCTTACCACTGACTTCTCTCCAATGTCTCCCCCTTCCCCATCATAACTTTTGTGTTGCCTATATGAAAGCAGCCTTAACAAAAACAGCAAATAGCACTCCCGTGCATGATGCAGTGTGTTATATAGTTTAAATTGTATTATGTGTACGGGTGCATGTATGTCTGTATACTGTGTGCGTACCTGGTGCCTACAGACATCAGAAGAAAGTGTTGGATCCCCTAGAACTGCAGTTACAGATGCTTGTGAGCTACCATGTGGGTGCTGGGTCAGAGCCAGGTCCTCTTCAGGAGCAGCTGAGCCACCTCTCCAGCCCCCAATACAACTGGTTTTTCACTGGTCTCTGTAGAAGGGTCTTCATTCCTCAGGACTGGGGTCTCAGAAGCTCACATGTGGCACCTTGGCCTGGATGTTTAGAATGTTCAGCAGAGTCCCTGGCTTTACGTACTTGCTGTTCCAAGTTCTTTCCCCTCACTGAATCTAGCAATTGTGACAATGATATCTGCAGTTATCACCAAGTCCCTTCTAGGGAAGTTCACCCTGGTGATAATTTCTGTTTGAGATCTTAGGGGATACCAGAGTTTCATCCTGTTGGGAAGGATGCTAGATGGTTTATTGGGATTGACTAGTAATATCTGCCATGAGTGCAGAAGGGAGAGTAACAGTGTGGTTAGCTGGAATTAACTAGTGAAAGGCAGGTATAGCCTGTTCTGATCTTATATGGCTATTGTTATGGCTAAGGGCTCCCTGTGTCCCCATTGGACCCAATCCTTGCTAGGCTCCCTCTCATAACTGCTGTCCCTGTAGGTGTTCATTGAGGATGTGAGCAAGGAGTTTGTGGAAGAGTTCATCTGGCCTGCTGTCCAGTCGGTGCACTCTATGAGGACCGCTATCTCCTGGGCACGTCTCTCGCCAGGCCTTGCATAGCTCGCAAACAGGTGGAAATTGCCCAGCGTGAAGGGGCCAAGTACGTGTCTCACGGTGCCACGGGAAAGGTGAGGCCAGGGATGGGTGGCTCTATCTGGTGACTAGAAGGAGGGAAGGGAAAGCAGGTAGCTGAGGATCCCAGAGCTGGCCAGGGTGGAAGCTGGGCTACCTGAACAACATTGGTGGTCCCTTCCATCTGCATGCTCAGTCATCTGTGCTTGGGCTCCCAATGGAAGCCTTGTCACCTGCTCAGTAGACCTGTCACAATGTTACACATGCATCCGCCCCAGATAAAGTCACAGCATATGTCACCATGGAATCTAATAGAAAGAGCTAAAAAGAGTTGGAGAGCTGGGTGGGTTCTGAAGGCTAGAACTCTAAGGACGCAGTGTAACCTGCTCCTTCCAAAGGCCCAGAGGACTGTGTTTGAAGCTCATTCCTTTGCTTGTCGAGGCCTCCGTGGTGATCCAGTGTCTATGTGATGTCTGTTCCTATCTCCTTTACTTGAAAACTGCCTTCCCAGATAATAGACACCTTAATGGCCTTTATGAAACCCAGCTCCTCTGTGAAGACCAAACAAAGTCACATTCAGCGATCTGGGGTTTAGACTTGGCTTTTATTTGTTTTATTATTATTTATTATTATATTATTATTTTAAAGACAGGGTCTCTCTCTATATAGCCATGGCTGTTCTGGAACTCTCTATGTAGACCAGGCTAGCCTGAAACTCAGAGATTTTGTGACTCTGACTCCCCAGTTCTAGGACTAAAGGGATATAGCACCACCTCTGGCCATGGCACCGGGCTTTGAGCATCACCTGTGCAGCACAGACTGAAGAGGACTCCATGGGGATAGGCAGGGCTCCTAACTGCATTGATGATGCTAAACAGTAGGCTCTCAAACTTAGTGGGTGCCATGACAATAGCCTGGGACAGGCTAACCATCCTGCCATCTGTAACCCATGAGGCTTACCACCTTGCTGATATGGGTCTGGGGATGGTGTGGGTACAGGAGACATGCAGCTAAAGGCTGACCTAGGAGAGCTCACCTGTGGGTGACCCCAGAAATAGCCAACAACCAGGATGGCACTGGGAACCTTGGACACCTTCCTGGATTCTGGTTCAGCTGGCTTGTGGCGGGCGTCTCAACAGCAGGGTGCCTCCTGGTCACCGACATAGTGGAGTCCCTCAAGTCTATCCCTGCCCTTGGGAAGCCCAAGAGAATGGCGCCTCATAAGGCTGCCAAGGGCAGGGGTCAGGAGCCCTGGGGCAGAGAACAGGAGGAAGAGTCCCCTGTCTTCATGGTATCTGACTCTGGGGATGAACACAGGTAGACCAATTGCTGAACCAGGGAACACTGTGTCCCTCAGGCAAGACGCTGTGACAACAAATGGCCCAACAGGGACACAGAGTAGCTATGGGAGAGATGGCAGAGTGTGAGCCCAGTTCGGGCGGTTCTCCCCCAAAGCACAGTGATAAACAGCTCTCCTGAGTAGTAGCTGTGAAATGGGGGAGACTGGTCAGCCATCTTCACACCCCAAGGACCCTAGTTTTTGCTGGTACCCAGTCTACTTTGCCGCTGCTAGGGGACCAAATGAGGAGAGGCAGATGTTACAGGCTACATGGGCAGCTGCTATGTATCACCTTCCCTAAGCACCCATGGTAACAAAGGTGGGGGTTAGACCCGGGGCTCAGAGCTATGCACTCAGCTCAGCTAGCATGCCGTAGCATCCCTATCTGTAAACAAGAGTGAAAATAACGCCCAACTCCTGGACCATTTAGAGCAAACATCTGCAGAATAAAGCCTCTGGCCACTGCATCTTTCCAAATGAACCGAGCTGGCGTCAGTGAGCTCCCCACCTTGGGAGGCATGCTGGCTGAAGCTGGGGTCAGGACTCTGAAGATTTATTCCATGGAATCAGCTGAATAAAACAAAGGACTATATTTTCTTTTGGTCTTGAGTGAGGCAGAACCAACCCAGCCAGCCACAGACAGGCCCGCTAGCTGGCGTAAGGTGGCCACTTGCTGTGCTATATGAATGTGGCCATTAGAGGGCACCAGAGGCTTAAGTTAACCCAGCCAGCCACAGACAGGCCCGCTAGCTGGGTAAGGTGGCCACTTGCTGTGCTATATGAATGTGGCCATTAGAGGGCACCAGAGGCTTAAGTTTGAGGAAGTGTATGCGCACCAGGTGCAGAGATGGTGAGGAAGGCAACCCGGGCTTGGAGTTCAATGCAGCAGTTTTACAGGGCTTCACCCACAGAGCTCTAGATTTTTCCACATGGGTCCCAAAGCTGCTTTGATTAGCCTGATGGTATCCCCACTGTTTATAGGGGAGATGGTCCAATTGAAACATCTTAGGGCCCCTGAGACCAGCCCAAGAAGACCAGTGAGACCACCAGGAACCAGTGACACTTTGGCTTTGCTATCCCTACCTGGTGTCCACAGGATACTCCTATGCCTGTCTCCACATGTACATGGCGCCGAGTGACACACACCCCACCTCTTCCCCCAGCCCACGGCCTCTGGAGACAGTGTCAAAGTACCATGAGGTCCTGGGACCAGGCTGGGGCTTAGCACTTGGATGCAGTGTCTGACTGTCTGGAGCACACACTGGTGACCACACATGTCAGAAAGCAGTTGTCCCAAGAGAATGGTGGAGAGGGTGACCAAGAGGCAGAGCCAGGTTCGGGGTGAGGAGATGCTGAAGGCTGGTCCCAACAGGAGACTGGCAGAATCCCGCTGAGGAAGGAAGACTCTATAGCCAAGGTGTGAGCAGGCTACTGGGACCCCAGAGCAGAGAGAGCCTTGGATAACCCTAAGAATGAGTTTCTGGCCTTTGTGGAAGGTTAGTGATATGCCTATAGCTGTCTTAACCTGGATGGTCTGGGAGTCATAGCCTGGGGTCATTGTTATAGCCCAGAACTTGCTATGTAGACCAGCCTGGCTTAAAGCTCGGATGCCCCTGCCTTTCTCCTGAGTGCTGGAATTTAAAGGCTTGGCCAGGCTCCTTGTTTTCAGTGATTTCACTGTGTGCCCCAGGCTGGTCTTGAACTTGCCATCCCTCTGCCTTAGCTTCTCCCCACTTGGAGTCTTTACAATATATATTTTTAAATTTTGTGTGTGTGCCTGGATGACGTGTGATATGTACGCTACACATGTGAATTAATCCACAGAGGTCAGAAGGAGGCATTGGATCCCTTGGACCTGGGGTTACAGGTAGTTGTGAGCCACTGTGTAGATACAGAACTCACATCTTCTGCAAAGCAGCCAGTGGTATTCACTGCTGAGCCCCAACAGTGAGATTTTATATGTTCACCATCATTCTTGTATGCCAGACCGTGGTGCAGCCAGATGGAGGCACTGTGGGACTGAGAGACACTGAGCCAGCAGGGGCACTGGCAAGATGGTATCGAACATTCTGGAAGAAGAGCAAGAGTTAGCCAAAGACACCGAAAGGCAGTGTAGCCCAGACTGTAGACATAGCTAGTGCAAAAGCCCATGGGCAAGGCGGGTCTCCCTCCAGCACCCTAAACCAGGGAGCATCATTTACAAAGGCATCTTTCTTATCCCCAGTCGCTCCACTGTGAGTGGAACCCCAGCCCCCACAAGAGAGATGCACAGAACACGCATCCCCAGCCTTTAGATTTGAAAGAAAAGCCTGGAAATACGAGCCAAAGACTCTGGGGTGTGCAGGGGTATTTTTGTAATGGCACCATCTGCAGGGCTAGCCCAGGGCAGATGGGAGGCACCTCCCCCTTCCCTACTCTCCCTTCCCATGGGCGCTCACCATGGTACACGCAATGTGCACATGCACCAGTATGTGGACATGTGTGTGTGACTTGACACTCCCATCCCCCACCTGGGCGTGCTACTAGGAGCTTCCTTCCCCAGCACCGGGAGTCCCTCGCAGGGATGGGAGAGGGAATGCAGGGCCCTAGGCTCTTGCCTAGGACAGACTTTAAATCAAGAAAGCCTGTTTTCAGCTTCAGCTCTCAGCTTCTGAACAGATGGGTGTCCATCCCCTGCCGTGTCTGGGGCAGCAGACACCAGCCCAGTCGGGCCTGGCTCGGGAGGCACAGGCTGCCTTTTGTGTTGGCGAAACTTGAAGCCGTGGGGAAAGAGTGGCCAGGCCAGGTAGCCCTTGGCCACGCACAGCAAAACTCAGCTTGGTGCTAGAATATTTTGACTTCCCAAGGGTGTTGCATGTGGATCCCGAGAAAATCTCCACACCTCTGCCTCAGTGTTCCCACCTTGATGGGGAGATAATGGGCTCACTGCCCGCTCAGGATGGATGTGGTGCCTGTGTGACCCTGAGTACCGGCTCCCCATCTCTGGTCCACTGGCCCCTGTGATTGTCCATATAATAGGAGGTGCCCAGTGTGGGGACTGACTGGAGGGCATGGCTGTGGGGCCCTGTGTCCGAGAGGCTCGCTGATAGCTGCTCTCCACAGCTCCTGGCTCTGTGGGGAGGGGCTGGAACCAGGCTTTCTGCACCACCTGACAAGACTCTGGAAAATAACATGTTATTCCCACTGCTGCCTGCTGGCCCGTGCAGTTTTCACAGTAGGCGAAAGGGGCCTCTATTATTTCACAGTGCCTGAGCCTCCCTCTCTGTGAGTGGCAGAGCAGGCAACACGGAGGAAACATCCCTGGTAGCCTGTGCCCACCCTGCCTCTTTTCCTCTTGTCTCATGGGAGTGTTCAGATTGACTATATACAGGCTATGAGACTTGTCCAAGGGTGCTGAGGCCCCATGGTTGGGGGTCTGGCCCTGGCTCGGGACACTCATCCGCTTGCCTTATCTGCATGACTCTTCTGGGCCTCAAGTCTCCTGTTTGTGCAGAGTGAGGCTGAAAAGCAAAAGGCCCTTCTAGGTCATTTAGTTCTGCTACCCCCCCCCCATAACCAGTATAGAATTGGGGAAACTGAGGCCTAGGGAGAATTACCACTTTGTGGGTGTAGATCAAAGCGTGTGGTTGGGGCAGCTGAGGGGCCCATGTTTTCCTACTTGGAGTCTCTGGAATTCAGGTCTCCAACCCCAGAGGAAGCACACTCTTACGTGCACCCCTGGACTGGGACACATGCACACACCATGCCTCCAACAGTGCACACCCTCACAGACAGGTCTCTTTATGTGCATGTGCTCTGCCCGTCAGCACTGCCTCAGTGTCGTCTAGTGTACCAGCCTTCCTCCAACTGTATACATGTTTACAGAGCATTGCAGCTCATGCATGCTGAGTGCTCCTTGGCGAAGCTCTGGTCAGGGAATGCCCTGGGTTCCGATGCCTTTGAACCTCCCATGGAGCGGTATCTGTTCTTTGGTCTCTGTCCTTTAAACATGTGTTAACATGTCAGGGGCTGACACATGGGAGGAGAAAAAACCCTCTGCCATTTGCCCTCCATCCTTTGATCCATCCTATAACTCCAATAAACCCTTATCCTCTATTCCAGGGGAACGACCAGGTCCGCTTTGAGCTCACCTGCTACTCGTTGGCACCCCAGATTAAGGTAAGAGATTGCTTCTTCCCCAGTGGTCTGTGCAAGCAGAACACAGAAGTCCAGTGACATGGACAAGGTCCTTGACTCTTCTCTGGGTCACCCCATGGTGCCCATGGCTCTTAAAGAACACCAGCAGACAGGTGGTAGCAGTCTCCAGGAAGGCCACAGTCTTCCTAGGCACTCTCTCCTCCTAGAGGGGCAGTCTGGTGCCCTGAGAGGCCATTGGTATCTTTGGTATTCCCTGGGTGAGGCCGGAACAACTCTGAGATTCAGTCTCTTTTGCTGCATTCTGATCCCTTTCTGGATGTTTGTGGATGCCCCCCTCCATGTCTCAGACTCTTCCTCAGGGTCTCAGTAATTGACTGTCCCTGCCTTTGGCATGTCCTCTGTGGTGTACCCTGAGTATGGACCAGCCTGTTGCCTCCGGTCACCCTTGACCCTGCAACCTGACTGGCCCAGGGCCTCTGTCTACTTCTGCCTCCATCCATTCATTTCTTCCTCATTCATGCCTTCCCGTGTTAGCCAAGTGTCAATACCATGCAGGCCACAGATACGGTTGCCAGGGAACACGTCGACATTTCTAGTTGCCTTAATTTTAAAAATAAAATAAAAACTGGGCATAATGATACAAACCTTTAATTCTAGCAGTCAGGAGGTAGAGGAAGGTGACTCACTATGAGTTAAAGGCCAGCCTTGTCTATATAGTGAGTTCTAGGCCAGATAAGATCCTATCTCAAAAAACAAGGAGAAAAGAGAGAGAATTGGGTAACATAATCATTTAATATTTTATTGAACCCCATGTATCCAAAAAGTTATCCAACATGGAATCGGCATTTCCCAAACTGCTAAAGAGGAATGGATGTCTTTTGGTACTGATGCTGCAGTCCAGTCTTATTGGCTGTGGCTGCATCTGCATTACGAAGCCTCAATTTGAGCTCCTTGGTAACCCCAGGAGACCTAATCCTTTTCCAGCCCCCGGGCTTCTTCCTCTCAGTGGCATGCCTTTCCCTGTCCCTTGCATGCACTGCCAGCTGTCCCCAGCCTGGGGACGGAGCTGGCCTGGAAGTGAGCCGTAATGAGTTCTGATACATTTGACCCCGGCAGGCCAGGCCTCCAAAGGCACCCAGCACAGTAGCATCTCACGGGGCCTCTGGCAGAGCCCCTCCTTCCACCTCTGCTTCAAGTTCCCACGGCCACTTGTAGAGGCTGGGATAACTATTCTCTGGGTCTTCATTTACAGAGGCCAAGCCAGGGGCTGTGGTGGCCTAGGGGCAGGGCCCCAGCTAGTTGGTCTCTGGGAGCCCAGCCGAATGTGGAATGCTCTCAGGGCTGGGCCTGATTAAAGGGTGCTGTGTTGGGACTGGAGGTTGAGAAGCATGTGCTCGCCCGAGTATCACCACATCCCACCGTGTCCTCCACACCAGTGACATTGTACTGGATGATCTGCTGAGTTCTGCTTCTCAAGAATCTGCCCCTAACCCCACAGGCCAGCAGGGCCCAGTGGAGTAAATGTGGCTGGAACTCTTCCTCAGTCACCTCTCCGAACAGGGGAACTTTGGCAAAGGAAGCTCTCTCCCCCCCAGTTCAGTTTACCAAGGGTCATTGAACCAGGAAGCTCACCTCCTTCAGACACTCAGGTCTCAGCTGGAGAAACTGAGGCTGGGAAGGATGCACAGCTATTTGATCATAGAACACAGGCCTTTCTACAACCCAATAGTGTTTCCTTAGTCTCCTTAATCACTCTCCCATGGATTAAGCCTTCTGAGGGACACAGCATGGAACTTCTTACCCCCCACCAAAGGTGTGTGTGTGTGTGTGTGTGTTGTGTGTCTGGGCTCTCTGAGGTTCTGACCCCTTTGTCCCGTCTCCAGGTCATTGCCCCCTGGAGGATG
Organism: Mastomys natalensis; assembly: GCA_021653895.1. Lineage (NCBI taxonomy): Eukaryota > Metazoa > Chordata > Mammalia > Rodentia > Muridae > Mastomys > Mastomys natalensis. Next base: position 2,651,734 of record JAJTUV010000085.1, read on the forward strand.
CCTGAGTTTTACAACCGGTTCAAGGGCCGAAATGATCTGATGGAATATGCAAAGGTATGTCTCTTTGCCTCTGTGAGGCTTTTGGAACCAGTGGCATAAGGCCAAACTGATCCCCATATGATACAAGATAGAACCCCTTCCCAAAGCATCTGTCCCCCATATCAGCCTTGTAGATAGATGTGTGCTCCATTCTTAGGCGAGCATCTCTGAGGTGACCCCAGTTTGCTGACCTGGGAAGCACTGGGTTGCCTGTTCTTGTTCTAAGGGAAATAAAAGTCCTTCTGTCACGTCTGTAGCCTGTAGGTGTGGGTCCCCAGGGGACTGCCAGGAAGGGGACCCTGAGCAGAGGAGCTGTTCTCTGCACCTCAATTACCTGGCTACTAACTGTCCCCAGTGCTTTCCCTGGAGCAAGTAGAAGCCCCAGGCCAATGTCAGACAAAGCCTTTTGTGGCGCCTGCTTTTTTTTTTTTGAAATACAAGTTGCAATAAAACATATTAGAAGTTTTACATCAAGATCCTTAGCTGCTCCCCAGGGCACCTTTCTTTTTAGCGACTCGATGGCAGCACTTGACAAACAGCCTCAATCAATCAGACAGGGGGAAAAGCAAGTCGGTGCACACACCAGAAAATTGCTCAGGTTTTTAAATAGCAGTCGCTGGGGCTGGCTGTGCAAGCTCCCTGCAGCCAAGGTGCCGTGTGGTAGGGGACGCTGCGGGGGAACAGGGCAGGGAACGCAGCCCTGCTCCAGCCGCCAGCATCCCATTAGGCCCCGAGTGCTGGGAGGAAAGACTCCTCCACCATCTGTTGTTTTATTATTAAGAGTCAAGTTTACAAGAGCAAACCCATATGTTGCCAAACAAATCGGCAAATAGTGGTGCTATTAAGGGAGTGGAGGTTGGCAAGGCCTCTTTTTCCTCCCCCTTGTCTCCTTGATGAAGAAGAATATGAAGCAGGCCCCATCCTTAGGGATAATGAATTCAAGCCCTGTGCTTGGCCCCGCCCCCTCACTGGTCCAGTTGGAAGCAGGGGCCTGACCGACCTGAGGCTGCGTGGTACCTCCCAGTCCCCAGCCCCACTACACAGCGGCCCTGGCTTTTCCCAGCCTAGCCGAATTTTTGGTCCACCTCCCCCCACTTTTTTGTGTGTGATTCTGAGACGAAGGAACAGGAAAAGTTTGTCAGGGAAGAATGTGTCTCCCCACCCTCTTCCTGGGAGCTAGGTTCAGGTTGGGACTATGGAAAAAAAAGTTAGCACATCTAGCCAAAAAGCAGCCACCCACCCCGGAAATGATGAGAAGAGCCAAGCAGCCTGGCGGCTTTGTGTGAAATTCACAGCCAGGCAAGATCTGAGACAGATGAGGGAAAATCAATGGGGCTTTGAAAAATCTCTGCTTACAAAACAGTAGCCAGGGTCAAAGGGTACTCCGGGGTGGGAGGGGTGGAGGGGAGCCTCTGCTTGGCTTCTGTCCCTCCCCAGACCTCCACCCTTGGCTTGAAACTATCCTATCCTTATTACAAGTAATTAGAAACAGAAGACATCCTAATGCAGAGGACTACAGTCCCAGGCCTGAGAAGCTGAGGCAGGAGGATCTCGAGTTCAGGGTGTGCCTAGGTCAATCAGTGAAGTCTTGTCTCAAAAGAGAAAGAAGGCTGGAGAGGAGATGCTCATTTAATGCGGGTGAGTCCCTGCATTTGACCGCAAAAAAAAAAAATCAGTACTAAAAGTAACCAATGCTAAACCAGGGTTCAAGGTGGGCACACTTCCACTGCCCCCACTCCACTCTCCCTACCCGCCCGCCACTTCCCCACCTGCCCCCCACCTCCACTCTCCCCACCTCCCGCCCACTCCCACTGCCCCCGCCTCACTCTCCCCACCTGCCCGCCCTCCCACCTCCCCACTCACTCCCCCACCTCCCCGCTTCCCACCTGCCCTCTCACTATTCCTAGTTGCCCTGGGAGTCTTTGGGGTTGGGAAGCTCAGGACAAAGAGTCAAGTAGGATTCTTGGTTCTGTAATCTGCAGTAGTTGGCGTTATCTGTGGCTCTGCTGAGCATGCCCACTGCCCCACTCTTCCCTGCCTTCTCCCACTCCACTCCCCATGCTCTGGGATGGAGCCCAACTGAGAAAGAGGGTGAGGATCCCACACCACCCCCAAAAACAGAAGCTCCCGGGACCTGGCCAGCTGCTCTTCTTTCTCAGCTACCCATTCAACAAAGCCTCGGCTGTCATGAGCACTGTCTTGCAAAGTCCTGGCCCCAGCCTGCCTGTCGGTTCCATGTGGAGAGCGCAGAGCAAGTGTGGACTTTGGCTCTGGGTAGATTTGGGAGACATACTTTCCTCAGCACTGAGCAGCTAGGAAATGAAGGGTGTTCTGATTGTCTATACTGTTTAAGTCAAAGGACAAAAACTTCAGGGGCGACTGTGGCTTTGTTGTGGTAGGTGGTGGTGTTTTGTTTGTTTTGAGACATGGTCTCACTTTGTCCCAAGTGAGGGACTCACTACACGGACTGAGCTGACATCAAATTCAAAGTGGTCTTCCTGCCTCAGCCTCCTAAGTGCTGGCTTCCCGGGTGAGCTGCCCAACAATGCCTTTTTTTTTTTTTAAACGGTTAGCTGAAGGAACAACCCGAGGGGCTGGCCCTCTTTTCTTTCAGCATTGCTTTAAGCTTGGGGCTATAATAAAGGACTCTTCCCACCCCTCCCCTAGAGGAGAAGTCTAGAAAATTAAGTACCAGCCTGAGAGCAGGATGTTCAAACTTACTCCAGAGAGACAGTCCCAGAATGGTACCAGTAGAAGCCGAAGTTCCCACTATAACCACAGGCCTGAAGGGCCTGAGAGACTCTGTCTGACCACTGAGCTGGGTCTAGTTCCTGAGCTTAAAGGTCAGAGTTTAATCAGAGTTACATGAGGTGCCTGTGCTCAGGGGTGACAAGAGCAGCCACCTCCTTCCCTGGAAACTGAGCAAGATAGACCTTCAAGGTTGACCAGCCACTACCTGGCCTGGCATCTGGGCAAATCTCCTTCAGCAATGGTGAGGACCGTTTGGCAGTTGAATAGCCTCAAGCCACAACTAATAGGGGGGCATCTGTGTCTACCTCCTTAAGATCTGCATTGTTGATTGCATGGCTGGAGCATAGCTCAGGAGATAACCCTACAGTGGAGGCTTCTATAAATATTCCTCCTTTCTCTGGTCCATGCAAAGCACTGCAGGCTCAGGACAGAAGACTCTGTGTCCACTTGTGGCTGCACAGTAGACATTTAGGCTGTTACAGCCCCCAGCTCATAGGAAATGGTGGGTCAATAGCAGGTGCCAAGAGATGCTTAGCCAGTATCTGCCCCTAAGGGCTTCTAGGCATCCTGAGAGTATAGGCTCATGAAATCTGTAAGAAACTCCAAGGTCAGCCTGCATTCTGCTGTCTTGTGACTAATGAGGGCACCTCTAGTGGTTAAGCCCCTTCTCCCTTCTAGGTAGCCTGAGAAGAGGGGAGGAGACCAGAGTTGGGGGCTAACTGGCACCTTGAGAGGTCTCAGGCAGTGGAGCATGAATGACCTTCATGTGCCCTTCCAGGCACCTCACCCTGTTCATTTTGCCTTCACCTGTAGCAACATGGAATCCCCATCCCTGTCACGCCCAAGAGCCCTGGAGTATGGATGAGAACCTTATGCACATCAGGTAAGTGCAACCCCTGTTGGTACTGAGGAGACGATCCAGTGGTTAAAAGCACTGACTGCTCTTCCAGAGTACCTGGGTTTGGTTCCCAGCAACCACATGGTGGCTCACAGTCATCTGTAACTGCAGAGGATCCAGTGCCCTCTTCTGGCCTCCATTGACACATGTGGTACCCAGACATACACACAGACATACATGCAGGCAAACACTCCTACCCATAAAATAAAAATAAACCGGAAAGAGAAAGCACAGCCCCTCAGTTCCTGAGCTTGAGTCTGGCCTTTCCCCTCCTGTGTGCGGGCAAGCCCTACACAGTGACCTGGCAGGCCTGTTTCCTGGGATACTGGGAACAACTCCTCAGAGGGGAAATAACATCCTCAAGGTTAAAAAAGGACCTGCCTGGGATGAGTGTGGAGGCAGAAGCCCCGTGTGTGGAGGCCCAGGGCTGCACCCACAAGACTGACAGGACCCAGCTCTTCCTTGCAGTCTGCAGTTCCCACAGCTAACTGGGGTAGCTCAGAGTGTTCTCAGTGGGGTTGGCAGCAGGTGCTTTGGCAGGGGGAAAGGCAGACTGGACTTGTGGCCCATCCACAGGATGGTGGCGGCATGCATGGTACTATTCTGTATACTCAACTCACCTCTCCCCTACAGCTACGAGGCTGGAATCCTGGAAAACCCCAAGGTAAGCCACTTTCCTGGGAGCCTATGGTAGTCCTCTGTGCTCATGCTATCTGACTATGGGAGGCCTAATTTGAAATTTCACAAGTAACTATGCATTCTGCTCTCTCAAACTCTCCCCACGGGCTACTCTGCCTGCCCACTCCGTGCTGTGCGCCGGCCAGCTCCCTCCTTCCTCCCCCCACCCCTTTCCCTGATGTTCTTTTTCTAATTGCTGTAGAGATGAATGGTGGAAGGAACCATTTTAGGGAGGCAGAGAGAAGTGTGATTGGAAGACAATAAAGAAGTGATTAAGCAGATGAGGCACTTGTGGGAGGGCTCAACTTATGCCACCAGCTATGGGCAGGCGCGGGATGACCCACGGTGCCAGTCGGCAGCCTCCTGCGTTGGCCGGGATGGGCCCACAGACACATTTCAAACTTTAAGGTTTCTCTCCCCAGGGGGCTTCATTGTCTCCTCCTGCCGGTGGGAAGTGGAGGGGGGGCAGGATGAAGACTATCATGGGAGGAGAAAAATCTCTTTGTCCCCAAGGGAATGACTGCACTTTTCTTGGCCCAGCCCCACACTCTGGGTGGCTGCTTTGGGAGTGGGTTAGTCTGCTTGGAAGACATTGGGGAATTTGGGCATCTGGGCCTAGGGGATCAGAAGACCGGCTGGAGGAGAATTGTCCAGGCATTTTAGGTCAGGAGCCTTATACCAAGGTCCCAGGGTACCCTCTTGCCCAGGTCTGCCCTCCTGATCCCATCCCCACATTCCCTACCCTGGCAGCTCCATTCCTACCCAACAGTCACTGATGGCCGTCTGACCCCCCCAGACCTGGCTCTGGCATTTTCCTACTTTGGTTTCATTGGATTCTGACTGGCAACAACAGTCTCATTTTATAGTTGGGGAAACTGAGGCAGTGCAGCGACTCATCCCTGGTGCAGCTGAAGCTGGGCCTCTCAGTGCCCTGTTCCTCACACCCACCCCACCCCCGCCCCCTCATACCTTCCCACAGGCATCCATCCTGTCTGATCTTGCACAAAAGAAGAAAGAGAAAGTGCTTAGCATGGCATGGGACAAAGTCTGAGGCAGGAGGATGAGGGGCTTGCTTTCTCTTCAGGCCACAGTTAAGACTAAGTGTCCTGGGTTTCCTCAGAGCTCCGCTCATCTATTCAGCAATAGGAACTGGATATCCGTGCAGAGGCACTCCCTGAGCCCACACTTGTCACTAGGGAGAGCTGGTGTCCTTGCCCCCACTGCTCCCCTGGGGACTGATGGGCCCATGGGGCTGCTGCCTGCTGGCCACAGGTTTTTCCAGTTCATGCTCTGCTGACCCCATGACACTCAGGCCAACCACTCCTCATTAGCCAGTCAGTCACACCGAGGGGGGCCCAGAACTGAGCAAGCACTTCAAGGTACTCTCAGGCCAGGCTCCTGTTGGCCAGGTACACTGGGAAAAAAACTCCTCCACCCTCTCTGGGCAGCCTGTGGCGTTATCCTCACTAGAGAGGCAACACTCCCAGATTGGGCACCTCAGACCTGGGGAAGCAGAGCTGAAGCCACTTGAGTAGCTTGGGGCCTGAGACATGCTGTGATTACCACATCACTGTGGAAAGAAAGATCTGGGTGCCCGGGCTAGCATGTCTGCACCAAGGGTACTGTCACCACCAGGGCTCAGGTCCCAGAGGTAGCACCCTATATCAGAACCCCAAAACTCTGCTTCTCACTGCCTTACACCCTCCAGCCAGTCTCCCCTCATCAAGCAGGTAGGAACAGGCTAAGCCGGGTAGCAATGCAGATGCAACAGCTCTGTGGCTGAGAGACACCCAGAGTCCCAGCCACTCCCTCTACGTCGGCCAGGGGACTGACAACGTTGTCCTCTATGTTCACTTGGCCGTAGAGGCCTTTCCCCATCCTAGAGCACCCAGACGCCCCTGCTCCATGCAGTGCCCCCAGCCCTCCCCCACCCTTGGGGAGGAGCACTGAGCGCTTCCAGGGGCCCTTTCCCCCTCCCCGCAAAAAGACCCGAGGTCTGCGGAAGGGAGGGTTTGAGGCAGATGGCTGAGCCATTTTCTGCCTCTGCCGGGGCTGATTGAAGGGCAATGAGGCAGCTAATACGAAGAAAGATAGAAATTTACTTGCTTTAACTTCATACGGCCCACAGTGAAAGAGTTCATTCAGCCGCCGGCCGCCATATCTGATGGGTGAATAAGCCATCCCCACATTCATCATGCCTCTACATCACGGGTTAGTTCATGGGCCATTTGCCGCAATCCCTCCTTCGCGGGCCCTGTTTCATGCTTTCTTTTGCTGCCCAACCCCAACTCCCACCTCTCTCTCTCTCTCTCTCTCTCTCTCTCTCTCTCTCTCTCTTTCTCTCTCTCTCTCTCTCTTTCTCTCTCTCCCCATACTACCCAGATGACATTGGAAGTGAGCCCTCCTGCTGGGGTGGATAAATGGCACTAGATACTCAGCCATGAACTATTTGTCATTTGAACCAAGCTTTTTAGGAGGGAGAGTTTAAAAGAAGGCAGGCACTGGGCAAGTTCAGAATGCCAAGTGAACATCAGCTTATTTCTATTTAGTTATTTGACAGAATCCAAGCTGTCAGCTGCCCACCCCAGACCTGACTACTACTGTAGAGTATGTGAACTTGTCCTGTCCTGAGGACCTTTCCTGTCTCTTGTCCCCTTCCCGAGGTACCCTTCCTCTATTGCTTGGTGTGTGGCCTGAGAAAGGACAGGTTCAAAACCGAAGTGGTGACAGTCAGTACAGTTGGGCATAGGGGAGGAGAGATGGTTTAGAAGGTTTGACTTAAGCCAGCATGGAGAGCTCTGGGCAGATAGGAAGTGACTAAAGGACTGTACTGGTCACCCTAAGCCCAGCTTCAGATCTCTTTATACTCAAGGAATGGCAGTCTTCACACTGCTTGGACAGTGTCTGGGAACGTGGCATTTGTCTGAAGTCTGCTCCATGATGAATGGTTTGACACTCAGCCATGGCATCTTAACGGTTTCTCAGCCCAGGTTGCCATAGCAGCTGGGAAGCAGCATGAGATGCAGGAAAGAGGGTGAAGGTGTGATGTGGACCAGCCACTTCTCTGGGCCGTACTTTCGCTCTGGTTCCTGTGGGTCTCTTCTGGGGGTGTTTCTTAAGGACCCTTCACACCTCCCTGGGTTTGTCTTTAAGGCCACTCTGTATGTCTACCACTCAAATAGCACTTTAGGAGGGTATGGCTGCCAGCCTAGCATCTCTTGGAGTTCTGTAGTAGAGTGGGAACTGTAAACCTTACCACTGTGTGTGGCACCAAGGATTCTTGAAATATGATACTTCTTGTGTAAAACCCAGGAGGGTCCAGGGAAATGAGGCTGTTGGTCACTCCGGCACTAAGCTCATGTGGATCCTTTGATCCACAATACACAAGTGCCCTAAGTACCTTCTTGTGGCCCCTTCTAGAGAGAGACACAGTGTCCATCACCAGGCTGACTTGACTCTCCACCTTCACAGCGAGTGGCCATTTACACCAGGCCTTGCTTACCATCTCAACTTTAAGACAGTCAAGTGTACATATCCTTTCCCTAGGCTGAAACTGAGGCTCAGAGAAGTACATCCTCTTTCTGAAAGCAGCACAGCCTGACATCTGGCTTAGGGGATATTTTCCATCATCCTAACAGCAGTTGCTGTGGTAGTAATCCTAGCAGGTGGGAGTTAGCAGACAGGAAGATCAGAAGTTCAAGACCAACCGGGGTTCCATGAGACCCTGTCTGTGAGACAATACAGAGCAAAATTCATCACAGTTGTTGAGGTCTTGTAATTTTTGCTCCCATGTGGGAGGCCAGGAGTGTTTGCAGTGAGCAGTGTAGAGCACAGCTTCTGCAGAACTCAGCAGTCAACAACAGTGCCTCCCTACAGCCTCCATCTCTGCCCCTGCAGATGGGACAGCAGCATTTGTCCCTAGCAGGCAAGGCTGCTTGCATCTCCAAAATGAGCAGTGGTGTATGAATGAGCTCTCTTTGGGATGAAAAGGCTGTGGTCCCCAGCCGTCAGCAGGTGGACAGAACAGCTGGGTACAGGATGCCCCTGGGACGAACTTGAGCAGGCAGGCCCAGACACTCCCGTCTTAATGGTGGCAAGTATCCAGGCTCCAGGCTTGGGTTCAGGGGGAGCTGGAGCCTCTAGAGGCAGGGGAATTTTGAGAAAGTCCTGGGCAGTGAGCAGCCCCTCCGCCTCTGCCTAAGGAAGAGAGGCCCATTTTCTAACGCACCCAAGGAAAAATATACATAAAGGTTGATGTGTTTTCAAATGATTTTTGCTTTGTTCTTCTCTTTTCTTCCCGTGAGTATTAACCTCAGGGACCCCAGGGACGGCTCGGCCCGCTAGAGCACCTGCTGGGGTCACGCACAGTCATTAGCTTTTCGGTCAGTGCAGAATAAACCCCAATTCCAGGCACCGACGCGAGTGTGTGCGCGCGTGCATCTCCCAGGAAGCCTGTGTACTGCAGTCCTGTGGAAGTCACGCTTTCCTGCCTGACTTGTTTCTCTCCTGCTATTCTGCCTCCAGCTGTGGGGGCGGCAAAGAAAAAGATGAGATCAAGTTGAGGGGAAAAATTGTCTGATTTCTTGAGCCCTTTGTTTCTCGGGCCTCTGGCAGGCTGGGCTGGCTGCGAGTAGGGAGTCCACTGGAACCTCTGGCTGATGGGGAAGTGCCAGGGGCCAGTGGTCTTAGACAGAGGCAGGGAGGATCAGTTACGTGCAGGAGGTAGGAAGCTTGGTGTCGTTTATGATGTCCCAAGTCTTATTTCTTTCTGTTTTAGAACCAAGCACCTCCAGGTCTCTATACAAAAACTCAGGACCCAGCCAAAGCACCCAACAGCCCAGATGTCCTTGAGATAGAATTCAAAAAAGGTATGTGCTCACCTATCAAGAATGAAAGAGGTGGGCTTTAAGGGTCCCCGTTCTGTTCTTCTACCTTCCTGAGCCTATGCCCTCTAACTCCTTGCATTCCTGGAAGCTGGAGCGTAGTCACGGGCTTTGAAAGTTCCCAACAGTGTGAGCCTCCAACCTTGGGAGGAGGGGGTTCCTAGGCTTCAGTGCCATTTGCTGACACTGGATCTTGGTGGAGAACCTTTCTGTCCCAAAGTAGCTGGCTTTGCGAAAGTCACTGTCTACTTCCTTGAGCCTCAGTTTCCCCATTTATAAACTGGGGTTGGGGGTGGGGGGAAACCTGTTATTTTCCTAGTGTTCAAGGAAGTCTGTAGGGAGGGCATCCAACCAGATGCTGCCACCAGAAAGTGCTTAGTCGTGGCAAAGCTGGCTTTAGGGACTCTGAAGCCGCCACTCATAAAGCTCAGCTCACCTTAGCTTAGCTGTCTGGGGTCTCCAGTAACCTGGACTCAAAGTTGCTGCCCTGCTGCTTCCTCTCTCTTGTCCTAGAGGAAGAAATTGAGCATAGTCATGCCTGGTGATAGGACTAGAACCCAACTGAGAGAGGGTGTGGAGATACACGGAGAAGATACTCCCAGGCAGGCTTCCTGAGAGAGACATGGTACCTGGTAGGAGCAAGAGGAGGCATGAGGCCGGACAGACGTAGTCAGGGAAGCGAGCCATCCACAAAGTAGCACCAGCAAGAAGGGCTCTGATGCTCTCAGACACTCTCCAGTGTACCTCAGAATTGGAAGACAGGGTGATGGGGGAGGGAGGAGGTTAGAGATTCAGCCCCAGGCATCCCCCTCCCCCGTTGCTGTGATCTTGTGTAAATTCACCTTTCTGGGACTGAGGTGTGCATGCCTGTAAAACAGGCTGTGACAAGGCTGTTTGCAGGGACCCAGCATACCTTGTGACTACAGTGAGGATGTGGTACCAGTATAGGCCTTCTGCCCACAGCCTCTCCCAAGGGACTGTCCCACCTGCCAGGGCTGTCTTTAGCAGTGTCAATATACATGTCACAGTACCAGGAGACCTTGGTGGGACCTAGACACGGTAGAAGTCTTGGGTCCCCTCTTAAGCCTTCTGTTGGGAGCAAGGGGCCTCCCTGGAGCTTTACTTGAGCAGATGGTAGGATGGGCCAGGCCACACCACAGGCTTCTCCCACGAGGCCTTCAAACCCCTGGGAGCTGGGAAGGCAGAGGGTGGGAGGTAAGCTGGAGGTGGCAGAGGGTCCCAGGCACAAGCTTCCAACAGCCTGTTCTAGAGGCACAGGGTAGCCCCAGGCAGAGTTGAAGAAGAGCCGGCTATCTGAAAAGAGGGTGGGAGGCACCCTCCCTAGCCTACTCCTCATTCACTCTCTAGTTAATTTATTTGAAGTTTTAATCTAATTATTAACTATTTTAAAAGCTAAGAGGCTTTCTCTGGCGGCAGCACCAACAATGTCAACCTCTCCTCCTGGGCAGGCCCCGTCCAAGGCCCCAGCATTGGGTGATAATAGGGCCGGGGAAAGAGAGAAAGAGAGAGGCGAGGGGTAGGGGGTGGCGAGGGGGCTTAAGGTTCATTATTGGGCAGACTTACATTTAATAGCAATTTACAACCAAGTTATAAAACCCCTGGAAATGGGGGTTAAGAATGGTGAGGCTGTCAGCGCCCTGAGCGGAGCCCCTCCAAACGGCGCCTGGCTAATAAAGACTCCAAAGCCGCTATTGAGCCCTGATTGGCACCCGATGGCTCGCTACATGGTAATGAGCCAGGCAGATGGGTGGGGGATTAGCCGCCAACTTTGAACAGCTTTTCTTTGTCACTGTTACGGCTCTCTTGTTAGCCCCCTAATACATTTATTACCCATTTCACACCGCTCGAGAAAGTGCCCCTTGCTATTCAAAGTCAACCCCAAACCCACCCACTGCCCCCTCCCCACCACCCCCCTCGACTGGGCCCTTCCCTGGCTGAGCCTCTGCTGTCTCCCTCCTGCCACCCCAGACAACACATCCCAGAATTCAAGGATTTCTGCTGGAGTGGACATCACCCCCAGCTCATCCATCAGGTGGCTTTCTGAAGGTCTGGGGGACAAGGTTGTGCCAGAGGTCCACATCCACCTGGCAAGCATGGCAGAGAGCTACTTAGATTTGCGAATGTGTGTGTATGTGCGAGTGTGCGCGCGCGCGTGCACACACGCCTGTGCGTACACATAGGGTCTGGCTGTACCTCGGCCAGGCGGCCCCTGGGTAGCTGGTGGGGACAGAAGGTGCTCACTGGTAAGACAATGGCGAAGCGTGAAATTCAATTAGTTCAGGGCCTGGTTCCAATTTCACAGCCCCTAAATGCTAAAGGGCAGAGAGAATGGGAGGGAGGGGGCGAGCGTTTTTATTGCATTTTCCTCTTTCATTCTGGGGGGCTTTCTCGCCCCTTCTCTCCCCCCCAGCACAGGGCTTTGAAGGAGTCATTCCAACTCCATGTCTGTCACATCCATTTAAGGCGATGTGGGTGGAGGGAGAGGGTGGGGAGGTGGGCACAGGCCACTCTGCTGAGCCCCAGCCTAGAGGCCCACTGTCCTCTCTTTCTGCCCCAGGGGTCCCTGTGAAGGTGACCAACATCAAAGATGGCACTACCCACAGCACGTCCTTGGACCTCTTCATGTACCTGAATGAAGTTGCGTGAGTGTCCACAGACTGCCCAGGCCCCCCCGGGACTGCCACCATGAGCAAGCTTAGGCCTGGACCTGTGTGACTAATGGTCACAGCTGAAGTTCATGACCTGGAGGTCTGGCAGTTTAGCCCTGTAGACATAGAGTGCCCTGGGCTGAGGGTATCAGTTTGGCATTGGTATTGGTTTAAATCCACAAACCATGAAACAAAAGTTCCAAGGCTACCACCTTCTAATGGTCAGTCCAGCTGGGGCTGCAGGCCTTTGGCTAAGCCAGGCATCAGGACAAAGAAAGATAAGTCCTCAGTGGGGGCTAGGGCTAAGCAAGTCCCGGTATAGATGTAGCAGGCGGAGTACCCAGAGTGACCCAGACAACCGTTCTCTCAAGGCCTGAGGTTACCCACCTGTCCACTTGGGCCTGTTTTCCTGGTTCAGGGGTTCAGAGTCATAGAGCCTGAGACAGATTCAGTATGCCCATAGGTAGCTCTTCAGCCAAGCCAAAGAAAGGCACCTGCTCAATGGGTGGCCTCGATCCCCAAGCCTTATGGCAGCACCTGAGTCCAAGTGATCATTCCTTTTCAGGGGCAAGCACGGAGTGGGTCGCATTGACATCGTGGAGAACCGCTTCATTGGAATGAAGTCCCGGGTAAGTGGGTTGGACCCCCGGGGCCGGCTAGGACCTTTGAAGCTCCTGTACCACCTGGACATCACCTTTTACCCCAGGCCACCTTGGCTTCCCCTTGCTTTCTCTTACACCCGGATGAAGTGAGAGAGGACTGGAGATGAAGTGTGAACTGGGCCTTTGCCCTGACTTCTCAGGGTGCTACGAGAGGAGCCAATCTCTAGTGTTGGGAGGGGTCTCGAAGAGAGGTTGGCCCGGAGGTCAGGCTGTCTTATGTCCTGGGCGGGCCAGTCAGGTTAAGAGGCGGACCATGCAGGGCCAATTTCGTGGTCATTAAGGCACTTCTCTAGCACCAGGCATGCAGTAGTGTGGGACTCCTGCCAGGGAGGGCGCTGTGAGCTGCACACAAGAACCCTGAGCAGGCCAGGCCAATCCAGCCATGTCTCCAAAACCTTTTTGCTAGAGACAGATAGGCCCTACCTTTCTGTGGCATGCCTGTCACTTGGCTGGTCTGGGCTGCCACCATGGGGCCATGGGGCCATCTGATCCCCTTCTTGGCTTGGAGATAGAGTTGGTCCCAGGCAAGGTAGCCTGCCTCTGTTTTCACATGACTCCCAGTCAATCCTGGGTCATTTGCGTTCTATACCCTCTTCCTCTTCACTTTCTCTATCCATTGAACATCTCCATCCCAGGTCCCTGACAGTCTGTGTGTGTGTGTGTGTGTGTGTGTGTGTGTGTGTGTGTGATCAAAGATGTGATGTTTGTAAGGTACTCTCATCATTTTGGCAGTTAAGGCCCTTGAACTGGGGCACCTGAATGTTTAAACCCCAGTGATGTGGATAGGGCCTTCAAATCGCTGTGCTCCACGGTTAGTGGAGACAATAACAGCCAAATAAAACCAGGCCAAGGTTCAGTCCCAGTCTTGGTCCTTGGGGAGATTTTAAAATTTAGATCCTATGTCCCAGGAGAGCTGACATGCAGCAGCAGCTGTCAGCTGTGAGAGAAGATGCAGATCCCAGACCCTGGCCCTGCGGTCTCCAACTGGTGATCTGTAGGCCTCAGTTTCCCCTACTGCGTCCTGGGTCTTGCCTCTGATAGTTGGGGGGTTGGGCAGAGCTGTAGTTGCCTCTCCCCGGGGCTTTCCTCTTCCCACATTGATTGTCCGTGAGAATCTGCACAACTGCAGCTCTCTGGAGAAGGCCTTGTAGAGAACAATATGCTAATGAGTATCTCCTTTCATTCCCAGCCTACCTTTGTCTCTTACCTATTTAACAGCTGATTAAATGTCCCTTTGTCTCCACCTGCCCTTGGGAGTCACACAAAGGAATTCCTCCAAGGCAGCTCAAGGGGCCTTGGGAGAAAGTAGCACCTCGTTTTTACAGATGGAGAAACTAAGGCCCTGACAGGATAAGAGCTCACTGCAAGTTACAGGCAGGACTCAGATTGATGGTCATCTGCCCAGTGGACACAGGGAGAAGCCCCAGGAGCCTGGACTGTGGAGGTGGACAGATCCAGGTTCAGACCCAAGCACGATAGTATGAACAGGTTCTGTGGGAGTCCAGTCCCCGAGGGAGTTCTGGGTGAGCACAAAGGCAGCCTCAGGCCCTGTGAGGCCCAGTGCTGTTTGGGAATGTCAGACACCAATATCCTTCCTATACTGGTGGTGGACTGTCTGTGCACTGTCCTACTGAGTCCAGAGGCAGCTCAGCACAGCTGGTAAGGCACTGCCAGTCTGACAGGGTAGTTACTCATTTCCTTTACTGGGGAGATAGGAGCTGACCAGACCCACCCTGAGTTGTTTGTCCTGCTGGGTGAAGGGGCAAAATGAGTGGAAAGAGGTGACAGGTAATGATAAAAGCTGAGACTAGAAAATCAGGGAAGACAACCTAGAGAGGGAGTGGACAGTTCCCAGCTGGTCGAATGTATGATGGAGAGAGGGTAGAGGAGGGTAGGGCATACCCAACTGGCCTGGTGATGGGTCTCTGCAGACCTGTTGAAGGCCAAGGCTTCGGCACCCAGCCTGATCCTGATTCCATCTCCACTGAGAATCAACCGTCCTGAGCTTTTACTTCCTCACCCGTGAATGGTTTGGGGTGCTGTGTCTTGAGTTAGACTACCCCCCTGATTGAGTCCCTAGAAGACCACAGCTGTGTGTCCCACGGCTCCTTGTCACCCACCCGGAGTCACTCAATCCCGTGGGTACTTCCCTAAAAGCCTAGGATTTACAGCTTGGCAGCATTGCTGTAGCCTTAATAGAGCTTTACTTCTCTCACCTTCAATGGAATGGGATCTCTCAGGAGTTACACTGCCTGTTTTCATCTGGTAATTTTAGGGTACTCTGTCTTTTTTCTACACTCCAGAATGTGTGAGAATGGCAAAACCAGACAATTTAGGAAGGCGCTAATTGGACTCCCCCTTAAGGAGGTGTATTAGGTGAATGGTGACAGATGCGTGGTGATGTGATTCTGTTGAGGGTAGAGCTGGAGTTCTCCAGACCTTGGTGTATGTGGGGAAAGGTCATTTGTATTGATTTTACAAAGCTGGTAATTGACATTCATTAAGAGCTTATTTTTTTTCTTCTGAGGCGGGGGAGCATAGGGAGTTGAGCAGCATCCCCACCCTGGGTCTGGGTGCCTGGCTGGCATGGCAGGCCCTTGTGGGGAACCACAGGGTCAGAGCCTGAGAGCTGGGGAGCCTGGCTGGACTGGCTTGGCTGCATTGTGGCTGTTCACATTCTCAATATCACATCACCTTCTTAACTCTAGCAAAGTGTGTGTGTGTGGGGGGGGGGACTAATTAAGTGAAGTGAATGAAGTCAGTGGGGAGGAGCCTGAAGAGGAGGAGGAAGAGGAGGAGGGAGTCCAGGAAGGAGCCTCTTGACTGTGTCTGTTCTTCCTGCCTCTGTGTGTTCTTTACCTCACTCTCTGTCCTTCCCTTATGGCTGCTCACCCACCCTCCTCTCCCCATTCTGCTCGTTCCTCCCCTCACTGCCCCCCAATTCCACACGCCAGTCCCGGTCAGCTTTCTTTTCTTCCCTTCTGTCTTCCATCTTTCCATTCTCTCTCCCACTTGCCCCCTGAACTTTACTTTCAGGAGAGCAGCATGCTTGCCCTTTTATCTAGTCTTTCTGCACTCCTGCCCAGCTCTCCCAGAAGCTGTGCTCCAATAGAATCTTACAGATGTCCATGGGAAGACTTGTGAAGCAGAAGACTGGGGTGGCAGGCAGGCATGGCTAGTCTCACACCCAGCCTGATGGCAGGCAGGCATAGCTAGTCTCACACCCAGCCTGATGGCAGGGCAGGCATAGCTAATCTCACACCCAGCCTGATCCACAGGATGCACCACCTGGGCACAAGAGCCTAGAGGATGGCTTAGATTCCCACTCTGACTTGCCTCTCATCACCATGGCAACCACCTCCAGCCTTGGTCCTGGTACCTAAGAAAGGAGCCCTGGGGCTCCAGTCAATCTATCCTCTACCGTCCTTCTACCCGTCCATCTTTCCAAACCCCTTCCCCTGAATGCCCAAGCCTCAGGTCCACCCTAACCTCTAGCCTGACTCCTGTGGGCTCGGTAGAGTCTACTCAGTTTACCAAATTTCTCAGCCCAACCGGCAATCTTGGCAATGGATGAGAAGAATTTGAGCATCTGCAGCTGTGTAGTCCCCACCTCTTCCTCATAGTCCACTCTCCCCCTCCCACCACCCCAGCTCCTGGCCTCCCCAGCCTCCCCCTCCCCTTCCTAGTGGTAATTAGGGTGTGATTGAAGCTGCTCCACAGAGGGCTGCTGACACCTCTGTCTTTCCCGTAAACACGGGAGATGAAAATAGACACTTGGAGCTGCGGTGCGTGTCACTCTGAAGATGTCTGTTGTCTATTCCACAGCCGCACGGGCTCAGCTGTCATTTCCCCCTCTTTGCTCGGTAGTTTGTGTACCGACTGTCAAAAGCCCCAAATCCAGTCTTTTAGAATGGGGTTCCTGTCACTGATTTTTTTTTCAGAACTACAGAGAAATTATCTGTACCCTACCCCTGCCAAGAGAGGGGAGAGCTTTAAAATACACCACACACACACACACACACACACACACACACACACACACACACCCTTTCTGATCAGTCACAATTAACTTTAACACAGCCTGAGATGGGATCAGGAATATTAACTGTGCTCAAGTCTTTGGCTGGGACTTTGCTGTAAGCCTGTGACCTTCCGCAGCCCTGACAACCTTGGGTTGGTGTGGGGAGCGCTAGAGGAGATGACTTCCACCTGCACTTCCGCCCACTCTTAGCTGCTGGTGCTGCCAGCCTCATTTTCCCAGGGATATCTGCAATGGGCAGTAGCTGGCAGGCCTTGGGCAATGAGTGTCTCTTTCTGGAACCCTAGATACCACCTGTGTTCTCCTCTTCCTGGACTGCTGGGGTTGACCCTGCAGTTTCTCTCCATGTTTCTCTCAGGGAGCCAGGACAGGTTGGAATCGAGATGCTTGCTCTCGGGACCCATGTCAGAGGTTAACATGTAAGATCCACAGTTACTTAGCAACTTCCTGTTTTCCCCTGTCAGGGGCTCTGAGAGGATGCTGGGAGGGACCAAGGCCATGAAGTCAAGCCAGATGCAACATCAAGTGGTTAAGACTTCTGGTTCCAATTCCAGCTCTGTACAGACAGCTTGGCTGTGTCCCCAAGCTTGGCTTGGGAAGGAGAGAAATGCAGAGAGGGCACCTGAATCTCTAGGAGTGAAGTGGGATGCTGCCGCCGCTATCTACAGTCAGTATAAGGACAGCCTGCAGGAACTTGCTCTATAGACCAGGCTGACCTCGAACTCAGAGTTCCACTTGCCTTTGCCTCCTGAGTGTTGTTGGGGTTTATGTTTGGTTTGGTTTGATTTGGTTTGGTTTAGCTTTGAGACAGAATCTCAGGTAAGGCAGGCTGGCCTTGAACTCCAGATCCTCTGGCCTCTACCTCCAAGCCTCCTGAGTCTGGGATTACAGGTGTAGAACAGGACATCCGGTTCATACGATTCCTGGAATTGTGTGTTGGGGGCAGCCATTGCAGAACTGAGAACTGAGCCCAGGGTGTGTACTAGGCAAGTGTCTACTGCTGTGTTTTCCTCCATTGTTATGATTCAGTAGTTGTCGTTTTTAGACACTGTTGTGTTCTCTAACCTAGGCAGCCTCCACCGCAGCCATTGCGACCAGGACCTGCTCTTCCTACTGAGGTCTGGGTCCCTACCCTCAGGCTGTCAGCCATGGCTTTTCTAGGTCATTCTGCCTGTCACTGCCTCCATCTGGACTTTTCCATTGGAGTGATGAGGCCGGGGGCCTTGTGCATAAACTTGAGGACTCAGGGACGTGGTGGGAGTCTGCAGGTAGATTCTGGATGGTGGAGGAGGTTGCCTAGAATGGCGGCCTCATAAGTAAAATGGGACAGGGGTGTGTGTGGTGTGTGTTATTTGTATGTATATATTCATATATGGTTTAGGGTGCATATATTTTCAGGTGCACTCCACACAAATGTGCATGTACAGAGGCCAGAGGTCAATATCAGGAGTCTTTCTCTTTCACACACACACACACACACACACACACAGAGAGAGAGAGAGAGAGAGAGAGAGAGAGAGAGAGAGAGAGAGAGAGAGACTGTGTATGTGTATATATACATATATATGTGTATATACAGCTGTGTGTGTGTGTGTGTGTGTGTGTGTGTGTGTGTGTGTGTGACACACAGAGTCTC
This sequence comes from Mastomys natalensis, assembly GCA_021653895.1. Taxonomy (NCBI): domain Eukaryota; kingdom Metazoa; phylum Chordata; class Mammalia; order Rodentia; family Muridae; genus Mastomys; species Mastomys natalensis. The sequence continues at coordinate 2,669,989 of JAJTUV010000085.1, forward strand.
TCATTGAAGCTGGTTTGGCTAGACAGACTAGTAACTGAACCCCAGGGCTCTTCCTGTTCCCCATCCAGCACTAGGGTTAGAGTTATAACAACCAACTTTTCTGTGGGCACTGGGATCTGAACTCAGCTCTCCATGCTTTCGTAGCAACCACTTTACACAGCATGGCATCCCAGCCCTGGGGTAGCTTTTACATGGACATGTTGCCTGACCCCTGCACCTGAGTGTGTTCTTATATTCTGATGAGTGCCGACTCGCCGGAGCAAGGCCCTGAGAGGCAACCTGGAGCCAAGACTGGGACCCCAGATGCTGGTCCTGTTTGCCCTGGCATGGTAACATGGGCAAGTCACTTCTTCCTAGACTCAGTCTTCCTGTCTATACAATTGACTGTTGGCTCAATTTAGAGACCTAAGGACTGCTGAGGGGTACCAAGGGTTGACAAAGGGACCTCCCCGTCACCTTCAGCAGGACCTGAGCCATGGTTTCTATGTGCTAGGCCTCTGTCTGCATATACTAAGTATTAGTTGGCCACCCCTTAGAGAATACAGATAGTTTTCGTCCTAAAAGATCTTTTCCTTCTGAGTTTCCCAGACTTTAAAGATCAAAAACCAGCTAGCTAGATGGCTCGGTGCATATAAGTGCTTACAACCTAAGTTCAATTCCCAGGACGCACATGAAGGTAGAAGAAAAGTCAATTCTGGAAGGTCTGGATTCTATACATACTCACATGTGTGCACGCAAACATACACACCACATACATGCGCGCACATGCACATATCACACTCACATAAGTCTGCACACACACATATAGCACAACAATAATCAAAATTAATTTAATTTTTTACAAAGCCGAATGGACACCAGTTTATACAGTGCTGGGCTGGAACCCAGGGCCAGGCCCTTAGGCATGTTAGGAAAACACTGTACAAGAGAGTCCCAGCCCCAACTCTGGTTGTTATCTGTGAGATATGGTCTGGTTATGGAGCCCAGATTAACCTTAAATACCTGTTTCTCTTTCCTCGGCCTCCTCAGTGCTTGGTAGACTATGTGCTTCTTCTAGACTGGCTACCATGCCACTGTTGCTGAGTCACACACAGGCCTGTTATACAAGTGTGCAGTCTTCTGGATTTTGGTTGGTTGGTTGGTTGGTTGGATTTTTTGTTTGTTTCTCTGTGTGGCCTTGGCGGTCCAGACCAGGGTGGCCTCAAACTCAGAGATCCACCTGCCTCTGCCTCCTGAGTGCTGAGATTAAAGGCGTGCACCACCACTGCCCCATGGCTGTTTTTGAAGCTTTATTGTGGAAAGATTGTGGGGAGTTGCCAGGACAACTGAAAACCAGTCTCCTCAGCATCATGCAGCGGGCAGAAAGGAAACTTTTGGATCAAATTCTGGGGATGGCATTGCTCCTGCCCTTCCTACATAGCACAGTGGACACAGGTTTGCCCAAGGCCACACCAGAACAGGGCCCAGCACCAGAACAAGCACAGTCCTGCCTCTTGGTGCCTCTGTGCCTCAGATGTAACATGGTACTGCTGAGGGAACCTTCCTCTGGTAGCTCAGCCAGGGCCACCCTGTCACTTTGGAGACCTTCTGGTCTAAACAGGTTGGGTTGCAAATAGGCCAGCTAGGTGAGATGACCGGAAAGGACTTGACCAAGCGCTTTCCCCAGCCTGGGCTTTGCCCTCTGTGGCCAGCTAACTCACAAGACAGCTGGCCACATCCTTCAGGGATCCAGGAGCCTGGATTCTGTCCCCTCTCTGTCCAGCCATTTTTCAGGGGCTTAGCTTCCCTATCTGTACAGTGGAGCCAGTGCTCAATCCCCAAGCAACCCCAGCAATCTCTGGAGAAATAGAGCTGCCCATGCCATGTATGTACTCACATGTCCATGTATGTGTGTGCATGGCTATCTCCCGTCCCCGGCTCCCTGGTGGAAGGGAGGAAGGGATATTTGGGGCCCTGGGCTCCACCATAGTTGGTTTAATTACAGGTTTTCAACTGCAGGCCGGTGGGCATGCACTGGGGAGGGGGTGCACTGCTCAGAAACCCTGTCATTTTCCCGAGTCTGAGGGCCTCTTCAAAGGGGGGCATCTAGACATTTTCTCCACAAGCCGCAGAGTGGACTGTCGTGGCCCCAGCATGAACATAATGACAGACGCATTTTGCAGCAAGCTGGGAGTGAATGGGTCCGACTGGCTTGTCTCCTGTCAGACAAGTCATTATTATTTTTTTTTTTTTTGTCATTTGCTGACAGTTTGGGTTTCATGTGTTTCTTTTTTTTCTTCTCTTTTTCCCCCTGCCTGGAAAAATGGCTAGGTATCTACGAGACCCCAGCAGGGACCATCCTTTACCACGCTCATTTAGACATAGAGGCCTTCACCATGGATCGGGAAGTACGCAAAATCAAGCAGGGACTGGGCCTCAGATTCGCAGAGCTCGTATACACGGGTATGTACAAGTCTCAGCTGTCCCTGGTGCTCCACCCCCAGTCCCTCTAGGACTCAGACCTTTTCTTCTATCAAGCACACCTTCCTCCCATCTAGCCCCACCCACATTGTCCTCTTCAGCACTCTGAGGTACACATGGAAGGGTGTCAACACTGGACCAGAGGTGAGGGAGAGAGGAAGGGACAGCGGGGTGGCCTTTCTGTGACTGCCAAGGGAGACATGGCAGCCTCCAGAGGTGTTCAGTGTATCTGTTACTCATCAAAAAAAGACTATGCATTCTTCCCAGTGTTAGCCAGACTGGATCCAGCAGGTACCAGGTACCAAGTACTTGGCAAGATATAGAGCTCCAGACAACCTGCCTGGCTCCCACAAACCTCCCTGGTGGTCTAAGGCTCCTTCTCCAGATGAGGAAGCAGGCTAGGAGCAGGTCTGGAGGTGGGGGTGAGGGCTGGCTTGGGCCCTGTTAGTCTGTCCATAGGAGACACTGCCTACTAACCACAGTGTGGGATTTGCAGAGAAAGCACGAGTCCCCAGCACAGGTGGTCACACCTTCCAGACAAGCAGTGCTGCTGAGGGACTCAGACTCTAAATACAGTCTTCATAGTGGGATCCAAGGGCCCTAAGCCACAGTCTCTGGTCAGGCCTGGCCTGATGCCCATTTTTCTGCCACTTGTGAGCTAAGAATCATTTTTTGTTTGTTTGTTTTGTTTTTTTTTTTTTGAGACAGGGTTTCTCTGTGTAGCCTGGCTGTCCTGGAACTCACTCTGTAGACCAGGCTGGCCTCGAACTCAGAAATCCGCCTGCTCTGCTTCCCCAAGTGCTGGATTAAAGGCGTGTGCCACCACTGCCGGGTACTAAGAATCATTTTAAGCTTTTATTTTTTTTAAACTTTAAAATGGTGGGAAAGGAAACCAAACTTTCATGACATATGGAAATTATGTGAAATCCAACACAGCCTTAATGTCCCTGTAGTCTCTTTAGTCCCTGTAGTCTGCAGTGGCAGGGCAGAGTTGATTCAGCAGAGACCTGAAGTCGCACACGACCTACAACAGTGATAACAGATGCCTATGATCCCAGCACTCTTGATCCCTACAAGTTCAAGACAGTCCCAGGCTACACAGTAAGACCCGTCTTTAAAAACACACCAAAGCAGGGCTGAGTGTGCTATTGTACACCTACGACCCAAAACACACACATGCACACACACATGCACACACACATGCACGTGCTTGTTCACACTCATTTATTTTCTGATCTTGTCTATAATATTTGCACCTCCCTAGTTTGGAGGATTCTGTCAGGCAGCCTCTCAGAAAACAGGCTGGTGCCTACAGCCAACCGGGGTCAGTTCTGTGGGCCAGAAGTCTGAGTGTCTGGGTAGATGTCAGTCATAGCTGCCTGGCTGAGGCCTCTGGCCACACCTGTCCCCATCCCCATCCTCCCAGGCCTGCTGGAATCCATCCCAGCCTTGGTTGGCACTCCTTCTCTCTGCCATTGTTCTCAGCGTTGAAGTGCAATCCTCCTCTCCAGGTACAGACAGGTGTTTAAATATCATTGCTTCCTACTGGCTCGGCGGGACTTCAGTGCTAAAAGGTGGATTCTGGTTACAAAGTGAGATTGACATTAAGACGTGGCAGGGTGTAGGGGAGAGCAGAAAGCACCTGGCCTGAGTGCCCAGGAAGCTTCCTGAGGGCTGAGCCTGGCAGAGGACAGAGAGGGGCTTCTGCGATCCCACGGTATCAGCGTCTCTCGCTGTCTACTGTCTTGCTAAGTACTAGACTAGGCACCTGACGGGCATTACCTAACCTTGGCTGCACAGAGGTGGGGAAACTGAGGCCCAGGCAGACAAAGATACTTGATCAGAGGTTATTTGGCTAATAAATTACAAAGGTTGAATCTGAGACAGGCTGGCTTCAAAAGTCACTCCTACAGGACCTGGGAAGCTGTTAGCAATGAATGACTCGGTGGCACCATGACACACACAGGAAGCCTTGGCTAAGGCACAGTGCCTGGGTTGAGTCCCTGCTCTGTCAGTCGGCAAGGAGCCCTGCAAATCCCAAAATGAGGCTGAGCGATTAGGAGCTTTCAAAGGAAATAAAACCTTGGAGCAGAGAGAGGAACAAGGCAGGGAGCAAGACTTAGACCAGGTCGTTATTGCTGACATTAACTCTGCCTGAGTCCTGTGATATCCAGGTGTCCACAGAGGTCAAAGCCAGCCGCCTGGCAGTCCAGAGTGCTGCTTGATTGGCTCCTTGCTAGAAGGAGACAGACTGCAGGCTCAGCTTAGCTGGGTGCTGCTGCTCCTCTCCCTGCTTCTCAGCTATCTCATCTTGAAGAGTAGAAATGGTCACTCCAAGACCATGGCATGGGTGCACCAGGCATCTGGACAGTGCCAGCAACCGCTAAATAACCAAGGCCTGGTGTGACTTCTAGTGTGGGCGCTGGGAGGCTTTGCCTCTGGTTGGCTTTATGGTCTTAGGTAAATCTGTTTCCTCCCTGGGCCTCCGATTTTTCCTCCTGTAAACCCCAAAGGTTCCAGGGCTAAGACGTGCTGGGGTCTCTTCCCCTTCCACTGAGCACCCACCACTCTACTTAGAGCTCCCCTAGCCTCTCTGTGGCCTCAGGGCACAAATGGGAGATTGGGACACAGAGGAAGTCCTCCTAGGTTCACAGACTTCCAGGACCACTGTCCCTGTCTCTGCCTGGGTCTGCCTGGTTATCTCCCTCTATTCTTCCTCATTTCCTTATTTCCCTACTGGCCATACGGAGTTCGGTGAGACTCTCTCCCAGGTCAGCCTAGCAGGACTCCAGCTTCAGGACCCTGATGGAGCATTTTATTTTAGTAGCTGTAGCTCACCTAGTTAGCACACTCCCCGCCCCAACCTGTCCTCACCAGGAAAATGAGTATAGTGTATAAAGACACTTTTCCAATTAAAACAGACCCTGTATGCTGGGCCTGAGTAAGGGGAGCTCTCTGCAGCTCAGCCCCAAGCCCCACCCACTGTGCACCACAGGCCTGAGCAAGTAGGATCTCCCCTGCACCATGGGACCAGGCTCGCTGGCCCATCTCAGACTGGGTCCACTAGGAAAAGAAACTTGAGCCAAAGACCCCTGTGGGCTAGAGAAACAGATCCCAAGATAAAGCCAGGACCAGTGGCTCCTGTGCTGACCTCTGCCTTTCCTATCAACAGCTCCATCTCCACTGCCTCCCAGCCTGGGAGCATAATGGACTAATTATCCCAACTGAGAAAATCAAAGAGCAGGCAGGACCTAGGGATGCAGGGGGAAGGCTGATTGATGTCCCTCCCAAAGAATCCAATGGTGTTTTAAAGTCCTTGGTTTACAAGTATTCCATCAGACCTGAATTCTGCCTGTGGTCCTGCTGTGTGACTTTGTACAGGTTCTTTCCTTCTCTGGGCCTTTCTCACAGTTTACAGTGAGGGACCGTCAGAGGTCATAGTGTTTGAACAGCAGAGTTAAGTGCTAGCTGAATCTACACATCCTTGCAGAGCAGTTAAGTAATCATATCTTGCTGTACACACACACACACACACCAGATTGAGCCCACCCCTTCTCTGTGGTGCCCCACCGGGCCTCTAACAGTGGCTGGGCCCTGCTAACCTACCTTCTTATCAGGGTATGAGATCACAGGCCATCTGGCCCCACAGCTGCCCAGGTGGGCTCACCTTCCAGGCTCTTTCAAAAACCTTGTGCCTGGACTGCCCCTCCCCCAACCCTGACTATGGCCACCTGCTGTCCCTTGGTACTGGGGCCTCTGCTCTCTCCTAAAGGAATGGTTGTCCATTCAAGGATGTTGGGGGAGGAAGTGTGCTTCCCAGGCACCTTCAGTCCTGTGTGCAAATAAAGGATGCTCTGGTCATATAGAGGAAAGCACCTATTATGACAGGATATAGTCATTGTCCCTCAGCTCCCACTCACAGACTGGGTCAGCTTGGACAAGCTACTTGTTCTGATGAGCCTCCTCTTCCTCCTCCATTGGAGTACAGGGTCACAGGACAGAGAGAGTAGTTCAGGGCCTACCCAGGGCACCATTCAAAGCAACCCCACATACCCAGTGCTTGTTGGGTGCAAGGGCTTCACTCAGTTATTTTGCTGTGTTATTTTGCAGGAAGGGAAACAGCTGAAGACCCCACAGCCCCATAATCTGTCTGACCACAAACCAGGCTGGCCTTCCTGGGTACCCTCATTGCTTAGCTCCATGGCACATGTCACTGAGCCCTATCTAAGATCTCCTGTCTTCCTTAGCAAAATAGAGCCCTCCTGGGTCAGGGTCAGAGTCTTTCCATAACTTCTGTGTATGCCTGTGCATGTAGCGGGGGTATGCCTTCCTTCTGACCTTTATGCCTTTGGGAACAAGGAGGTCATTTCTTGCAAGATGATTGGATGGGGACACAAGAGTGGGTTTCTCAGCTCATTAACAATGACACATCAGGCTGGGCAGTGGTGGCTCACCCTTTAATCCCAGCACTTGGGAGGCAGAGGCAGGTGGATTTCTGAGTTCGAGGCCAGCCTGGTCTACCGAGTGAGTTCCAGGACAGCCAGGGCTATACAGAGAAACCCTGTCTTGAAAAACCAAAAAAAAAAAAAAAAAAAAAAAAAAAAAACAATGACACATCATGCCAGTGCTCATGAGTGAGTAAGGCAGAATCAAGCCTATCAGAGGATAAGGCCTGGGCTTCTGCTCCTATGTCTGCATCCTTCCTGTGCCCTGGCCTGAGGCCATCCACAACACCTTCATTCTTCCTTTCTGCAGGTTTCTGGCACAGCCCTGAATGTGAATTTGTTCGCCACTGCATCGAGAAGTCCCAGGAGCGGGTGGAAGGGAAGGTGCAGGTGTCTGTCCTCAAGGGCCAGGTGTACATCCTCGGCCGGGAGTCTCCACTCTCACTGTACAATGAAGAGCTGGTGAGGTAGGTTCCCCATGCCTCAGCCCATCTGGGCTTGTCTGAGCAACTTCCCCAGCACATTTTTGCTGATCTCATGTCAAGCTCTTTGTGAGATATCGGTGAGATGGTTATGATGGACACATCTGTAATGTCATGGAACACAGCCCAGGTGGGAAGAAAAGTGTTGATCAAATGATAGCTGTGAGCTAGGCATTGTGGCTAGGAGTGTTTGCCTAGTGTACAGGAAGCCCCAGTTCCAGCTCCAGCACTGCATAAACCAGGGGTGGTGGAGCACGTCACCATAGCCTCAGTCAGTAGCAGCAGGAAAGTCCGAAGGTCAGTGTCATTTTCTGATGCAAAGTAATGCTTTGAGCCACAAGAGACCGTCCCAAAACATCAAAACAACGAAAGAAAGGAAACAGGCAAGCCGAAATGTGGATTAGGAAAAAACGGCAGAATTGGAAACGGATAGTCTGGCTGGGTATATAAAAGTTAGGCTGTGGATCAGCTTCCTTAACAGGAGTTGCTTGGAGGATGTATATTCCAGGGGCGACACCTCTGGTTTTGAGCCTGGCAAGGGCTTGGTAGAATCCAGACATACAAGGAAAGATACCAGCGAGGAAGGAAACTAAGAAGTCAGGTTGTGGGAGACTGAGCCAGATTGTAAGAAGGGCAGGATCAGATCTTCAGGTCCTTATGGCTGCTCTGAAGAATGGTTTTCATGGAGTGCACAGAGGCAAGGGCAGACACTGGCAGGGGTGGTCATAAGGTTGCCAGTAAGCATGCTGGCAGTCTGGACTGGGTTGGTGATCCCTGAAAACCAGATTGAGTCAACCAACTATCTTTAGGAGTTGCACTGGATATGGAGGGGATTTCAGTGTGCAGGAACACACTGGGAATGAGTGGGGCATGGCTGTGTTTCCTGTCGGTGGTGCTGACCAAACACAAAGCTTTACACTCATTAGGCAAATGCTCTGCCACGGACCTACACCCCAGCTATAAGGAAATGAGAGTTGGGGAGTCTCAGATGTAAGTGTAGGCACCTCTGAGACAGCCCGGAACTATTTTCTCTGCTTTTAGGCAATGAGTACAGAATGAGGGGACATTGGAGGGCCTCAAACTTCTTCTCTGAAGTTGTGGACAGGAAAGGCACTGGGGGTGGGGGGTGGGGTGAGAAGCAGGGAATTCAGATGGAGCGTCCAGAAGCTTCCTTCTGGAAAGACCAAGCAGAGGCTGTGACAGACAGGGAGCCACCCGAGCTGGTACTGCCTAAACCATCCTCCATGTTCATGCCCAGTTTTTGTCTTGACATGGAAGACATGGGAGACACAGGCTTTGCTTATGACTGAGGGCAGCCTGCCCTGAGAAAGCCAGCCATCTCCTCTGGGCGCCACTTGGCCAAACTGTGTGTAGGAACAAACCCACAGGGACAGACAGTACTACCCAGAAGTACCCGAGGAGGACCCCAGCCCCAGCTGGCTCAGGCTCAGGCCTGCCTGGCCTCCCAGGGATGAGTTGGGATTAAAGTACGAGTTTTGTTTGGCATTCAATATTATTTCTCTCCTTCCCTTCTCCCAGCCGCGTTGAGTTGCTCCCCCCCCCACTTCAATCTTTCTAAACACTTTATAAGCCATAAATATAACCGAATCAGTTTAGATCAGTCGGGGTAAATGTCAAATTATCTTCTCTCTTTCTCTCTCTGGCTCTTTCTCCCCTCCCCCTCCAAATGAACAGCCTCTAATAATCTGCCCAACCCTTCATTAAACCTTACAGTCTCACTCGGGGAGACTAAATGAATAAAGTAAAAGGGAAAGGGGGAAGACGGAGAAAAAAGCAGAGGCACTTATTCTCACTGTGTCTCCGACCATTTCCCTTTTCTTTTTGATTTCTACATCGCTGACTTGAAAGCCCTTGAGTGACAGCGTCACAGGGACCAGCGAGGAAGCCGCGAGAGGTAGCGGAGCTGGAAATGCCGGGCGCAGTAGGTAGAAAGTAATGTAATTATAGAGCAGGTCAGAGCCACTCGAATGAGCAAAAATAAAAGCATAGAGGTTTTTCTGTAGACCGTCAGAGGAGGTAAAAAAAAAAAAATCATTGTAAACTCTGTTTCCACACCCAACCCCCCTGACACACACCAAAGCACTATTTGAAAAAGAGGTTTTCCGTTCTCAAACAAGCTCCTCCTGGGACTCTGGACAGCCTCACGGGGCAGGGCTGTCCTTGGTGGGCTGTCTCTGAGGGGCTCCTGGAGCTGTTTGTCCAGGTTGTCTTGCAAACAGGCGGAGGAGGGTTTTGTTGCTTTGTTGTTTGTTTCTGAGATGAGGTCTCTGATAGCCCAGGTCCTCCTTAGATGCAATGGGAGAATGACCTTGAGCTCCTCCTGTACTCCAGCCTCCAAAGTGCTAGGATTCTGGCATGGAGTTTGTTTTGACTTGGGAGGCAGAAGGAAAAGAGGACCCTGTGGTCCAGATGAGGGAAGGGCTCAGCTCAGTCTGCTCTCAGAACTGAGTACAGGGATGCTCATAAAGGTGAGGGCTTCGGAAAGAGGCGAGGCTGAGTTTCCAAAGCTTGCTAGCCAGAAGGTAAGGAGACAAGTGATGTTGAGCCTGGTAGGTTCCCAGCACTCACAAATGCACCCACCCAAGCAAGGTTTGGATATTATTGCACAAGTTGGTACCCTAGTCTAGACCAGCCTTTCCTAACTATGTAGGCACAATAAAGGACACCCAGTACACACGTCTTTTCCCCCCAGGGGGGCATATTGGTCAGTGGTCAGATCCTGGTGTTATCAGGACCCAAACCCCAAAGGAAACTCTGGAATAGAAGAAGAGAAAAAACCAGTAGACCAGTCATGGAGGCCTTAGCATGGAGTGACTTCAGGACCGGAACAGCATCAAGATCAAAACTCTGGGCATTGTGGGCAAGTGCAGAGACTTCATGTGTTTTAGGGAAAACCGAGGGTAGAATCAGAGTTTTACCATACAGCCCAGACTAGCTTTCTCCTCTCCACCCCGGTGCCAGGGCTATAGGTTAGTGCCACCATTGCTGGTACCATGTGTTTTAGGAAAGGGGTCACAGTTGAGTTGGAGGTGTGGGTTCATTGCCCAGGGTCACCAAAATAGGGGGTAGATGTCTCCAGAAGTGACAGGTGGCCTGGCCTTACTAAGCTCTGCTTTTCCTGCAGCATGAACGTGCAGGGCGACTATGAGCCCATTGACGCTACCGGCTTCATCAGAGGCATGGCCTTAGTCACAGGATGGCAGGTTCTTCTCACTTGCTTCTCAGTCTTACCTCTTCAAGAGAGAGCTCCTGAGGGGACAGGCCACCTCTTTGTCCTTGACAACCTTGAGACTGCTTTGTGCCAGATTAAAGACAAGGAGCTGATTAAGAGCTGGAAGTCAGGGGTGACTGAGGCTGCAGGGCCACAAGTGCCAAACATTGAAGTGGTGGGCAACAGAGCTGTTTGCACGTGCAGCATGCAATGCTCTTATTCTCGCTTCCTCTGCTCCCACCCAGTCGGCCCAAGAGTGCTCAGTAAATGCCGGAATGAATGACAGTTGGATGTCAGTCACAGCAAATGCTTGCCATGTGCAAGCCCTGTGACCTCATGTGAGCCCTTGACAATGAAGAAAGCTACTGATACTCACATTCCCAAGGCTCAAGCTCAGCCCTGGGAACCTGCGCACTTCCCTAGACTCTCTGAGACAGATGACAGACCACGATGGCTGCCGGGGTGGGTAGCTTGGGGAGATGAGCTAGAGGATAGAAACTGCAGAGGGGGCAGCTGTACTGAGGCCAACCGCAGGTGACAGATGCTGTCAGAATGCTCTGACCATGGAGTGTCTGGGTGTCAGGATAGTTACATAAGATCTGCATAGTTGGACAAACCATGGTAAAGGTGACTGTGGGATCCATGTTGTAAATACCTACTAGCCTCCCTCAGCTCCAGAAAGCCGATAAGCTGCTCCAGATGTAAATATTAGATGTCATGGGCCATTTCAGGCTCTGGCTCTGTAGAGGACCTCAGTTTACAAACGGCAGGAAGAATTCACAGGCCCAGAGTTAGTGGAGCTGGGACCCAACCTGGCACCTCTAGCTGCCTCCTGAGACTTACACTCAGGATAGAGGCTTCTGGGGGCTACCTGGCCATCACCTGTCAGCATGGCGCCTGGCCCTGTACAGGGCTCTCAGAATTAGACTGAGTCAAGAAGAGACGCGGGAGCAGGGTGGCCTGGCCTTACTAAGCTCTGCTTTTCCTGCAGCATGAACGTGCAGGGTGACTACGAGCCCATTGACGCTACCGGCTTCATCAATATCAACTCGCTCAGGTGAGAGAGAAATTGGATCATGCCGATCACCAGAGGCCTGCAGCTACGGAAAGCAGGTCCTGGGGTGATGCTGACCCTTCACACACCATGATGTTCCTGACCACCCACCTCTAGTTCCTCAGCACCCAGTCAGCTCCTGTTCTCAGCGGGGCCTGATAGCCAACAGAATCTGAGGGACCTGGACACTTGACTCCCTAGATCCTGGCCTAGGCTCTAACAATCACCCTAACAATCGCCACAAAGACATGGGGCTCCTTGACCCAAAAGACTAGTTGAGGAAATGCCCCAAGGGGCAATAGAATCTTTACGCTGCCATTGTTTCAGAACTGGAGGGTTGGGTGACAAGTCACTGAGGCCTGGGGCTCACCATATGCAATACCTGAAGTTGCTCAGATCTGGGGGACTCAGACCCCTTTTCAATCTCCAGGAGATTCAAGGGATGGTATAAGGTGCCCCCAACTCCCCAGTGATTCCCATAGGAGCCTATGGGAATAAAGCTGACAGCTAAAGGTGTCCAGGGCTGATACATTCAAAGACACAAGCAACAACAGCTGTCATAGTCAAGCTGAACCTGAGCTCTCTTCTAGTTCATTTTCATTCTTTAAAACTTTCATTACATTTATGTATATGGTTTTTGATTTCGTTTTTTTAATTTTCTTGATATGGAAATCAGAGGACACTTTTGAAGGTCACTTCTTACCTTCTACCATGTAGGCCCCAGGGATCAAACTCAGTCCTTCAGGATTGGCAGCAAACACCTTTACCCACTGAGCCATCTTGCCAGCCCCGAGTTTGCTTTAATTCTGAGAGAGATTTGAGAATTCCCCAAACATAGGCCCAGAATGGTTAAGAAACTTGTCTGGAGTCAGTCAGAGAGGACTCATGGTTCTGAGCTGGGAAGACCAACTCTGGATTTTTCATTGACAACTCCAGATTCATGGAGCCTGTGTCAGGAAGATAAAGATAAAGATGGCTTCCCTGTCTGGCAGTGTTCCTTCGGTCCCCTAGAGCCACCCCAGGTCTGCAGAGACCTCTCTGCAGCCAGAGCTCTCAGGCCCCTCCACCTCCTGCCTCCTGCTTCGCCTGTGGTTTATAACCCCATAAGCCTTTTGAAATGGCCCAGAACATAATGGCCTCTTCATTTCTCCTATTGCCTGTTAAATGCTTTATCTTCAACAATGACAAACAATGTTTTCCCCTCTGATAAATTAATTACATTATCCTGATTGGAGGAGCCAGGGGAGGCTAGGGCAGGAGAGGGGACCGAAGAAAAAGACAACTTCACATACATCTTAACAAACAGCTGCCCCCCACCCCCCATCCTGCCTGAATTAATTGAACGGAGCGCATGTTGTTATTGTGAAATTACATTTTTCTTTGTTTTCCATCTGGTTTACAGGCTGAAGGAGTACCATCGCCTTCAGAGCAAGGTCACTGCCAAATAGACCCTGACAAAGAGGAACGGGCTCCCCACTCTGCAGCTCTCCCAGGCTTCAGCATTAATTGTTGTGATAAATTTGTAATTGTAGCTTGTTCTCTACCACCTGACTGGGGCTGCTGTGCCCCCCCCAGCCCCCGCAGGCTTTGTTCCCTGGTCCCCTATAGCCTACAAAAGTGGTCATCGAAGGGAAGGGGAGGGTGGCGGGCAGCTGCAGAAAGCGTAAAATGACAATTAAAAGAAGTTACCTTAGTCTTTTATTTGTCTCTGCGTGTGTGCCTGTGTGCTCATGCCTAGCCCAACCTTTGTGCTTTCCTTTAAACAGTGTATTATACCATACATGTATATATGTACATATATATGTATAAATATAATAGATGTGCACATGTATATTATATATGTTTATATATGTTATATAAACAAATATGATATATACATATAAATGTAATGGGGTACACATGTATATCATATATAGTATATGTTATATACCATATATAATACATACAGATAAACATAATGGGGTGCACATGAATATTATATATCATATATATATAATATATAATGGAGGGTGTCCATGAGTGCAGATGTCCACAGAACCCTGAAGCATTGGATTTCCTGGTGCTGGCGATACAAGCCATTATGAAGCAATCAGACGTGGGCACGGAGAACCAAACTGGATCCTTTGCAAGAGCAGCAAACACTCTTAAGCTCTTAACGGGTGACCTGTCTCTACGGACACCCTGGCTCCTTTATTTTCTAAGTGTGGTGGAAGTTCATCTTTGTCAGAGAACCTGCTTATCTGTGTGGGGGGGAGTGGATCCCCCCTCTCCTCCAGCAAAAACCAGGAACCTAGGAATGCTCTCTTCTGGTTGTTCTTCAGTTGATGTATTTGAGAACATATCACCACCCCTTCACTTGAAACTCCTGTTTATGGTGACAACACCACATCAGATGTCCCCAGCACAGTTGAATAGCTTTAGAGTAAGTCTAAAGCCAGAGATGCCTGGAAAAGGGGGAAAGGGCCGAATTTCCTGGTCTTTTGTGGAGCCCAGTCTGCAGTTCTCTAGAGAGCTAACACACAAACCACATCCCTAAGTGGCTGGACACCTGACCTGGATCTTATCCCCAGGAGTTACCCTGAGCACCTGATCAGAAGGGAAGAGAAGTCATCTTAGGTATCCTGGGGCACCACAGAATGCAGGAAGAGAGGGGCCTGGGGAAATGAGCCAGTGTATAAAGTCCTTGTCCCCGCCCCCACTCCAGCACCTGGGAGGCAGAGAGGCCAAGACAGGAGGATCCATGGGCTTGCTGTAAGGAACTTCCGGTGCCAGATTATTAGACACCCCTGTGTCTCCTCATCTTGGACATTTATTTATTGTGAGGAGATATACTCATGTCGAAGTATGCATGTGGAGGTCAGAAAGCAACTTACAGGAGTCAATCAGACTCAGCCCTTCTCCCTTGGCAGCATCACCTTTATCTGTTGAGCCATCTCAGTGACCCCCAAAGCATCTTCGCTGGAAAGACCAAAACATCAGCTGCTCTGGGCCCAGCGTGGTTCTGCATCTTAGGAATCTCCATACTGCTGCCTTTCTCCACTAGGGCTCCTTTCAAACTTCTCTGAGTGCAAATGCCCACGTTAATGTGAATGGTCTCATCAACCATGATATATCACCCTTGCCAACGCCCGGGTTGGTGTGGTGGTACATGCCTGCAATCACCAGGAGCAGGCAGATCACTCAGCATGATCTCACATTGCCACATGGCATTGTGAGCTAATATTCTGTTTTCTACCTCGCGACAAGGGGAGAGAATGACTTGCCAAAGACTATTCAGCTAAAGAGCAGAGACTGCTCACTCCTGCACCTTGTGTAAAGTTTAGCTGATACTTTACCCAATGCTCACTCACAAAAGCTACTGAGATTTCCTCTGTTCCTTTTTCATTCATATTTGTTCTAGTTTTGATTTTTTTTTTTTTTTGGTAGTTATTTAGTTAAAAGATAAATACATTTCTAGGATCTCTGGGCACGGAATTCCGGATCTCCCATATACTCAGCTACATACCTGGCCCCACCCAATACCACACACCCATACACACATGCACATACCCACACACTGTGCAAATACAGACAAGCGGGTCCACACACATACATAAAAACAAACTAGTTCATTAAAAAAAATCTGACTTTCCCAAACTAAACATGGTGGCACTAATCTGTAATACCAGCACTTGGGAGGCAATCTTAAATTCAAGACCAGCCTAGACTACTTTATAGTTCAAGGAGAGACTACATCATATAGCAAAAACGATTAAACAACCTTTGTATTTTTGTTAAAAATCAATCAGCAGCCAGGAGTGATGGCGTACACCTTTAGTCCCAACATGTGAGAGGTAGCAGATGTAGACAGATCTCTAAGTTCGAGGCCAGCCTGAGACAGATTGAGTTCCAGAACAGCCAGGCTGCACAGAGAAAACCTGTCTGGAAAACAAACAAAACAAAAAAAATTAATCAATACTCTGGCCATGGGTCCATTTTCGGATTCTATTTTTCTCCACTGATTTATATTGCTATCCTTGACAAAAGTACTGTTTCTTGTAGTTATGTGTAAATCCTGAAGTTAGGTAGCATACAGCTTCAACCTTACTCTTTTTTTTTTAATTTATTCTATTTATGAGTACACTGTCGCTGTCTTCAGACACGCCAAAAGAGGGCATCAGATCCCATTACAGATGGTTGTGAGCCATCATGATGTGGTTGCTGGGAATTGAACTCAGGACCTCTGGAAGAGCAGTCCGTGCTCTTAACCACTGAGCCATCTCTCCAGCCCCCTCCAACCTTATTCTTCCCTGTCAGTTTTTTCTTTTTATTATTCCAGATTCTTAGCCTGTCCATATAAATATTAAAATCACACTGCCAAAGTTCTTCAAAACCTATAGTAGGGTTTTGGTTGGCCGTGGACATTGCAGTCACACAATGGTCCAGTTTGAGGACAGTCACCATCTTTGTACGTTTCCCACTCCAGGATCATGATTACACTTCATCATTTAGAGACTTTTTTAAAAACTCTCTTTAACTTCATAATTTTCAGAGTGAAAATCTCACATATCTTCTGTTAAATTTGTTGCCTCTAATTTCATTTTATTTCTAAAGATTTACCTTTTTATTTTCAATTACATGTGCATGTGCAACCATGTGCATGCGTGTGTGTGTGCACTCGTGTGAGTATGTGTGCACATGGAGAAGCCGAACCACCTGGAGCTGGCGTCCCGGGCAGCTGTGAGCCACCAGACAAGAACTAAACCTGGGTTCTTGAACTAAAACTCTGGTTCTGGGACGTGCTCTTAGCTACTGACCCATCTCTCCAGTCCCTAATTTTAATTCATTTGTTAATTTATTTTTGAGTCAGTTCTCACTATGTAGGCCTGACTGGCCTCAGACTCTCAATGATGCCCCTGCCTCGGCCTCCTGGTTGCTGAAATTAAAGCACTACCACGCCTGGCTTTGTTTGTTTCTTTTTTCAAGACAGGGTTTCTCTGTGTAGCCCTGGCTGTTCTGGAACCTACTCTGTAGACCAGGCTGGCCTTGAGCTCCCACAAAGAGACCTACCCACCTCTGGCTCCTGAGTGCTGGGATTAAAGGTGTGTACCCTCACCACTCAGTTCAATTTTTTTTTTTTTTCTGAAAGAAATGAGGGTCAGAAAGATAAAGCATTGGCTGAAGGTCACACCAAAAGAGCAGGCAGTCACACGAAAAGGAGATCACACAGGAAAAGGAGGAGTCACACAGACCTTCTGGATCTGTGTCTGGGCTTCTATGTCCAAGCCAACAATCAAATTCCGCCTCCAGCCCCAGCTACCCTGGGAATCACCAAACATCCCTACAGCAGCCAGAAAACTGTAAAAGTTTTTGTTCAGGTCCAGCATGCACTTACCTGTATTGCCTAACATGTGCAAACATGCACACAAGCACACACTTCTACATGCACAACACACATGTAAATATATGTGCGCATAAGCACACACACCTGCACATGTGTAATGTATGCACATATATTCACGTGCTCAGTATGCATAGGACTTGGGACAGCTGATGGACGCTGTACCCAGGACCTTTCCAAAGTCCCATGGGCTCCCTGGTGCCATGGACTGTTTTTGAAACCAACTGATTAAAGACAGACTAAAAGAAAGATGCTCCCCTCCTTTCAGAAAAGTGGAGAGGCACAGGGGGCAGGTGGGGCAATGGGCAGAGCCCAGTATCCTCTTATCAGGCACAGGGGGGAGAGTTCAAAGAAGGAAGGAAGGAAGAAAGGAATCTGCCCACTTCTGGTCTCCTCGATTGGACTAGAAAATGAATTTGGGTGGTGACTCACACATGTCCAGCCCTGTGCTACAGTGGGGCAGGCAAGCAAGGAGAGGCAGACAGTCCTGTCCTCAAGAGCCTATTCATTCCAAGGATGGCCTCCCAGAGCATCCTGTCCTCAGGGTCCATGCCTGCATACTGAATGGAAATCATGTCACTAACACCAGGAGCTACCAGCCCCAGGCTGGCCCAGGTGGAGGGTGGGGAGGACACTCTAAAGGATAAAACCCCACCCCACCTCCACCACACAAGTAGCGGCACTGACTGTGGCCTCCCACTGCAGACCTAAACATCCACTTTCACCAAAGGCCAACCCTCACCTCCCTCCTAAAATGAGGGTGCACGCGGAGGGCTGAGCCCTGGCTGTTTCCTACAGCATCGCCTAGCACATTCTAGGGTCCTCCCCCGCACTGCACAAGCAGGCATACTGGTGTACGTCTCTGATGCTGGCAGTGGGAAGGTGGAGACAGAGGGATCAGGAGTTTAAAGCCATTTTGGTTGCACAGCAAGTTTGAAGCCAGCCTGGGACTGAAAAAGGAGGGAGGGAGAGAGGCAGAAGGCGGGGAGGGTGGGAAGGAATAAAAGGGGAGGGAGAGAGGAAGAGAAGGAAGGAAGGTGTGAGAGGAAAGAAAGAGGGAAAGAGAGAAAGGACAGGACATACGAGATAGGAGGGAACAACTGAACAGAAGCAAGAGAGAAGAAAGAAAGAAAGGAGAGAGAGAGAGAGAGAGAGAGAGAGAGAGAGAGAGAGAGAGAGAGAGAGAGAGAAACAAGAAAACAGCAGAGAGCCTGACCAGCCCAGGCCACTCCACTTGCACAGCCAGCCAGCTCCAGCCCAGGCCCAAAGCTGCACACAGCTCTGAGCAGCAGACCCCAGGGCCTTGACAATGGAGTGGCCAGGCACAGAGCTGATCTGCAGGCCTCTCAGGCTGGGGAAAGGGCTCGCCTGGGGTCAGTGCAATCGATATCTCATCTGCAGCTCTCCTAGCGGAAGTGATGGCTATTGGACCAGGGTAATGGGTGTTGTCTAGTGGAAGAGACTAATCTCCCCAGCTGTGGAGGGCTCTGCAGGTGGCCTGTGCACCAGCAGGCTCCGCTCAGTGCCGTGGCGTTGCAGTTGCTGGGGTGGACCTGGCACTTTTAAAGCCACAGTGGCCTCTGTGCATGCTGGTGTCCACCCAGGCCCTCCAGGTACGTAGCCTCAGAGATGATGCTGACTCTCTCTTCCAAGTACAGTCAGGGAAACTGAGGCTAGTTTTTTTTTCCCAGAGCCTGGCGATCAGCAGGATCAAAAAAGCCCACACCTTTATCCCAGCACTGGGGAGGCAGAAGCAGGCAGATCTTTGTGAATTCAAACCCAACCTGGTCTACATAGCAACACACAGGACAGTCAGGGTCATAGAAAGAGACTCATGTCTCAAAGAGAAAGAGGGAGACAGAGAGGGAGAGGGAGAGCCATCCACAGTCCCTAACCACTTCCTAATGTCTCCCTCATCTAGTTACCTACCTGACCCTCCCTTATGGGTGGAACTGGAGGAAGGGTGCTGACCCTCTAAAAGCAGGGGTTTGGGGGGAAGCTGACCACCCCCTCATGCCCAGTGGCTACAGGCCCCATTTCTCCTGCTGTGAAGAATGCACTACACAGATGTAAACTGAGTAGCTAGCCCTGAGCCTGGGACATCGCCCCACCAGCACATAGCATTTTATTCCCATGACTTTGTGGCTTCTCAGAGCCTGGAAACTTCAGCCACTGGCTGTGAAATTCCTGGACACTTGTTCCTGCAGCTTGATGTCAGAGGAAAGCTGTTGAACCGAGCTGCCACAGGCAGGGCCCCAAGTGGACCATTAAGCATTTTAGGCTTCAGTTTATCCAGATATGAAACAAAGTGCTAAGAGTCAATTATAAGTAGCTGCAGAACGAGAATCTGTAGGGCTCGGAGAGGCCTGGCCATCAGTTTAGTGTGGCTCTAGAGCCTCTGGACTGAGCTGGAGGCCAGGGAGCCTCAGGGAGCCAGCCTCAGGGAGGTAGAGGCCTGGTAGGCAGGTTCCATGCTGTTCTGAGGACCAAAGCAGGCTCACAACCTGCAGGTATAACTAGAATCCTGAGGGCAGCTGGGGTTCATAATGGTAGTGGCCCCCACTCCTGCCTACACCCCTACCCCAGCCCATAAGCCCATGTTCACCAGTCTCTCAGGATCAGAGCCTTGGATGTGGCTCTCTGAGGAGTCACAGTCAAGCTGTGAGGAGTCTCTGGATAGAATCCAGGCAGAATTGGAGCAACTAAATGCTTGCTGGCTGAAACTCACTCTTCCCATCTGAAAATGGGCCCAATACAGTGCTGATTCTACAGGCTTGCCTAGGCTGGAAAGTATACACAAAAGGCTCAATTTAAGCAGGGGCAAACTCATGGGTCTGTCCCATGAGAATGACTGACGAGTTATGCTGCTTTCTCCCCTTAGCCAGCATGACACAATGGTCTCCCTCGCACCCAGATCTTAGGGAGAGAGCAAACATGAACTGTGACTAAATGTGACATTAATGTCCCTCCCCCTCCCACACGAGAACTCACAGAAACCCACAGGCCTCTTAGTTAAGGAGTAAGAAAAACTGGATATGAGGTTTTTGCATCTAGCCATGGGCCCCATCCTTGCAGGAGCTAGAGATGTTGTTGAGGGAACAGCCAGCAGTCCCTTCCCTGGTGAGTCTGTTTATTTATGTCCCTGTCAGTGTCTGATGGTCTCACTCACATTCTGTTTATTTTTACTTCCCTTCCACAGCACCCTGCCATCCGGCCAGATCCCCACTCCTAAGATAAATAGCCTGGGATGCCATTGTACATGAGATACCCCTACAGACAGTGTGACTTTCGAAGAGACAAGAGTTGGGGGATGGGGTCCCCTTTACTGTTTGGAAGTGGCCCAAGGGTGGCAAGCTATAGCTGTGTACAGGAGATTCTGAGGTCTGGGAAAATCTTGAATATAGCTCCTGAAGGCCCCAGGGCCTGCTGTTCCTTCCACTGGCTGTCTTGTCTACACATCAAGTTCCAGGCCAGGGCTCCATAGTGAGGCCCGGTCTAAAAGGGGATGGGGGAGGTGACCAGTGTGTCCAAAGACTGGAAGCTCCAGGAACTAAACTGCACAATGGCTTAGGAGAGAGACCACAGGCCTGGAAGGCAAGACTCTAGGCTCACACCAAATAGAAGGAAGCCAGGGACGCCTCTGGTGACTGAAGTGTATTCCCAAACACTTTCTGTCAGGAGCCTAGGGGTCCTGTGGTCAGGATCCCAGGCCCCGGAGCCCCACCCGCTCTGCCCTGGTGTGCCCTGGGCTCAGGGCTCCGCGAGGCTAATGGCCTTGCTCCTGAAGCAGCTGGCCCTGTGCACCCTGGTGAGCCCCTAAGGGGAAAGGTCTCCCAGAGACTGGGGTCCCTGCTTCTCCAGGCCTCCCAACAAGGCAGCTTTGTCTGGGAGTTCTGAGGACCCCAGCGCTCCGCCTCAGCACCCCCTCCCCTGGGGCAGCCTACATGGGACTCTGAAAAGAGGGCTTTATGTGTGTGTCAGGTCAGATCACTGGGAAGCCAGGGGCTGGGGCTGGCTCACAGGGTAGGCAGCAGGCAAGGCCCTGACTTCTGGGGCAGCAGACAGAGAAAAGCTAGGACAAAGCTGTACCCTGGGGGTTGGGGGGAGGGAACAGTCTAGGCCCCCTCAGGAGGAAGATAAGAGACACTACACAGGTGCCCTGTGGCCCCACCCCCACAATCTGGCCACTCGATCGCAATGGTCAGTGACATGCCCCTTTGTGCAGCCTCTGCCCCACGGGAGCAGCAGTCAGGTAAAGCCGGGATTCCTGTAACAGGATCTCCTGAGCTACTTTCTGCATCTGCCCTGAGATGAATCAGAAGGAGGTTGTTTGTGGAGGAGGGCTCACCTTGTCAAATGGACAAGATGATCTGAAGGAAGCAAAGAGAAAGAATAGCATGAAGAAATGTCCTGAAGGTTCACGACACTACAGCCATTTCCTTCTGGGGTCATGAGAAGTTAGGTCTCCTAGTCACCAGCTTAACCCCATTAATGTGGACAATGGCCACAGTGGTGTCCCTATTGAATCATCTGAAGTCCCTGTGGACCCTCTGGGGTACAGAGTACTGGTCTCTTTCATAGGTATAGTCATAAAGACACAGAGAGGCTAAACCGCCTACCTGATGCTGCGCAGCCAGGAGATAGAAACAGGACTTAGCCCGGGATTGCCAAGCCCAGGCCCTAAATCCTGGCCCATCGGATCTTCCGAGCACACCAGAAGCAGATGCGTGCAGAACCCACACTGTTCCATCCCTACATCCGGGTGGTAGGGTTAGGAGAGAAAGGCATGGTAGTGAGTAGCTGTACAGCCTTGAGGTTGGAGAGATGGCCTAGCAGTTTAGAATGGTAATTCATCTTCCAGAGGCCCCAGCACCCACATGGCCACTCACAATTGTCCGCCCACAACTTCAGTCCCATGGGGTCTGATGCCCTTTTCTGATCTCTGCATGCAGCTCGCAGACATACATGTAGGCACAGCACCCATACACACAAAACAGAATCATTTTAAAATGTATCTGTAGTTTCAGTACTTGAGAGGATGTGGCAGGGGGTTGCGAGTTTAAAGTCAGCCTAGCCTACGATTGTGAGACCCTTTCTCAAAAAAAAAAAAAAAAAAAACACCATTTTTTTTTTTTGTACCATGATAAATTTTATATCAACAGAATTTACCAGGCTGGCCTTGAACTGACCCTGTATGTAGCATGACTTTGAACTGCTTTAAATTTTTCACTCTATTATTTATCTATCTCTACCTCTACCTCTACCTCTACCTCTACCTCTACCTCTACCTCTACCTCTACCTCTACCTCTACCTCTACCCTCTACCTCTACCTATACCTATACCTATACCTATATCTGTTATTGAGTGTGAGAGAGCAGGGGTGTATGTGTATGCAGGTCTGAGGACAACTCTCTCCTTTCGTCTGGATTCTGAGGATCAAACTCAGGTCCTCAGAGCCAGGCAGTGGTGGCACACACCTCTGATCCTAGCACTTGGGAGTCAGAGGCAGTTTGATCTCTGAGTTCGAGGCCAACCTGGTCTATAGAGTGAGTTCCAGGACAGCCAGGGCTACAAGAAGAAACCCTGTCTCCAAAACAAAAAACCAAAACAACTAAGATCCTCAGGCTTTGGAGACTAACATGTTTACCTGCTAGGCCATCTTGCAAGAGGGCCTTGATCTTAAAACTCCTAATTTTCCCTCCTCCACTTCCCAGCTGCTGAGACCACAGGCATGACTGCCATGCCAGTTTCTGACGACGTGCTGGGGATGCAGCCCAGGCCCTCACACATGCCCATATCTCCCTAACACTGTGAGAAGGAGATGGGGGAATTCAAAGTGTCTGTTCCTCAGGGCAAGGTGCACTCCTGCTTCTAACTCATCTTTTGGGGGCCATTGAATGTGCCCATGGCGTGCTGAGGAATGCTGGTCATGGTATACACAGGGAAAACCAAGGCCTAGAGAAAAGGCTAGAAAAGTTCCAGTCCAACCAAGGCAAAGTTGCAAGGCAAAGAGCCATCTCCTTCTTAATGTGCCTCACCCCAGGGGCCAGCCAGGTCCTGTGAGGACAGCAGATAGCAGGAAAAGAAGAGACCTGCTCCCCCTTTGACCTTGTCCCACCCTAGGAAAGAACCAGAATAGAGAATATCTTGTCTGGCATCCCCTATCTGTCCTTACTGTCACCAATGTCCCAGGGGAGGAAGATCCATCCCAGATTTACTAGGCCACGTTAACCATGTGGTTTGAAGCCATCTCCAAGGTCAAGAGGTCATGGCAGTTTCCCATCTATCTATTTGTGCCTCCCTGGGCTGGAGCCCTTTGCCTCCCACCGGCCCCCAGAGCCATATCAAACTTCAGCAAGTTCTCCTAGCCTCAAGGAGCCAAAACACGGGAACTAGCTCTTAAACACAGGCCCCAGGCAGTTTACCAGCTGGGTTTCAGGACCCCTGACCCCAGAGATGTAACACATCTCCTTGGGTTAGCTGGATTGATGGTCCCATGAAAACAGCCCCATGTGGGCTGGGTGGGACAGCAGCAGTGACCCCCATCCCCCACCAGAAATCCCCACAGCCACAAGCTGGGAGCGTTATGCACAGGAAACTTCGGATGCCCTCCGGCTTGGCCACTGCTGCCCAGAATTATCTCAGGCACAAGGCTGGAAAAAACCGGGGTTCAGAAGGGAAAGCCAAGGCTGGTGGGGTGCTTGGGTCACAGAGAAAGTTCAGGGAGTCTCTAGGTTTCCACAATGAGCTTGATTTATGGACTTGTTTTTAAGGGTGAAGGTGAATGTGAGAAGCTTTGCAAGTGCATTGTAGCATCTGAGGTCTCACTGAAGTCTCTGAGAGTCATTTGGTCGTCAATTGGTTGTCAACATCCCCGGGGCAGGACCACTGTGGGCCATCAGAGTAAATAAGAACCCTGCCTAGGATACTCCATTGCACAGACACCAGATCCTCATAGCAGTGCCCTGGTTCAGTGGGACCCTAAGCTCAGACCCTCTACCATGACCAAAGGGACCAGTCACCTTTAGTTAGGAAAGGGATTAACTAGAACGAAGAACCCTAAACCCCCATCTTCCCCATCTTCCTAACTTGGCCAAGTAAATCTTTCATGACCCTACTCCCAGACCTGGCCAGCAGGAAGAGCAGCATGCCTTCATGGTTTCTAGGCACCGAGCAAAGTTCATGGAGGAACAGGGTCTCCAGGAGCCTCACAGAGAGGTAGGACATGGGACCTTTGCCACCCACCCAGACTTGTTGTGTACAATCTGTGCTCCAACAAGATCCTGGGAGGCAATAAGTGCATGGAACCTCCTACCGGAAGAATGCCTCTGTGTGTGTGTGTGTGTGTGTGTGTGTGTGTGTGTTTGTGTGTATGTGTGTGTGTGTGTATGTGCGTGTGTATGTGCGTGTGTGTATGTGTGTGTGTTAGTGCGCTCTCATGCTTTCGAGAGCTCACAAATTAAGGAAATCTAGAGACAAAACCAGGGGTGCTGGACAGGGGTTATCTGGCTACTTTTTTTAAATCTTGCTATTTAAAAACTTCATCCTAAGACAGAGAGCCAGAGATAAAGTAGAAAGGAAAGGAGAGGAGAAAATTAGGGAGGAAGGAAGGATAAAGGATAATAGTCAAAAATTAACATGAGGCTCAGCACGCAGGATGTAGAGAAAGGGGGATTAGGATGTCAAGGCCAGCTTGAGCTATCCAGTGATCTCAAGGCCAGCTTGAGCTATCCAGTGATCTCAAGGCCAGCTTGAGCTATCCAGTGATCTCAAGGACAGCTTGAGCGATCCAGTGATCTCAAGGCCAGCTTGAGCTATCCAGTGATCTCAAGGCCAGCTTGAGCTATCCAGTGATCTCAAGGCCAGCTTGAGCTATCCAGTGATCTCAAGGCCAGCTTGAGCTATCCATGATCCAAGGACAGCTTGAGCTATCAGTGATCTCAAGGACAGCTTGAGCTATCCAGTGATCTCAAGGCCACTTGAGCTATCCAGTGATCTCAAGGTCAGCTGAGCTGTAGGAGACCTCATTTGAAACACCAACAAACTGGTGTTACTCAGTTGGAAGAGGGCTTACCTAACACAACAAAGCCTGGGTTCAATCGTCAGCCAATTTGTATGCTGCCTCCTTGTGGAACGTAGAGGAAAGTAGGGCACTATCCCCCAAGCTCCTCGGTCACCCCAAGCTTCTCTCACCTGAGTTCACCTTCGGTTCTGTATCTTTCCTCTAGCACAACTTCAGGGAAGGTTCAGAACTGTAGAGTCTCCAATCTGATCTCTCATCCAAAATCTGGATGAATCCATGTGCCTAACAGAACAGCTTGACCCAGCATCTGTGTTGGGCTTGGCACAAAGAGTGGCTGAGAAGCATGGCCCCCCACTCCCACCTGCAGCGCTGAAAGCTCACTTATGATAAGCTAGGCAGTCCATAACTGTTAGCTACTACTTGGAAGGGGTACAGATTCCTTGTGACACCCCTATATCGTCCTTAGGTCTAGGTGTATGTAAGGAATCAAAGAATGCAGAGAGAGAGAATCGTGATGTCAGGAAATCCAGGGATGATTGTCTGTTTGTTTGTATGCACAGTCTTCTGCTGTGGCCCAGGCTAACATGGAGTTTGTAATCCTCCTGCCTCAGCTCCCACTGAGTTCTGGGATTGCAGGTGTGAGCTACCACCTCCAGCTATAGTCTAAGGAACTTAATCTGAGTTAAGGTGCTATGGGCCTCAGGGTGTTCTGACACTGTGCCAGGTGGCCAGGGTGTCCCAATGCCTCCTGTCCTTGCCACCCCGCTCTGCCACAGCCCTGCTTATCTCTACAGAGTGCTTGAAGGATCTATTCATGGAGCAGGAAGTGGGGATATCCCAGTGAGCATATGCAGCCCTTCCAGTGGGCAGAGATGGTGACTGGAGCTTCCACTGGCCCCTGTGGGGATGGGAAAGAGAGACCTCATCCTTTAAGACTGTCAGTGGGGCAAGGCCACTGGGGCTCTCCAGAGAGCAGTAGCTGGGCAATGGGGCTGATGATAGACATTCAGATGTGGAATGCTTATTGGAAAAGAAGGGAAAGAAAGATGGGCAGGGAAGACACTGGGGCTAGAAGAGCTGGAAGATCAGAACTGCCATGTCATGTCACCATGGACGTGGCTGTCTACTAAATAGAGAAAAGCCCAAGTATCCAGGGTAGATAGTAGAGATCATAAGGAATCCTGGGAAACCAAAATGGATTCCCAAAGAGGAGCCAAAGGGGATGGGAATGAGCCAGAATCTATCTAGCTGACTTCTGGATATGTCGCGTGTGTGTGTGCATGCTAGTGTGTGTATATGCTTGAGGAGGCCAGAGGCTGACATCAGGTGCGTCCTACAGTCTCTCTCTCCACCTAAGTGTTTGAGACAGGGTCTCTCACCGAACCTAAAGCTCATTAATTCAACCAGGGTAGTCAGTCAATGAATTTAGTTCTGCCTATCTTCATCCACCGCCCTTTCCTGGCTTTTATGTGGGTGCTGGAGACCCAAACTCAGGTCCTCATGCTTGCCCAGCAGGCACTTAAGTGACCACCCCCACAAGCCTCCTGTTGGGAGCATAGCATGAAAGTCCTTGTGCCCACAGATCTCCAGAGAAACCAGGAATGTTAAGAACCAAGGATTGTCTTTCCAATGGGAAAAATATAAACAACAACAACAACAAAACAAATAGGAAGGGAAGGAGAAGGAGGAGGAAGGAGGAGGAGGAGGAGGAGGAAGAAGGAAGGAAGGAAGGAGGAAGGAAGGAGGAGGGAGAGGAGGAGGAAGGAGAGGAAGAAAGAAGAAAGAAAGAAAGAAAGAAAGAAGAAAGAAAAGAAAGAAAGAAAGAAAGAAAGAAAGAAAGAAAGGAAAGAAAGACTGTTCTTCCACCAGAAACCTGATAACTAGAGATGATTGACAGCCTGGTGATCTTCATTATCTGCTGGCCAGGCCATATCAAGCTCCCACAACCAGGACTGGAGACGGTCAGCAATCTAAATGACCCTTACAGCCAGGGACTCCTAGGCTCTTACAACCAAGACCAGGGGTAGCTAATGGCCCAAATGATCTCTATCCTATCTAGATTGGGACTAGGCCAGGGCCTTCCCTAGGCCCTTAAGCTAGCACAGGTAGCCTATCTCTAGGTCCATCTTCTTGGAGAAAATGACATGTACCCTGAGTCACATTTCAATGTAATTATGCTTTCCTTGTGCACCAGAGATCATATTGCAACAGGAAACTTCTTTTCCCAGATTATACTGGGCTTAAAACATGTTGAGAATAAACTGTCTGAGATCAGACTCTTTAGAAGTCTTCTTTAGAAGTCTTGATCAAGGCTGATGAGTCAGAATGAACCGAGCTTTCATTCCCATCTCTTTCAGGTTAGCTTCTCTTCCTGACACCTGCACAGACCCCACCCACAAATGGGGTTAGGGGGTGTTGCTTTTTTCTCACGCTAAATACTACTGTGGTTGCATTGAGGAGAAATCAAGAAAGCTCTTTTCTTGGGATGAAAGCCTTCTGCTGCAGAGTTCTTGACAGTGAAGTAAGGAGACACGTTCTCTCTCCTAGCTCACTAACACTGCACCCAAGCTGCCACACATCGCTGGGCTTGAGGCTTCTCCTGCACCCCTTCCACAGGACTTCCAGAGCTTCTGCTGATAACTTAGAGAACAGGGACCTCCCTAGGCTCAGCCTTGGAGTGCCTTAGACTTCTCACTCCCTCCATCTGCCCATCAGAACCTCAGCCCCTTTCACAGTTCAATGTCCCCAATTGTGCTGGTTACCTTTAACTTGACCAGCCTAGAGTCATCTGAGAGGGGTGCCTCAACTGAGGAATTGCCTAATGAGATTGTCCTGTAGGCATATCTGTGGGCTATTGACTTGATTATTAATGTATAAGGACCCAGTCCACTGTGGGTGGCACCATCCCTGAGCAAATGGTCCTTAAGTAAGTATAAAGAAGGTAGCTGAGTGAAGCCAGCCAGCAAGCAGCATCCTCCACAGATCCTGCTGTACTTCTTTGTCTGTGAAGTGAGTTCCTTGATCGGAAGTACTGCTATGTAGAACACAGTAACGAGGCCTGCCTTCAAATTTCTGCCTCAACTTCCCTCAGTAATGGACAGTAAGCTGTAACTCAACTCAACCCTTTTCTACTCTAAGTTGCCTGGTGTTTTGTCACAGTAATAGAAATCAATCTGGAAGGCCAGGGCACCTTGTCCTGCTCACCCCTCACACCATCTGCACCTACAGGGGCTTCCTCTCCAGTTCCCTCAGGGGATATGACAGTCTTAGATGACTTTGCATGAGTGAATGTTACCACCACTTTCTTGATTCTTTCTGGAACTTTTTGTTATTGTTTGTTGTATGCTCTCCAAGCAGCCTGGTCACCGTGGCTCATAATTGGAGCTCAAAAGATGTGTATTAAATTGAATGCTATAGACACCAGAAGTGAAGAAACTTGAAAAAGTAACATGAGCTAGCATGCAAGAAGAGCCTTGAGTGTTGGAGAGATGACTTGGTATTCTTGCTGTTCTTGCAGAGAATCCAAGTTTGGTACCCTGTACCCATGTTAGGTTGCCTGTATCTCCAGCTCCAGGGGGTTCAACTCCACCCATCCACCCATCCACCCATCCACCCATCCACCCATCCACCCATCCACCCACCACCCATCCACCCATCCACCCATCCACCCATCCACCCATCCACCCATCCACCCATCCCACCCACTCCACCCACCATCCACCATCCACCCATCCACCCATCCACCCATCCACCCACCCACCACCATCCCCACATCCACCCACCACCCCCCATCCACCACCATCCATCCATCCACCCTCATCCACCCCATCCACCCACATCCACCCACCCCTCACCCATCTACCACCCACCACCCACCACCATCCACCCCCATCCACCCATCCACCCATCTATCCACCATCCACCCATCTATCCACCCATCCATCCACCCTCTGGCCTTTGTCAGCATCTGTCACCTCTTCTCTTTCTCTACTCCCTCTCTCTCTCTCCCTCTCTCCACTCCTCTCCTCTCTCTCTCCTCCCACACACACACACACACAACACACACACACACGCTTAAATTAGGGCCTGGAAAAATGGTCAAGTAGTTAAGTGAACTCATTACTCTTGCAGAGGATTAAGGTTCAACAACCAGCACTTACATGGAGCCTCACAACAGTCCATAACTCCAAATCCTGGGAATCTGATATCCCTCTTCTGACATCTGAGGGCATAAGGCATGTACAGTGGGTGGGCAGATGAGGGAATGGATGGGTGGATAGATGGATGGGATAGGTGGATAGGGGATGGGGGATGAGTGGATGGATGAGTGGATGGATGAATGGGATGGGTGGATGGATGGTGGATAGATGGATGAATGAGTGGATAGATGGGTGGATGGATGGGTGGATAGAGATGGATGGATGGGTGGATAGATGGGTGGATGGATAGGTGGATAGATGGTGGATGGATGGGTGGATAGATGGTGGATGGATGGGTATATGGGTGGATGGATAGATGAATGGATGGATGGTTAAGTGGATGGGTGAATAGATGGATGGATAGGTAATTGAGGAATATGGTATGAGGTGGATAGATGGATGAGGTGGAGGGTGGGTATGATGGGTGATGATGGATGGGTAGATAGTACAGGAACTGGATGGGTGAATAGATGGTTGGGTGGGTGGATGGGAAAACTATATGGATACATGGTGGGAATATATAGGTATATGTATGGATGAATAGGTGGGCTAGTGGATCAAGGGGAGAGAGATACATGAACCTTTTCTTTCTTTCTTTCTTTCTTTCTTCTTTCTTTCTTTCTTTTTTTCTTTCCTTACTTATTTATTTACTTATGGACTTTTTGTTTTGTTTTCGAGATGAAGTTTCACTCTGTAGCCTGGCTGGCCTGGAGCTCATTATGTAGACAAGGATGGCCCCAATCTCATAGAAAGCTACCTGTCCTGGCCTCTTGAGTGTGTGGGCCCCACACCTAACCTTGACTTTTCTCGGAGACAGGATGACATGAGCTCCCTTGTAAGCCCAGGCTGACCTCCAAACTTCGTGTCAATCCTGCCTCTGCCTCCTGTGTGCTGCATTCACAGGCACATGCCCCACATCCTCAGATTAAATTTCTTTTTAAAGAAGCAGAAACAGAATTCTGGGGAGAAGGAGAGGAGGCTGAAAAGGGAGGCTGAGCAGATAGGAGGCCCATGGCAAATGCTGTTTTACCTCCCGCCCTGACCATCCACCTCATGGTGCCGTCTCTCCAATGCTGTCTTCTCCTCTGGGACACCTCTCCACAGCCAGCTACTACATGGTCACTCTTTTTGCCAAATCTGCAGCAGGACCAAATCTGCAAAGGGATGAGGAGACAGGGCTCTTTGTCCAAGCCCAGGGTGGAGGACCCCCTCTGTCATTTCTCCCAGTGACTTTTGTCCTTGAACGTCTGTACCATCAGAGTGACGTTTAACTGGGTAGCCATTAGGAAGAGGCAGACGCATTACCCTCTCATCACACAATAGTTGGCTAATTCAGGCATTCTGTTTCACCTGAAGACTTTCATCTGTAGCCGGAGCCTCCTGTTGAAGCAGGGCTGGCCCCATCTGTTGGACAGTTTGCTTCAACGTCTCTGGCCATTATGTCTCCACTCTAGACTGGATGGTATGTGTGTGTGTGTGTTTGTGTGTGTGTGGTGTGTGTGTGTGTGTGTGCAAGCCATCAAGAGCATTCGAGCACATGTCTGGCAGCCTGCACTCTTTCCTCTCTTGTGCCTTTATCCTCCTCCAGGGCCAAACAGAACTTATTTAAAACAGTGATGTCAGCCATGTGCGGAGCGATAAAGCTAATGCACTCACGCTGTTTTGTCTGCTGGTCTCTCCTACCCCCATTTCCCACTCAGAGAGCCACTCCAAACACATCAGCAGCAACTCCACAAAGCAGCCACTTGTTGGCAAATTGTACTCAGCAGCTGCGTGGAGCTGGGGCAAAGTGGATTGGGAGGAGTCTGTGAGCCAGCCCTGAGTACTTCTGGAAGGAGCCTTCTGTCCTAGCACAGTCCAGCTCACGGGAAGAAGCCAATCCCAGCAGAGCCACTGGACCACCAAGAACAGGCTCTCATGGGGAGAAGCCTCTGTGCTCACAAGAGGGAGGCAGGGACAAGCGCTGGCCTACAGGACATTGGGAACTCACTGTCCCATGCCCAGTTGCTTCAGTTTCCCCCTCTGCTCATGAGGCTGCTGGGGTCGCCTCCGTCTCTCATAGGTTGCTGTAGAACAGCAAACTGCCCTTGGGACTTGAAAAATCCGAGCTTCAGGTTCAGTTTCCTCCTCTCTAGAGTTCAGTCAGCATATGCACCTACTAGAGGGTATTGTGAGAATTCACTGAGGTGGGATCTGTAGGCAGCTGACCCTCACCCTGCTGTACGGAACTCCTGTATGAAAGGCAGAAGGGTTGCTTGGGACAAGGCAGGATGCCTGGATTCCATCTTGCACGTTAGGGCAGGTTAAGTACGGCTCTGAAAGATAAGAACCAGACTAGCCCAGGGTATGGGCAGACGCTGAGGCCAGATGGAGAAAAACCACATATGAAAGGGCCTGAGGTAAGGCCAGTTAGAGGGCCAAGGAAATGAGAGCCGTGGGACAAACCCAAGTGGAAGACTCTAGCTGTGCTAAAGGCCCTGTCAGAAGGCTCCTGCAGGCAAAGGTCATGACCTCAGCTTTATCCTGAGGGTAATAGGAAGCCATAAAAAGACCAAGACCGTCACCGACCTGAGTTGCAGGCACAGCGAGCCTAGTGAAGTCAACATGTCGGTCGCCAGAAGCTGAGTTTGTCGCAAAACCTATGTGACCCCGCAGAGACCCTTTGAGAAATCGTGTCTGGATCAGGAGCTAAAGTTGATTGGAGAGTATGGGCTCCGGAACAAACGTAAGCTGTGGAGGGTCAAATTTACCCTGGCCATGATCCGTAAGGCGGCCAGGAGCTGTTGACACTGGACGAGAAGTATCGTTGGTGTCTGTTTGAAGGCAATGCTCTACGGAGGCGACTCGTTCGCATTGGGGTGCTGGATGAGGGCAAGATGAAGCTGGATTCCATCCTGGGCCTGAAGATTGAGGATTTCTTGGAGAGACGGCTGCAGACCCAGGTCTTTAAGCTGGGCCTGGCCAAATCTATTCACCATGCCTGCGTGCTCATCCGCCAGACGTCACATCAGGGTCCGCAAGCAGGTGGTGAACATCCCATCCTCCATTGTTCCTCTGGACTCCCAGAAGCACATTGACTTCTCCCTCCGTTCTCCTTATGGTGGTGGCCGTCCAGGCCGAGTGAAGAGGAAGAATGCCAAGAAAGGCCAGGGCGGCGCTGGAGCCGGTGATGACGGGAAGAGGATTAAATTAACACCCTGCTGCACTGGGGGATTGTCTAGTTTTCCAGTTCACAAATAAAGCAGAATTGATAAAATAAAAGAGAGAGAGAGAGAGAGAGAGAAAGAAGAGAGAGAGATTGAGAGGAGAAGGGAGAGGAGGAGGGAGAGGAGAGGGAGGGCAGAAGAAGAGGAGAAAAAGCAAGACCAACAGCATCTTTCTATTTCTTTGTCAAATATCCTGCTGGCAGACATGGCAGTGCCTACCGGGATTAATGTGTGGGGAGGGCCACAAATACTGCAGAGTGAAGACATCTTAAGTTAAGGCTAATACGTGTCATACGAGCCACATCACCACATCACGTCCTCATGTTGTTGCCAGCATGGTTAACCCACTTGGTACCAGGGAAAAAGTTGAGTGGGTGGGCACACAAAGGCCAGAGATGCTCATGTAAAAGTCATTACAGACTAGTTCCAGACGACCAACATGTAGAAGGAAAAACCACAAGTTACCCCTGACCTTCACACATGAGCCACGGTGCAAACCATGGTCAAACACCCACCGCCTATGTGCATGCTAAATAAATAAGTGCAGGGTTTTGTTGTTGTTTTTGTATAGCAGAAGCAATCACTCTCAGACTTTATGTTCAAGGTGGTGGCTATTCCTCCCTTGAGTGGACAGGGACCCCACTGGCATAACTCAGCTTGGAGAAGCAGGAGTTAAATGCTACAGCCGAAAAGAAATCAGAGGATTACAGGTTTGTTGGTGGCTTGTCCCTTCTGTCATACTGGAGCCCGACGCACCCTGCTATCTCCGGGCTCAACTGTCACTACTTCGTACTGTCTCAGGACTCCATTAGAGAAGCCCTGGTGGCTGCTCGCAGCTGTCAGGCCGGCAGTCCTCACCCCTGCAACTGCACTTGGGAATGGCCCTGCCACCAACCAGTGCCTCAGAGGACAAGCTGCCCTTCCATCAGAGGTATACAGCTGTGGACATGGCCAAAGGCTGACTCTTGTGGGCTCAGGAGTCTGAGATATCCTGGTGTGAAACCCAGCCTGCCACTCTCCACTTCCAGACATTAGACACCAGGCAAAAACACCCCAGTGGCTCAATGGATAAAGTGCTTTCTGAGCAACCGTGTTAGCCTGAGCTTGCATCCCTAGCATACAAGCATTAGCACCTGGCAGGCTGTGGCAGCCTGTCCCAGAACCCCAGTGCTTAGGAGGCTAAAGCAGGGACACGTTGTGACTAGCGTAGAGTAGCCAAATTGGTAAGCTCTGAGTTCAAGAGAAAAAGCCTGCCTTAATACCAGGCAGAGAACAATTGAGAAAGATATAAGACATTGACTTCTGGCCTTCACACACAAACACATACACAGCACACAGAGAGAAAGACAGACAGACACACACACAACACACACACAGAAAAACAGGCAGACACACATAACACACAGAGAGACAGACAGACAGACAGACAGACATACACACATCATACACAGAAAAACTTTCTTCGGGAGACAGAGTCTCATGTACTTAGGCTAGCCTCAGACTTGCGAAGATAACCTTGAAGTCATGTTCTGCCTGCCCCTACCAAGTGCTGGGACTACAGGCACACATCACCACTTCCAGTTTGATTTGGATGCAGGGCTCCATGTGTGCCAGGCATGTACTTGTACCAACTGAGTTCTGACCCTGGGGTTCTGGTTTCACTCCTGGCACTGTGACAAATACACATGGGAGAAAATGGATTGATTTGGCTCACAGTTCCGGTTCACAGTTCCAGATCACAGTCCAGCACTGAGGGGGAACTCAAAGCAGGAAGTAAAAGCAGGTATATCACATCCACAATCAAGAGCAGAGAGAAAGGACTGAATACACGCTCACCTGATTGCTTGCTCTCAGCTAGCTTTCTCCTCGCATGCTGTTCTGGACCATTTGCCTAGGGAATGACACCGCCATCAGGGTCTATGTCTTTCTATGTCAATTAACAAGACAGCCCTCCCAGACATGCTCCTGAGCTAATCCAGTGTTGACAGTCCCTAATCATGACTCTTCCCAGGTGATTCCAAGTTGTGTCTAGTTAATACTTAAAGCACTATCATCCTCTTTTTAATTTGTTATTTATTTATGGAGACACTATGTAGCCCAGTTTGGCCTCAAACTCATTGCATAGGCTAGCCTCGAACTTGCGATGATCATCATTGCTCTGTCTATGTAGTGCTAGGATTATAAGTGTGTACCACCCAGATAATTCTTTTCATCCTGACAAACATTTACTAAATGTTTACCTCAGGCCAAGACACAGATCCAGCCATCTGGACTCATCTCTTCTGTCAGGGAGAGGACAGTGCCATCATGCCATCACCTGGGGGACCTGGGATGACTCCCTAGAGGAGATGCTGTTTCTCAAGGGATACATAGGGATTAGCCCAATACAAAGAGACAGAAAGTGCCAGGAGAGGATCACACGACCTGTGAGCTGGGCCCCAGCTGTGAATCACCCTGGGTGGGGCAGTGCAGGCTGCTCGGAGTGGGAGGAACATGTGGGACTGAGCTGGGAGGGCAGAGCTGTGGGTGGTCAGCTGACTGGCCTTGTGTGGCCAGCATGGCGAGCCTTGTGTCAGGCACTTGTACTTGAGCTTTGGTCTCCATGCAGACATCAGGGAAACCCAAAGGAGGGCAAGCCAAGGGTGGCTGCAGGCCCGGTACTGTGCTGGCCCCACCCTGACTTCAGTGGGTGGGTAGAACCTCTTCCTTGTTGGCAGTTCTCATAGTTCCTGGGATCTCCCCCTGAAGGGTTTTGAAACAAGCATGTCTGAAATTGCCCCTGCAGGCTGGGGAAGCCCAGAACCAGGAGAGGCACAGTGAGGCTCCTTTCTTGTTTTAAAGCTTTGGCTGAGCCCCACCTGCCACATCCCTGCTCTGAGTTCTGAGGACAGTGTGTTCAGCCGATCCTGCCCCAGGCCTTCTGTGTTCTGGACCTAAGCTCCAGACTCTTGTGTGCCAGCCTCAGCTCTATCTGTGACTTGCTAGATGACACTGCACGAAGCTCCCTGGGTCCTGGGCTTCTGGTCCTTGACCTTGAACATTATCCAGGCCTGTGGCTCTAGACAACATATAATCTTTAAAGATTTGTTTATGTATTTTATGTATATGAGTACGCTGTTGCTGCCACACCAGAAGAGGCATCAGATCCCATTAGAGATGGTTGTGAGCCACCATGTGGTTGCTGGGAATTGAACTCAGGACCTCTGGAAGAGCAGACTGTGCTCTTAACATGTTTGTTCTGTTCAGGATGAACTCAAGTTCCTGGAGGGCTGAGTGGCTAGAACAGAGTCTCTTCAAATATCAACAAAGAGACCGAGACCTCAACAGCCACCCCTACAATCCACACAAAGTCCTTTCTTCTCATGCCTAAGGCATCCTGCCTTCATGCTTTAGGGAAAGGGAGATGCCTGTGAGTGACACCCATCCTGGTGAAATGGAGGCACTCCCATTGATTGATTGATTGATTGACGATTGATTGATGTGAATAGACCCACAGACATGCTTTGATGTGCTGGTGATCAGAGGACAGCTTGTAAGGATCAGTTCTCTCTTTCCACCCTGGTCCTAAAGCTCGACCTCAGGTCAGCAGGCTTGGGAGCACTTTCACCTGCTGAGCACCATGCTTGCCCTCCTTTACTTTTGAGACAGGGTCTCATTTATCTAAGATGGACCTTGAACTTGAATATGTAGCCAAAGATGACTTTGATCCTCCTTGTGTCTGCTTCCCACATGGTAGGATGACAAACAGATCCCACAGGCCCATCTGAAAGCAACGTTGCCAGGTAACCACTCTAAACAACAGAAATACCCCCTCCAAACCTTCCCACCACCACCACCTGCAGATGGTTCTAAGGAAAGGAAGAGTCCTGGGCAGATGGTCAGAGTGGACTGCACAGAGGCCGAGGTACCATCAATCTCTCTTTCCCGACAGGTGGAAAAACATCCCGGTCTTCTCCAGCGGGGACCTCTTTATCCCAGCTGTTAGGGCTTACGGTGCTCAGCAGGGCCCGGTCTCTTTCATCTTTGACTCTCTGTGCTGTCTCAACGTTTTTCATAATGAGTCTGTGTTACTCTGAAAATCAGAAGGATCAATTAAGTTATTTTCATTTGCAAGATTTAAAAAGAAGGGAGGGTGCTGGAGGGATGGTTCAGCAGTTAAGAGCACTGACTGCTCTTCCAGAGGACCTGGGTTCGATTCCCAGCACCCACATATCAGCTCACAGCTATCTGTAATCTGAGGGTCTACAGAGAGAGATGATCATATAGACAGTGATGCTCTGGTCTCCACAGGACTGGGATTCCACACTGAGGCCCTCTTTCCTTCCACTTCAACTCTCTACTCCACCTGATGTTATCCACAGGTGAGCCTCTCTGCTCTGAGCAGTCACTGTCCTCCCTGGACACTAAAAACTGCCAGGACGCCTGAACTGAATCATGGGTAGGAAGTCAGACTCTGGCACTTTTTCAGTCATGATTCCTGCTTCTTGCTTGTGCCAGAGTGGGAGTCCCCCTTGCTTCATACTAGCAGTTCCAAAGGGAGTCTGACCCCTGCCTCAGGTAGTGCTCACCAGTGCACACTGGGCTTTGAGCTGAGGGCCCCACCCAGTGCTCTTCCCCATGCCCAAAGACTCTAGCATCTCTCTGCTCTGGCCCTGCTGCCACCCTGAGATGCTTAGTAGACACTGGCAGCCTCTATCCTCTACCCCTCAGAACAGCCAGTGATCAGTGGCGCTCTAAGTGCCATCCGTATGGTGGTCTGACTTGGGTTCTGGGGCGTGGTCTCTGGGGCACATGTTTAATGCAGAGGCTGCAGGTTTTCCTATTCTGGTGTTGGATGAACATGAGAAAAACCACACAGGGAGCCATGGTCAGAAACTCCCTGGCTTCATGGCTCTGCCTTCTCTCTGGAAGCATACAGCTGCCGGAGCTGTTCCAGACTATTTTTTTCCACAGGGAGGAAGTTCATTAATCTTATTCAGGTCTTTCTTTCTTCCTTTCTTTCTTTTCTTTCTTTCTTTCTTTCTTTCTTTCTTTCTTTCTTTCTTTCTTTCTTTCTCTTCTCTTCTTCTTTCTTCTTCTTCTTCTTCTTCTTCTTCTTCTTCTTCTTCTTCTTCTTCTTCTTCTTCTTCTTCTTCTTCTCCCTTTCCCTCTCCCTCCTCTTCCTCTTCCTTTTCTCCTTCTTCTTCTTTTTCTCTTCCTCCTCCTCCTTCTTTTGGTGTTTCAAGACAGGGTTTCCCTGTGTAGCCCTAGCTGAAACTTACTCTGTAGACCAGACTGGCCTTGAACTCAAAGATCTGCCTGCCTCTGCCTCCTGAGTACCCAGCCATACCATTCATTTTAAGAAGAAAGACATTTTTCAAACATTTTTTTTTTTATTTTTGTAACCGTGATACTAAAGGTAAAACCCAGGGCCCTCGCCTGTTTTGCTAGCTCTACTACTCAACTCCATGTGGCTGGAGGGAATTGCCCAACCAAAGTCAAGGGGTTCAGGAGAAATGGGAGAGAAATAAGGTGAGGTGGAGGGTGTGCTTTATAAGACCCTATGGCAAAGATCATGAAAAAATAAGTAGCCTAGCCCAAATAGAGTATAGAAAAATCCCAGCACTCAAGAGGCAGAGGCAGGTGGATCTCTATGAATTCAAGGTCAACCTAATCTATAAAGTGAGTTCCAGGACAGCCAGGGCTACACAAAGAAACCCTGTGTTGAAAAAAAAAAAAATAGAAAAAGACAAATCTCTCTTGAGTCTGGTAGGTGGCTCAGTAAAGGACTTTACTTGCACACCTGAGGACTTGATTTCAGATCCCCAGAACTCAGGTAAAAATCCAGATGTGGTATGGCATGTGTCTAATCCCAACCCCAGGAAGACAGAGAGAGGTGTATCCTGGGAGTTAGCTTTCTGCCTAGCCAGCCTCATCAAAGCAATGAACTCCAGGTTTAGTGAAAGACTCTGTCTCGAAAAACAAGATGAAGAGTGAAAAAGGCAACTAGTGTCGACCTCTGGCCTGCACATGAGTGTGCTCACTCACCACACATTGGTGTTCGTGCCACAGACATGAGTGTGCACACACACCACACATCAGTGCACATGCCACAGAGACATGAATGTGTGAGCGTGGGGAGCACACACACACCACATTGCTGCACACGCCACAGAGAGAGAGACACCTTTTCAAAGAAGTGTAACAGATGAGCTGTGGAAAGTTCTGGAGCTGAGATTAAAAAGCTCTAGATCTAGATTTACCTACGTCTAAATGACTAAAGTTTTTCAGCTTCTCAGAGTGCAGGTTCCCCAGTAGTTGGGTGGGGTTAGGCTCCGAGTCTTCTGTTCAGAGGCAAATAAATGTCCCTGAAGCACAGAAGCACTTGCTGACTGGACTGTGGTAGTAGCCAGTGGTGGTGGCAGCGGTGGCGGTGGTGGCGGTGGTGGCGGTGAGCAGGTGGGGTTCCTGTGACTGGCAAGGCTGGAGGATGACAGAAAGCACTAATCTGGTGATTACAAAGGGGCAGCAATTTGCATACATTAGTTCCATCCTGGCTGCCTTGTTCTCTCATTAACAGACAAGGACACTGAGGCCCAGTCAATTGCCCAACCACCAAAAGAGCTCTGAGCCTTGAATTAGCATCCAGAGTCTTTGACCTTGTAGCCTCTGGGATCAACCACGATGCCCATGCTCTGCCAGATGCACAAGGGTGGGTCAACTTACTGTTCCACGCAGAAAGGTGCCCAAAGATCCAGGCATGAGGTCGGGGGAGAATTGGAGAGCACACCATTTATGGAGCTTATAAAGTGCTTGCACCCTTATAAAAAGCTGGGCATGGCAGCACATGCTTGTAACTGCTGTACTGGGGAGAACGGGAAAGCATGGACTAGAGGCTCCCTGGAGCTCAATAGCCAGTATCTAGCTAGCCAAGAATTGATAAGCTCTGCTTTTGGTAAGATACTTAGTCTCAAAGCAACAGAAAACACTTGACATCAACCTTTGGCCTCTAAACATACCTGAACACACATGTGTGCAAACATGACCACATACACTGTACACACAAATTTAGTGGTCTCCTCAGAAGGCCTTCTGCTCTGTCTCCCATGATACCTTGCCCTGTGTCTTATAGATCCAACAGCCTACAGGCTAGTGGAAGTGATGGATCTCATAGCACAAACAGCTAGTGGTAAAGGCCCACGGACGCACTGGCAGCCATAGTGGTTAAAATAATGTCTCTGCGGCCATTCCCATCACCAAGTATGAGCACTGAGGTGGCCTCTAGGTTCTCACTGGACTAAGCTAAAATCTGTGCTGGTGATGACTGTGTGGTTTTAACGGGGCTCTCAGGATTTTGAAATTATTTCCATGGAAAGGATAGATGGGACAAACCTGGCCTGGCGCAGTGGGGCTTCTGGGAAGGAGGCTGCTGAGGTGTGGAAAGAGAGCAAGAGACAGAGACAAAGACAAGAGAGGGAGTGGAGACCACTGGAGCAGCCCAAGGCAAGAAGGAGCTGGGAGCAGAGGGAAAGAACCCAGAATCCATGATGAAGGTGGGGAAGAGGGGAGGCAGAGCCTTGAGTGTTGTCAGAAAGACTGGGCCAAAGAATAGGGCGTATTCTGAGAGTGGCAATGGAGGCTCCAGAGGGCAGGAGATAGGTGTGGAGTGGACACTGTTTCCATGTTCCCCCCTGTACTGCTCCATCCATGACAGACAAGGGCAAAGGTAGACCCCAGATCAGAGCCAAGAAAGAGCAACAAAGGGAAGTAGATGCCATCAGGACGGGACAGAGGCCCTTTCCCACAGGACCCACTAGCAGGGTCCCAGGCTGATCCACAGGCCACTTCAGAGTCTCTCTCTCTCTCTCTCTCTCTCTCTCTCTCTCTCTCTCTCTCTCTCTCTCTCTGTCTCTCTGTCTCTCTCTCTCTGTCTCTCTGTCTCTCTCTCTCTCACTCTCTCTCTCTGTCTCTCTCTCTCTCTCTTTACACACACACACACACACACACACACACACACACACACACACACATTTTATGGAGCTTGCCACTGACTGCACAGCTCACCACATGCCTGGCAGAATGGGCAAATGCTGAGAGCAGCCACTGTCAGCCCTGGCTCCCTGGTGCGCCAATTCCGAAAATGACAAACGGAGACAGGAGGAAAAGGTTGGAAAATGGGTACCTCTGAGCCTCCCTGCGTCTATTGCAGGGTTTGGAAATAGCTGAGCTCAGGGGAGAGCCATTGGGAGGTGTGCCCACTAGGCAGATGGAGATCCATGGAAGTACTGGGTTCTGCTCTTGCAAGAAACCAGAGGAGGGGTACCCCAGGAGGAAAGAGGCTCCACAGGGACACATGTTTTCACAGGGAAGCACAAATGTCAAAATGGACACCACAAAAAGGCCAGTTATGGTCCAAGGCCCAGGGGCCAGACTCTGTGTATCTGTGTCTACGTGTGTGTGGTGTATGTGTGTGTATGAACGTGCTCATGTTTGCTCATGCACCTACATATGTCTGTGTCTACATGTATTTGTCTCTATGTGTATATCTGTGTCTGTGTATTTGTCTATGTCTGCATGTCTATGTGTTTGTATATGTCTGTATGTTTGTGTGTGTGTCCATGTATAACCATATAAGTCTCTGTGTGTTTAAATGTGTGCATGTGTCCATGTACAAACGTGTAAGTCTGTGGGTGCTTATGAATGTCTGTGTGTATTTGTATGTGTTTCTATATGTCTCTGTGTTTGTGTACACGTGTGTTCGTGTGAAACTGTGTAAGTCTGTGTGTGTCTGCGCTGTTTATGTGAGTCTGCTGATATGAGCTCTGAGGAACAATTCCAAGGCCTCAAGTCCCTCAATCCATCTGACCCCCCCTCTCTTCACCCCACCCCATCAAAAAAAAAAAAAAAGACCGAGAGAGAGCGAGAGAGAAAGAAGGAAAACAAAATATCTACAGTTGTCGAGACAAGAGAAGAAAAATAGAGGCAAACATCCGTAATTTTCTCTGTGGGGCTTTGCAGTAATTGAGCCATTTGGATAAAAATAAAGGCAGCGGGCCCCTTAGGTAAGAAGAGCTTTTGCAATCTAAGAAGCTTGAATTATGCGTCTTGTGTCACTTGAAATCCCCCGTCCTCCCCCTTCTCTGCGCGACCCAAACCACTTTCCCTTTTCTTATTATTTTTTTAAGTACCCTGTCAAATGTCCTCTGTAGAGGATTTCAGCTGTCACAACTAATTTCTATTTTCCCCTGAGCGTCCCCCGTCAGTACACTGAGAAGGGACCTGGCTGGACCCCTTTCCCTTCCCTCTCAAGCACCCACTCACTCTCTCTATTTCTCATTATGGTTATTATTTCAAAACCAAATTTACATCATCGATCTGTTGGTGGGAATGTTTAAGGACAGGGGTTGGCTTCTGTGGAAGGCTGGAGGGCCCAGTTCCTGTGTGCCACTCCCACTCCCCAGTGTGTGCCTCCATTTCCACCCCAAACACACCCCCCATCTCCGATTGCCACCATCCTCCTCCACTGACCACCCACAGGGGAAAATTCACAGTCAGACCCAAAACAGAGTCTAGAGTCTGAGGTTCCTGGAAGACCAGATCCGTTTGTGAAGAGGGGACAAGCTACATCTCCCTATCTTTAGCTCCCCCAAATCCTGTCTTTTTAAGGGGGTGGCTTCTCAAAACAGGGTTTCTCTGAAATCCAGTCATAGAAACTTGATCCCTAAATCCAAATCCAATTTCCAAGGCTAGATTGTGACCCCTATCTCTGTCCCTGTAGTGTTGGGATTACAGAGTGCACCACCACACCTGCTTTTATGTGGTGCCAAGGATAGAACCGAGGGACCTGTGCTTCTTAGGCAAATGTTCTACCACCTGAGCCACATTGTCAGCCCTAAACTCCTTTATAAGTTACCTGAGTGGGACTGTAATTTCAGCCACTAGAGAGGTTGAGGGGGAGGATCACAAGTTTAAGGACTGCCTGGGCAATTTAATGAGACCCTGTCTCAAAATAAAATTAAAAAAAAAAAAATGAGTTGGGGCTGGGTACTAATGGTAGCACACACTTAATCCCAGCACTTGGGAGGCAGAGGCAGGTGGATCTCTGTGTGTTCGAGGCCAGCTTGGTGTACAGGTTCCGGGACAGACAGGTTATACAGAGAAAACCTGACTCACAACCACTGTCCCCCAAAATGAGTTAGGGGTAAGGGCAGAGATCAGTGATAGAGTGCTCGACTACCATGTCACATGTCAAGGTCATAGCTTCGTTCCCCAGCACCAAAACAAATAAGAGGCAGATTTAATTAGCTTAGTATCTGATCTCTGTTAACTTGTTAGAGCAAGAAGATGGACGAAGGAAAGTCAGTGAGCTAGCTCAGTGAGTAAATGTGTTTGCCACCAAGCCTGGTGACCTGAGGGTGGGCCTGTGGATCCACAATGGAAGGAGAGAACTGACTGCTGTCAAGGGTCCTCTTAGCTTCCTGAGGCACTGGCACCTACCCCCACATGCACACAGACACCATACACTGTCTTAGGTAGAGTTTCTGTTTCAATGAAATAGCATGACCAAAAACAACCGGGAGGACTTCATCCCACATCCATCATCCAGGAGAGTCAGGGCAGGAACTCAAGGCAGGACTGAAGCAGAGCCATGGAGGAGTGCTGCTATTGGCTTGCTCCTCAGGGCTCGCTCAGCCTGAAGGGACTCTGGCCAGCTCATGAGTGTGGTGAGCATGGCTCTGACAGGCCCTGCCCTTCGCCCAGCATCCTCCTGCCTAAATGAAAACCATTACATTGCACTCCTGAAGCTAGCCATCAAGGTTTGGCCACTTCCTCCTCCGGAGGCTGATCACCAAAGTTCAGATATCAAAGTATCGAAGTCAACAATAATCAAAAGCATCCTTTGGTTCACCTAATAAACATGGCTAACTAAACGGAAACACGTCATCCTAACATAGGGTTACCCATTTTACCTTTATGAACCGCCATTTGCCTGTGGGCCATGTCTGTCTCCTCTCTATCCGGAGACTGCTGTTTGTCCCACTCTGGGTCAAAATATTCCTTATCCCTCCCCACGCCCCTTTTCTTCCTCTCCCTTGTTCCCTCCCCCTCTGTCTCCTGTCTCTATCCCTTATCCCTGCCCTTTGTCCCTCTGGGGTAAATAAATGTCCTTTGTGCTAAGAACATGGTCTTGGGGTATCTTGAGCCAATTTTGAGGTTCTCTACACAGTCTGCTTTCTTATAGCACTTATAGCCCAGGGATAGCACCATTCACAGTGGACTGGAGCTTCCATGTCAATAACCAATCAAGAAAATATACCAAGAAAGCTCTTCACAGGCCAACCTGATAAGTGGCATTTTTTTTTCTTTCCCTCTCTTCCTTTCTCCCCCAAACCTTCCCTCTTTCTTCCTAGATAGGGTTTCTCTGTGTAACAGCCCTGGTTGTCCTGGAACTCACTTTGTAAACCAGGTTGGCCTCGAACTCACAGAAATTTGCCTGTCTCTGCCTCCAGAATACTGGAATTAAAGGCCTGCTGCAGTGACCACCATCTGGTAAGAGGCATTTTCTTAATAAAAAGTTCCCTCTTCAGGAACAATTCTAGCAAGGGTCAAGTTGACGTAAAATTAGCCAGCATATACACACAGACACCCACCCACATGCACACGCACAGAAGAAACAGACAAACGTGCCTCTGGCTCCT
This sequence comes from Mastomys natalensis, assembly GCA_021653895.1. Lineage (NCBI taxonomy): Eukaryota > Metazoa > Chordata > Mammalia > Rodentia > Muridae > Mastomys > Mastomys natalensis. The sequence goes on from JAJTUV010000085.1 coordinate 2,714,149, forward strand.
CTCTTCTCCCTCTCATGCTGTGAGTGACTGCCCTGTGGAGCACTCTAGTGAACGGAACACACGCTCGGGGCTGGTTGGAGGAGTCAGCCTTGTTAGCAGCTTGAGAAGGTGTGGTGAGACCAAGCTTTCTGTGATACGATTGCACCTGTACAGAGGTCGCTGGAGAAGTGATCCACTTGATCTGGCATCGCCAAACAAGAACTCTTATGGAGGAGGGGGTCTCCATCCTCTTCTCCAGTTCCTCTTCTTCCTGAGCCCAGCCTAGTTCTCAGAGAGCTGCATTGTTGTCTGGGTGGTCCTGTCTTCCTTCCCAAAGGTCCTAAGAGGTGATGGGGAAGAGCTTAGAAAAGTCCATGACCCTTCTCAATGGAATCTGCAAACTGAAAAACTGGATTCAGATCCAGTAGCTCCCTTCCACCCAGGCTGGAGTAAGCTAGGTAACTAATGTCCTTCCAGCATCCTGAATGACATCATACAGAGAATGACTCCCCTGCCCTCTGTTAGCCTCCTGCCTTAAGTAAACTAACTCAATCCTGTCAAAAAGGTCTTAGATAGCAGGCACTGAGATTGTCCCTATTTGATAGAGAGGAAAACTGAGGAAGAGAGCCTGATCTACCCTAAGCTGCACTTCTAAGAAGAGGCAGAGTCGGGACCTGAACTCAGGAAATTTGGACTAGAATGTTCACTCTTCTATATATTTCTGCTTATACATGTTCAATGTAATACTCAACTTCCTGAGGGGCAGCATAGCCTTGTGTTTAAGGGTACAGCTGCAAGCCTGGATCCCAGTTCTCCCTGATCTCAATTTGACTGCTTCACAGTTGGTCCTCACCTGAGAAACTGGAAAGCTAGTGTTTCCTATCAGTGAGAGACCATGTATGTTATTCAACATTGTTCATTGTGCCTCCAAATACTGATGAACTACATTTCCAGATGGCCCTCCAGGTGGGGTCATGTGATTCATCTTGGCCAATGGAACACAAAGGGGAAGTGATGTCACCAAATCTAGGCCTGCTTCTTAAAACTTCTTCCCCCTCATCTCAGTCTCTGGACTCTAGGCTCAGGAATGACTGTGTGGGGCAGACCCTTGCCTGTTGAGTCCCTGTCTCCCATAGAATGTGGGTTGAACAGCAGATGAGCTGAACTGTGTGTGTGTTCACTAGCTTTTCTTCATTATGACAAGACACCTGATGAAGTGAAGGAGCCTGAGGGAAGAAGGCCCAGGGTTAGCTAGAGACATTACTTTTAGGCCTGTGGGAAAACAGTGTTAATACCACCAGGCAAAAATAAGATCACTACCACATTTTTTTTTTTTTGAGCTAAATTTGAAAAATGCTTTATTAAATACTGGACAGGTCCATACCTAGAATTCCTAGAGAATGATCACAAATTATGTTAGTCTGGTGCTTATAAGGCACAACCCACAAGGCTACACACTTCCCACCTTTGTGCAATCAGGGGCAGGACGCACTTCCTGCCTATATACTCTGCCAATGTAGCCCGGCCTGTATACACCACCTGCCTACGTGTGCCCAAGCACACGCACCGCAGTTGGAGCAACCAGACTTGTCTATAGACGTAAAAACGCCTGGCTTACTATCGTCCGTGACCAACAGCCCTCAGCATTCCAGGAAATTATCTGTCCTTGGGCAAGTGTGGCTTACAGGTTAGAGGCTAGTTGTCTTATGGACAGTAATTAAAACTTAAAACAACTTTAGCCCTCACACTAGGACCTCAGCCTAAGGAACAGTGTTACCTACAATGAGCTCAGCTAATCCAGACAATTCCTCACAGATGTGCCCAAGGCCTGGCTCTCTGGTGATCTAGATCCTATCAAATCCACCTGATTGATACCTAAACATCCCCTTTTAAGTATCTTCCTTTTTTTTTTTTTCCTTTCTCATCTGCCTTCTTTCCATTCACCACGAGTGTCTCCAGAAAAGCCCTGACCACACAGTGGCAGTGTGTGGGAGCTGCAGACCAGTGGCTGGCTGTGCACTGCAGACTGCAGTAGGGACCTATAGGGTAGGCGAGAGAGCATCTTGAAGGCCTGCAGAGCAGTTAGCCAACTCCGGCTGAGCAGCAGTGAGCTCCGGAGCTGGCCCTGTCTATTCACTCTGCCATTCCTCCTTGGTTACAGCCTTTCCAGCCACACTTACTCTTCCTCCAGGATCTCTGTGGAAGTCAAGCATGACTCTGGGAAATGGTACCATGCATGCAGACCTTCCTGAGCTGGCATCCACTAATCAGACCTGCCGGGTGAACTCTTTCGTTGCCTAGGAACGGCAATGTCCGAGTGGCACAGAACAGAATCTGTTTTACACAGAGTGATAGTGGGAAGGATGATGTGGTCAGCCCTGAGTTTGCTCATCACCAAAGCCATGATTTCCAAAGGCTATTTGATTCCCAGGAGGGAAGCAGCCAGCCTCAGGAGTGGCTTCAGTGGCAGCAGCAAACTTCAGCAGAGCTTGCTGGCCAGCGTTCCTGGAGAAGACGACACTGATGTCAGCAGTGTTCTCAAGGCAACAATGGATGGGGCTACCAGCAGCAGCTTCTCCCAGGTTCTCTTCCGACTCATGGTGCAGAAGCCATTGCTGGGCCTCTGGTAGATGCTCCTTCTGGAGGGCAGGATTGGTGCTGCCTAACTGGGGTCCTGAAGCAAGAAATTTGAGGACATTCTTCTCAAGAACTTCATCTCCAGGACATCAGGGACTCCAGGCATTGTGTGAGAGTTTCCCTTCAAGTTATGCACAAATTGCTTTAAAAACGACTGTCTCAGGCTGGAGAGATGACTCAGCAGTCAAGAGCACTGACTGCTCTTCCAGAGATCCTGAATTCATTTCCCAGCAACCACATGGTGGCTCACAGCCATCTGTAATGGGATCTGATGCGCTCTTCTGGTGTGTCTGAAGACAGCTATAGTGTACTCATATAAATAAAAGTAAGTATATTTAAAGAAACAAAATCAAAACAAAAAAACCCTACTGACTCACGCTGGAGAGATAGTTCAGCAGTTAAGAACACTGGCTGCTCTTTTAGAGGACCTGGGTTCAATTCCCAGCACCCACATGGCAGCTCAGAACTGTCTGTAACTCCAGCTCCAGGGGATCTGACACCCTCACACAAACATACAGGCAAAACACCAATGCACATAAAATAAAAATAAGTAAATAAGTAAATACTATTTTAAAAATTAAAAATATATTAAGCAAACAAACTACTGTCTCACCAGGTGACACGGCACATTTAATCCAAGGACTCTGGAGTTTGAGGCCAGACTGGCCTACAGAGCGAGTTCCAGGACAGCTACAGCTACACAGAGAAACCCTGTCTCAAAACACCCCCTCCCTCCAAATTTATTTAAAAATCTAGGCCTGGTGGCAAATGCCAGCACTGGGAGATGGGAATGTCCTTGAATCCTGCTGGCCAGCCCAACCTAGCCTACTTACTGAGTTCTAGGCCAGTGAAAAACACTGCCTTAAAAAAAAGATGCCTGAGCCAGGCGGTGGTGGCACACGCCTTTAATCCCAGCAGTTGGGAGGCAGAGGCAGGCAGATTTCTGAGTTGGAGGCCAGTCTGGTCTACAGAGTGAGTTCCAGGACAGCCAGGGCTACACAGAGAAACCCTGTCTCGAAAAAAACAAAAACAAACAACAAAAAAAAACAAAACAACAACAAAAAAAAACAAACAAAAAAAAGATGCCTGGCATCTGAAGAATTATACCCAAGGTTGTCTCCTGGCCTCCACATAGATGCACATGTATGCACTTGTACACCTGAACACACACATACATAGAGAAGTCTCCATCAGTGCAGCCATACGCATCTGTGTCTGCCTTTGCTCTGAGTTCCCACCCCAATCAGTCTCCTGCTGGGGACACTCCCCTCTGGGACCTTCTTTAGCTACAGACTCAGTCTGGCCTCCACTCCCAATGCAAAAGGACATGAGACACTTGCCACAGGGACTCCCTGAGTCACTCTGCTACCTCCTTCCTGCAGAGTCTCAGGGCCACACACCGCTGCACACCATGGACAGCCAGACCTTCCTAACACCCATAGCTCTCAGTGGCCACCACAGAGACAGAGGAAGCCAGTTCCCCACAGAAGCCTGAACTCTGCTCTGCGTCCAGAATTTCTTCCTCTGGGAAACAGCCAGTGCACAAGCTAAGCCTACTCACAGAGGCGAGCTACCGTGAGGGAAATTGCCCTAAATGTGAATCGGCAGCTGAGCTGGGAAAAGTGATTTTGCCGCTCTCAGGCAGATTGCGGGAGCCCTTCCCTGAACAATGTTTCAGCCTGTCTGCCTCCAATCACTCCCAAATAATATGTTTTATTTGGTGTGACTGCTTGCTGCGGCCCCACTCCACCCAACATCGGTAGCCAAAGCCTGACATTGCAAATCATCTCTCAGCTGTTCATTCGAAAAGAGTGAAATAGGCTTTGGATGTTCACAGCCAGCCACTCAGCACTAAGGAACTGAAGTCTCTAGGGTGCCTTTGGGTCACTGGTGAGCCTGTCACTGAGTGAACTCGAGTGTGGGCTGCAGTTGTTTACTGTGTGTCTGAGAAGAGGCCTAGGCTGACTGGACCCAGAGTTTCACGAAGCAGACCTGGCTTCTAATCTTAACTGTTCCACTGCCGGGCTGTGTGGTTTCGGGTAACTCCTCATCTTCGCTGGACTCTCCTTCCTCATCTATAGAGGACATGATAAGATTTTTACCAACTAGAGATTTTTCCCAACCTATTTTCCCCAACAAGAAGCCTGAGACAGGTAGATCTGGTGGCTCACACTTAAAATCTCAACCTCAAGAGGCTGAGGCAAGAGAGTCAAGAGTTCCAGGCCAGTCTGCACTACATGAGACCCTGTCTCAAAAACAAGAAAGAGAAGCCTGGACAGATGGCCTAGTGGTTAAGAGCACTGACAGCTCTTGCAGAGGATCCAGACTAGGGTTCCAGCACCCACATGGTGGCTCATAACTGTCTGTAACTCCAGTTCCGTGGAGTCTGATACCCTCTGCTGGCCTCTGTGGGCACTGCATGTATATGGTGCACCAATATTCCTGCAGGAAGAACACTCTCATACGCATAATAGAAAAATCAATAAATCTTTTACAAAAGGAGGGGCATTCTAACAGCTGGACCTTGAGGACTTGGGGCCAAGTGAAACAAAAATGTCAAACAGTGAGTGAGGTGTAGTAAGTCACCCTGAAATCTCAGCTCCTGAGAGGCCGATACACAAAAGGTCACAAAAGAACTGGGCAGTGGTGGTGCACGCCTTAAATCCCAGCACTTGGGAGGCAGAGGCAGGCAGATTTCTGAGTTCGAGGCCAGCCTGGTCTACAGAGTGAGATCCAGGACAGCCAGGACGACACAGAGAAACCTTGTCTCGAAAAACCAAAAAAAAAAAAAAAAAAAAAAAAGTCACAAAAGGTGGTCACTTGAGGCTACATTGCAAGAAGTGTGTGTGTGTGTGTGTGTGTATAAATAGAAGATAGATAGATAGATAGATAGATAGATAGATAGATAGATAGATAGACTATAGGTTTCCATTCCTAGGAGATCCCAAGAAAAGTCAGAAAGGGAGTAGCACCTGACTCAGTGAGTAATGAATTTGTCAAAAAAGACTAATGGGATAGCCGGGCGGTGGTGGCGCACGCCTTTAATCCCAGCACTTGGGAGGCAGAGGCAGGCGGATTCTGAGTTCGAGGCCAGCCTGGTCTACAGAGTGAGTTCCAGGACAACCGAGCTACACAGAGAAACCCTGTCTGGAAAAAAACCAAAAAAAAAAAAAAAAAAAAGACTAATGGTCTGAGTTCAGAACTGAGACATGGAAGGAGAGAACGAACGCTGCTCGTGGTCCTGCCTGTGTCTCTGTCTGTCTGGGCCAGTGTCTACATCTCTGTCTCTGTGTCTGTGACTCTGTGTCTCTATGTTTCTGTCTCTCTCTCCAGCCCCCATGTTTATCCTCAAGGTGGGGTGCTATAGGGATGGCTAGACTGATATATATGGGGTGACTAAGGGTCACAGTAAGGTGCCTAAGGGATCTGAGAATGAGTCAAAAGGTTTTCTACTCATTCCATAAAGCCAAAATTTGCTACAGGGCAAATGCTTCTGTCCCTAAAGACATCGCTATCAAGGGCGTCCAACAACAAGCCAAGCTCACTTATAACCAGAAGGTTTAATGGCCTTGAGTTTAACTGAGTTAACCCTCATCTGTAAATCCAAACACCCCTCACAAGGTATTTTATGATTTCATCTACAAAGAAAAGTTCTTTATAAGAAAGACAAGAGATCTCATTCATTTATTTTTGACTCAAAAATTTTAAAGTTTTTGAAATTACATGTTTTGGGCTGGAGAGATGGCTCAGTGGTTAAGAGCACTGAATGCTTTTCCAGAGGTCCTGAGTTCAATTCCCAGCAACCACATGTGGCTCACAGCCATGTGTAATGGGATCTGATGCCCTCTTCTTATGTGTCTGAAGACAGCTACAGTGTAGTCACATATAAAAAACAAATAATTAAAAAAAACAACAACAACAGGACATACATGATGTGTGGTGGTTTAAGTGGGAATGGTCCCCATAAATTCATGTGTTTGAATGCTTAACCCATGGGGGTGGCACTATTAGGAGGTATGGCCCTGTTGGAGGAAGTGTGTCACTGTGGGAGTGGGTTTTGAGGTCTCATATGCTCAAGGTATGCCCATTGTGACATACGGTCTCCTTTTGATGCCTGTGGATCAAAATGTAGAGCTCTCAGTTCCTTCTCCAGCACTATCTCTGCCCAAATGCTGCCATGTTTCCCACCATGATGATAATGGACTAAACCTCTGAAACTGTAAGCCAGTTCCAATGAAATGTTTTCTTTATAAGAGTTGCTGTGGGGAAAAAAAAAAAAAAAAAAGAGTTGCTGTGGACATGATGTTTCTTCAACAACAGTGGAGGCCCTAACCAAGACATGGTGATATATGCCTTTAATTCCAGCACTCAGGAGGCAAAAGCAGGCAGATCTCTATGAGTTCAAGGACAGCTTGGTCTACAGAGTGAGTTTCACAGTATCACAGCTACGCAGAGAAACCCTGTCTTGGAAAGTCAAACCAAAACAATACAAAAATGTTTTGCCTCTGCCTCCCAAGCGTTGGGATTAAAGGCAATGGCATTGCTGTCCTTTCTGCTCAGAAGGCAGCAGGAAGCCCAGGAACCACACAGCTCTGAGAGGAAGCCTCCTCAAGAGAAGCTTTGCAGATCCTAGGCTAGGGTGAGCTGAGGAGCTCAAGAGCCTCAGCCCAGCTCCTGCTCTTCCCTTCTCTTCATTGATTCTCTTCTTTCTATAAGAGAGTCACATCGGGCAGCAAGTCTCATGGAAGAGATTTATTGAAGAGGGAAAGGAGGGACAAATCCAGGTGTGGAGGAGCAGACAGCAGCAGGGAACTGGATAAAGCACAGTGCTTATATAGGGGTACGGTGGGGAGGGGAGGCTTTCCAGGGTGGAGATTTCTGGGGTGAGGATTGGTGGGATTTCTGTGGGAAGTTCAGAGATTGGGGGGGTTTCCTCTTCTGGGATTGGTGACTTTTGTTCAGACTTTTCACCTAAAATTAGCATAATCTGGGGAGGGTCTTGTTGAGGGAGTGGGGATAACCTTTGTGACAGTTAAAACAGGGCAGGGTTGTCTGGGAGAGGGGCCTGGCTGCTAGAGTCCCTCAGGCCAGGCCCTGGCCACTTTCCTGCCTTGAGGGTTTACAAAATTTACAAAGTATCCAAAGTTTACAAATATACAAAATTTACAAAGGCAAGGAAAGTGTCCCCTGCCTCAAGTGGCTGAGTATCTGACAACCACTGCCCAGATATTAAGTAACAGCTTTTGAAAAGAAATTCTGAGGCAACCCACTGGGAGGGAAAGACTTGTCTTTCTTTACCCTTGATGTCTACAACTCCACCTGGGAACATGCCAAAAGTCAGAGGCAACTCTGATACCTAGGGACAGGAGTCATATGAAGTCTAGAAGGCATGTCCTGTATGGACAAGGATGGAGGACGTCTCCCTGGAAAGCTGTGCAGTGTTTCCAGCTTCACTTTGGACAATTCACATCTATCATTTCTCTGCTGTGTAAGCAGAGACAGCCACACAACACCTAGAGTCAAGGGAAGGGAACCCACCTTTCTGCGAGAATTTGTGGAGGTTTTTTAAATGTGCCCATCTCAAAGGGTTCTATAACTCTTCGTTGTCGTTCTGCGTCCGCTGCTTTCTCTCACTGTGACACCCAGTTATTGGGAATTGAATCCAGGGCCTTATGAATTCTGGCTGAGGGCTCTGCCAATGAGATACATCCCAGCAGATCTTATGTGCTTTTCTGAGGGGGTCTCAGCCACTCTAACCATGTAAGTTCCCTGATATCTCCGGCCTTACTCTTCCAACCAATAAAGTGTCCACATAAAGGGTCCTCCTTTTTCTAGAAGTCTCTGTGTTCCATGCCCTATACTATCACCTTGCAAAACATAGTCCTCATCACAAAGAGAAGAAGAGATGGTTTATTCTGGAGTTAACATGAGCAACCGCAGCCCTGTAGAGTTTGGTCAATGCCAAATACTGTGTCCCAATGTGGTAACCAGTCTCATAAACTTTCCATAGTTACAGAACAAAATATGTAGGTGGGTTATGGCAGAGCAGGGAAGAGGGAAGTCTCTGGTGAAGGATTCAGATCTGATCTGATGACAAGCTCGGCTTTGAGGCTGGTGAACATAGAAGTCTCTTACTCAAAACATTCCAAAAGGATTTATACCATAATCACAGTGATATGCGGTCGTGCACAGGGATGGTCCATGAATCGCTCAGTGCTCAGGATCTATAAAGAGCCCCCCAAAATGTGGCTTTGGACCTGTGACATTCCAATTCCCCATAATCATGACATTCTAACCTGCCAATCAGCTTTGTTAAATCTTTCACAGAGGTGTGGCTTTTTTTTATAGAAACTTTGATTTATACATATTCTTTCTTCCCTAGTTAATGAACATTACCCCTGACATACACTAGACAGTGCTCTACCATTGAACTATGACCCCACCCCACAATTCTTTTCTTTTTTTTTTAACTTTGTTTTGAGAGAGGGTCTCACGGACTTGTTTAGGTTGCCCTGGAGCTAGCTCTGCAATCCAGGCAGGCTTTAAACTGTGATCCTATAACAGCTTCCTAAGTACCTTTGTAAGCATGTTCTGCTTGGTTTGCTGTCTTTTGTCCTCATCCCCATCCCTCCTCCCTTCCTCCCTCTTGTGCCCATCTGGTCACAGACTTTCAGCAATCCTCCTGCCTCAGCCTCTCCTATGATGCAGAGATTACATCTGTTTCTTGTTACTCACAAGAGCGGTCTGTGTCCCAAAACACTCCTGGACAGATCGCCTACTTCCTGGAGAACAATGGCAGGGAGCCAGGGCCAGAGGGCTAGGCTAATGCTCAACAGCTCCTTGGGGTGTGAGCAATCAGGCTTTTGTCTTCCTCATTCGCTTACCTCCTTGGGAAGCCTGTAGCCTCTAGTTGAGCAGTGCAAATGTCCTGGGGCAGCTTCCTGATAATGAAGCTAGCTCTCATCTGCCAGAAGCTTCAGAAGAAAACGGGAAGCTTGATAAAGAAAAGGAGTGGTCAGCCGGGGCTGGGGTAGGGCACGCCTTTAATCCCAGCACTTGGGAGGCAGAGGCAGGCGGATTTCTGGGTTCGAGGCCAGCCTGGTCTACAGAGTGAGTTCCAGGACAGCCCGGGGCTACACAGAGAAACGCTGTCTCAAAAAAAAAAAAAAAAAAAAAAAAAAAGGAGTGGTCATGTATCCCCCAGTCATCCTGGACACTACCATCTTCTGCAGTTCTAGCTCCTTTGAAACTCAGGCACAGACAGCCCCAAGCCTGAAATACCCAACTGAATTGTCCAGACAGATAGCCCACAGAGTTAGTAAAAGTAAATGTACAGAGACTCTAAAGCTTGAGAGAATCTAACCAGAGCACCAACTATGGCAGAGTAACTGATATCCCCACCTCCTGTTGGAGGGCCTTTCTTACCTGCGTCAGTCATACCTACACAGGTCTCTCATACCAGGGCAGCCCTAGCCCCACAGTGCTGTGTGGTCCCTATGAGGCCAGCCTTGCAGTCTGAAGGGGGATTATGTGTGTGCTCTTTGACCCAACCTAGGTGCTCTTGGCAGAGCCAGCCACCAGGCTTAGCATGCTGCACTCCTTGTGCCCTTGGAGTCCTGGCGTCTCAGTGAGATCCTGGCTGCTGAACCAAGATACGGCAGAATCTTCCTACCCTTCTCTCTCTCTCTCTCTCTCTCTCTCTCTCTCTCTCTCTCTCTCTCTCTCTCCTCAGACAGAGTTTCTCTGTGCAGCTCTGGCTGTCCTAGAAGTCTGTAGACCAGGCTGGCCTCAAATTCACAAAGATCCACCTGCCTCTGCCTCCTGAGTGCTGGGATAAAGGTGTGCAACACTGCCCAGCATCTCAACGTTGTAATTTACTTAATACAGAAAAGCACAAGGGACTGTGGTTTTCTTGGCAGTGGTTTGTTTGCCTGGGAGTCCTGACACCCTTGATAGCTAATTGAAGCCTTTTATTCTGATTCTAGTTATTAATATCAGATCAGATGACACATCACACGGAATGACTGCAAAAAGAGTCAAAAAAGGGCACAACAGAGTTCAAAGAATTCAACAAGTGGCTGAGGAAGAAACCAATAGAGCCAGTGGGGGTGGATGTCAGCTAAGGGGAAGCCCTGTTAGAGATACTGCTATGGAAATCAAGCCTAGGGTCACAGTTTGAGCCAGCCTTGGGGATGTAGAGCTCAGGTGCAGGACTGTGGAGGCCACAGAGGTGAAGGGTCAGAACTTGTCCAAGGACACAGATGGATGAATGAGAGAGTGGACTGACACCTCAACAGTGGAGCCTGAGCAGAGTTGAAGCCCTTGCAGCAGTAAGAGATTCTCTGCCTATGGGACCTTTGACATACCAGGTGGTCAGCTGACAGGTTGTCATCTCTACTGGTTGATTTTTATTATCAACTGACACAGCCTAGAGTCACCTGGGAAGCGAATAACTCGGTTGAGGAAATTCTCATATCAGATTGGTCTGTGGTCATGTCCATCATAAGAAACTGTTCTGATTGGTGTGAGAGGGCCCAGCCCATTGTGAGCAGCTTCATCCCTAAGCAGAAGGGTCTACGGCTGCACGAGAAAGCTAGGTGGCTAGGCGGTGGTGGTGCATGCCTTTAATCCTAGCACTTGAGAGGCAGAGGCCTGGTCTATAGAACAAGGTTCAGGACAACCAGGACTACACAGAGAAAACCCAGAAAAATAAATAAATAAATAAGGAAGTCAGCTAAACATAAATCAATGATCAAGACAGTAACCAGCAGTCTTCCACAATCTGTGCTTCAGTTCCTGCTCTGTCAGCCCTCAACGGATTATGGCCTGGAAGTGGAAGCCAATAAACTCATTTCTACTCATGTCAGTTTGGGTCCAAGCAAACTATCACAGCAACAGGAAAGCACACTAGGACATCACCACAGTACTAGGTGGCTGGTGTCCTCTTTCTGGGGTCAAAGGTGACAGGGTCACACCCTTTTTTTCAGTTTGCTATGTCTAATAAATTCTTGGGTCTAGTTTTTCTTATTTTATTTCAACTTAATTATGGGGAGTGGGTACCTGCTTGTGTAGGCACACACGGGCATCTCACCTTGTGTAGAGGGGTCAAAGGACAAGTTGCTGGGTTCTATTCTCCCATTCCACCATGTGAGTGAGCCCCAGAATCAAACTCAGGTTATCAGGCTTGGAGGCAAGTGTCTCTACCCACTGAACCATCTTGCCAGCCCCTCTGCTCTCATTTTGCTGCATCTGGTTACAGGGCTTCCTACTCATCTTAACATCAACCCAAGCTGCCCCATGAAATGACCCCCGCAGTTGGTGTGTGCATCCTTAGCTTATTTCATACAAAACAGCAAATATCCTTAAGCCCGCTGCTTAACTCAGTAGAGCACATCCTTTCCTGGGCACAACAATGCAAGTCAGATCTCAGGAGGTGGAGGCATGAGGGCTAGCACAAGCTCAAGACTGGACTGGTCTATGCAGCAAGTAGACCAGCCAGGGCTTATAGTGAGCTCCTTTCTCAACAAAATAACAGCAGGCCTCTGTGTAGCCCTGGCTGTAACTTTGATTTTTCAACACCTATCTTTTATGATGATTCTTAAACACTCTAACCTCCCTTTAAGCCCACCACCCAGCAGAAGTAGCAGGAAAAGAGAGGATACGGGAGAAGTGGACCTATTTAGAAATCGTTTTCTGGAATAATTCCCATCTGTGTTGTCTGGAAGTCAGTTCAGTTCATAGGTTAGCAGCAACAACTCAACCCACTCGCAAACACTTCACTGATGGATCGCAGTCCAGTTCAGTAGAGTCGGGACAGCAAACATGAAATCAGCAGTGGTGGCACTACCAGCAGAGACAGCCAGGCCTCAGCCTTGGAACAAGTCAGCAGGAGGGATCCGGAGGGACACCAGGAAAAGTTCTCATCTGTGCCTCTCTCAGGAAGATCAGCAAAGACTCCGAGACCCACAAACATTGTACAGCTAGCATTTTATAAGTAAGTCAAGCTCAGCCTCTGTCATGTCCATTGAATTCTATTTATACGCCTTCCAAATATCACGTGACGTGTGTCCTGCCTCAGCACGCATCTGTCTCAGCTGACATCACTCTGCTGATCAGCCCAAGTCTGAGGAATCTGCAAGGAACTGCAGCACACCAGAAGTTTTTGGTCTCTCTCTCTCTCTCTCTCTCTCTCTCTCTCTCTGGAGTCCCGACAAATGGAGCTCAACTACACAACGTAAGGTGGATCCAATACATCTGTGTCATTAGCAAAGAATCCTTCATCATGTGTCCTTCCACGTGCTTACTTTAGCAGAACATTCTTTCACTTGTGTCTGCTTCAGCTAAACCTTCCTTTACGTGTCTGCCTTAGCCTTTCACCTTTGTCCACTTCAATGAAATGTTCCTTCACAAGTTTGCCCCAGCAAAACACCATCTGACTTTCCTAGGAACCCTTAAGTTTCCACTTCACCTGGCTGTCCTGGAACTTGATCTGTAGACCAGGCTGGCCTAAAACTCAGATCCACCTGCCTCTGCCTCCTGAGTGCTGGGATTAAAGGCGTGCGCCACTATACCTGGCTTTAAAAATATGTATCTTTTGATAGACACATGTCAAAGCCAAAAGAAGGAGAGGGCCAGTCCATTGGACTAAGTGCTTGGCAGATACATGTCAAAGCAGAGTATCCCCTATGTCCAACACTTGGAAAATGGAGGCAGGAGGGTGAGGGGTTTCAGGTCATTACTGGCTACATATGGAGTTCAAGACAAAGCTGGGCTACATGAGACCCTGACTTGAAAAGAAAAGGTGGCAGGGAAGGGCTGGCAAGGTAGCTTCCTGGTTAAGAGCACCTGCAGCTCTTCCAGAGACCTGAGGTCCCCAGTTCCCAGCATCCACCATGTTCCACAGTTCAGTTCCAGGAGATCTGATGCCCTCTTCTGACTTCTTTGAACACAAAGCATGCACACGATGCACACACTTGCACTCACTCATACACATAAAATAAAAATAAATGTTTTGTTTTTAAGAGACTGAGTAACTTCTTGTTGGTTGGCTGGGACTCATCTGGAAGTTCATCTTTGCTCTCCTAGCGCCTTACTTAACTCTGTCTTTGTAAGCAAGCCATACATAGTCCCTGGGGGTACTCAAGCCTCAGAGTCTGAAACAGACTCTCCCACCTATCCACTGACTTGCTCAGAATTTGAAATAAATGGGCTCCAAGGGGTGTGTTGCACATCTGAAGTCTCTGCACTCTGGAGGCTGGGGCCAGAGATGGAGCTATACGGTGAGTTCCAGACCAGCTGAGATATACAGTGGGACCTGGTCTCAAAAGCCTGATGTAGTGACACATGGTGTGAATGCAGGCACACGTGTGCCAGTGTGTGTGGGTCAGGAGTCAGTTCTCTGCTTCTTCTGTAGGTTTCGGGGATGGAAACTCAGGTGGCTGCTTCACACGCTGTGCAGTTGCTCAACCTTGCTGGCCCAGTGTGGATGACTGGGGTTGAAGCTGGAGGTGTGACTACTGAGGCAGGTCATACCAATTCTAGGCCTCCTGGGATTGACTGTGCTGCAGCCTGGCTGTTATACTTGGCTTGGTCCTGACTCTGGTGTCAGGGAAGGGAACAATGAACACTTTACCAGAACAAGACTGCTACGAAACAGGAAAAATGCAAAGCTTCCAAAGAAAATTCCACCTCTGTGACAGCAGGAAGGAGGAAGACAGGACCAGATCCACTCCTGGTTGATTTAAGGCCTTGTCCATCCCTCCAAGTCCATCTGTCTCCTGTCCCTCCCATCCCGTCCCATCCTTAGTGCCCTTTCCCATGTCTTCCTCCTCCTCCTTTTTTTCCTTTGGTTGTTTTTTCTGGTTTTTGTTTTTGAGACAGTGGTGGCTGGTCTGTAACTGTCAGACATCCTCTAGCCTGCGCCTCCAGATTTTTGCTGGGATTAAAGGTATACACCACAGGCCTGGCCCACCTTGTCTTTTGACATTTGTCATCTTCCTGTAGCCACCTCCTCAGTACTGGGAAAGCAGGCATGTGGTTTCATTTTAATGGAGACAGAACTTATGTCCTCACCTTTGCATCCCACTAAGAGCCAACAGAACCATCTCTCAACGTGTTGTTTTGTTTTGGGGAGCTTTTAAAATTGTAGTTTTAAAATCATTTTTAAAAACATCTTGATCACGTTCTTTCCCCTCTGGTAAGTCCTTCTAGACTGTCTCTTCCCACCCCCACTCCCCACTGAACTTCATTCTCCACCCCCTCTCTCACTGTCCAAAAAAAAAAAAAAAAAAGAACCAACCCAGAAGAAACAAACAAACAAACAAAAAAAACCCAAGGAAATAAAACAAAAAACCCAAAAACTATCAAACCATAACAACAACAAAAGAAAGCATACAAAAACGTTGAGTCTGTTTTGTCACAGGTATGGAGCCTACCCTTGGGTGTGGTTGATATACCAAGTGCCACTCCATTGAGGAAAACTGGTTTCCCTCTCCCAGCAGCTACCAATTGCAGATAGCTTCTTGGTTAGGGGTGGGACTCTGTGTCCACTTCTTCCCTGTGCTGGGCTTTTGTCTGGTTTGAACCTGTGCAGGTCTTGTGCTTGCTGCCGCTGTCTCTGTGAGTTCATATGTGCATCAGTCCTGTTACGGCTAGATGATGCTGTGTCTTTGGAGTCTGTCTATCCTATTCCACACAGATCCCGGGGCCTTGAAGAAGGGCTTGATAAAGACGCTTCATTTAGTGCTGAGTACTCCAAAGTCCTTCGTGTTCTGTACATTGTCAAGTTGTGGGTCTCTGTTAATTCCCACCTAAGGCAGGAAGAAGCTTCTCTGATGTGGGCTGAGCAAAGAAGTGACCTGGCTCCCAGCTATGTGTAGCAGCTGTGGGGTCCCATTCAGAGAGTAGGTCAGTGGGTTAGTGGGGAGTCAGAGAGGAATAGAGGTATACTAGGAGTAATGGCTGAGAGGGCAGAAAGAACTAGTGCTTAGGGGATTTCTTGAGACAAGGCCTCCCACTATAGACCAGGTGAACTGGTACTCACTATGAACTCACAGAGATCCTCTTGCCTTAGCTTCCCCAATGGCAGGGTGATAAATATAACTCATCTTTCTGGAGATTAGCATGTCTGTGAGAGAATATGAATCAAAAATCAGTTCTATAGAAAGCAAAGCATGTGTCTGTAATCTGTATCCATTGCAGTAAGAGTCACAGCAGCCCAAGGTAAAAGCTACCCAGCCCACCAGTCAGTGATGGAAACACAGATGTTGAGTGCCTATAGACAGATTATTATTACAGAGGCTGTGTAGAGAGCTCAGTAGGCAAAGTCCTTGCTATGAAAGCCTGAAGACCTGAGGTTGATGCCCAGTATCCACATAAAAAGCCAGTAGGCTTGGCTGCCAGCTTGTCATCCCTGCATTCAGAAGCATACAGGTAGTTGGGGGGGTGGTTGGGGTTTCCCAGGGGAAGATGGTAGCTACACTAGCAGGAATTGATAAGTTCTGGGTTTAGTAAGAGACTCTGCCTCGTGGAAGAACATGGAGTTCTTTTTGTTTTTGGTTTTTTGGTGACAGGGTTTCACTGTGTTGCTTTGGTTGTCTTGGAACTTGATCTGTAGATCAGGCTGGCCTCAAACTCACAGAGATCCTCCTGCCTCCTGAGTGCGAGTATTAAAGGTGTGCAGCATGGCCACTATCACCTGGCACTGTGACTGTTCTTAATGTCCCTGAGCTGTGACTGAAAAAAAGGAATTATTAAAACAGCAAATTAGCCGGGCAGTGGTGGGCACCCCTTTAATCTCAGCACTTGGGAGGCAGAGGCAGGCAGATTTCTGAGTTCGAGGCCAGCCTGGTCTACAGAGTGAGTTCCAGGACAGCCAGGGCTACACAGAGAAACCCTGTCTCAAAAAACAAACAAACAAACAAAAAACCCAGCAAATTATATATTATATATATTTAGGCATAACATAAAAAGAGAAGTATAAGCATATGCTTATTAATTTTGAAAAAAAATTTAAATTCTGATAATAGTAAGTATTGAGTCTGGGGTATATAGCTCTTAGTTAAGTTCCTGCCTAGCAGGCATGACACCCAGACACTCAGAACTGTATAAACCACCTGTAATCTTGACACTGGGAAGTAGAGGCAGGAAGATCAGAAGTTCAAGGTCATCCTTGGCTACACAGTGAGTTTAAGCTCAGCCTAGGCTACAGGAGACCCTGCCTATCTCTTTTTGTAAGCTGGATATGAGAGTGATTAGTGAACCACGAGTGCTGGAGTGGAACAGTGGAAAGCCACCTCGGGGCTGCAGGACTTGCTATTTGTTGGGGAGACCTCAACTAGAAACAGATTTACACCCCAGCCCTCATGGGTGAGCTGCTTCCCAGACCCTAGGTCTTCAAGTCTGTCCCTATTAAATGAGGGGAAGCCCCTTGGCTTTGACATATGGATTTTTGGTGACAAGTGAATTTGAACCTGAATAGACAGGGCCTCAATCACATGTTCCTTATTCTGCAGCTTGACCCAGCCAGTGTGAACCATGTCACTGTGATCTAGGGCTTCCTGAAAGCACCACACATGCTTGCCTGAAGTCTTGGTAGGGGACAGAATTGAGATCAGAGACATGAGTATCCACTAGACAACTGTCTCCAAGATGGGAGACTCTGTCACTTAAAGACAGAGTGGGAGAAATGCTGAGGAGATGGCTCAGTGATTACGAGCACTTATTACTTTTGCAGAGGACATGGGTTCAGTTCCCAGCACCCTTGATTTCAATTCCAGGGAATTTGACACTTTCCTCTGACCTCCTTAGGCATGCACATACTGCAAGCAAAGCACTCATACATACAGAATAAAATAAATATAAAAACATTAAAAAGAAGAAAAAAGAGTACAATACCAAATGTTACAAGGATAAGAAGTTAGAAGTCTTATTTTGAAATGATATGCCATATGTCTGTGTGACTGGGGATGTGTACGTGCCCCTGTGTGGCTGTCGGGTGTGAGAACAACTTGTGGGCATCAGCTCTTTCCTTCCACCATGGCTTTCAGAGGTTGGACTTGGATCATCAAGCTTGCTCAGAATGTAAGTACATTATGCTGCTGCCGCCATGCCTCAACCCCTGACTCCATCTCTTTGATCTTGCAGTAAGAATTGTTGCCCGTAGCTAGTAGGATGCATGTCACACTTGAGAGAAACAGTCCAATTTGAAGGACAAGTTGACTCTGTCAAGCAAAGCCAAAGTAGCACACTAATTTAACAAGTTTAACTATTCACCTGTTTCCTGTATGTTTCCCGTGAGTTGAGATTGCAGGTGAGCTGCCATGCCTACCTGGCATTTATGTGGGCATGGGCGTTAGGGTTTTGAATTCTGGTCTTAATGCTTCCACAATAAGTATGTTACCCTCTGAGTCATCTCCCCACGCGCTGTGCTCACTCTCTCTGCCTCTCTGCCTCTGTCTCTGTGTTGTGTGGGGTGGCCGCGGCCTTGTTCACATGCATGGGTGTCACCTCTCACTTTCTCACATTCTCACTTCCAGGAATTAAACCTAGGTTATAAGCCTTTGTGACAACTTCCCTTATCAATTAAGCCATCTGGCTGGGTCCTGGATTGAATTTATTTATTTACATACGTACTTAGTTGGCAGAGGGCATGCACATACAACAGCAGCGCATGTAGAGAAGACAACGTTTAGGAGTCAGTTCTCTTTCTACTACATGGGTTCTGATGATGAAATGCAGGCTACTGCTGCAGGGCCATGCCTGGTCTCATGCTCCATGCTCCCCATGTTAATGGACCAACTCTCCAAAACTATAAACAAGACCCCTGTCATGGTCATTGAATATGCTTGGCCCAGGGAGTGGCACTATTTGGAGGTGTGCCCTGTTGGAGTAGGCGTGGCACTGTGGGTGTGGACTTTAAGACCCTCATCCTAGCTGCCTGGAAGTCAGTTTTCTGCTTAGCAGCCTTCAGATGAAGATGTAGAACTCTCAGCTCCTCCTGCACCATGCCTGCCTGGATGCTGCCATGTTCCTGCCTTGATGATAATGGACTGAACCTCTGAACCTGTAAGCCAGCCCCAATTAAATGTTGTCCTTTATAAGAGTTGCCTTGGTCATGGTGTCTGTTCACAGCAGTAAAACCCTACGACATCCGCAATTAAATGTTTTCTTTTAGTCAGCCAGTGGGGGTGCACGAGGCAGTTGCTGCACTCCAGAGTCGGAGGCGGCCATCAGTCTCTTCTGAGTTCGAATCCCAGTCCATGCCTGTCAATCAATGTCAGGGAAAAAAAAAAAAAAACTTTAGCAGGGCAGTGGTGGTGCATGCCTTTAATCTCAGCACTTGGGAGGCAGAGGCAGGCAGATTTCTGAGTTCGAGGCCAGCCTGGTCTACAGAGTGAGTTCCAGGACAGCCAGGGCTACACAGAGAAACCCTGTCTTGAAAAACCAAAAAAAAAAAAAAAAAAAAAAAAAGAGTTGCTTTGGTTCTAATGTTCTTCCAGCAACGGAACAGTAACTTCTACATGGAAGACAGTACACACATGAACACACACACAAAATGTGCTACCGCTGATTGGCAGAAGAGTTTTACCCACTGAACAATCTTGCTAGCCCCTAAACTGAATGAAGCAAACAATAATAACCACAAGGTGGGAATAGCTCCATTCATATCAAATAGTTGTCTCTAAAACAGTATTACTGAAAACCAAGTGTATGCAATTGTATGAAATTACGAAAGGGCCAATTTGTCAATGAGACAGCCATTTTCTCTGGTTCCTTGACTCCTAACTACCCAGAGTCCTTCCTTAGGGGTCTAGATAGATGGCTCAGTGATTGATAGATTACTCAGAATGATGTACTTTAATTTTTTTTTTTTTTTTTTTTTTTTTTTCGAGACAATGTTTCTCTGTGTAGCCCTGGCTGTCCTGAACTCACTCTGTAGACCAGGCTGGCCTGAACTCAGAAATCCGCCTGCCTCTGCCTCCCAAGTGCTGGGATTAAAGGCGTGTGCCACCACCCCCCGGCTACACCCTTTTCTTAATAGAGGCTCTAACTTTGTAACCCTGGCTAGTCTAGAACTCACTGTGTAGAATAGGCTAGCCTGGAACTCACAGGTATCTGCTTGTCTTTGCCTTCAGAGTGCTGGGATTAGAGTTGTATGCCATCATGTCTAGATGGAAGAAGCACTTCAACTCATCAGTTAAGATATTCCCAAATCTCAGAGAGAATAGCAACTCATTTACTTGTGTATGCATGTGTATGTTGTTTGCATGAGTGCATGGGTATATGTTTTCACGTAGGTGAAAGTCAAAGGTCTTGTTGGATGTCTTCCTTCCATTGCTGTCCATCTGTTTCTTAGAACTTGCTCTGTAGACCAGGTCGCCTTCACATGTACAGATACCCACCTCCCTTCGCCTCCTGTGTGCTGGAATTAAAGGCATTTTCCACCACAGCCCAGCTTGCTGCCCATCTGATTTTTTGAGATAGGCTCTCTCAATGAAACTGGACTCCCCAATTTGGCTAGACAAATCCTCCTGTCTCCATGTCTTAGTTTACTGTTCTGCTGCTGTGAAGAGACATAATGACCAAAGCAACTCTTACAAAAAGAAAACATTTAGTTAGGGGTTTGCATATGGTTTTCAAGAGTTAGTCTGTTATCATGGTGGGAGCATGGCAGCATGTAGGCAGGCATGGCACTGCAGCAGCAGCTGAGAGGTGTATATCTTGATTTTCAGGCAGAGAGAGAGAGAGATATGGGCCTGGCTTGGGCTTTTGAAACCTCAAAATCTAGCTCTGTGACACACTTCTTCCAACAAGAACACACCACTAATCCTGCCTAAACAGTCTACCAATGGAAACATTCAAAGATACGAGCCTATGGAGGTAGAGCATTCTCATTCAAACCAAATTCTACTCCCCACCCCAACCCTGCCCGCATTTACCCAGCTCTGGGATTACAGGCATGTACCAGCAGGCCCAGCTTTTTTGGTTTTATGTTTTGGTTTTTCAAGACAGGGTTTCTCTGTGTAATTCTGGCTGTCCTGGAAGTTACTCTGAAGACTAGGCTGGCCTCAAACTCAGAGATGGGCTTGCCTTTGCCTCCCCAGTGCTGGGATTAAAGGCCTGTGCCACCACTACCTGGCTAAATATTTTTTAAAAATAATTTGTGTGTGTGTGTGTCACATTTGTGTAGTGCTCAAGTAGGACAGAAGAGAGTATTATATCCTTTGGAGTTGGACTTTAAGGAAGTCCTGAGCCATCTGAGGTAGGTACTGGGGACCAAAGTTGGGTCTTTTGCAAGAGCAGCAAGATCTCTTAATGGATAAGCCATTTCTCCCAGCTCCAGAACCATGTGATTTCTGGAGACTGACCTCACATCTGTGCAGCAAGCACTTCCTTTCTTGGCTGAGATGTCTCTCCAGCCTGAAGAATAGTTTGATGATCTCAGAGGCAAAGCTACTTACAACCACAGTGTGTATGTGGATTGTTTGGGTTTTAGTTGTTTTGAGACAGGGTATAGCACAAGCTAACCCTTATTGTACAGCTCAGAGTGACCTCACCTCCTTCTCCCACCAAGTCCCTGCTGTCAGTCCTTCGTTGCAGCCAATCTCAGCTAGGCATTTATTTCCCAAGTTTGAATCGCAGTTGAGTGAGTATGCATCGCCAAAGTTATCTATTGAGAAAGGCGGAAGGGAAAACAGAAACCCCCATAGTACCTGTGCCATTTCGAAAGCTTGGAATTATCCTTAATGCTTTATTAAACAAATTAGACTGGGCCACTTGTGGGCCACTTGGGCAGCAGCAGCAGCAACGCTTCTACATTTAATGTCTAAAATGCTTTCCCTATCGTCTTTGGACAAAATTTTTTTACATGTATTCATTGAACAAATATCAAGAGCCAACCAAATCAACAGGGAGTTTGGAATAAGTGTTAGATAATAAGCCCTGAATAGCAGGACACTCCACAGCGACCTGACCAGTATGGAGTCATTTTCTCCTTCTGGCTCCCCAACCCCCAGAGATAATTGACCAGACAGAGTTTTCTCAACCAGAAAGAGGGTGAACCAGAACTTTGCCATCCTTGTTAAGTCTGTGAGCTTTCTGAGGCAATTCTCCTGGTAGTTAATGCTTTACCCTATGTCTACTCAACAAGGGAAGCCAGTTGGAGTATGGAAGAGTGGACAGTATTTCCTCAAAGGTGTAAACAGTAAAAACAGGGGCATCCCTGGTAAAACAGATGTCAAGTAGGACCATGTCTGTCCTTAAGGTTGAAACTCTGTGTTTGATTCTTCAAGCATAGACAGTGAAAACTCTCCACTATCCAGAGTGGCGGCTCCGTTTTCCCTACGGGTTTTGAAATGATCTGTCCAAACACAATCAACTTCCAACTGTGCAATTTGGTCAGGTTCTTTGATTTTGCCATAATCTAGGAATCATTCAGAGTCAGCGTTATTTAACTTAGAATTAGTTTCCTAAGCGCCTACTATGTGTCGAACTCTAGGAATACAAGGCAAAACGAGAGCCCCATGGTTGATGCGGTGGCTCAGCGGTGTAGGTGCTTGCTGCCAGGCCTGATAACCTGTTGCCCTCTTGACTTCCACATGTATGTGGTGACACATTCTACACGCACACACAGAAACGAAGGATGGAGGGAAAGAAGAGTAAAGAGAGTCTCAAGGAGCTAGCCCTGGGTGGCCTACAACTAAGTCGTGATGACCTTGAAGTTCCTGATCTTCCTGGGCAAATCCACCCCCCAAATGCACTGGCACAGTGGGGTGTAACTCTTTGTTCTAACAGAGGCAGCACATTCTGAAGTAATACTCCCTGCTTTGAGAAATCAGTACTGTTCCTCTCCCCCCACCCCCCCCAACATTCAAACATTCCTAAATGTCTCTTGCCTCAGCAGGCCCGGAAGCAATGATGGTCCTATGGAATTTCCTGTTACCCTAGTGAAAGAATGTGAAAGAGGACACCAGGCTTCTTGAGAGGTGTCATCAAACCCATCCTTAGCAAACTGATGGCCCATCCTGGAGTCTGGGACTCCCTGCAAAGGCAGAACACTGCCCTACTAAGGGTCCTAGTACCACGTAAAGGTACTCAGTCCCAGTCAATGCAACACCACGACTATTTCGAGAGGGAAGGGGCTGCCAGTGCACCTAGACAGCATGGGTGAGATGTTGGAAGAGCCACATTCACGTTTCTCTTCTGTCAGGTTGCCAAAACAGACAGCAGGGACTATACAAGGCTGCACCTGCGCCCCAAGGGCGGTCCCACCGTTGCTGAAGGCCTGGGGCCCAAGCCTTTGGAGGGTGGGGTCGCAAGCTGGTTTTTTTGACGGACAGCTGCCAGTGCCCAGGGCAGGACCCCTTGCGCCACGGCCACGCCCCCACTTCCGCCGGACAGCGGTCACGTGTTTTGAGACCCCGCCTCACAGACGCGGCTTTCCCCCAACCTATCTCTCTCTCTCTGAGCGGGCAGTGCCTTCCCTTCGCTTCCCTTCCGCCGGAAGTGGGGCGACTTTCCCTTTCCGGCTACGGGTCCCGGAGCGGAGTGGGAGGCCGGACCGGGGAAGCCGAGCGACGGCAGTGGCGGTGGGGTTGGCCATGGCGGAGCTGGTGCAGGGGCAGAGCGCTCCGGTGGGCATGAAGGCTGAGGGCTTCGTGGATGCCCTGCACCGGGTCCGGCAGGTACGGGCGCGGGAGGCTCGGGCCGGGGGCGGGAGGCCGCCCCGCCAAGCCTCCGGTGGGCGCCTAGGGCCGCGAGTCGCGGGAGGCCCGGGCGGTTCCCTCGGGCGCCCCGGAGCTGGAGGAAGCCTTAGCCGAGCGCTCCTGGCGCCTGCGCGCCCAGCTGCACCCACAGGCCTACTATCCGGGGTTCAAATCCAAGCAGCTCCTGGTGGGGCCCTCGGGTGTAGACCCCAGGCATCCATCTCACTCTCTGGACGTGGTTTCTGCAGCCTTGGGAAACCTGGTCTTCTACTTGCTACATTTCAAGCATATTGAAAGAAATTCGAAGATATTTTATATTTGAGATTTTCTTTTTTGCAGAGAAGGGGAGGTGTTAAGTGGGTGGTCCTCGAGAGTTCCTTCTGGCGATTAGTCTTACTAGGAAGAGTGTGGGATGGACTCGTTCGAACCGTGAAACTACCATCTGGCAATATTGTGCGTTTTGTCCGTGAAACTGGCTTTTTAGAGGACTTAAGCGTCTCTGGAGAATGAATATGGGACCTCTCTGGCTCCTGGCATGGTGCCTAGAACAGAATTGTCCTTGTATTTGTTTGAAACTTAGTGACAAGTTACCCTGACGCTCAAACTTTCTTCTATCCAGTGATGTTTATCTTCTCTGACTTTGTCAACTCGCTGGTTCTTTGAAAGTCTGGCTGTAACTAAAGAAGGTTTGGTTCCTAGCTGAATGCTTGCCACAGGACTCATCATTCTTGGGAGATTTTCACCTGGGCACGTGAAAATGGAGGCTTTTCATCACTTTCCAGTAGTCCTTCGAGGGAACCCTACCAGTCTCTCATATGCTTTGCATAATAATACTGATGGTTCTGTAGACATTGTTTTGGAGACTAACACTTCCCAAATGTTGGACTCACCCAAAAGTTTCTCTGATGGGTTGTTACTGCCTAGTCCGAGCAGTTCAGTAGTGCGTATACATTCGTGTTACACTTCACTTATTCGATGATTGTAATGGATGACAATGCCCCCAGCTCCTCATCCACCACCGCTCTGCTCGTGGGTACTTGTTTTCCTCTGCTGGACAGGATTCTGAAACCTGTTTTTCTCTGGTTGGCAAGATGTACTGGATTTCCCTCTATGTTAGCATGTCAAAGCCATCTTGTTGGCTTTCTGTGACCACTAACAGTTACAGTTGATGGTTTAGAAATCTCAGGTCCTCTGTCTGTAGAAGTCCTGTAGTTGAATGTAAAATAAATTTGTTGTTTTTTGGGTTTTTTGAGAAGGCCTTTCTGTGTAGTCTTGACTGTTCTGGAACTTGCTCTGTAGACCAAGCTGGCCTCAAACTCGGATATCTGTCTCTGTCTCCCAAATATTGAAATTGAAGGCTTTTTGCACTGCCACTGGCTTATGAAAATTATTTACTTATTTGGTTTTTTCCAAGCAGAGTTCCCATGTTGTCTTGGAACTAACTCTGTAGACAGGCTAGCCTTGAATTCACGGAATCCACCTGCCTCTGCCATCCTAGTGGTAAAATGAAATGTTAAGGATTGCTGAGACTCTCTGCATCTCTTAACTTGCTTGAGTGGGGTGTGTGTATGCGCGCGTGTGTGTGTGTGTGTGTGTGTGTGTGTGCTCGCGCTGTTAAATCTGCCTTAACTTGGAGTGCTGAAAAGGGAATGTTTCATTGACTTTCTTATTTATAAAGTGCACTGCTGTCTGAAGTGGTAATGAGCCCATTAGAGGTAAGAAAAAGCCTGGCACAGTGGTGTCTACCTTTAAATCCCAGCACTCAGAGGCAGAGCAGGCAAATCTTGGTGAGTTGCAGACCATCCAGGTCTACAGAGCAGGTTCTAGGACTGCCAGAGCTATACAATAAGATCTGGTCTCAAAAAACAAAGTCAAACAAACAAAAGTTTATTGGTAATTTTAGAGTTATTTAGGTAGATTTCATTGGTTAAGACTGGAAACTTAGAAATCTGCATGGTAGAGCGCTACTCTTCCAGAGGACCTGGGTTGGATTCCCAGCACCCACGTGTTGGCTGACAAGTTGGTAGCTCCAGTTCCAGGGGATCTGACACCCTCTTCTGGCTTCTATAGGCTCTGCACACAGGTTCTGCATGGACATACATGCATCCAGGCAAAACGCCTACAGGCAGATCCTTTTTTAAAAAAATCTGCATGGCGCTGGAGAGATAGCTCAGCAGTTAAGAGCACTACATGCTCTTCCAGGGGTCCTGAGTTCAATTCCCAGCAACCACAATGGTAGCTCACAACCATCTGTAATGGGATCTGATGCTTTCTTCTGGCATACACACAGAACACTCATACATAAATAAAATTTTTTTTAAAAAATTAAAAATCGCCGAGCGGTGGTGGCGCACACCTTTAATCCCAGCATTTGAGAGGCAGGGGCAGGCGGATTTCTGAGTTCGAGGCCAGCCTGGTCTACAAAGTGAGTGCCAAGACAGCCAGGGCTACACAGAGAAACCCTGTCTCGAAAAACAAAAAAACAAACAAAAAAATTAAAAATCTGAATATGCTAAAGCTTAGTAAAGAAGAGCCCGTTTGAGTATCTGAGTAGTCAGGGTTCTGTGTCTCCATTGCACACAGAGTGTTCCCAAGATGAGTCTCTCTTAACCTCGGTAAATGGAAATAAGATTTTTGTTTTGTCTTTTTTGTATTAGGGATTGAACCCAGGGCCTTGTACATGCTGAGCAAGCCGTTCAACACACAGTGAAATAAACTTGAGGTCTCATCAAGGCTGGCCTTGAACTCAGGCTTCTGTCTCAGTCACTCACATCGCTAGGATCACAGGTCTGACCTAGGCTTGACTTCCTGTATTTCATTTTAATAAGCATAAGGCTTTCCCCTCATATAATCTCTAATTATCAGTAACAGTAAGGCCTTCAGTTTTTCAGAGTAATGAGTTGCATTATGTTCAATTTACATGGCAAGTTCTATAGTATGAGCTGACTGTGCTGGAATTCAGTCTGTTAAGCCTGATCACATAACTCTGTTGTAACTGGGCTTCTTTTCTTTCTTGAAGCATCTTTATATAGATGTCTTCAGGCTTATAACAACAGTTATCTATGTTTGCTATTAGTGTACTTGAGTAACGAAATCTCAATACAAAGACAATCCTGAAGATCCGTATAAAACTTAAAAATATTTCCAGAGTGGGGACCAGTAGAATATTGTGTGTCAGGAATAAGAAATTCACATCTTCTGAAGGGCAGTGGAAATAGGATCTGATTTGGGATTACTGATAAAGTCTAAGACGGCTAGATAGATTCACAGAGCATTGGGCTTGTTCTTTAGGTCATTTGCTGCTTAGCAAATTCAAGCATTCCTTTAACTAGTTTAGAGAAGAGTAGATGCTGACTATCAGCTCATCTTGTTCCAGAATCACATTCTGTATCTGTGCCCTGAGTGGGTTACAAGAGGGACCAGTGGACACAAGTTTGTTTTACTTTCAAAAGTTTCTGAGGATGATTAAAAATGTTTTCTGATCTGGGAGTGCTTGCCTAGTGTGCATGGTTTATAGTATTGGGTTCAGCCCCAGTGCCATATCAACTAAACATGGTGGCACATATCTATATATAATCCCAGCACTTGAGAAATGGAGGCAGGATGATCAGGAAGTTCAAAGTTGTCCTCAGCCACACAGCAAGTGTAGCGAGTTTGAAGCCAGTCTGGGTTGCATGAGAACTTGTCCAAAAAGTAAAATGTTTCCAGAAAGTCTGTTAGCATTGGCCATCTGGTGAAGACAGTGACTTGTTAATGGGTTGTGTACCCATCATAGTATTACAACTGCCAACAGCTTCCCACTAGCTTTCCTGAGGATAGGTTATTTTGCCAGAGTCAATGTTTGTTACGACTTTTAGCTTCTGTTTGTGGTGGAGGTGGTTTTGTTGAGGCAGAGTTCTGCTGGGTAGTTCTACTGGCCTCACAGGCATGCAACAGCACACTTACTTAGCTAAAGTGTTTTGTCTTAGATCCTGTCAAAGCCTGTGCATTAGCCAGCTCCTTAGTATGTCCTCATACAGAGTGCCGTATAAACGCACTCTTCATGGAGTTGAGCAGATTGCCTTGGACCCAAATACAAACACCAAGCTATTACAGAATCAAGAGGGCTAGCAAGATAGCTGAATGGATTAAGGGACTTGCCACCAATCCTGAGGACCTGAGTTCAATTTTCAGGACCCACATGGCAGAAGGAGAGAACCAACTCCCATAAACCCTATGATGTTCACAGTGGGCACCACGGGGGGTGTGCGACCACATGAAATAAGTAAGTGTGACTTTAAGTCGGTAGAAGGACAGCCGTTTAGGAAGTTCATAGACCTGGAGATCGGGTCATCGTCGGCACCTTTGTGGGAGGAATATTGATGACTGCATGGCCTCAGAAGGTCAGGCTCCTTGTGGTGCTGCCGTTTTCTACTTTTGAGACAGAGTACATGGATTGGGGTAAATTGACTTATCCCTGGGCTAATACAGGGCTTGAGTGAAATGATATTGGCATAAGCAGCAAATGTTCTTTCAAAGAACAGAGTGTGCCGGCTATTAGTAAAAGCTCTCACCGTGATTCACTGTTGTGTCACCTTGTCAGCTATGCCTTTGCTCATTTAATATGTGGGTTTGATTCATGGCTCACTTGAGCTGTGTCTATGACGCAGAATGAAACTGTGTTCTTGAAATCGCTGCTTCGTGTCTGTATGGGTGATTGAGCCTTTCCAGTACACTGGGGGCAGTGGCATCTGGGGGGATCCATGAGCACTCTGAGGCTTTGTCCTGTGGGGCAGTGCTGAATCCTTCGAGTCAGTCCTCTGTGGGTTTTGGTTGGTGATTGCCAGGTACTACTAGTACAGTGGTTTTTTACCTGTGGTTACCACCCATTTAGGGGTATGGCATAACATATCCTGTATAGCAGATATTTAAATTTATAACAATAGCAAAATTATAGTTATGAAAGCAACAAAATAGTTTCATAATTAGGTGTCACAACATGAGAGTCACAATACCTGGAAGGTTTGAAAAGCATGTACATAGTAGAGTTCTGAAACTTGTTTGTATTGAAAGTAGATAGCAAATGAACTGCATTCCATAGTATGCCTCAGACACTTCGGATTTACAGTGGAATTTAAACAAAAACCAAGTTTGGCTATAAAGGGTTTGAAATATAGCATTATCTTATGGTTTGATAGATCACTTGTGTTATCAAAGTTTGCTGTCTTTTGAAGTCCCAACTATGTAGCAAATACCTTGACCACAGCTCTCCAACTAGAGCCCGTGGGCTGGAGAAGACTCCAGTTCTGTTTTACCCACCCTGTATAGCACTTGGAAGCTCGGGTGGTTTCACATGCAGATAGATGCAGGTCTCCAGCTTTTTTAGGAAAGCTCTGCCTGCTTGTCGGTGTCTGGCACAGCAGTCATTGTCTTCCACTGCAGCTATCAGCAGTAGCTGCTGCCTGCACATTCTGGGCTGCCTTCATCCCTGCCATCTTACTGCTGTTTATACTGCCCATTGAGGTTCCTTACTGACAGGTTTCCTTCCATCCTTTTCCAAATTGGGAGCCCATCAAAAGGTCCAAGTCTCCTGCAAGAAACTGGTGGGCCTTGACTAGATTGGCTGTGCTGTGTTGGAACTGCACACTGTTAACTAGGTCTTTGAAGGAAAAGAACTTGTAGACAGGTGTGTTTAGGACTGCATCTAATAGCCATATGCAGTAATGCCTCCAAGGGTAGAAACAAGTCAGTTCTATGGATAAACCCTAGAAAATGTTGCTCTAGGTGATCTCAGCAATGCTTTGACATCCATGAGTACACAGAACACCATCCAGCTGCTACTAGAAAAAAATGACTGTTAGTTGTGGTCTCAGACATACTTTCTAACGGGTTAGTGTGTGTTGCCATTCTTCTGCTTTACTTTACTTTTTTGAGATAAGATTTCTGTAGTTCTAACTGTCTTGACCTCTATGTAGACCAGGCTGGCCTTGAACTCAGAGCTCTGCCCATTTCTGCCTCCCGAGTGCTGGGGTTAAAGGTGTGACCACCATGCCTCACTGCCATACTTTTCTATGCAGCTCTTTTTCTGTTGTTTCACCTGTGAATTATCACAGGTGAAGAAAGAATTTTGTTCTTTTAGAGAGGATCTCATGTAGACCGGGTTCAATGAAAAGTCACTAAAGGCACCCCTCACACCACCAATCTTGCATCTACCTCACAAATCTTTGAACTATGATATACACTACCACAGCCATCTTCATTTGGAGTTTTACAAGAGACTGGGAAGAACAGCCAGTCTGCTTCTGTGGCACAGACTACAGTTGTAATGCAAGAATAGATAGTGGCAGGTCACTTGGTATTATTGAGGAGTTGCTGTGTCCAAGGCCTCTTTCCAGGGCTGGGTCAGTGGGGAGATAAATCAGACATATTTGTGACTACTTTAATTTCTTGTGGAGTTAGATGCAGGGCAAGGGCTAAAATTCTCTTGTATTTAAGAATAAGCCAAAGGAGATAGATCATTGTTTCTCAAAAAGGCACACAGGAGCTGGGCAGTGGTGGCGCACGCCTTTAATCCCAGCGCTTGGGAGGCAGAGGCAGGCAGATTTCTGAGTTCGAGACCAGCCTGGTCTACAGAGTGAGTTCCAGGACAGCCAAGGCTGCACAGAGAAACCCTGTTTCAAAAAAAAAAAAAAAACAAAACAAACAACAACAACAACAAAAGGCACACGGCTGGAGGGTGTGGTGTGTAGTTGGGAGACAGCCTGGTTGGTAGCATTCTTGCTGCACTAGCATGAGGACCTGAGTTCAGATCTCCAAGTGCTGTGTCCCTGTCTAATCCTAGTGCTGGAGAGGAAGACGGGAGCTCACTGCCCAACCAACCTACTTGAATTGATGGATTCCAAACCCTGCTTTAAAAAGACAATGGGTGGAGAGTGACTGAGGAAGGCATCCAGTGTCAGCCTCTGGCCTAGACACATCTGTATGTCCATGGGTACACACACACACACACACACACACACACACACACACTAATGTGCGTGCTGTGGCTCTTGGGCTGGCTCTTGTTTTAAACAGTGATTCTTATCTAGTTTCTTGGATCATTTTCCCCCCTCACTGAGGTGATTGCTGCTCTCTGATGCAGTAGTGAGGGGATGCCTCAAGAGTAGCATGAAGAGGGAGAACACCAAAGGGCATGCCATCCTCGGCCACGCCTCAGCATAATCCTTCAAGTGGGCTGAGCGGGTGTTCATTGAGCACACGCCATATCACAGGTATCATATCATATCAAGGCCCAGCATCAGGGACGGTGTGCTTTAAATCTGGCAGAACATGGACCCTTTTGAGACTCCTTAAGACTTGAACTTCTTCCCAGAAATAGTTCAACTTTATGAAGTTGAAGATTCCTCTGAAGGCAGATTCTAGAGCACCCAGTTAACAGGTGCTCCAAGGGACCACAGTGACTAGGGCAGGCCTACTCCTCCAGAGCACCCATACTTATTATATAAGGTGGTGGTTTAACCATCTTGCTGATTTCGTTCTTCTGTGAGTTTGTAAAGTGCTTGACCAATACAGAGATAGAAACGTTTCATTTTGCCCATGTGGATTCAGTGAATGATTAGGAAAAGCTGTGGAACTGACATCTCTACTGTCAGAATTCCTTCTTTTGCTTAATACCAGTAAATAGAGCAGGATCAGCCAGGGGCAGCTTTGTTGACAGAGCCCATATTGTCCTGGGTGCCAGGCAAGGGTTCTTAGCCATGTCGATTCATCTGATGGTCATAAAGCCCCCCAGTGGGTCATAGCGACATGGTATGACGCTGATCCATCATGTAGAAGTGGTTCTTCCCACTAAGTGGCGAGGGGACTAACATCTTCTCCCTTCCATCCTCCCTACCCTACCCCATCTTCTTAAATGTTGTCTCAGCTTTCCCAGTGATTGGGTCACAAGCATGTGCCACTATGTCTGGCTTATTTAACTATTATAAGCCTCAGTTTTTCATCTGTGAAATGGAAATTCTTGAGGGTATTTTCTTTTTTTTTAAAAAAAGCGGATAATTGGAAGGGTACCCTTGAGTGGTGGGAAGTGACCCTGATTAGGGCCTCCTCAGTGTAGAAGCATTGTTTTTTGGGGGGTGGTCTGTGGATTGATCTCCATCTAGGCTTGGTGAATGCTATATGCAGGCTCCACTTCAAAACCACACTCCCAGTCCCCCGTGTTTTAGGGTTGAAGTGTTGATAGGCTCTGACTTTTCTTTGTTACTATTACACTTCCACAAAAGGTTCAAGTGGCCATTTCAGGTTCCTGGTCCTGTACACCAGGCTGTTTCTGGGTATTTTGTACTTGTTACATTGTTATTCCCTGGTAACTGTCTCCTCACAGTAAGTTCTTTATAAGGTCCCTGAAGACCTAAGGAAGAAAGGGTCCCAGGCATCTCTCAGGGTGCAGGGAATCTGAATGTGATATGTCATATGCCACTTTCTCTGTGGTATGCTTGGCCATAAGATGCAGGACTAGGACATGGACCTATGGTTTGTGGCTCCAGACCCTGGCATTGTGTTCATGGCCATGGCTGCAGTTTCCTACTGGTACAGAGAGATGAGAGTATGCCACACCAGCCTCATACTCCCCAGCCAGGGATACTAGGACTGCTGAAGACCATAGGTCATAAGGAAGCCAATTATATTGAATGGGCAGCTACCTAGCATGTAGCTACTTTGCCTGTTTGTAAGGGTGAGCTAGTGTACTCCAGCTTCCCATTTGGGCTTGTAAGGTGAGCTGTTTTAGTGTTGAGTCTGTCATTTCAATCTTGAGTATGTATTGGAAATAGCTAGTGTCATGTCCCAGTGATAGTAATTTACTGTGATTTCTTTATGACTTCTACAGAGTCTATAGAGCCTCAGTACACTGTTTGCTTAGTTTTATTTTGGGGATTAGGGTCTCACTATGTGCATTGCTGAAATTACTTCCCAGGGAAGCAATGTCTACCCCTTTTCCTAAGGTCCCAATGACAAATTGCATTATTCCTCCACAGAAATAGAGTTTATTGAACTTTTGCACAGAACACATCGGTGAGGGGGTCCCTTCCCCTAAACAGGTCACACCTAAAAAAAACAACTACCCAGCAGCAGTGAGGGCTGTCCCCCTCCTCCCATAGGTAAAGTTATATCCTTTTTTTTTTTTTTTTTTTGGTTTTTCGAGACAGGGTTTCTCTGTGTAGCCCTGGCTGTCCTGGAACTCACTCTGTAGACCAGGCTGGCCTTGAACTTAGAAATACGCCTGCTTCTGCCTCCCAAGTGCTAGGATTAAAGGCGTGTGCCACCACTGCCCGGCTCCCCTTATATTCTCTAGTCTGTCCCCAAGGCCTTATACAGTTACTGCAGAGTTACATATAACAAGGAGGTGGTAGAAAAGAGGTTGGATAGTAAGATGATAGTTTCATGGCCTTCTCTGGCCCTCTATGATGTGTGAAAACAGTCAAAGAAAGCCCAGTTGAGATAATCCTTTTACAAGGAGGCACATTTGAACTACCCAAGATGGCAGTTGATTGGCTCAAGGACAGAACATATAACCCAGGCTGGCCTGGATTTGAAGTCCTCCTGTCAGGATCCCAGGAACTGAAATTATAGGTCCATGTCAACCATACCCAATTTACAATATTTGATATTTGTTGTTTGAGACAGTGTTTCCTGCTGCATTCCAGGGTGACGTGAAACTCAGGCTGGCCTGGAACTTGTGAAAATCCTCCTACCTCAACTTCTGAGTACCAGCAGCATTATAGCCATTAGCTACCATGAATGGTTCCAGTTTAAAGTAATTTTTTTTCCTTTTTTTTTTTTTTTCTTTTTTTAACACGAATGTGGTATGCATGCATGCCCTGGAGCTCACTCTGTAGACCAGGCTGGCCTTGAACTTAAGAGATCTGTGTGCCTCTGCTCCTGAGTGCCGGAATTAAAGGTCATGTGCCACCATCATCTGGCAATGTATATACTCTGGTTTGCATGTATAGGTGTGCTATGCAAGTATGCTTTGAGGCCAGAGGTTGACATCTGTGTCTTTTCTCAATTGCTTCCTATTTAATTTACTGAGACAAAGTCTCACTGAACCCAAGCTTGCTGGCTAGTATAGCCAGCTTGCCCGAGGACTCTTCTGCCTCTGCCAATTAAGTGATGGGATTACAGGTGGGCCACCATGCTGGTGTGTGCATGCTTTACCTACTGGGCCTGCCCTTGAAATAATAAAAGGGAAGAACATCATTATTCCAAGTGGGAGACTTTGCTGAGCACATGAAAGAACTAAGAACGGTGCATGTGTGATTTTGAAAGTGTGGATCCTGCATCTCCAAGAACCGCCTTGTGTACCTTTTGGAGGAAGCCTCAAGGAAAAGAACCTTGCAGCCTTACATATACACTGGTCTCTGAGAGTGTGGTGTAATTCACAGTACATTCTGCATATGTACACCTGTGAGTGTGTGTGCATTCAGAAGCTAAGTTGGGGGGAGCTATTGGGTGTTCTGCTCTGTTGTTGTATAGTCAGTCCATCCTTCTCTGAACCCTCAGCTAGTAAGCCCCAGGGATCCTTCTTTCCCCCACAGCATTAGAGTTACAGGCATTTGTGACTACTCCCAGCTTTTTACATATGTGCTGGGGACTTGAAGCCAGGTTCCCAATGCTTGCCAAACTGAACATTCTTATCCACTGAACCATCTTCAAGCACAAAGCCAGGATTCCTGACTGATTCCTGGTACTGTGCTCCTTTTCCCCATGTTTCTGCTAATTTGGCAGAGGCTAAATGTCCTAAGATGCTGCTTTATTACTTGTCCATCACTGCTTAAAATATAGCCTATGTCCCTTCAAAAGAGAAAGATGATTTATAGAGTAGAAAATCACCCAGAGTCCCCTTTAAGTCAGGGCCACAGGTAAGGACTAGAGTGCTGGGTTTTGTTGAGTATTCTGGCTCCTATGACTTCTGCCTGCATAATCTGAATTAGAGGGCTGCCTGTACTTCACTTCCCTAGAGCAGTTCTCTGAACTGTCTCTGAACAGCTCTTATAGACTAGGATAAGAGGCATACCCTGAATGCTGCACTGGAGGTTGCCTAGTGGTTAGGAGCCTTGCTGTAGAATCATGGGTTAGGGGTTAAATACTGTTTTTGCTACTTCTGAGATGGGTGGCATTAGACAGGTCACTCAGCTTTTCTAAGCCTGTATGGAAATAATGCCAATCAATCCCTTAGTGCAGAGTTCTCAGCTTGGGAGTCAAAGGATCTTTTCACAGGGTTCACTGGTGACACAGATATTTACACCATGATTTATAATGGTAGCAAATTGTAGTAATGAAGTAGCAACAAAATAATCTTATAATTGGCATCACCATAACACCATGAGGAACTACATATATATTAAAGGGTTGCAGCATTAAGGTTGAGAATTACTGCCCTAGAGACTGGTTGGAAGAAATAAATAAGAAAATATTCAGTGTTTCTTGTTTTATTATATAGCAGAGGCATTCCTGGAACAAAGGTTGCTTTAGGGGTTTGGTTTTGTTGTTGATTTTTGAGACAGGGTTTCTCTGTGGCCTTGGCCATCCTGGAACTTACTCTGTAGACCAGGTTGATGTCAAACTCAACAGAGATCTGCCTGCCTCTGCCTCCGGTAGCCTATCTAATCTCACCCAGGTCTTTGTCACCTAAGTAATACCTGCTGGCTATAGATTCTATCTCATGGAGTGGGCCTTAAATCAAGCCAGATAGTTGCTTACTCCCACAAGCTTTATGACATTGTACATTTTGGCAGGCAGGTTACCGTTGCAGGCTGAAGGTTTTGTGCCTTTCTCTTTAAGTAGTGTGTAGAGGACCTTCCAGTATTTTGAACGCAAGTCTGTAGGGATGAAGGCTCTAGGTAGGCACCAGTTTGACTTGTCTGTATTCAATGGACTGTATAGGTGTTGTCTTCAGTAATAGGGCCTTACCATCAGTTTGTGGAGAGCAATCAATAGCCTCCACAATAGCATGACTTGTTTGGGGATTACTATGGGACCCCTTGTACCAAAAATGTGATTAGATATAATCTATTCCTGGTATTTAAATGATGGGATTAAAGGCATGGGATACTACTGCTGGCCCACAAGGTTGCTGCATGCCAATGATAAATTCATTATTTTTATGCTGTAATATTGTTCCCATAATAGTCAATAATGGTCTCAACAATATTTAAAAGTCCAAAGTTCATAGTCTTGTCTGAGATTCATACAATCTCTTAATTGTAATCCCCTATAAAATAAAAAAGAACAGATCATATACTTCCAACATATAACAGCACTGGGTATACATTATGGTGACTGAAAACCAACTGGAAAAACTCTAAACTCTATCTTCATGTATGATGTCAGAACGTTCTTCAGCTCAACTGCTTTCAGCTTTGTTGACTGCGACACACTTCTTTTTCTTGGGTTGGTTCCTCTCCCTGTTATCCTGCCACATACCTGACCTCAGTAACTTTACTCAGTTGTGGAGAGAGATTCTGTAACCCTTTTCATCTGTTCTTGACTCTAAAGCCAGAACCATGTGGCTGAAGCTGCCAAGTTCTGTTTGCCGGGCTGGAACATGGACCGATTGTTCAAGTACATCTTCACCAGCTTTCTGCTTTTTATGGTTCCCTTCACTACCTAAGCTTGGCTGTTATGGAAATTGCTCTGTAGACCAGACTGCCCTTGAATTTGGTGATCTTCATGCCTCTGTCTTCTGAGTAGTAGGATTAAAATTGAGTGAAGCCATTCCTGGACCTAAGCTTTTCTTTAATTCCTCTTCACAAGATGGAAGTTTAGCAGGGTGGGAACTTGCCTTAATGTCACTACTCCCTTAATTCCATTTAATATCTTTAACCTGTGCATCTCCTTGAACACTGGATTTAGTTCCATTCCACATCCTGGTGCCCCTTTGAACCATACATTTTATATTTTTCCTTGCTCAGCTTGCTTTATTTCATCAAAGTGTTCTTCATAAGAGTGAACCACACGACAGAGTCTATACTAGAGTGTTTTGAGATTTTCTTCGCCAGTTCTATTAAATTAAATCTCTTTAGCCTTAGGCAGACTCTTTTAGACACGGACAAAAAGCAGCCACATGTTTCACCAAAATATCGTGATAATGGTCTCTAGGCAACAGACTAAAATTCTCCTGAAACTTCTTGAGCCAGGCCCCTACAGTTCAAGTCACCTGTCTTCCGTGTTCCTGCTAGGATGGCCCACTAAGCCCTACATAAAGCATTCCATTGCTTTCCAAATCCAAAGTCCCCAAATCCACATTTCTCCAAACAAAAAGCATGGTCAGGCCTTTTACAGCAATACCCCACTCTTGTACCAAATTCTGTCTTAGGGTTTTATTGCTGTGAAGAGACAATATGACCACAGCAACACTTACAAAGGAAAACATTTAGTTGGGGCTGGCCTACAGTTTCAGAGGTGTAGTCCATTATCATGACGAGAAGCATGGTAGCATGCAGGTAGACATAGTGCTGGAGAAGGAGCTGGGAGTTCCACATCTTGTTCAGCAGGCAGCAGAAGGGGACTGTGTCATACTGGACATTGCTGTGAGTCAAAATGTGACTTTGAGCGTATAAGACCACAAAGCCCACCTCTCTAGTGGCATACTTCCTTCAACAAGGCCACACCTACTAATAGTGCCACTCCCTATGGCCAAGCATTCAAACATGTGAGTCTTTGGGGAGCAGGTCATATCCTATTCAGACTACCACAAACATAATAAAACGTACCCTACAATAAAAATATACACTGTAAGTGGCATATTATAATGTTGAATTCTTATAATATTTGGGTAGCCAGGATTCAAGTTCAAGCCCAGGGTTTGATTTCCAGCACTGAACTATATGCATGCATGCGTATTGGTTGGTTTTTTGTTTTGGTTTTGTTTGTTTGTCTTTGGACTCAAGGTCTCTTATATAGTCCAGGTTATCTATCTATGTACTTACTTATATTTGAGGTCTGGTTTCTCTTTGTAATGCTGGTTGTCCTAGAACTCACAGAGATCCTCCTGCTTCTGCCCCCAAGGGCTGGATTAAAGGCATGTGTCACTACAGCCCAGCATAAAGATTTAATGTTGCCGGGCGGTGGTGGCGCACGCCTTTAATCCCAGCACTTGGGAGGCAGAGACAGGCGGATTTCTGAGTTCGAGGCCAGCCTGGTCTACAGAGTGAGTTCCAGGACAGCCCGGCTACACAGAGAAACCCTGTCTCGAAAAACCAAAAAACAAACAAAACAAAACAAAAAAAAAAAAGATTTAATGTTAATTATGTATATACATGTGTGTCTTTGCATTTGTGTACATACATGCAAGTACCCTCAAAGGGTAGAGGTGTTAGATCAGATCCCTAGGTGTTTGTAACATAAGTGCTGGGAACCAAATAAGTCCTCCGTAAGATCAGTAAGCTCTTAACTGCTGTCTGTCCAATCTGTTTTTATTTGCTTGCTTGTTTTGAGACAGAATTCAACAGCAATCCTTCTACTTCAGCCTTCTTGTGCTGGGATTATAAACATGAACCACCATACATAGTTGTATTCTATATAACTATATCCTATACTACCTAAACATATATTGTCTTACTGCTCAATTGCTGTGAAGAGACAATGTGACCGAGGCAATTCATAAAAGAAAGCATTTAATTGGGGCCTTGCTTACAATTTCAGGTTTAGTCCATTATTATGGTGAGGAGCATGGCAGCAAGGTGCTAGAGAAGTTGTTGAGAGCTAAATTTTGATCCATGAACGGGGGTGGGGGGTGGGGGGTGGTGGGGGGAGGACTAGCATGGGCTTTTGAAAACTCACAGCCAGCTGGGCAGTGGTGGGCAAAGCCTTTAATCCCAGAAGCCCACAGATCTCTTGAGTTCAAAGCCAGCCTGGTCTATAGAGCAAGTTCCAGGACAGCCAGGGCTACATAGAGAAACCCTGTCTTGAAAAATCAAAAGAAACAAAAACAAAAAAGGAAATTCAAAGCCCACTCTCAGTGACACATTTCCTCCAACAATGACATACCTACTCAAACAAGGCCACACCTCCTAATCCTTTCAAATAGTGCCATGCCCTGGGCAACCAAGCATTCAACTATATGGGGTGGGGGTGGCATTCTCATTCAGGCCACCACACATATTCTATGCTACTCCCATCTCAGTGGCAATTTCCCAAATTAAAGGCAACCAAAACAATTGTAAATTTAGAACAAGTATAGAAACCTGCTATAGTTTAGAAGGATATTTGTTGATTCAATAGAATTAGCAACAGGAAACTATCATAACACTCATAACACTTAGCAGATGTTGGAAAATGACATTCCAGCCACTTTTAAGACCAACAGATAAGGAAAGAGGCTGGGCAGAGTGGTGCATACCTTTAGTCCCAGTACTTGGAAGGTTGAGGCAGACATTGTCTTAAGCAAACAAAAATCTGGAATCCAGAAGACATCTTCCAGAGGGAATAGAAGTAGTCTGCCCACAGCGCAGACTTGTAGTTAGGGCTTGTCTGTTTTCAACGTACTCAGTGTTTGGACCCCTTTACCTCTTTGGGGGTTATTTTAAAATTAATGTTTTAAAATATTTGGTTTTATTATTTTTATTTATGTATCTATATGAGTATGTGTATATCCATCAAAACCAGAAGAGGGGCTTAAATTTCTTAGAGTTGGAGTTACAGGCCATTGTAAGCCACATGACATAAGTACTGGCAACTGAACTCTGCAAGAGTTTGAGTGTACACAGTAGGATCTTGTCTAAAATAAACAAGACCCCATGAGCTACTCAGAGGACTCAAAAGATGTGGCATGTGTGTATATTAGGTGACTGAAACTGACTTTATAGGGGGTTGATGACATGGTCTAGCAGGTCAAGGTGACATGAGTTTGAACACTGGATCAGCTACAGTAGGTTGTCCTTCATGTATACATCCTCTCCCTTGAATTAAATTGCTAAAAGACAACATTTGGGCAGTTAATTTCGAAAGAGGCAAGACCAAAGAAAACTTAATAGGTAAAATTTTTGCCTACCAGAGAAAGTGGCTTATGCTGATGTAAGTGGGAAAAATGGGGTAGCAGCCCCTTAAAGAAGATGCTGTCTTTCTTCCCAGGACACAACTACGACTTGCTACCAAGTATTTAAATTTGATTCTCTCTGTAGATTGCTGCTAAAATCGATTCAATTCCTCACTTGAATAATTCCACACCCCTGGTGGACCCCTCCATGTATGGATATGGAGTACAGAAGCGGCCTCTGGATGATGGAGGTAAGTTACTGTAAACGACTCTCCTTTTTGATGGCAGTGAACCTGCCAGTTATTTTGAATCTGTGTCAGCCATTTCTGAGCAGTTCTCCAACATCCCATTCTTAGAGGAATGGTGACGGGGGTGCAGTTAGGATGATTTCTCTCAGCAATTGGCTGGCATTTGAGTTCCTATTTGCCTTGATAATAGAAGAATTTTTTCAGCTGGGCTCCACGATAAAGACTTGGCCTCAGCGTCCACTTGGCAGTAATTTGACCCATTTGAGAATTGTGTTGGATTTAGTTCTCAGTCCCTCTGGCACTTGCATAGGAATTGAAGTTACTACTTCTGTGAAATACTAACATTTGGTGCAGGTCCTGAGGAAAGTGTGGTTGACTTGACCTGTAAGACAGGGAGGAGTGGTGGCCTCTCCAGTCTGCTAGTCTTCACCAAACCCATTTGTGTCTGGCTTGGGTTTTTTTTTTTTTTTAATCTTCTAAAAATCAGCATGTTCTATTTGTATGCACTGCTGGATTGCATGATGACATTTTTAGGTTTGCACATTACATACCTTGACCCTATTCTCTTCCATTTCCCTCTCCTGTTTCTGATCCATCATCTTCCCTAATAGTCCCTGTCTACTTTTATGACTGACAGGCACTTTCTAGAAGCATCCATTTTAATTTATTAATTTATTAGTTTGTTGGTTTATATTTCCAACTCCATCTCTAAAGGAATTTGGGGACACTGAAAATACCTGTCACTAGCTCTCCAGCCCTGTGTCAGTCAGTCACAGGTATTTACGCAGAGTTCATATTTGTTTTGTCCTTTCTGCTAAGGAACACGCTGTTCAGGGTTGGTGAAGTTCAGTAACATACTGGTTTGTGTACAACTGGTTAGACAATGTCTTCTCTGCTTGCCTCTTTGTTGGTCTGTGTACATGGCCAGTTGTGTGTAGATACTTCTGTGATGGGGATGTATTGTTAAGCGGAACCCCAGTTAACCCCACCAAGATTTAGAACATTGTACTGTATTGTGTAATCTCCTTTTCAAAAGAGTACATGTTTTTGGTTTTATCTTTTGTTTGTGTGCGTGCGTGCGTGCGTGCGTCGTGCGTGCGTGCTGTGGTGAGAGAGAGGAGAGAGAGAGAGAGAGAGAGAGAGAGAGAGAGAGAGATATTTCTCTTCAGGTACATATGCACACCAGAAGAGGGCACTAGGTCTTATAGATGACTATAGGTATAGAGCGTTGTTAGCCATCATGTAGATGCTAGAAGTTGAATTCCAGACCTCTAGAACAGCAGCCAATGCTCTTAACCACTGAACCATTTCTCCAGCCCTAGTGCATGGTTTTTGTTTGTTTTGAGACAGGGTATAGCCCTGGCTAGCCTGGAACTCACTATGTAGAGTAGGCCAGCCTCAAACTTAGAGTTCTACCTGCTTCAGCCTCCCCAGTGCTGGGATTAAAGGCATGAGCCATCACACTTGGCTTAAGATTTATTGATACATTGATTTCATTTTTTTTTTTTTTTTTAAAGAATAATTGGATTCTGAATATAGGGACAACACTCTTTTGAGAGTGAAATTTCTCATCTCTCTAATAACTGTTCATGATCTATGGAGATAGTGTCCTTTGAACTCCGCAGTGCATCTGTGCACACATGCACAAATGCATACAAAACACATTTTTTAAAAAAAACATTTTTAAATTGCTGCTGTTAAGTGCACCTTATGATCTCCCTGTTTTTGTTGAGTGATTTCTTAGATCTAGGATGGGTAAGTGTGTTAAGGGCAGTTCTGCCCAAGTGAATGAGGAGTGACTCAGAGAAACCTTTTCCCCTGTCCAGGGCTTTGTACTTTGTTCCTGTGG
The DNA here is from genome assembly GCA_021653895.1 of Mastomys natalensis. Classification (NCBI taxonomy): domain Eukaryota; kingdom Metazoa; phylum Chordata; class Mammalia; order Rodentia; family Muridae; genus Mastomys; species Mastomys natalensis. Next base: position 2,755,579 of record JAJTUV010000085.1, read on the forward strand.
GATGTCAATATAAAATAAAATGGAGTTGTCTGACTCTAAGCACCGCTGTTCTTAATGGATGGTATCTCTCTGACCCAGTGTTCCCAGAAACCATGATCAATCACATTACAATTTACCCAGTTCTGTCTAGCAATTCAGCCCATGGAATTCAAGTGTGAAAAGAGGGCAATGGCGTCTTTTGCATAGAGATACCTAAATATTCACTTGTGAAATCCTCTGGCACTTTTAAGATGCTTTTCTCTTGTCTGAAAGAAGTCAGTAAACATTTTAAATTTATCAATAAAAAGCACTGGGTAGCAGGCAGATTGGGGTAACTCAGAATCACAAAGGAAGACCAGAATCTCAATTTAAAATCCCAAGTCCATGTTATAATCATGTTTTTCACTTCTTTTGTTTGTTTGCTTGCCTTGTTTTTGAGATGGCTGTTCGGGAACTCACTTTGTAGAACAGATAGGCAGAGAACACACAGAAATCCTCCTGCTTTTGTTTCCTGAGTGTGTGTGGTGTGTGTGTGTGTGTGTGTGTGGTGGAAGAGAGAAGAGAGAGAGAGAGAGAGAGAGAGAGAGAGAGAGAGAGAGAGAGAGAGAGAGAGGAGATTAAAGGCAAGCACTACCACCATGCCTGGTATACTTTTCTTTTGAGAGAGTATAGCATATGCTGGCCTCCAAATTGCTATATAACCAAGGATAAACTCATTCCTGTCTGCTGTCTCTACTTCCCAAGTTGCCATGTCTGCCTTGTTTACCTGTTTTTGTGCTAACACACTTTCTTAATCTGCCTGGTGACTAGGTCTTTGAGGACAGACCACGTGTGTAGCTCCCTTTCCTTTCCTTTTCAGAGCATGCTTTCTTAGTGAGTGCCTGACTACACCCTTCTGGGTCTCCCGTACCTCTGCCATTGTCTCATAACAACCAGCTGTACCCTCGATGGTCTGCACTGTGTGCCACAGTTTGATCAAATAAACCTTTGGTAAATAACTTACCAAAATTACTTTTCTCCTCCATTGGTCTCCAGGTATGGAACTTGGGATTTTGTTGAGCTGAGCAAGAACACTGGAAATTGGGCCCATCCTTGGTCTCAGCCCCGTCGTCTCGCTTATTCACTGGGAATAAGGGCACTATGCTAGATCTGGGGAGCTGCGTCCATGTAGAAGAGGTGGGGGAGGGAGGGAGGAAAAGAGAGAGAGAGCACTAAGCATATATAGGGCAGAGCAGTCAGGAGAAATTCCTGTACAGAAAACAAGTTAGTACACTCTGTGGGGGTTACAGTTGTGAGCACTCTCTGAGATTTTTTTTTTTTTTTTTTTAATGCACATTAGTGTTTTATATGTATGTCTATTTGAGGATGTCAGATCCCCTGGAACTAGAGTTACAGATAGCTGTGAGCTGTCACATGGGTGCTGGGAATTGTACTTGGGTCCTCTGGAAAAGCAACTAGTGCTCTGAACTTCTAAGTCATCTCTCCAGCTGCAGAGATGGCTTTTTCAGCCTGCTTGGTCCAACAGAAGGATATCAGCTCAGTTCACCGGACCTGCCTCATTGTTCTTCCCCAGTCTTAGTCTTTTTGAGACGAGGTGGGAGTCGGGCATGGAGCTCCGCAGTCACACACACACATCACATTTTATTGTATGTGTGGTGTGTGTGTGGTTGTGCATGGAGGTCAGAAGATTCTTCTTAACACTTACTTGTGGGTTTCAAGGATCAGACCCAGGTCACTGGGCTTTATAGCAAGTGTTTGTTTTATTTACCCTGAGCCAGCTCCTTAACCGTGCTCCTCAACTCCAACCCTTCACCTGTGAATGCTGTTACTCACATGTTCACCAGTTTTGGGAAGATAATCCGACATTCTGTCAGTTCAGAAATCCCTGCTCTTAGCTGCAGCAATACCTTTCCTGTCAGACTTCTGTATGTACTGCAGCTATAGCCTCTCCTGGAGCTGTCTAGCTTATTAGGGTTCTCTCCTAAGCCCCAGAAAGGTCCAGATCCTCTTGACCTGGCTGTTAGCCTGCTCAACGACTGCTTCTCTGCTCTGCCTGACTCTAGTCCCCCAGCTCAGCTGGTACTTTTCCTATTGGTGTTAGGTTGCAAGGTTGGCGTGACTTCCTTCTAGAAACAGACCTCATCCTTAACAGCATTGGGGAGCTGGATGGGCTGTAGCTAATGACACCTCTATCATGAGATTATCTATGAGGGGCATAGCAAGGCATTCTTCAGGACTGAGACTGTAGCTCAGTAGTAGAGCTAGGCTGAGGCCCTGGGCTCAATCCCTAGCACTGCCACAAAAAAAGAAAGGAAGTGCTTTTACTTTTAAAACTATCACTCACGAGTAAGTTAAATCCTGTGTCCATCAGAACTAGTTAGTATGCACATTAAAACACACATAGTGTAAGCCTTGACCATGCAGCACATTGGTTCTTAAGAGAGCTGGGTGCTGTGGTGGTGGCCTCAGACCACTGCTGCTTACTCACTGTTACTCTGTTGTTTCTTGGCTCAGGCTTTGGCTTTAAGGGTGCACTGGGAAAGGGGTGCAGGTTTTTATTCATCCTTGACCTTGCAGTTGAATTAGTTCCCACTGGACTCTTTCTTGAGCATCCAAATGGCCCGATGTGATAGATGAGGACTAACAGAATTGTTACTACAGGTGGAGGTGCAGCTCAGTGGTCATACACTGGCTTAGTGCTCAGGAGAGTCTGGATTCCATCCTCAGCACCTTCTAAACAGTGATCTGAAAGTGCCAGGATAAACAGTACAGCTCATGCGGATCCAGGCAGCTCGGATGGGTGTGCAGTGTCCTGTGCTCTGCTCTGGAAGGCTGCTAATGACAACATCTCCCTGGTAATGGGAAAGCAGGCGGTGCCTCATGTAGCTGCTGCTGCTGGTCTTTTCTGCTCATGGCCAAGCAGGGGTGACGCTGAAACAAACTTGAACGTGCACCTTTTAATGATAGCTTGAAATCTCTTTCTTTAACTGCCAAAGTAATGGGCTAGCTAGCATGTTCCTAACTCATTTTCACTTGTGTTTGTTTGTTTGTTTGTTTGTTTGTTTGTTTGAAGATTGCAGACCAGTTTATTCCAGGCTGAGAGAAACTGCAGGGCATGTAGGTTGTAATTCTCACAACTGCTAGGAGGAAGATGTGGAAGAGGAAGAAAGCACTGTGTCTTTTTAGTTAGGATTCAGAAAAAAACTCAGATGTTGTATGGGGGTGTGAGGGTGTCTTTGGAAAAAGAATGAGAAACCTGAGGGTCAGGACAAGCATGCTTAGGATTTGGTCAGGATCCAAAGAAGGGATTGAGGGCTTGGCAGAACCCACACTTGTTGAGTTAGGACTCAGGAAAGAAGGCAGGCTCAGTAAAGAGGAGCTATTAAGCAGTTGCCTATTCTGTCTTTGTTGAGAGTGTCACCAAATACACCAGGCAGGCCTGGAACCCTCAGTTCTCCTGTCTTCACCTCCCTTCTCTCAGCTCTCAAAAGTAAGTAATTGGAAGCCAGGCATGGTGGCACACACCTTTAATCCCAGCACTAGGGAGACAGGCAGACAGATCTCTTTGAGTTCAAGATCTGCCTGGTTTACACAGTGAGTTCCAGGACAGCCAGGGTTATAGAGAGAGACCTTGTCTCAAAAAATATAAGACAAACAAAAAATAATTGGCAAAATCAGTAACAGATTACTTGCCCAAGACCTTTCAGCTGGGTTTAGCAAAGGAATGCTGGCCTGAAGCAGGAGTTGTTTGCGTGGGACACAAGAAGCCTTAACCACCTGGATATCACTGGCCTTAACTGAGACTGGGACAGGGCTGGTTATAATCAGAAGACACAGCCAAAGGGAGGCCACAGGGAAGACTATGAGAATCTGAAAGAAGGGCTGGGTTGGCAAAGCACCTGCTGTCTGTGCCCCAGAACCATGTAAAGCTGGGCTGTGTGCGTGTCTAGTCCCAGCATTCCCAGGAGCATGAAGGCCTGCTAACCTGGAGGATTCAGCTGTATACTCCAGTGGTGACCTCAAGTGTCTTCCCAACCTCCACAAAGCCCCCCACTGCACATAGAGGTGCTCTTGTACACAAGGCAGACTTAAAACAAAAACTGAGGAGGAAATTGGTTTTAGTTTTGCTGAGCATAAAAGTCCTGCCATTTCTCTTCCTGATGGGGCTGCACTCTGAAATCTGCCCAAAGCACCTGGGGTAGGGGGAAGAGATGGATGATTATTAAAATTGTTGCTTGTTATAAAGTTAGGTTTATTGTCTAGTGATACTTTATCATTTCTTTGCAGAAAGAAAAACAAGGAAAGGGTATGCTAGGCACCCTGCTTTTTTTTCTTTTTAAGATTATTTCTGAAACTATCAGGGTGTTGCTTTCCTCAGCAAGAACTTCTTGTCAGTTCCCTCATGTCTGAGAAGTTGATTCCCCCTCAGCATCCCGGGCAGTTTCCACTGTGTGGTGCTCAGGGTTAGTGAGAATCTCCCTGTGTGTGCCAGGGTGCTGGGACTGAGCTAGGGAACTCAGAAAGGGAGATGGTAAAGTCCTATCTGCCTCCTTAGTGTGACCTCCACCAGGAAGGCAGGGCACCTGAACAGAGCATGTCCGTTTCATGGACAGTGCCCAACGTCCTTTCTCACTGCTGGTTTCGTTTTTCGGTGCCCAGTAAGATAGATGCGTGGACCCACACATGTAACTCTGTGTTATACTTGCGTGGAGAGGGGAGAGATTTTGACCTTCTCAGCTTACCTGAGGTATTCTCCTTTGGTGCCATGGCCCTTGAAGGCTGTGTATCTGGGAGTAATGGTGTGTGCGGATTTATGAACGCCTCCACGTGTCACGGAGGCGGTTAGAATAATACCAGGTGTGAGGCCCATGACATGTACCTTGCCAACAAAAAGGAATTTCAGTTGTGAGCACAGACTTTCATTGAGTGCTGTTTAAACAGAAGCCCTGGAATGTTCCGGTGAGTCTCATGCGGTTCTTTGTTGCCAAGTTGCCCTTTGCTGTGTTCCTGTGGCTTCTCTGTCATAACTGAAGATCATCAGCCTGTGGTGTCTCTGAGCCAGAGGCCTGTAGTCTGGCACGTAGCTCTTACTGAGGTCCTTGTTTACTTGCAGGTGTTTAGTTCTTCTGTATTCAGTGAACTCTTCAGCCTCTAGTAGAGAGATTCTGATGGAAATTGGGGAAGCTAAACTTTTGAGACAGGGTTCATTATAGCCCAGGCTGCCCTTGAAATCTGTGTATATTTAACTGAGGCTGGCTCAGCCTTTGAATGCTGGAATTACAGGGGTAGAACAGCTGTGCAGCCCCATAAACCTCTGCCCTTGCCCCTTTCTTTGGTGTATTGTTTTGTTCCCTTCCTTGGTAGTGGACAGTTCTTGGGCAGAGCCCATGATGGGGATTCCTTTCCTAATCTGGAGAGTGTCCAGGTTTCTTGCGAATCCAGCACTGGGTAAGGGCAGAGAAAGTTCTAAGAGTCAATTAAGAACAACTCTATCCATGAGATAAGCGACTAACAGTGTACAGTGTCTGTGCTTTGGCTGCAGATCATCATCTTGCTATTGATCCAGATGGAATATGGTGGGTTTTTTTTTTTTTTTCCTGGATCAATAGCTTCAGTGAACTCTGTAGTTTACTTTTTGCTGTATTGTTTCTCTGCATTTTCTCCTTTTGGAGTTTCAGGGTCTGGTTTGCTTTCCTTCATCTCTTTATGGCTATCCACTGTCGAGAAGATGGCAGGGTAGCTGGACAGGAAGCAGCAGCTCCTAAGCCTTCACTTTCTCAGTACTGGTGTGATTGACACTTTCCTGCTTTCCCCAGAGACATACTTCTGAATGCTCTTTTAGCATCTTGAAAGGTCCATTCAGTTCCTTACTGTCGGTTTGTGTGTATAGTCTCCCTTTGTCTGCAGACTATATTTCTTGAACTGCATTTTCCAGAAGAGAAACAGCGCAGAACCATTTCTGCTGATGGCTGGTGAAGAAGGGACACGTCAATAGCTGAGAGACAGAAACTGGATTAGGGAGCCTGACAGCCACTCTGGAAATGGGATTGTAGAGTCTGTTCTAATACTGAGAGGCTGTTTGTTGCCACTCAACTCTGTGAAATGGGCTAGAGAAGCTGCGGCAGGAGGGCGGAGCCTGGTCTCTGTACTGTTGTGGGTGGGGTGAGGGATGACAGAAAAGGGACATATGTGCATGTCCTTAGTAACTACAGCTGCCTTGGAGCACTCCTCTGCAGTGCTTCCACAGAGGTAAATCTGCTCATTTGGTTTTAAAAGAGCAGAAAGGTCCCGAGTATCTGCATTGGGTTTGGATGCCGAGCCGGAGGGAAAGGGCAGGATTTAGACAGACAGGCTTCCCTCGTAGGGCTCTCAGCATGTGGACATACAGATCAATTTCTTATCCTTCGTTCAGCTGGACACTGGGTTAGAGACTGTTGAGCAAGATGTCCCCTCCTGTTTCATATCACATAACGCATTCATTTCAGCCACTGAGCCTAAATTACTGTTTGCTTTCTTTCTGTCTCCCTCCCACCCCCTGAACAGTAAGAATGCTGGTAAGGATGGAGTTAGTTTATCCGTGCTAATGCTTTGATTTTTCTTTTCTCTTTCTCTTTGCCACAGTAGGTAACCAGTTAGGGGCCTTGGTACATCAAAGGTAAGCAGTGGGTTATGTTTTATTATTTATTGATCATTTCTAATTGTTTATTGATCCACCATCTGCACTGGAGTGTTAGCAAGTCAGAGGTTGGACGTGTGGGAAGCCAGGGGCTAGATTTTCCTAAGACCCATGGTTTCTGCCAGCTCTCTCCAGAACAGTGCAGGCCAGAGAACAGACTGATCCGAGGCACTAAACCAGCCCCTGTTGAGCCTCAAGAGACTTTCACAATGGAAGAGTTGCTCTCTTCCACTGTAGATTAAATTTGAAAGGAAGATCTGCATTGTCCTGCTGGTTCTGTGAATCTCCCAGTGCCTCAGATCTTCAGCCTCTTAACAGGAGAAGAATGCAGTTCTTGGGTGAACAGTGTCTGGGGCTTCGGAAGCAGGATGTGCCTGGGATGGAGGATTTGTTGGGAGAATCTTGGCTAAGTGCCTAGTTTCTTCTCAGCTTCTCTTTTCCCCCATAACCCTCCATTAAGTTGAGGATTTAGATACAAAGACCCTACGCTTTAAAAAGGCCCAGCTGTAAGATAGAGTATCTGGTCATAGCATCACCCACTGGAAGGGGGAAAGTGCTCAGGGGACTGTGGTGCTTCTCTTCTGCAGAGACTGTAACTGTCAGTTAGTGTCCTAAATCTGCACTGCAGGTGCTTCTGCCCTCCCTGTTATACACAAAATGCTGTGGGTCTGTTAACATCACCAACAGTCAGTTAAGTGGAAGGTTTAGCCTGATTTTCTTGTTTCATTGTTTCATTTGTTTAATGAGTTAAAATAACTTACGTGAGGTTGTTATGAGTTAAATACTTACGTGAGGTTGTTAGTATGAAATGCTGATAAGCATTTCCTTTTAAGCTGTAATTAGCATGTTACTTTTCCAGGGTGCCTATTCTTAGTGCCTTAGACCAGTTTCTGCCTTTCCTTCAGAATAGGTCCTTTGAGCTGGGTGTGGTATCATATGACTTTATCGATGCACTTGAGAGGCATAGATGGAATGTTTGAGTCCAAGGCTAGTCTGGTCTACGTAGGAAGTCCCTGGCCAGCCAGCGGTACTTAGATGAGGGTTGAAGGAGCTAGAGGTTGAGATTGATAGCCAGTGCCGGGGAATTGGCCAGCCCTGTTATTCTCCATTGTGTATGTTGTTGTTTTAGGGGTCTTGTTGCGGTTGGTTTTATTTTCAGTGCTGGGGATGAGCTTAGGACTGTCAGCAAGCATGCTACACAATCGCCCTACACAGGGCTGACAAGTCCTGACATTACCCATTCATAAGCAGACCCAGCTCTCGACCTCATGTACAAGATGCTGACCCCTGACAGCTGTGCTGAAGTGCATCCTGACAAGCTGGCTTCTGCCAGGGGTTGTTGGGGCTTGAAGGCTGGTGGGTGCCAGGTATTGGCCTCGTTAGAATTGGGTGAATGCTTTAATTGCTCCAGATGGGGAGAGAAGTGGGGAAAAATCCCTGTGCACGGGCTGAGAACAGCTCCTGTCATGGTGACGTGGTAGCAGTGCTATTTATGCTGTTGCATTTCTTGTAAGTGCTTCACTCCCCTGAAAATGGACTGTGTTCGATCCTTTCCATGATGGGTAAAAATCCAGCTGTGTGTGAGAGCCTTAAAAACATATGATTTTTTTTTTTTAAGTTTTTTGGTTTTTGTTTTTTTTTTTTTTTTTTTTTTTAAAAACACTACTTGTATTTAGCTAAACACTTTATCTAAAGTAAATGTTTAGATTTAATTGCTTTCTGTGGTGCTGGGCAATTGGATATTGTCCACAATACACTGCATGCTACATTTTAAAGTTTGTTTGAAAGAGCCATGGACTCTTTTTTTATGTCTTTTGAAGGCACCTGATGGACAGGATAGTATTTAACAAAAGTCTCTCACAGCATGAGTGAGGCGATTGTCTGTCCTGGCCAACACTGATTAGGCTCTGCAGGGTGCTGGTTTTCCTGGACACATACTACCTTAAAAGATATAGGTATATTGGAGGGAGGCCAGGAAACAGAGAGATCAGGAAATCAAAAACATTGGCTGTTTTTATCTAGAGCTCATACCTTAATAAATGTCTTGAAGCTCTTTCCATACCTCAGCATACTGTAATTGTTCTGGGCTTGATGACCCATCTGTAAGGCTCTGCCACTAGCACAGCTGTCTGTAGAAAAGGCAGCTAGGGAAGAAGTTGGTTTAAGAGTCTGGATGTTTCTTCTTTGGCCAGAGATGGGAGGCTTTGGGGTTCCCAAGGAATGCTTGACCAAAGGGGCCCTGAAATGACATTCTCTGGGTGCTTGGGAAGGACCAAATCAGCATGATTGATGTAAGCTTTCATCTTGGGGATCTAAGGTAAGATTGCAGAAGTTTGAATTCTGTCTTTTTCTAAAAACTTTCTTTGTTTTTAGGGCAGTAATAACAGAAGAATTCAAAGTGCCTGATAAAATGGTTGGATTTAGTAAGTATCCCTTTACTCTTTTCTGTTATACTCTTTCATGAGCATATCACCTGAGGTAGCATGCTAGGGGGAGTGTGTCAGAGTTCCTGGCCACCCTGGCTATGCTTGCTGCAGCTGAAGTAGTTACCTGCTGCGTGTCACATGCAGCTTCTGTTGCTGAGATGCCTGTGAGCTGAGACGGGCTCCCAGAGGTCGGCTTACAGTGAGCTGTGAGCACAGTGTAAATGTGTTCTGCGTTAATTAAACTATCCGTGTATGTGTAAGTGTGGAAAGGGAGGCACGTTCTGACCCTGCTCATTTCATTGCAGTTATTGGCAGGGGAGGTGAGCAGATTTCACGAATTCAAGCAGAATCTGGGTGCAAATTCAAATTGCCTCAGGTAAGGGCTGCTTTTCTCACAGATCCGTTTAGTAGAAATCAGGGTCACACAGCAGTTTCCAGAGTCTGTGCCTGTGCTTCTGGTTAGAGGCTAGGGTAAGTGTGTGTGGTTGCTGTCTGTTTTGCACTTCTGGAGTTGGACCCCACATGAGCACCAAAGCAAAAGCCAGCCTGGAGATGAGGTTCACACCGACTTCTAGGGCAGCACTCAACTCTGGCCAGTGTGACCTCTTCCTAACACCTGCCGGCGGGGCGAAGACCTATATTTTCTGCACCAGAATGTGATGCCAGGCGTAGTCAGGCCTGCACCCAGCTTCCTTATACAAGACCATCCTTCCACTTTGTGGGGAGGACAGTAGGGCTCCTGGCTGAATGGGCTCAGACACTTATCAGTACTCTTCAGACATCTTTCTGGACTCCTCAGACATTCTTTCAGTTTTGACCATTTGACGTTGAAAGACACTGATTACAGAACAGTTTAGTTGTAGTTTTATAATGTCATCTGAGTGTGTCTTCTTTCCATTTGAGAGGAGGGGGTCTGGAGACATTCCTATAGTTTGTCATTTATACTGTACTCACTTCAGTGTCTTGAAAGCAATAATGACTGTTAGCTATTTGTCTTGTCGGATTTTGTTTGTTTATTTTTATAGTGCTGGGGACTAAAACCAGCCTCATATACACAGGCTAAGCAGACACTAGTTCCCTCTTTCAGTGTTTTGAGAAAGGATGTTTAAGGAGTTTTTAGGATCAGTCTAAAACATATGGGTGTTGGAAACAAAGGGTTTTCTCTCATGTCAAATGGCACAGGGACCAGTAGCACATCCCTGCTGCCAATTTCTTGGGATATGGATACAGTAAATGTTATAATCCTGGCGTTTACGAAGTCCTTAAGTACACCTCAGAGCAGTCTGCAGGCTGGCGACTATGGAACTACTCTGCTCGCAGAGTGAGGGAAACGTGATGGAGTGACTGGGGTGCTAAGGAGCCTCTGGCAAGTCCGAGTGAGCGGGACTTGGGAATTAGGACCAACTCGCAGAGCTCTGCTGTCCTGCTGGCTCCCTCGTGGGACTCAGTCTCTCTATTGAGAACTAAAGTTCTGTCCCCCAGCAAAGCAAACTGGTCTTTTTGGGAGACTGTGCTTCTGTGGGGATGGTGTAGGAACCAGCCCCAGAGAGACAGTCTACACAGAGGCAAAGGCACATGGCTGCCTGATGCCCACCAACACACCTCATCTTCTTGGTTCTTCTTATAGAGAGTTCTGGGATTCCAGAGAGGCCCTGTGTACTTACCGGAACCCCAGAAAGTATTGAGTAAGTTTGTTTTATTTACTTTTCCTTTCACTTCTTCTTCCTCCTTCCCCAAGTGAGGAGAAATGGAAGGGCAAAACTGTTGCTGCAGCCTGTCGATCTGTGCTGGATCCACCCACAGCACACCTCCAGTAGGAGAAGGCCTGGGAGGTTACACACTAGGAGAACTCTTCTGTTAACCTCAAACACACAAGCCTAGAATGCCTCTTAGCTGTCATGATCTCTCCATAAACCAGGAGCTGAGCAGTGGACACTCATCCTGACTAAGCACGCTAATCAGCAACTTCATTGTTAACACCTCCCATACCTGAACAGGCCTGGGTCAGAGGACTTGATCACTTTGTGAGCTTCAAAAAACTGGGCACCAGGCCTTTTTCCTGGGCCGATTGATCTGCTTACCCTTCAGATACTTGTGACTAAGTGAATCCACTCTCCGTTGTCTTTGCTCCACTCACAGAGCCCTATGAACCAGCCAGCAGGTGCCTTGGCTTTGGAGGCCATTGGCAAGAGCCCTGATAATTTGTCTTGATTCCCTGTCCTGATACATGCTTGCTTATAGCCTTATACCAAACACAAAGTCATAAACCCAAGTACCTCCTGGGAGGAGGACTGTGCGGGCTCTAGTGGTTCCCTTCCCCTTTCAGTCTGTACAGTAGCATTTGGCAGGGGATGGAAGAGCTGAGATTATGTCTAGCTCAATAGGTAGGGTTGTTTTATTGTTTCCATTTCTCAGGGAGCCTAGATGGGTTTAAATTCTCTTGTTCTGCTGTAACATTGCAAGCGATGAACCAGAATAAATACCACTGGCAGGTGTGCATTATAGGGCAAACTGGATGGTTTGCTGGAGTCACAGCATTTTTTCCAGCACAGGTTAATCTAGTACACTAGCAAAATACTAAAAAGCTGCTGCAGCTGAGCCCGTAAGATGATTCTGCACACAAAGGCTCAAGACTGCAAAAGATGGCTCGTCCTTCCTACTCCTCTAAACGCTCCTACTTGTGTCTACCCAAGGAGCTCCAGCTTGAGAATTAAGCTTTAGGAGGAAGCTCTCTCTCCAGCACAGACAGCCTGTCTGGCTGATGAATCTGTTTCTCTTAGAACGACAACAGCAAAACTGTGATGACTTAAAGAATAAATTCCACAAATAACAGCCAGGGAAGATTCTGGTGCAGAAAAGGAAACTGGCCCAACATGTGACATTGTAGGCTGGGTTGTTCTGTGGCCACATTGCAGAAATGAAGACAGATAGCAGGGCTTTGAATACAAAGTCCCTACTGGGCTGCACCAGTCAGGTGCTCCCTGGAGTACAGCTGCAGCAGGACACTGCCCCTCCTGTCCTGAACCACACTGGCTTAGTGGGGAGTCCTAAAGCAGTGTTGCTGGCAGCAGGGACATTGGAGCTGAGGAGCTGAAGCGTGGCTACTAACCCTTGCTTTCTCCATCTCTCACCGCTCCTTCTCTTCCCACCCTCGCTAACAAGTGTGCTGAGTGTCTCCCTGGGAGGGTTGTGCTGGATTGGGGAAGAGAGGTGGACAAAGGACAAAACAGAGCTGCTGACATTGCAAGTAGGAGGCAGGGCACTGTGAAGATGCAAGCAGGTGCAGAGGGCAGACATGAGAGGATGGGGTCTGACAGTGCCGGCTTCCTGAGACTCCACGTGGGAACTAGTGCTGTGCTGTGCTGTGCTGTGTGTTGCTTTTGAATTGCAGTTCTGTAGCATGGCGGATGGTTCAGACCGCCCAGGTTATGAGGCAGGAACTGGAGCTGGATGGAGGGCTGCCTTGACTCCTTTGTGTTTTCCCTGGCACCATCTCCTTTCCCAGAACATCTTAAACATCCATTTAATGCTGGCTCTCTTGTGATTTTTCTCCCTCCCAAAGACAAGCCAAACGGCTCCTGGGGCAGATTGTGGACCGATGTCGGAATGGGCCTGGCTTTCACAACGATATAGATGGCAACAGCACAATCCAGGAGCTTCTGATCCCTGCGTCTAAAGTGGGGCTGGTCATCGGCAAAGGAGGGGAAACGATCAAGCAGTTGCAGGTGTGTGAGCACCATGTGGTGCTGAGCTGGGCTGCCCTTGCACACTCTAGAGCCATGGTCCCTTACAGACCTCTCCTCTCCTTTTTTGACGGGCTAAGTGTCTGGGGCAGGAGAGACACCATGGGACAGCCTAGAGTCAGCGCTCCTAAAATCTGCTTCTTGTTACTATTGATTCTGTGCTCTTAAGTATGCTCATTTAGACACACTGGGGTCACATACCTAGAATTTCACACCTGGGCTGAGGGCAGGAGGATCAGGAGTTCAAGAGTTTGAGGGCATCCTTGGCTACATGAGACCCTAGCTTGAGCAGGAGGGGGGTTCATTAATAGCTAGGTTCATTAATAGCTAGGTTCATTAATAGGTGGTACAGGCCTGGAGTCTTAGCACTTAGAAAGCTAAGGTGGGAAGATTGTATGTTAGAGGCTAGCCTAGACTATATATAACAAGACCTTATCCTTAAAAACTGTGCAAACAACTTCAAAAACCTAGCTGTGACACAGGCCTTCCTCAGCACCCCAGCAGCAGCTCTCCGAGGCAGAAGCAGGTGGCTTTATGTGAGTTCCAAACTAACCTGGGCTACATTGAAAGACATCAAGGTAAAAAAGCCTCAAGTGCTCATTACTTTTCAGGGACTCAAGGTTCTTGTCTATAGAAAAGGGTGGTGATGGCCTCACTGTAGTCAGAGCTGGACAGATACCTAGTCCCTAATTCCCATGAGTCACAATGAGGAGGCAGCTCTTAGTTGCAGAACCCTTTATCTGAGGTAGCTCTAATCAAGATGTTTGAAAGCTGGGTGGTAGTGGTGCACGCCTTTAATCCCAGCACCAAGGGAGGCAAAGGCAGGCGGATCTCTGAGTTCGGGGCCACCCTGATCTATAGAGCTAGTTCCAGGACAGCCAGGATCACATAGATTAAACCCTGCCTGGAATAAAACAAAACCAAACAAGACAGAATGTTTGAGATTGAACATCTCCAGCTAAGGCAGTATATATGTTCCCATCCAGACAGACAGCAGTCACACTGAGCCAAGAATGGCTAGTACTCCTTGAGTTCAGTTCTGCTGAGTTCTAAGCAGACTTCAGAATGGTGCGGCTTTCGCAGTTGATGGCCTGTGTGTCATACCCTGGGCCTCAGATTGTAGAAGGCCCTCCACAACCTAGGATGAATTGTAAAAGCTTAGGACTTGATATCACAGAACCCACATTTCAACCACTTAGCCCTAAGCCCCTGGGTAGTTTGGGATGGGGGTGGGGCAGCACTTGATTGCATGGTGGGCACCTGTTGTCATTGCCTAACAATGATCAGAACACATGTTAGTGTGTAGCACTCAGTATGAACCGTGTCCTAGAGCTTAGATTCTGCAGACATGAATAGAAAGGATGAACACTGGGCTTTTGTCTTATATGTGTCAGTGTTCCCAGAAGCCAGCACAGGTCCAGATGAGGATCTACTCTGTGGGAGGTGGGACATAGACTTTACAATAAACTGGCCCAATCTGCTTCTGGAGGCGTCATGCATTTCCTCTGTGACATTGAGAGCTGTATGATTGCATGTCCCCTTCAGGAGCGGACAGGTGTGAAAATGGTCATGATCCAGGATGGCCCGCTGCCTACAGGAACAGACAAGCCTCTGCGGATCACTGGAGATCCATTTAAAGTACAGGTAGGAGGGAACTCATGGGTCAGCTTTGTCTAACCCAGTGGTTCTCAACCTTCCTAATAGTGCGGCCCTTTAATACAGTTCCTCATGTTGTGGTGATCCCAACCATAGAATTATTTTTGTTACTACTTTATAAATATAGTTTTGCTAGTGTTCTAAATCGTAATGTAAGTATTTATGTTTTCCAGTGGTCTTAGGCAACCCCTATGAAAGGGTTATTCCTCCTTGGGAAGAGGGGTGTTGTGACCCACATGTTGATAAATGCTGGTCTGACCCAAGTGGCTGTCAACACTTGGTGGTGCATCTTCGGGGAAATATGATGGAGATGAAGTGTGTCTAGCTGTGCCCAGTGCCAAAATCACTGGCTGAGTGTGGTCATGTAACAGGCCACTGCTTCGGGCAGTGCATGCAAGATTGCATGTTCTGGGTGTTCACATTGTAGATGATCCTGGGTAACCCAGATTAGGTATACTGTTAGTCTTGCTGGGCTGTGGTCAGCTTAAACCCGGGCCAGGTCTGGGTACAGATGAAAACAAGGGCCAGAGCCCAGACACATGTTTACCATCAGTGCAGCTTTCTGAGTTGAGAGAGCAGAGATCAGCCTGTGGCTGTTAATCCCTTGTCCTGGTCCAGAAATGCAAGTGTCTGTGGTATAAGATGTTAGTGAAATTCCAGTGTTCTGTCATCTGCAGCTTGTTTCTTCTTAGAGCACCTAACTTGTCATGCATCTTTAAGAGCATTGGGATTGGGGGTCGGGGGTGCATATCTTTAATCTCAACACTCAGGAGATAGGGGCAGGTGGATCTCTCAGTTCCAGGACAGCCAGTGCTACACAGAGAAACTCTGTCTTGAAAAACAAAAACAGCAACTAAAAGAAAAGCACTGAACTTTGACCCGGTGAAGTTAGCCTCTGGGTGACTTCCCCTCCTTCGTCTGCTCTCACTGATGGCACACAAGAGAGCTGGGTGGAGGCCAGTGATGCTTTAGCTCCCCTCTCCCTTCAGTCCAGCTGCTCCCAGTGCCCTTCTCCCCAGAGCTGCCAGCCATCCTTAAAGTGAGATTACTGGGCTGGGAAGATAACTTAATGGCTAAAGTGATGACTGCCTAGCAAACAAGCATGAGGACTTGAGTTCAGTCCCCAAAACACACTTTAAAGAAAATAGAAGCGGGGTATGGATGACACACTTGTTATTCTCTGCTCTGGAAGAGCAGAGATAGGTGGATCTCTCGAGCTCTCTGATCAGGTAGCCCAGCCTAGCCTTCTCAGAAACCTCTAGGCCAGCGAGAGGCCCTCTGAAAAGTCAAGGTGTACAGGTGCTGGCTCACTGGTTAAGAGCACTGGCTGTTCTTCTAGAGGTCCTGAGTTCAATCCCATCAACCACATGGTGGCTCATAACCATCTGTAATGGGATCCGATGCCGCCTTCTGGTGTGTCTAAAGACAGCTACAGTGTGCTCACATACATAAAGTCAATAAATCTTTAAAAAAACAAAAAACACAAAACAATGTGTACAGCTCCTTAGGCTTCCACATATCAACACAAACATAAGTACACAGCCAAGATTGCATCTTGGGTTTTGCTCATCAGTCCATTTCAGGTGTGAGCCAATGTATCATAGCTTACATAGTGCTAGGGGTTGAGCCTGTGACTTTGTGTGTGGTAAAAGCAGTCTACAAACACCTATGTCCCCAGCTTCTTAGAAAGGGTCTCTCGCCGGGCAGTGGTGGCGCACGCCTTTGATCCCAGCACTTGGGAGGCAAAGGCAGGCAGATTTCTGAGTTCGAGGCCAGCCTTGTCTACAGAGTGAGTTCCAGAACAGCCAGGGCTACACAGAGAAACCCTGTCTTAAAAAACCCAAAAAAGGAAGGGAGGGACGGAGGGACGGAGGGACGGACTCACTCTCAGGGAAACACCCGTATTTTATTGATCTCTCTTCATAAACTTGCAGGGAAATAGTTGACTTTTAAGGTCTTCAGTTCTTTCCTTTTGTTAGGTTGTAGTGGTAAGCACTAAACCTAAGGTCCTGGGCAGAGTGAACAGCACTAAGCCCATTATTTTATTAAAAACAGTGTAAGTGGATGCACGTCCCTTGTAGGAGGAGACAGTGGATCCACCTCATACTTTGCCGTCTGTGAGGCCATCTTCATCAGAACTCAGTAACTGCTGCATGCAGTTCAGCTGACCTGGGCTGTGGCTTGCTCATAGACCACAAGCCTAGGGTTGGACAAGCTCCTAGGCTCTGCTCCTGGCACTCAGGTGTAAAAAGCCAAGATCTAAGAGTTCTGAGGGCAGGAGCTGTGTCTGTGGCCTGTCCTCCCTGTCCTCTGACTTCAAGGGGGCCTCTACCAGAACTCTTGAGGCCACTGGAAGGGATTTTTCTACCACACCTTCCTTACCTGTGTTGACCTAGCCGCAAGTAAAGCGAGTGGGCGCTTACCAGTGTGAGCCTTAGAGGCAGGGCCAGATGAAAACATGCCTCTAAGAGCTCTCATCCTGGCCAGCAACTGAGTACCTCCACGGCCTTGTGTCCCACTGGTCACGATCCTGGTTTCATGCTGCTGTCCTTCCAGGATTTCCCCCATTGGTGCCTTTTGTTTTTCTTTGTACAGCAAGCAAGAGAAATGGTCCTGGAGATCATCCGAGAGAAAGATCAGGCTGACTTCCGGGGTGTGCGCAGCGATTTCACCTCCCGAGCCGGAGGAGGTAGTATAGAGGTAAGCTGGACTCACAGGTCAGTGGGCAAACAAGGTTGAGTTCAGAGCCAGCCTGCTTTACAGAACAAGCCCCAAGCCTCTTAGGGCTACATATTGGTATGATCCTGTCTCAAAAGCAGAAGAGGGCACTAAAGTCACTGGTCACACTGCTCAGGGACATGAAGAGGGACCAAGCATGGAGAGCCAACTGCATTACTGGGCAGGTCACGCCTCTGTGTTTCAGGTTTGCTTTAAAGGTTTACTTGATGTCCAAGTGGGGGCCAAAATCCAAGTTTTCTCAGTGATAATATAGTTGTATCATATGTGTAGTTATGATATCTGTAGTTATGTCAAATATGTATAGTTGTATCAAATCTAGAATATTGTCTTATTGATGAGATGAATTGGTATCAAAATCTGTCCTGCAATTTTAATTTGTGCTACAGTGTACAAATATCACACCTGGTGCAGTGAGCCAGATTCACAGTGGCTACTCTAGGTGAGGCAGAGTCGTGCAGAGAACACACTAGAAGCAAGAAGCAAGTAGAATTACTGTTGAGTGATGCAGTTTCTGCGTGACCAGTAGGTACTGAGTCTAGTTGGTGCTGCTGGTTGCTCCGCAGAAGCATGACAGCGGCTGATGCTGTGGCTTGTGCATTTTACCACAGTTTTACAGGTAGAGAATAAAAGACCGTAGAAGGGATAGATAGCCAGAGTGATGTATTTGTGCGCATTTCACAGACCTTGGGAGATCAAAATGATCATTTTAAATCTTTTCTCGGTCGGGCAGTGGTGGCGCATGCCTTTGATCCCAGCACTTGGGAGGCAGAGGCAGGCGGATTTCTGAGTTCGAGGCCAGCCTGGTCTACAGAGTGAGTTCCAGGACAGCCAGGGCTACACAGAGAAACCCTGTCTCGAAAAACAAAAAAATAAATAAATAAATAAATAAATAAATTAAATCTTTTCTCTGTAAGAGTTCCCTTATTTTTATAACCCTTTTTAGTCCAATTTTATACTTCATACAGTTATGAGCAATATAATTAACAGTCACAGAATTACTCTAAAGGGAAACTGGCCTTATTATTTTAATTATGGAATTATACTATAATAAAAACAAAGTCACTTATTTTTAAATCTTTCCTTTTAAAAGAAAAGGCCAAGGACTCAGCAGTTAGTAGCAGTGGTTGCTCTTGCCAGAAGAACTAGGTTCAGATCCCAGCACCCACATGGCAGCTCACAACAACCTGTAATTCAAGCTCTAGGGCATCCACTGTCTCTGAGGGCACCTGTACTCGTGTGCCACATACACAGTTAAAATGGTTTGGATCTTTACAAAGCCACTTGTGCAGAAGCTCTGATGGGTTATGTCTCTCTGTCCAGGTGTCTGTGCCTAGATTTGTTGTTGGGATTGTCATAGGAAGAAACGGAGAAATGATTAAGAAGATCCAGAATGACGCTGGCGTGAGGATCCAGTTCAAACCAGGTTGGTTTGGTGTAGCCCTAGATGTGGGCTGTGTTAACCATATGTGCATTTTTCTTTCTTTTTCTCTTTGGCAATCTCTGTTTGCTCCCTGGTCATTGTGTTTTATACTGACTTGATTTTCTTTCTGGCATGTGGTTTCTAGCCCCCTTCCCCCAAGAAATGAAGATTTTAATATGACATTTTCAGTTTGTAATTTTGCGAAGTAAAGATTTCTTTACAAAATACCCCATTTAGATTTTATTTAATCAGACAGTTTACTATCACAAAAAAAATGTAAACATCTTTCATGGAAGGCAAAAATCTGACTGTTGCTGAGATGGCCTTGAGCTCGGTGTTGTCCTACCCAGTCTCCCAAGTACTGGTCATCTATACATGACAGTGATTGGGTGTCACCCTGAAGCATGTGAAAACACACTCACTCACAGTCCTCATCACTCAGAGTTTCGACTGTGAAACTCTCTTTGCTCTTTGCCCTTGGACTTGTCTTTACCCTGTCTCATCTGATTCCACAGACGATGGGATTAGTCCAGAGAGAGCAGCGCAGGTCATGGGCCCTCCAGATCGGTGTCAGCATGCAGCTCGTATCATCAATGAGCTGGTCCTCACGGCACAGGTGAGTCAGCGCTCCGGCTCGGGGAACCCACCTAGAAATAAAATAGGCAGTGCGCCACAGGCAAGCCACCCAGCAGCACCGCGGTGCCCTGGCTGCTCAGGCCCCTAATTAGAGCTCAGAGGCTTCTCTATAGCTGCTTTCTCTTGCCTATGTGCTTTTCTTTGCTGGTTTGTTACCCCTGCATTTATCACACAGAGTCTAGGTTTTCACTACACATTGACTTCATGTGTGTGCAATGTATATGTATGTGTGTGCATACAAGGTATGGCATGAATGTGCCAGTCAATTCTCTAGAGACTCCATTGTGTTCCTCTTGAAGATCAAATTCAGTTGTTAGGTTTGGTGGCAAGCACCCTTGCTCAAGGAGCCATGTCACACACCCTGGATTTTCTTTTTAGAGGCAGCTATGTCTAGTCTGTGGTCCATAGGCTATATGCATGCCAACTATAATTATAGTCCAACACAAAATTACAAGCTTAATGTACATTTTTAAATTAGTTTTTATTGAACTTTCTGTTTTGTTTGGGTAATTATATTTGCTTTATGTGTATGTTTGCCTGTATGTGTGTGCACAACGTGTATGTAGTACCATAGAGGCCATAAGAGAGTGTTGGATCCCGTGCAACTGGAGTTACAGGTCGGTGTGAGCTGCCTGGCGTGAGTGCTGAGAACTGAACTGGGTCCTCTGCAGGTGCTCTTAAGCACTGGGTGTCTCTCTATTCCCACTCAGGTGGGTCTGAAGCATGAGCTTTGTAGATGACTGTGTCACTGTGTAAAAGCTGCACATGCCTGACAGGACAAATACCAAGCAGAGTGCCCACTACCAATAATCAGGGATATTTGATATAAAACCACTGGGATGGAATCCAGGAAGCACAGCAGGACTTAGTCTGTCCCTGTGACACCATGTCTTCATACAGTTGGGTTTTGTTGTTGATGGTTTGGGAACATTTTGGTACAGAGCCTGACTCTAGTACAGGCTAGCCTCGAACTTACAGTGATCCTGCCTCAGCCTCCCAAGTATTGGGATTGAGAGGGGTGCCCCTAGTCCTGCTCTTATACTTGGTTCCAAGCTTGCCTTTAGAATGTGAGTTTGTATGGCATCTTTAACATCTGTTAACTTGGGATAGGGAGAACATGAAAATAGTGCAGATTACCACATCCTCCAGGTGTGCAGGAGGAACACTGCAGGAATAAGCCAAAGGACTGCAGAGCATAGTGCAAATTGTATTGCCTGTTTCTGCATTGTCCCATGACCTCTGACAAGTTCTGAGGTGCCAACAGGGTTTCTGCCTGTCTTGGCAGCAGCACACCAAGGGCTTTGACCAGGCGATGTGTCTGGTCTGGCTCCCACCAGCAGTCTCATTGGAAATGTGTGCCTCCTATCCGGTTCCTGATCACCTGGGTGGGAGCACACAGCTTGGGGCTTGGTTTTTAACCAGGGTCCAGGTGAGTTTCAGTGTTGAACATAGTTCTGCCTTTCCTGTGTAAGTTTGGCAGCTGTAGAACGACTTGTCCGTCATATCCGCATCGCAGCCGCTCCTGCCAGAGCTTGACCAGACACCCTCAGAGAGCCTTGTTTACCCTTCAGTCTTCCCATCTAGTTAGCTCAGCATTGTGCTGGCTTACCTTCTAGGTGAGTGTGCAGTTGTCCATAGTCAGCAGGGACTTCTTCACTGTGCAGAGCTACTCCAGACTCCAAGTTGGCCAAGCACGGAAGAGGGATGAGGCCTGCTGCCTTTGCATGGAATAGAGGGACTCCTCCATTAGAGTGGCTCATGTTTCCCAGACACACCCAGTTGGGCTTTCTAGGTCCCTTTGCTCCTTCGTCTTAAAGACAGACTGGCTTTTTAACACAGGTCTTCTGCTACAGCCCACCCTTCCTAAGGAGTTACTCTTGAGCATCTCTCTATGCCTTCTTGGTGATAAAACTGCTTTTTTTTTTAATATGTATTTTTATTGTGTGTACTTATCATTGTATGTGCATGTTCACATGCAATGGCCTGTGTGTGGAAGTCGAAGGACGACTTGCAGGATTTGGATCTCTGCTTCCACCAGGTGAGCAAGTCTCAGGGATCAGAATCAGGACAGCAGCAGTCTTAACCCACTGAGCCGTCTCACCAGCCCAAGAACCTTTATTTTAAATCCTGTTATCCTTTCTGCTGATGTGAGAGCGGGATGTTGTAGTTTACAGTGCAGTGGCTGGATTGTCTTCTGCAGTGAGTAGCCTTGTGGGGAAGTTAGGTCATTTTCAGGTAGCTCTTGAGCATCTATTATCTGCTCCAACAGACCAACCATTAGGCTTCAAGTTAAGCCTAATCTTAAGGGCCCTTGTAATGAAAATGCAGAAGGTTCCAGGCTTCAGCCCAGAGTTTTTGGCTTCCTGTTATAGGCAGGTATGTAGATGCTATGTGGATGCTCGCTCTTGTCTTCTTATACCAAAGTGTTGTTGATTGTATTCTGAATGCGAGCTTCCGAGCCTGAAACGATGAGGGTCAGGTGTGCAGTGTTGGATATATCCTGTCATTATTTCACCTTCTCACCAGGAAGGGTGAGTGTGCTGATGGCAAAAGTCCTCACTATCACCTTTTTCCCTTACCAGGAAAGAGAGATCCTTGGAGGCCTCGCGGTAGCAAGAGGAAGAGGCCGCGGCCGCGGCGACTGGAGTGTGGGTGCTCCTGGTGGTGTCCAGGAGATCACATACACAGTGCCAGCTGATAAATGCGGCCTCGTGATAGGTAAAGGTAAGAGGCAGCTTTTCTGTGTCCTGCAGCTGCTCAAAGGAGGAAAAGCCATCCCTCGGACCTATATTCAAGGTGTCTCTGGGCTCCCTGTCTTGGCTTGTCATAATGAAGGCAAAGCACATGTTTGAGTTGTGGACAGGAAATTAGACCCACCCACTCCCCCCAGGCTGTTGGAGAGAGACTGGGGAAGGTGTGAGCCTTCGGTGCTTGCTGTGGACTTCGATGAACTTGGTCCTAGATAAGTCACCAATACTCATGCTCATGCCTGCTGCAGAGTGCTTCTGACAGGAGACATCCTTTCCCTCACTGGGTTTGGGCACTGAGTCTTTGTGGACAGCATGGGAGCCTTGGAGCAGTTCATACAGCCTGTGGAGGCAAATAAGAGATTGGTTCGTTAGTTGCTCCTAAACATTTGGGAGCAGTTTAGAACATTGGGTGAAAAGCCTCATTTCTGCCTACACAATGCCTTCCTTCCTGACAGCCAGCAGGGAGTGGGCAGAGTAGGACATGAGACCACCTTGTCTTGGCTAGCCTCTCTGGGAGCACAGAGCTGGACTTTGCTGCCAGCAGGACTTCTGTTTGACATTGGCTTTTGTGTTTTCCTTTAGTGTTCATTTGACAGCATAAGAAGATGTCTTTTCCCCAGAGTCGTGTCGTTTCCCCCCCCCCCCCTCCATTTCTTCTTACAGGGAATGTGTCTTGGCCTGTTTCCACCAGCAGATCTCAGGCCCTGCTTATGTGTCCTTGGGAGCTGGAGTAAGTGTTACTAGCACCAACCCCAGGACTTGTAGTTACCCCTACTTGGGGGAGTGTCTGTCCTCTTTTAAGATATTACTCTCTGGTATCCATGTCTTTCAGATGATTGGATGGTAGAAGTGAAGGGTTTTGGTTTTAGTTTGAGATCAGTTACCCATACTGCCTCTACCTTGTGACCCTCTTGCTTCAGCCTCTAGGTCAGTGGTTCTAAATCTTCCTAACACTGCGGTCCTTTAATACATGCAGTTCCTCATGCTCCCATGACCCCCAACCATAAGATTATTTCATTGCTGCTTTATAATTCAAATTTTGCTGCTGTTATGACTTATAATGTTAATAGCTGGTATACAGGATATGTGATATGTAACCCCTGTAGAGGTCCCACCCCGCAGGTTGAGAACCACTGCTCTAGGATTGCAGCATGCTGACTGATGTAGCAGTTTGCTTTTCTTTTCACATGTGTGAAAGATCCTAGTAGCTACTTAAAATGGTAGGCACTCCCACACCCCACCCAGCTCATAGACAGTACCAAGAGATTAAATTCACCTGATACCTATAGTCGGGGATCACATCTAGGTGTCATTGGCTCTTTGAAAACCATCTTTTTAGTAATTTCATTTGCCTATGTCACAGAAAACCCTGGCAGAAACACACCCATCCGTTGTGTGCATGTGATATCATTGTCCATCCTCTACAGAGCCACCCAAGTAGGTCCTAGAGGACAGGGGTAACAGCGAAATGTTCAGTCACAGTCTGGGACCCATCAGAAGCTAAGGTGATCATGGAGAGACTCTTTTAAGTGAGCTGTTTCCTTTTCTTGAGAAAAGCATGTGGCAGAGAGAGAGAGAGAGAGAGAAGAGAGAGAGAGAGAGAGAGAGAGAGAGAGAGGAGAGAGAGAGCGCGCGCGCGAGAGAGAGAGAGCACCCAGGCAGCCAGGCAGCCAGGCAGAGCTCTCCCAACTCCTGCCCTTGGACAGCCTCCCGGCCCCTGCTGGATTTCCATGATAAACACAGCAACATTGACAGATAGTCTGGCCAGCCCTGCTCTTGTCAGCCAGGCCTTTTAGCAGCTTTGATTAATTGCTTTACGATTTCACGTCCAGCCAGCCGCTGGTGGGTCTCTTCTGCCCCCCATCAGGTGGAAGAATGGAGCAGGCTGCTGAATGAGTCCAAGACAGCCACCATGTGCCAAACTAGTGACCTCATTTTGAAGGAAGATGAACTTAAATTAACTCCTTCTGGCCGTATGCAGTTTTGCAGTGCCTCCGTATCTGATCACCAAGCTCCTGAGGCCTCCCAGCAGAGGGTCTTGGGCTGTTGGCCTGGCTAAGGTGGGGCTGCCCGGCATCAGTCTCAGGCTTACTTACTCTTGCCTGCTAGCATGGACTACTGAGACTAGACACCTGCGAGTGCCTGTGGACATGCTCTCTGCTTTTTTGTTCCTCATTGCATCTCCAAATCTTGATTGGGAACAAAACAGCTTACCCTTCGTGGACAGAGATGTGAAGGCTGTAGTTTCTGGGAAGAGGACCCAGGAGCTACACTGAGCATACAGAAAACACTTCACTGTCAGCCCAACCACCTGGAATGGTCACCAGGACTCACCTCCAGTTTTGTTTCTTGACCCTTTTGAGATGAAATAAAGTCAAACTTGTCCCTGCTCTTTCTCCTCCTCAACTGCCTCACTCGCTTGGTAGTGTGCTTAGATTAACGTTCATCTGCTGAGGCAAGTAGAGAAGGGCGGACGGAGTGCGGAAGGAGAGCTTTGGGATATGCAGCCATGTGTTACACCTGTCATTTCAAGCTGGGTTTGATTGGAAATGGGCAGGGGCAGCCCAAAACTTAACACATGGTCTTTGCTTTGGGGCTCATGGGACTCCCTGCTCCCCTTACACCAGACCTTCCAACACGTTATCTGCAGTTTTGTAAAACGTGTGCTCCAGGTTTTCCTTGTATTCTGGGAGTACACTATTCCCAGAGAGTTGATGCAATAGATCTGTAGGTTCTGTGAAATTTCAGAAGAATGGGTCATTGTTCACTGACTGGTGGAGTTTTTGTTACACATGTTTCATTAAGAGACTGAGACTTGCCGGCTTTCAGAGAGAACAACTAAATTTCTATCACCCGTTCCATTTAGGCCATATGCCCTGCCTCCTCCCCCTCTGTACTGCTTCTGTCTGGACCCATCCCCCCACCAAGGCAGAGGGACCTGAGAGGGAACAGGGTGTGATATTGAAGGCCAGAGTGGGCTTCAGGCATTGTTGGGCTGTAGCCGCCCATTTGACCTGTGGAGGGAGGGCAGCCGCTATCCAGGCTGAAGGCCCCCATTGTGTATGGTAGGGCCATCAGGTCTCCATTCTTACACTGAGGAGGATCAGCCTTTCCTGGGTAGACTTCAAGGCAGGCAGAAATGAGTTCAGTGGCTGCAGCCGTTGGGCCCAGACCCTTCTATGGGGCCCTGTGACCACAGATGCTTCAGTCCAGCTCCAAACAGTCATCTTGACTCCAGATAGCTAGCGTTGCCCACAAGGAGCCCTGCATTTTTGTCAGGGCCCGTGTGCAGTAAGCAGAACAGAGTGACTGTGGGCAAGAGTTAGCATGTGCATTTCAGCTTCCCCTAAACATAGGCCACAGACTCTGGGTCACCTCTGGTCTAATCAACCATATCTCCTGCCTGCAGGGGGCGAGAACATCAAAAGCATCAACCAGCAATCAGGTGCCCATGTGGAACTTCAGCGGAACCCCCCTCCTAACACCGACCCTAACCTGCGGATATTTACCATCAGGGGTGCTCCTCAGCAGATCGAGGTGGCCAGGCATCTCATAGATGAGAAAGTTGGCGTACGTACACGGGCCTTTCCCCACCTGGCTTATACTAGCTGGATTTGCTTTTGGATGTCCAAGGTACCTGCTTTCCCCCAGAACCTTGTGCTTCCTGTGCCTTTCCATCCTTGCGTCATGCTGGGGCAGCGTCTCCTCTCCAAAGGAAAGTCCAAGGCTCAGGGAGTGCCAGGCCCCAGATGCAATGAGAGAAGTCTCTGACTTGACTGCCAGGGCTTCAGCAGTCAGACCTCTGGCCATGTCCCTGCAGGCATAGATGAGCTGCGGGGAAAGCAGCCTTCCCCCAGCACTGCCCCAGGCTCCCTCAGGCGGCACCCTGGCCACCAGCCCTGCAGGCAGCTTTCATTGACTCTGGCTTTAGTTTCAGGCACCTCAAAGCAGATAAAGAAAGGGAGTGTTGATGGAGGACAGATGGGCCACTGCTCACCTCAATGGGGACGTAGAATGGCAGAAAGAGCCCTGGGCCAGCCTAAATTGACGGGAGAGTCAAGCAGGTTGGTCCTCCCCCAGGGTGACATGCAAGGGCAATCATGGTGGTGCCAGGACTGGCTGTGTGGTGGTCTTGGTCATTTGAGGGGCAGAGCCACCACTGCAGACATTGTCTGCTGGGGAAGGAAGCTAGTGTGAGCGCAGAGCTGTCTCCTTCACTTGACTTGCCTCCCATAGTGGCTTCCCTGGGTGGGCCTGGCAGAGGGCAATATGACTCAGCGACACGGGTGAGAGCTCCTCTGTGCCCACACAGGGTGCCAGCCTTGGAGCCCCTGCGGCCTTCGGACAGAGCCCTTTCAGCCAGCCACCAGCTGCACCACATCAAAAGTGAGTTTTCTGCCTCTGTCCTGGTGGAAGGTTCATTACCTGTCTAACCTCCCTGGTCCAACTCCTCTGAAGTGCTAATCCAAGTCCTGGGTGGGGACTGCACTGTTTTCCTCTCTCTGTTGTGTCCTGTAGATTGCTGACCAGTCAGGGTAAAGCCCAGAGCTCAGGGGTTTCCAGTCATAGTCTTCCCAAGGGAGCACAGTACCTGGGGAGAGGGGAGTGGGTTGAGCGGGCAGCCAGCCCTTCCTGCAGATCAACAGTGCTCCTCCCTTTCCTACAGCACCTTTCCTCCCAGGGGCTTCCCCAACATCGCTGCTAAAGTTAATGGGAACCCACACAGCACCCCTGTGAGGTAGGTGATTAACTGTTCCTCTGTCAGTAGGGGGTGAAGGAGGCAAAACAGTAAAGGGGGAGAGGGTAGGGGGAGAGCTCTGTGCCCTGCAGTGTCACAAAGGATTCTTCTGTCACCCACAGTGGCCCTCCAGCTTTTCTGACCCAAGGCTGGGGCAGCACTTACCAGGCTTGGCAGCAGCCTACACAGCAAGTCCCAAGTAAGTGACTCCAAGGTGTGAAGATACACACCAGGGTGGCTGATGCCCACAGTGCCAGGCAGCTGTGTAGGGTGGATGAGTTGCTCAGTTCCACTCCTGGAGATAGGGACCTAGAAGACCCAGGCAGTGGGAAAGGCAAAGAAAGTGAGGCTGCTTTCCCTGGCTCACTTGACCTCCTCAGAGCTGGGATGGAGCTGGAAATGACAAGACTCTCTCCCTCCGTCTCCTTTTTTTTTTTTTTTTTTTTTTTTTGGTTTTTTTGAGACAAGGTTTCTCTGTGTATCCAGAGCTGTCCTGGAACTCACTCTGTAGACCAGGCTGGCCTCGAACTCAGAAATCCGCCTGCCTCTGCCTCCCAAGTGCTGGGATTAAAGGCGTGCGCCACCACCACCCGGCCTCCGTCTCCATTTCTAAGGCTAAGCTCCAACCAAGAGCTTCTCTGTCCTCTGCTCTCCTAAGCAGCCTCCTGCCTGCTGAGGGCCCCTCACTTAGTCTTCTGTGTCAAGGCAACTTCTCGCTAGTGACCTAGAAAAGGGCACTTTCTGTCACCTAGACTTCTCAGAAACAACTGTCTCTGCTGAGCTGCTACAAGGAGGGTCTTGTACAGTCTTCAGTCCTTCTCCATGTCCACTGTGGCACAGCAAGCTCTGCTCTGCCTTACTCAGCCATTCTGGTCCCTTTTCTCCCTCAACTCTGATGACTCCAGTGTCAGGCTCTGACAGGTGCTTCCCAGGGACGACCTGCTGGTGCTGGGGTCCACCCTCCGTTGCACTGACCAGGCTTGCCCTGCTGAGCTGGTAGCACTAGGTTCCTGAGCACTCTGCTGTCTCTTCGCCTCCTTGGAAGTAGTGTTCTCCAAGAGCTGGGCTCTTGGATACTGTTCTGGTATTTATATCCACAAGGCAAGAGGATGACAGGATTGTCATCTCAGACATACCCCTGGGAGGAAAGTTCCTTCCCACTTCCCCAAAGGGAGCACTTAAGAGTCAGGGTCCAGCAGATCCCAAAGCCTAGTTGGTTGGTGTGGGTGGTAAACAAGAAGAAGCAAGACAGACTAGCTGCTTCCAGCTGTGCTGCTTAGCACTGCCTGTGTACAGGTCAGGCCCTGTGCAGGCACGGTCCTGCACACCCTACATGGCAGGGAAGAACACAGAAGCTGTTCCTTGCTGTGCTTCAGCACCTGTCCCCTTCCCCTCCATTGGTCTTCAGTTAGTTAGCATGGCAAAAATAACAGGCACTCTGCTGAGCTGTGTGGATTGGCATGGTCTTCATAGTCCTCTGGCTGCCTTACATTCACTCTAATAAGTGGTGAGGGGCTTTGGTGAGCTAGTGCTTGTCCCTGACCTCTCTGGTCTGCCCAAGCCTAATGCTGCCTTTTCCTTGACGCTGGGTGTCTCCTCATTCCTGTCTCCCCTGCCAACAGTGGAGAAGGAGGCCTCTAGGCCTCTGTGCTGCTCCCACATAGAAAGGGCAGGCCAGGCAAGGTCCCAGGTGGGCCTGTTACTTCTGCCACTGACATGTGCACCATCACAGATGTGCACAGGGTCTCTCTGGCTTCAAACCCCAGGTCTATGCCTTCATGTCATGTTCTACACAGGGAATCCCCACTCCTAACCTCTCTTGTCCAGAGGCACAGTGGAGCTTGTGGGTCTCATGAGGTGTCAGCACCATTTGGACCCTGTCCATAAGGACCTAGGTTCAGAGTTTGAGAAGGCTTAGTCTTCCAGCCCTGTCTGCTAAAGACCCTGGTTGAAGCCGACTTGACTGGAAGTGAGCCATGGTGGGAGTTGATGAGTGAGGCCTGACTGCTGTCTGTTTTCTGCACAGGCCAGCAGAGCCAGCCACAGAACAGCCAGCCCGACTACAGCAAGGCCTGGGAGGACTATTACAAAAAGCAGAGTGAGTGCAGCAGTCTATCATGTGCTGTCCAGCTATGGGCCTTGCTGTCCAGGGTCACCTGGTTTATTTGACACCCTCTCTAGGGCTGTGTCTAGGTGCCCACCTTGTCTCTCCCTGTGTCCTGTCAGAGGAAGCCAGATGTGGCCAGTGCCTGCTGGGTGTGTTGCCTGTCCTCAGTCATTGGGGACCATGTCAGGGCAGGCAAGAGGTCAGAGTGCAGAGAATGGGGCTACCACTTCACTGGTTGCTGGTACCTGTCTTTCCTTCGGAGTCCATTTCTCCTTATAATACCAGGAACTAAGTCAAGCTTGAGACTGATTTTCGTGCCAACAGAAAAATGCCCCCAGGGTTGATGTCTTAGCAAAGGGCCTGGGCATGTTTGAGTCTAAGCCATATCTGGGTCTAGTGTAGGGTTCCCTGGCAACATTTTTTTTTTTAAGTTTTATTTATTTATTTCATGTATGTGAGTACACTGTCTCTGTCTTCAGATGGACCAGAAGAGGGCATCAGATCCCATTACAGGTGGTTGTGAGCCGCCTTGTTGTTGCTGGGAATTGAACTCAGGACCACTGGAAGAACAGTCAGTGCTCTTAACCACTGAGCCATCTCTCCAGTCCCCCCTGGCAACATCTTACACCTTGAACCATCATTTTCGGATTGGAAGGCCCACGTTAAAGCTGCTTGGCCTTGGGGGCAGAATCCTATCTGGACCACTAGCCGCACTGGTGACTGATGGCAGGTGTCAGGGTGGTCTCATCGCTGGGGCTTGGGGCCTTCCTCACCCCAGCCCCACCTGAAAGCTACACTGCACTGTCTCCCCACTCTGGTTGTTGATTCTTTGGCATCCAGAGTTGCTGGCAGGCAGACAGGACAGTGTAGTCCTAGAGAAGTGTAGCCTCTAGGTGGGCTTTGGCAGAGGCTGGTACGGCCTGAGAAAGGGCCTCCCACAGCCTCCCCTTCCGTAACTTGTCTGTTCTTGTCCTCCAGGTCATACCACCAGCGCTGCCCCGCAGGCCAGCTCCCCTCCAGACTACACGATGGCCTGGGCTGAGTACTACAGGCAGCAGGCCGCCTTCTACGGGCAGACTTTAGGGCAGGCTCAGGCCCACAGCCAGGTCTGTAGCCAGTCCCCAGCGCCATGATGTCACCCAGCCTCTGTGTTTGCCTAGTCCCAGGCTGAGCACGGCAACCTGTGGGGTCTCCTCTGTCCCTCCACTCCCAACCCTTCAGCTTGATCAGGTGTTGCTCTCCTAGCTCTGGGCCTAGTGACCCCGACTGTAGTTTGTGTGCTAGGTCTGCAGTGAATGAGGCCCACTCCAGTAGTTCTTCAGAGTGGCCAGGCTGGGGCCTTTACCTGCACAGCACCCTCGGGGCCAAACAGGTGGAGGGCCAGCTTGGCCTCTTTCTTTCTGTGTAGGAACTTGGAGGGCACTATCTAGTCCTCAGCCAAGAAGGAGCTCTCCTTGGGGGCAGGGCTCCCATAGGGAAGCTGGTGTTAGGCCTGGTGACCCAGGAGAAGCCTTCCCCTTTTACCTCCTCCCCCCTCATCTTGACCCTAGAACCTGAGGTGCATAGCGGCCAGTATCTGCTGTGAGTGAGGTGCTGGTCTTGGGCTGACCCTCTCCCTCCCCCCACAGGAGCAGTAGATGGGCGTCTGCCGCGGCTCTTCCCCGCAATCAGTGTGAGAGAAACCTGTTGGTTACAGAGATTTTTAGATTTGCAAACCTTTCGATGAAGACCTTTGTTTTGTTCTGTGAAACACTATATTTAGATTAACAGAAATTTTCTAAAAATCGGGAAAATTAGTTACTAAACATTGCTGGTAATTTTTGTGTCATGATTTCTTTGTAAATGTGTAAGCTCTGGAGCTCTTTTGGAGCAAAACCTGCAAGCTCAGGTGCCCGAACTCTCCTCAGAGCCTGACATTTCATCAAATGATGGGTTTGTCTTGTGTCTTTTTATTTACAGTTTTGGGTGGTTTTTTGTTGTTCTTATTGTTGTTGTTGGGGTTTTTTGTTTTTTTGTTTTTTTTGTTTTTTTCTCTTTTTTTCTGTTTTTGTTTTTGTTTTTTTGTTACAACAGAAAAATGGCTTGGAAGTCTTAGGTGGTAATGTAACAAATTCTTTAAAAAATTTTTAAGCAGTATTTAAATATTCGTAAATGTAAATTCATTAAGTGTTTCGCCTCTAATTTCTTGTATCTTGGCTGTCTGGTTTTATTGCATTTTTTAAAAAACTGAACTATTATGTATTGTAATTAATGATGTGAATTTTGAACTGAGACGGGTCCTTGTGTTGCAGGAGGGGTCATTTGTGGGTTGTGTCGTTTCTAGCGTTTTGATGGTGATGCAGAGACGCAGTCTACCTTCTTGTAAGCTGCCCGTCTCCATTACCCAGGGCAGTTGTGTGTCTAAGACCTCCAAGCTGGTTTTAAAAACAAAAAGCCTTTCTCTATTCTCAGAAATATAAATACTGTTTATTTTTAATATTAAAAAGAAATTCAATATAACTTTTAACAAACACTGTGGACATTAAACCATATAAAAAAATGTAGTAACTATTTTTTAATTCCAGGGTGTTTTTTGCTTTTTTCCTTAAATATTTTCTTAATATTTGTCAAATTAACTAGATAAATAAATAAATCTAGTATTAACCACAGTATGAGTTAAATAATTTTGATTTAATAAAAGGGATAATATGATTTCCAATGTTTACTGTAGTGTATCTTGTACAGATAACATGTATTTTTAAAGAAAAAACGGAATTGAAGCTATTTTTTCTTGCATTTTGAATTGACCTGAGGAACATTCCGTTTGAAACGCGCTCGTTACAGTTTGCGGTTCTTGTTTTCCTTACAATGCTTGAAATGTCTAACTATTAAAAGGCATTGGAAATGGTATGCATGTTGTTGTTTTTTAAAGGTGTTCTTTTTATTTGACTGACAATTCATTTTACACTCTATATAATAAAATTTCCACAAGATATCTTGTGGGCAAAGTGTTCTCAGTCTGTTTTGTTTGCTGGCCCCTGACTCTTGCCCTTCCTAGCTGGTGATGCCCTGCCTCAGCCCAACTCTTTGATACAGGGCCTCCGGGGACTTCCGAAGGAAAGCTGTTTTTTTTATAAGGTAGCTTTACACGTGACCCTTTGACTTAAGGGCCACACTAAGGACCAGCCTTCCCTGTGACAGCATCTGAGTGAGAACAGTCCTACTTGGGCCTGACAGAGATGTGTTCAGGGAAGCCAGTGGGGTCAGCACCACAATGAGCTGAGACCCTCCCCACCCACCCACCCCCACTTTTAGGTGGCATGCCCCCACCTAAAAACACACCAACCCTGCCCTATGTGTACTC
Organism: Mastomys natalensis; assembly: GCA_021653895.1. Taxonomy (NCBI): domain Eukaryota; kingdom Metazoa; phylum Chordata; class Mammalia; order Rodentia; family Muridae; genus Mastomys; species Mastomys natalensis. The sequence continues at coordinate 2,787,792 of JAJTUV010000085.1, forward strand.
CTAGGCTGTCTCCCTGCCTGCTACATCCTCCAGGCCCACTCACCTGTGGCTCTTGTGGGTGGTGGATCTTCCCAGCAGGCTCAGGTAGGCCTCTGAGACAGCAGCAGGTGTATCTCTTTTGTTCAAGAAAACAGAGTACCCCCATCTTCTGCAGTCCTACCACAGGACTTGGAGGGGTAAAGGCAGCCTTGCTGGCTGTTATCTCTCTCCTTTTGAAAGCAACTGGTTTGAAGTTTTAGTTTCTTACCAGGGCATCTGCCTGGCTCAGCCTTCACTGTGTACTTACATACTATGGAATTGTCCCAATGTAGACACCAGCCCTTGCTCAGAACCCTCTTTGTGGTGTGTATATGTATATATAGAAAGAGAGACTAGGCCCATTAGAGAGAGAGAGACAGTGTGTGTGTGTACAACAGGCCCATTAATCCTTGCTCAGAACCCTCTTTATGGTGTGGGTATGTGTGCATACGTGCCTTGCCTCCACCACACACTCTTGAGAGTGAGAGACACATCTGTGGATTCTTTAGCCCAAAATGGGGTGGAGAGTGTCCCATCTGGGCCACACTGAGGCCTGTTGAGAGCCGGAAGACAAAAAGGAGATGTGGCATCTTTAACTACACCTCTAGAGAATCGAGTTTGACATTGAGAAATTGAATAGTGAAAGCCACTGGGGAGGGGGAGGGCCAGCCACAAGGGCAGCAGCGCTGATGGCGGTAATGCAAGTTGGAGAGGGCATTACAGGGAAGACTTCCTTCTAATTCATCTTCCAAGCTCAGTGCCAAAACAGCATTTGGCATGGTTCACAGGGAGCAATTGTGTGATAATGAACCCTAAGGTGTCCCTTAATTGAAGACTGAGCATTGCGGTTTGTGCCAAGAGTCATAAATGGCGCAGGCTTGCGGGAGGATGCATTTTCTTAAATGTATCGGTAAGTACAGATTAGCGTTTGTCCCCAGTGAAATGCCGTACTATAAATTATGGAAATCTCTCTTTCCCTCTGATGCAATCTTGTGTTGGGGGGTGGGGTGTGCAGAGCAGCAGGCCGCAGGGGGGGAAAGTTTGCAAGCATATGAAATTTGGCCTCTCATTAACATGGCGCCCCGCCCTCTGAAGATGGTTTCCATCAGCAGTCTGCTGTCCTGGAAAGCTAAAGTGCTTGAAATGTACCAAGTTCAGCGGTTGTGTTCCATTAAGAAAGCTGCATGGTCATCATGGAGGGCGGTCTGTGTTTGGTGCTTAGGGCTGGGCGGTGCCTGGTCTGCAGAGGGCTCCCCCAACACCCACCTTGCCACACCCACGCTGGCTCTGCCCGAAGTCAGGATTCAGCAGGATGTCTGCTGAACTGAACCAGCCCCATCGAAATTGGAACTCGAGTGAGTAGTTCTCCATCCTCCAAGAAATGCACCTCTATCCCTGACCCTGGCCTCTCAAGTAGGAGGTGGTCTTATGCATTATGGGACCCTCTTACATGGTGATCATCCATGTATCTTATCTACGGCCCCACAGGAGTACAGATGGTATGCTGCAGTGCCCAGACCAAGAGCCACTAGACACCCAGGAGCCCAAGCTCCAGCTGGCTCTGCACTGCCGTTTCCAGGCCCACTTCCAGCCCTCCAGGGCCCAGCTGGGGTTTAGGTTGGGCTAATGCAACTGCTACTGAAGGACTCAGATTAATGGCCAGAAAGTGGCCTGGCAATCCCGCAGGGGGCTGCTGAGCCAGGGTGCTTGCAAGAGGAAGCATGGTTATCTTGGGCTTTGTCTTGAGCCTTTCTCCAAGTTCTATAAGGAAGTTCTCACCCTTTCCACACTGGATCCAAAGCTGGAAGGTACTGACCTACCCCTAGACACAGACTCAGAGGGGGCAGGTCTGCTGTCTTCCAGACAAGCCCACCACTCAGAGCTGTCAGTCCCTGGACAGTTGCTGGTGAAGTAGCTGACAGTGAGGTGAGATGTCCTAGGACAGGCTGAGAAGTAGCAGTGGGTGTGTCCCAGAAGTATAAGTCATCTGACATGTACCTCACTAAGATGTATTTGAAATCCCAACCCAATACCTTTGCAGTCATTCATGGATCAAAGTGAGTATGGATGTCCTGTACCATCCCCACAGGGCTCAGATCAGACAATATCATTTCTTTCCTATGTCCGGGCTGGCCTTCAACTCAGATCCATCCACCTCTGCCTTCTGAGTGCCAGGATTAAAAGTGTGTGCCACCACTGCCTGGCTTGTGTGGCCTTTTTAGACAAGTGTCTAAGCCCACACAGCCACATCCTTCACATGTCTGTGCTTTTGGTTGATTGTGCTGTTAAACCCCAAGCCTGAGAAGCCACAGCACGGCTTGAGAACTGAGTACAGAAGCTAGGTGGACCTTTAGGCAGTTGGTACAGGCACCGGGCTACATGCAGGCCTGAGTTAACACTGTGCCAATGAGATGAATGTTGGTGGGTCAAAGTTGATACCCACGTACACTTAGAAATATAGACACATCTATCAGCATAGACACTCATCTGTGCTTCCCGACTGCAGATGCCATGTGACTAGCCATCTCATGCTCCTGCCTCTCCACCCTCTCCACCATGACAGTCTGGACTTTTAGACTCAATCAAAAGAAACCTCTCCTTCCTTAAGTTGCTTTGGTCAGGCATTGTCACAGCAAGGAGAAAAGTAACACACTCCAGCCTCAATGTGACCACCCTGTCCCCTCTCACAGCAGGTGCTAATAACCCCCTGTTCATGGGTGAGATGAATCCAGCTAAGGTGGCAGCTAAGTGACAGCTGCCAGCAATGACTGAGTAATGACTGCTGACCACCATGGTGACTTCCTGTAAGAGCAGCGGGGGCAAACTGATCTAAACACAGCACACGGCTACTCCACCCCAACCCTACCCCGACCCTGAGTCCCAGCAGCCGACTCCTGGGAAAGACCAACCAGGACAGGAGGGAACTCCACAAGCAGCCTAGGCCACCCCATAGTAATGTGGGTGACAAATGGACATGGTTGGTCAAGGCTGCTGCATTCTGATCCTTCCACAGTGGCTTTTCTGAAAATCTCACTTCTGGCTCATCACAAACAAATCTAGAACCCTGCACTTGTGTCAGATTCTCTAACCATCGCTTCCCTGAGAAGCAGGCGCCCTAGCCCAGAACTGAAGCTCTCAGCTCTGCAACTGTCCCTCTATCGAGGACTGCCATGTTCCTAGCAAACGTCATAAGCCCTTCACCTGTCAGGGGGATAAACCTAAGAAAGGCACACTGAAGCGGGCGGTGGTGGCGCATGCCTTTAATCCCAGCACTTGGGAGGCAGAGGCAGGCGGATTTCTGAGTTCGAGGCCAGCCTGGTCTACAGAGTGAGTTCCAGGACAGCCTGGGCTACACAGAGAAACCCTGTCTCGAAAAACCAAAAAAAGAAAGAAAAAGAAAAAGAAAGAAAGGCACACTGAGCCATCAGGTGATAGCAGAAAGGGAACTGTGACTATGCTCAGGACGTCTGCTCATCTGCCTAAGTGGGTTTTTTGCAGGCATAGTTGTGGGATTTTAGTTTGGGGTTTTGGTTTTTTGCTTGTTCTGGGTTTTGTAGTTGTAGTTCGCGGTTTTGTTTTTGAGACATGGTCTCATGTAGCTCAGGTTGGCTAATAACCAAAGATGACCATAACTTTAATTTTTTCAAATCCTATTTTTTTAAAGATTATTTATTTTATTTATGTGAATACACTGTAGCTGTCTTCAGACACACCAGAAGAGGGCATCAGATCCCATTACAGATGGTTGTGAGCCACCATGTGGTTTCTGGGAATTGAACTCAGGACTTCTGGAAGAGCAGTCAGTGCTCTTAATCGCTGAGCCATCTCTTCAGTCCCCAAATCCCATTTTTAATGATGGTTCTTAAATGCTTTAACCTCCTTTCTAGCCCACCACCCCAGAGGTGGTGGAAAAGAAAGGATACTGGGAGTACAGGAGAAGTGAACCTGTTTAGAAAGGTTCTTTGGAGCAACTCTCATCTGTGTTGTCTGGAAATTGGCAGTTCAGTTCACAGGTCAGCAGCGGCAGCTTGATCCACTCACAAACACTTCACAGATACACCAGCAGTCCAGTTCTGTAGAGTCAGATTAGCAACAGCAGTGACATGACTGAGCAGAGACAGCAGGGCCTCAGCTCAAGCTTGGCTCAAGTCAGCAGGAGGGACCTGGAGAGACACCAGAAGTTCCCAGCTGTGCCTCTCTCAGAGAAGCAAAGATCAGTGAAGACAAGAGACCCATAAGGGTTGCACAGCTAGCTGTACCAGCAAGCCAAGCTCTGTCTCCATCACTCTGCGGAGTCCTATTTATACCCTCCAAACATCACATGTCCTCCACATGCCTTGTCTCAGCCAGGGTTTTGCCTCAGCACAGGTTTTGCTTCAGCATGTACATCCAATCAGCCTGAGTTCTTGGAAGCTGCAACAAACTGCAGCACACCAGAAGTTTTTTGGTGTTTTTTCTCTATGGAGTCCCAACAAAAGCAACTCAAATACGCAATGTAAGGCAGACCAATACCTGTGTGTCGTTAGCAAAGAATCCTTCATCACGTGTCCTTTCATGTACTTGCTTTAGAAGAACATCCTCTCTCCTGTGTCTGCTTCAGCAAACCTTCCTTCACAAGTCTGCCTTAGGCTTTCACACCCGTGTCACTTTAACAAACCATTCCTTCATATGTTTGCCCCAGCAAAACACCATCGACTGACTTTCCAAAGAACCCTTCAGTTTCCACGTCAGATGACTTGAACTCTAAGTCCTCTGGCCTCTACCTCCCAGTGTTGGGACTATGGGCATGTACTCCCACACTCAACTTTAGAGATATATTTTAAAGATTTCTTCCTAGCCTGCCTAATCTTCACTTCAATGGAGATTTGTCCAGTGATTGGAGAAACCTCTTCAGTGTAGTTCCCTTCCCTGCATCTGGATCACACTCCTGGTCTTCAAATCACACTAGGCTCAGTCCTCAGATAGAGGGTTCTATCTGATGCATAGGAGTTTTAGTTGCCAGGTGTGTGTTTTATTTGTTTGTGTGCCAGGGGTGTTCAAAGGACAGACACATGCTCATGAGTGCGCGCACACACGAATGCACATACACACATGCACACACACACACACACACACACAGTCCCAGTTACATGTTTCCCATTATAAGGTTGTCCTGGCTATGGTGCTTTGTCACAGCAATAGAAACCCTGACTAAGACAGGGGGATAGAGGATGAACTGGAGAGAAAGGAACTGGGGTAGATGGAATCAAAACACAATAGATTCATGCGTGAATATTAAATAAGGTATTTAATTAAAAATGAGGTGCTGCCGAGAAGAAACAAACCACCAGACTCTCAGAAGCAGGAAGAAGCCGCAGGAACCTCCCGAGAAGTTCTTTGGTGAGTTTCTCTCAGGCGTCACCCCAAGCGGAGCTCAGCAACACAATGTAAGGAGAACCAATGCATGCGTGTCATCAGCAAACATCAAGGCGGAACAAAGCGAACCCATGCTTGAGCTCCCATTGTCTGAATCTGTACTCCTTCATCATGCATCCTTTCATATGTCCGCTATAGCACAACATCCTTTCACCTGTGTGCCCCAGCAGAGCACCGTTTGACATAAGAACTATCTCCTCTACATCCAATTTTTAATTAAAAAAAAAAAAAAATCGAACAGGCACTAAATGTGTTAAAATATTTTTGTAGCAGTTAGAAAGATGCCTCAGTAGTTAGTAATACACAATCTTCTTCCAGAAGCCAGTGTTCAGTTCCCAGCACCACATACATGCATACATACATACATGCATGCATACATATACACATGCATACATACATAATGCCCACACACATACAGGCAAGCACATGTAAAATACAAATAAATCTTTAATTTTTTTAAAATAAAACTTGCTGGAATTATGTTGGAATTGCTAACCTATAACTCATCTTAGGAAGAATGAGCCACTCGACACTGAGTCTTCCTCCCACTCTTTAATTAGAGTGCTTTTCAGTACAGCCTTTTATATCTTATTTTCATGTTTATCTACCTATTTATTTAATCGTTCCGGTTGTTCCTTAAGCACTATCCACCTTTTTTACATGTATTTTATTAATGGGGGAACGCATGTCAAGAAAGGCCTGCGTGAGCCGGGCGGTGGTGGCGCACGCCTTTAATCCCAGCACTTGGGAGGCAGAGGCAGGCGGATTTCTGAGTTCGAGGCCACCCTGGTCTACCAAGTGAGATCCAGGACAGCCAGGGCTATACAGAGAAAACCCTGTCTCGAAAAACTAAAAAAAAAAAAAAAAAGGCCTGCGTGGTGTCAGAGGGCATAAGGGCTCCAGAGACTGAACTCAGGCTGTTAGGCCAGGCAGCAAATGCCTTTACCCACTGAACAATTACACCAGTCCACCAGCCACCCTTTTTATTATTGTTGTTGTTGAGACAGGCTCTTTCACTGTTCTGGAACTTGCCAAGTAGCTTGACTAGCTGGCCAGGGAGCCTCAGGGTCCATCTGTCTCTGCCTCTCTAGTGCTGAGGTTACAAAAGTGTGCTACTGTGCTTAGTGACCTTACATTGGCTTCCCCTCCTCTTCCTCATCCCTTCCTTCTGGGGATCACACTATGTCGTCTGTGGGTTTCTCTTCTCCCAGGGGTCCTTAGCCACTGACCCACGAGGAGGAAGAAGGGAGCAGAGTCAACACACAGGGATTCAGATGGCTGTGAGTACCGGGACCAGCTTCAGGGAGACAGATCAACTTTACTCTGGGTGAATCAAGAATTATGCAGGATTGGGGAATCGGGTAGGAATGTCCAGGGTGGCAAAGGTCATTGGCTGAAAGCTAAGATACTGAGATGTCTCATTAGCATGGGAAGACATCCCAAGAATCTCAGGTACTAGCTGTATGGGTTCTTATCCAGAGCAAAGAAACTGAACTTGTAATCTAACCAAGGCTACCTGACTTCCTGCAGGTATAGGGTGTAGGGTCTGGGAACCCACACATTGAGGAAACTTGAAGCCTCACTGATAAAGGAAGTCTGCCATTTATACTGAGCTCAGGGCTTTCCAGTAACATCAGACTTCCACCTTAGCAGCAGGGCAACAGTCCTCAAAGTCTTGTTGTTGTTGTTGTTTTGTTTTGTTATTTGAAGAGAGGGTGTTATGTATGTAGTCCTGGCTGGGCTGAACCTACATAGACCAGAATCACCTCAAACGAAGGAATCCACTTGCCTCAGCCTCCCTATTAAATTCACTTTTATTTGTGTGTTTATTTGGGTTTTGGTTTTTAAAAACAGGGTTTTTCCGGGTAGCCCTGGCCATCCTAGAACTAGCTCTGTAGACCAGGCTGGCCTTGAACTTAGAGATCCGCCTGCCTCTGCCTCCTGAGTTCTGGGATCAAAGGTGTGTACTACCACAGCTAAATTCACTTTTTAATGCTTTCTCCCTCCCTCCTTTTTTGCTTCCTAGCAGTCTTGGGGATTGAAGCCCGGCTTTGGATGAAGTAGACTAGCACGCTACCATTGAGCTACAGCCTGCATGCCCCAAATATCACATCTTAATCCTAACAGCTCTGCACACTCGACTTTTTTCACATCCACAGTCACATTAGTTCTCCATCTGTCTGTATCTCTCTTTCTCTCTGTCTCTCTGTGTCTCTGTCCCTGTCTCTCTCTGTCTCTGTCTCTGTCTCTCTCTCTTCCTCTCTCTCTCTTCCTCTCTCTTCTTCTTCTTCTTCTTCTTCTTCTTCTTCTTCTTCTTCTTCTTTTCTTCTTCTTCTTCTTCTTCTTCCTCTCTCTCTCTCTCTCTCTTTCCATCACTGGATGCACTGGCCAAGCCCTCTAGTACGTGGTCGATAAAAGTGGTGAGAGTGGGCAGCCTGTGCTTGTTCATGATCTCAGAGGACTGCTTTCAATAATTCACCATTAATTATGCCTGCTGTAAGTTGCCTGCACATACCTTTCATCAGATAAGAAGTTCCCTGATGTTTCTAGTCTGCCAAGTGTTTCATCATAAATCCTTGCCAACTTTCTCAAATGTTTTTTTTCCCCTCCATCTACAGAGATAATCACATGATCTCCCCCTTTTCGCTGGAATGTGTGAATATTAACGAGATTGCTTTTCAAGGGTTAAACCAGCCTTGCATTCCTGGAATAAACTCCCCAGTGCTCATATGCATTGTCTGTGCTTCTTGTACTCAATAAACATTTGGATCCCCTAATATTTTGTGGAGAATCCATGCAACTGCATTAGTGAAACTGCACCCTAAATTTCATCACTGAGTCTCATGGCCAGTGAGACTAAGAGGCAAAGCCTTGGAGAGATCAGCTCACCATGGCCTTTGACCATTGTGTGGTGGAAGCCACAGTTAGCATTACTGAGCTGCAGCTGCCTTCCAGGAGCTGTGCTCAGCCCCGAGAGACCAGAAAGACAAAGCCACCCTTCATTACCCCACTGCATGAGGCACCTGCTTAGACCTGGCCCTACTGAGTTAGCTGTTCAGTGTGGATGCAAGTCTCTTCCACACAGCTGAGTGCTTGGGATCAGGTACATCAGCATTGCCAAGGCAACAAGGCAAGCATCCCACGCAGCGCTGTCAAGCAGGGCTTTGCTTGCCTCTCTGCTCAGAATCATAACCACACTGAACTGTACTCAGAAGTGCTATGTATACTTCATGCCATGCCCTTATCCCCGTAACGCCTACGTAGCCTCTATCTATTTTCCTCCCCTTTGGTTTTTTGATACAGGTTCTCTCTCTGTAGCCCTGACTGGCCTGGGACTTGCTATGTAGATGTGGTTGGCCCTGAATTCATAGAGATCCACCTGCCTCTGCCTACCAGGGAATGGAATTAAAGAAGCCCAGGCATTCTTTGAATTTTGTTGTTGCTGCTGTTATTTCTGCTTTGTTGTCTGCCTTAATTGTTGTAAATTTTCAATCATCATTTTCGTCATTACTTGGGCCCCTCTTTCTTCCTTCCTTCTTTCCTTCCATCCATCCTTCCTTCCTTCCTTCCTTCCTTCCTTCCTTCCTTTCTTCCTCCCCTTGTGCTCATGTAGCTAAAGCTAGTCCATCAGCTTAGTTCTCAGCTTGATCCATCTTCTGCCTCTTGATATTCTTGACATTCCCACACTGCTCGGCTGTCTCTTCAGAACTTACCCCTTTGTCCTGGGTCCTCTGTTGTCTCCCTCCCTCGTTTCCCCTCTGCCCCTCCTTCTGTAACTGTGTCTATTGATTGACATACCTTGACGCTCCATCTCCCCTCCACACAGGGTCTGCTGGGCTTATGGGCCCACCAAAGCCACTCCACACTTGCAATATGGCGGAAAGCCTCCTTAGACTTTGTTCAGATTCCTCTTGTTAACTGCATCTCCCTGCTTCCGTGGCCCACCCTCTCCGCATTCTCTCATAGATCCCTTCTCTTATCCATCATGATTATTTTAAATTCCCTGTCCAGCACCTCCACACACCTGTCGTATTCTAGTCAGATGCCATCAGGGGGTTGTCTCTTCAGACTGTGTTTCCCCTCACCTTTGGCACACCTTGCAGTTCTTTTTTTTTTTGTTTTGTTTTGTTTTTCGAGACAGGGTTTCTCTGTATAGCCCTGGCTGTCCTGGAACTCACTCTGTAGACCAGGCTGGCCTCGAACTCAGAAATCCGCCTGTCTCTGCCTCCCAAGTGCTGGGATTAAAGGCGTGCGCCACCACCGCCCGGCCACCTTGCAGATCTTTTGTGGGCTAGACTTGATGTGTCAGGAACTCAGAGCTGAAGTCAGTAAACCTTTTCCAGGTGACCATGTGCTTGAGAGCTGGGCTGGCTTCCCTGTGTGCTGTGACTGAGTCTCTGCTCCCAGAGGGAGGGCCTGTCTCCCTGTGTCTCTCTCGGAGGTGCCCTCTGCTGCTCGCTGGGATGACAAAGCAGTCTGGTCAGTATGCTGGGGACATGGAAAGACAGGAGTCTTCTGCCATCTTCAGCTCAAATATCCATCTTTTGGGATGACCTGGGCAGCTGCAGGGTTGGTGCTAATGGTTTTCCTCTGCCTCCTGCTCCTTCTCTGAATATATTTCACAAGGACCAATATATTTCATTGTCCTCAGCTGGAACCTGCTTGGTTCAACCCTCAGCCTCCAGCTGTCCATCAAAATCACTGTTGAAAACCTAACCTGGTGGCACAGGCCTGGATTCCCAGCTACTCTAGAGACTGAGACAGAAGGGTTGAAAATTAAGATTTACTTGGGCTACACACATTATTAGTACAAGGCCAACCTGGGAAATGTAGCAAGACCTTGTCTCAAAATTAAAATAAAGACCTAATAAGAAAAAAAGGCAGGCTGGAGAGAGCTCAGCGATTAAGAGCACTTGCCCTTCTCATGGAGGAACCAAATTCTTTTCCCAGTATCCACTTGGCAGCTCACAACAGTCTGTAACTCCAGTTCCTGGGGTATCTGATTCCTTCTGGCCTCTATAGATACAAGGCCTGCATGTGGCACACAGACATACATGTAAATACTCATACAAACAAACAACACAAACAAACAAACAAACTTTAAAAATAAAGCAAATAAAAAGAAGCCCGTTGCCAGGCGGTGGTGTCACACACCTTTAATCTCAGCAGTAGGGAGGCTGAGGCAGGCGGATTTCTGAGTTCGAGGCCAGCCTGGTCTACAGAGTGAGTTCCAGGACAGCCAGGGCTACACAGAGAAACCCATTAATTCATCAGTCCATGGATGAGGTTAGCGCCTTCATGATTTGGTCACTTCCCAAGAGACCTCTCTGGCTGTTTCTCGGGAGAGCTAACTTTCAACCTATGAGCCTTCGGGGGAGACTCTTCATAGACAGAGTGAAAACCTAAGTTCAGTCTTCAGAAGTCACTTGAAAGACGGCAGCAAGCCGGCTCTGGGAGTGATGGCAGTTCACCTGATGACCTAGCTTCCATCCTAGAGATAGACCTGGTAGAAGAACTGACTTCCTCCTATAAACTGTCCTCTGAACCCCAACACATTCATGTGCTGCAGTTTGCACATTGACACACATATTAACACTCTAAATATTTTTTTAAAGGTAACAATTTTTTTTTTTTTTTTTACAAAGCCTGTGGGGTTGCACATTGAGATCTCAGTACTGTTGGAGTTGGAGACAAGAGGACCCTGGGGCTCAATGGTCAGTGCATCTAATCTGATTGGTGAGTTCCAGGCCAGGGAGGGACCTTGTCTCAAAAGGGAGTGGGGGGAGGTTTGCTTTGTGAGTTCAAGGCCATCCTGGGCTACAGAGCAAATTCCAGGGCAGCCAGGGCTACACAGAGAAACCCGGTCTGGAAAAAACAAACAACACCCAAAGAACAAAAATTCAAAACATGCACAGCCATGCCAGAGGAACAACATGTTACTGTTGGCCTTTGGTCACCATGGTCACCATGCCCACTGTGTATGCATGTGCACCTAAGCATGTGCATAAACATGCACATCAAATATACATAATTAGGTGCTGCAGGAATAGCTCAGTGGTTAAGAGCAGTGGCTGCTCTTCCAGAGGTCCTGAGTTCAATTCCCAGCAACCACGTGGTGGCTCACAACCATCTGTAATGGGATCTGATACCCTCTTCTGGTGTGTCTGAAGACAGCGACTATGTACTCATATAAATAAAATAAATAAATACACACACACACACATGCATGCATGCAAATATACACATGCTTAACACACATGCTTATAAAAAGTACAATGCATGCAACTACACAAACCCACATGTTCATTAAAAAAGAGGAAAAAAGATATTCCATGTGGATTCTCAGAGCCAGGCAAGCTGCCTCAGCCCTACTTGGGCACTGGGCACTAAACTGTCCTTTCGCCCTAAGGACCTCTAGGACTAGTCCAAGGGGTCCTTTTTTGTCATTTGGACCCTGGACAGGACAAATCAGTACAAGTTCTCAGTAGGTGCTGAAGACTCCATCCACATCTCCAGAAGGTTTCCAAGCTGGCTAGGAAAGTTGGCCATATTGATGGTCTAGACTTGACTGACAGATCCTGCATCCTTGAGTATGGTATAGAAGTCATCGGGACTGACTGATTCTCAGATGCTGCCAGGCTGATATACTTGGGAAAGCCTTGTTCTGGTTCCATGTCCCAATCAGCCAGATCCACTGTGAGAATACAACAGACATTTGCTTAATTAAGACAAGTCAATGATGCACAGAGAGTCTGGAGTACCCAGACGGTTCTGAAATGAACTTGTATCTTCCTGGACATTGGGAATCCAATTGCAGCTGAGGAGAGTCAGCTTGAGACTTGTATGAGCACATTACATATAAGGCCTGAATTTGAGCCCCAGTGCTGTAGAAAGTCAATCAATCAATATCTCTCTATCTAGGCCAGTTTGACACTTGTTTTCTGATGACTCAGTGGTTGAGAGCATTAGACTTGGGCAGAGGGGGAGGGTAGGATGGTATTCTCTAGACTGTAAAGAGTTAGGGGCAGTCAAAAGAGCAACACAAGGAGGGGGCTTGTGTTGGGAGGGCGTTCATTTTCCTGGCCAGGCTGTGGTTTCCTCTTCTATAAGGTGGGTGATGGTGACACTTCCCTCAGAGACCTGGCCACTTCTCTGAGAGCAGCAGCCTTCCTGGGTTATCCTGGGTTCTGCAGAGGATCAGGGAAACAGGAGAGAGGTGGACAGAAAGCTGCTGGCTCTTACAGCAGGGAACAGGCGGAGCTCTGCTGGGGGCAGGGATTCAGGACTGTCTGAGGCCCTGAGCAGAGACGGAGGGTAAGGAGGGCCGTTAGAGGAGATGGCTCAGTTGGTAAAGCACTTGCTCCCCTAGTGTGAGGATCCAAGTTTGTATCTCCAGAACTCACACAGATGTAATATGGGTGTGGCCTTCTGTCATGTCAGCCTGGGAAGGCAGAGATAGATAGGATGAGCTGGGAAGGGAGACCAGCCTGGAGGTATTACATTGGCAAGCTCTGGCTTTGGCTGACAGATCTTGCCTCCTTGAAGGTGGAAGAATGTTCAAGGCTGATTCCAAACATTGACCTTGGGCCTCCACCTGCATGTGCACACAAATGTACATGCACCCACACACATGCAAAACACACACATACACACATGAACATTAGAAAATAAAGTGGTTGGAATGAGAAAGGACAGCAGTAACACTAACACAATTATAACTTGGTTATAATTAGCATAATTAATACTTGCTAGAAATTGACAAAGCTTGTCTCAAACCATCCTCATCCCAATGCACAAAAGTAGCCACTAAAATGACTGTTTCAATCTCAAAGAAAGGGAAACTGAGTCGCAGAGCTCTGAAAGGTCTCACCTAGGAACCTCGAGAAACCTAACAGCAATGGCTATTGCAAACAAGGGGTTAACTTCCTCACATCACAGACTGTGAAAATCGATGGGTATCTGTGGGCCTTGGTGTGTGCACGATTGTGTGTGTATGATGTGTCTGTGATGTGTATGTTGTGTGTGTGTGTATGATGCATGTGTGGATGTGTGTGTGTGATGTGTGTATGATGCATGTGTGTGATGTGTGTGTGATGTGTGTGTGGTGTGTGTGATATGTGTATGTGAGTGAACAGGCCATGAGGTGTGTGTGCATAAGTTAGAATACAAGTTTCCAAAGTCTACCGTCTCCTGTCTCCTTCCACCTCGGGATGTGAGGCTCAAGCTCAGGCTGTTGGCTTAGTGCTTTCACTGCAGTTCCAAAGGACCATATTCATTCACTTAAACCACCTGAACTCCAGCTCTAGGGTTCCAATACCATGTTTGCTCACTGGCATCTTGCACATACCACACATAGACATGTACGTTGTATATTAAACTCCTTTAGCTCATAGTGCGGAACATGTCCAGCTATCAAACACAGAAAGTGGTTCCTGTCGGAATGAAGGCTCAACTTCCAGCTGTGCAGCCCAGCAAGGATCGTCTCTGCCTCGCGCAGCACATACCCACACAAGTAGTCACACATACACACTCACACACACACTCACCCTATACACACTCACATACACTCATATACACACACTCACATACACCACACACTCACATACACACTCACATACCTCAAAAACACTCACATACACACTCACACATATTCACAAACACACTCACACACAGACACACTCATACACACTCACATACACTCATATACACACACTCATACTCACACTCACATACACACACTCACATGGGGAGAGAGAGAGAGAGAGAGGAGAGAGAGAGAGAGAAAGCGAGAGAGAGACTAACAGCAATATTTTTATTTTTTATTTTATTTTTTTATTTTTATTTATTTTTTTTTTTTTGGTTTTTCGAGACAGGGTTTCTCTGTGTAGCCCTGGCTGTCCTGGAACTCACCTTGTAGACCAGGCTGGCCTCGAACTCAGAAATCCGCCTGCCTCTGCCTCCCAAGTGCTGGGATTAAAGGCGTGTCCCACCACGCCCGGCAACAGCAATATTTTGAAATAAAATGTTTATTTTGTGTGTTTGTGTATGAGTGTGTGTCAAAGGATAACCCAAGGGAGTCAGTTCCTCCTACCACGTGTATCCCAGGGATCAAACTCAAGTCGTCAGGCTTGGCTGCAAGCCCCCTCACTGGTTGAACCATCTTGCCAGCATTCATAATTGTTATTGTCATAGTGTAACACAGTTGATGATATTTTCCATATATGGAACATTCCAGAAATATATGGTTTTCTGTGCCTTGCCACCGCCATCGGCTACTTTGGTGTGTTGGGGTGAGGATGATTTGAGATGAGTCATGTCGAGTGCTTACCAAATGGTCCTTAGACAATTGTTCTGGTTGGTTTCATTCTGACCACTCCTTACGAGTTGGTTTACTTATTCCCATTCTGCAGATGAAGACACAAGACAGGGGTAGTGGCTGCCTTGGTTCTTTTCTTGGTAGAATCTGAAAGAGCTGGGCTTGGATGCACACCTGAAAGACCCTGGGCATCTCCCAGTAGGTTCCCAAAGGATCCCTGGGGAGGAGAGCAGTGTTAGGAGAAAGAGCCGGGGCATCGCTTCAATGTCCACTGTGTAGCTGGGGCCTAAGCTTGGTCCGGGTACCAAAGGTTTCATGAAAGGAGAGTTTAATGTTTCCAATCTATGAATGAAGCCAAGAAGCCACCAGCACGACAACAGAGCCATCTGTCATCCATAGACTCAGCACCTAGTATGTGTCAGACCCTAAAGAGCAAGGGACAGGACCACCAGAGTAGCCTAAGGCAGGCTGCCATCATTCCTGCATCACCAGGGTGCGCACTCCTGTAAGCTATTCTGAGAGATCAACGGCCAGTTTTGCCCTGGAAGCTCCAAGCTGCCCGGGACTTGACACACAAAAAAAAGAAGTAACCCGAGGCCTCCCTCATTCCCAGGGAGCAGTGAGGCAGATGGTATGGACACAGGCAGTTCCTCCTCCCTTGCCTTCTGCTCGGGGTGGGGGGTGGGGTGGGGGGGGTGACTGCAGGGAGCTTGGGCTAGAAACTGGAAGCCCTTCAGGGAAGCTACTTGAAAAAAACAAACCAGGAAGGTTAAGGTGATGGGGTTGGAGGGGGTGGGTATGGAAAAGGGACTCTGGGAGAAACGGAGTGTGAGTGGGTTGGGAAGGGGTCCTTGGTCCCCCATGATGGCTGCCACCTTGACTCCAGGGCATCCAGTCTCCTCTTTTCCTCTCTGCTTCTTTCCTGTAGAATCCTTTAGCCAGTACCCCCATTTTGTGTCTGAAGTCTCTCAGCGGTACTTCCGACTCCTGATGGTCTCAGTCCTGGTTTTCTTGCAATCCTTGCTTCGTTCATCCATTCATCCCGTCTGGTGTCCGCGGCTCTGTTCACTTTGTATCCTCCCATTCTGCCTCTGCCTCAGTCTCTCCCCACCTCTGCGCCTCTGCCTCCAGAAGCCTGGGTCAATTTGTCATTGCTTCTCCTGTTTTCCCAGCCTCCTCCAGAGTCTTCCCAGTGGATAGCCAGGATAGTAGCTGAAGAGGGCTGGGCCACGGGTATTGGGGTACCGGTCTGGGGTCGGAAGCCCTAGGAAGAAGAGCCATCTAGCTCTGAGCAATCGGGGAAACTCTAGTCCCAGTCACCTGTCTGCCTAGGCGCCAGCTCAGGGTTCGACGTGGGTGCACCAGGGGCCGCCTTTGTCTCCCACTGGCCTCAGAGGCTAATCAGGACGGAGATGGGGCTAACAAGGAGACCACTATCTCTGTTCTGGCCACAGCCGAAATTCAGTGGCTTGCCCCAGTCACGTCTGTTGAAGACCGCCCTGCCTGCAAGAGTTCCCTTTCAGTTTGGGCAGCCCGTCGCGCCTTTGTCCGCGCCCGCGGGGGCGCCCTGGAGCTACCGGAACCGGGGAGCGGGGTACACCTGACTGAGCCCTACAAAGGGAGCATTTCCTGGGCCAAGCTTGGGATGGAGTAGAGGTAGAATTGTTGTCCAAGAGAGAAACTGGGTTTGGGGGTGGTTTTCAGAAAGGCGGGAGCTCAGTGCGAGACTGAGGTGCACAGCCAGCAGGAAGCTGGGGCGAAGCCTGAAAGCAGGGCGGAGTGGGGAGTGCCTATAAGCCTCAGGCAATAGCAAGGAGCTGGAAGGAGCCAGCGAGGCCCGGATGGTTGGGGGCGTCAAGGGAACTGCGGGAGGCTCCGCAGCGCAGGTCCGAGGTGTACAAGACTGTGCCCAGGTGGGGGTTCCGGACACAGATCCGCCGCATTCTTTGCTTTCTTATTCCTGCACCCCAACCCCCAGCCCCCAGCCCCGCTCGGGCTCCGGTCGATCGATACCTGCGCGGGACCTGCCCCCGCCGCTAATATCTTTTTAATGAGTTCTCGGGGCTTAAAGCCAGCACGATCTGCCCTCCAGGGTGGATTTTCCCCCGGCAGATGTTTCGGGAGGAGGCGGCGCTCTGAGGCCCTGGAGATGGTGGGGACGACAAATCTCTCCCTGTGAGGGGCAAGGGCAGGAGACTTTCTTCTAAAGTTCAAAACAGGAGCTTTCTCTCGGGGGCCCCAAAATGTATTTCTTGGCGGACAATGGGCTTCTTTTCTTCTAGCGCCTCCGAGACGGGAGGGGCGGGGACCCATCGAGTTGACCCCGCCTGACCGACTCGCGCCTGGGGCACTGAGGCCAGGGATGGCCGGCGCTGGCATAAGGATTGGAATTCGGTTTACGCTGCCGTGGTCCCAGTGGCCCAACCTGGTCATCACGGAGCAAAGACCAGTCACACTGAAAGGAACCGACGTGCTCTGCGAGCTGGACTAGAGCCTCGGGCTGCTCTCCGTGCTCCGGTTCTCGCGGTTGCGTATGCGGACCCAAAAGGATGCGCGCTGGCGACTGGAGGGGACACGGGACTCATCTCCGGGCTCGCACTGCCGCCCTGGTCCCCTGGGCTCTCTGCCAGAGGCAACAAGTTGGAATTAGCTCAGCCAGGCCGAGGCGGGTTCCTGAGACCCTGTTGGTGTACCTTGACCCAGTCACCCTTCCGTATCGTTCCCAACTGATCACCACCCTATCCTGTCCTGTCCTGCATCCCACTCGGGGTCCTTTCGCTGGTGGGTCTGTTGGCCAGCCGCTGCCCACCTTGTCCCTACTCCCGTGGGCTGGGGGATGGGGCACGGGCGGCGGAGATGACCTCCAAAGAGCCGCGGCCGATTGATTCGTTCCGCCCAGAGTCCGGGCAGAGTGAATGGGACTCGGGCGACGGCGGCGGCAGCAGCAGCAGCGGGGATAAAGATGTTGTCCCTGAAAAGGGGGTGGGGTGGGTGAGGAGCGGGAAGAGGGGCCATTCACTCCTGGCCCGGCCCCTCGGGAAGCCTCTGCGAAGAAAGAGGGCCGGGGTCTATTCAAGTCCTACGAGCCGCCCACAATGGGCCGATATACTGGGGGCCTCTCTATTAACGCCCATGAATATTAAAGAGATCGCCGAGCGACAGCCCGCGGGCGCGATCAAGGGGCGGGGGCGGTGCCTTGGAGCTCCAACCGGGCCGTGTCCATGGGAGGGGTCTTCGCGCAGACACACTCGGCGCCTGGGTTCCAGAGACGTGGATCATCCACTGTGAACCTGCAGCGTTTCCTCTTGAAGTCTCCACGCAAGCAGATGCGCGCTCAAGTGCCTTACTGTTCGATCCCCGCGGGTGTCCTCCCTACAGGGTCTCCTTTTGAGGGTGCATAGGGTCAGGTGGGACTATCACTAGGCCAGAAGCTCAAAGAGAGAGCGCGCAGCAACTACATCCCAGGTCCGCGGGCACCTCAGCTAGGAGGTTGTTTAGGCTCCTGTCTCTCTTCTAGCTTACTCTCCCCAGGTTTTGGGGAACCTGAGGAAAGTAATGAGGCATCCTGGTCTCAGCCAGAACCTTCGGTCCTTCTGTCTTTTGACTTCGATCTTGGGACTGGATCGAAAATTCGCCCCAGGCATGAAGGACTCTGGGACTTGGGAGAATTTCACAGTAGAGTGTAGCCAGGGAAATGTTTAAAATCCTGCTCAGCTCGGGGAAAGTCACAGGATCTGACCGAAGGGTGGCAGGCTGAGAAGAAAGCACAGCACATAGTCCAACTCAAACCACTGTCGACAGGAGCCCAGAAGAGTAAGGGCTGTCCTCAGGATGCGCTGCTGTCTTCTGTCCCCTTTAGTCTGCCGCAAGCGCTGAGGATGGCTTCGGGTTGGAGGCTGAGGCCCCCCAGTCCTGGCATTCTTCTGCCCAGCTCAGTCTCCTCTCCACTTAGGCTTCATAGAAACCAAGAACCAGGCGCCGGTCAGGTTCCCTTGCCACCGAGCCATTGGATTCCATATTCCCCTCCAGACTGGAACTCTCAGCGAAAGGATTTAACTCACCGGCGGCATCTGCAAGGAACCCCTACCCACAGGCAGCACTGCTCCTCTGCAGCGCTGCCCTCTGCTGGCGTCCTGCCCGTTGGTCCCTCTCCCTGCCCGGTACACCTACTCTCCACTGGGCTCCAGAGGTTCTGCATCTGAAGATTTCCTATCTTCGGCTTGGCGCTTTAGTCTCCCGCCTGCCGGGCTGAGGATGCCAGAGACCACTGGCTCCAACTAGGGGTTATAGAGACCTGAGATTCCATGGTTGCCAAGAGCGAGGCAAGCTTAGCTCTGGGCAGCTGGTGGTGGAAAGGATTCTTTTCCTAGAGGCATTAGAATCTGGCTCGTGGGTCAAATCTCAGTCCCGAGCTGCCAGCGCTACCCACGCCCAAGTCACAGGGCTTCGAAGATCTCAAGTCTTCACTATACTGTGGAGATCTAGCACGAGAGCCCACACAAACCAGCCTGCAGGGCTGGGACTTGCCGCGCCATCTGAAATTGCAGCGGAAGGGGATGGGGTGGGGGGGAAGAGGCTCTGAGGACTTATGCTGTTGAGTGAGGTGTGCCCAAAGCCCCTCCAACGTGGTTGTTTCTGGAGCTGAAGGTGTGGGAGTGGTCTTAAGGCTGTCCAGGAGGCTTCAGTGCACACAGGAAGCTGTGATCTTCCCGACATAGCAACTGTTTCTGAAGAGTTGTGGAGCTGGCTCCCAGGTACCTTGGAAAGACTATACAGAATCCACTGGAGGAGCGAGGTGAGATAGTGGGAAGGGGAGGAAGGAAGAGAAGGGAGCCAAGAAAGAAAGAATGATCATTAAGAGACCAAAAAGAAAGAGGAAAGTCTGTAGGCGGTTTCCTAGGTCGAAGATCCCAGCAGCCTGATTCCAAAGCAGAGTCCAGCAGATGGCTTTGCCCTGGGCTGTCCGCAATCTCAGAGGCATTTTGTGTCATCTGCAAGTCCCGTCTTACACTGCTCTAGGATATCCTACAAAATACGAGGATTTGATGGTCTTTCAGTACTCCCCATCCCCAACTTAGTACTCCTAGGGCTGGGAGCCTATGTATCGCAGGTGAGCTCAGCCCCGACGGCGACGCCGGTAGTCCTTCCTCAGCATCCCTCTGTGCTGGCGGAAGTTTTACACTGGCTGTGTCCAGCGAACAGAGCTTTCGGGGAGCCCCGTTTAGGACGAAGCGCCCTCTTGGGTGGCGCTGCCAGCACAAGCGATCTGCATCACCCACGCTGCCCAGGTTGCTTAGGGAGTGAAGCCTCTGAAGAGCGCAGGAGAGGGTGCAGGAGGAAGGATAAGTGGGGATCGGACAGAGAACCGCGCTGGGTCAAAGAGAACCGCAAAGCGCGGGCAGCTCTGGGAGCGGCCTGCAGAGCTAGGAAGGAGAAGGCCTGGCCTGGGATCCATAGTGACCGTGGATCTTGCTTGGGCCGGGTGGGCATAGGGAACCGCGGGACAGCCTTATGTCCCCTCTTGCTCAGTCTAGTCCCGGGAGTAAAGGCAAGCCTCGCTGCGCAGCAATCCCCTACCTCAACCCCCAACCCCCCACCCCCGCTCCGGGCTGCGGGCTGCGCCTCCCTCCCTGCCTGGAGCTTCCCACGGGGAGAGGAGGAGGAGGGGGAGGAGGAGGAAGGATCGGAGGGGAGGGAGGAGCAGAGGGGGACTATTCTGAGCGGTCCGCACGCTGCCCCCGCCCCTCGCGCTGTCGGTGAAGGCTCCTTCGAGCCTGGCCGGGTACAAGTCTGTCCTTCGACGTCAGGGGGTCATTAATAACCAATTAGGAGGGTCACTGCGGCTCCTATAAAAGAGCCGAGATTTTGCCAAGGGGAGGACTGTCCTGGCTGGGTGTATAGAAGGCGAGTGGGGAACCGAGAGTCCTTGGTCGTTGTTTGTCTGCAGCTACCCGCCGCCCACCCTTCCCGCACCCCTCCTGGTATCCACCCCTGTCTCCACCAGCGGACTTCTAGCCCTCTGTGCCGCCTCTGCCTTCTCTGCAGATTTTGTGAATCTCCGGCTTGGTTCACTGTCCTCCCAGCCATCCCTTGCCACGCACTCCCCAGTGCACCCTCCTCCTGCTCCTCTTCCTCCTCCTCCCCCCTCCTGTTGTGTCACCCTCCTCTCCTTTCAGTCCTTTGATCCCTCTTCGTTGCCTACCTCTCCGGAGTCCACCCAGTCGTCCTTCCGCGGCGCCGGCGGCGAGCCCTTGGCCGCCCATGATGGGCTCTGTGCTCCCAGCTGAGGCCCTGGTGCTCAAAACAGGGCTGAAGGCTCCGGGGCTGGCGCTGGCAGAGGTCATCACCTCCGACATCCTGCACAGTTTCTTATATGGCCGATGGCGCAACGTGCTAGGCGAACAGCTGCTCGAGGACAAGAGCCACCACGCCAGCCCAAAGACCGCCTTCACCGCCGAGGTCCTGGCGCAGTCCTTCTCAGGAGGTGAGTCAGTCGTGCCGTCGGGGCTCCTCTCCTTGGCTCTTCTCGGCTACCCCCAATTCTCAGGTTAGCGGCCCGGGAGGCCAGATGGGAACATAGGGTCTGGAACTGCTGCTCCCAGCCAGGATGCTCTCTCCCTGATCACCGCACCTGTTTTTTCATGGGTCAAACCTGGGTTGCAACCGCCTCACGGAAGCGGAGAAGAGGAATCTAGGAATGCAGGAGGCTCTAGGACCAAATCCCAACGACCCGGGCGACCTACCTCGGTCAGCCCAGGCTCTCCTGTGCCTTCTCTCCCCACCCCACGCTCCAGCCTGGGGCTGGCGGTTTCCTGGCATTAAAAGCCTTACTGGGCGTGTAATAGCAGTTGACTCGAAAAGAAGGGGTTTTAAATTCATTTGGTTAACTTGGGCTTGACCCGCGAAAGTTCCCACTTAAACCAAAAACTTTAAAAGACAGCCGGGGCCGGGGAAGGGGCGGAGGGCGGGCAAGCCGGAGAGAAAAAGCCGCAGAGAGCGAGGGAGAGAAAGAGAGCGAGGAAAGTTTCTTTTCTTTAAGATGTCTCAAGTTCTTATTCCTCATTCGTCACCCCGCAAACAATATCTTTGCCCAGCGCTGGCGTCTCTGAGCGACGCCCTCTCTTCCCCTTTAAGATCGCTGTTCCTCTCTTAATTTACCGTGAAGACTAATTCCACTTCCATTCACGCTATGTCAACCATCTAATCCTGCCTTTTTGTAAGGGGAATTCCTCGGCCCCTTTTAAACAAGTCCCCTCCGCATTGAGATACAATTTACTGCTACAGCTTTCTTCCAGGGCTAATGAATTTAGAATTAGCAATTTCTTTCGAATGGAGCCGAATGAATGCGATCACTTTAACAGCGTGACAAATTGCCGGCCGCTCCGCAATGGACACCGTTTAAACCCCCCTTTCAGCCGGCCGGCTCGCCGGGTATTTTCCCAGGTAGCTTAGAGGGGAACCTTGTAAGACATGGAGGCCGCCCCTGTGTGCCTCAACGCTCCACCCCTGCCGCAGAGGCCCCACCGGGGATCCTCTGGGGGTTAGGGACCGCTGGTTCTTCCTCTCCCATTAAAGCGACTTCAGAGCTCGCCTGATCCGGGTGCCGCCCTCTCTGGCACTCTAGAACTTGGGAGTAGAGAGGTATACTGGCGGGCCAGGGAAGATCACGAGGTGGGGGTTAGGGGGTGGCTCAGAGTTCAGTTTGTAAAAGCAAGTATTTCTTTTGCGCGGGTGCCACGTTCCAAGCTGGGGATCTGTCCCCAGTGCTGACCGCGTCTGAGAGACACGTAGTGAACCCAGTGTCACCGCTGAAGAGCCAGGAACAAGACTGAGAGTTCCAGGTTGGACGATACCTCTTCGCCAGACCCGGCCTCAGTTTCCCTGTCTGTAAACACAAAGTGGTTTCAGTGGTTCCTAATTTTTCCGCGATGAAAGACCGGTGAAGGTTGTGGATGTTTGGAGAATTTGTGGAAATTGAGCCCTAAGAGCCCTAAGAGCTGATGATACAGCTCGGCGGCGGCGGGGCGCAGCGGCGGCGGCGTAGCGTTTCATGCTCAGGGTTTGGGTTCGATCCCCAGTAACTCTCCGCCCACAAAAAAAAAAAAAAAAAAAGAACCACCACGCCGGAGTTGGGGTGCTTGTGATGTGGCGCGGAAACAGGGCAAGAGCGCATCCGGATGGAAGGGCAGAGCCATCTTTGCGCAGATAATGACCGGCTTCCTCTAATCCCCGCAGAGGTGCAGAAGCTATCTAGCCTGGTGCTGCCGGTGGAAGTGATTATCGCCCAGAGTTCCATCCCAGGCGAGGGCCTTGGCATCTTCTCCAAGACGTGGATCAAGGCGGGACGGAGATGGCCCCTTCACTGGCCGAGTCATTGCCCAGAGCACGTGGATATCTGCAAAAACAACAACCTGATGTGGGAGGTAGGTGGAGATTTGGAAGGGGATGTGGCAGGTGGCCTGGCTCCCTGGGGTTATATCCACCGGTGTCAGAAAGGGGCCTGTGCGGGCCCTGCTAGAGCTTCAGTTCTCCCTAGGAGCTGTGGATGCTGAGTTTGATACCTCCCTGGGGGTAAGACTCTCACCGGCCTGGAGCTTTCTCTGCCAAAGGTTCTTTCTCTTTCACCTGTTTTGAGAAATGTCCGAGCCCTCTTGTTTCCAAGTCCCCCAAACAGGGCTGTTAGCCATATGTTACAGCCACCACGGGCGGGCGCTGAGATCCAGAGGGGTCCTGATGTACAGACTGGGAAGAAGCCATCGCTACTCACATTCTTTCTCTGGCTTTAGAGGCAACGAGAGAGTCTCGGCCTCTGAGGCTGGCCTATGGTGAAATGTGGCTGGATAGAGGAGAGTGGAAACTGGGTGTTTCTTAAGAATAGGTTTCCCAATCCCAGGCCTGATGGCATCCAAAATAACCATGGCTGACTGGATGTTGAGTCAGCAGTCTGATTCCCCAGCCTGCAGTGAGGTCAGTCCCTCTCGGTTATTATTCTCATTTTGCAGAAGGAGATGGATATCTGACCTTTTGATTCTAGCCTACCTCCAGAGGTGTCAGATACAGGGATGCCGGCCCCATGGTGGCTCTCCTCCACCATTCTTCCCACACAGACCCACGGTAGCCAGATACTACACTTACTTCTTCACCTTACTGCCTTGCCCGCTGCCACCCTAGCAGCCCCACCTGGCAGGAGCCAGTGAGTAGCTGTTCACAGGACCTGAATTAGGAGAGCAGAGAGATGACCCCAGCCCTTGCCTTCTCCTCTCCATAAACACCTGGGCCTAGTGGGTGTCTTCCAGCTGTTGCCCAGTCAGAAAGCTAGGGTGTAGTTTGACCTCTGAGGACCCTTAGCAGCTTCACAGAGGAGCTTAGGCCAAGCCAAGAGACCCCAGTGAACTTGACTTCCCTCCCAAGCTCTTGTGTCCCCCTCTGAGGCCCTGTGCTGTTACTCTCCACTGCTCTGCCCCAAACATCTGTACCTTTAAGGACAGGAAGCAGAAGAGCATGTTGCCTGCTTAGGGATCTCTTGGGACTGTCTTCTTCTGGAGGTGAGAGTGCCTGGTCTCTGAAGACTGACTCCCTATTTACCTTTTGCTTCAGACAAATCACCGTACCTCCCGCCCCCACTCCCTTTCCTGGACTGGAAGGCATAGATGACAATAGCTTTATCGACTTCCCAGAGCTGTCCAGAGAAAGGAGAATGTCAGCAGTTGGGTCTGGCCTGGGTCACACATGTGACGGGCCCTGCCTCACCCCATTACTGCTTCACCCATGCCTAGGTATTCAACGAGGATGGTACAGTACGCTACTTCATCGATGCCAGCCAGGAAGACCACCGAAGCTGGATGACCTACATCAAGTGTGCCCGGAATGAGCAGGAGCAGAACCTGGAGGTGGTACAAATAGGCACGAGCATCTTCTACAAGGCCATAGAGGTATGTGATGTAACGTTATATAGGGATGGATGGTGAGGAGCGTGACCAAAGAAGACAGAAGGATGTTAGTTCTGGCCCAACTGGCTCTGCCTCGGTGTAGGGCTGAGGCTCAGAGACTGCCAGGAGTATGTCCTGTATGGGAGATTCACTGATACAGCTGGAAGAGGGCAGGGCTTACAAGTGGATGCTGTGGTGAATATCTCAGACGTAGAGGAGAAGAATATAGAGAACAGGACACCAAGTGGAAGCCGGCTGGGGACTGAACTTGACTATGATAATGGCCATGTGTCCATATGGTTTAATTGCGTGTCATGCCTCATTCTGGGGCCAATGGTGTGTGGCTCAGTACTCCATCTCAGCAATAACATCTCACTGTGTTAGGCCTCTCACACAACTTCACAAGGAGGATTTTGCATTTATCCACAGTTCATGGACATGAAAACCTGTCATTTCTTGAGGGCCTAGAACTCTGAACCATCTCTCTAGGGGAGTGTTAGCTGAGGAGAGGCTCAGGGCATGATGAGCGGGAATCTTCTAAAGTGGAGAAAAGTGGAACCAGGGCCAGGGGCTGGAAAGGAAGCAGGACACCTGCCTGGCAGAGGAAGAAAGGTACAGGCATGGGGGCGGGACTGGTGAGCAGTGATAGCCGAGGGGACACATCACCAGAGGGCACAGCAGTGACCCTTGGCATGCAGCTTGCCCCAGACCTGGGAAGTTGACTGTGAGGGACAACAGGGCGGTCTTGCTACATTTTTCTAGATCTTGCACTTCTGTTGCCTTGGAAGTCCCTTGGTTGTGGGATGGCCAGGGTTTTGGCTGCTCTTCAAGGTCAGAGAACAACGTCCTTTCTACCACACTCCACTTACCAGCAATGACGCTGAGCCTGAAGTCTAGACCCTTCTGGGTGTCTATGCCTGCTAACTTCTGGGACTGGAACCTTATTATCGCAGAATGGCCAGACCCTTAGATGTGAGCAGGACTGATAGCTGAAGAGCTTTTGCCTTGGCATTGTGTGGTCAGGACCTGAGCCAGCACCAGGGAAACCAGGGAGTAAAGAAAGGCAGGCAGGCCACCGGAGTTCAGAAATTCTAGGAGGGCTGAAGAGTGTCCGTGTAGTACCAGAAGTAGCCCATGCAGGACCACCATGACTCCTGGGACCATCTAACTGTACGGTCACCTCCTAGAACTGGCTTTTGGTGTAGTTGAACTCACCCATAGCAAAGTATGAGTTCTAACACCTCTGGCTCCCTTACACACATTCAGACATGCACACACACACAGACAAATACACCCTTCACACCCCCATACACACATATACGTGCACACTCCAGAGACACACACCGCACATATGTATATACACAAACACATATGCACTCATATAATCTGCGTATACACACACACTTACACACACACACACATACATACATGGACATGTACACAGATACAGGAGACTGGCCAAGAATACCTATGTCATGTTAGCATTCATCCTGGGACAGACAAGTGGCTGGAGCCCATCATACTAGACACAACACATTTGACTGCAAATAACAGGTTACTGTTATGAAGTATAAACAGTGCTTGTGAGTGGCAGGAAGACCAAGTATCAGATCCTGGTAAAAGTCTACATAATGAGGTCCAGGCCAGCCATGCTTACTGTGCAGCCCTGGCTGGCCTGAAACTCATGTAGACCAGGCTAGGCCTCAAACTCACAGTGATCTGCCTGGTTCAGCCTCCCGAGGGCTGGGATCAAAGGCATTTGCCAACATACCCAGCCCCAAACTGCTTTTCAAAAATGATGTTGGACACATTTTTTGTTCATAACAGCAGTTCTCTCAAACCATATTATATAGCAACATCAGAATTCCACTTATATGTCTGGGTGTGACCAGATATATCTCTGCTCACCTAGGCTGCTGGGAAGTCTTGTATACTCAGCTGTTTATTCTGTGTGTGTGCTGAGGGGCTGTTAGCCAAGGCGAGAGAGCTTTGTTACGATCTGTTTACTTGGTATTCCTGCTCACAAGAGCTGTTTATATTTCATAACTGTAACCTGTCGTTACTTGCCAAAATGTGCTCTCTCTTCAGTAGGAAGAATACACTAGGACTTCCCACAAATACAAACTCATGAACTCTAAATGGACACAGAGATGACCAGGTTGGGGAACTCAGGCCAGTACTAGAATACCTGCTCCAAATTCTGCAACCCCGGGTGGAGATAAGGGGGGTGAAACCTTCTGGCTTTGTGTCTGCCTGGACACTCAGTTCCCCCTCAAGTGTCTCAAATGGCATTTCTAGAAAGCACCCAGCACAAAGAGGTGGAGCCACTAAATATTGAATGAATTAATCTGGGTGATAGGGTACCACAGGGACCCACCTCTTCCAGGAAAAAAAAAGTGGCCCTCAGGAAGCAAGTGATTTGGTCAAGAAACTGGCATAAAGGGAAGCTGGAGGACTCTGTTATCACTATGTGGGGGAAGAAAATCCGCAGGCGGTCCATTTCCGTTTTATTGTATCGTATTGATAAATGGTTGCCCTGAAACGTGGGCTTTCCCATTTTCTCTTGTTCTAGGGCAGCTGAGCCCTTTATTTTTCCTAAAGCCTTACCTCTTTTCTCAGCTCTGAGGGGAAGCACCATTTTTCTTTTGACCTTGCTCAGTAGTGGCTCTGATGAGTACCACCATTGATGATCCGCCCCAGTAATGATGTTTGCAGACATCATTATGACATCAAACATCTCTCGCATGCCGGCACTTCACTGGCAATGTTTTCGAAGGTCTAAACAACTCTGGTTTTGTAGTGGGGACTGAGCCCAGGGATTATTTCTTTTTTAAAATGGTACTGTGAATTGAACCTTGGGCCATATTTATATATAGTGAACAGGTCCTGTATTGCTAAGCTTAGCTGCATCTCTGTTCCCATCTTAATGACGAAGAAACGAAGGTTCAAGGTTCAGAGAGACTCTGGAACTGATGATTTGAACCCCAACCCATTTGCTACAGAGCTGGATGGCCATACTGTGTGGCCTCCCTGGCCAGCATCTTCTTGTTGGGGCTCTATTAATTGGTGTGTCAGGACATCTGTCAGGCACAATGGAAACTGATGATCATCCAGATGACACGGAGATGCTTCTGTGTCACTCCGGGAAAGGGCAGGTGTCAGAGCCTCTCGGGAGCATGTTCAATGGGGTGTCATGAATTTGTATTAGGAAAGCAAACCTGAAAGCCTGTCACTGCCCTTCTGTCATTGAAATGGGGCAGGATTCAAGTTTAGGCTGATCAGAACGTTAGGAATTAGCCAAAGGTCCTGAAACTTGGCAGGGGAGTCAGGCAACGCTTTTCCTTTGATTTGACAGAGTGGATTTTATGAAATGGGAATCAGTTCCTTTGGGGATTGCTTGGTTCATAGTATGTTCCAAACCAATCTTCTGTTCCCAGAAACATGAATGACCAGCCAATTCAGGTTCCTAGTCTTAGTAGTGCAGAGCCTAGCCAGGACCAGCGCTAAACTTAGTAGGAATAGATAGAGCCTGGGAGGGGCCTGCAGGGGACTATGGCTGTTCAATGCATTGAGGTGGTCATTGTACAGTACTTCCAGGATCTCAGAGAAGAGGGTGCAGGTCTGGGGTCTTCTGGGTTCAGACACAGGCTTTTGGTGGATGCAGGACATGCCCAGAGAGCATCAGTAGCAACTGGCATCCAGAGCAGGAGAAAGAGTCGCTTCACACTCTTTACCGTGCAGCACAGTGACACCTTATGCCCAACGGCTTTCATTTTTAAATTGGATAAAATTAATTTTAGTATTTATTAAGTGCAAACCAGAGGCAGGGGGATTCCAGGCTCTGAAGTTCAAAGCAATTCATAGTCCTGTTTCTTTGTGAAGGTGATGTGGACTCCTCCCACTGCTCATAACATCTATCTGTCTGAGGCTGTTTCATTCCTATTCTATTTAGTAGGCTCCCTTTTCTGAAAAGTCTTGCTTGTCGTCTCTCTTGCTTTGCGTATGTGTAAATGTAATGCATGCTCATTTTTAAAAGTAGATCTTATAAAAATAGAAGCCACACAGTCTCTCCATAGCGATCTTTTAAAGCCTAAATCAGCATTTGTTTCTCAAAGTCTCAAAATGACATGGGGTTTTGGGGAAACACATGGAGGGAGGCATAGGCAACAGCTGGGTATCCAGGGTCGGACAGGAAGCGCTTTTCCCCCGATTCATCCTATGGCACAGTTAGAGCTTTATGTTCATGAAGTTTAATGTTTAAGTCAAATAAAACTAATTTTAGTATTTGCTTATTACATTAAAAAATTTGTTTTGTTATGTGTATGCATGTTTTGCATGCATGTATGTATGTGTACTATGTGCATGCCTGTAGTCCCCAGGGTCTAGAAGAGGGTGTCAGGTCTCTTGAAACTGGAGCCCCTGATGGTTGTGAGCCACTATCATGTAGGTGCTGGGGTCTGAACCCAGGTCTTCTGGAAGAGCAGGCAGTACTTTTGATTGTTGAGCCACAGGAGCTGATATAGCCCAGGCTGACCTTGAGACCAGCCATTTGATATTTAGGTGAAGAAGACCTTGAACTTCCTATATCCCCCTGGTTCTAACTCCTCAGTGCTGGGATCATAGGTGGAGGCCTCACATCTGGCTTATGTGGAGCTGAAGACCAAACCCAGAGCTGCATATACTCTATGAGAGCACTCTACCAACGGGAATGCCCACAGCCCCATGCCTGTGCTTCGTGGGCATGGAAGGCAAAGGCCTGAGTCAACATGGAATTTCATGCTGCTGATGGCCCTGGGCTTTACTGCAGTGATTCAGTGTACCCAGATCACTGCTAGTTCCTCTGGAGCATCTCCGAGCTAGGAAAACAGCAGCAATTCCACAGCTTCAGTACCGAGCTTTGTGCTTTTGGCCCCTGTGACCCAACAGCTTTCAAGGAGGCCTGTAAAATAGGGACTGTTCTGTTTTACAAGTCAAAGAGCAGAGTGACACAATTACTTGCTTAGCAGACATAGAGCCTGAGTATCTCCTCCAGCCCCCATGTCAGGGCTCAGTGGGGTGTGTGTGGGGGGTGGGGCACTGTAGCTCATCTCCCAGAGGCTGCTTCAAGAAACATGATTAGAGACTTTTGTGGGGGGTTTTTTGTTTGTTTGTTTGTTTGTTTGTTGTTTTTTGAGACAGAGTTTCTCTGTATAGCCCTGGCTGTCCTGGAGCTCACTCTGTAGACCAAGCTGGCCTCAAACTCAGAAATCCGCCTGCCTCTGCCTCCCAAGTGCTGGGATTAAAGGCGTGTGCCACCACTGCCCAGCTGCTTAGAGACTTCTAGGGTCACACCTAAGGACCCGGTGACACGAGATCCATCTTGTATAGTAGCCTCTTTCCCAATCCATATTGTGCAAACAAACAAACAAGCCCTCGATCAATATCTTAAATACTTGGACTCCATCATCTTCTTCTCTGAGGGCTTTACAGGCCTTTTTCCTTCTCTCCTCCTCTTCAAGGAAAGGCCTCTAGCTCTGACCCTCTGGTCCCTTGGATGGCGACCATGACTGTGAAGGAGTGGCCAGAGGATTCTGTCTAGCTCTGGTGCCAGGTTCTAAGTTGTCTGCTGCCTTGGAGACACTGCCTCATTTTGCTTGTTTATGAATTGTGCTTGTGTTTCATATTTAACCTCCCCAATTGGACTGACCACACACACACACACACACACACACACACACACGGACACACACACACACGGACACATACACACACACCTGTGGTGCTATGATGCTAAAGGCTAAGGGTTGGTGTAAAGGGACATGATGGGCAGTCGCTGTGATATCTGCAGTTCCCAGACAACCCCCTCAGCTCACTCTACCTTCGGAACCTGGTGGATATGGGGCGGGGGGGTCTCCTAGGCTCTCACCATGGAAGGTGGACCCAGAGTTCTCAGGCTCACTCGGAAAGGAAGAAAGTCTCCTCTGGGGCTCCAAATACTCATGGATGAAATCCCATTTGATTTTTCTGTGTGTGTGTGTGTGTGTGTGTGTGTGTGTGTGTGTATGCTCATGTTGTGTATGATGAGTGTGTACAAGTGTGTGAAGACCAGACATCAACCTCAGGTGCTGTTGCTTAGAAACCTTGTTCTTTGAGACAGGCTCTCTGGCTGGCTCAGGGCGTGGCAAACCCCAGGGATCTAGCTCTACCTCCCTAGTATGCACCATCAAGTCTAGTCTTCTCACATGGGCTCTGGGGCTCAATTTCATAACCTTATGCTTCCAAGGCAAATACTTACAAAGTGAGCTGTCTTCCCAGTCTCATATGATCTCCTGTGCCTCAGCTAAAAGTGAACCCCACAGAGAAACAAGACAGCTGTTGTCAGGCACTGCCTGAGGCACCCCCCACAGGGACCTCCAGGAGCTGTGACCTCAGGAGAGAGGTGGGCTCTTCTCTCCTGTTTGTCCTACCTGGCTGGGGTCCAGAGAGCAGGCTTCTCAGCTCCCTTGGATCGCCACCACTGAACTATCCTGATCGATAGCTGTTACCACCGAGGGCAGCCAAGCCTCAAGCCTGGGCTTCTTGATGTTGCCTGGGATGCCCAGGAAGGCGTTGGCTCTGGGCTTCTTGATGTTGCCTGGGATGCCCAGGAAGGCGTTGGCTCTGGGCTTCTTGATGTTGCATCTTGATGGACACAGTGAAACATTCTGTTGAATGCTGGTTGGGTATTTCCAGAGGTGGAGGTGTTTGTCTGTCAATCCCAAGGTTTCTTTTTTAGCACCTGCCCTGTGGTGCATGGAGCCCTGCAGAGAGCCCTGTGCTGTGTGACTCCATGCTGCCTGTGGGCACTTGAGATAAGAGCTGTTTCTGGAACATTATCAGGCAGGGTGTAGCCATAGGGTACCCCACAGCCCACACTCCTTAGAAACATCTGGCTCAGTCCTTGAGGGTTGACTGACTCTAATTCTCCTGGATCAAAAAAAAAAGGGGGGGGTGGAAATCTAGGTTTTATTTTTTATCTTCTATTACAGAGACTGTTTTATGCAGAGTTGAGTGGGGGAGCAGATCCAGTCCAGGCCTTTGCATATGCTAAGCATGCATTCTACAACTGAGCTACCCACCCTGGTTGTCCCCCTCCCACCACCGCCTGAGTTCTTTTTCTTTTGTGTTTTCTTTCTTTTTTTTTTTTTTTTTTTTTTTTTTTTTTTTGGTTTTTTTGAGACAGGGTTTCTCTGGATAGCCCAGGCTGTCCTGGAACTCACTCTGTACACCAGCCTGGCCTCAAACTCAGAAATCCACCTGCCTCTGCCTCCCAAGTGCTGGGATTAAAGACATGCACCACCACCGCCAGGGCTTCTTTTGTTTTCTTGTGGCCATCAATTTGGATATTTTTGTGAAACTGGACAGAAATGATGAGATGACCTGAGAGAGGAAGACAGGGGACAATGTCCTGGGGCCTTTGATATCTACACAGTTTGCCTGGGATAGGTCAGTAAGATTATGTCACCTTTGGCTTTCTCAGGCCTGGGTATGGTACAGACATATGCAGAGAGACCCCTTGCCTCCTGCCAGCAGTTGCCATGCCCCTGACCTCTTCCTGCCTCTCTTCCTGCAGATGATTCCTCCAGACCAGGAGCTGCTGGTGTGGTACGGAAATTCCCACAATACCTTCCTGGGCATCCCAGGTGTGCCAGGCCTGGAGGAGGAACAGAAGAAAAACAAACATGGTAGGTATTCAGTATTCGCCATGAGGTCATGGTGACAATGATCCAAGGAGGGGACAGGACATCTTCTAACCTCTGGGAACCCTTCTTCAACATCCAGTAGCATTATGCATCAGGTCTCAGGCTGGCCTCTAAACTCATTAGATAGCTAAAGATAACCTTGAACTTCTGATTCTCCTGCCTCCACCTCTAATACTGGGATTGCAGAAGTGTGTCATTATGCCCAATTGTTTACTTTTAAATCATTTATTTGTTTTATGTGCATTGATACATGCATGTCTGTGGGAAGGTGTCAGCTCTTGGAACTGGAGTTACAGGCAATTGTGAGCTGCTATGGTGGGTGCTGGAAATCGAACCTGGGTCCTCTGTAAGAGCAGGCAGTGCTCTCAACCACTGAGCAGTCTCTCTGGCCTCCTTTTTATTTCTTTTTAAGAGAAGCAAGCCTGGCAATGGTGGTCACGCCTTTAATCTTGGCACTGTGGAGGTAGAGGCAGGCAGATCTCTGGGGTCGAGCTCAAACTGATCTACAGAGCTAGTTTCAGGAGCCAGGACTATACAGGGAAACCTGGTCTCCAAATAAAAGAGCGGTGGGGAGGACAGTGGGAAAGAAAAGAAAAGGGAGCAGCCTGAGGTTCGATGTGCTAGGGTTTAGTCTCCATTTGCGATGAGAAAATGGAAAAATCATAGTTTCCAGGTACACTGAGTACTCAAGTGAATATATGTGAGTTGACAGAGAGCTGTTTAGGGATGTCACAGTTGCTCTCCTTTGTGGATGGCCTATTAGGACCCAGGCATTTCTCACATTAAGGCAAAGCGACCAGCACAGAAAAAGTCTTCTAGTGACTGCAATTTTTCTGATGAACTTGCAAGGTTCTACACGATCTTGTTTTTTGTTTTGTTTTTTAACTTTATTCTTACATTTTACTTATTTTTGTGTACATATAGACATGCATGCAACGGTGAGCATATGGAGGTCAGAGGATACTAGTGGTAGTTAGGTTAGTTCTGTCCTTAACCATGTGGGTCCAAGGGGATCCAGTTTGAGTCATTAGGCTTGGTGGCAAATGAATATCTTTAGCCGAGCCACCCCCTCCTCCCTTTCCCGAAGTGCTGGGCCACCACCATGCCTGGACCGCCTCCCATCTTTCAGATGAGAAAGCTAAGGTTTCCTGGGGCCACGTCACCAAATCCTCCCAGGTTGGGGACCTGCTTCAATCTGACTGCAGTTAGATCACAGCCATGACCCGCTGAGTCCTCTGGGCTGTGCGTCTCACGATCTGCAGGGGAGTACCCGGGGGACTGAGTGCAGTCGGCGGGGGTGCTAACCGGGCTGCTTTCTTTCCCTCCCGCCCGCTCCGTGGGTTTCGCGTTCCGCCCGCGCGGCCAGAGGACTTCCACCCGGCGGACTCCGCGACCGGCACCGCGGGCCGCATGCGCTGCGTCATCTGCCACCGCGGCTTCAACTCGCGCAGCAACCTGCGCTCGCACATGCGTATCCACACACTGGACAAGCCCTTCGTGTGCCGCTTCTGCAACCGTCGCTTCAGCCAGTCGTCCACGCTGCGCAACCACGTGCGCCTGCACACGGGCGAGCGCCCTACAAGTGCCAGGTGTGCCAGAGCGCCTACTCGCAGCTGGCCGGCTTGCGCGCGCACCAGAAGAGCGCGCGCCACCGGCCGCCCAGCACTGCGCTGCAGGCTCACTCGCCCGCGCTCCCCACGCCCCACGCTCACGCGCCCGCGCTCGCCGCCGCCGCTGCCGCCGCCGCCGCGGCGCACCACCTGCCGGCCATGGTGCTGTGAGCGCCGCGCACGCGCCCCATGCGCACGCGCATCCCCACCGCCGCTGCGACAAACCCGATCCCCCACGCCGCGCTGCGCCGAGGCGCCCGCTACCCGGAACCCACTCCTGATCCGTCTCGCAGAGGAGGATGCCGAGGGACGACGTCCCCTTTGCCCAGGCCACCCGGCTGGTGTGGCTGCTGCCCTGTCCTCTTCTTGGGAGCGGGTCCCTACGCCCGGCTCCGTCTCGGAGTGTCCCTCCTGCAGGGCCGCGTCCCCATGCAGAAATCTCTCTCCTAGATTACAGGAGAGGGGGAACAGACGATCTCCAAAGAGAGCGAATAGTTGGGAGTGGAAGAGAGAGCTACCTCCTTGGCCTAGGATGGGCCCGGGGAGGGCAGTGCTTATCTCTGCCTCCTGGAAATGGTTATCTTGATGTGTCGTGAGTGGAGGGAACGACGTTGACCCTTGGCTGCGATCGGAGCCCCAAGATGATTAGCACAGACCGGGAGAGACCTGCTCATCCAGGGCCCTGCTTTCCTTTAGGCTACTTTCCCAGCACCGTGCTCCCAAGGAAAGATGAGATGCCGATACATTCTGAAGTGTGCTGGACAGGTTGAGAGTGGAGTCGCAAAGGACATTCACTATAGCCCCTGGGCAAGACTTTGACCCTTTTTGAGCCTCAGTTTCCCCATCTATAGAACGCAGGAATTAGACCAGTTCCCCCTCGCCTAAAGCTCTCCTGTCTTCCAAGCTTAGGAATGGAGAGGCACCCTCACCTCCACCCTACTAAGTCCCCAAACAAGAGAATGAGCGACCATACAGGGCTGTCTGGAGCCGAGGTTGGCTTCTCTGCCCAGAAAGTTTGTCTGGGGTGCGCAGAGTTCTTCCCCATGAGCCCACATTCCCACGCCCCCTGCCCACGCCGTTCCCTGCTCTGTCTGTGGGCGCCCTCTGGTGTCATCTCAAACCTTGATGTCATTTACCAGAATCCCCACACCCCCCCCTCCCCCAACACACACACACTCCATCCACACACCAGGGCGTTTGTAATAATAATAAAAAAAAAAAAATCCACAAAACTATAATATTAACAAAAAGTATAACATGTATAGAGTTTTCAAGAAAGTGTGTTCTACTCCCAGAAAACAGTCACTTTAACTTTGTAAATGTTTATCTAAGATGATATTTACGAAACTGTGATATATATTATTTGATTGTATATGTACAACTGTAAATACATTTGTACTTCTCTTGTATTCTAAAATAAAACTTACTTGGAACATGGATCACTTGGCCCCTGCCCGGGTGCATGACTTTATCTGAGACATTTGGAAACACAGAAAGTGGGAAGAACGGAAATGGCTGGAGGGGTTGTTCTCTGACTGCTGATAAAATTCACTGCTGTACTTTCTGTAATGAAAAGCAGTGTCCCCAAGAAAGCCACAGTGCAGATCGAGTAGGAATCCTGAAGGAGCAGGACAGAATTCTTGTAGTTTAGCTGGCTGCAGTAAGGGCTCCCTCCTGTACAATTTATCCACCTACACTTGGATTAGGAGTCGTTTGTTTGTTTTTGTAACCAACTTGGGTCTGTTTAAGGAGGCAGTGGTGGGTCATACGGATCACTGCCACATCCATTTTCAGGCTCAGTGTCTTGGTTTCTTTTCCTGTACTGTGCCACATTGGCAGAAGCAACTTAAGGGGAAATGGTTTATTTTGGCTCAAGGTCGAAGGTATAGTGCTTATGGTGGGGAAATTAAACCAGCAGTGGCCCCACATCACAGACACAGCAAGAAGAGGAGTGAATGGAGTCAGGTGCTCCGACCCTTTTCGCCATCCAGGATCTGGTTTAGGGAATACACAGTGTGGCCCACAGTGGGTTAGTCCCTCTACCACACCCCCCATTTACCGTAACCATGGTAACTTTCCATATGCATGCTCAGATGCCCCTCTTCCCGGTGATTGTAGATCCTGTGAGGTTGACAACACTAACCATCACACCTACCTTAATGAAGATCAAGGAGCAGGAAGGACATCAGGGTGAGGCCAGAGAGTCCAGGGCTGGATAAGGTTAGACCTGTTGCTCTCCTTCAGGACTTCCTGGCCAGTCAAATGCGTGAGCTGTAGCGTGTCAAGTTCACAACTATGTTTCAGCCTTTGTCAGCCATAATGGAATCATCCTCTATATACATTGGACCTCCAGGTACACCTCCCATGTGTCCTCACCAGCCTTGCACTTGTGCACATGGGGATTTACACTTGTCATAGAAGCCATCCCTTTTTGGAAGTTCCCAGTGTGGCATGCATGGCCAAAGAAATACCCTTATACTTTGGAAGTCATGGCACAGAGGAGTGGGCAGCTGGCAACTTACCTTGCAGGTCCCATGACTTTTCTCCCAGGCTTGCAAGGCCTTGGGTAGTCCCTGCCCCTCATCTCTTCCCACCCCAACCCCTCCTCTTTTGTTCTCTTGACCAAAGCTTATCCATGCGGAGTCCCATTTCCCCCAGGTGTCCATGAGTGCAGTGTCAAGAGTCTCTCATAAGTAATATTCATTTTCCTTTTTTTTTTTTTTTTTTTTTTTTTTAGACAGGGTTTCTCTGTGTAGTCCTGGCTGTCCTGGAACTCACTCTGTAGACCAGGCTGGCCTCGAACTCAGAAATCCGCCTGCCTCTGCCTCCCAAGTGCTGAGATTAAAGGTGTGAGCCACCACTGCCCGGCTGTAACGTTCATTTTCTGAAGACATTCCTGCTGGAACCAAACTTCCAACAAAAAGGTAGGGTCTTTAAGCAAAAAGCTAATTTGTTCTCTCTGGTTACTCCGGTGGGCTGCAGAACCCACCTGGTGGCAATATTCTGCAATTGCAGCCGAAGCAGCCTCAGGCTTGGGCCACAGGCCTGACTGCTTTTGCAGAGGAGTGAAAACTGTCTTCGACACTAGGATACCAAGAGAAGCAGATTTGGTCTGTGATCCTGGGATGTTTGCACACCAGGTGGAGACCTACACTGAGAAGCTTTACCCCTTACACTTGCACCCCAAGCAGAAACTTCTAGCCCTTTTCCCCAAGAGCACAGTGCCCTGCCAACACACACACAAAGGCACACAAGTTTTGAGGCAATTTCTGTGAACTAGCCATGTACTTAGGTGCTTGAACATGTGCATTCCAAGTGTCCCCAGAGCTGAATTCCTCCCCCACTTTCCCAGTGCCGTTTTATTTGATGCCCTGGCAAAGTATGGACATAGGGAATCATGTGCTTTTGCCACCCAGTTGTCCAGCAGTAAAGCAGGGTTTCAGCTCAGGTGTCTGACCCCAAAGGTCATGGTCTTGGCAGTCAGGTCACAAAATCAACCAGGCTCGATTCAGTCCAAAGGGCTTTATCCCCATCCCGAAAGGACACAGTGTGCTTTGACCTTGTATTGATGTTGACTTCTGGGTTTTGTGGTGTAGCCTTGTCCCTCCCGTACCCTCTCCTCCATGCCTCCATGCTCCAGAGAGCATCACTGAACTTCTCCCTCCAAGTCCTTCCTATACTCGCTAACCTCAAATCTCTTGAACTATGGGAACAAGAAATCTGGGGTATGTCTTGCAACTGGCCTGCTGGGATGTCCGTTGGTGGGTCGAGAGGGATGCAGACAATGGCTAGAACCCAGAGCCTGCATATGATAGACCAAGCACTCAGTCACTAAGCCACATCCACCCCTACCATATACCTTTCTTTTTTTTTTTTTTTTTTTTTTGGTTTTTCGAGACAGGGTTTCTCTGTGTAGCCCTGGCTGTCCTGGAACTCACTCTGTAGACCAGGCTGGCCTCGAACTCAGAAATCCGCCTGCCTCTGCCTCCCAAGTGCTGGGATTAAAGGCGTGCGCCACCACTGCCCGGCTATACCATATACCTTTCAACCTAGCGAAACTCACATAATCTTTCTAGTGCTTTGTGTATTCCCTAGGATAATTTCTGGGTATGACCATGTTGTCTGTAAATGAAAACATTTTTCTTTTCTTCCTTTAGAGTTGGCTTTGTTTACTTTTGAGACAGAGCCTCACTGCATATCTCTGTCAGGCCTGGGACTCACTATCCGTACCAAATTGGCCTTGAACGCACACAGACCCACTTGTCTCCATATCTTAGTTACTTACTATTCTATTGCTGTGAAGAGACACTATGACCACTCAGCAGGAACTTCTTATAGAAGGAAGCATTTTCTTTGTTGGTGGTTGTTGTTTTCAGACAGTCTCCCTGTGTAGCTCTGGGTGTCCTGGAACTCACTATGTAGATTACAGAGTATTGTCGGTCTCTACTGCCAGAGTGCTGGGATTAAAGATGTGTGCCAACACACCTGACTAAAAGAAAGCATTTTATTGGGGGCTTGCTGACAGTTGGAGAGGGTTAGCTCATGATTATCATAACAGACAGGCACAGGAAGCAGACAGGCATGGTGCTGTAGCAGCAGCTGTGAGCTTTACAGCTGGATCCACAGGGAGCAAAGAGACACTGGGCCTGGTGTGAGCTTTTAAAGCCTCAAAGTGCCAAGCTCTTGTATTTTGATGCTAATTCTTCTTTGGGGGGGGGGAGGCTGCAGAATAGAGAATGGGTATACAGGTGACTTCTTGTGAACCTTTTACCCACCTTAATTTGTAAAATAAAGGCTAGAGCCCCTTAAAAGGGAAGGTGGAGTGGAAAAGTTTGGGGGAGAGGGAGAGAGAGAGGACAAAAGGAGGAGAGGAAAGGAGGCAAGATGGCTGCCAATGTCACCCTCATGTCTCTAATAGTCTCAGGTAGCGATTCATATCAAGGTTAGATAATTTGGGATAACAATTCTAATTGTGTGGGCATCTTGTGTATTGAGTATTTGCTGATATATAAATCTATTTGGTTAATCTTTAAGCACCTAGAGTTTTGATTTACTGGGTTACTGGAATGTGGGTCCACCAACAACTGGGTGGTTATGGCTGTGAAGGAACTAGTGGCTCCAGGGACAAACGGACCAGAGCTGGAAGCACAGCAACCGGTTGCTACGGGAGCAAGCTAGAGAACAGCCTGATGGAACCAGCTCGGAAGCTCCAGTTTTGCTGCAGAGTTTGCCGAGACAAATAAGCTTAGAGCAGGAACATGGTGGCCAGGCTGGGAGCTAGCTGGGTTCCTCCTTTTTTCTAATACTTCCTGCAACACACCTCCTCTAACAAGGCCACACTTCCTAATTCTTCCCAAACAGTTCATCAGCCAAGGACTAAGCATTCAAATATATGAGCCTGTAGGGGAAGGGAGATTCTCATTCAAACTGTTGAACTCTAAGATCCAAACCAGGGGATGCGCTCCCCAGAAGCACTCACGGACAGTGGATACGATGCAATAACATGAGGTTTATTGATAACCAGTGCACCGGGGTTCCCTCACATGCAGGCAAGAGGAACTCGAACC
This sequence comes from Mastomys natalensis, assembly GCA_021653895.1. NCBI lineage: Eukaryota > Metazoa > Chordata > Mammalia > Rodentia > Muridae > Mastomys > Mastomys natalensis. The sequence goes on from JAJTUV010000085.1 coordinate 2,827,368, forward strand.
AAAGCTGAGAGCAGTTTTTATACGAGGGCAGTTTCATCTCTTAAACAATAACCACAAAGGCTGACCTTCCCAGGTCCCGTCTCTAGGTGACTCAGATTTGCACATTATTTTTATGACAATGAGTGTCCTCCGTTTGCCCAGGTTTATTACGTTAAGGGCCCAGCTTCCTGGTTACCTCTCATCTTGGTTCCCCTGGAATGTGTCAGGATGCTCTGGGCCTTCCCCACTCACAGTTGGGTTCCCTTCCCTGTGGTCTGAGAAAAGTTAATCAGCCTCTCCCTTCCTCCTCTGAAGGTTAATCCGGCAGGTGTCCTCTGACTAAGGAATGTACTCCTCTCAGAATGTGTCTGGGGGACAGTGGGATTCTTTCAATTTTAAGTTTAAACTTAGACCTGAAATTCCTACAAAACCACCACATCCTGATGCCAGAATGCTTTATATCGCTTTATATCTTTTCTGGTTTTTGAAACAGGCTCTTCGCCGGGCGGTGGTGGCGCTTGCCTTTAATCCCAGCACTTGGGAGGCAGAGGCAGGCGGATTTCTGAGTTCGAGGCCAGCCTGGTCTACAGAGTGAGTTCCAGGACAGCCAAGGCTACACAGAGAAACCCTGTCTCGAAAAACCAAAAAAAAAAAAAAAAAAAGTGTTACTTAACAGAAACAGGCTCTTCTATATATCTCATGCTGGTCTTGAACTCACTATGTAGCTCAGGCTGGCTTTGAACAGAAAGCAATCCTCCTGCCTCAGCTTCCTTGAATACTGAGATGACTGTCATGTGCCACCCTGGACAGCAAGTTCTCTTTGGAGAACAAAGCTTTGATGTCAGGTAGTCAGTTAAATCTTTTCTTTTCCTCTTCTTCCTCCTCTTCCTCTTCTTCTTCCTCATCTTCATTTTCTTCTTCCTTTTCTCATTTTCATAGCAATAGAGACCAAGCCTCAGGCATCACACATACTAGAACTAGTTTTAACCACTTCAAGGTTGACCTGTATTCTTATTTCTTCTCAGAAACTGCCGTAAACAGGATTCTAGACAGAGGGCAATGGTCTTAGTTTGAAACCTTACTCGGCCATTTATGTGTGATCTAACAATGAACTAACATCTTTGTGTCTCAGGCTTCTCACATGGAACTTGGGGGGATACCTAGCTCTAAGGACATCACAGGGTAACAGGTATAAACAAATACAATACACAAGTATGTGCCTGGCACATAATAGGTGCTCAGTAAATACAAGGATGTCTTTGGTAGGTGAGTGTGGTTGTAGGTTTTGCCACCAGCAGCACCAGCACCAGCAGCACCACCCCAGTACATTCCTCAGAAAATGTCAACTCCTCTCTTCTTCAAACCTTTCCTGTATTCTACTGGAAGATCTCCTGAACTAGGAGAACAGATACCCCAAGTATGCCTTGGAGCTGGTTTGCTGGGACATGAGTCTGTGCATGGGTGGAGAAAGTTCCCGACAGTCGCTGGCAAGTTGCCATGTCTGACTCTTCCTTACCTCATGGTCATCTCAGGGGAGTCTGGCTTCTTCCATGTTTGTTCAGAGCTTCAGAAGCAAGTATTCCAGGAGGGCAGGGGAAGCTGCTTGGGCTGTCCTGACTGGGCTTCCGTCGCACACAGGCACTTCTGACATACGCCTTTAGAGAGCGGCGTGCACAGGTCCAGCATATACGGGGAAGGGATTGAAGAACTCTGGAACTGTGAGATGTTCATGATCTTGCTTAAATAACACTCGGGAAACCTAAGGGGTGACTGTGAGATGGCTCAGTGGCTGAGGGGCTGTGTGCAAGCTGACAGCGTCAGTTCCGTCCCCAGGATGCACAAGATGACAGGAGAACCAGACTCTCTGGTGAAGTGGAAACTTCTAGCTCTCTGGAAAGCTACTTATGCCGAATTGCTGGGGCACACAGGTGAAAGGACATCTTGTTAAAGCAAACACATGAAAGACTATTTTCTTAAAGCAGACACAGGTGAAAGGGTGTTTGGATACAGCGGACATGTGAAGGAGTACAAATATGACCCCACAGACAGTGGGAGACAAGCACTGAGCGTTTCGAATGTGTGAAGAAATAGTACTTCAGTGTGTGTATCCTTGAATAGAAATCTCTACATACCTTTGCTTGGAAAATGAAAGCAGTCTCTTTTTGATTTCATCGGACCATGAATCAAAGCCAGGGTGTGGATGAAAATATGCTCACAGAGCCCCAGGCTCCAGCCCTGTGGCTCTCTTCTCACACTTCCTCAGATGTTTTTGTTGGCCATTCTCACACTGAACCCTCCTGTCCACTCAACCAAACACCTCCCGCAAGGTTCCCTCCCTTCAAGGCTCACTCAGATGTCACCTTTATCCAGTGAAGCTCTCTGGGCCTCCCTCGCCACTCCCTGTATTAGCTCGAAACCTCTCAGCACCCTGATTGCTGGGGTAGCAAGGGACCCAGTTTTGTGGTCCTCCAGCACCTCATAGCTGCCTAGTGAATGTGTTTATTCATTCAGCAAACACTGTTTTCCCCCTGCTGTCACCGGAGTTGTGCTGAAATGAGGTCCTGGTGCATTCAAGATTCACATGTAGAGTCCCAGCACTCAGAAGGCAGATCTCTGAGTTTGAGGCCTGCCTTAGGATAGCACAGCCTTTAATCCCAGCACTTGGGAGGCAGAGGCAGGCGGATTTCTGAGTTCGAGGCTGGCCTGGTCTACAGAGTGAGTTCCAGGACAGCCAGGGCTATACAGAGAAACCCTGTCTCGAAAAACCAAAATAAAAAGAGAAGAAAGAAAGAAAGAAGAAAGAAAGAAAGAAAGAAAGAAAAAGAAAGAAAGAAAGAAAAGAAAAGAAAGGAAGGAAGAAAGGAAGAGAGAAAAAAGAAAACGAACTGTGATCCTCCCTTGAGGGGCCTGTGCCCACACCTGGGTATGTCTTACTTTCTGAGTGCATCTCTTTCTCCTAACAGAACCTTTGTGCTGCTTAAGGGCCTTATTGAAATGTCTTCAATAATATTTCAATTATGTTTCTCACTGATTAGTCCTGAGATTATTTTCTGTGTCAAAGCCATAAACCCTTGCTTAACCTAAGTCAAGTTTCCTAAAAGATTAAGGCAGTCCTCAGACTGCTGAGGTGACAGTGTGGAGCTGTCTCAAAAAATAATATGAAGAACAACAGAGGACGACACCTAATGCTGACCTCTGTACACATGTACCTGTACACATATGTGCACATCTAAGCATAAACTAAACAAAAAGCACAATAAATAGAGCAGACCTGATTTGCCATTGAAACCACAGAGTTCTGGACTGCACTTTTGCAGATGAGGTGGTGAGGGTGTTGGCTGGGAGGCCCACAACCTGACTTTGAACCCAGCAGTCTGGGTGGTGGAGGGGAACTTGCTCTTGCAGGTTGTCCTGGGTGTACGTAAGCACACACAAACACAAGTTATCAAATAATGCAAAATAAGCACAAAAACAAGCAAAGCTTAAGTCCATATGCTTAATAAGCCCCAATCCCAGATGTGCAGCTGTTTCCAGGTGCCCACTCCATCCCAGATGTGCAGCTGTTTCTAGGTGTCCCCTCCACTGCTTGCTGCTGAAAGGATAAGTGTGGAGCAGAGAGAGCATCTGGGTAGAAATCTGAGTTCTAGTCCCAGCTCTAGGTTTGTTTTGGACACTAAGTGACTTCAGGTAGTCATTGGAAACAGTATGACCTCTTCCTGGATGGGCTGTTACATGTAAGCAACATGCTTGTGGAACACTCAGCACAGAGCCAGAGAGCCCCCAGCACAGGAGCAGTGAGCCCCTGGAAGACGTTTGGTTAATGGTGAGGGCTCTGAGGAAAAATTGGTTATCAGATGGGATGAGGCTGGTTGCCGCTGATATGTGAATTCTCCCTGGGCTTCAGCTTCTTTCTCTATAATCAGGTATCCACAATGTCATCTCACTGCACAGGCTCTGTGATGTGAATGCTGTGAGGATGAGCAGGGGAATGTCAATGTCTTTCTCTGAAGCATGAACCTGGACCAGTGTATTGGTCTAGAGACCCTGAGGCCTGCAGCTTGGGTAGGATGTCTTAAAGGACACCACCGCCCTCTTATGGCCACAGCTGACTCAACAGTTGGACTCTAGCTGGCTTCCACCTGGCCTGAAGGAGAGTAAGGCCCTGGTTGATCAGTGACTTCCTGTCACTGACTTCCTGGCATGGTGGGCTTTCTTGATAAATAGAGTTGTGAGAGTTGGTTTAAGTAAAGAATGCTGACCCTTTGGAGATTATAAAACAATTGGCCCGATACAGCTTCAGGAGGGAGAGGACCAGATTTGCTTTTCTTCCTGCTCACATGTGGTATGTGGGGCCTGTCTGATAGTTTAATTTCCTTTAGAGTCCCCATTTGAGTGGAGAACTGTGCTGTTGATTCTGTGAGGTTGAAATTCAATGTGCTGAGGCAAGGTATGGTGGTACATGCTTCCAGGAGGTCTCAGCATTTGAGAGGCAAAGGTAGGTAGATCTCTGTGAGTTTAAGGTATACAAAACAAGTTTAGGTTAGATAGGGCTACATTGAAAACAAACAAAAAACAAACAAATTCAGTAAGCTTCAAACCTTGCAGGACCAGAGGAAATGGGGATCAGTGAATGATAGGAGAAGGGAGAAATGCCTCTGGTAAATAGAAGACTCAGACAAAGCCACAGGAGACACCTGCCATGTCTTCTATCCACTACTGAACAGCACCCACTCAGATGTAATCGAGTATAAGCAAAGATCTTTGTACCCTGAGTGTATGTGGCCTCTTGTTACGGGAGTTTGAACCTGTTTCTAGTTGTGGTGTGGCTCAGCTCTTAGCACACACTTTTACTTCCTCTGGCTGGAATACAGATGTGCCTTGAGTACACACCTTTAATCCCAAACAATGAAGGTAAAGTTAGTTTGCAAGAAGAAAGCACCCAAGGGCTGGAGAGATGGTTCAGCGGTTAAGAGCACTGATTGCTCTCCCAGAGGTCCTGAGTTCAATTCCCAGCAGCCACATGGTGGTTTACAACCATCTGTAGTGGGATCCAATGCCCTCTTCTGGTGTGTCTGAAGACAGCTACAGTGTACTCAAATAAAAAAAAAAAAATACTAAAAAAAAAAAAAAAAGAAAGAAAGAAAGAGCCGGGTGGTGGTGGCGCGCGCACGCCTTTAATCCCAGCACTTGGGAGGCAGAGGCAGGTGGATTTCTGAGTTCGAGGCCAGCCTGGTCTACAGAGTGAGTTCCAGGACAGCCCAGGGCTATACAGAGAAACCCTGTCTCGGAAAACCAAAAAAAAAAAAAAAGAAAGAAAGAAAGAAAGAAAGAAAGAGCACCCATGTTTTAGTGATATCTAATTGAGTGGCAGAAATCTGATTCATGATAAATCAGAGAAATATATGACAGAGTAGGATCAGCCCAACTCTCACGAAGACAGGCTACTTAAGAGAATGCAGCACACAGAGAGAGGAAGGAGGCAGTTTTACTTCAAGAGTTTTATAGAGATATATTTAAGAGAGAACAAGTAAGACACATGCAAAGACAGAATGAGCTATAGAATGAGAAGGAGCCAGATGATTTGAAAAGATTGCTAGAGTTAGTTTGAGGCCAAGTAGAGGAATTTAGAGACCAAGAGAAAAGACAGATCTAACAAGTCAGCTGGCAAAGGAGTTTGAGCCAGAACAACTGAGTTGAATCAGCCAGCCAGAGATCAGAAAGAACTAGGAAGGGTGAGCTTACTCAACAGTAATTCAGAGACTGAAAACATTTTAGGCCTAGATAAGATTGTACGGAGTCTAGAAGTTTCCAGAACTAGACCTAGGTTAGTAAACGAAGGCAGTAAGCCTCCCAGCCAACAATTACAACAGGAGAATAAAAGTTACATTTATACTTCCTTACAGATTTGCTTATCATGTGTGGCTGCTGGCTTTTACAACAGTCATCTTTCATAAGACACAAGTCATCACTCAGAAGAGGTCCTTACTAAAGCACACTAAAGCCATAGGACAGTATGTGAGGACCCAAACCAGCACCTAAGGGGCAGCTCTGCTGTAGAATACAAGGCCCATTAGGAGCAGTATTCAAAGGGCTCTATCTTCTGCTCAGATTGTTTTCCTGTAAATCCCAGTCCTAGATCTATAGCCTACAAAATATTAGATTATAGTGGTTTAGAGTTGGATGAGAAAACTCAGTGTTCATTTCTCAATCTCTAGACTTGGCAACAATAATAAAACAATGAAATGGGATAGTTTGGGTAAAAACTCATACAGCTCGGCATGGTGGTTTACACCTGTAATCCAGCTTTTGGGAGGTGGAGGAGGAGTTCAAGGGCATCCTGGTTACACAGCCAGTTTGGGACTAACCTGGATGACATGAGACACTGTCATGTCTTAAAAAAAATCCTAAACCTGGGCTGGAGAGATAGTTCAGAGGTTGAGAGCACTGGCTATATTTCCAGAGGATTTGGCACCCATACAAAACATCTGTAATTCTAGTTCTAGGGGCTCCAACGCCCCCTTTTGGCCTCGTGTGCATCAGACACTGGAGTGGTACGGAGACATACATGTAGAAAAAACGCTTATACACATAAAACAACAAACCAATCAAATGCAAAAAATACCACTACCACCACCTAGTACTAAAACCACAACTGACTCAAACTCATGGAATCGCAGCATTTGGGAGGTGGAGGCATGAACATCTGGAGTTCAGCAAGGTTATCCTCAAGTATACAGAGTCTGAGGCCAGTCATACACGGGACCTTTCTCAAAAACAAACACAAAACTGACATCCAAACACCAAACCAAACCAACGTCATATTCCCTTACAATGTGAGAATTCATCATTCCGCAGATGCTTTCTTGCCAATAGTAAACATGGCAGCTTGGCACCCTCTCTTCCTCGAGTTAATTTAATAGTTGCCAATAGTCAATATGGCCGCCACATTCTACATTCCCATTGGTCGTTTCTCTAAAGGTAGGCGGGAGTCGATGCGAATGTGTGGAGCTGCGCATGCGCAAGTCATTGGCGCCAAGATGGCGTTGGAGATGAGGCTCCCTAAGGCTCGCAAACCTCTCAGTGAGAGCTTGGGCCGCGACTCAAAGAAGCACTTGGTGGTGCCGGGGGACACGATCACCACGGACACAGGCTTCATGCGGTACGTGAGGATTTGGGGCTTCCAAGACCTCAGGAGGCGGCTGCAGAGCTCTCTGCACGTGGCCTGTTGCCCCGGAACCCAGACCTCCTGTCCCCTTGTATCTAAGTCACCGAGGTACCCGGGACACATCGGAGCATCCATACTAGTCCCTTTCTTTCCGAGCCTCATGCTTCCGCCTCCCAGCACCTTGGGTGCTCCTCTGTCAGCATCTGATTCTCTCCTTTGATCTATGGCGTTCGGAACTTTTGGGCCCTTAGACTGAAACTCAAGATTTTTGAGCCTTCCTGGGGAGGGAGAACTGGGGAGGGCTAGGAGCAGGGCCCTTCTTACAACCCTCTGAAGGGACAGTGGGCGTTGCTGGCTTGGTATCTCCTTCTGTGTTACCTCAGCGATAAGCCTGACTTGGAAGCAGTAATTTTGGTGGGGCGGGGGTTGAGTCAACATACTGTATTAAAGGCAACCAACAATACAAACTTAGCACGAAAAGACAAGAACATGTTGTGGTAGTTAGGGCCGGCTCTGGAGTCGGACGACTGCCATTGTTATCCTTAGCAGTAGCACTTTGCTAAGGCTGGTATCCTTACCTGGAAGACAGTGGTGACAACAGGAATTGGTAAGGTAGAGAGTATTAAACAACTGAAAAGTAGGTCAGGAAAACAAAATCCAACAATGTATTACCACCAAAGATAAATCTGCATTAGGTACCCAGTCTCCCAATTGTTCTCTCCCGCCCCCCACCCCCTCTTCTGAGACAGGATCTCACCTTGTAGCACTAACTGTCCTGTTAACTATGTAACTGCTTGATTCAGAACTCAAGAGATCCACCTGCTTCTGCCTCCCAAATTCTGAACTCAAAGGTGTGGCCGGCAGTTGCACCTGGTTCTTTGTTTCTTTTCTTCTTTCTTTTTTTTTTTTTTTTTTTTTTTTTTTTTTTTGTACAAATGGGGTTATAGTGTTTATAGCATTGCCTCTAAGCTTTAAGTTTAAGGAATTAGATGGCAGATATCTTAGGATTCATTCCTTCATACTTGCAGCATATGTTCAACTTAGTCCGTGTGGTTGGGGTACCAAAATGAAAACCTATGTCCTGGTGGAGTTTATGATCTAGCAAGGAACAGAAACAGTAAATGCCACAAGAAAGTCGTAAATGCAGCGGAAGGGGGAGAGCAGGGGTGCATTGGGAAAGGGGTGGGCTAGGAGCAGTTGGGGAGGGCCCCTGTGTTGCCTGGGATGTGCAGGTAGGTTGTTGGAAAGTGACGTTTGAGCACATTTTTTTAAGATGGAGATGTCCATGTGGCTCTTTTCAGAGTGTGAGGCTGGAGCAGAGGGAACGTATTAGGTTCAAGAACCATGTTCGATGGGAGAGATCACCTCCACTGTAACACTGGTGTCCTTTCTTTGTGGTCTTGTCCTTGCACAGGGGCCACGGGACATACATGGGGGAAGAGAAGCTCATTGCGTCTGTGGCCGGCTCTGTGGAGAGAGTGAACAAGCTGATCTGTGTCAAAGCCTTGAAAACCAGGTGAGGACAGAAGGTGTGTATCTCTTTCTCGGAGCAGCTGGGTTGTGCACACGCCTTTTCCATCTCCCCATGTCATCCACGATCATTCCTGTCACTGCTATGTTGAATGTTCCTATTTGTCACAGTTAGTGCCAGCAGCCAACTTGACACAAAGTTAGAGTTACCTCGTGAGTGGGAACCTAAACTGAAGAATTGCCTCCAATGGACTGGCCTGTGGGCACGTCTGTGGCAGCATTTTCTTAATTGGTCATTGATGTAGGAGGACCCAACCCGCTGTGGGCGGTGGCATCCTGGGCAGATGGCCGGGCTGGGTAAGAATGGGCATGGTGGCACATGCCTTTAATCCTAGCACTTGGGAGGCAGAGGCAGGCGGCTCTCTGTGAGTTCCACGACAGCTTTTGTGTGTGTGTGTGTGTTGTGTGTGTGTGTGTTGTTAGAGAGACAGACAGACAGAGAGAGACAGACAGAGGCACAGAGAGAGACCTAAACCTGGGAAGCAAGCCAGCAAGCAGTGTTCCTCCACAGACTCTGCTTCAGTTCTGGCCTCCAGGTTCCTGCTTGGCTGTCCTTGATGATGGAGTGTAATCTATAGACCAAATAAACCCTTTCCTCCTCAGGTTGCTTTTAGTTGTAGTATTTGTCACAGACAGGAAACTAGGACACCATGTGGAGGGTGAGCTTCAAAGGTTTCCTCATGTCACTTGATCCCTCCAAGCCTTGGGTTACTTTCCTTTTCTGCATCATAAAGAAAATAAGGGCCTCAGGATTGTTAGAATTCAGTGACGTGCTACATGTAAAGTACTCAGGGCAGAGTACCTAGAAGAAGCCCGTAAAGGTTAGTCCAGCAGGGAAGCCAGTGAGCTTGGGGCTGAGCAGTCAGGTGAGCCAGGGCTGCACAGGGCAGGCGGTCACCTTTCCTGGCAATGACGGTGAGGTTTTGGGTTTCATATCCTGTTAATTGGGGAGGCCTTGGAAGGGATCGAGCAGAAGAAAGCTATGATCTAACATATGTCTTAATTATTTGCTGTGGTTGCCACAGAGACAGTAAAGGGGGACAGGGCATGTTTAGGGAGCCAGACTAGGGGACTGTATTCATCTGACAGATGACCAAGTGATGGCGGCGCAACCTTCACCAATGGCTAGCTCCTCTGTATATTTGTTCGCCGAGTCTCCTTCCTTGAAAGGACGTTGCAGTAACTGATGTATTTAAGGATAGTTAACAGAACGAATAGAGGTGGATTTAGTTCTAGTTTCCAGTCTGGATGTCTTTGTTTTCCTCATACTTTTTTTTCTTTTTTTGTTTTTTTCGAGACAGGGTTTCTCTGTGTAGTCCTGGCTGTCCTGGAACTCACTCTGTAGACCAGGCTGGCCTCGAACTCAGAAATCGCCTGCCTCTGCCTCCCAAGTGCTGGGATTAAAGGCGTGCGCCACCACTGCCCTGCCTTCCTCATACATTTTAAGGTGCCCACAGCAGAATTTGTCCTCGGCTCATCCCAGACTGTGACAGGAATCAAGGTTTTGGCCTAAGCCTGGGGTGGGGTGAACACTGACTGAGCTGGGGATGAATGGGAGAGAGCAGTTTGCTGTGGGGAAGGGGAAGCAGCTGCTGGCAGTGTTCGCCTTTCCCTTGTTATCTTTACGTTTCTGTGGCTATCAATATCTGATAGCTTTGTGACTCCACCTCCCAAGCACTGGGATTATGGATAATTCCCCACCTTTAAAACTTGGTGAGCTCACTGTAATTGAGGGAGCTATGAGCAGAAAAGAGACAGTCCAATGCCTGGGCCTTAACTAAGAGCATTTCGCCCTTGGGATCAGCATGAGGATCCAGCAAAATGTCTGACCAGGCAGGCGGTGTGGAGATGTAACAGCTTGCAGTGAGCCATTGCTTTAAGGATAGTTAATCAAATATACACGGAGAGATTCTGAAGTTCCCAGGTCTAAACAGTAATTATACCCATTTGCTAAAAAAGATGCTTATGAAGTCTCTTCTGTTCGTTTGGCCTCAGACACTGCTTGGTCTGGCCAGCCCGCCGGCTACTGGGTAAGCTTCTGTTTTCTCTTGCAGATACAATGGAGAAGTCGGAGACATTGTAGTGGGGAGAATCACAGAGGTAAAGTCAATGTTTCAAACCCAAGGAGGCTGGTGGCTAGGGATGGGACCTTCGTCCTGTGAACGTCTGGAGAAGGAGCCCTTTTTCTGGGGTGCTGTGAAACGCTATCCCGTTTCTTCCCCTCACAGGTTCAACAGAAGAGGTGGAAGGTGGAGACCAATTCCAGGCTGGACTCTGTCTTGCTCCTCTCATCCATGAACCTGCCTGGAGGAGAGCTGGTAAGTGCTCGCCTGCCCTGGAACTGTCCACCTGAAAGGTCTACTTTTACATGAGGTCGTTATTGCTTTGTTACGGAGTCTGCTACTTTGGTGAACACAATGGCTTTTCTCCTGGTCCTGTGCTCTCAACATGGGCAGCAGCTAGTGTGCTATGGTAAGACCAGAAACACCTATGGAGTGGGCTCCCAGGAGGGAGCTGGGGAGAGGCTCCTAGATCTTAGTATCTTAGTGCTGATTTCCTTTCTTGATGTCTCAGCTTTGTACAGGGAAGGCATCTCTTGAAGGTTTTGCCTTAGCTTGCTTGCTTGCTTGTTTTTGTTGTTGTTTTGGAATGTGGGGTGGGTGGGGTTGAGAAAGGATTTCTCTGTGTAGCCCTGGTCTGGAACTCACTATGAAGACCAGGCCTGAAACTCACAGATGTCTGCTTGCCTTGACCTCCCAAATGCTGGGGTTAAAGTTGTGTGCCACTCTGCCCGCTTGTCCTTGGTTTTCAGTAACTTGAATGGCACTTGGTTAACGCAGACAGTGACAGGCTTTTGTCCATACCATGGTTCAGCCTGTCATATATTTTGGAGAGGCTCCCTGAGCTGGGTCCTATGGAGGGTGCCAGATTAAAGGACCTTATAGATGGTGAGGCTAGGAGATAATAGAGCTGTAACGGTAGCAGGAGAACAAGAAAACATGGGCGCCAGAGAACAACTGTTCACAGTGGGGCCTTGGAGTGCGGTCGGGGACTCTGAGGTGAAGAGCAGAGACAGAGCCTGGTGTGAAGTGTGCTGGGTGAGTGGGGAGATAGGCTCAGTCAGCTGCACAGGGCCTGACTGTCAACTCAGCGGGTCCCACTGAGGAGAGCGGCTGCCCTATCCCTCACTCCACCGGCAGTTCTGGTTACCTCTCGTCATAATTCTTCATGTTACAGAACCATGGTTGGCTTCAAGCAGAGAGCAGTGCTGCAGAGAGCCCTTCCTGAGGGCTGTGTCATGTGCTTGTGTCTCTGTGTGTTTCAGAGGAGAAGGTCTGCGGAGGACGAGCTGGCCATGAGAGGCTTCTTGCAGGAAGGCGACCTCATCAGTGTATCCTGCACCTTTCGTTCTCTCCTACAGAGCTGCTTGTACTCTGTGTGGCCAGGGGAACAGCGCCTTGCAGGGGCTGAGTCCGCCCAGGGCTAGCCGCCTCTGCTGCCGCTGTGCTTGTTTTCTTTAGCTCTGACAAATGATGCCCTGGGTTTTGTAACTTGTGATTCATGGTGAAGATCCAGTGGTCTTTCCTTTCTTATTATAAAGAGTACCCCAGGTTGTCTTGGAACTCACTGTGAACCCCAGGCTGGCCTCAAATACCTGCATTCCTGTCTCCGTTTCCTGAGTACTGAGATGCAGGCATAGGCCATCATTCCTGCTTGTGTCCAAATTAAGAAAATTTGGGTCCTTTCTTTAAAACATATTTGATCATATTTGTTTGTGTGTGCTTGCTGTGTGTGGAAGTCAGAGGACAACAGGAGTTGGTTCTTTTACTGTGTGGATCTGGGGAAATAGAACTCAGCTTGTCAGACTTGATGACAGGTGTGTACTCACAGAGCCACCTCACCAGCCCTCAAATGATATGAACATGTATCCATGAAAAAATTGTTTGTATCAAGATACTCTTGCCAGCCAGGGGGAAGCTGAGGTCACAGTGATGTCCTCTATAGAGGTCCATCAAAGATGGCCAGAGTGACCTGCTGGTGACGTGGGGGGAAGCTGGCTGCAGGCAGGTGGCACAAGCGTGGGTTGCCAAGGCTACTGTTGTTCCTTCATCACATGAGTAGGCGGAGGTCCAAGCAGTGTTCTCAGATGGAGCTGTTTCTCTACACACGAAGGAGCCTGAAGTATGGAAAGGTAAGTCGGGCTTTGAGGCTTCAAGTTCAGTTCTGAATCCCCGTAGCTCCCTAAAGACCTAGTAGTTAGCTGGGTGTGGTATAGCTAGCTCCCTGGCATGCTGACCTAAAGACCTGGTGTTTAGCTGGGTGTGGTGTCATGGGCCTGTAATCCCAGTGCCCTGGAGGTTGAAGTAGGTGAATTAAAACTGGAAGCCAGCATGGGTTACACAGAGAGACTGCCTCTTCCTGTACACACATACACACACACATGTATTTAGATCAAAAAGCAACATGAATTCTAGATGAATTTTGCCTGCTTCTGTGAGGTTCCATTATTGAGGTTTATTTCAAAGATAGCATGCTTCCTAGGACACATTAGGGCATCTTTGTTTCTTGCTCATCATTTTCTGAGAAGAATAAAAAAGCAGTGTCCTTTAGTAAAGTGGCAGCTGTCACCCTGTTCCTGAACATGTACTTGAAGTAGGTAGGAGGTGTGTGCGCTGACCTCCAACCTGGTGCTGTGAACACTTTCTTACTGTGTGTGAACTTAGAACTGACCTGTCAAGACCTGGCATGGCTTTGCCAATCCAGTGGACCACGTCTTGTGGGTGGCATTGGAATCTGAAGTTAACATCCAAACTAGAGTCATGGAGTGGATCTGTTATGTGGCCAGTGGAGACTCCTCATTGGCTCTAGTTTCTGTAATGGCCAGCACATCTGCTCTGGATTAGAGGCAAAGGGAAGTGATGGGAGTATTGACAGCTTCCTTTTAATTAAAACAAGCTGCCTGGCTGGGCGGTGGTGGCGCACGCCTTTAATCCCAGCACTTGGGAGGCAGAGGCAGGCGGATTTCTGAGTTCGAGGCCAGCCTGGTCTACAGAGTGAGTTCCAGGACAGCCAGGGCTACACAGAGAAACCCTGTCTCGAAAAACCAAAAAAAAAAAAAAAAAAAAAAACCAAGCTGCCTGGTGGCAGTGGCACACGCCTTTAATCCCAGCACTCAGGAGGCAGAGGCACATGGATCTCTGAGTTCAAGATAGCCTGGTCTACAGGGTGAGTTCTAGGACAGTCAGGGCTACACAGAGAAACCCTGCCTTGAAAAAACGATCGTAATAGATAGATAGATAGATAGATAGATAGATAGATAGATAGATAGGTGCATGCCCCATATGGCACATGTAGAGGTCAGAGGACATCTTGTAGGACTTGATTATCTCCTCCCGTGTGACTTCTAGGTATTGAACTCAGCTAGTCAGGCTTGACAGCACGAGCCTTTACCACCATCTTGCCAACTTGACAGCCACCATCTCTGGGATGTGTAAATAGTTATGGGCCAGAAATGTTTTCTGCAAAGTGCATGCTGTCTGTGCACTGGGTGACTGTAGTATCCATAGGAAGGACAGTGGTGGGGCACACCAGGTTGTGTATTCTGAAGCCTAGTTTGCATTCATCTCACTGATTGTTTCTTGCTGTTTTTTTTTCCCAGTGGGTTGGGAGCAGGGGTATATGGGGTCTTACTAGATAGCTCAGCTAGCCAGGTGTTAGTGAGCCTCTTGCCCCAGCCTCTCAGAGGCTATGCTCCCCCTACCTGGCTTCTGATCCATTTCCTTTTTGTTTGTTGTTTTGAGACAGGGTTTCCTGTAGCCCAGGCTGGCCTTAACCTCCCAAGTGCTGGAGTTACAGGCAAGTGCTTCTGTGCCTATCTTATGGTCTGTCTCTTTAGCTAGGTCAGGGAGTTTTAGTCCAGGTCTCGCCTTCCCTGGTGAAGAGACAGAAGACTCATTTCCATGACTTGCCATGTGGTGCCTCAGTGATTCTGGGTAACAACGGTTTCATCTGGATCTACCCGACACCCGAGCACAAGGATGAGGATGCTGGGGGCTTCATTGCCAACCTGGAGGTGAGTGAAGGTCACTTTGGCATTTAGTAAGCGTTTCTGCCTACTGAGCCCTGTTGCCTTTTTATATATCAGTAGTCTTGTGCCACCTAGGATGCTTTCTGAGAAGTGCAGTGTTAAGTGAGTCTGTCATTGTAGAGCATCGTGAGGGAACTCACAAAGATGTTGCAGCATCTCAGCGGTGGTATCTTGGGAGATGTCTGCAACGTGGCTTGTGGTTTGCTCACTGTCTGGTGCACTGCCTGCAGAAACTGCTGTGCTTTGAACAGGCCTGAGTTAGAGAGTATTTATGAACACCTAAATACTCCTCTTCCCTGAAGAGACAGACTCGGTGGCTTTGAGCTTGAGCTTTGTTGGTGAATGTGGCAAAGTTGCAGGGTAACAGCCAAACAGCCGCTGTGGGGACGGCTCAGTTGGTAAAGCGCTAACGTTGTGAGCAGGAGGACTTGGACTCAAAGTCTAGAACCCAGGGGACAATATCAGGTGTGTTGGTTGGTGTACATGAAATCCCACTTCTGAGGAGGTGGAGGTAGGAGGATCCTAGGCCTTGCTGATAAGACTGTGTCAAAGGAGGTGGGTGGCATTCTTAGGATGATGCTCAAGGCTGGCCCCTGACCTCCATGTGCATTTGAACTCACGCGTATACGCATACATGAAGTTGTATGAAATGTGTACGTATTTTAAAACAGACAGTCCCACAGTTTGCTGTTTGGGGGATGTGAAGTTCCATGGTGGAAATGTGATTTCTCTATTCTGTGGCTTCTGGGACTGTTTGCTTATCTGGATCCTGTTTGTATTTTTTTTCCTTCCCTTTGTCCCTGTGTAGCCGGTATCCCTTACTGATCGAGAAGTGATCTCCCGGCTTCGGAACTGTGTAGTCTTGCTGGTCACGCAGAGGATGATGCTGTACGACACCAGCATCCTGTACTGCTATGAGGCCTCCCTTGCCCATCAGGTACCGACTCCTCTCCCTGCGTGCGGGCTGCTCCTGCGTTTCTTTCCACTTTCCTTCCATATCCAGTGGCAGGAACTGGCCTGGAGCAACCTTAAGAGTCCCTGTCATGTTCCTGAGATATTTCCAGTATGCTCAGTGTCTAGTCCCACGCTAGGAGTTTGATGTAGGCTAGGGATGCCAGATAGGAGGTTTTACCATGATAGCTTTCTACATTCATCATGCCGTCCCAAAATTCAGCCATCTTCTTCTGGATTTTTTTTTTTTTTTTTAATTATCAGATTTTTCTTGATTAGAAAAAATTTATGTGTATGGGCATTTTACCTGCGTGTCTGTATGTCTGTCTGTACATCCTGTGCAGCCTGGTGCCTGTGGAGGTCAGATCTCCTGGAACTGGAGTTACTAGCAGTTGTGAACTGCCATGTGGTAGCTGGGAACTGAACCAACGTCCTTTGGAAGAGCAGCCAGTGCTCTTAACTTCAGAGCCATCTCTCCAGCCCTCAGGTATCATCTGATGACTGACAGAACAGCTCTGTTGTCAGCTCTCCGAGAATACCTTGCTGGTTGGTTTTTTGTTTGTTGTTTGTGTTTGTTTTTTGAGACAGGGTTTCTCTGTGTAGCCCTGGTTGTCCTGGAACTCACTCTGTAGACCAGGCTGGCCTCGAACTCAGAAATCCGCCTGCCTCTGCCTCCCAAGTGCTGGGATTAAAGGCGTGCGCCACCACCGCCCGGCCACTGGTTGGTTTTCTAATCTGGGTCTGGAGCTGGGATTGTGTGCTTGCTTGGGCTCTGATGGAGTGCAGATGCACAAGGTGTATGCCAGCCAGGCTTCATTCCCTCATTCTGGCTGATTGATGGGTATTTCTGAATGAACACATGCTGTTTTCTCTTTTTCTTCAGATCAAAGATATCTTAAAACCAGAAGTAATGGAGGAGATCATGCTAGAAACCCGCCAGAGGCTTTTGGACCAGGAGGGATGAGGCCGAGAGTGAAGGATGGGACTGTGCACCTCTCTGGAGCAGTTTTGGGAGTGAAAAGCCTGCTGTGTGATCCCCAGGGAGCATCTGACAAACACGTTACTCACCTGCAGCAGGGCTGTAGAGCCAGGCCTGTCCTCTCCTGTTCTGAGGCAAAGCTAGGGTGGAAGTAAATGGTGGGTTTGGGCACTTGGGTCTCAGTATAAGGGGTAGTTTTAAGTCTTTCAGAGTACAGTGTGCCAGCCTGATGACTTATCTTGGAATAACTTGGAGAATTTATGTCTTCCAATCACACCATACAATGTCCCATGAAACTATCCCAGTAGAAAACTTGGGGGGCTGGGGATATATCTCAGGGTGGACCACTTCCTAATGTACAAGTTCCCAGGTTCAACTTCCAGCCCTACTCTAACCCCAGAAAAAAGGAAACCAAAGACATGACAGTGCCAGCGTGAATGGTCTCTTTCCACTTCTACTCTGTCTCCTTTAATGCACAAACAAGTGTATGGGTGGAGGAAGGTGTGGAGTTAGGCCAGAGTCTAATGGATATGAGAATAAAGGGAGCCAGCAGCCTTGGTTTGAATCTGAGTCCCACCGTGTGTTCTTTCTGCTGACAGCTTCAAGGGATCCATACCCTCTACCTGGGCCTCCTTCCTCTGTGTGTGAGCTGTCTCTGTTTCTTTAGCATCTCAAGTCCTCCTTCAGCATGTCCACCAGCAGGAACTGGCCTCTGTTGTGCCTGTCCTGCCTGTGAGTGTGTGAGCCATTGCTGATAACAGAGAATGAGTGTTTGAACCAGTAGTGGTTTTTGATGCTCTGACAAGAAAACAGAAAAATGGACTGGAACAAGCCAATGTTTTCATATGTAATTGACATGGTGATGTACTAATTTTTTAGTAATAATCTAAAAGAAACAGGATACAAATCCTCGGTTCAGTTAACATTATTGCTTTTCTTTCACGTGTATTTCTGTGCATTGGTGTGAGTACATGTGTGGAAGTCAGGACTACTTGGAGGAGTCAGCTCTCTCCTGCCACGTGGGTCCCAGAGCATCATCAGGCTTGGCAGTAATCACTCTTAGCCACTGAGCCATTAAACTGGCCCAAAATATTTGTTTTTACCGGGGCTAGGGATGGGATCTAGGGCCTTGTGTATACTACTAGGAAAGGGCATCACCGAGCATTGCTAGTTTTTTTTTGGTTTTTTTTCGAGACAGGGTTTCTCTGTGTAGCCCTGGCTGTCCTGGAACTTACTCTGTAGACCAGGCTGGCCTCGAACTCAGAAATCCGCCTGCCTCTGCCTCCCAAGTGCTGGGATTAAAGGCGTGCGCCACCACCGCCGGCCTAGTTAATGAACTTTTTAAAAATTTGTTTGGATGCTGGGTATGGTGGATCTCTTGAGTTCAAGTCCAGCCTGTTTCACATAGCCAAGGTTACATAGAGATCCTGCCTCAAGAAAAAAAAACAAAAGAGCCAGGCAGTGTATAGCCAGGGCTATACAGAGAAACCCTGTCTCGAAAAACAAACAACAACAAAAAAACAAAAACAAAAAAACCCAGCTGGACTGTGGTGGTGCACACTTTTAATCTCAGCACTCAGGAGGCAGGCTGATCTCTGAGTTTGAGGCTAACCTGGTCTATAGAGTGGGTTCCAGGACAGCAAGGGCTACACAGAGAAACCCTGTTTCAAAACAAAAATAAAGCCCCCAAACAGTGAGAAATCATATGGCATTTCGTAAATGTATAGTTTATTTTGATCATGTCCATCCTCCACTTTTCCAGGTCCAGCTCCTCCTGGAACTCCAACAAGTCCCCCTTCCAACTTCATTTCTTTCTATCTTTATTTTTATTTCTTTTTTGGTGACAGGCTATTTCTATGTAGCCCTGGCTGCCCTGGAACTCACTATGTTATCCAAGCTAGCCTCAAACTCAGATGAGACTCACCTTTCCCCTGCCTGCCTCTCCTCAGTGCTGGAATTAAATGTACCTGGTTTTTTGTCTTTGTTATTTTACAATTTTAAATAACCTACGGAGGCTAGTTAGCTCTGCCCAGTCAGTCATGGTGGCAGGAGCTTGAGGTAGCTGGTTACATTGTATCCAGGTCAGGAAACGGGAATGCTGGTGCTCGGCTTTCTCTTTTGTACCCAGCACAAACTCTAGCTAATGGTGCTGCCCAGTTAGGGCAGTTCTTCCCACCTCACCCCAGTCTAGGAGCTCGACAGAACAGTCTGGAGCTGTGGTGATTCCAAATCCTATCATGTTACAATCAAGATTAATTATATAACACCAGTCGGTAGATAACTTTGTGTATGTGTATTTCTGAGACAGGGTCACGGATGACAACTTTTAATTTAACCTATATTTGAAGGATCCACAGATAACTAAATTCCCTGAATCTGTACTGAAATTTCAGGTGGGGTTGCCTGTCTCAAATTTCAGAAGTTCCCAGGTTATTCACCTGTTAAGGGGCTGGGAATGGGAGCCTGAGTCCCTCTTAAACTCCTTACCTTACCTGTGTCTCCCAAGCTGCTGGCAAGACACTGTCAGGGCAGCTCTGCAGAGATAGGTGCTTTCAGAGCCCAGCAGAGGGCACTGTTGGTAAGTGTAACTACAGTCGCTGCAAGATTAAGCTGAAATTTTGTTACTGAGCTTTGATTTATGAAAGTAAGGACAAAATTAGATTGAGTTGAATCACTTTTAATGCAAGTTATATGAGCTGTAAGATGCATCAAACATTGGTTAAAAGCCAGGCTGTGGTGGCATATATATGCCTTTAATTCTGGCACTTGGGAGGCAGAGACAGATGAATTTCTGAGTTCCAGGCCAACCTGGTCTATAAAGTGAGTTCCAGGACAGCCAGGGTTGTTACACAGAGATACCCTGTTTTGATAAAACCAAACCAAACAAAACTCATTGGCTTAACATTCTATCAGATACTTGCTGCACTCTGCATTCTGCAGTTTAACCCTTAAAGGTTTTCTAGTGTTAAGTAGTGTATCTTGCTTGCTTTTCATGGTGCCTCCTAGGCAGTCAGCTGCGTATGATGGCTGACTATCTCCTTCCCAGCCAGGAGTCCTCAGAAACTCACTAAAGTGGACGATGAACACAAGCTTCATATTTTAAAAAAGATTTGTTTTATATATGTGAGTACACTGTCGCTGTCTTCATATACACCAAAAGAGGGCATCAGATCCCATTATAGATGGTTATGAGCCACCATCAGGACCTCTGAAGAGCAGTCAGTGCTCTTAACCACTGAGCTATCTCTCCAGCCTAAGTGTCTATTTTCTATGAGACGTGCACGGCCACAGACGTAGCTGACGCTCTGGGGGAGGAGTGGAGGGTTATGTGGTCAGAATCAGTGGTGGGAACAACAAACAAGGTTTTCCCATGAAGCCAGATATCTTGACCCACAGTGCATCTGCTGTAGAGTAAGGGGCATTCCTGTGAGAGACTGGGGAGAACTGGGGAGGGGAAGTGCAGGTCTGTTTTCGTTCCTGTAAGAAAAAAAAGGAATGAAGACTACCCATGGCCTGACACATCCTACACTACCTTGGTTATTGGGTCCAAAAGAGCTAGCAGGATCTGAAAACTTTTTAGTCTCAAAAGAAGACGATTCCCACCATTGTTAGAAAGCCTGTGAGGAAGGAAAGCTCAGGACCAGAGCACCCAAGACTCAGCGTCCAGTTCTTCACTATCCTGCAGCATAAGCATCCATGCATTGGCCTGAAACAACAGTACACTAAGAAACATGAGGAGTTTAGCTGCAGGATAGGCTAAACTTTTGGCCAAGAGAATGAAGGAGACCAAAGAAAAACCCCAGGAACATTTCCAGGAGATGTAGGCTGTCCTCACTGAAAGCTTCTGAAGTCAACAATAAGTCTTTAGGAGGAACTGATAAGCTGGATAGTGGTGGCAATCCTACCACTTTGATCCCATCACTGGGGAGGCAGGCAGGCTGGTGGATCTCTGATTTGGAGGCCAGCCTGGTCTACAGAGTGAGTTCCAGGATAGCCAGGGCTACACAGAGAAACCAGTTCTATCTCAAACAAAAAAGGAACAAATAATCAAAAGTAATACATCTCTTGGAAGAAAATTACAGATGGGGCTTGGAGCTCATCTGAAAGAAAAATGGGGATGAAAGCTGACGGTGTGGTGTAAGGCTACCTACTTCACAGCCCTGCAGTGAGGACAGTGAGGCAGAGAACCCAAGGGCAAAATCATCTCAAGACTACCAGACAGTAAGTAGCAATGTC
The DNA here is from genome assembly GCA_021653895.1 of Mastomys natalensis. Taxonomy (NCBI): domain Eukaryota; kingdom Metazoa; phylum Chordata; class Mammalia; order Rodentia; family Muridae; genus Mastomys; species Mastomys natalensis. The sequence continues at coordinate 2,848,296 of JAJTUV010000085.1, forward strand.
CCTTGCTTTTAGATGAGGAAACCAATTTAGAGGAAAAAAATGACACGAGTCCCAGGCAATTGAATGAAGGATGAATTGCAGCTTTGAGAGGGTGCCACAGCCAGGTTTGAGCATAGGGTGAACTAACTGAAAGGCTATGGACCCAGGAGTGTAGTTTGCTGCATGGAGACTGAATGTATTTCTAAGGTGTATGGGTGTTTTGTCGGCTTGTATGTCTGTGTACCATGTGGTATGCCAGGTCCCCTCCAAGGCCAGCAAGGGCATCAGATCTTTTGGAATTAAAGTTACATGCGGTTGTAAATTGCCTTGTGGATGCTGGGAATTAAAACCTGGGTCCTCTGGAAGAGCAGCCAGTGCATTTAACAGCTTAGCATCTCTGCAGCTCCCAAATTGATCTTTGGATCACTGCTTGTTTTGCCAACTGACTGCATGTTCCTGCTTCTGTATTCCCAGAGAGTAAAATGGCCCTACTCAATGCTGTACACCAGCAGCAGAACAGGTGCTTAGGAGATGGGTGCTCGCTGCCAGGACTGGTGGTGTAGCCGCTTCGGTACTTGCCTATATTCTTGAGGCTCTATGTTCCAATCCTACCACTGCTTAAGCCCAGTTTAGTAGAACAAACCTGTAACCCTGACCCTTGTGAGCTGGTTGTAGAGAGATCAGAAGTCCAAGGGCTCTCTTAGAGATTAAGGGCAGCCTGACTGGAAGTCCTCTCAAAACCCAAATCTGACTAATGTTGGTCAAGAACTATTTATTGAAGAGCTGCAATCAAGAGCACTTACTACAGCACTTACAGATATTCTGGTTTGGTGGCCAGCTCATAACCATGTCCAATCCAGGGGTTCTGATGCCCGTTAGCATCTGTTAGGGACAGACATGATAGTGGTACACATAAACTCAGTCAAGTACACATACATGTATGTAAAAAAAAGAAATCAAAAATAAAAATAAAATCAAAAATAAAAAGAAATCAAAAATAAAAAGAGTTTGAGGCCAGCCTTGTCTACAGAACAAGTTCTAGGACAGCCAGGACTACACAGAGAGACTCTGTATGAAAACAAAACAAAAACAGAAACAAAATGTCACTTGAAATACTGCGAAGCAATTGAAAATTTGTGCCCAGATTTATCACTGGGATTTATAAAATCATTCACAGAATAATCTGATGGTCACATTATTTGAATTGCAGTTTGGCTATCCAGCTTTATCTTACCTTGTACTGCCAGTCGAAAAAAAAAAAAAAAAAGCAAAAAAACAAAAAAAGTTTATTTGTTTGTTTTTTGTTTTTTCAAGACAGGGTTTCTCTGTGTAGCACTGGCTGTCCTGGAACTCATTCTCTAGACCAGGCTGGTCTCGAACTCAGAAATCCACCTGCCTCTGCCTCCCAAGTGCTGGGATTAAAGGCATGTGCCACCATTGCCCGGCCCGAATGCCTTTTTTTTTTTTTTTTTTTTTTTGGTTTTTCGAGACAGGGTTTCTCTGTATAGCCCTGGCTGTCCTGGAACTCACTCTGTAGACCAGGCTGGCCTCGAACTCAGAAATCTGCCTGTCTCTGCCTCCCAAGTGCTGGGATTAAAGGCGTGCGCCACCACCGCCCGGCCCGAATGCCATTTTCTTTCTTAGTTGAGCAATTATTTGGTACTGAGTGCTTCAGTAGAAAAGTCATGCTTTTGAGCAAGAAGTAGCGTCTTTTCATAGCCACAGCTATGAATGCTTTTCCATCTGTGTTATGGAAACAGCACTGCATATGGTAAAACATTTTATATAAATTGCCGACAGTGTGAGTTCTGTGATGAGTGGGCCCCTTTAGAAATGTGTCCTGGTAATTGGGACAATGAAGACTAGGCGATTGGAAGGTGAACTTTCACAGGTGTGGGGTAGTTTCTCAGACTTTTGAGGTCTGATAACCTGGACAAATTTCGCCTAACTTCGAGTTTTATGAGGACACATGCCTCACCTGTGAAACGATTTAAACTAGTACAAACATACACGAATGCACGATCTCACCTGGCATACTCTGTGCTGTTTCTTCAACCTCGTATCCCAAAGAACCATTGATGGCTTGCTTTCTCAATACTTCTTCCCAGATTCCCATAGTTGGGCCTTTCCCAAGTGATGAGGATGTAACGCACCCGTCATCTTGATTTCTAGGAGCGAGCCAAAAGTTTCTCCCCAATAAGGCTCAAAGAAGTAATCCAACTCCGGTTCTGGGAAACTCCAACCCGTAGTTTTCTCCTGTCTCTGAATCTCCTGCGGTCTTGCTCCTAGAGCTGTGAAGACGTCGGCTGACCGGAGTCCACCGGCTCCCAGGAGGCGGGGCTAGCTCTCTGTAGCTATGGGAGCTGGAGGCTTGGGCCTCAGCGAGCAGCCTATGGGCGCCGGGACTACAGGTCCCAGCATTCCTGTTGGCTGCACCGACTGATCCTAGTTGTCGGCTCTCGCGCTTATTGGCCAATTGCATGGTGGTGACGGGGACTCATTGGTTATCGAAGACCAATAATAAAGCAGACGGGGCGGGCGCTTCCTCATCGCTCACCTTGAGTTCAGAAAAGCTACCTTTAAAAGGTCGTGCGGAGCCGGACTGTCGCAGGCAGTGAGGCTGGAACCCGAAGGTGTGGCAGTGTGTAGGAGAGCGGCGCCGCCGGCCTATCGGACCTCACTCGGGGGATTCCGGCGTCGCTGGGGGGCGGGACCGGGGGCGGGGCCTGGCCTCGTTGTGGCGCGGCTCGTAATCCATCATGGCGGCCTCGGGGGTCGGTGTCTGTCCCTGAGAGGCGCCGGAGCTGGAACCGGGTGCCGGGTCCTGCGGCTCAGAAGCCCTTCAGCGGCACAACCCCCACTGGCTGGAGAACCCGGGTTCCTCGGCAGAGCCGGGCATGTGACTGCTCGGCGGCGGCGGCAGAGTCCAGGACCGGAGGAGGGGTGTCTCTGCTAGAGACCCCTGGGCTCGGGGCAGCTAAGGCTCCGGGCCTCCTCCCCTGTGGCAGCCTTTCGGTTCGGGACCGCGGGAGTACTTCGTCCCTCACAGCCCTGATCTGGCTCTGGGGCACCCAGAGTGGTCTCAGTTTTTCTCTACCTGGGACACCCTGTTTCCTGAGGAGGAGCGTCGCCCCCGAGTAAGCCGCCCGCGCCCTGCCTGGGGAAGTCTCTTTCTCACCCCAGGCCGCCCTTCGCTCGATTTCAACCTCAAGTTTGCCACGGAGCCCCTCATTCAAATCATCTCTCTGCTGTCAAGAGATCTCCGGGGGTCCTCCCAGATTGCTTCCGCCGGCCTCCGATGTCCTGACTTCTTCCAATGTCACCTACAGCCCCATTGGTCTCAGTGCAGCCCAAAACTTTAATGCAAAGGAAAAGTCTGGATTGGTTTCACAGGCCTTTTAAAAAGCGGACTTAAAAGTTGCTGGCCATGCATTCCTTCTCGGCAGAGTGGAGAGCAAGCTCTCGTTGAAATCTGTGTAACCCGTGTCATTTTCCGGAGACCAGGGCAGGGGAGCGAGAGTGGCAGGAAATTTGTTACAAGATGAAGAGACAGAGATAGGGGATTGGTTGACTTCCACAGGAAAGATTGCAGAGAACATAAAAGAAGCTCGACGTTTCCGTCGCGCCGGGGAGTTGAAATGACTTTCAGTACTGTTGGCCCTTTTCTGACTTCCCTGTGAATATTTTTATCTAAAGTTTTTCTCTCGCAAAGAAAGTGTTTCTCAGCCTGCAACATAGACTTAGATTCAAAAAACTTTTATGTAGCATTGTGGTTACATGACTTCAAACTTGGAAAACCTTGGAAAAGAATTCCACACTCCTGTTTACATGTGTGACCCTCAAACGTAGTATCCCTTTCTCTTGGAAGTTGTCTGTCTGTGATCGACCCAAGTTACTGACCCGAGTGGGTGGTGTGAGGTTCTGGGTGTATACTGTTGCCTGTTAACCCCCATTCTGGAAGATCTTGTACCCTCTTCTGGAAAGGGGCGCCTATCGTTGCTTTATGGGGCAGCAGCCTGGAAAAGTTCTTGGGACCAAAGAAGGCCTAGTTTGCCCGCCCTGCATTTTATCAAAGGGGCAGGGAAGAGGGACTCATCGAGGCATGGGGGCCCACACTGCAATGTCTTTGTGGAACACGGTGAGTGCTTTCCAGGTTTCTGATCATTGTTTCTCCTTAAGCATCAAAGAAGTTTCGGAAACAATACTTGTGTCAATTCCTTCTGGGTCTCCCTAGCATTTTTCTTGCTACTATAGTAGCAAAATTGGTAAAACAGTTCTTTGTATAAGAAAATTGTGAATTTGTTCAGTTAGCTTGAGTTGCCGTTTGTTGCCTGAGTCCGTTTCTGGTTCACTGTTGACACAGGACAAGCCCTTTAACTGTTTGGGGGCCAGCATTTGGTGGGGGAGGGGTTGGACCTAAGTGGCTCTGAAGCATCCCTAGGTCTTCCTGTCGGCTCTCACTAAAGGCTGGCATTCTTCTGCCTGTGTGTGGATGTCTTTTATTGCTTACATCTTCAAAGTGGTTTGTGCACACAGAGGTTAAGAACGGAACCTAGTCGACATGCTACCTTTTGACCTTCTCAATAATGAGCTGTACTTGAAACTTCTTGCTTTGGAGCTAGGTGGGAAAAGTTGAGTGTGGAAGCAGTGTGCCTCCGAAACTTAGAGGAGCTGTGTCGCTTTCTCAAAGGAGCAGCACCGTCCTTGCCGATGGCGCTTTCGTCACCTTTTCTTCCTGCTTAGTCGCTTTGCCGCCGTTTTTTTATGAACCTATTTGGTTCATAAAGCCCATAGCACATGTTGTGCTGTTGACTTAACAGTTGAGGGCAGGTTAAACTAAGGTGGCAGATGCCAGCCAGGAGCCAGTTAGATAGGGTCCTGGTTGTACTGTGGCAGCCTGGTCTTTCTCAAACTGTGTACTCAAACTGTATTGAAATAGCAATTGAGCCCTCATACCATAATACATAAGTAAATATAGCTTATACAAGGGTCTTGTATGCTTTGAAATTCAGTATTTAACAACAGTTACTACAGTGAACTTATATTTGATAATCGAAGTTTTCTTTTTGTAAGGTTTATTTTGTTTTATATGTATGAGTGTTTTGCCCATGTGGATGTGTGTGTGTGTGTATATGTGTGTGTTTGTGTGTTTGCGTGGATACCACATTTGTATCTGGTACCCATGAGGTCAGTAGAGGATGTTGGATGCCTGAAACTGGAGTTACAAATAGTCATGAGCCACTTGTGTGGATTTTGGGAACTGAACCTGGGTCCTCTGGAAGAGCAACAGATGTTCTTAACTACAAAACTCTCTCTCCAGTATGTTAGTTTTCCCTTTTTATCTTTTATTTTCTTGTTGTAATTATTTAAAAAAAAATTATGTGTATGTATTTTGTCTGCATGTATGTCTGTGCACCACATGTATGCAAGACCCTGCAGAGGCCAGAAGAGGGCACTGGAAACCCTGGAACTGGAGTTACAGGTGGTTGTGAGCTGCCATGCTGGGAATCGAACCCTGGTCCTTTAGAAGAGCAGCCAGTGCTCTTAATCACTAAGCCATTTCTCTAGCTCCTTTTAGTTATTTTTACTTATGTGTATGTGCAGGTATGTACACATAAGTACAGGTGCCTGTGGAGGCCAGAGACATCAGCTCCTCCCTGGAGCTCCTCCCTGGAGCTCCTCCCTGGAGCTCCTCCCTGGAGCTCCTCCCTGGAGCTGAAAGAGCAGGGCATGCTTTTCCTTGAGCATCTCTCTAGCCTGCTTTCATTTCTTATACACAACTACTTCAGCTCAAGTAAGTGTGGGCACCTTGGTTTTTAGCATTGTTGGAGGTAGACAACAGTGGCGATTTGTTAAGATTCTTCAAATTCACAACTTAAAACATTGTTTTCTGCTGAGTATGATATAACTTCAGATAGTGAAAGTCGGTGGAGACTTTCAGAGAGTTCTGGCTAAACTAAAATACAGCTAGCTATCCAGGAAAGTCACATCTAGTAATCCTGGCCTAGGTATTCAGGGGTTCAGAGGAGAGACAGGGTCTTGTGTAGCTTAGGCAGGCCTGTAACTCAGTGTGAAGTTTAAGCAGGCCTGTAACTCAGTGTGTAGCAGAGAATGACCTTGACCTGTCTGATCCACCTGTCTCCACCTCCCAAGTATTGAAATTGTAGGTGCTTCCAACCTGCCTTCGTCCTTTTGTGTATATGTATAAAAAAATAATTATTGTTATTGTTGGGGGAGGGAAATGTGTGTCTGGGATGTGTGTGTGTGTGTGTGTGTGTGTGTGTGTGTAGCTTAGGTCAGAGGACAGATAACTATGGGAAGTTTGTTGTCTCCTACCCATGCTTGGGTTCCAGGAACCAACTCAGTTTGTCAGGCTTACATGGCAAGCTTCTCCAACCCATCTTGCCAGCCTGTGCACATATCCTTTTGATACTCTGAGGTCTAATAGGACTTCATATAAACCTTTAGCTGTGCAATGAAGTGAGGTGGTATCCCTAGTAACAACCCTGGAGCAATTGTTTGCATGGTGACCTGAACTAACCACTTTTTAATTTTTCTTTTTTGGACTACCATTTTTACTTGAAACTTCAACTGATAGATTGTCGTTATTCATACTAAAATTTGTCTTTCCTTTTGAGGAAAATTGCTGGTTTTAGAGAATTTGTATTGCTATTGTGCTGTCCATACCAGGTGTGGTCAGGGAACCAGTATTTTCTAAGGGATCAGTAGATCATGTGATACAAGGCCACACAGGGGTGAGAGGTGTCTTTAGACTGCAAGGTGAGGGAAGAGTTTTCAGTGTAACTATAGAGAAGAGCAGTGATGCTTCGGAGTTTAAAAATTTCAATTTTAAGCTGGGCAGTGATGGCACATGCCTTTAATCCCAGTACTTGGGAGGCAGAGGCAGGCAGATTTCTGAGTTTGAGGCCAGCCTGGTCTACAGAGTGAGTTCCAGTAGAACTATACAGAGAAACCCTGTCTAGAAAAACAAAACAAACAAAAAATTTTCAATTTTAGAATTTGTTTGTTTGTTGTTTGTTTTGTTTTTGAAACAGGGTTTCTTTGTGTAGCCCTGACTGTCCTGGAACTCTGTAGACCAGGTTGCCTCAAACTCAAAGATCTGACTGTCTCTGCCTTCTGAGTGCTGAGATTAAAAGTGTGTGCTACCACAGCTCGACCCAATTTTAGTTTCTAAGGTGTATAGTAGTTGAGATGAGTAATATAAACTAAAAGTTTTTGGACAATCACTGATTTTCTTTTTTTTGGTTTTTCTAGACAGGGTTTCTCTGTGTAGCCCTGGCTGTCTTGGAACTCACTCTGTAGACCAGGCTGGCCTCGAACTCAGAAATCTGCCTGCCTCTGCCTCCCAAGTGCTGGGATTAAAGGCGTGCGCCACCACCGCCCGGCTGGTAGTGCACACTTTTAATCCTAGCACTCAGGAGGCAGAAGCTAGAAGATCTCTGAGTTTGAGGCCAGTTTGATCTACATAGCAAGTTCTAGGTCAGCCAGGGCCACATAGACCATGTCTCAAAAAAAAAAAAAAACCAAACCAAACAACCAAACAACCAACCAACCAAACAAATGGGTCTTTCATTGTGGGAAGTCTGTTCAAGGCACACAAGGGTATTTTCTGTTCTCTCCCCCAACCTCCAGACAGAGATTCTCTGTGTAGCCCTGGTTGGCCCAGAACTTGCTCTGTAGACCAGGCTGGCCTCAAATTCAGAAATCCACCTGCCTCTGCCTCCAAGTGCTGGATCAGAGGTGTGCACCACTACTGCCTCGCTGTTTAATTTTTAATTGATTTCTTTATTGTCTGTGTGTGTGTTTGGGCGTGACTGTTGTGTATGTGAAGGCAGAGGACAACTGTGCACACTCACTTCTCCCAGCACTGAGGGTGATGGAGGTGAGACTCAGCCAGTGTGCTCCGTGGCGAGAGCCGCCTCCGCCTCCACACACGTCAGAGACCCGTCAGTGAAAGCCATTAGTCTGTATGGGTTGGCCCATTTTTAAAAACAAATAATTACTTATTCCATATGTAGATGAAGTATGGAAGGATTTTAAACCAAAGTTGCTGTTTATCAGGGATTGAGATTTAGTGGAAATGGGAAGAAGGAAACTTTACATTTTTTTGAGACAGGTCTTGCTTTATAGGCCAGCATGACCTGACTCCAGCACAGTCTTCCTTCCTCTAACTCCTATTCAGGCCGACAGGCAGGGGCCACTGTCTCTTCTTAATCTCTGTGATGGTCCAGATACTTTCTACAACAAATCTGTGCTATTTCGTAATAGAAACAGAGAGACTTGTAATCCAGAACAGTGACTGAAATGAGCACTTCTTTTTTGTTTTTGTTTTTCAAGACAGGGTTTCTCTGTAGTCCTGGCTATCCTGGAACTCGCTCTGTAGACGAGGCTGGCCTCAAACTCAGAAATCGCCTGTCTCTGCCTCCCAAGTGCTGGGATTAAAGGCGTGCGCCACCACTGCCCGGCTTTTTTTTTTTTTTTTTTGAGCACTTCTTTGCTACACACTTTTTGTGGAACTGCTTAAGTCTTGTTTGAAGATCAGTCAGTTTCCTTAGACTCCGAGGGCTTTTTATCTCAAAGACTATGGATTTTAGTTCCAAACTGTTCTTCATCCTCCATAGACTGGTTTTTTCTAGAGCTAATTTCCTGGGTCTAACACATGGTGTTGGGCCGGATACAGGTTGGAAGCCAAGATAGTGGGTAATGGGTTTTGTTGGTGGTGAGCAGTGTGGTTGTAATGACAGTAGTGACTGTGATGATGAGGAATTGTGGTCATGCTGATGGTGGTAGTTGGTGGTGTTGGTGATGAATTTTCAAGGGATAAGAAAGCAGATGGTAACATTTGCCAGGATCATTCAGGGTGAAAGGATTTACTCATATGTAAAGAGAGGGAAGAAATTAAATCTATGGTATTTTTAAAACAGATTTGTTTATTTATATGAGTACACTGTAGCTGTCTTCAGACACACCAGAAGAGGGCATCGGATCCCATTACAGATGGTTGTGAGCCACCATGTGGTTGCTGAGAATTGAAGTCAGGACCTTTAGAAGAGCAGTCAGTGCTCTTAACCGCTGAGCCGTCTTTCCAGCCCCTATAGTATTTTTTTATGTTTCATATATTCTTTTAACATTTTAGTGTCTTGCCTAAGAAAATCCACTGTTAGGAGTATTGAAACTATTTAGAAGTAAACTTTTCTTCAGTGTTTCCCTTTTCTTCTACAAATGTTGTTGAGCACACATGTGCTAGGTAGTATTTTAACAAGAGAGAACAGAATGAAGCTCCCACCCTCCTAGAACCTTTCTCTTAGAGACAGAGGCAGAACATCTGGAACTCAGCACAGGAGATACAGATAGACTACACTGTAGCAAGTGCTGACTGAAAAGGAACTGTGATGCCTGGGGCTAACTACGGGTGGCGGTAGAGTCTGCTGGAGGCACATGCCTTGAATTTCAGTACTTGAAGGACTAAAATAAGAGAATATTGAGTTCTAGGCCAGTCTATGAGACTCTGTCCTGTTTTGTTTGTTTTTGTTTTAAAATCTTCTCAGGGGCTGGAGGGATGGCTCAGTGGCTCAGAGAGCTTATTGGTCTTCCAGAGGATGAGAGTTCCGTTCCCAGCACCCACTCTGTGGCTTCAGCCATCTGTAACTCCAGCTCTTCAGGAGATCCAAAACAGTCTTCTGGCCTCTGCAGGTACCCACACACATGTCACACATACACACACACACACACACTCGTAAAAAAAAAAAAAAAAAAAAAAAAATCTTGGGACTGGGGAGATAGCTAAGTCAGTAAAGTATTTGTCTTGGAAGCATGAGGACCGAAGTTTGATACCCAATACCTACATAAAAAGCCAGGTGCAATCACCTGCTTGTAATCCCAGCATTGGAGGCAGAGACACAAAGATCTCAGCAGCTTGCTGGCCAGAAGTCTCTCCTCATCAGTGAACCCCAAGTCCTAGAGAGACCTTGTCTCAGAAAATAAGATGGAAGCTGGGCGGTGGTGGCACATGCACGCCTTTTATCCCAGCACTTAGGAGGCAGAGGCAGGCAGATCTCCAAGTTTGAGACTAGCCTGGTCTACAGAGTGAGTTCCAGGACAACCAGGGCTACACAGAGAAACCCTGTCTCAAACAACAAACAAACATGAGTGGCACTGAAGAATGACACCCAAGGTTGTCCTCTGGCTTTCATATGCCGTGTACCGTCCTGCACATGTGCAGCCTCCTAATATAAACATATAAATAATTTTCCTTAACCCTTGGGTTTCTTTCCCTCTTTCTTCCCCTTTTTCATTCTTTCTCTTTCATTCATTCTTTTTCTTAATTAATTAATTCATTAATTAACTAACTAATGCTTGGTACCTTAGGAAGTCAGAAGGGGCCATTGAATCAGATCTTGGAAGTGGAGTTATGAACAGTTATGAAGCACTGTGTGGTGCTGGGATCAGACTTGGCCCTCTGTGAGAGCATGTGCTCTTAGCCTCTGAGCTCTCTCCAGCTTTGAAATCTTGTTTAATAAGAATCCTATTACATGGACTGAGCAAGCTGGTGTCTGCTCATGAGAAGTTGGTGAGTTCTCAGGAGGATTGTTTCTTCTTTTCTCTGGATCCCGGGACTTTATACAATTAGCAATATTCTAAGGTGTCTTTTCCAGTGAGGTTACTTCCATTTCCTTATTGAAGAGTACTCATTAAAAAGAACCAATTCGCCAGGCAGTGGTGGCGCACACCTTTAGTTCCAGCACTTGGGAGGCAGAGGCAGGCGGATTTCTGAGTTCGAGGCCAGCCTGGTCTACAGAGTGAGTTCCAGGAAAAGCCCGGGCTACACAGAGAAACCCTGTCTCGAAAATCCAAAAAAAAAAAAAAAGAACCAATTCAATGGTACAGTTCGGTGACATTACCTATTCACAACACTGTACCATTACCATTATGCATTCTAGAACTTTTAATATAGCAAATATGGAGCCACATACTAATTAAAACAATACCAGGCCCTGGAAAGATGCTTAGAGCATTGGAGTTCAGTTCCAGCACCTGCTTTGCTGCTTACAGCCATCTGTAAGTCCAGTTCCAGGGCCCAATGCCTTTGTATAGTCTCCAAGAGCACCATGTATGTGGTGCAGACAGACACGCAGGAAAACGGCATGCACAAAATGATTTCCATTTCCCTCCTTTGTTGCTGTACTGTCTTCTCGAATTTGCCCATGTCGTGTATCTCAGAAAAGGTAGTGAGAAAAACCTGCACTTTTGTGCCTGGCACTTTCCAGTTCATCTAGGGTTGTCAAGGTCCTCCCTGCTGTAGCAGGGATCAGGCTTTCCTTTAAATATTGGCAATATTTCTTGGCATGAATGAATGAATATACTATATTTTTAGTTCATTTAGCTTGTATACAACTTTTAAAATTAGGTTATAATATCGATAAAGAGGTTGTGACTGTCGGCTTGATACCTGACCACGGAGTCGCTACCTCGGTGACGCTCTGTCCTGGCCATGGAGTAGAAATGATGAACACACTGTTTTGCCAGCACCTTCCCACTGCTCGGAGGAACCTGAGCCTCTTGTATTTCAGCACCCTAGAGTCCTTCCCTTTGTAATGCTCCCTTGTTATCCTCATTCTGCTCTGTTCTGTTTTTCAGACAGGTCTCATGAAGCCCAGGCCTTGGACTTCTGATCCTCCTGCCTCCGTGTTCCTGATGCTGGGATTACAGACGTGTGTCATCATGCCTGGTTTATGCTGTGCTGGGTTGGAACCCAGAGCTCCATGAATGCTAGGCAAACACTCTGCCACCTGACCCACATTCGCAGTCCTCCCTGGGATCCTCTTAATGTCTGTAGTATATTCCTGATATTGATAATTTGTGTGTTCATCCTGTCTCCTTCTCCCCTCCCTTCTAGTCCGTTCTTTCCTTCACCTTTAAAGTATGCTTGGCTAGCATATCTGTTTTATTAATCTTAAAAAGAGACAAACAACTCTTTCCCCCCCATATAGTCTGGATTTATTTTAAGGTCTAAAAACATTAAGACTAATTAAAGCAAAAGTACTGTTATTGCTTTAAAGACAGACAAAAACCAGACAAACAAACCACTTTTCCTCTTTATGTGAGTGCTTTGCCTGCATGTATGTCCGTGTACCATATATGTGCAGTGCCTGTGGAGGCCAAAAGAGGGTGTCAGAGCTCCTGAGACTGTCACTGGGGTCCTCTGGAAAAGCAGCCAGAACTTGTAACTGCTATCACCTCTGCAGCCTCTGCTGCCTTCTCTGAAACAATGTCTTCATTGACTGTCTTAGCATACTGAAGAGTGTTTATGATGGCTATGCTGTCGGTGCACACTGCCATCAGCTACTCCTTGACACATCATCTTTTATTGCTTGCTTGTTTTGTTTTTTGAGACAGGAGTTTCTCTGTGTAGTCCTGGCTATCCTGGAACTCACTCTGTAGACCAGGCTGGCCTCGAACTCAGAAATCTGCCTGACTCTGCCTCCCAAGTGCTGGGATTAAAGGTGCACGCCACCACCTGGCATCATCTTTATTTTAATGTAGTCTCATTTAGTGATTTTTTTTTTTTAGGGGTGGGAGGGAGCCTGCATGAAAAACAGTGTCTACCCAAAGGTCACAAGGAGGTTTTGACACTTTACCTTATATTGCACAGTTTGCCTGGAATGAATTTTGATCTTTATTGGTAAGGGTTTTTGGTTTGTTTGGTTTTTTCTCCTTCCATGTTGACCTCACACTTTCATTGAAAAGAGCCTTACCAGGGCTTGAGGGGATGGCTCACTTTGTGCTCAGTTGTCAGGACAAGAATCCATGTATCATCTACCTTATAAAGCCAGACAGGAGCAGAAGCCCACCTGTAACCCCCGTACTCAGGAGGCAGAGGTAGGGCATCCCTGCGCTATGGCTAGCTAGACGAGCGGAGTCCTGGAGTTCAGAGTTCAAGTGAGAGACCCTGCCTCAGTGCCTATGGTAGAGAGAGGTAAAGATACCTGGCACCAACCTCTGACCTCTACATGCACACTGCACACGTGCAGAGAGTGTCACTGCCGAGTAAGTCTGGTATCTGTGTTTGTAGGTCCATCTGGGAACTCTGTGTTTTGTTAATTCACTACAGAATTTGTCCCTTTATACCATCTACGTCACCTATATCCCTGTGGCTTTAAAACAAATCTAAGTATCTGATAGAATAAAGCATCCAGCTTTGTTCTACAGTGTTGGCTTGACTTCCTCTTTTTTCTTTCCATACACATTTTAGTCAGTTTTATTCATTTCTAGAATAGAAATTATTAATTTAAAAAAATTAAAAGAAATTAAAGATACTCAAAGCTTTTTTCCTAGGATTGCATTGAGTGTATTGATCACTGTGATCCTGGGTCTAATAGAGTAGCATGAAGACTGGAGAGGCCTGCCCCCTTGGTGGGAAGCTCAGTGCTCTGTATGTTGTTGGTTTTCAGCTGCTGCTTCCATGGCCATCTTTTCCTGATCTTTGGCTTTTAAAAATGTTCTGGCTTTCTTTGAACTCAGTCCGTGATCTTGCTGATAAAAATCCTGTTTGTATAGTTTCATGTGTCAAGAAATCTGATCCCCTCCTTTTTTTTTTTTTTTCAGATTAGGTGTTCAGTACATGTGGAATGAGAGTTTACCCTGTGTTGGGTCACTTTGTGTGTCTGGTATAACAGCAGGGAGCACAAGTATCAGCTAGCGGTGGCTCTGTGCCCAGTGACTAGCCTGGGAACCCCCATCCGTCACTGGCTTGGGAAAGCGGTTATTGCCTGGACTGTGTGGGCTGTGTCCCTGAGGTAGACTCATTGTTAAGCAGAGCACGCTCCTGCTTGGTTCAGCAGTGCCTATATTTTGGTCTTTTGCTGATCGTCGAGTGCTAGTGGCTCAGTCAGACAGCTCCCAGGTTTGCCCTGATGTGGAGATGTGCCTCCATTCCTCCTGCAGTGTGACCTAGCTAGCTGTCCATCATTTGATTGTCTCTTCTGACCTTGAAGTCCTCTTTCCTCATCTTCCTGCCTCAGCTGCCCAGTGCTGGACTTGGCAGGTGTGCCGCTCGTCCCAGCGTACTTTTTAAGGATGGAGTGAGAACTTCTGAAAATAATTATAACATTGAAATGAGAGGGATTGTTATTTAATGAAAGACTTTGTAGTGTAATGTTTTGTGGTGGATGATTTTGGTTGGACTTTGGGTATTCTAACTCTCTGGTGATTCGTTTTGTGATGTGAAACAAATATACTCTGTTTATGCTCTTCTGATGTCTGATTTTATGTACTTACCAAATTTTATAACTGTAAAATCATGATTTGTAATTTAAAAGATTATATTGTTTTACAAGCTTTATGGCAGTTTGAAATTTTATTTTAAAACTAAATTGAACTGTTTTGAATCGATATTTATTTTCTGACATAAAGTACAGAATACAGCACAAATGTGTATTCTGAGGTACTTTCTGCCTCCACCACCCGCCTTTTGTCCCACTTCTCTGCAAAGCTATCTCTGTAGTTCTTTTAAAAAATAGTTACTTATTTATTGTGTATGTGTACATGTGTGCATGTACTATATATATAGCACATGTGTGGAGATCAAAGAACAGCTTGTGGGAGTTGGCCCTCTTCTCTCTGGCATGTGGCTTCCAAGTCTGGGCAGCAAGCACAGTTACCTCTGAGCCCACCTTCCTTATTTATTTATATTTAAACTTTTCATTCATTTTTATTTTATGTTTGGGGGGGGGTGTTGCTTGTATCCTTGTGCACCACATGTGTGCAGTGCTGATGGAGACCAGCAGAGGGCATCAGATTCCCTGGAACTGGAGTCCATGTGGGAGTCATGTGGGTGCTGGGTACTGAATCCAGGCTCTCTGCAAGAGCAGTCAGTGCTTTTAACTATTCAGCTCTCTCTTCATTCAGCTTCTGTTGCTCTTTTTCTAATTGCTTCATTGTATTTCATCACCTGGAAATGTCCTTGTCTTTTCTGCACACAGTGCTGCAAGAATAACTTTACATATTATTGTGCATGTACTTGCAGCTGTGCAACTGCATCTGTGGGAGACATTGCTGAAATCAGGAGTGCTGGACTATAAGAAGCATATGCACATGTCATTTCTATAGCAGTGGATGGCTACTGATGTGTAGATAGATACTAATATAGATGCTTGCTGTACTGCTAGATACTGTCCTCAGAGTTTCATCCATGAAAGTTCTTGTTTAGACTTCCACCACCACCAACGGGGACAGGGAGGTGGAAGTAGGGGTGGAGGGTGCAGGCAGGGGTCGGAGTCTGTTGCCAAAAGCTTGGCACTAGGCTGTTGTCAGGCTATGTACTCTTAACTAGTTGTGCAAGAGATAGTGTCCGATGTGATTTTAGCCAGCAACTTCCTCTCTGTGCTCCTTTGAGGCCTCTCTGTGTGGTGGACGTGCTTCTGGTTGTCTTTGCCCCTCTGCTGCCTCACATCCCTTACTCCAAGGAGCTCCCCCATGTCTAGGTCCAGGGTACTCAACCCTGGCTGTCTGTGAGGATCCTCTCAGAACTGTGAAGACTTGCCTTTAGATTCCATTGCCAGGGGCTGGCTTATTTAGTTTGGACAGAGACCCAAGTTTCTCCCAATTTGTGTCTTAATGCGAAGAGACTCTAGTTACAAAGCTGCTTGCACAGGGGAAGGGCTGTTGCAGTAGGAGGGTGCTCTGACCAAAGGCCTGTCCTTGTTTCTGAACACTCCAGGAGAATCTGCCTCATAGCCAGCAGGGGAATCCCTCACCCTGGGAATGGCTCTGGTTTATAGTGAGTCTGCATCCTAAACTGATCAAGTCTGTCTAGAAAGCAAGGTTTTTTATTTCCTTGTGTTGAGGTTAGCCAGCCTCAGGATGGAACGGGTACCCTGGGAAGGATAAGGAGGGGTGAATGGCAGTGCCCAGTTGCTGAGTTCACTCCTCTGGACTCTGTGCACGCCTTCTGAAACCGCTGACTTCAGTTTACCCAACTGCTCACCGGGTTCCATAAAAGCAGCACATGCTAGCTGGTCAGCTTCTTCTCAGTCTTTTGAGAAGAAAAATAGCAGATCCCATTGATTAAATGATGCAGATAGACTGGCAGTATACATCAATTGCTATTTATAAGAAAACCAATATCCTTTATATGTATAAATATGTAAGCATAAATAGACTTATAATGTCATTTGCATTTATACTGGTCTCACTCTCAGTTGTTTTCATGCCACTTGTTTCTGTTTTGGAAAACTGACAAATTCTAGTTCATGTAGCTGTGCTTAGCAGTCTCTACTCCACTGTCCTAACCATATCCCCAGCCTGTGGAGTTGTCGCTTTGTTAAAGGTTATATGTTACTGCCACTGCCTTTTTAAATTAATTACATTTTATTCTTTATTTTTGAGAATTTCATAGAAGTATACTATGAAACATTATTATTACTACCCTGTTAGCCCTCCTCCCCCATTAAATCCCTGACCATATCCATCTGGCTTCTAAGATCTCTATGTAACATGCAAATGTTCTGTTTCTAAAAACTGTTAGTGTGAAAGTCACCAGACCCAACATGCTCATCATTTGTCACATGTTTTTTTTTTTTTTTTTTTGAGACAGGACCACACCATATGTCTTAGTTTTCTATTGTAGTGATAAACACCATGACTAAAAGCAGCTTGTAGAGGAAAAAGTTTCTTTTTTGTTTTTTTTTAACCTTACAGCTTGTAGTTCATCATGCAGGGAAGTCAGGGCAGGAACTTGGAGGTAGGAGCTGATGCAGAGGCCATGGAGGGGTGTTGCTTACTGGCTTGCTTCCCATGGCTTGCTCAGCCTGCTTTCTTGTAGAACCTACAGTAAGCTGGGCCCTTCCACATCAATCATCAATTAAGAAAACGTGCCACAGGCTTTCCCATAGGTCAAACTGCACAGGCTTTCCCATAGGTCAAACCGGTGGGAGCATTTTCTTAATTAGGTTCTGTCTTCCAAAATGACTCTAGCTTGTGTCAAGTTGACAAAAAACTAGCCAGAATAGCACGTAGCTCTGGCTGGTCTGAAACTCTGTGTAAACCTCCAACTCAAAGGTCTGAATGCTGAGTGCTGGAGTTAAAGTTGTTCACTACTTGTAGTGCACCTTTCTTTACCACTGAGTATCTCATCAGCCCTGATTTTTGTATATACATGTATACACACACACACACACACACACACACACACACACACACACACATTATTCTTTGAAAGTATAGTAATGGCCGGGCAGTGGTGGTGCACGCCTTTAATCCCAGCACTTGGGAGGCAGAGGCAGGTGGATTTCTGAGTTTGAGGACAGCCTGGTCTACGGAGTGAGTTCCAGGACAGCCAGGGCTACACAGAGAAACCCTGTCTCGAAAAACCAAAAAAAAAAAAAAGTATAGTAATATAATACAATATTTAATTGTTTAAATATTTAAATTTTTTTTTTTTTTTTTTTTTTTTTGAGACAGCGTTTCTCTGTGTAGCCTTGGCTGTCCTAAAATTCGTTCTGTAGACCAGGCTGGCCTTGAACTCAGAGATCTAGCTGCCTCCTGAGTGCTTGGACTAAAGGTGTGCACCACCACTGCCTGGTAATATTGTATTTTAAAAGAATTTAAAAATTATTGTTGTGGGGACTGGAGAGACGGCTTAGTGGTTAAGAGCACTTGCTGCCCATGCAGAAGGCCGGAGTTTGATTCCCAAGTTTCAAGCTCACAAACACCTAGAGCTTCAGGATCCAACACCCTGTCTTCAGTTTCTTAGCCACTTGCACCACATGTGTGATCACATACACAGAGGCACAAACACAGAAATTGAAAATATTAAAAATTATTATTGTGAGGGTTTTGCTTTATTTATTTGTTGAGATATGGTCTAATTTTGTGTCCCAGGCTGGCCCTGAATTCATAGAGATGGGTCTGCCTCTGTCTCCTGAGTGAATGCTCCATTAAAGGTGTATGCCACCAGCCCGGTTTGGGCTTTTTAATCATGTGTTGCAATGGTGGCACAGTAAGCTTTGCATTTGCCAGAGCCTGGGCTTTTTTCCTAAAATTGCCATGTATAAACGTGGACAAGCAAGGTTTAGTAGAGGTGTGACTGGAAGCCAAACCTTCCCAGTCATCCATGCAAATACAGCTTTTACCTCAACAGGAATAAGAGATAGTTTATTCTGGAGCAGAATGTGAGTGACCATGGCCTAATGAATTTAGGCCACCCCTCATACCATGTTCCACTGTGGTAACTTTTGTAAGGTTTTTATACTGATAAACCAAGTCCCAAATCAAGGTATTTACCAAATACATCAGTGGGCTGGCTCATCAGGTAGGTGGGTTACAGCAAAGGCAGGAAATCAGTGTAGATTTCAGATGTTGCTTGTGACATTGGGGTTGATGGTACCTGGGAATCTCTTTGTACAGTCCTAAGGATTTACCCAGAGTCACAAGGATGCTGGGTCAGATACCAAGGGACAGTGAGTGGCTGCTCAGGGTCTGACCATTCCAGTTCTCCATAGCTGAAGTCCTAATCAGCCTGTCTTGTACAGAATTCAGAGTGTCTGCACCCCAAGTTGCTGCTCTGTTGTTTGGCAGGTGCTACTGTGTCTCCCTGCCATAGGGAAGCCAGATTGTGAAGTCAAGTGTCCTTTGAACTCACTCCTGCTGGTCACCTAGGGGCAGTGGGACTGACTGCAGACACTAGGGACATGAGGTGAGGCACGTCTGTGTCGAATTTGTCAGGTGGAAGGGAATGAGGCAAGGTGGGGTCTGTGGCTCCATCCATGTGGAGTGGGGAGGAAGAGAGAAACTGTAACGTTGGTGAGCCTGAGACCAAATTGTGTGCTCATGGTGACACGGGGTTGTTTATAACCCTTCAGGTTACGATAGACCTGTAGTGACATGGCAGTTGCTCCTCCTGGAAACTTGAGAGCTTTGCCGTGTGGACCCTGCTGTGGGGAGGGCAGGAGCTGTAGAGCCCTTCTATCTTGGCATGAAGTGGGGCATTCTGGAGATTTCCCCCGAGACTTCCTCACGGGGTCTCTAGGCCCGTCTTGCTGGCAGAGGCGGGTGAATCCTCTGACTAGGTAGTTGCTTTGCTTTCCCTCCAGGAATGCATTGCTTCTTCAGGATAGCGCTATCTCATCTCCAAAGCGCTTGTTTACCACATTTCATTTTCTTCTGGCTTTTTCTCAGTCTCCAAAGGTCTTATTTATGAGCCTGTGTGGAAGTTGAATTTGTGAAGCCCACATTGGGCTCTGATGCATTGTGGGTAGCTTTTACTCCAGGTGATTTCTGGGTTCTATGAGCGTGTGTGGCTGTCAGCCCAACTTGAAATTGCACAGTGAAGCAGACCTTTAATTTACTGGGTCAGAAGAACTCATCAGGGACTGAAGTCTGACAAATTAAGTGTCTGCTCCAACATGGGCCTTTTTTTCTGTGTTGAAGGGGTGGTAATCCACCTGGTATCTTCTGGAGACCCATTGATTTAAATGCATTTCAAGAGGCTAGGGACGCAGCTTGCACGGTAGAGTGAGTGCTGCCTGCCCTGAAGCCTTCGGTTCAGTCGTCAGCACCCATAAATGGGGCACTCCTGTAACCAGAAATTCAGGGTCATCTTTGGTTATATAGCCAAGTTCAAGGGCAACATGGGATGTGAGACCCTAACTTTGTTTTGTTTTTAAGCTATTTCTAGGAATTGGTAAATCTCTGCTCTGTGCTGCTTTGGAGGTGCTCTCTATCTCCTTGCTCTCTCTCTATATCAAAGTTACAAAGCCTCAGCTAGTATCTGAGGCTAGTGTCCTCACTAACATGATAAACAGGACAGCTGATTTCTCTGAGACTCACAGAGGAGCAATTTAGATACCACAGCTCCTGAGTTTGTATTTGATTATATGAAAGGGGCTGGCCAGATACCTTTGGAGAAGTCTCTTAGCTCCAGGGCTCTCATTTGCCATTGCTTTCTCTAATGCAGTAGGGGTGATGGGAATAAAGCACACCCAGCTCTCTGTGTGCACTGCCTCCCTCATGTCTGTTGGGGAGAGGACCAAGAGAAACTGATGCACTCCAGGGGCTGGAGTGATGGAAAGGTGACTCCATGGTTAAGAGCATTTGCTGGTCTTGCAGAGGACCTGGCTGTAGTCTCCAGAACCCACACAGCAGCTCACGACTACCTCTAACTTTAGTTCCAGGAGACCTAACACCCTTTTTTGGCCTCCAAGGGCACCAGGCACACATATGATGCAAATACATACATACAGGCAAAATAACACAAACAAAATAATCAGAAGAGAGAGAGAGAGAGAGAGAGAGAGAGAGAGAGAGAGAGAGATTCATTGAGATTAACAAGCAACAAGCCCTGGTCCTAGGTGCTGGGTGCTAAGTCATAAGTGAAGTGTGATTTTTGAGTTTTGACTGAGATCCCCAGGGTGTGCAGAGAGGGAAGCAGGCTTGTTTGGATGAGCCTTTCCCACTGCAGCATAGCACTGACTGTCTGTGGATTAAGCACATTCTCCATTATTCCTTGGGAATCTAAACCCTGTTTTTGGTGGGGGTTGGGGTGGGGAGAATATAAGTTTTGCTAGTTAACATTCTTTTCCTTTCAAAAATGCATGCTTTTAAAAGCAATAATCAAGAAAATTGTGTTTTTGTTGAATAAGCAGTGTCTTGAGTGCTAATACATTTGTAGCCTTGTGTAATAATCACCTCTGCAAGGTTCAATGTGTTCTCATAGTTCTGGGTCTGGAAGACAGCTCTGGGTAATACACTTGCTCTGCAAGTGTGAGGACCCGAGTTCAGATCCCAGCCTGTGCTGGTAGCCAGTGCTGTAGGGGTGGGGTAGAGACAAGAGGATGGCCTCGGCCCTGGGAATAAAGCAGATAGGACAAGACACTTGGTGTTTGGCACATGTACACAGAAGTGTGCACACCTGTAGGTGTGTACACACTCCCATGCCCTCACATTCAAATTGAGTAATCTTTTAAGACTGGCTTTTGAGTTTGTTGCATGTAGCAAGTTTTCTCCTTTTCAATGCTGAGTAATATTCTATTGCAGAAATGTTTATTCATTTATCTGTTGTAGGCAGTGGGTTGTTAGTTGCTGGGACCTTAATGGCTATGAATATAATCATTATAAACTTTTTATGTGAAAGGAAGACACTTCACACCTCTTTAACTTTCTTTTTTTTTGGTTTTTCGAGACAGGGTTTCTCTGTGTAGCCCGGGCTGTCCTGGAACTCACTCTGTAGACCAGGCTGGCCTCGAACTCAGAAATCCGCCTGCCTCTGCCTCCCAAGTGCTGGGATTAAAGGCGTGCGCCACCACCACCTGGCCTTCTTTAACTTTCTTTTCCGTTATGTCTCTTGTCTCTGTCTGTTCCCCTCCCTCCCTCCCTCTCTGTCTCCACCTCTCTCTCTTTCCAGGTGTGTAGCCCTGGCTGTCCTGGAACTCCTCTGAAGACCAGGCCGGCCTCAAACCCAAGGGTCCACTTGGCTCTGCCTCCCAAGTGCTAGGATCACAGATGTGCTCCTTCCTGTTATGTTTCTTTAGAAAGCTTGTTTGAGTTAGACCCTAAGATAAGAACTGGCATACAGCCCTTCAATGAGGGACCAAAAAAAAGTCCACATTGTCCCTGGAACTACATTTACAAGGGGAGACAGTGTTAGAGAACTTAGCAGACCAGAATGGGTAGCCGCAGCACAGTAGGTGAGTGCTTACAGATGAGCCACTCTGCTCACAGTGGTTAGGAAGTGTGTGTGGCCACTCAATTCTAGCACTCCCGGAGCTGGAGCAGGAGAATTAGAAATTCAAGGTCTTCTTCAGCTACACTGTTTCTTTCAAACTACCCTGGGCTATTTGAAACAGTGTCTCCTAATAGTACAACAACAACAACAACAAACCAAAAGTAGTTTTAATGGTCTTTTGTGCCATTTGTATGGGATTTGTATCTGGGTAAATAAGTGGGCGTTGTTCTTAACTAAATTTCAAAGCACCCATTCTTAAAACTGGCCCTTTTGGGTCAGGCCATGAGTTAGCTCTAGGCCAGGTGGTGGTGGCGCACGCCTTTAATCCCAGCACTTGGGAGGCAGAGGCAGGCAGATTTCTGAGTTCGAGGCCAGCCTGGTCTACAGAGTGAGTTCCAGGACAGCCAGGGCTACACAGAGAAACCTTGTCTCAAAAAAACCATAAAAAAAAAAAAAAAAAAAAAAAGAGTTAGCTCTGGTGGGGCAGTGGTGGGCACCCCTTTAATCCCAGCACTCAGCAGCAGAGACAGGCAGTTCTCTGAGTTTGAGGCCAACCTGGTCTACAGACGGAGTTCCAGGCCGTTCAGGGCTACACAAAGAAACCCTGTCTTGAAAAACAAAACAAAGAGAGTTAGCGTTGACTATCTGCATAAGATGTCACAAGACACTAGGGCTGGGCTCCAGGTGCTCAGTGTCTGATTGTTGAGTGTGAAAATTGCTCACGTGTTTTGGTCTTTTTTGTCTTTGCGTTAACCACATGTACTCTCTACCAAACTGTCTTAAGTGCAGAATGTCCTGAACACCTGTCATGGAGGCTCCAGTATGGGACAGCCTCCTTAGCTTTTGCTGCTTCAGTCAGGCTGATGTGTACAATGGCTGATTAATTTATTTACAAGAAAAAACTTGGGGGGCTGATGATATAGCTCAGAAGTTAAGAGCACTTCCAAAGGTCCTGAGTTCAATTCCCAGCAATCATACATGGTGGCTCACAACCATCTATACTGAGAACTGATGCCCTCTTCTGGCATGTAGGCATACATGCAGGCAGAATACTGCATAAATAATTAATAAATAATAAAAAAATAAATACAAACTTGGGGTGCTAGAGAGATGCTAAGTGGTTAAGAGCACTGGCTGCTCTTGCAGAGCACCCAGGCTGAGCTCCCAGCAGCCACGTGGCAGCTCACAATTACCTGAAATTCCAATTCCAGGGGATGCAGCACCTCCCCTCACTTCCTTGGACCCCAGCACATATGGTGCACAGACACGAATTTGGGCACCCAAATATTTATATAGATAAGTATTTTTAAAAGAGCAACTTGTAAGCCCAGTAGATGCTGACTGAATTCTGAACATGAGAAAGTATTTTCAGGAAGCAAGCCTCTGGGGAAAAGGCGCTTTTCCACAAAGAAGAGCGTGTTGTAAATGAAGATGGGCAGTTATCGGTCTCCTGCCTCCGCTTCTGTGGAAGTGGCTATTTGTGGTTTGTGCTGTTTCCTCCCTTTTCTTCCTCCTTTGCAGACCTGATCAGCAGTGAGGCTCCCGGCAGTGCTGAGAGCGGCTTCTTGTGCTGTCTGCCTGTGTCCAGGCATTGTCAGTGGCCCTTTCTCAGGCGAGTGTCGCCCGTATCAGCTTTCCCACCCACTGCTGCAGCTAGTCCATGTCCAGCTCTGAAGACATTTTCAGTCCTTGAGCACTGCGAAGTGGGCACTCTTTTGGCGGTGCTATAGATCTGATCTGCATCTCACTCTGCTGTTCTCTCTTCACCCATGGGACTGTCTGGCATGCTTCACACAGTCTGATGGTGTTTTACCAAAGGGAGAACCTGGGGCTGTTGGGGAGCTTTTGTCACTTGTGGGATTAACTTTGGCTGTCTACAGCAAACATTTGTGCCCACAGTACCAGCTTGCTGTTGACCTCTGCCTCAGCACTGACCAGGTTCTAGCATAGCAAACATATCTGTGTCCACTTCAACTTGGCTGCGGGAGGGTTTGGGTGTCCTGAGTGTAGGGTGGGGAGAGTCAGGTGTTTTCAAAGAAAATGAAACAGCTCCTTCCTGCTTTCTGCTCTTGGGTGTGGAATTGGGGCAGAGGGGGCTTTCCCTGTGGCTGCCTGTCTACTCCCAGGAGGGTGTGCTGTGGAAAGAGAAGTTCACACTATCTTTGAGGAGGCCATTTGATCCCTGCTAGAAGAAAACTGATGGTTCAGCATCTAAGAGCACTGGCTGCTCTTCTAGAGGACCTGGGTTCAATCCCCAACACCCACATGGCAGCTTACAACCATCAGTGACTCTAGTCTCAGAGAACCTAACACTCTGTTCTGGCCTTCTCAGGCACTATACAAAAGCTATATGCAGACAGAGCATCCATACACATAAAAATAAATAGATTTTAGAAAGAGGAGGAAGAAGAAGATTAAGTCTTGATGGCTGATGTCGGGACTGAGAGCAAGCTGTTTTAAGATGGGCCCTGAGCTCAGCTCCATCAGCCTGGAAAACACCTAGGGAAGGCTATTCAAGCCCCAGGGTTTCATAACAGGCTAGAGGAGGTTGATGGAAGGTTGTGGGGAAGCTGAGAAGTAGTGCCCTGCAGGGGAAGGCTCGTTTCTCTCAGGAGTTGTTCTTCAGTCCCTCGGCTATGAGAAGGGGCTGACTAATGCCTTCTTCAAGTGGGCATTGTTTATATATAGAGTGAGTGGTAACTTATGGAGCATGTATGCTGAGCTAGACAGCACAGGGTGTTTACAGTTCCCTTATCCTTTAGGGTTGCCAGGGGAGCTAAGAGAGGGCCTGAAATGGGACTGGTGGCTCCAGCCACAGTTCCCTCCACTTGAATAGGGAGGCTAGGAAAGGGCATATCACTTATCATTGCAGAGGTGCCTGAGGTGTTGCCATCCAAAGTATCTCCAGGCCACACAGTTCATGCTTATGTGCAGTGACCCCCAGGACAGTAGTGCTTGCTGGAGCAGTTGATGATACCTATAGAACTAGACATTCTCTGGGCCACATCATCAGGAACAGGAGGGGCTTCCCACTGCTCATCTAGGGACACCAGACAGTTTGTCCCAGTGGCAGAGCCAGAATTGGAACCCTTGCTTTTGTCACAGACAGGAAGGTTCATGTAACGCCCTCAGGAGACACAGTAGTTCTTTAGTTTTATAAAGACTGCCAGTTGGGATGTGACTGGTTACCTTATTCTTGGTCACAAGATACTTGGAGATAAGTTTGTCATTGTCTTTTCCCCGTATCCAGCCACTTTTGGGATGTCATTTTTGTTATGGGGTTTAGTCTCATGGCCTCCCTACAAAGTACTGGACTGCTCCCTAGTTCTGTATGGAAGCTGCCGTTCACCTTGGTGCTTACTCTCATCAGAGGCTGAGTTGTTCTAGATTCTCCTTGTCTCTTCACTCAGACCCTTGGCTGAGGTGTGCAGGGCATTGGAAATAAACTGTCCTGATCTTTTCCACTGTCAGTGTTGCTGACCCTGTTGCAGAGCCCCAGCAGATCAGGAGGCACCAGACAGAGCAACCTGAACTTGCTGCTGCCCTGCTTTTTGTAAGAAGGCACTTCTATGCACACCTGGAGAGTCTATTTCTTCTCCCCTTTTTGTGCCTATTCACAGCTTTTGACATACCAGCCAAATTCAAATCATTGTTGTTGGGTTGGAAATCCCCATCTCTCTTTTCTCCTCAAATTCAGGACTTAGTTTGTCAGTCTTTTCTTCCTCCAGACCCTCCCCGAGCCTTTTCTCTTGTGCTTGGGAAGGAAGGTCTTGATTAGAAGTACTATTAGAATTAAATAGAAAATAAAAAATCTCAACTAAAATCACTTATGTATGTATTGTGTGTGGTGTGTGTGTGTGTGTGTGTGGTGTGTGTGTGTGTGTATGTATGTATGTATGTATGTATGTATGTGTATGTATTGAAATAGGGTCTCACTAAGTAGCCTTATCTGGCCTGGAACGCTGTATAGACCAGGCTGGTCTCGAACTCACAGAGATCTACTTGCCTCTGCCTCTGGTTGCTGGGACTAGAGATGTGTGCCACCATACCCTTTTCTTTTCCATTTTTGAAAGCATCTTTGTTACTAACTAGCCAGACATCATGGTGTACACCTGTCATCCTAGGACTCAGGAAGCATATGATCATAAATTGAAACTAATCTGGGCTACGTACATAGCAAGACAGTGTTAATATTTAAAAGTCTTTGTTCGGCCGGGCAGTGGTGGCACACACCTTTAATCCCAGCACTTGGGAGGCAGAGGCAGATGGATTTCTGAGTTTGAGGCCAGCCTGGTCTACAGAGTGAGTTCCAGAACAGCCAGGGCTACACAGAGAAGCCCTGTCTCGAAAAACCAAAAAAATAAAAATAAAAATAAAAGTCTTTGTTCAATGCTAGCATCTCAGCTTGATCCCATTATCAAACTTGAAGAATGTCACTTCTTCCACTTAGCTCTTGATATCATGGCCACAGTGGTCAGAGACACATTGCTAATATTAATGTTCTCCTTGGAGATAATTTAAGTTTTCTTACAGTGGGCTGTACAGCTTCAATTTCAGTTTTAATATATGGGAAAGTATTTTTTTTCTCTCCTGATCCCTTACAAAGGAGACTGACTATATACTTACCAGGTTTGTAATGAAGCTGTGCTCAGTATTTGAAAAAGAGAATATGGTAACAAAGTTCAAGTCATCTACAGCCCTCACCAGAGGTAACCACTGCCGTCCCTGTTGAGCTCTGCTGGCTGACATCCACACCTGATTCTCATTCCGTAGCTGGCTTTGCTCATCTTTCTCACTAAAGGAACATTTTTTAAAGCCAATAATTCAAGTACTTAGGTGGCTGAAGCAGGAGGATCTCTTCGAGTTCAAGGTCAGTTAGGGCCATAGACTGAGACCCTGTCTCCAAGCAAATAGAACCAAAGAACTGTAACGTGGTAACCATTCGTGCTACAGGATACAGAATGTTGTACATGTACGTGGAAGCTTGTAGTATTTTAAAATTTAACAATTACTAAGAGAAAAATAACAGTTGACGACTGCATGGCAGTGGTGGCTTTGTCACCTCTTGTGACTAATGCAGGGTCTCCCTCCTCTGCAGCTTACTTCTACAGGAATACAGATGAGGTCCTGTTGCCTCCCTGGTTACAGCTCTCTGGAGCTCACATCCCACAAACTTGAAGCCAAGATCTGCAACTTCTCAGTGGGCTTTGATATGGGCACACAGTCCTTGGGGTTATGCTGCAGTGAACACTGGAGCAGCCTAGGGCACTCTGCTGCTGTTGAGCCCTCCTTGTAGACTGCTATAAGGAGCTGGGATCACTGTTTACAACTCCAGGAGTGTGTGGTGGGCTGCATGACTTGCTCTCCTGAGCAGCCCCCCCTAGGGAGACAGTCATTTGCTATCTTTCTCTCAGAACCTTCTCTGTGGTCTTTTTGTTTGTTGATTTGGTTTGGTTTTTTTGAGACAAGTCTCACTATGTAGCCCTGGCTGTCCTGGAACTTAGTGTGTAGAATAGGCTGGTCTTGTACTCAAGAGATTCACTTGTCTCTGCTTCCTGAGTGCCTGGATTAAAGGTATGTGCCATTATTCATTTAAAAAATAATTTAAAAGTTATTTTATGGGTATGAGTGTTTCGCCTGCAAGTATATATGTGCCTAGTTCCTTCATAGGCCAGAAGAGGGTGTTGGATCTCCTGGAACTGGAGTTACAGGTAATTGTGAGTCACCTGACATGGGTGCTGGGAACTCAACCCAGGTCTTCTGTAAGAACAGCAAAGGCTCTTAACAGCTGAGCCAGTCTCCAGCGTCCCACCATCCACTTTTGTACATTTCTACTTTTTAACTGTAAGTTTCTAGGTATGTATTAAAAGGCTCTATGTTTTTATACATTTTTGATCTCTTTTACTAACTGTTCCTCTGATACCTGTGGTAACAATGACAGATTAGGAATTACTTCCTAATAGAAGGAAGAACTGCTTCTTCCTTCATGCTGGGGGCACAAAGCAGCCATTGGCCATGACCGAGTCTTTCTGGACTGTTCCTTGAGCTCCCCACTCTCTACTCTTCTTTATGTCACAGGATTACTAATTTAAAACATGTTCTGGTGGGTTCTCATAGTCTATCAGGTTTCCCAACCTCTCCCTTAGCTGTCCTGATTGCTAATTGCCTGTGCAGCTTGGTAGAGGAACTGCAGTCATCAGAACTGGGTAAAGAAACAGTTACGAGGGGACAACAAAGCTGAAAGCTGGGCAAATCCACCAGACTTCGTTTGCAGGGTGGAGACAAGTGGGTGCAGGTCGGCGTCCGCCCACGGCCAGTTTCCCAGGCCTCTGGAAGCTTGCCTTGTGAGGGCCTGGGCAGTGGTGTGCGTTGGTGCATGGGGAAGAATGTGGCCATTGCATTCCCCGACACATACCAAGAACACTTGTTACCCTCTCCATAGCAGTTCACAGCTAGGCTGAACAATGTCAGCCTACATGAGGGCAGCATGGGAAGCGCCACGTGGGCCCCACTTGGTTGAGAAGGACACTCACAGACAGCTTCAGAGAGAAGAATCCAAGCATGCAGTGCCTTTGGCCAGGATAGCTATGGCAGGCAGCAGTGGGCCACAGAGGTGGACATCCAGGTCCCTGGGGTGTGACCCCTTGGAGGAGAGTGTATCCTGTGGAGTGAAGTGCAACTGAGAGTTTCCACTACATCTGCTCAGCACGTTCTGGTGCTAGTGTGCCTTTGATGGCTCAGGATCTAGGAAAGGGTGAGAGCCAGTGCCCAGGCTTTCAGCCTCTGCCCTGGCCTTCATGCCCCTGCCTGTGTGCAAGTGAGCCCTGTGGAAGAAACCTCACAGCTGTGGCTCTCTGCAGGGTGTTGTCATGGCTGCTCCCCTGCTGCCCTCTGGGTCAGCTCACTTTTCTCTGCAGCCACCTATTATCTATAGACTTTATCAATATCTTCTTCTCCAGGTCTCTTCCTCAGTCAGTGCTGATCTTAGGTATGAGTGGAGTTCCAACCCCTCTGCAGCCCTGGCTGTCATGTTTGCTGCAGCTATCCTTCCCTGGTAGCATAGCCTTGTATCTGCCTTCTGCTCTGTCCCAGACGTTACACCAGTCGTGTTGTCACTGGTCCAAGTGACACTTTTTCCAAAAAAAAGTCACAGGGCACAGCGTCTGTCAAGTGCGGAGTGTGGCACTGTCCCCTTGTCTTCTTCCTTTGCAGCGCTGGCATGTGAATTCAGTCTGACTGCTCAGCTCTAGACTTCATTCTGGAAGAGCTGCAGATTGTATGAGTCCTCAAACCAGCCACAGTTCAACTCTCCAAAATCCAGTAACATGTGCACATATGTGTATTCACTTTCTCAAACTGAGTATCACTTTGGAGCAGAAATTACCACCTGCTTTGGCCAGACAGTGGTGGTGCACACCTTTAATTCCAGAACTAGAAGGCAGAGGCAGTGGATCTCTGAGTTCGAGGATAGCCTGAAAGGGCTGGTGAGATGGCTCAGTGGTTAAGAGCACTGACTACTCTTCTAGAGGTCATGAGTTCAAATCCCAGCAACCACATGGTGGCTCACAACCATCTGAAATGAGATCTGATGCCCTCATATGGGTGTCTGAAGACAGCTACAGTGTACTTACATATAATAAATAATGATAATAGATAAATAAATAAATAATCTTTAAAAGGCCGGCGGTGGTGGTGCACGCCTTTAATCCCAGCACTTGGGAGGCAGAGGCAGGCAGATTTCTGAGTTTGAGGCCAGCCTGGTCTACAGAGTGAGTTCCAGGACAGCCAGGGCTACACAGTGAAACCCTGTCTTGAAAAACAAAAACAAAAATTGCCACTTGCTTTGGAGCAGAGATAGTTTTTATATAGAAGAAAACATTAAAATACACTTTCTAACAGATTAAATTCAGTCATCAAAATGTATACTAAGGAGATGTAGACAGATTTAGCTGAATAAACTAGTAGATGGCAAGATCCCATTTTTAAAAAGGGAAATGAAAACCAAGTAAACTTAGAAATATCTGTAATAATTGTATTTTCTTGTGGTAACGTCAAGGGGATTTGAGACAGGAGCTTGCACTGAAGCTCAGGCTGCCCACAAAGTTTTGGGCCAAAGTGATCCTCCTGCCTCAAACTCCCAGTGTTGGGATTATGAACCACATCATCCTGTCTTCCCTGCCTCTTCCTTTTTCCATGAAGTTGTTCATTTAGCAAAATACCAATTACTTCACAGGTTCTCCAGCTCCACCAACCAGGTGACCCTCCCTCCCTGCCCATCAAAAGTCAACATCGGCCTTTTGGAAAAAGTGTCACTTGGACCATGACACTTTTCTGGTAATGCTGTGGATGGAACTAAGGCTTTGTACATGCAGATTGACAGTGTGTTACCACTAAGCTACCCGTGTCCTGAGCACTCATAATGATCTTCCTCACTTGATTGTTCTCCTTCACAGCCAGCTCTCTTCTTCTCCCAAGCATGTCTCTTAACACAGGAGTATACCCTGGACCCCATCAATGGAAACTGCCTGGTTCCTACAAACAGGAGAGCTTAGTGGGCCCTCCTCAAAGCTGTAGTTTTATGCGTGTGTGCTTGCTTGTCTGTATGTGCACCATGTGTGGGCAGTGCCCACAGAAGCCAGAGAGAAGGGTGCATTGGATCCTCTGGAGCTGGACTTGCAGATGGTCATGAGTGCCTGATGTGGAGCTGGGAATGGAACCCAGTCCTCTGCATCACGCACTCTTAACCACTGGGCATCTTCCCACTCCCAGCCTCCCCCTTTCCCTTTGACTTTTGATGGGAGGGAGGAAGGGAGGGAGGGAGGGAGGGGGAGGGAGGGAGGGAGGGGGGTAGGGGTCACCTGGTTGTTGGAGTTAGAGAACCTGTGAAGTAATTGGTATTTTGCTAAATGAACAACTTCATGAAAAGCACGGAGCAGACTGTCTGTCAGTAGCATAGAGTTTATTAGGAGAGTTTGCTTGGTGAGAGACCCTCCCCACACCCCCAGACAGTGATAACCCTGTGTGTTCTCAGTCTCACCAAGCTCCTACCCTAGTCTCATCCAGAGGCCCTTAGAACCCTCAAATCAACCAAGACACAGTGGTCAAGAAGGGTGTTGGATCTAACCAGAGGAACAGTAGTAAGTTAGGCACTGGCCAGGATGATCAGCCGTGGTGGATTGAGGGGTCCCTGTGCTCAGGGGTCTATTCTGAAAACATGGATTAACATACTTGTGTTAGAAGCTATATCTACCCTCTCTTCAGAGTCCTTTTGAGAATTAAATTAGAACCCCAGGAGAAACTCACAAGGAACAATGGCATTGAACAACTGAAGTACTGTGGGGGCTGGTGCTGTCACCCTCAGCCCTGCTGGTATAGCAGTTGGTGGACATGGCCTTATGGGAGTGGCTTGGAAAGGTGTTGCCAGTGTTCATCAGGAGCCTACTCGCCGTAGAAAGGACTGGGGACATAGACGTGTGGATACAGTCTGTGCAGCACGATTCTTTGAGATAGGGATATGTACAGTGGAGAGGCCAGGGTCCTTTTCACTGAAACTCAGCAGCAGATATAAAGAGACAGACAGTGCTTAGTGTGTGACTGTAACATGATGGGGAATTACAAAGTTCATAAAGACCAAAGGCTAACTAGGGCAGGTTGCTCTATGGGCCGCCCAATCAGTTGTTGTTTAACTTTTATAGAATGTGACTTCCTTGCTTTGTGAAAGCACAGTGGACATTCAGTTTGGAAAGTTGAACTGTCCCTAGTCTTTACTGCATCTCATTTCAAGGTTTTAGAGTTATTGAGGTACAGTCCCCTGCCATCAGCCTTACCTCCTATGCTGCTCTGTATAGTTGACAGATGCAGATAGCATGAAATTCTTGCACAGGACAGTCCTATCAGTCACCCTAAAAATTCCCTTGTAAGGGCGTCTGTGGGCATCCCTTTCTCCACTGTAGCTCTGCCTTTCCCAGAATGGGAAACCATGCAGGGTGTGACTTTTGAGGCTTGCATATTGACTCAGCAGAATGAGCCCTGTTTGGTTGAGCTGTGCTTCTCAGGGGTGTGTGGTGTGGCCATTGGTGTGAGCACCTAGTGACTGTACTTTCAGGTAGATGTGGTACAGCACAGGCATCCACTTAGCAGCTGCAGCGTGGTGCTCCAGGTTCTCAGCTCAAGGATGGACTAGCAGCTTCTGCTGCTCCATTCCTAACAGTTGTGCTTCCTTATCTTTAACCCTAGAAGATCGTTAAGGTACATAATGTGTACCAGGCCGTGGTAGCACACCCTTTAATCCCAGCACCGGGGAGGCAGTGTCAAGTAGACCTCTCAGTTTGAGGCCAGCCTGGTCTCAGTTCCAGGACAGCTAGTACACAGAGAAACCTTTTTCTTTCTTTTTTTTTTTTTTTTTCATTTTACAGAAGAGAAGGGCAGATGCCCAGGGTTCCAGATCTTGAAATATCAACCTCCTTCCCCACTCTTCCTCTGTTACCGCTCATGTTGCACCCCCTTGGGCAGTTCACTGACTGTAGCCCAAGCTAACATGGGGATGGGGAGCACAGGGTGCATCTTCCAGATGGGGTAGATCCTCTCTCTAATTGGAGTTTGGTTATTGGGCATGGAGATGGCTCAGCTGGTAGAGGCACTTACCACTACACCCGATGACCTGAATCCTGCACTCATTAAAACAACAAAACACTTGTTCAAGAGGTTACCTGTTGCAAAGCTTTCTATAAGACATGGCCAAGTGTCATTTCTGCACCATGCTAGGACCATATTCTAGACCTCCCACTTGCTAGGCAGGTACCTGCTGCTGTGCTACACCCCAGATGCCACTGCGGATTGTGCTAGGCTGTGCACTTAGCCTTGTCACCCTTTCAAGTGTGACACAGCCACTTGACTGTGGAGCATGCACTAAAACCATTTACCATCTGGTGACATTTTCTTTTCTTTTCTTTTTTTTTTAAAGATTTATTTAATGTTTGTGAATACATTGTACACTCCAGAATCTCGGATCCTATCACAGATGGTTGGCCGCCACCATATGATTACTGGGAATTGAACTCAAGATCTCTAGAAGAGCAGTCAGTGTTCTTAACCGCTGAACCATCTCTCCAGCCCTGGCGGCATTTTCTTAAAAAACAAAAGTAGATGTTAGCATTGAGTAATAGGATTAGGAATTGATCAGGAGCAGCTCGTATTCTGCACATTTAAAGTGCAAGGTTTTGGCTTCTGTTTGTTTTGTTTTCTTGTCTCAGTGAGATGTTGAGCTGTCAGAACATAGGCATACTTGTTCTCATAGGCAGCTAACACACTCATGTGCACTAACTGGTGCTGAGCTTCTCGGAGCTTCCTAGTGTCTGTGCTCAGAAGTCTGCTTAACAGGAAGACAGATGCATCCATAGAGGAGAATCTGTAGGTGTTTCTTCAGAGCCTGGTGTGTAGGGAGAGCAGTGGACACACCAGTACTCCCGGGCGGTTGAGTAAACGGTAGGTGTGTATTTTGACGGTTGTCTGTTACCTGCATACATCTGTGATCCCAGATTCACCCCTGTTCCCTGCTACCACCCAGCACCTCACATATCATCCACACACTCCAGCTTTATCTGCAGAGTTGATGCCTTCACTACCCTCACCACCCAACCTTTGGCCACCCCCTCCTCCCTGATGTCCACCTGGGATCCCTTCGTGCTAACTGTGAGCAGTGCTCATCTCTCCCACTTCAGATCCCAGCTTTGCTGGAATCTCTGGGTGGTGATGGCTGCTTCCTGCCTGTTTAAGGCTCGTAGGCTGAACACCATGAGCACTTGTCTCTGTCCACCATCCCAACCCAGAATCCTCTTGTCTTTTCATGTCATGGTAACTGGATAATTACTGTGTGTGCTGGATAGAGACACGGGCCAGGAGGCCAGGGCATGGAAATCCCTGGAGGAGCCACCAACTTAGTTAGAATTATTTCAAATCTCTTGTGTTTTGCAAAGTTGTCATTTTCTCTTTGAAAATTTAAAAGAAAAGGTCCATGATAAGTAGGAAAGAAAAAAAATTACCTAACAGAAAATTATGATTGGGGCTTTAATAGCAGGTGTTGGTGGGAAGCTATTTTAAACCAAGGTCCCATCTTAGGATGTCTTCTTGTTCACCAGACAGCCCTCCTGTCCTGAGGGGATCGCAGCTGCCAGGTAAAGGACAGCAGTTGCAGTGACCAAGTGAAGATGTGTGTGCAGCTTTGTAAGATGATTAAATGGTAGTTATGGCAACAGTGATCAACACAGGGAGGAAGGAGGAGATCCTGGAAATGTAGCTGCTGCATTTCAGAGTCATCATTCATGAGGGCAGACTGTGTGCTATGAAAATTCCATCCATCTCTACCTCCCTGCTGCCCTCGCTGGCTCTTGAATCAGGGCTGCTGATATGTAGGTGATGAGGTACCAACCCCACCTCTTCCTTTCATGTATCCACACGGGAGAAGGTGGACACCCTCAGCTTGAACTTGAGTGGCTCCTTTCTCAGCACACAAACTATGAGAGGCTCGGAGTGTTCAAATCCAGCTCCCCGTGCTTATTCATGTCTTCTGTCTTGTGGCCATCCACATGGCAGGTTGAATGGGAAGTAGACAGTGGCCTTCTCCCAGGACTTCCATGAGGAAGTAAATACAAAGCCTCAGTACTTTGGCCTCAATCTAACTGACTTCCTCCTTGCTCCCTCTGGTCTGTCTCATGTCTGTTGCCCCTCACCTCCAGGTCCATTCTCCTTCAGCATGCTTTGATGTCAGGGCACTAGCTGTAAACATAGCTTCTGTACATCCGGCCTGGTGCCAGGCTTTGCCAGCACAGGTGCTCACAGGACCTCTACCTGGTCAAGGTGGGAGAAGGGATCTTTTCTTGTTCCCAGTGTGAGCCCAGGAGGACCACTGAACTGCCTCACTGCCGGTAAAGTACTGCACCCAGTCTCACACTCCAATACATCCTTTCCCTCAGACCAATTCAGCCTCTGCCCTCAGTGGGCTGTGTTCCTAAAGAGGTCTGGATCTGAGCTGTAAGCAGGAGCAGGCTCCAGCAAGGTCATAATGATTTCCCATTGCATGCCCTCAGCTTAGGTGGCAGGTGATTT
Organism: Mastomys natalensis; assembly: GCA_021653895.1. Classification (NCBI taxonomy): domain Eukaryota; kingdom Metazoa; phylum Chordata; class Mammalia; order Rodentia; family Muridae; genus Mastomys; species Mastomys natalensis. The sequence continues at coordinate 2,883,121 of JAJTUV010000085.1, forward strand.
CCCTATTTATGCTTCTGCCTTCCACTTCCTGCCCCGTAGACCTTTCTTCCTTCTCTGTCTCTTGGGTACCTACAGATGTGTAATTTTTGGAGATTGTTGGTATCAGGAACTGGCTTTACGGTTGCAGGTCACTTCCAAATCCAGCGATGAAGGTGAGGTCATCCATAGGTGACAGGGACCCATTCATATGTTGCCATTGCAATCGCCATATATTCCCACATTCCCAGCATCCATCTGGTTTACCTCCCATGTTTACCTGCGAGCAGTTAGGTCACAGCCTAAATAAAAGGCAGACCCTCTTGACCTTCACTCTCTTTTTTCTCTCTTTTCTCCCTTTGTCCCCATTGCCCCCTTTTGCCCTCTTCCCCACAAGAAACCTCTCTCACATGAAACTGTATTGGCCTGGTGTGGTCTGTCCAGGGTGCAAGCAGCACTTTATCACCACAGAGATTAGTGCTAATGTGGGCTGGCTGAGGGCATGGGAAGGTAGGTTGTTTGTTTTGTTTGTTTGTTTGTTGTTTTACCTACATGCCATACCATGCAGGTCTCAGGGCCAGAGGGGATGAAGGGAGAGTCTTCCTTGCTTACTGTGTGGGGAATGAAAGATGGATGGAGGAGACCGCTTAGGGTTGACTGGTGTGGCTAAGTCTGGTGGCCTTGAGGCATTGGCTGTTCTTCATTGTGTGGCCCTTCTATGGATGATGTAGGTAAGGCACTGGTGTGTATATGTGAGTTACATAAGGAAGTGGGTGTGAGCATGGGCTCTGGATTGCAGGCTGTTCTGCCTGGGGACTGATGATGCCAAAAAGACAAATGTAAAACCTAAGAGGGCCATCACACGCTTTAGCTGAAGCTACTTTTTGTTAGCTGCCAGCCTCATACACAAAGACTAGGTTGGAATTGTTGCTGTGGTTTCTGTCTCTTGTCTGAACCCTAACATTATCTTGTCCCTTGAATTTGCAGAAGTGGTGACACTTGGGGTTGACTCTTTGCTTTCTCTTCTTTTTGAGCTCTGATGGCAGGAAAGGGCTGGACTTTTCTTCCTCTGCCTTGTGCAGTAAATGTACCTGTCGACCTGTTCCATAGGGGTCCTGAAGTAATTTTGCCAAGCCAAACAATGTTATGCTAAAATATACTGTGTTTCAAAATTAGTCTTTAGCTTGGAAAGGCTGTTACACAATTAAGTAGAAAAGCTAACTCAGACCCATATGGATGGAAAGAAAGAGAAGATAGTCAGAATCCAAAGACTGTGTCCTCCCACTAAGAATCTTGCTCTGAATTTGGCCTATGTACGTTCCTTCCAAGTTATTTTTTTTTTTTTTTTTTGTGAAAATTACATTTTCTACTTACTTGTGTGTATGTGTGTGTGTACATGCATGTGCGAGCGCGCACACACACACATACACGAGGGTGCTTCAGTACACCCGTGGAGGTAGAGGTGCGAGGCCAATTGTGGGAATCTGTTCTCTCCTTCAACCATGTGGGGTTTAGGGACAGAGCTTTGGTATTCAAGCTTGGCAGTAAGTGCAGTTACCTGCGAAGCCATCTTGTCTCTCACTGGCTGTCCTAGTTAGAGTTACTATTGGGGGCTGGAGAGATGGCTCAGAGGTTAAGAGCACTGATGCTCTTCCAGAGGTCCTGATTTCAATTCCAGCAACCACATGGTGGCTCACAACCATCTGTAATGAGATCAGGTATACACACAGGAGAACACTGTATACATAATGAATAAATAAATCTGAAAAAATTATTTTTTTTTTTTTTAAAAAAAGGGTTACTATTGCTGTAATAAAACACCATGAGCAAAGAAAGCAACCTGGGGAAAAATAGTATTTGAACAGGAACTCCAACAGGGCAGGAACCTGGAGGCAGGAGCTGATGCAGAGGCCATGGAGGAGTGCTGCTTGCTTAGCTGCTTTCTTATAGCACACAGGACCACCAGCGATGGGTGGTCCCACCCACAATGGACCTGGCCCTCCATCATCAACCACTAATTAAGAAAATGTTCCACAGACTTTTCCTGATCTTATGGAGGCATTTTCTCAACTGAGGCTCCCTTTTCTCCAGTAACTCTGGCTGGTGTCAAGTTGACATAAAACTAGGCAGCACGCTGCCCCTCTGGGCTTGGTTTTGTTTTGTTTTTGCTGTGGAGAATCTGGCTAGAGTATGTCTTCTCTTTTCTGTTTTATTCTGCTGTGTCACAGTGCAGTGCTAGACTGCTGTTCTGTTCTTAGAGCCAGACTATTGGTAAAACAGGGATGTTACTGGTTTTCTTTGTCCAGCTCAGTTCTTGGTTTTCTTAGCATCATGCACTTCAATTCTCTGTGCATGTCTGTGCTTGGTGGGGGCTCTTGGATGAAACAGAACTTGCTTGTGCTTCTCCTCCCCCAGTAGCTGGCCTCTGACTTGAGTAGCAGGCAGTGATATTTGCTTCTGCCCCATTCCCAGAAGCAGCAGAACCCTGTCAGGGTCCCAAAGGAAGGAAGGGCCTTTCATCTTCCTCTCGGGTCAAAGTGCTTGCACTGCATAGAATAGGGTTCCTATATCCAGACGGGTTGTTTCCAGTCTTGAAGTCTACTCCTGAGCACCTGCTGGAGAAGACCTTGTAAGGGACTCTGTCTGGGACTCCCAGGAATTCTACAGTTGTCTGGCCCATGCTCAGCTTTCTAAGAATTCATGAACATGTAAGCTGTCTGCTTCCTGTGTGGTTCTATAGCAGTACCTCCCATTCTCCTGGGCTTTGGGAAGCTACACATTTTGCATGCAAAATGTCTCTCTAAGAGATATGGCTCTTTAGAATTCAATTCCCCCTATATCCATGTGATCTCACTTGATGAGCTCAAGATAAGCTGTGATTTTATAAGTGTCAGGCACGTCTCCTGGATTTTAGTACAAGCATAAATTGTGTTTTGTTTGATTTGAGATAGCACTCTATGCAGCCATGGCTGGCTTCTACGATGTCCTCACAGAGATCATCCCAAACCCGCCTCTGTCCTGAATGCTGGGACAAAGTGTGTGTGCTTACTACCACTGTGGGCAAATTGAGATCCTTTAAGATGTGGATGGAATCTGGATCAAAGCTTCTGATCCACATGCTAGGGTCGTGGGAGATCTAATTCCCATATTAGAAGCTCATCAGCGGGCAGTCGTGGCGCTGCTTTAATCCCAGCACTTGGGAGGAGAAGGCAGCGGAATTTCTGAGTTCGAGGCCAGCCTGGATCTAACAGAAGTGAGTTCAGACAACTCAGGGTAAAAGAAACCCTGTCTGAAAAAACCAAAAAAAACCAAAAAGCTCATCAAACTCCAAGAACATCAAAAAGAATAATGTAGAGCCGTAAACCACCCTTTAAGTTGAGACAGAAACCAGGCATAGTGCACAGGTCTTTAATTCAGTACCAGCGAGGCAAGCAGAGTTGATTTCTGTTAGTTTGAGGCCACCCTGTCTATATTAGGGTTCCGAGAGAACCAAAGATAAATGGTGAGACCCTGTTGCAAACAAAGACATCAGTCATATATAAAACAAAAAGAACTTACAGCCAAGTATATGCTCCAAAGAACATTTTCAATGGTGGATTTCAGGAAGTGAACACCAAGAAGGAAGGGCTAAACATTGGGGGACTGCCTTGACCTAGACTGGTTTAGTTGCGGATGTCACACCAATCGTGCTTTCTCTCATCAGAAAGCAGGCTACAAATAGCAGATGTATGGACCCAGGAAGCAATTGTGTACCTTAGGACTTCTTCTAGGTAAATGCTGTTCTGTTAGAACACACACATTAGGCTAGCTCACATCTCTGGGGTTTGTCTTTGCTAATGAGTCCTGTCCTTCTTTGTTTGCAAATCAGGTAGCACTGGGCTTTGTGCCTACAGCAGCACAGGTATCTGAGGCTTCGTGTTTTCCAGGGAAGGTCCCCACATATCAGCTTGATGCTCTTCCTTTTCCATCAGTGTCTTCCTGCTAGTGCTGCTCCTTCTAGACCTCCAGTTCTGTCTTGGTCTTCATAACATACCTGAGGCTAATACCAGATGCTTCCTGATCTTGCCTCCTGGACATAGGAAGAAAGTGCTGAGTTGGGGGTTAGGATCTAAGACATACTTTGAATAATAGTTACCTTCTGTTTTCACTGTGGTACCTGAAAAATTTACACTCTAGCAGAAGTGATGATGTTATATGAGGTGGCTGGAATTATCTTTATAGTAGACAGAGTTACTAGGGCATAGAGAAGGTAAGGGACTCGCCTGATGGCATCAGGATATAAAAGTGGCAGGCTGTTCTGGGCTCCAGTCAGATACCCTATTCCCTAATAGCATCTTGCCACCTCATAGAAACAGCTGATAAAATGCTTCCCAGCCAGGTAGAGGGGAGGGCGGCGGCGGCAGGGGATCTCTGTGAGCTTGAGACCAACCTGGTCTACATAAAGAGTCAAGGCTCTAAAGAGAAGCCCTGTCTTAAAAATCAAAAACACCTCCCAACCCAAAACCCCAAAATCAGGGGCTGGAGAGATGGCTCAATGGTTAAGAGCACTGGCTGCTTCCTAGAGGACTCAGGTTCAATTCCCAGCACCCAAATGGCAGCTCATAACTGTCTGTAATTCCAGGATCATACACCCTCACACAGACAAACTTGCAGGTAAAACACCAGTGCATATACATAAAAATAAATTAATTTTAAAATGAAAATGCTGCCTAAGATTTGCCGGTGTTAAGGACATAGGGTGGGCTTGTTTTTTACTATTCCTGTCAAAACATGAATTTTTAAATTTATTTTATTATTTTGTATGTGTGGATGTTTTGCCTGCATATGTATCTATGCACTACATGTACTCTGCCAGTATTGGCACTATGTACTACATACAGTGTGCCAGGAGTTTGAAAGAGGGCACTGGATTTCCTGGGACTACAGTTATAGACTATACTATAACTATAGTTATAGTAAGCTGCCACATGATGATAAGAATCTAGATCCTCTGAAAAAGCAGCAGGTGCTCTTCACTGCTGAACCGTCTTTCTGGTTCTGGATGCATTTCTCTAAGGTTTTCCCCGTAGATGTATTTGCTTCCCAGCTTCTCCAGTTACTTAGCGTGTTACTTCTTTTTCTTCAGCATGACCATGGGCAACCTGGGCCTGACTCTTCTGGTCCTGTCTGATTGGAATTTCCCGTTGTGAGTGTTCTTTATGTCTCTGGTACTTTTTAATGCTTAGGACAGTTTAGAACTTTGAGGCCATGTTCTAGGAACAAGTGGAGTCTGTGGGCTGCATGCTGTCAGACAGCTCATTTTGACTTGAACTTTAGTACTGGGTTTGTCTGCTTCCTACGGAAACACATAAAGCTGCTGCCAAGTACAGCTGCAGCCTAAGCCTGTCATTCTGCAGGTGACTGTGGATAACAGCACGCTGCCGCCGCATTGCTTTAACTGCTGAAAACTGCAAGGCCTGACTTGGGTGGTATTTTCTTAAGCTGTAAGTTCACATCCATCAAGTGCAGTACGTGTCTGTCCCACAGAGGAGTGTCGCTTGTGTCGCTTTATGACCCAGCTCATTTACTTGGCTCATTTTTCCCGTTTTGCTCACAGGCTTAGGAAGAACTCCTCTCCTTCTCAAAAGCCCATTTGAAATACCGTAGGCCATAGGAATGTGTGTTTCCTGGCCTGGTCAACCCTTCTCTGATGGCCAGACTTCACCAAGACTCAGCAGCAGACTTTATTGCTTAGCTGTGTTCTGCTTACAGTCCCATGGGCAAAGGCTTTAACCAGTGGTTGCTGTTGACTGGCCCACAGGACTTCAGCAAGGGTCACCCCAGGAACAAGCTGTGTCTTCTGCTCTTGTTGTCAAGTTAAGGAAAATGATCTAAATAATCAAACCGTATCACATAGGCTCTGCAGTCCTTGAGACTTGTGCTAGCTTTCAGACTGGAAGAGGCACATCTTTTAGAGTTCCCCTGGAGCCTACAAGCAGCACTTTGGCCATTGGCTTCTGTGACAGCACCATCGCTTAAACCCAATGACACTTTACTGACCGCTGATGGCCCTCTCAAGCGTATCATGGGAAGTGAATTCGCCATACCCTTCGCTGCTCTTGGTCCCTTCATGTTCCTTCAGCACAATCTTTATGAGAAGGATGGGGGCTTGGAGCAGGCTGGCCTGGGAGTGTTTCTCACATGGTGTCTTGTGAGCATCCCACCCATTTTTTCCGTCACAGCCCTAGGAAGGAGTTGTTCCCTGGCACGATGCAGTGGGTGAGCTTTGAGTTCTCAGACGCACTGGCCCTCCAAACAGCCGCTTTCACTTACTGCCATTGTTTAAACAGTGCTGTTCCTGGAAGTGCTTCCAGAATAGTCTGTCCTTGTAGCTCGCTGCTCCTTTGCTCTTGTTTTTGAAAGTGTTTTCTTAATGATAACCAGAAGAGCCCAAGCACGGCACACTGAAGACTCTGCTAGTCCAGCCTCCACCTGCCGACTGGTGCTACAGTCAGTAGTGTTAAGATTTAGATCTCTTTAGTTTATAAAACTGAAGAGATTCTTTGGTTGCCTGGCACCCCCACTTCCCACCATTGAGGAGCTCTGAAGTCTGAAAGTTACCATGGACAGTGATAGAAAATGAGTTTTTATTACTTGGTAAATATGAAAAATCCAACAAGAGCCAGAGATGGGCTACCTAAGTTGTTAACATGTTTTTAAGTCACATGTAGAATTCCATAACATATAATGCCATGATATTAAAAATTTAAAGAGTGGATGCAAATACAAAATGAGATATTTGTCTATACTCCTACATGTTTCATGTTTGAAAGCAGTTTATTTGAAGCTTTTTTTTTGTTTTTGAAACTTTTTTTTTTTTTTTTTTTGAATCAGCCTTAGCTGTCCTGGAACTTGCTTTGTAGACCAGACTGACCTTGAACTCAGAGATTCATCTGCCTCTGCCTCTGGAGTGCTGGGTTAAAGATGTGCAATACCACTGGCTATTTAAGACTTCTAAAAATAATGGAAAATATAAAGGTTTTTAATGCACATGCAATTCATTAAGAACCTTTTGTGTACCATGTAATTTTTATTCCCTCGTAGGAGCTCTTCTTGTCTTTGAAGCCCTCACTGCAGTTTACAATCAGTATGACACAGTCTCCTCGAGGCCCATGTGGCCCCCTCTGTCAGGGGACCATGCCTGTGCTGTGCTTTGCCACTTGTCAACACTCATTTCATAACTGGGTCCACAGTTAACAGCCTTGAGGGTTATGTAGCCCAAAGCAAGCACTAGTACTATAGATACATCACACTTGCTGTGCCAAGTGCCATTCTGAATGCTTTGCATGTTAGCTCATATGTGTTATGTGTATCAGGTGCATTAGGTAGCAACCATGGACAAACACCCAACACATAGCTGCTTCACATTCACGTCTTTGTCGCAAGGCCTTTGTTGCCTGTGTGTGACAGTTGTCGCAGGCATTTTCCAAACAGGAGTCTTTGCCCCACAGAGCACATTGCACATGTGCCTGCTGCCCTCTCACATGCTGTGTGTGTACACTGCCTTCCGCTCATGACCTCCTTTCTCTCTTCTTCAATCTCCTCTACAGGTCAGAGGAATACACACTCACTGTGGTGGCAAGTGCTCGCTAACTTTCTTTTTTTCTTCTTCTTCTTCTTCTTTTTTTTTGGGGGGAGACAGGGTCTATATAGTCCTGGCTGTCCTAGCCTGAAACTCACAGAGATCTGTCTGCATCTGCCTCCCAAGTGCTGGGACTAAAGGTGTGTACCAGTACACCTTGCCTGCAAGTGTTAATTTTTCATTCTTACCTTGAAGCGCATTCTTTGAATGAAACTGTATTAGGAATGTGTTCCTTCTTTACTGGAAAAATGTTAAAGCCAGAAGCAGTGTCTTTCTCCGTGACCTGTCTCAGGAGTTGCTGAGGTGTTGTGCATCCCCTCCTACATCTCTAGCTGTTGGAGACATGTCCTTGTCTGTGTGTCTTGGAGGCATTCTAGCCTACGGCTCTGCATAAAAGGGAATGTCCACTTCTCAGAACAAGGCTGAACATTTCTAATGAGAGGCCCTGAGCTGTAGTTTACATGGGACTTACAAAAGTGTGCTTTTTAGTAAAAAACAAAACAAAACCTTTTTTTTTCTTTTTTTAACATATACTTATTTAGTAGAGGGGTGGGCCTGGGGTGTGGGCGGGGAGAAGCATGCATGGAGATGAGAAGACAATTTGAGTGCATGAGCTCTCTTCCTCCACCATGTGGGTTCTGGAGATTGAGCTCAAGGTCATAGGCTTGGTGACTGGTGCCCCCACCTGCTGAGCCATCTGGACAGCCCCAGGAGGTGTACTCATTGCTGCTGTTGCTACAGTGTAATCTATCACACATGCATGTGAAGTGAGTTTTAAATTGGTGAGCAGATGACTCACATATGTAGGAAGGGAGATGGTGAGTGGCAGGAGGCAGGACACTTGTACCCAATTAAAAGCAACGTTCACTACAAGTCTACTGACACAGAGAGTTCCCTCGTGAACTGCAGAGGAGGCCACCACACATGAGCTCCAGGGTGCATCTCCTCACCTTTGGAATTTCACAACACGATACCATGTGTGGTTGTGATCTGGATGCAGTGCCGTGAGTGTTCCCTCTGACCTTTCCTGCCACTCTCCAGGTCACTTTCCACAAGAACAGTGCTCCTTTAAGAATGGGAAGACAAGGCTAGAGGGATGGCTTAGCAGTTAAGAGCACTGACTACTCTTCCAGAGGTCCTGAGTTCAATTCCCAGCAACCACATGGTGGCTCACAACCACCTGTAATGGGATCTGATGCCCTCTTCTGGTGTGTCTGAAGACAGCGACAGTGCACTCATATAAATAAAATAATAAATCTTAAAAAAAAAAAAAATGGGAAGGGGTTGGGGAAAGGGGGAAGGGGTCTAACAGGAATAGAGGGGGGGTAGATACACAAGAAAGGACAGTAAAATAACAGGATTCCTGGAAAAGTCATAAGGAGTCATAGTATTAGCTATCTACCTAAAACTCTGTAATACATGTAAGTCTGTGTATAAACATACATATATAGGTTAAATGAAATTTTCCCATCTGGGCTGGCAATGCTGACCTGAAGAACCAAAGTCCACCTAACAAAAAAACCCCAACCCCAGGCATGAGAAACCCTCTTTTGAATTGTTGGTCAAGGCTGTTCTAGAGTCTCCCCAAATATTATAGACTATTGCTATTGTCCTTGGTTGCCCCCATCCCCAAAGGTGGAAGGTAAGTCCTTATGCTAAAGCACCATGCACTTCAGACCAAGAGCCCAGGGGCCCTGAGCTGAAACTGACCTAAATACTTCCTTGCTGAGAACTAACGTTCAAGGTACTGGAACACACTGTGCAAGCTTCCAAAGGAGGGAAGCAAAAAGTAGTCCTACCCAGCTATGATGCCTGAGAGCCACAATAGTGACCAACTGTAGCTTGATAACCCTAAGGATGCAGTGGTGTGGTGCACATGCCTTGGCAGTGACCAAGAGCCCTCTATTTGATTTAAGTCTTGTTATACAAGAAGGAACTCAATGCTTGGTACTAGAAACCTAGGCAACCACTCAGGGCTAGTGAAGTCGTGGATCTTGGAGGAGAACCTACAACTGTCACTTTGCTAAACCAGCATAATTCCTAACTACACTCTAAACATTTGTCCTTATAAAAACATACATAGTGTAGTACTCACCCCTCAACAAGAAAACTTTCTTTGCAGCAGACAGAGACTATTACAGAAAACCACAACCAGTCAAAATGTAGAGTTGTAAAGCCAAGTACCAATGGATACATCTGTGACACAGCTCCCACACCTAAGGCTCAGGGAGCATTGCAGAAGATGGGGAGGAAAGAGTCTAAGAGCCAGAGGATCAGGGAGTTTGTTGTGAAAGTGTCTCCTAGAAATGCCAGAAGCTACACTTTCATAGTCTCACCAACATACTGCCTAACACAGGAGCTGAATGAGCACAACAGGAGGCACCCCCAAGTGGAAGGGAGGAGTGCAGAGCAGAGAGCACGAGGTCTCAACCCTACACAAAGAACCACAGCAACCACAGCACATGGAGATGCAGCCTTCCTCAGGGAAAGCACACCAAGTGGTTACCCAGTGCAAAGGTCGGTCGGCCCTGAAAACACACAATCAACTGACACTGTACAGACTGACCAAGGGAGCCCATGAATGTGAAAATGAGCAAGGAGGGGTGCTTGAGAGGGTTTGGAAGGGGGAAATATTGTAATTATAATCTTAATAGTAAAAAATTTGAAAAACAATGGGAGGGTCTTCCATCCCCATTAGATTTAAAAAAAAATGTAATGAAATGAAGAAAACTTTTAAAAGGGTTAAAAACACATAGCCAGCTCCATGGTGTGAATGAATTCCGAATAGCTGCCCTGTTGCTCTCTTCCAGCACCCTGTAGAATATGGTGCGAGCTGGGACTCATCAGCTGTGGGCCCGAGGTGCTATGCCTCACTGAATGAAGATGATGCTTGAAGATGTTTGGTGAGCTTAAGGCAGCAGCCCCAGCAGCTCTGGGCTGGGGAGGCCGTGTAGAGGGCTGCTGTGGGGAAGGCACAGCTTCTTCCCATGTTGCCTTTCTTCCCTCTCATTTCAGCCCCTCTGTTGTTTCCATTATGTTTCGCCTTCCTCTCAGCTGGTCTGCTCTGACAGTCTCTTAGTTTCCTTCGTCCTGGAATACCTGAGTTTCTCCTTTATCCCTACAGGACACACTTGCTGTCTGTGCGATTTCTTGATGCTATGTGGCCTTTGTGGTTTTGGAGGAGAACTGTCGCTCAGGTTTGCTTTTCCAGTAAGCCAGATGCCAATATCTCCCTGATGTTGACATGTTCTTCTTAGCTTCTGAAAGTGTGACAGGGCTAGGGAGACAGTTCAGCTGGTAGAATGCTTGTCTAGGGAGCCCTGGGTTCAGTGTGCAGCACTGCCTGCGGTAAGTCCACTTTGTGTGTTGTGCTGGGGTTCTCTTCTTTGGGTTGATCTCACTTGGAGTTTCATACAACATACATGAGAACAGAAAACTCATTTTCTGTTCATGATGTAACTGTGAGTTCCATGTAGAGCACAGGGCGTACTGATGAAATGGGTCTGTTTTCTGTGGATGTGCATTCTCATTTTGCCTCTTTAAGTTCTGTCTTGCCGTGGATCCCATCAGACCTTCTTTTTTTTAATGATTTATTTATTTTTATTTTATGTGCGTTGTTGTTTTGCCTGCATGTATGTCTGTACGAGGCTATCAGATTACCTGGAACTGGAGCCCCAGGCACTTGTGAGCTGCCATATGAGTGCTGGGAATTGAACCCAGGTCCTCTGGAAGAGGAGCTGGTGCTCTTCTGAGCCACCTCTCCAGCCCCACCCCCATCTTCTTTTCTCTAAGCATTTTTTGTTTTGCTTTTATCCTTTTGTTTTGTTTTGATGTTGTCAAGACAGGGTCTAGAACTTTAGCTGGTTGGTTGTCTCCCGCCTTACTGCAGACTTTGGAAATATTCTGAATGGTAGTATGGTTAATCCACTCTCAACTCTCCGGTGGGGACGTGTGCACTTCTTGATACGTCTCAGTGTTGTAGATTCTCAAATGAAAGACACACACACACACACACACACACACAGACACACACAGGCTTATTTTATATGCCCTAAGCAGCTCAATAGTTGGGTCACTCCCAACCTTCCACATTGCTAACGCCTCTCCTCCAATACTCCTGATTATTACTTACTAAAATGTATATTCCATCTTTGCTACCCCAGACCCAATGAGGGGAGGTGCCCCTGGGGCCGCTCTTCCCCGATACTTATATTGCTGTATGCTTTCTCTCCTGCAGCTTTCAGGCCTGATCCTCCTGCTTCCCCGACATGGCAATTCTAAAACCTTCTTTTCATGGTTCTCTTGCCCAAGAAATTTAAAGTCCCAGTCTCTGCTCCCTTCCCAGCATTGACTGCCAGGGCAACTTTATTTACCAATTAGAGCCTACTGGGGGTAGGGACCTGCACATGCAGACATGCAAATTCCCATGTAATTTGGAAACCCAATTAACATGAGCAATAAACCAAATCTACAACAGTATTCTTTTTTTTAAAGATTTGTTTTATTTTGAGCTGTGTCTTGGTGGGTATGAGCATGTGAGTACAGTGCCCCCCAGAAACCAGAGACGTTTGCAGACCCTGGAGCCAGAGTTGCAGGCAATTGTAAACCAACTGACACGGGTGCTGGTTCTCTGAAGAAGCCATCCTCACTTTTAGCTGTAGCACTCTGGGGTCCAAGTCCAACTTTCTTGATCATCATATTTTCTGAAAAACCAGTGTTCCCTTTCTTTGCTAATCATTCTATGGTTGCTTTCAGGGTTTGCTCTTAACGTGATCATGGTGGGTGTACTTGCAGTTTCAGCTTCCCAGAAGGCTGACACAGGAGGATTGCGGCTTTGAAGCTGGCCGGGGCAACAGTGAAACTCTATTTAAAAAAAAAAAAAAAAAAAAAACTTAACAAAGCCTTGGGTGTTTGATTTTGGTGTGTGACTTGCTTTGTTTCTTTTTGGGTTCATTTTGTGGTTTGCCTCAAGTTTCTATATGTCATTAAGTTTACATGATTTGCGTCCTTGTTTCTTCTGACTCCCATATTCTTTTCTGCTTTCTTGCAACTCTAGCTCACCATGTTGGCTGCTTGGTATCATCTAGAACTTACTCTGAGTCATTTATTTATTTATTTATTTATTTATTTATTTATTTATTTATTTATTTTATGTGTTTATTTATAAGTCTTTTTTTCCTTGTTTGTATTGGTTTTCAATCTGTGACTCCCTTTGGGAAGTGGGCAGAGACTCACTGTGTAGGCCACGACTGGTATTGCATACATACTCAATCCTTTGCCTCTCACATGCTGGGTATTCCACTCCTCCTGCTTCTCCACCTCCTCTTCCTCCTCTTCCTTTCTTAAATGTTAGGCACATTTAATGAAATTTTCATTTCTTATATTTCATTTTTTCAGTTCTGGAATTTCCATGGAGTCTCTGTGTTGTATCAGTCCCTGCTGTCCCTGGGCCTCAGGAGACTTTCACTCACTGGAGCATGTCTTCTCTTGTCACCCATGCAACAGCTGGGAGAGCTGCTCCAAACCAGGGAGGACCTGTTTGGGTTATACTGTGGCTTGGTTTCCCCAGTGCCTTGTGTGGACAGCATTTCTGATTGCATTCTGGATGGTCTAAAGTTCCATTGTGGGAATTCTGGATTCTTTTCGTCTTCTCGAGAGACACAGTGAGGGCTGCAGCTCCCAGCATCCTTCCAGAGTTCCGTCACTCCTGGAAAGACACACAGTCCTGGCTTCCCTTCCTGACTCACTGAGCCAGGGACACTGAGCTTTCTCACTGAGGCTGTGCTGGGAAAGGCAGTGAAAATTTGGAAACACAATGATAAGTAAAATTATTTTAAAGACAACTTTGTAAAACTATGGAACATTTTGTTAACACAAGTCCCCAAAGTGCCAGAAAGCTCAGAAAGTTAGTAAGTCTCATTGATGATAAAGAGGGAAGGAGTTCATTGTCTGAGTGGTAACTTGGTCATTTTACAGACAGGAGACTCATGCTTCTTTTCTCTTTTGTACATCATCTGTTTGTCGTTTTCCTGTGTGTGTGTCTACGTGTGCATGTACATGTAGGCCTGTGCTAGCTGCACATGTGTATGTTCCTGAAGGCTGGAGCAAGATATCAGGTGTCCTTCTCGGTCATCTATACTATTTCTTTGAGACTGGGTCTCTCATTTGAACTTGGAGCTCAGCTGATGACAGGCAAGCTCCTGCAGTCCCTCCTTCATCTCCGTTCTGTCTAGTGTGAGGGTATAGGTGTATACAGCACACCCAGCTTTTCAATGTGAGTGCTGGGATCTGAACTGGGTTCTCACGCTTGTGCTGCAACTGCTGTTACCCACTGAGCCATCTCTCTAGGCCCTACTTACTGGTTCTCCTGGAAGATTTAGCTGTCCTTTGCAGGGGTAAAAGTATTGATGTTTGACATGCTCAACATTGCCAACAACTTAGGACACAATTCATCATGGCTCCTTAGTAGTTGAACAGTTTTCTTAAGGATAAAATAGATAAACCACATTTGTTGTAAACATGCTCATATTTCTTTATATAATTTGTATTAATTATCAACTAATTAAAGTTTAGTAGCTGCTGCGGTGGAACATACATGTAATTCCATCAAATGAGAGGTGAACACAGAAAGGTCAGGACTTCAAGGCCATTTTTGCTGAATGCTGAATCCCAGACTAGCCTGGGCTAACTGAGACCCTGTCTTGAAAATAATAAATAAAAATTTCTAGGCACAAGAGAAAACCAAGAATTGTTTACCTTTCCCATCATAGACATTGTCACTTGAACAGATTTCCCCAGGATGAAATGTGTACGGCTGTAACATGGCTTAGAGGGAGGCCTTTAAAGGACATCTAATGAGCGGTGCCATCTCTTTCTTCATCAGAGTCACGGTTGGATTCAATAGCGTGCATGTTTGTGTGTGGAAGGACATTTGCAGTGGGGCTGGAAGGCTCAGCAGTTAGGAATGCTTGCTGCTCTTGCAGAGGATCCAGGTTCAGTTCCTAGCATACATATCTGACAGTGTTAACCAGCTGTTACTGTGACTGCAGCTCCAGGGGATTCAGGCACCTATATAGATGTGCACCTCTCTCTCTCTCTCTTCCTCTCCCCACCCCCACCCCTACTCCTCTCCCTCCATCTGTCTAATTGTCCTGAAAAGTGAGAGATTTATAGTAAGGATTTGGAATTTCAGAGGTTGGCAAGGTTCCTGCTCTGCACAGGAGAGCCAATGAGGTGGTTGTGGGCTGAAGGGTGCGAGCTTTGGCCCAGGTGGGACTGCTGTTGCAGTGAGTTTTGAGGAAAGGTGAAGCACAGGTAAGTCTTCCAGGCAGGGAGAATTCCCAACTCCAGCACGGGTCAAACTCTGGGGCCTTTAGTTGATTGATTGGAAGAAGATCATCATTAGGGAGGTGATCTCTGCTCCGGACCCACCAATGTAAACCCAAGCTTCCCTTAAAGCATCTTCACGACACATCTGAAGAATTCTTTTTTTTACAATCATTTTTATTTGTGTGTGTGCAAAAGCATTCTTTTGAAGATTTATTTACATATTTATCTATTTATTTAATGTTTGTAGCTGTCTTCAGACACACCAGATGAGGGCATCGGATCCCATTAAGATGGTTGTGAGCCACCATGTGATTGCTGGAAATTGGACTCAGGACCTCTGAAGAGCAGTCAGTGCTCTTAACCACTGAGCTATCTCTCCAGCCCCTAAAAGCATATTTTAAAGTGATAATCTTGTCTCTATCCTAGCTAGCTCCTAAATAAATGAGACAAAGATTTATTTGATAAGCTTTACAGCACAGTAGCTGAGTAGTTAATTTAAGCTAATCTGGCCTACTTCCTAGCAGAATCCCTGAGATACTTGTATTTTAGTATTGGTCTGGCTCTCTCTGCTCCAGATGTGTTCCCATGGTATCTCCTGGACCTTTCCTTGTGGCAAATCCTCTTCTTCCTCTACCTCCTCCTCTCTTCTCCTTCTCCTCTCTCTCCTCTCCTCTTTCCTTCTCTCTGACTCTGCCTGTCTTCTCCTCCCTCTCTGTCTCTCTCTGTCTCTTTTTCTCTGTTTTCTGCCTCTCTCTCCCAACCCTGCACCCCGAGGGCTGGAATCAGAAGTCAGCCCTATTCTCTTTTCTACTCAGCCCATTGGCTGATCAGCTTTTATTGACAAGTCAGATAATAAATGCAGAACAATGTTTACACAACATTCACGCAGGAGATAATTATAAGCATTACAATGCTATGTCTGGGTTGCAACCAGATTTGGGGGCAGAGAAATCAGCATTTGAATAACATAAGGATAATCTTTACACAGTGTACAGCAACCTTATGTCAGCAGTGTGTGCGTGTGTGGGAATATATGCTTGCAGGTGCCCTCAAAGATCAGAAGAGAGTGTCAGATCCCCAGGAGCTGGAGTTATAGGTGGTTGAACTTGGGTGTTGAAAACTGAACCCAGGACCTAGAAGTCCTGGTCCAAGAGCAGCAGATACTCCTAACCATTGAGTCCTTGCTAACCGCCCTACCAGGCTCCAATAATTCTTTAACCAAGCATCTGAACACTCTGGGGGCAGCCTCATCTAGGTGCTACATGAGAGTACTCAGTCTGGTCTTGTTAGAGACTACCTAAGGGGAGAAGAGAAGGGTTTGCTCTGGCTCCTCAGAGGACACTTTGCCATCTGGGAAGGTATAGTGTCAGAGCTGTTTCTTAATCATTGAGGCAGTCAGGAGGTGGAATAAGCCCCACCCCTTGCTGCAGATAACCTACTCCCTACAGATTGCATCACTGCTGGGAATCTGCTGAGGATGTGTGTATATGAGGGTCTACTTCCTGCTTACCATCCTTTCGATTGCTGATATATTTAATTGACAATTTTAGTTCATAACGAGACCTGTAGTGGACTTGTCAGTCTTCCATATTATTACTACAAATGCCTTGTCTATTTAAATCTTCACATTTGCACGTTAAGTTGAGGCTCATTCATTTCTACTAGAAACTCTCTGGGTCTTTGGTTGAGATAGTGTTGATTGACTCTGTAACCGCAGCTGACATCTGGAGTTGTCTGATCCTGAATGTAATCATTTCCCATGAATTTAGAACTTCTCATTTCTCTCTGTAGTATTTTACAGTCTTTGTTATGAAGGTCTTATAAAACTGTTGCCAGATTCATCTTTAAATATTTGTTTTTCATGTGCTTACACACATAACCTCCCCTCCATATGTACAGCACACAAACACACACACACACACACACACACACACACACACCCTCCACATGTCCAGCCATATTGGCCTCAGACTTGTTCTCCCTGAGCAGAGCCTCTGCATATGGTTCTCTTTGCCATGACAGCACTTGTCCCATACTTCCCTCTTTCTTTTCCCTGTTGTCATCTTCAGTGATGGCTTTTCTGGTCACCATATCTAAAACTGCAGTCCTCTTGTGTGTTTTAGCTCTGCAGACTTAAACAGCTGACCTTCCCTAGTTCATTGTGTTTCTTCCCAACCTGAATGTTAGCTCTGGGCTGGCCGGTGAGGACAGGGGACTCTTCTCATACTTGTCACCACTGTCACCCTAAATCAGCAGCTCTTAACCTTTCTAGTGCTGCCTTTAGTACTATGCTGTGACCCCCAACCATGAAATTATTTTTATTGGTACTTCATACCCATAATTTTGCTACTGTTATGAATCATAATAAAAATATCTATGTTTTCTGATGGCCTTAGGTGGCCTTTATGAAAGAGTCATTTGACCTTCCAAGGGATTGAGACCCATAGCTTGAGAACCCCCGACCTTGAGCCTAGGTGAACCCCAGCTTTTGGTAGGTTCTCCAGAAAATGTTTGCAGAATGCTCAGTGTTTATTTCCTGATGACTTAATAAAGTGTATTGTGTGTATCTTTGTGTGTGTATGCACATGAGAGCATGTGTGTATGCCACAGTACAGAACATGTGTTGTGATCTGAGGACAACTGTGGGAGTCAGTTCTCTCTTCTCACCGTATGGATGGTAGAGATCAAACTTGGGCCATTGCACTTGCTGGCAATAAGCCATCTTTCTGGCCCCCTGGTGGCATTTTAATTTCTTTTCTTTCTAATACACTTTTTTCTATGGTGCTGTGTCCTCCATGTATTTTATGGCTTGGTGTCCAGGAATGCTAACAACCATCAAGATATAGGTGGCCCCCTCTCCTTGGGAGCAGTAGACATTGGAATCACATTGGAAAAGGGAGTTAGTGACCAGGATCTTGCCAGTCAGTTTCAGAGAAGAAATCAATGAACATGAGGGCCTAACAGTTGTTCCCTTTTGACAGGTACCCATACACTTCTAGGGGGTTTCATGCATCCCACTGGAAAGTATTAATCTAACTAATGATGGCACTTTTGATTTTTAAACAGTGCTATATTGTGTTGTGTGTGTGTGTGTGTACATACATGCACAGGTAAGTTTGTAAAGTAATTCCCCAGAAGTAGAGTTGATGGGTCAGAGGACAAATGTGTTTGCAATTTTGACTGTTATGGAATATTGCCAGAATCTCCATGAGGCTCTTGGGAACAGGAAATGAGAAAGACAAACAGTGTACCATGCAGGGCTGCCAGCATCCCAAGTGATGTGGTAACATGGGACAAAGAATGTTTTAGTCCCCTAAACAGTGAGTTAGTTCTTTCAGGAGAACCATATAGCCCTCCAACTCCGCCCCTCACCTGCAGCGTTGTGATACTTGCTTTCCCTGAGGGAAGTTCATGCACCCTGTAAGTGATGAGCTGTGTGTGATCTTTGGTTCAGGTTGGATAAGTGAACCCTGAGCAGGGAGCTGGCTCCACAGGAGCAGACAGAACCAGGCCCTGCTACCCTGCACTTCTTCCCTGCCTGCCTTTTCCTCCTCTGAAGCAGATGAGAAAATGGAAGAGAAGGCCAAACAATACTGAAAATTGTTATTATTAAAATCTGTGTGTGTGTGTGTGTGTGTGTGTGTGTGTGTGTGTGTAATGGGTCCCATACCAAGTGCTTGTATGGAGATCAGAGGACAACTTTTGGGTATTAGTTTCCTTCTTCCCCTACATGAGTTCTGGGGAGTGAATTCAGGTTCAGACTTGCACATATTGTTTCCCAGTGAGAGTCTCTTCAAGACTGAAAATTCCTAATTGTCTGATTCTTAAAATTTTTCTGTTTATTATAAACCTGTGATTCATAAAATACTAATAGTTAATTGTTCCTAAAAGCTAACTGACATGGCCGCCTCTAAGCATTTTAGGGGCATGATGTTTATTATCTGGAACTTTTCCTGCAGTAGATCTAAATTGTGGAAGTATTTTGACCAATCCAATTGTGTGTGATACTTGGTTTCCACAAGGATTCAACAGGTGAGACTGTGGTGTCTGTGAGCACTGCTCTCTGTCTCTGAAGGCCTGGCATAGGAAGCTGGGATGCCATTGAGAACATCTTATGCTTCCTGAATGGGAGGCATGTTCTCTAAGACTTGGTCCTGGCCGTACCAGGCACTGGCTTCCCCTGTGTCTCTCTTGGGATCAGCCAGAGTGCTGTCTCTTGCTTCCACTATCTTGATGGCCTCATCTGTATATATGGCACGCCCCTCCCCCCCTTCCCTAGCAGAACCCCCTGTTGTGTCTGTGCTGGCTGGAGGCGTCAGGAGGGTGGGGCTGTGATAGCTCTGTGACCTCATGAGAAAGGTCTAATGTTCTAATGTGGTATGTGTATTGGAATGTGCACATGCATGCGGAGGCCAGAGTATCTTCGGGTATCTCCTCCATTGCTCTCTAGTTTTTGAGTCAGAGTCTCTCTGAACCTGGAGCTCACCGTCAGTCCTTTAGGTAATTCTGTCTCCATCTCCCCAGTACATGCTGCCACATCTGGCTTTATATGAGGGCATAGGAATAGAAATAAGTTTCTGATGTGTAGCAAGCACTGTACTGGCTGAGTGAGCACCCAGCCCATCATCATGCTTCTGGAGGTTTATCCATGTAGTAGCAGATGCATCCGCACCTCCTTCTCGCTGTTGACATTTATCCCATTAGTAAGTACGCTTTGATGACTCACTTGCCACCTGATGGGCATTGGGGCCTTGGTGACTAGGGCCACTGTGAACATTCACACGCAGTTCATGTGTGGATGTACCCTCATCCCTCCTCAGTTGCTGCTTAGTTCATTGTGTTTTTATCTCAGTGGTAGGTGGTTTTGTTTTGAGACACGATCTCTTTATGTAGCCCTAGCTGTCCTATAATTTGGTATGTAGAATAGGCTGGTGGCCAACTCATAAGATCTGCCTGCCTTTACTCCTCAGTGCTTGAATAAAGGTGTGCACGGCCACACCCAGCTTTTCTTAACTTTTTAAGAGACTGTGTATTGGAGTGTGCACATGCATGCAGAGGCCAGAGTTAACCATCGGGTGCCTTCCTCCATTGCTCTCTACCTTAGTTTTTGAGACAGTCTCTCCCTGAACCTGGAGCTCACCTGTCAGTCCTCAAGGTAATCCTGTCTCCATCTCCCCAGGAAAAACTCCTTTCTAAAGGGACTGTGCATCATTGCCCTGCCTGTTTGTTAGCACTTTGTTTGTGACTAGCCCTTGGAGTGGGTAGGATGGAAGCTTGCTGCAGTGGACACGGGGAACTCACTGAGTGGGTATAGTGGGAGCTCGCTGCGCTTCTGTCCCCTAGAAGCCGACCAGGCTGGCCTTGAACCTGTTTCCCTAGTGCTTTGATTAAAGGTGTGTGCCACCATTGCCTGGCCTGAGCATCTTTTTGGGTGCTCACCAGCCTTTTGTTTTGATTCTTGGTGAACACATCAATGGCTCTTTTATCCGTTCTAAACCAGTTTGAACATGTTCTAGCTGGGCAGGAAAGGTTCTCTGCATTTTGGGATGTAGTTACGCATCAGATCCATGGTAGGAATACATGGCTTTTGCTTTCCTCACACTGATACCATTTCTCCCCTGTGTTCTCTGGAGAGATTTATCAAAAGTTTGGACTATGAGAATCTAGGCTCTGGAGTCCCACCATCACACTGCAAGCTGAGACCCAGGAAAGCTGGTGGGGTTTCTAGAGGCCTGAGACTAAAGGGCAGTGTGAGATACAAATGCCTTGAACTGGGAACACGGAGAGCAGAAGATCTTGTTCTGTTCAAAAAGTCAGACTCAGGGAAGGTAAATGTCACCTTCCTTTGTCTGCCTTTTGTGAGGTCCTCTGCTGATAGAATGAGGACAGTCCCTTAAATCAAGGGCTCATCCCATCTAAACCTGTCCTCACAGACACACCCAGGACTTCATCACTTCTCTGGCTGACATAAAACCCACTACTGCCACACTCAGGGAATGTGGACATCACTTGGAGAACCTGTGTTGTGCCATGGATCATTTGTGCTAGCTGGTAGGAAAGGTAACCAGGTGGGCTTTGGGGCAAGCCCAGTTTTGTCTTTTCCGTTCAAGGGGCACAGGAGCCCAGATCTAGCTCTTTCCTGGCCCCAAGCACAGTGTTCCTTGAGTAGTCTCTTCAGGGTCAACTGCTGACCTTCCTTCCCTATTCATAATGTAGTTCTGAATCAATGTGCCCCATCTGCCACTCTAAGGACAAAGAACAGGGCTGTCTAACTTAGTACTGCCCTTGCTTTTCTGAGTGGATGGAAGACTTAGGCCCATAATTGTGTGTGTCGAAAACATTGCTAGCAAAACAGTGGGTGCTGATTCTTTTTATGACTGGAACGTAAGCTACATCCCTCAGGTCCCAAGCTTCTGCCCGCTTGGGTGCAGCACTAGGCTGCCAGACCAAGGGAGGTACTGTGGGCTGACAACTTGGGTAAATATGGCGCTCCTGCCTCCTCCTCCCTACTGGGTTTACACTGTGCAGAGGGTTGGACAGCTTGTTTTCTTTCCCTTGGAGCCCTCTCTCTGCACTCCTCTAGCTGCCTTTTTCCCCACCCCAAAAGTAATGTGATCTCCTAGGCTGCTGTGCAGATTCCTTTAGTCTTAGGGAAAGAGAGGAAAGACATTAACCGTTGGCTTCCCAGTTCCAAGTTAACCAAACCCCAATAACCAAGCACAGTGCTGGTCTTGAAGCAAAAGGATGATAGGGTAACAGTGTCTACTTGTGAGTTCCCACAAGTAGATTTCACAGATGTTAGCTCCAAGCATGGAGGGCTTTAATAGTCTCTTTTTCAGATTTTTTTTTTTTTTTTTTGGTTGAAGATACAGGGTACCAGCTGATGCTGATCTAGAATTCATGATCCTCCTGCCTCAGCCTTCTGAATGTTAGCGTTTAAAGGGTTGTACCATCATAGTGGCTATGGAGACTTAAATCTTTATTCACTATTCAGGTCAGAAGAAAACAAGACAGTAATTTCAAATAAAATTCTTCGGCCTCACTGCAGAATAAACCCAAGGACAGGGAGACAGACATTTCTGCAAACATGAAAAATAAATATTGAGCTCAGGCTTTAGAATAGAAGAAGAGCGCTCTCTGGCTCTGTGTTATTTGTGTTTAATGATATTCCTGTTTACAAGCAAACTTTAAGGTGCTGATGTGAGTGGATTTAAAGACTTGGAGCCTGAATCCTTCTCTCAGCAAAGCTGAGACCTGTTCACTGCAACAGGCTTTAAATGTCCTCCTTGATTACCCTCACCCTGACCCTGTGTGTGCATGTGTGTGTGTGTGCATGTGAGGGAGTGCTTTGCATTGAGGGCACAGGCCAACACTGAGTGTCTTCTCCAGTCACTCTCACTTTAAGTCATGGCCTCTCATTGAGCCTGGAGCTCCGGTTGGATGAGGGGCTATTCCTCGGACCCCAGGGGTCTTCCTGTCTCTACCTCCCCAGTACCAGGGTTACAGACTTCCCACCATGCTTAGCTTTTAGGTGGGTGCTGAAGATCCAACAGTCAGTCACTTGTACATGCACGACAGACACTTTACTGACTAACCCATCCCTCACCTTCATATTCTTGTTAATTATAGGATCTAGTGGATGTCATCTAATGAGGAAAAGGGCCTTAGGGATTTGGGTTCCATCCCTGGTTTTACCACCAAAATGCTGGGTAATTTGATGCAAGGTGTTTAACCTTAGGCACTGCTATGACAGTGTAAGATACACAAAACTGTGAGAAGTGACTGTTTCCATATCCCTTCTTCCTGCCCCACTGAAATGACAGTAAGATTTTGTTGGTTTTGAGATTGTCTTACTATGGAGCCCAGCTTGACCTCAGATTGATGGCAGTCTTTCTGACCTCAGACTCCTGAGTCCTCAGACTATAAGCATGAGCCACACATAGTATTTTTTTTTTGTTTTTTATTTTAAACTGAAGATGTATAAGAAAAAGGAACCCAAAGGGAGATAGAAGTGAATAACAAAAGCAGTGCGTTATGGGGGAGATGGGAGGCAGCCAAGAGTGGTAGCAGACTTCCAGGGATGCCGCCTAACTTCTGAGAGCCCATGGTAAGATTTGAGCAACTGCACACTGGTGGGAAACTGAGGAAGGCTCAGAAACAAGAGGCATTAGGATCAGAGAGGGCAACCTGCAAGAAGGGTGTTCAGATTTCTCACGGCTTCCAGCCCTGCACAGCCAGGTGTCAGCTACTGCCACCTCAGCCACATGAGATGGCATGTTTCCCATAATGCTGTGGGCTCAGGAAACTGCTAAACAGTCTGGATTCAAGCAAGCCTGTGGTTAGCAATAGTGGAGTAGTCAAAATTGGGGTTTGTTGTTGAAATCCACACAGTGGTGAAATTACCAGCCTTTTCCAGGGCCTTTTAGACAAGGCCTTAACAGAGAATAGATTGAAATACTCTTCTAAGGAGAAAAAATGGAATGGCCCCAGAAAAGTGCCCCCCACATTCCAGGACTAGGGGCTGCTCAGCTTCTTCCCTCAAAGTCTTTAGGTGTGGTACCCCTTCCAGACATAGGACTTCAGTCTAAGTCCTCGTAAATAATAAATGAACAGCCGAGTTTCATTGAAAATTCTAAGAATTCTCCAAATGATAAGAAAGAGTAAAATAGATGCACAGAAAACAGGAACTCAATGGGAATAGAAGTATATAAAGGAGCTTGAAAGGGCAGTTCTTCTGATCCTAAGGGACAGCACAGCATCAAACAGCATGTGCTACGACAGCAGAAGAAAAAAACTTTTGTTGTTGTTGTTTTTGTTGTTAATCTGTTGTTTGTGTAGCAGAGTCTTAAGTGGTCCAGGTAAACCTTAATTCACTATGTAGCTGAGACTGTCCCTGAAATCCTAAGAATCAATATTTTACTAATTAAAAAACATTGCCTGGCAGTGATGGCACACACCTTTAATCCTAGCACTTGGGAGGCAGAGGCAGGTGGATCTCTGTGAGTTTAAGGCCAGTCTGGTCTACACAGTGAGCTCCAGGACAACTAAGGCTATATAGAGAGACCTTGTGTCAAAAAACAAACAAACTATTATAACTCCAATTTAAAATTTAACCGAAGAGTTGAAAGTCAAATTTACCTTAGAATGTAAAACATAAAGACATGGACATGGACTCACAAAGGAGACAATAATGAGGTTAAAAGCCCCTTCCAGGGTGTGAGTGTCCAAGTGGCAGGAAGTTCAGAAAGGGAGAATTAAGTAATACTAATAGCAACAATAAATAAAAGTTAGAAGACAGTTATAAGAAAAAATTGGGGCTGGTGACATGGCTCAGCAGTTAAAGGTGCTTGCCACACAGGCCTCGTGGCCTGAGTTCAATTCCCAGAATACACAGAAAGGTGGAAAGAGAGAGATGATTCTGCAGAGTTGTCCCTCAACCTCCACAAGCGTGCTGTGGCACACACATTCTCCCTAACAATGATATTTCTTTAAAGGAAAACTTTCAGAGCTTAGAGAAGTGCTTTCCTAAACTCATGTTGTCACTCTGATCTAGATAGCTCCTGGGTACCCAAGTATTGTATATGAAAGAAGTCTACTCCAAGACACATCATTGTAAAGTTTGCAAATGCCAAAGGAGAAAGAAAATTCTATTCTAAAAGTTTTTTTTTTTGTTTTTTGTTTTTCGAGACAGGGTTTCTCTGTGTAGCCCTGGCTGTCCTAGAACTCACTCTGTAGACCAGGCTGGCCTCGAACTCAGAAATCCGCTTGCCTCTGCCTCCCAAGTGCTGGGACTAACAGGCGTGTGCCACCTAAAAGTTTTCAAAAAGAAAAGCATGCTATTTTATAAAGGCTCAGAAGTCAGAACAAGATTGCATCTCTAAATGGTGATCTTGTAGACTTAGAAAACAATGGAGAAATCTCTTCAAAATCCAGGGAAATTATCCCCCCACCCTTCTTTTGTCTGCTTCCTAAGTGCTGGGATTAAGATGAATGCCACTACCACCACCCTGTGGAAAATTCCATTTAGCCTAGGATTCTATACCCAGCTAGACTGTCACAGTCGTATTCAGGCCTGCTTTAGACCTTTGTTTCCCCCAAGAAGCCCTAGGTGATGAATTCTAGCAAAGGAAGTCAGCCCATGATGTGTAGACTTAGTGAGTCCTGAGCAGCAAAGTGTTGGAAGAGTTGAAGTGTTTCAATATTTGGGAAAGTACCAGTAAGTTTTTGACAGATTTTTGAAATATTTGGGGGAGAAAGTAATAACTAGGACATAGATGATCAAATTAAAAGAAAAAAGGGGAAAAAAAAAAAAAAAAGAAACATGGCAGTGTAACTAATGCCACTAAGAAGAGAACAGTGATGCATTCCTCATCTCTAGAGCAATGGGAACTATTAACAGTGCAAAGCTCACCTCTCTGTCCAATCAGAAATCATGATGTCACAGTTGGAAGGGTTAGGCTGGAGACAGTGTAATGCTGCTCTACTGAGTAAGTAGGTGGTGCATGACTTAGTGAGCCCAGAGCAACAAAGTGTTAAGATTAGACACCCAAAGGAGGAACCCCTGTGATCAGACAGAGTGGGCTGCAGGACTAGTTTTAGTCTCTGTGTCTCTGTCTCCCCTTTCTTGCCTCTCTTCTCTCCTCTCTTGTCGTCCCTCCTTTCTCAGTAGGTTTTCAGAGTATACCCTGGTTGCCTGAAATTCCCTATATGACCAGGCTGGCCTTGAACTCACAGAGATCCACTTGCCTCTGCCTCTGGAGTGCTGGAATCAAAGGTGGGCACCACCATGCCTAGGCTTAATTTTAATGTTAAGACTATTAAAAGAAACTTCATGCTGCTTGATTTTTAGCCAAGTGTGTATATTACATTGATTAAAAGTAAAAAATAATTAACATGGGTACACTAATATTATTCATCAAACTGAAAGATTTTTGACCAAATATGTTTATACCCTTTACTTATAAAGTATAGTAAAGTCATGGATAGATAGATAATGAGATTTTTGTTTTGTTTTCTAAGACAGGGTCTCTTTGGCCTAAGCTGGCTTCTTGGTCATTTGCCTCCACCTTCCAAATTACAAATTTTCTAGAAAGAGAATTTGCTCTGGGCCTTCACTAAGAATCACAGCCTAGACATCCAAAGGGGATGGACAGACAAGGAGCATCATTATGATGTGGAGGGTAGCCTGCAGTGTGCATGTACGTAGTGTTTTGAGTCTGGAAGAGGCTGGTGAGGATGAGGGTGGAGGGAGCTGGCTCTGAGACAAAGCCTGTCCCAAACTCCTAAATGTCAGCTGTAGATGAAAGGCTCTAGGACATTTGAACCCAAGTTGCCGCTCATGACCCAGGGCTGGCAACCCCGACCCTACTCTCCTTCCAGAGTGTCTTAGTTAGGGTTTTACTGCTATGAACAGTACGACTGCTGTGAACATGCTATGACCATGACAACTCTTAGGAGGACAACATTTACTTGGGGCTGGCTTACAGATTCAGAGGCTCAATCCATTATCATCAAGGCAAGAACATGGCAGCATCCAGGCAGGCATGGTGCAGGAAGAGCTGAGAGTTCTACCTCTTCATCTGAAGGCAGCTAGGAGAAGACTGACTTCCAGGCAGCTAGGATGAGGGTCTTAAAGACCACACCCACACTGACACACTTCCTCCAACAAGACCACACCTCCTAATAGTACATCCCTGGGCCAAGCGTATACAAACCTCCACACAGAGCTAGTTTGGATTGTGCTTTTCACCAGTTGTTCTTGATGCAGAGTGTTCATTTGTGTTCCAACATAGACATAGTACTCATGCAAGAATGCTCTCCTTAACTGGTGCAGAGTCCTCTGGGAAATGATATAGCAGATCACTGTGCACCTTCTGTGTCAAGGATTCTGTACATTATTTCCACTGTTCAGACCACTCTTAGAACACTCCCAGTACTTCATGGATGAGGAAATTGGGGCTCTGAATGAGATGTCTGCTAGACCCACAAGTATCTGCTGAGAACTCAGAAGGGGAAGGCTAGGGACCTAGAGCATGCAGGGCACAGGCAGAATAGTCCTGGCAGGTCCCTACACTCCCACCAGAGTGTACTTCCCAGGTAGCAGTTGGAGAGCAGCCCTTCTTAGATTTTCAGCCCACCAGCTTCAAGCAGGTCTCCAGCATGACCTAAGCTCACCCAGCCTCTGCTGCTTGGCCTTGTCAGTTGCCTGGCTGGAGTCACTGGACTTTAGTGACTCATGACTGCAGACGAACAAATAGTTAGAGGTAAAAGGTTGTGAGACTTACCAGGACATGTATCCTTGTAGGGCAGTGATGTGCTGTAGTTATTGTGATCAGTTCCACACCAGACAGATGGACCGAGTTAGAGAAACTGGCTAGTCCGTAGAGGCTGTGGGCTATATTGGCCAAACTTGTGAAACAGACTTCCCTGTTCCTCCAGCATGACCAGCTGTGCTGAAAAAAAAAAAGATGCAGTTGTGAGAGCCCACCCGACCCCTTGTCAGACTCACCTGCCTCCCTTCCACCCACTCCATCCCAGTCCCTCCACCCAAAGCCTTCCCTCTGTCAGATTCCCGCCTCTCGGGACCCACTGCCATGGTGGGTGCCTGCCCCCATTTTTAAAAGAGATTGAGCCCCAAACTTAAATCCAATCTAAAATTTTAGAGTCCCCCTTTTGTTAATTAGTTCTACTGTAACGTATTTCTTAAATCTACAAGTTGTTTTCAGATGAGTAGATTCCAAATTCATGAAATCCATCCATCCATCCATCCATCCATCCATCCATCCATCCATCCAGGTCTGTTCCATTCCTGATAGAATCTAGCAACAGCCTTTTCTTCTTTCATGGCTCAGGGTCCTTTGGGGCTTTAGCAGTTTAGCCACACATTCTGATGCAGTAGGCTGCAACTCAGACAGGGATCTGCTGTGCTCAGATACAGCTTAGGTGCCAAGTTCAAGAATGAAATACACTTTCAATACTGATCAGGTGACCACTCAACACCTTTTAAGCTTTTATTTTGTTACATTTATTAATTGTATGGGAAGGGAAGTATGAAACTGTCCAGAATTCCCAAGCTGTTCTGAGGTCTCTGAGCACCTTGGTTGTATGGTACAAGCCTGTGGATTTCCCAGATGCCAGCGCAGAGCACATAACCCTGGGTCCTCTTATCTTCTTCTCTTCTGCTTCTCCCGTTAGCTTTATGTTTTGTTGGCTTTGAGGTGGTTTCTCGTTATATAGCCCTGACTGGCCTAGAGTTTTGTCTGTACTCCAGACTGGCTTTGAATTTGCAGCAGTGCTCCTGCCTCTGCCTCCCAAGTGCTGGAATTACAAGCATGCACCCTGTGCCTGGCCCATCGGTGGCTTTTATCCTGTAGTCTGCTTTGGGGGCAGTCCTTCCTTCCAAGGCTGTTTGCTTGTACACAGCACTCTCCCCATCGTGCAAGAGTTCAAAAGCCATCACTGGAAAGAATAGCTCGGTGTTTGTGTGCAACTTGGCAATGGCTACCATGATTGCTGCTGCTTGAGTGTGTTGCCTGGCCTGTTGATGAATAGTTTACATCTAAATTGTAAAGAATCTGGACAATTTATAAGCATTACTCACTTTGAGAGGATTTTAGAGGGTAAGGTCATTGCCATAAAAGCAGAATATTAGTAGTAGTCATTAGCTTTTAAAAACAAGCTTACATCCCA
Source organism: Mastomys natalensis (assembly GCA_021653895.1). Taxonomy (NCBI): domain Eukaryota; kingdom Metazoa; phylum Chordata; class Mammalia; order Rodentia; family Muridae; genus Mastomys; species Mastomys natalensis. The sequence continues at coordinate 2,911,736 of JAJTUV010000085.1, forward strand.
GCGTGAAGTCCAGCACATGTGAATAAATGTCTGACTTGTATTAAACAGTATTCAAGGATGTGGTTAGAATTTCAAAATGCCTTTTAATGTGTAGTTCTTGGCATTAGCTGCCAATCTGAATATAACCCTGTGATCTGATATGCTATATGACCAACTTCATTATAATCTGATCCAAGACCCTTGAACTTTGCAAATGGTAGCAGAACAGGCAGACACTGCATCATTTGTGTATTGGTGGCGCCCCTCTCAGCATTACTTTTGGCATCATGTAGAGGTTGGTGGGACCAAGACAACACTAGTCAGCATGTGGGCTCTCTCAGAAAATGGTCTCTCAGGATCAGCAAAGTATCCAGTTGGCACCCTTGTATCCTGGTCATTCTGGTCTGTTTCTCCAGAAACTTGAATGGCCTGCATTCTGTTGGTTCCATGGGCACTTGTGAGGCCTGATCTGGCACCTGTACTAGCAGCAAAGTAGGTCCTCCTGGTTTCAGCACAGACACATTTTTAGTGTTGATTAGCACTAAGTGTGAGACATCTTGGCTGAGAGGCCTGTCACAGACATAGACGTGGTGCTCTGGATTACATCTGCTACAGACCTCAGTGGAGACTTGCTCCTTCACGGTGCCTGATGTTCCAGACATCCTAGCAATCAGCATTGTAGGGTAGCCCAGCAGGGAACCGGGGTTCCGTCCTGCCCCCCATCCTTCCCTGCTTTTCTGTTTTTGTTTTTAAAAAGGGTTTCTCTGTATAATCCTGGCTGTCCTGGAACGCTCTATAGGCTAGGCTGGTCTCCAACTCAAAGACCTTTCTGCCTCTGCCTCCCAAGTGCTGGGATCAAAGGCATGTGCCACCATCACCCAGCTTTTCTTTCTTTTGGAACCAGAGTCCCTTAACGAAAAATTTCTCTGAAACAGGTCATGTGATCATGGATGGAACTATCCAGTGCTGTCTTTTTAGAAGCCAAGAGGCCAGACTTTGGAACCAGGCAGACTCTGGCTGAGCGCATGTCTTCTGGTTTCCACCGTGTGACCTTCTGAAGTGTCTGTTTTCACATGAAGAATCAGGGTCAAGATCTAACTTTCTTCATAGGATTATGGTGCACACGCCCATGAGTGGCAAGGCACATGGAGTACTTCTCATAGAGATCCATCCTAGTACAGGTCAACTCTTCAAGTGCAAGGATGTGGACCAGACTCTTAGTTATGTGACATTATTTCATAAATTTATTTTCCCTTTGTTATTGGAACTTGAGTGAGTTTTTATTAGTTTGGCTCTAGTTGGAGTCCTTGTTTCCTACCAACTTAGTGCCAGTAGCCCACAGCTATGACCATTGCTCAGTTAACTTCTAGCCAGCGTTTAGGAAAAGATAAAAACTCACCGTGAAATGGATTCAAACGCTGATTACTCGTGGCACCAAAAACAGAGGGAAAGTTCTCCTGAAAATGAGGTCAAGAAGGGCCGCCATTCCAGCCCACAATGAACACGCACTGTAGAGACATTCCCTAAGCTTAAACTCACATCTCCAGGTCTAAATGGATGGTTGGAGCAGCGTCCGGTATTCAGTATTCCTGTGGGTTCCAGTCTGACTGTTCACATTCCTCAGACACCCACTTTAGGTTTAATCACAGTCGCTCCCCGAATATAAACGAGACCAGTCTTGGTAACTCGAGAAGAATTTGCATTTCCACCGACGTTCCCGGACACGCGGCAGGGGCTGCGCCAGGCTGGGGAGGGCGTGGAGCCTTCCCTCGGCCTGGAAGGGGTTAAGGGGCGGACGGGGCGGGGCGCAGGGCCCTTTGTTACCGGCCTAGGCGGGAGGCGGGACGCGGGCCTGGGTGCGGGCCGGGCTGGGAGCGCGGGGAGCGCGGCCTGGCGGGGCTGGGGGCCCGGGGCGGTGGAGCCTTCGCCGTGGCCGCGGGACCATGTTGGAGATCTGCTTGAAGTTGGTGGGCTGCAAATCCAAGAAGGGGCTCTCTTCGTCCTCCAGCTGCTATCTGGAAGGTAAAAATCCCGGCCGGGGCGCGGGGACCCACTAGGACTCTCCCGCCTGCCCGCGCCCTGTGCGTTCTAGGTCCCTAGTCTTCTCCCTCGGAGGCCTTCGTGGGTTGTGTCTCCTTCGGACTTCCAGGAGAGGGAGAGAGAGAGAGAGAGCCGCGGCTCTGGCGCTGGCGAGGCCCCAGTGCATGGTGTGGCTTCTGCCCAGAAAGTTTGAAAAAGCCAGCGCCACAGGCCTTAAGGTCCTCTTGAGCCCACGTTGTGGCGTTTCCGCTGCCAACTGGGAGTTGTGTGTCACAAAGGTGGACCTCCACCAAGTGCCGCGTACAAAGGGATCCCGCTCTACCATTTATGGGTACAGAATTTCTTGTGAACTTTCCACCCCCACCCCCACCTTTCTGCAGACCACGAAGAGGTCTTGGAGATTCTCTCTTTTCAGAAGGGAGAGAAAATGGTTTTGCTTGTATTTCCAGGAGTTTTGAGAGCGTCCAGTTTGGTGCTTGGTCAGGGAGCCCCTCATGTTTTTTTCTTTGCATAAACTTAGATCCAGGAGCCTGTTGCTTTTGCCTGCTTTACTCTGCTCCTCTAATTCCATGCCTTCTTCCTGTTTGTTGTCTTTAGTGTTTGGGTCTAAAAGGATGACAAGGAAAAAAGTAGAGGGTGCTGGGGTCTGGGCCTTGGCCAGGCCTGATAGTTGACCTTCGTGAGGATTGCTGCCTTCTTCAGAAGGGCAGAAGCACTCACAGATGTGTGGTGCCCTGGCTTTTCTGCGTGTTTCATGTAAGAGTTAAGATAGGAGTAAAAATGTAAAGTTTACTTTAGAACAACTTGGATTTCTACAGTTTTGAATTGTAAAGAATTGAAGGCTTTTCAATATCTAACCTGCTTCCTTCGCCCCCACCCCCCAACTCTTCAACTCAGAGACCTACAGGGCCCCACATAACCCATCTCAAACTTAAGTGCCCAACACAGGTGAAGTGTGTTCTCCGTTGTTACATGTCGTACACATGACTCCAGCCCCTCCAGGGATTTCAGGGACTGGATTCCTTAGAGAAACTTAGTGTGGCTGGCATGAGCTTAGGGCTTACCATTTAGAGAGAGGAAGATAGTTTATTTGTCCCCAAAATTGGCGTCTGAGCAGCCAGAATCATCCTCAGTTAATGCGTGGCTTATTTTTTCCAAATTGCTCCACATTCTACACACATTTCTCCTCCCATCTGTATCCAGTTATCGAGAGGCACTATCTCCATTTTGAGGCGGCTGAAGGCGGAGATGAATGGACTTTTGTAACTGCAAAGTTAGGTCACATCACAGCTTTGCTTAGGTATCTGCTTGTTCCTGGGGGTAAAGTGGAACTTAGTGCATATCTGTTGGTTTAATTCTTGTTTTAGGAGGAGAAAAAAAATCCATTCTTATTCCAGGCATACCTTGAAGTGAATTCTAGCATTGCCAAGTTCCAAAGAAGTGTTGCCCTCACTTTGGTTTTGTAAGGCCTTGTCCAGGAAGGTGTCTCTCTAGGAGCTCTTTCTACTCACTAAGTGTGAAAAGGTAGAAGGAATTCTTGTTCTGTAGATGACGGAATCAAGCCAGTCTCGGTGTAATTATGTCTTGAAGACGGAAGTGCTGCCTGTCTCTGGGGAAGAGAGCTGTTGCCAGAATCTGGGGAAGTAATCTGGGCTTTTCATTTCTTGCTTACATCCTAAATCAATCAATCAGTTCATTGACACCCACTCAGAGGCCTGGGCCTCCCAGGCCAGGGAGAGAATTGAGTCTGGTGAATTTTCCATCATTACCAAATGCATGCTCCCTGCTCCTTGGGCAGAGAAGGCATGGTCAGCACAGACAGCAGCAGCAGTTAGATGGCCATAGTGGGCCAAGCATTGTCTGCGTCCCTCATGACCTTACTTCCTGACTTCTTGTAGTGGCCCTGACTATCTCAGCTTGTAGATAAGAAACTGAGGCATCAAAAGGTTAGGTGATGTCCCTAAGATGACAGAATTTGCAGGTGGTGGTTCCAGGATTTGAACTTGTCGTCTGGCTCCATAGAATGGGGGGGGGGCAGAGAGAGAGACACATACACACACAGACAGACAGACAGACAGACAGACACATACACACACACACACACCACAACACACACACACACACCACACAGGACAGAGAGATATGTTGGTTTTGGGCATTGAAGCCAGGGCCTTGAACTACACCCATATGCCCTTACCAACTTTTTAATTTCGAGACAGGACTTGCCAAGTTGTCCAGTCAGGCTGTGAACTTAATCTATCGCAGAGGCAGTCTTTGCACTTGACATCCTCCTGCCTCAGCCTGCTGAACATCTAGGATTACAGACTTGCACCACAGCACCTGGCCCAGAAAGCCCACTCTTAAGAGCCTCTCTGTACTAATGCTAGATGATTTGTTTCCTGTGGAAAACACTATGGATCATTCAATACTGACTTCAGAAATGCGCAATGAGGGCCTAAACTAGACCAGTCCTTTCCTTTCTGCATCTGGTACTTTCATAAAGCAACAGGACCAGTAACATTTTTTAAGCAAACATAAATATACTTATAAGGAAATTCTGAAAGAGTATTTAGTGAAAATTAATTGGCTTTCCTCTTCTCTTCCTAAAGGCAATCACTACTTTTTGGTTTGGTTTTCTAAGAGAAAACTATGCCCTCTAGAAATAGCTTATGTTTATAAGAAGCGTTTGTGATGCTAGAGTTTTGCTCTTCTGAAGTATCTATTCAGATGACCATCAGCTTTAGACTTTGGTCCACTTTGAACCCCAGTGTTGTCGACTGTTCCTTCTCTGTGAACTTGGGTCTCCAGGTCTGCTTCACTGCCGTGTCCGTATCTATCTCCTAGGCAGGGATGCACACGGGCTCTATGCCGGCTGCAGAGTGAGCTCACACTAACCTTTCTCATTTATGTGAAGAGCCTGCTGAAGCTTCTCAGCCCGAGACTCTGCAGCCAGCACCTCCTGCAGTACCAGTCTCAGGGCTCTGCTTTTAGGACTGGGCTCTGAGTCCTTTCCTAAGCTCACCACTTTTGTTCCCTTGTTCAGGGACAAGAGGATCCCAAGCTCTTTTGTTACCTAGCAGGTCAATCTTTGTCATTTTGGGTTATGTTAATACCATTGGGCTTTTACAGTGTGACAGTATGTGACCTCAGACATCCTCACTTAGTTTTCAGACTAGCCCTGTTGATTTCCCAAGGGGGAAGACCACCAGAAAATGACAGTGCTTTAGAAGTTGGCTTTAGAAAATTCCCCCCTCCCCAACCCCATCTTACCCTGACTTCCTTGGCTTCCATTTCTTTTGTCCAAGTCAGGGAGACTTCCTCTTTCTAGCCCGCAGTAGGTTGGTTTAAGGACCCATGAGAATCCCAGTTGACCAATTTAAGAACAGCTGAGGCAAAAATGTGTATTTCTACTGAACTATTGGGGGTTGCTCTTTGGCACACTCAGACATCCGACCTCCCCTCCCACCTCTAGGTCCCAGAAGTGTATTCAGTTCTAGAGCCAGGCACCCGCAGGAGCCAGCCATCCTCTCAGATGATTTAGGCATGGTGCTCTCTGAGCAGCTGACATGCTCTCATTTATAAAATGAGGCTCACAATAGTTTCTACCTCATTGTTGAAAGACATCATGTAAATTGTTCAATCCAGCGCCTGTCACTGAGCAAGAGTCAGTAACTATAAGCTGTTATTGTAAACAGATCTTTAGCAATTTAAAAAAATGGAGGCTTTACCAGTTTCTTTGATGGTTGAAGTAATGACAGAGTTGAGTAGACCCATAATTTTTCTTGTTAATAAATTATTTCAAAATTTAAAAATGTATATCCAATAAAACTAATACTTTGTCTTCTTAGATTTTTTTCAAATTTAGTTGTTTTATGGTTTGTTTGTTTGTTTGTTTGTCTGTTTGTCTGTGTGTATGTACATCACATGTGATGCCTGACACCTTCTGGAAGCCAGAAGAGGGTTTCTGATCTTCTGGAATTGAAGTTGCAGAAGGCTTGAGCCACTGTGTGGATGCCGGGAATTGAACCTGGGGCCTCTGGAAAAGCAACTAGTATTCTTAGACACCGAGCCATCTCTTCAGTCCCCTACCTCTTAGATTTAAGCTAAAAAATATCTTTCCTTCCTTGATCCTCTCCTTAGTCCATCCCATGGTGAATATTGTAATGGTACCAGAAGTGTTCCCATTGATTTGTGGTCATTATCTTATTTCTATTCTGCAGAGGAGGAACTATTTCCACAGCCCTAGGTGTTTACAAACTAAAATCCCATGCTGCTCGGAGCTTTTAAAAATTGTGTCATTGTCGGGGCTGGAGAGATAGCTCAGAAGTTAAGAACACTGACTGGTTTAATTCCCAGGATCCGTATGGCAGCTTACAACTGTCTGGGACTCCAGGTCAGCATCCTCACACAGACATCCATTTGGACAAAAAACACCAGTGTAAGAAAAAAGAAAGAATTGAGTCATTGGAACTGTGCTGGTATCATACGTTGCTGATCTGAGGTGGATATGGGAAAACAGCAATAGATAGGTTTTAAATATACACGTCACTAAGCCAGGCTAGTGCTCATGCCTGTAACGCAGCATGGGGTGGGGCTGATAAATTAGGGTCATGGAAAGGTTTTTGTACATACATATGTACACACATTCATGTTCAAGCACACACTAACGTACATATGCTCAGCACTCAGGAGGCAGAGGCGGGTGGATCCCTATGAGTTTGAAGCTAGCCTGGTCTACATAATGAGTTCCAGGACAACCGGGGCTATGTGGTTAGACCATGTCTCGAAACCAAAAAACAACCTTCTTCCCAAACCTACCGTGTACATACGAATGTAGGCATACACATGTATACACACAAGCACAAACATCATGCAAAACTAGAACTAAAGATCAAATGAGACACTTGAAAAATTTGGTTTTTCTTCATAATGAATCATAATTCATAAAACAATAATTTATAAATTGTAGTCTTAATTTTCTGTATTTATTTCCTTTAAGACAGTCTTCCAGTCTCAAGCCTCTCAGGTGTTGAAATTATAGGTATAAGCCAGTGCGGATGCTGCCTCCCACCCCCGGAGAGCTTTCGTCTTTATCAAAGGCAGATAGTAAGAAACCTCCTTGCATGTATTACCCACCTTTTTTTTTTTTTTTGGGACAGGGTTTCTCTGTGTAGCCCTGGCTGTCCTGGAACTCACTCTGTAGACCAGGCTGGCCTCGAACTCAGAGATCCACCTGCCTCTGCCTCCCAAGTGCAGGGATTAAAGGCGTGCGCCACCACCGCCCGGTGTATTACCCACCTTTAACAGTGGTCAAACTGCTTGATCATCTTCCCTTGCATGGTGAAGCTGTAGTTGCAGAAGGAACAGAAGAGTCACTTGCCCTTTTTTTCTGTGTCTGTATGTAATATGTGTGTGATGTGTGGATGTGTTTATGTATGGGAGTGTGGATAGACATTGTGCATATCTGTGTGTGCAGAAGTCAGAGGACATATTGGCTGTCAGTCCTGGACTTGTACCTGGTTTAGACAGGGTCTTTTTGTTGTTAGCTATTGCTCTGTGTACAGCATGCTAGCTGACCCCCAAAAGCTTCCAAGGATACAAACCCAGCTCCTAACACCCATGTGGCAGGTGCTTTAACCCACTGAGCTATCCTGCCAGCCAGCCATTTACTTTTGAGAATCTAACTTTGAACCTCCTATCTGAGTCTGGCTATAGAGCTCCAGGGTTTACTCCATCCCCTACAATGTAGCACATTTTACACAGTTGTCTTTAAATTGATTTTGACTCTGGATTGGGGGTAGAATCAGATGTGGCTTTTTGAGGCCTGAGTGTGTGCAGGCATGTGTGTCTGTGTCAGTGTGTCTCAGTGATCAAATTGGCAATAAAAATGCTAATGGTAGTGAGATCTTCTGAAGGAGTTGGCTACCATTGAGTGGTCCAGTTCAACCAGGTCCCAAGGGACCCAGAAGACACACACACACACACACACACACACACACACACAAAAGACAACTTCAAGATGAGCACATTGAGTCTATCCCTGGCTCTCAGTCTGCTGTACATGGCCTGAGACAGAGTAAAACCCCTGTTGTTAGCAGGCTCACCATGGACATTGGAGTCTGCAGGCAGTGCTGGAGCTTCTGGGATGGCCCATAGAGACATCCAGGGCTGGGTCACAGTCTGCCTATTTGAAAGCACAGAGAGAGATGTTTTTGTGCCCTGCCCCGTTTTAAGATCTTGAACATAGCTTATGTTTCATTGAAAACAATTCCTTGTGTCCCTGGGCTGTGCTGGAGGGTTTCAGGACAGGCTGCTTTGTCCTACATTTCTGCTAGCTTTGTTTGAGTTAACAGGTTGTTACAGTGCACTTTTTCAGTTCTGACCTAAAAATACCTTGCTCCCTGCTAACAAGCATGGAAGGTGCTGTGTCTGAACTTCCCAACATTGTGTTGTGCTGCTCTGTGCTGCATTGACCCTCCTGTGTCTATCCTGTTGGTGTCTTGGAGACAGGTATGGGATGGAGCATCTTTGATATGAGTGTGCTGAGATTTTAATCTAGCTTGTCCATTTCAGAACCCAAGCCAGGGGCATGAGGAGGGTCCTTGTCATCTGATAGTTGGTGGCAGAGTCAATACCAAGTGCTCAAGTGTGAGTGGAGAGGGAGCCCTAATAGTGCAGGGGCACAGAGGTAGGAGGGAGGTCCAGTGACAGATGGGAAAGGCAGGAGGATGTTGCAGGCTGGGAAGAGCCTGCCACTGGGCTTGGTGGGCTCGGCCAGGATCAGTCAGGCTGCAAAGCAGGGGCGGGGAAGTAGGCCTTCAGGGGGTTTGGAAAGATGACAGAGCACAGCCCACCTGGAGCCTGCAGGGCCTTGCCACCTGCATTAGGTGGAACCTGACATTTCCCTACCATGGATAGGACTGACAGTGTCATTTTCTGAGGCCCATGTAGATTTAAGAGCAGTGTCCAAAAAGCTGGCAACAGCTTGTGCACAGATGTTCTGAACATTGCCTGGATCACACTGTTAATAAATGGTGGCTAGCCAGTGACAGGTAGGAGGTAGTCCGACTAGTGTTTCAGAAGGACCCTTACATGGCAGATGGTATAGAGGTTGGGTGACTGATGGATGCTATGCTGACATGGGCCTGGGTGACAGGTGCTCTGAGAGGTTTTAGAACATGGTGGTATCTGTATTTGTATTTCAGATTCTTTAGAAGGCTGTCGAGGTGACTAAATGGATGAAGTACTTGCCTGGCAAGTCTGGTGACCTGGGTTCCACCTCAGAACCCACATAAAGGTCAAAGGAGCAAACCCACTGCAAAGAACTGTCCTCTGACCCCCACATGTACACACCCACCCCAAATCATAGTACTCATAAACACTAAAATTGAAAAATATTTACAGTCATTTTATAACTACTATAACCAATAGTAGTTATAGACTACTTTAACAATAGATTAATTTTTAAAAATGGTTTGTTTTAGTTTTTATTTCTATGTATGCTACATGTGGCACACATGAGACAGGGAGGGTGTTGAGTCTCCTGCAGTTGTAGCTATAGGCAGTTGTGAGCCCCACCCCTGCCATGTGGGCGCTAGAGACCTGACTCTCGGGTCCTCTGCAAAAGCAGCAGCTGTTCTTGACCACTCAGCCCTGTCTCCAGCCCCAGCAGTGACCCTTAAAGGGTGAGACAAGATTCCTTCATATGTTTGTTTTATTTTGAGAACAAGGGTTGTATCTTCAGAAAGGTCAGTATTTGGGCTGTTTGACAGGATCAGAGGTTTGGAGGTTCAGGGAGAATTCTATGTTGTTAATTGCCTGGGTAAGTACATTGTAATAGAAAGATTGCAAAGAAAATGTTTATTAAGCCTTGGGATGACTCAACCTGTTTTTTAAAAAAGAAGTTTCTCTAGAATCCTATTCCATTTAGTACCTATGCTATCAGAAGCAGAAAGGAATCAATGCATCATTTTCAGAGAAAGTTGCACAGTATGCTCTGGTCACTGCCTACAGCAGCCTCCAGGAGGCTCTTCTTTTTTTGGGGGGGGGGGTGTTTAGAGACAGGGTTTCTCTGCATAGCCCTGGCTGTCCTGGAACTCACTCTGTAGACCAGGCTGGCCTCGAACTCAGAAATCTACCTACCTCTGCCTCCCAAGTGCTGGGATTAAAGGCGTGTGCCACCACCGCCCCAGGAGGCTCTTCTTGGTGCTGTTTTAGTCCCTAGGTATGCATGGTTGGGCGCCTCAGCAGCCCTATGCAGGAATTGTTACTCTGAAAGGTCATAGGAGGCTGGGAAGGGGTCCTTGCAAGGTTCATCTTGCAAAGAAATCATCTTTGCTTCACTAACTTCTAGCTGGAGCCAGCCATTTTGCTTCTTTAAGATCACAGGAAGCACAAGACGGTAGCAATCTCCAGCAGAAGTCAGATCCACATATCACAACTGCGGGGACTCACACTGTCACTGCCTCAGTGACAGTGTTACCTGGTGTTTCTTAGCAAAGGTGTTCATAAAGAAGCATGCTTTTATTGAGATCAGGGTGTCAGGGGAAAAAAAAGACAAAATAACAAAAAGGGGTTGGAGATTTTTAGCTCAGTGGTAGAGCGCTTGCCTAGCAATCACAAGGCCCTGGGTTCCTCGGCTCTGAAAAAAGAAAAAATAACAAAGAGATCAGGGTGTCAGGCTGGCCTTGGATCATCCCCATCTTTAATGAGTGCTGCCTCTGTCTCCAGTCTCTTCTCCCTGCGGAGACCCCCATCTGCCCTGTCGTTGCACCACAAAGACAACCCCTCTTGGGCTTTGACTTTTATAGCCATATAGTCATTTAGCTTTCACCAGCTGCTCCTCCAGGACTGGCGTGAGGCCACCGATGGCTCTGGTGTTCTTACTTCTCCACTCCAATCCCTCTACACCCCATGACTTGGTGTTTCGGGGTGCTAGGAAAACTGGGTTCTGGTTTGAGGGTAATACAAAGGCTGTATTTAGTTAAATGTGTTTTTGGTTTTTTAATAGTCTGAACTGTGGGTGAGGATCTGAGTTACAAGAGGGATGGACTGGCTTTCAGCAAGTTCACATTGTGGGAAATAATACTTTCCTCCAAGCTCACATTATGAAGAACGCATGAGGCAGTTACAGACTGACTTGAGAATATTCTGAGCATGACCTCATCAGCTGGAACAGAGAGGAGCTAAAACACGAAGCCCTCTCCTTTGCAAAGGGTCTGTTTTACAGATCTGCGCATTGTGGAGATTCCTCTAGCCAGAGGAAATCTCAAAGGGGCCACCAAGGAAATAAAGTTACATTGGCAGGGCTTACGTCCTTGGAATGAGCACAGGAAATGGGACTGTGTGCTCGGGGACATACCCTTTTCTGCTCTCCCCCATGAGGAAGTGTCTCCCAGGGCCCAAGGTGAGGGCCACTGTCAGTGCTGTGCAGCTGGCTGCCCCACACTCTACGGGGGACCTGGGAACCTGTGCCAACAGGAAGACAGGAGCTTCCTGGGGATGTTTTTCCTGGAGGCAAATTCTGCCATCTCTCTGACAGTGAAATCTCCTGCCCCTGGGTCTCAGGACAGCCACTGGCTCCCCGCATTCCTCACAGTGGTCTAGCCCAGATATGCAACATCCAGGGATCTTCTGTAAGCAGTTTTTATCAGTGACTCACAACCTTGAAAAGGGATTTCTTTTTATTTTAATAAAAAGGATCTCTAACTTATATTCAAAGACCCAAACAGTTTTCCTAGAGTACTGTCCAAACAAGTAAATCATGCACAGTTTCATGGCATGGTTCCTATTGAACTTTCCAACAGTCTGATACCCTCCGAGTGGAAGCCAGGTTTTCTAGCAGTTTGGAGGTGGTTTTTAGACGGCACCAATTCGCGATGCTGCAATAGGCTGATTAGTCACTCTTGCTGAGTGTCACTGATGGGGGCAACCCCCTTACTGATTTACAGCAAGAAAACAAATGGTCTTAAAGGGGACAACAGGTACATTTAAAAATCCAAATTAAGTATATTTAAATGTCACTCAGAAGGACACAGCAGGAAGTGCTATGGTAGAGAAGAGAATGAATCAGTGTACACAGTGCAGTTTAGTGTCTGAGAATACCGGCGAAGACTTACTGAGAGAATGGGAGGGGAGCTCTTTGAGGCATCTTTGTGAGCAAAGCTTTCGGGCTTCATGGTGGTTTCCTGACCGTAGAACTGGCAGAAAGTTAATATCTTGGGCAACAAAGATTTGAGTACGTTCTGCAACGTTGGTGTGGTGAGCTGTGATCATTCTTACAGTTGATGAGTATGGCTGACTATGAAATGAAGAAAGTAACTTGGCACTGAAGCACCGTGAGTCAGTTTTGACATCAGCCTGGACTGGGAATTGGCTGGAAGGCTTTGTTGCTGAACTGGGCTACACTCGCTGTCTCCATCCAGAGGCATGCATGAGCAATACTTCCCCTTGGGCTTTGGCTGTGAGCTGGAGGACCAGGATTGGGGGATGGGGTGGGGGTGGGAGAGAGGGCTTGGAGGCTGTCCTACTGGATCCAGGCAGCTGCTGGACCGTTTTCTAACAAAGGCTTCACCCCCTACCTACATTGTCAGCTTCCATCTCAGCCTTGGGGACAGGCCTGCTTCACCCTCACCTCTGGGCAGAATGTGTCCTGCTTACTTACTCCAGGTGTTTTTCCAGGCCACTTCCCTGGTTATGTAACTGATCAAATCCAGATGCAACAGAATGTTTGATAGAAGAGGTCAGATGGTGTTTGAGAAGAAAAGCACTTCTGTACGAATGACAGAGCGTTCATTTCCTGTGTGGGCCCAGCCTTCCACAGTGCTGCGCTGCTGACCCCGGGTTGGGGCACGCAGGAAAACACATAAGTGCTCCTTCAGGGCAGTGGGAGGAGCCTCTCCCCAGAGCTGCTCATTTTAAATTGTCTGTTATGTAAGCATCCTGGCTTCTACTTACATGTTCTTCTAGTGTTGGGGTTGGGAGCTGATTATAAAATAATCTGGCCATGTTAACAAATGAGCCATAGTAGAGGAGAGTGTAAAGAAAGCAGAAAGTGTGACCCTCCACACCCTGGGTCAGCCACTGCTTGCATCTTGGTGTAGTTTCTTCTGGTTCTCTCCGCTTTTTATAAAATTGGGATATTACTGTATAATATAAAATTTTAATGAATGTATTATCAACATATTCCAAGCCATTAGAGGGTTTGAGAACCAAACACAGGGCCTGCACATTCCAGGCTTGTGTCCTACCACTGAGATCTGTCTAAGACATCCCAAGTGGACTTTGAAGTGTTCTATTTTATGGATAGAGGATAGCTTGGCTTACTTAATCAGTGGGTATTTTGGACCTTCCAATTTTTTTCTGTCTTTTAAATTGGTATATACAAGTCATTGTTTGCAAATCTTGGAATAAATTACCAAAGATGTTGAAAGATTGTGAGACTGTGAGGTGATTTGTGTTGCACTCAGCCCCACAATGAACACTGCTGCAGGCAGCACTGTAGAGGACCACCTGCCATCATGATGTCTCACCACACACCCGCCACTGTCTAGAAGGGCCCACTCGCTTGAAGGATTGCCGTTCTTCAATTTCTAGGGAGGCTTCACACTTTCCATGTCTAATTATGGTTTTAATTTTCCATGAATTGTTTGTTTATGGGTCTTGTTCATCCTTTAGACGTCTGCTTTCTCTCTCTCTCTTCCTCGTTCATTTTTTGAGACAGGGTCTCACTGTGTAGCACTTATCTAGCTTAGAACACACTCAGGATAGCCTCAAACTCACTTTGTGACGGTGATGATTTGTATATGTTCAGCCCAGGGAGTGGCACTATTAGAAGATGTGGCCCTGTTGGAGTAGGTGTGTCACTGTGATGTGGGCTTTAAGACCCTCATCCTAGCTGCCTGCCTCCAGGCTCCTGCCTTGTGTGAGTTCTTGTCCTGACTTCCTTTGGTGATGAACAGCAATGTGGAAGTGTAAGCTGAATAACCCTTTCCTTCCCAACTTGCTCCTTGGTCATGGTGTTTGTACAGGACTAGAGATCCTGACTAAGACGGTGTGACCCAGGCTGGCCTTGAATTTGGGACACTTCTGCCTCAAGCCTCCCTAATGCTGGAGCTATAGGTGGCTTTCCATCATTTAGTTGATCTTATTTTAGGTGAATGCAGTCAGGCCCATCTACAAAATGGGTATTACTGACCAAGAAAATGATGTTTTAGGGGTGGGGTGGTGACAGTGGATGGTCCTCTAAATCTATATGGAGGCATGATGGTTGTTACTGTTTGTGGCTCTTTTGTAAGTCTTCTATTCTTCTCAAGTCCAAACTGTTGCGAAAGTTTGATTTCTCACTGTGATCTCATTCAAGTGGAATTGAGGTTTCACTCCATAGCCCTGCACTGCTGTGCCTAGCTCCCTGCGCTGCCTAGCTCCCTGCACTGCCTAGCTCCCTGCGCTGCCTAGCTGCCTGCGCTGCCTAGCTGCCTGCGCTGCCTAGCTGCCTGCGCTGCCTAGCTCCCTGCACTGCACTGCCTAGCTCCCTGCGCTGCCTAGCTCCCTGCACTGCCTAGCTCCCTGCACTGCCTAGCTCCCTGCACTGCCTAGCTCCCTGCGCTGCCTAGCTGCCTGCGCTGCCTAGCTGCCTGCGCTGCCTAGCTGCCTGCGCTGCCTAGCTCCACTGCACCTGCACTGCCTAGCTCCCTGCGCTGCCTAGCTCCCTGCACTGCCTAGCTGCCTGCACTGCCTAGCTGCCTGCCTGCCTAGCTCCTGCGCTGCCTAGCTGCCTGCGCTGCCTAGCTCCCTGCACTGCACTGCCTAGCTCCCTGCGCTGCCTAGCTGCCTGCGCTGCTATGCCTTCTGGAGGAGATTGGCCTGCTCAGAAAAGCCCTTTTGCAACTGTTAACACGAAAGGTGTCCAGGAGAGTTGGCACACAGTTCAAGGTTAGAAAGAGGACGGAGTGGAAAGCTGTCTCTGAGCAGTACCTTGTGTAGTGCAAACGCTGCTGGTCCCCTCCAGCCTCAACTGTGACAGACACATTTCCGAACACAAGAGACAGGTAGGGCCTTCACAGGCTAAACAATGTGTAAGGATCACCATATCTGAGTGAGAAGAGGAGGGGGAAGCTGCCAGGGAAGGTAGAGAGGCAGTCTCCTCTGTCTTGGGGCAGAAGCAGAAAGGCAGCTTGAAGTAGAGGGAAGAGATCACAAAACCCAGCTCTCAGCCCAGCATAGAGAGGGCTGGGACGGCAAATGTTTGGTCGTTTATGTCAACATTGATACAGTTAAGTGTTTTAACTAGCTGTAGTGGCACAGGCCGCTACCCTGCACCTGAGAGGATGAATCAGGAGTTTAAGGATAACTTGGGTTACAAGAAACCTTGTCTCAAAAAGCAAAACCGGAAAAAAAGAAAAAAGAAAAAGTGTTTTAAAGAACGTATACCCTGTATTGTAGGCAGTGGCAGATTATAGAGATGGATTATGTCTATTTCTGAGAAAATTCATATTGGATTAATGAATTTTATCGCCTTTATTTGGGGGGGTATATGTGTGCATATGCCATGATGCATATAGAGGTCAGAACACAGCTTTCTGGAGTCAGTTCTCTCCCACGAACATGTGGGTCCTGGGATCAAACTCAGCTCGTCAGATTTGGCAGCTGCGGCTCTTACCTGCCTGAAAGAATGAATCTAAAGGCTCCAACTATTCGGGAGCAGGAATGCCTTAGTTTCTCTTCTGTTGCTGTGACAGAACACCATGAACAGGGCAACTCATAACAGAAAATGTTTAGTTTGGGACTCATGGTTTTAGAGGGTTAGAGTCCGTAACCATCATGGTTGGGAGTGTGGCAGCAGGCAGACATGGGACAGAAGCAGTAGCTGAGCTCATGTCCTGATCCGGATCTGTAAGCAGGAGACATCTAACTGAGAATGACATGGATGTTGGAAACCTCAGATGAGACCACACCTCCTAACCCTCCCAAAACAGTTCCATTTCTGAAGACCAGACCACACCTTCAGATATGTGAGCATATGGGACCCATTCTTACTTAAACCACCATAAGGAATTACATGCAGAATGAAACGTTTAGTACTTTGCATAATACTTGATAAAGACAACTAAACATTTTAATATGTAGGATATATAGATGTTAAACAGTGAATTCAGCTCTACTCTCCTAAGTTCTCTTCCAGGTTCATTTGCGTTTTCCTTGTCTTGCAGAAGCCCTGCAGAGGCCAGTGGCATCAGACTTTGAGCCCCAGGGTCTTAGCGAAGCAGCTCGATGGAACTCCAAGGAAAACCTTCTTGCTGGGCCCAGTGAAAACGACCCCAACCTTTTTGTGGCACTCTATGATTTTGTGGCCAGTGGAGATAACACTCTCAGCATCACTAAAGGTAAAGGAGAGATGGCAAGCACGGGTGGAAGGTGTGGCTTGAGTGGCCTGCCCTTTGCCCCCTGAGAGGACAACTTTAGAGTTTGAGAGCAGAGACGCCTGCAGAGCAGAGCACCCTCCTTAGGAGGCTCACCTGCGTTCCTACTGAAGAGGGAGGCTCCAGGGCAGCGCGCTTCCTTCCTTGTGTTCCTACAGAGGAAGACACCTGAGCCCCAGGCTGGAAACATGGGGGTTTCTACTGCTTTTAATTCTCAAAGCAGAAGCATTTTTCCCTAAAACATTTCCTTGCAATAGGAACAAAACTCTTGAGTAAACTTGTATGACCTCAGATGCCAACGCAGAGTTGTCCCCTGTGTACTCCTGACTAACAGGGAAATAAGATGTGCTGGAGAAAGGTTAGCAAGAAGAAAGCCAGTCATCCGTGATATGTCTGTTTACTCTTTTCTCTAAGGTGAAAAGCTCCGGGTCTTAGGTTATAATCACAATGGGGAATGGTGTGAAGCCCAAACGAAAAATGGCCAAGGATGGGTCCCAAGCAACTACATCACCCCTGTCAACAGCCTGGAGAAACATTCCTGGTACCATGGACCTGTATCTCGAAATGCTGCTGAGTATCTGCTGAGCAGCGGGATCAACGGCAGCTTCTTAGTGCGGGAGAGCGAGAGTAGCCCCGGCCAGAGGTCCATCTCACTGCGGTATGAAGGCAGGGTGTACCACTACAGGATCAACACTGCCTCTGACGGCAAGGTGGGTACAACCCTGACCGGGGCCAGCAGTGAACTGATGGGCTGTGGGAGGCACAGAGGAGACCAGAGAGAGTAGCCCAGGACATTGAGTTACGGCAGCAAGGCTCGATCAGGATGCCTCGAGCAGGGTGTAGTGGCTCATGCCTGGAATCCCAGCAAAAGGCCTAGACAGAAGAATCAGGAATTCAAAGCTATCCTTGGCCACATAGTAAGTTCAAGGGCAGCCTGGGCTACATGAAGACCCTTGTTTCAAACAAACTAAATGATGTCTTAGGAATCCTCCAAGTAAACAGCAGGAGTCTCCATTAGTCTCACAGATACGTAAGTCTGTGGGGACCGCTCTTACTAAACCACCGTAGCGTCTGAGCTGCGGCTGGCGGCAGGGCCAGTCGGCTCCATGTAGGCACTCGCCTAGCTGACTGTGTTCTCTGCAGAACTGCAGTGCTGCGGATACACTTTTATACACACACGACATTTTGTTGGCTGGTGGCAGGAGCATCTGCTCATGTAAGCATCGCTTAGCTGCTGGTTCCTTGAGCCAGGCTGCCGAATACTTGTGCAACAATCTTGCTTTGAGAGGATCTTCATGTAATGCTGGCTTGCCTGGACTCATATTACAAGTGCCTTAACTTGCACAACTGCTCTGTCTCACGTTCAGCATGCACGCAACCCGCCTTGCTTCTTATTTCTATGTAATATATGTGCATGATTTCAATTGACAAACTAAGTACAGTGGAAACTCATCCTGTCTCCTAGTTCAGTCTGTCCACTGTTGCCAGCTCCTTTCACACTTACCCATTATATCATTTTATGAAGCAGAGATACACATGACATCTGCACACTGATGCACCTGGCCATTCCCCATGTAACAGGGTGTTTTGGAAAATTTTGCAGTGGCACGTGTAGACCTACCTCTGTCAGTGTCCTATGGTGGCTTACACCTGAAAGCCCAATACTTGGGACTGTGAGGCAGGAAGATTGCTGAGTTTGAATACAGGGATCATGACATAGTGAGCCAACAGTGTAAAGATAGCAACAAAACCAAAAGAAGTCTGTGATCTACATTTGTTTCTCTGCACTAGTATAAGCATGGGTGAGATAATGGCTGAGCTAAGCAAAGGTTACATGCCATTTAAAGCCACCATCTGAGCACTTACTCCATCTCCCTCACAGACAGCTCATGAGAGCTCATTTTCCCTCACCAGGGTTATAGCATCTCCTCAGACCATACACCGCCTTTGTTACGCTGCTGGATTCATGCCCATGTGTCATTCTTGCTCCACTTGAATAGCTATCTGCAGCCCTGTCCTTAGAGTCGGTGCTGGAGGCCGGCACCCTTGTGATCTTTTCAGCATTTTCCCAGTGGCCCATGCATTCATTTGTACCATATGAGCATCTCTACAGTCCCTCCTGGAACTTGTCTGCAGACCAGGCTGGCCTGCCCTTGCCTCCAGAGCACAGGGTCTAAAGTCATGTGCTACCATGCCCATCCATATGCCTCTCCGATTTCTTTCTTTTTGAGTGTTCATATCCTCCTGTCTGTCTCTGGGAACGTCCGTAGTGTAGCACTGTGGTTTCAGTGCAGAATCAGTCTGTTACTGGTATGTTTTAATTCCTTTTCTCAACACTGATCAGATAGATGCCTGACCAAAAGCAACTTACAGAAAGAAAGGTTTGTGTATTTTGGCTAGTCCTGGTAGGGCTGCCTTATCCGTAGGTGCTGCTGCTTGCTTATATTCCAGAAGACAGAGAAGCAGAAAACAGGGAGTACACTGGCTTTCTCTATCCTGTTATTCACTCCAGGATGCGAGTCCATGGGACCTGCTGCCCACATTGACTGGGTCTGGTCTTCCCCACCCAGTCCATGCTGGAGACTCCGTCACAGAAACACCCAGGCTGTGCTCCCTCAGTGACGTGCCCTGGGTGGTTCCTGATTCAAGCAGGCTAGCCATGCAACTTGCAGTTAGAGCTGTAGCCTCAGCTGTGTGGGGCAGAGCTAGATGTTTACGCTGGGGACTGGACTCCGGGGTAGTGGCCCTGTGAAAGAGCCCTCAAGCTACAGAGTCCCTTTTCCTTGGAGGTGGGTTTCTGGAACTGGCAGCTTGCTCCCATCTGCTTTCTTTTTACCATAGCCAGCCAGGCTGTGTCAGGGTAACCACTGAGGCCCACACTGGGCCAGAGTCCTTTAGTCACCAGTCTCAGAACAGTGCAGCCTGGTGGATCTAAGAGACAGCTCTGTAGCTTGTGCTTAGACTAAGTACTGCGCAGAGTGGAGAAGTGATGAGATCCCTCCATCTAAAAGGCTGGTAGGTGTCTCTGTGGAGAGGCCTCTCCCATGACCAACAGCTCCTCTGACAGCTTGCTCTCTGCCCTCTCTGGATAAAGTTCTTCCATTAGCTGTCCAGGCACCCAGAGACTTTGGAGACTTCTCAACCCTTGATGAGGCTTTTATCTGTAGAGGTACATTCAAGGAAGCTATATTGGGTGGAATTGTGTCCCAGAGTGAGAGATACGTGCCAGGACTGGGAGGTGCCACAGCTCTGGGTGGGATAGTGGGGCTCAATACTGAAGAATGCGCCTCACGTAGCTTTGCTTGATGCAGTCCTCTGATTACTAAAGAGAACATTTAAGGATGGTAGGAGGCACAGACTGGGACTGATAATGCTTTGTTTTATTTCAAAATCAGCCAGTCGTCAGCCAACAAGTGGGTACAGAAGATTCTCTGTAGGCCCGAAGGATCTCTGCTTCTGTCCTTCTGACTCTTGCTTCCCTCTCTCGAGGTATGCTGTACTTTTCTAAAGCCATCTTGGACAGGGCTTCCTTCCGGGTGACTCTGCCCCTCTTGCCTTTCATTCCTACTCCTGTGGCCAGGCTGTGCATCCCCTCCATTCCAAGAGCCTCGAAGCCTTTCCTTTTCTTGAAGTTTCCCAGTGTCCATTGTTTTCATGGTCAGAAGCAACAGGCTGGAGTTAACAGAATGGAGCCCAGGCAGGAAGGGTTGGCTCTAGGGCCTCTGGGTTATCTGAGCTTTGCCTTCCCTGGGAGTGGAGAGGTGCGGTCGCCTTTCTTGGGGAAGGAGCTGCGGCAAGGTGGGAACTAAAGGGCTTTTGCCTCAGAGTCTGTGAGCAGCTCTGAAGAGCTGGGCTCAGTTCTAAAGCACAGATGGCACCAAGAAGAGTCGGTATGGGGGTTTCTTCATGAACGGGAAGAGGCAGAACCCTGGCTGAGCGTGCTGTATGCTTGTGAAACGAGCACAGCACAGAACGAGTCACTTATAGTACTGATTTCACCTGCTTCTCTGAACACCCAGTGTTAATCCTGATTATCACTGAAGTTCTCAAAAGCTAGAGCAGGCAGCAGGCTGCTGCCAGAGTGGATGTGTGACTCTAGGGATGAGGCTGGGATGGAGCCACAGTGCACCTGAGGGCACTGGCTGTAAGGCTGTAATAGGACTACTTAATGAAGGATGGTATGTAAATTTTAGGTTGGAGAATGAACTCAGTCATGGCTCTCTGGGAAGTGGCAGAGACTGTCCCCCAAAACCCTACAGAGTACACTGTGTCTGTGACCAGCACTGAGGGGAGGACTGTGGGCAACATTGTGTGGGTACCAAGCTTATGGTTGTCCACTGTGCTACCACCTCACCCCCTCACCAGCTCAGGTCCCAGTCCAACTCACTGTGGTCCTGAGTGGTTCACACAGGCTCTCCTAGGTGCTCAGAGGTTAGAGAGGGGCCTCCTCAGCCTGGAGTGTTCTGCCGCTCAGATGTAGCTTCTCACAGAAGACCACAGTTGCCACACAAGGAATGAGGCACATGTCTAGGCACATCTTGGTTGTCTTGGACTTTTATTTTAGTAGAATTACAGATTCAAATTTGGCCTGCCTGAGTTTAAAAAGATGTATGTATATCCTCTGGACAAGCAGAGAAGGGAGCTTGCTACCCCCTTGTGGTTATCTCCTTTCAAATGGTTTAATGATCTAATATTAATACTGTATGCTATAGAAAATAATTGTGTCTGTATTTTATTACCACAACGAAATAACCTGAAGCAGCTGATTCACAGAGACAGTTTTACTTAGCTCTTGGTGTGGAAAGCTGGAAACTGAAGCAGCATGGTCCAGGTCCCTGGCCCAGGAGCAGTAGAGTAGTGGAGTAGTCAGTCAGCTGGGTGAGGGCAGGGACAGGCTTCTCAAGGAGAGGGAGGGAGGGGCCAGGCTGGCTCCTTTGTAACCCCCTCTTGAACTCTGGAGTAGGAAAGCTCTGGGCTTCCAGGAAGGCCTGACACGCCTACTGAGACCACATCATTTAAAGTTTCCCCACCACACCACACTGCTGCCTAGAGACCATGCATACAGACCATAATGACAGTGTGCCCAGCATAACTAACAGCCAAAGGTCTTGTGTCTACTGTGTGTGTTTCGGGGCTCTCCCTGCCTCCCAGCTATCCAGATGTCACTGTTGTAGTCACAGCCTGACCCTTTTCTTTCTATGCCTATCTTACCAAGTATCAGCACTGTCTGAGTCCAGCCCTTCCATAGCCCCTACTCCTGTCGGTTTGCTGCTGGCCAAGTCGTGCTCAGTGTTTGCTGTGCCCGGGGCCCAGGTGTCTGTGCAGATGTGCATGGAGCAGTTCTTTCCCACAGCACAGCAGCAGCAGCAGGAAACAGAGGTGGCTGCACTCCCACTGAGTGCTTTCTGCTACTTCTGTCCCCTCTGCTGTGTCTGCAGAGCAATCCCTGGGAGGCAGGAGGCCTTCAGTGCTGTGGCTCTCAGAGAAGCCTGAAAGTAATCCTGTCTCCGTCTCCTGTGTCCCATCTTGGAAAAGGCTGTGCTGGTTCTGGCCTTCAAGGTGCTAACAGAAACATGGCTCAGGGTTAAGAGCACTGGCTGCTGCTCTTCCAGAGGCTCCTAGTTCTAATCCCAGCACCCACATGGTAGCTCACAACCATTCTTTCTAACTCTAGTTCCAGGGAGTCTAAAGTCTTATCCTGGCTTCTGAGAGAACCAGGCATGCGCATGGTTCACATACATACATACATACATACATACATACATACATACATGTAATTACCCATACTCATAAACAAAAATAATAAAAAAATTAATTAAAAGTAATAATTTGGAGAGTAACGGGGAAATGCTGGGTAGGGTTCAGCAGAGGCAGGAACATGAGCCCTCGGGCTTTTGAGCATCTGTATTGGTAAGTTCTCTCCCTGCTAGAAGAAGCTGCTGCAGGTGACTAAACTGTGTAGAACCTTTCCCCTAGGGTTTTGCTCTGTGAATGAGGGCTGTTTCCTCTCTCCTCAGCTGTACGTCTCCTCGGAGAGCCGCTTCAATACTCTGGCTGAGTTAGTTCACCATCATTCTACGGTGGCCGATGGCCTCATCACCACACTCCACTACCCAGCTCCCAAGCGCAACAAGCCCACCATCTACGGCGTGTCCCCCAACTATGACAAGTGGGAAATGGAGCGCACTGACATCACCATGAAGCACAAGTTGGGTGGAGGCCAGTACGGGGAAGTGTACGAGGGCGTTTGGAAGAAGTATAGCCTCACTGTGGCCGTGAAGACCTTGAAGGTAGGTTTGGGGCCTGGTTGAAGGGTGAGGGTGGGTGTCTGCTGCGGCTCGGCAGTGCCCCAGGCCTCATTGCTTCTTTGTGAGGCTGAGTGTCTTCTGTCTGTGACTTTGTAGATGGTGAGCACTGCCCAGTGCTGAGGGTCGGGAAAGGCTAATCATTAGAGGACACTTGTTCTGTAGCAGTGTTCTTTCAAAGCCTGCTTTCTGTTCTTGTCGGGTGACGTGGAGGCTGCGTCCTTATGAGAATTCAAAGAAGCATAGAGGCTGGACTGGAAGAGAGTCATGACCTTGAGTCCCGTGTGGACTTCTGTGGGCTGATAGGAAAGGCAAGTGTGGTGTCCTGGCGCGCTCTCGTTCTCTCACATGGCAGCCTTCTGCAAACAGAAGCAAGTCTTGCTTGTCACTGGACTGTGGCCTTCCTTGAACCACAGGATCCTCCACACACCTCTCCATGTTGACCGGTGTGTGTCATGTTTGCAGGTGGTTCTTGTTCCTCCCTGAATCTGCATGATCCAAGCTTG
Source organism: Mastomys natalensis (assembly GCA_021653895.1). NCBI lineage: Eukaryota > Metazoa > Chordata > Mammalia > Rodentia > Muridae > Mastomys > Mastomys natalensis. Next base: position 2,934,986 of record JAJTUV010000085.1, read on the forward strand.
TCCCTGTGGTGAGAGTGCCCCCTAGTGTTGAACCCCATTGCTTGCTTGTGCAGTTTTGGCAACCCTGATGATAACCTGTGAATAGCTGCTGTCCACAGCTGGACACACAGGTCTGACTGTGTACTTGTGTCTCAGCTCAGCCACTCAGTACATCTGATGGCTGTGGCTCCGCCAATAAGAGACAGGAAAGTAGAAACTGGTTACTTTTGGGTGCCATAATAACTGTTTAGAGCAAGACTGCATTCCTTAATTATAGAATGAAAAGCATCTTCCCAGTCATCATATTTAGCATTTCCCCTTTCTTTGGCCCTGTGGCAGACCAGTGCTGGGAGAAGAGAGGGGCAGAGGTGGGATTGCTGGGGTACTCTTGGGCATTTTCCAAATTCAACTTTTTAAAATGTAAATATGAGTTCTTCACATTAGTTTGCCAAAAGGCTCAGTCCTGGGTACCCACATTGGACAGAAATGGACAAAACCCCAATGGTGGTGACACAGGGGGTCAGGGTGGTGTTAGGCTCTGCCATGCGGGGAGGAGGCAGTTTTGGCTGCACTGGGTAGAAGAGTGTGAACCACTGCTGTGAGGAAGGGCAGAGGCCAGGAAGCCCTGGCTGAGGAGGGGGCCACCGAGAGACAGACACACTCAGGGCAGACCTGATGCCATCAGAGGCGTAGGGGAGAACTCCAATGATCCATGTCCAGTACACCAGGCCACAGTGTCACTCACTGGCTTGGAGGGCGAGGCACTGCTGACAGGGATTTACAAACACAGCAAGAGGGAAAGCATGGGGTGTCTAAGATTCAGCAAGGAGGGAGAGACTGTTTGAAACTCTTTAAGAGAGGGTGGCAAGCGACCCAGTAGGTAAAGTCTGAGCCTGACACCTCGAGGTACTCCCTTAATCCACATGGTAAGAGGAGAGAACAGAGTCCCACCACATGTGTGCCAGGACACATGCTCTTCACACAATTCATGTAAAAATCAGAACATTAAAGAAGGGGGGTTGCACAGCTGGGAGGCCCCATCAATGGGCAGTGCTGCAGCTCTGCATAGCAGGAAGTACTCCAGAGGAGGTCTGTTCTGGTGTTTTCTGTTAAGACCTCAGCAAGTTTCCAAGAACCTCCTTACTGAATGCACCCTGGTTGGTAAAGAGCAACAGGGTCTGTTGGGTGGGTGCCTGGCAATAACCCTGATTAGCACCCGACCAGAAAAGGGCAGAGCACTATCTCCATTCTGCCCAGCCCTGCAGGAGTGAGGCTCTGCTATCTGTTACCCATTTCTCAGATAAGAGGAGCAAAGGATTTGGGCTCTTTACCTCCTTGGCAGAAGTTGAGAACCACACAAATTACAGTAATGGCTAGAGTTACCGAGTTAGCACAGCCCGAGGGCTGAGTGTGTGATGCACTAGTCCGTACAGCAGCAGCTCCTCCGCTCGTGGTGCTGAGAGATTGTGTAAGTGCGAACACATCACCACTAAGGCTGTGGAAGCCAGAACCCTGAACCAGGACTCCAACCCAGGCGCCAGCTCCCAAGCCCAGCTTTTCACCGTCTCCATCCTTTAGAGTATTGCTCCTCAGACCCCACGAAAAAGAAACATTAGCCTCAGCTGTCCCTTAGGAACCTTCTTCCACACCCTCTACGGCTGTGGTCCTCAGCCCGCCTAATGCTGCAGTCCTCAACACAGCTCCTCATGCTGTGCTGACCCCACATACAGTTATTTCACTGCTACTTCAGAACTGTAGTTTTGTTACTGTTATGAATTCTAAGTATCTAATATGTAAGATATATGCAACTCCAAAGGGGTTGCAACCCACAGGTTGAGAACAACTGCACGGTGGACTTTTCCCTGCTGGCTATGGCTGTGAAAGCTCTCTCAAGAGAGTCCTGCTGGCCTTCAGCAGTCTCACAGAGCATTGCTTCCTCCCGTCCTTCACCAGCAGGGAGTGCAAGGCCTGCTTGTGTAAGGCACTCCCTTTGCAGTGCCATGAGAAGACAGTATTCATTAGAAAACCGGTCCTCCTTCCAAATGAGTGGTGTGCTTGTTCCATCCCTACAGTCAGAGGTAACAGCCGCTGCAGTCGGACGGTGTGTCTCTGATGCCTGCTGGCCAGTCACTGAAAACAAGTCTGGAGGCTGAGGATGTGGCCAGCTCAGAGTGCTTGTCTCATGTGCACAGAGCCTTGGGCTTGATCCCTAGCACTGTCTACAGCCGGGATCTCAGCTCTTGGGTTGTGGAGGCAGGAGGAGCGGGAGTTTGAGGTCATCACGTGAGCCCTTGCTCTAAAAAGGAAAGACAGAGGAAAGGAAAGATTCACAGAAGAGTGGGGTAAGGGTTGTAGGTCATAAAGTTGCCAGGGCCTCACACAGCAGCAGAGCCAGGTCGGCATAACTTATCTTAGCCCCTATAGCTCTGTCTCAGAGTTCCTCTGCCTCCCACTGGGTGGAGCCGGCAGGCCCTGTGGAGAGAGCAGCTGACCCCTCCTTTCCCGACAAGCATAAGCACAAGCAATGAAGAGATAAAGGAAAGTCTTGCAAGCGGTTCTTTCACCTAAGTCTTCATAGTTCTATTTGACTGTGTAAAAGGAAAATGTCTTCAGAATGATGGGGTGAATTAAGAAATAAGCAGAGGAACCTCACAAATTGGAATGAGGGGGTTGTTTTGTTTTTAAAGATTTGTTTATATATTATGAGTGCTTTGTCTACATGATAGAAGAGGCCATCAGATCCGTTACACATGGTTCTGAGCCACCATGTGGCTGCTGGGAATTGACCTCAGGACCTCTAGAGAACAACCAGAGCTCTTAACTGCTAAGCCATCTCTCCAGCTCCCTGATATTTTATTTTTATCTTTAAAATTTCAATATTTAAAAACATTAGGTTACAGTTTAAATGATCAATTGAATCATGGAATCATGTCTGATTCCAGCAGGGGGAGACAAACTCACACTGATTTTTCTGAAATGAAAGAAGGCAAGGAATGATTGTCCCGTTGTATGTGTGTGTGTGTGTGTGTGTGTGTGTGTGTGTGTGTGTGTAAGAGAGAGACAGGGTGGAGACAGACAGAACAAAATGATTGCACAGGGTGTGAGTGCATGTGTGTGTGAGACTGTGGGGATCTGTCGTCACAGCAGGAAGGTTCTTTTGAGTAATTCTGCCTTGAGATCATAGGTCTTCTAGATAAGGGTAGGTGACTCCTCCACAGCAACTGAGATTTCTGAGGTGATGAGCCTGTGTGGCTTACTGTGGTGCATTGCTTTAGAACAGAAAGGTTTGAATGTTAGAGAGTAACTTTGTCAAAACCAGTTGTATTGTACAGCATTGACCTCCTTCCTGGTTCTGGCAGGCATCCACAGTGTGTCACCAGGTACATCAGAGTGCTGCACCCAGAGCCAGACTGGCTGTTGGGCAGCTGTGGAACAGAAGAGACTTGAAGGGCCCAGCAGCTGGTGGTGGGTGGCATGGATGAATGCCCTCTGCACAGCTGAGCATTGACAGCCAGCATGCTGTGGTACATTAGAGCAGCCCATGTTGTTAAAGAGCAGGAGACAGCATCTCCGTAGTCTTTGAGGACCCATGTTTGGTGATAACAAGCCATCACACTGGCTGTGGTCATGATTTGCTTCTCACTGGGGCTGACCAAAGCAGAAAAAGCACCAAGAAACGTTGGTCCATCCTCTGGAGTGTCACTTCCCTTTCCATGGCAGGAACTGGAACAGCCATAGTGCCAACCATGTAGTCAGCTCACACTTAGTTCAGGACTGTGTAGGAGCATGTAGTCAGCTCCACACTTAGCACAGGACCGTGTAGGACCGTGTAGTCAGCTCCACACTTAGCATAGGACCGTGTAGTCAGCTCCACACTTAGCACAGGACCGTGTAGTCACTTCCACACTTAGCACAGGACCGTGTAGGACAGTGTAGTCACGTTCACACTTAGCACAGGACCTGTAGTCACTTCCACACTTAGCACAGGAGCATGTAGTCAGCTCCACACTTAGCACAGGACCGTGTCGTCAGCTCCACACTTAGCATAGGTCTGGTGTAAGCTACTTGCCCAGGAACTGATTTTCATGAATACTTTCCATACCACACAGGGCAAACTCCCTGCAGCCCACATGTGGTCTTGCTCCAGAGCCTTGTTCTTGCAGCAGGAGACCCTGCCATGCACTGTTGCTGCTTCCCTGTTTTGGTGGTAGATGATTCAAAGGAACGTGGTTTAGGTTCAAGGAGACCACAGCTCTTTAGACTCAGCCTGGAAAGGAGGAAAGAGCGGTGGTCTGCCCATCTGTGGCCCTGTATTGTGTGACCTACACAGATGACTCTGTGAGTCATCAGAGGGCTGCTGGTAAGACTGATTTAGAATCGGGTGATTGACCCCCTAGTCAGTGATGATTGCTTCATTAGGTGCCCATGACGCTGCATACCTAAGTAGCTCAGGGTCTGTCTGCCAGTGGGAGGTGGTGTGGCTCTCTCAGACCAGCCCCATTTCAGACTCTTCACACTGTTTCCTCTCTCATGTTAAGAGTGTTAGGTTGGGAAGTAAACAGGACTTGTAGAAGTAGTTCTGTAGTGTTTGCACATCTCTCCAAGACCTCACAGAAGATGCAGGCAGCAATACAGACCACTCCGACCCGTGGCCCATTGACTCGCTGGGCCAGACAGAATACCTGACAGGAACACCTTAAGGAGAAAAGATCCAACTTGACTCATGGTGTCAAAGAGTTTCAGTCCATGACTGAGGAAGCATGGCAGAGCAGCTTGGTCTGTGGTGGCAGGTGTAGCAAAGCTGTTCCCACGATTGTAGCCCGGGAAGAGGAGAGCTGCTCTAGAACCCAAGTCTGGGTCTGACCTCCCACAAGTCTCCTCCCAGACAAGCCCCACCTCCTGAAGGTCCACAACCTCCCACAGTGGCCCCATCAGCGGGGAGCAACTGTTCACAACATGAGCCCTGGGTGAGAATTTGCTCTGCTAGAGTCTTCACGTCACCAGGACAAGACTCCTTGAGCCTTCAAGGGCAGAGTAACCGGTGTTCATCGGAAGCAGTGGCCGAGACTGAGTGGAGGTTGCCAATGCTATTTGCCTTAGCTGAAGCTGTGTCTTCCTCTAAACAAATCTCATGCATCTCAACTTCCCTTCTGCAGGAGGACACCATGGAGGTGGAGGAGTTCCTGAAGGAAGCCGCGGTGATGAAGGAGATCAAACACCCTAACCTGGTGCAGCTGCTAGGTAACCAAGCACAATGCGGAAGAGGGGCTGCCAGCTGCTGCTGTGAAGGCCTCTGCTCCATATGTCTGGCTGAGTGGGCATCACTTCCTGATAAAAGAGAACTGAGTGTTTAGGGCATGTAGGGGAGCTCAGACGACGCTTTGTCTGGTCAGTTCTCTCCTTCCGCCTTCACATGGGTTCTGGGATCAGGTCTGCGTGGCAAGCGCTCTATTCGCTGAGCCCTCCTACCAGGCCAGGAGCCCTTTCTTCAATGCCAGACTTTCCGAGGGCTCCTTCCCCTGAGCCATATGCTGAAGCCTGTGTCTGTTGTCAGGGGTGTGTACCCGGGAACCTCCATTCTACATCATCACTGAGTTCATGACCTATGGGAACCTGCTGGACTACCTGAGGGAATGTAACCGGCAGGAGGTGAGCGCTGTGGTGCTGCTCTACATGGCTACACAGATCTCATCAGCCATGGAGTACCTGGAGAAGAAGAACTTCATCCACAGGTAGGGCTGGGCAAAGCAGCCTCACCCAGCCTCACCCCTGCTTCAGAACAGAGGGACCCGGCTTTGGGGTCTTAGGGCTCAGCTCCCAGTCTTGGTCCTGGCAGGTCACTGGCCCTCAAAACAAAGGCAGACACAAGTGCCTGACGTAAGTGCTGCTTGCGGCTGGCGGGACTAAGTGCTTCAGGCCCAAGACCTGGGCCAGTGGAGCAGCTAATCCCCGGGGAAGGAAGTGTTTGATTTCTGAGCCATTTTGGATTTAGTGGAAAATTAAACGAAATTCGTGAAAGACCTTCTTCCTGATAATCTTGGCTCCTCTGAAACCAAGCATTCTGAGGCCAGTGCGCAGTTAGTAAAGACCTCTCTCTGCCTGTGCTTAGTTCCATTGTGTGGCTTTCCGGCTTCCCTTTGTGTTTCCTTGCCCACCAGCTGTCACTGGGTTTGCGGATGTTTCCATGGCTGGAGAATTATATACATGCAAGCCGGTTGCTGTTTTTAAAACCCAGAGTGTTTTGACCTTCAAGTGTGCCACAATTATCTGGGTTTGCATGCTTTGCTGGTAGAAGTGGCTTCCTAGCAGAGTGACAACCTGTGCAGGAGGGAGCCTGATGGGCTTGGCCCAACTCCGTCATGCAAGATGTTCTCCACGCCACTGTAGTGACCTTTCCTACCCAATTAACTCAAGTGTGAAACCTCGACATGAGATTTCATAGCCAGGAATAAGTAGCGTGTGTGAAATGCTGGCAGCCCCTTGGAAGACAGATCTTTTTCTGCTCCACGAGAGCCCAATCCAAATGCTCCTGTCGCTCAGCAAAGTGTAGCCTCTGATGCTGCAAATTGAGATTTCCTGACTTCTGGCTCGCCGTGCATGGCCAGCTCCGTTCCCCCTCCATTCACACACTAAAATGCCTTACCGAAAATCCTATTAGGCACAGCTCTTGTGTGCTTAATTTCTCTCTCATTGCTGGTGATGAAGCTCTGCCGTGCAGTCATTGCCCTGAGCTGCCTCATCCTCTCACCCCTCGGTTCCCAGTTGCCTCAGGACTTCATGGTTAACATCATGAACCAAAGATCAGACCCTTCCTCCGTGAAGATCAGGAGGTGATTATACAGGAGAGTTTCTCAAACACACTTGAGTGGGCATCAGGAAACAAGAGGAAAGTAGGGATATCACGTACAGCTGCCCAAGGCACGCCCTGTTACTGTCTTCATTTTATGGGTAAGGTAGTTCCGAGGTAACTAACATGCTCCAGGTCATGGGGCAGGAGCTGCCCCCACTGCAACCCTGTCTGCCCGTGGTATTGCTGCGGACTGGCATTGCTGAGGAACTGTTGCTCTGCAGTGGAGCATTTGAAAGCTTTGGGGATTGCACTTGGTCTTCTTTTGTCAGCGTTATACCTGTCGATAGTAGGGGAGCTACACAGCTAGGGAGTCAGCCAGGAGCACCCACAGATGACCCCTCTTCCTTCCTCAGAGACCTTGCTGCCCGGAACTGCCTGGTAGGAGAAAACCACTTGGTGAAGGTGGCTGATTTTGGCCTGAGCCGGTTGATGACAGGGGACACGTACACAGCCCATGCTGGAGCCAAATTCCCCATCAAGTGGACCGCACCTGAGAGCCTGGCCTACAACAAGTTTTCCATCAAGTCGGACGTCTGGGGTAAGGGCTTGGGTCCTGGGCAGTTCTGCCTCAATGGCTCTTTACTGTTACACCTCCATCTCTCCTCTACCACTGCACTCTCTTTCTGGTTTGTTTCTAGTTTAGTTTAAACTCCTGTTTCCTCTTTTCTTTAAAAATAAAGCAAAAGTGACTTCTAGAATGATCCAGAGTAGCACCACCTTCAGGTCTTCATTCCATATTTGCTGCTTGGGTTTGATGCTGCGGAAGCCGACCCTGTGGGCAGCATCCAGAGTCATGGTCTCTGCAGGAAAGCTGCTTGCTTTGCTTTGGGTCTGTAAACCAGGCACTTCGTGTGGGAGTGTCTGTCACCTGGTGTTTATTTTAATTTTTAAAGAACTTTACTTTTTTGCTGAGATGAGTCTCTCTACACAACTCCAACTGTCCTGGAACTCATCTATAGACAGGCTGGCTTCGAACTCAGAAATCTGTCTGCCTCCGCTTCCACCTCCACCTCCGCCTCCCAAGTGCTGGGGTTAAAGGTTAAAGCCACAATGTCTGGCTTTAAGAACTTTTCATGCCAAGGGTGACCAAAGAAGGTGGAGTTTAATAGTGAGCCCTGTGCCCTGCCTACTCCCTTGCCTCTTGTTATTTTAAAGCAAATCTCAGACATGTTATTTTGCACATACTCATTCCAGTATTTGCTTCACCAGATGCGGCTCCCTCACGCACTGACGTGTCCTACGTATCTCTAGCCTGTATCTTCCATCACTGATTGTATTTCCCTGCTGTTCAGTTATTGATAAACTCTGCCACCTTTCCTTTAGAATTTCCAGATTCTAGGTTGTTCATTGTGTCTCTGTGCTGTGATCTTCTGTGCCTCTGGCATCGTCTTCTTAGAAGCCGCACGGTCAGATCTGGGTAGCTGCTGACATTTGAGTTGACTTTTCTTTCATTAAGTACATTAGCGGAGGTGGATGCTTTTAGGTTGGTTGATCTATAATGCTGATTTTTCTCCCTCTAGTACAGTGCTTCTCAACCTGTGGGTCATGACCCCTTTGGCAACCTTCTATCTCAAACAATATTTACATTATAATCCATAACAGTAGCAAAATTACAGTTATGAAGTAGCAGTGAAAATAATTTTATGCTTGGGGTCACCACAACACGAGGAATCGTATTAAAGGGTCCCAGCATTAGGAAAGTTGAAAAGCCACTACACTAGATGGCTATGGTGTAGCAGCTGTTGACGACCAACGGTGGTTCGCTTGGGGCTGTCTGTCCTCTGATCAGTCTCCAGTCCCTTTCCTCCATATTCAGTTAGCCATGGAGTATAAAAGGGAAAGCCCTGTGTGTTTGGTTGTCCAGTGGTAGGCTTGGTGTAGGAGTGGTAGGTTCAGAAGCTGCCTCTCATGACTCCCACTTTTCCAAGTGGTGGTGGCGGTTGGAGGTGCTAGTCTTTTGTGGTGGTTCTGTGTCTCTGTGCTGACCCATTCCTGTGTTTCAGTGTTCTGTGGTTCTTCTCGTCTTCAGCCATCTCCTTCCTCGTCCTTTTGATAGTACCCTGTAGTCTTCTATAGTATCTGCTCTGGGGAATGACAAGGTAGCCCAGTCTCTTCCCTTCCCAGATCTGAATCACCTGGTTTTCTAAGGAATCCTGCTTCTTAGTGGGAAGAAGAATGCCAAGACTTTGTGAGTTCACAAGATTTTTACAAACTATTTAGAACTGGAAGGAACCTTGGAGATAATCTCACCCACCTAGAAACAACCATGGCCTGACAGACATGTGGCTACACAGTCACAGAGCTATGAGCAGAACATGCAGCTGACTTATAGCCCTGTGCCCCAGGAGGCTCGCCGTCCCCTCTCTCCTTCCATGCTTCAGTGTAGTGTGAGTAAACAGCTTCGCTCTGTGCTACCTTTCCTGGGCTGTTGTCATGGAGAGCCTGGAAAACTGGGGCCTGCTCTACAGGTCTCTCTGCTGCCAATATGGGGAGTGCCTGTACATCCTGTGTGTGTGTGTGTGTGTGTGTGTGTGTGTGTGTATGTGTGTGTTATGTCTGTTTGACACACCTGTGGCTGTCAGAGGACAAGTCTGTCCTTCCATCTTTATGCCGGTTCTAGGTTTGAAAGGTCACTAGGTTTGTGCAGAATGCCACCTCACTAGCCAATGCCTCACACACCCTGATGTCTTCCTCTCCCTTCTTTCTTTCAGCATTTGGAGTATTGCTCTGGGAAATTGCCACCTATGGCATGTCACCTTACCCAGGAATTGACCTGTCTCAGGTTTATGAGCTGCTGGAAAAAGATTACCGAATGGAGCGCCCTGAAGGCTGCCCGGAGAAGGTCTACGAACTCATGCGAGCATGTGAGCCTCCCCAACCCATTCAGAAAGCCATTCCAGTGGGCCCTTGGCACTCTGTCTCCATGTTCCCAAGGCATTCATGGAGTCTGGCTTTTGGGTGTCTTTCAGTGCATTTATTTACAGATACAATACTTACGAGTTGTTTTTGTTTGCCTTTGGGAGAGCTATTTTCCGTTTGTTTTTGTTTTGGATCAGGGCCTTGAACTCTATAAACCTGGCTACATAGTGATTCTCTTGCTTGAACCTCATGAGCTCCAGGACTGCAGGTGTGAGCCGCCATGCCCAGGTCGTTTTGATTTTTTTTTTTTTTTTAAGCATAAAAAGGGTTAGATAGATGCCAAACCTGGGTGTTATTAATAGATACAGATTCCTAGGTCCTGCTTCCAAATATCTGGCTATAAATTGCTCTGGGTTGCTGGGCAGTGGTGGTGCACGCCTTTAATCCCAGCACTTGGGAAGCAGAGGCAGGTGGATTTCTGAGTTCGAGGCCAGCCTGGTCTACAGAGTGAGTTCCAGGACAGCCAGGGCTACACAGAGAAACCCTGTCTCGAAAAACCAAAAAAAAAAAAAAACCAAAACAAAAACAAAAATAAATTGCTCTAGGTGATAGAACTCTGGTGTGTATATCATTTGAGTGTGTGTGCATCCATGTGGTGTGTGTGCACATGGTCATATCATCTGTGTTCTTATGATCATTCCCTCACCTTCTTAGTGTATTAGAGACACTCCTCCTGTCATGTCCATATATTTAGGTCCTCCTCACCCTGTTCCCCACCTTTACTAATGCTGCTGTTAATGGTTTGAAACATCTGCTCATGTTTTACACATTGTTTGCTTTAATTAGATTTCATTCATTCATTCATTCATTTGGGCATCCACACCACAGCATACAGTTTTTGAAAATTGGTTCTCTTTTTCTACTATGTGGATCCCAGTGATCAAACTTAGCTTCAGTCCTGGCAGAGCTCCGTCTTTGTGGCCCTGTGTTTGCTACTGTGTATACTGTATATAAGGCCGAGACACACGCTCATCCTTGTCTCTGCAGGGAGCACTGATAGTTCTAAAAGCTGGGCTGTGGATAAAATTATCACCTAACAGAGGGTTGTAGCAGTTTACACTCCAGCAGAAGTGACAACAAACCAGTGATGCGTGCTGTCCATGTCCTCACTGGCATGCCAAAGCGTCAGTCCTTGTCACCTTTTCTAAGTTTTATGTGTATAGTTTCGCCTGCATGTATGTCTGTATATCATACATGTGTCTGTGATCACGGAGGCCAGAAGAGGGCATTGTGTCCCCAGGAACTGGGGTTACAGATGGTTGTGAGACCCACGAGTGCTGGGAACTGAGCCTGAGTCCTGTGCAAGAGCAGCAACAGAAGCAAGAGAGATGCGCGTCTGTGCTAATGAGGACGGTAGACTGATAACACCAGAGGGTGGTGACTGAGACGGGCTGTTGCCTTGTTAACTCCTTGTCTGTCAGTGGGGATAAGCGTTTATAGATGCAGTTTTTATTGTCATTGTCTCTGGAATTTTGCGATCCATATTTCTGCTTGTATATAATGTCTTCTTAAATCTTAGTGTCTATCATAGGACACAGGAGCATTTGCCATTTTAGCTTGTCACAGTGTCAGCTGTCAGCAGGCTTGGAATGCCTTTCATGTCCAGACTGCTGCTTGGGAATGGCTAGTCTGGTTTGTTAGCAGTGCTTTCCAGCTGCTCTGACATGGGTCTTCTCCATCCAGGTTGGCAGTGGAACCCCTCTGACCGGCCCTCCTTTGCTGAGATCCACCAAGCCTTTGAAACCATGTTCCAGGAATCCAGTATCTCAGATGGTAACGCACCTCCCAGGGGCCTGCAGTGGGTTGAGAGGTTGGCTTGGGACTAGACAAGCCTTCACTTCAGTCCTGGTGAGAGTGCCCAGGCCAGGTGCTAGACAGCTCTTCAGAGGCTTTGGTGGCGGCTCTGTGTCAGGTACAGTCACACAGAGTTCTAGAACATGCTGAGAGCTGTTTCTTCAGGATTGTGGTCCTTTTCTCTAACTGCTTAGATCTTAAGAAGAAGAGAATTCCAGGAACTAGAGAGCTAGCATGGAGGCTGAAAGGACTTGGGGTCAATTCCCAGCACCCAGATGATGGTAGCTCATGACACTCGTCACAGAGGATCTAGTACCACCTTCTGGCCTCTGCACCCATGTGGTACACAGACGTACATGCAGGCAAAACACCATACACGTACAAAAAAAAAAACCTTAAAATATGTATAAATTAGAAAAAAAGCAAAGAAAAAAGAATCCCTTTCAATATGGCACCTTTGCTGATGACTGCTGGGTTGTGTTTATGTGATCTTTAGAGGTGGAGAAGGAGTTGGGGAAACGAGGCACGAGAGGGGCTGCTGGGAGCACACTGCAGGCCCCAGAGCTGCCCACCAAGACCAGGACCTGCAGGAGAGCAGCTGAGCAGAAAGATACACCTGACACCTCGGAGCTGCTCCACCCAAAGGGCCCAGGAGAAAGCGGTACGTCCACCCTTCCCACCGTCAAGCCAGGCAGGCGAACAGAAGCTGTCAGTGGAGCTGGCACGGAAGAGCATCAGTCCCTCCTCAGTGGTCTAGCCCAGGGAGGAAGATTCGCCTCTTGCCCAGGGGAGCCTTTCAGCAGTTGCTTAGAGAAACCAAAAACTGGGACACTGCCAGAAAAGCACACCCACCTTTGCATGTGTTCTTCACAGTCCTGTGGGTGTCTTCCAGGGTAGCCGGAGCACTAAACAACAAGGAACCATCAGAGCAGCCTGGGCTCGGTCAGCACTAGGTTCCTTGTGGTCTCTGGAAAGGCTGTCTTCTTGAACTGTTTCCCAGGCTCAGCTAGGGCAGTGGGGCTGGGTCAGGAGGTGTCTATAGAGATATACAGGGATAGTATGAACAGCCATGTGTCTGCAGCTTCCTGTGTGCCAGCTGTGCACTGGTAAGTACCAGGAGAGCAGCATCCGGCTCTCCTGCAGACACATGAAGTCAGTTGGCTAGGGGAAGGGGAGTGCTGGTACTTGAACTCAGAAAGGCCCTCGGGCTCCCATCGTAGGCTGATGGGCCAGGCCATCAGCTTGGTTGAATGGGACCAGGCAGGATAAAGTTTGATTCTGATAGAAATTCGTAAGAGGTATTTACTCAGCACAACCCACAGTTCTGTCTTTTTTTTTTTTTAAACAGTTGTGATTCTAAACCTGTATTCACACTGATAAGCTAAATGTTCAAACCCACAGAACACATAAGAGTGCTCTAGGAACTGTCTTAGCCAGAGTCACTATTGCTGCGATGAAGCACCATGACTAAAGAAACTTGGGGAGGAAAGCCTTTCTTTAGCTTATCATCCAAGAAGCCAGGACAGGAAGTCAAGCAGGGCAGGAACCTGGAGGCAGGAGCTGGTGTAGAGGTTGTGAAGGAATGTAGCTTACCCGCTTGCTCCCATGGCTTACTCAGCCTGCTTCCTTATAGAACCTGTGACTACCATCCTGGGGATGGCCCCTACTCACAGTGGGCTGGGCCCACCCCATCAGTCACTAATTTAGAAAATGCTCTACAGGCTTGTCCACAGCCTGGTCTTATGGAAGCTCTCTCTTCTCAGATGACTGTAGCTGCGTCATAAAGCTCTCCAGCACACACAGGCACCAAAGGAGCATGTTTGGGAGGTTTGCATAGGAGCTAAGGGTGTGGCTCAGTGTGACACACTTGCTGAGCAGTTGTCAGTCACATGTGCTAACACATATCTCTAACTCCGGGTATTCCTCAGAGGCAGAGGAGGTGGTGGCAGAGAATCCTCAGACATGTAAGGGCCAGCTAGAGTTACATACACAGCAGTGAACAACAGAGACGCTACCTCAAACAAGCTTGGAAGGAAGGACTAATACCTGGGGTCATCCTCTGACCTCTACACACATGCTGCTGCATGTGCACACATGTGTGACCTTAAAAGAAAGTTTACATAAACAAAGAAGTCCAAATTGTAGACCACTGGACCGTCTCCTCACCATGTGGAGGCTGTGGCACACAAGCTGTCCGGTCCTCCCATCAGCTCCCATGCCGTCAGGTCATTGGCAGTTTGGAGGAGAGGCTGCTGCAGGAGCACAGGCTGGAAAGAGCTGGTGATGAGTGTGTGTGTGTATGGGGGGGGTTCTTCCCATCAGTGTCATTATTAAAGTCATCTGCTGAGCCAGTAACACCCTAACATCTGTGCTCCGGATGTCACTCTGTGACCCCGTAGAATCTCTCCACCTTCTTCAGTAGGACTGCAGCGTGGAGAGGTCCTCTGCTCTCCTCGTCCTGATGCTCATTTCTGCCAGTCTTAGGACAGATACAGTCTACCTCTGTCCTAGAGGCCAAGGGAAGGAAGCCTCGTATAGTTGGCCGCAGCGCCTGACAGCACAAAGGCTTTTGTTTGTTTCTCAAGACAAGGTCTCTCTGTGTAGCCCTGGCTGTCCTGGAACTCACTCTGTAGACTGGGCTGGCCCTGAACTCAGAGATCTGCCTGCCTCTGCTGGGGTGCAGCCACTTCTGCCCAGCCATATCACTCAATTTTTAAAATACCCACGTGAGGTTTTGTAAAGGTCATCTTTCCCTGTTTGTCACAGCAGCTGATTGTCATGCCCCCATGGGACAGCTGACATCTTCCCCTCAGCAGGTCTGACCTTTGGCATTGTCATTCTGTGACATTGGAGGGACTCCACAACTTTAACAGGTTTCAGGATGAGGAAGGCAGCGTTGTTCCAGCCCTTGCCCCTCTGGGTTCGGGTAGAGAGACTTGTATTCTGCTGATGGTGACAGGAATCATGCATGATATTGCTGACAAGGCCGAGCAGTGGAGAATGGCACTCCAGAAGCACTGCTGCCCGTGCCATGAAGGCCAAGGGTGCAAAAGCACCATGGGGAGCCTCCTTACAGAGGGTCAGCCAGCCCGAGTGCAGAGTTTCCTGGGCACTGTTGCTCATTCTTTCCTCTGTTTCAGATGCACTGGACAGTGAGCCTGCTATATCGCCACTGCTTCCTCGGAAAGAGCGTGGGCCCCCAGACGGCAGCCTAAATGAAGATGAGCGCCTTCTCCCCAAAGACAAAAAGACCAACCTGTTCAGTGCCTTGATCAAGAAGAAGAAGAAAATGGCACCGACACCCCCTAAGCGCAGCAGTTCCTTCCGAGAGATGGATGGCCAGCCAGAACGCAGAGGGGCTGGTGAGGATGACGGCCGGGAAATCAGCAATGGGCCACCAGCTCTCACTGCAGATGCAGCAGAGCCTACCAAGTCCCCAAAGGCCAGCAATGGGCTGGCGTCCCCAATGGAGCCTTCCGAGAGCCGGGCAACTCGGGCTTCCGTTCTCCCCACATGTGGAAAAAGTCCAGCACACTGATAGCAGCCGCCTGGCCGAAGAGGAGAGTGGCATGAGCTCCAGTAAGCGCTTCCTGCGTTCTTGCTCAGCCTCCTGCATGCCCCATGGGGCTAGGGACACAGAGTGGCGGTCAGTCACGCTGCCTCGAGACCTGCCGTCTGCCGGTAAACAGTTTGACTCATCCACCTTTGGAGGACACAAAAGCGAAAAGCCAGCTCTGCCTCGGAAACGCACCAGTGAGAGCAGGTCTGAGCAAGTGGCCAAAAGCACAGCACACCTCCTCCCCGGCTGGTGAAGAAAACTGAGGAGGCGCTGAGGAAGTCTTCAAAGATGTGGAATCCAGCCCTGGCTCCAGCCCTCCCAGCTTGACTCCCAAACTCCTCCGTAGGCAGGTTACTGCCTCTCCTTCCTCTGGTCTCTCTCACAAGGAAGAGGCTACCAAGAGCATGCCTCGGGAACGGGGACTCCTGCTACTGCAGAGCCAGCACCCCCCAGCAACAAAGCGGGTCTCAGCAAGGCCTCCTCTGAGGAGACCCGCGTAAGGAGGCACAAGCACAGCTCAGAGTCCCCAGGGAAAGACAGAGGGCGGCTGTCCAAGCTCAAGCCTGCCCCACCACCTCCGCCTGCCTCCACAGGAAAAGCAGGAAAGCCTGCACAGAGCCCCAGCCAAGAAGTGGCCGGGGAGGCAGGTGGGGTCACCAAGACGAAGTGCCCAAGTCTGGCTGTGGATGCTGTGAGCAATGACCCCGCCAAGGCTGGCCAGCCTGGAGAAGGACTGAGAAAGCCTGTGCCCCCATCTGTGCCAAAGCCCCAGACTACTAAGCCTCCCGGGACCCCCACCAGCCCGGTCTCTGCCCCCTCCACAGCGCCAGCACCTTCACCCCTGGCTGGGGACCAGCAGATGTCTTCTGCCGCCTTCATCCCCCTCATATCAACCCGTGTGTCTCTTCGAAAGACCCGCCAGCCACCAGAGCGCATCGCCAGTGGCACCATCACCAAGAGTGTGGTTCTGGACAGTACCGAGGCCCTGTGCCTTGCCATCTCCCGGAACTCAGAGCAGATGGCCAGCCACAGTGCTGTGCTGGAGGCTGGCAAGAACCTGTACACTTTCTGTGTGAGCTATGTGGACTCTATCCAGCAGATGAGGAACAAGTTTGCCTTCCGTGAGGCTATCAACAAGCTGGAGAGCAACCTCCGAGAGCTGCAGATCTGCCCTGCAACAGCCTCCAGTGGGCCAGCCGCCACACAAGACTTCAGCAAGCTGCTTAGCTCTGTAAAGGAGATCAGCGACATTGTCCGGAGGTAGCAGCAACCAGTGTATGTCAGCGAGAGATGCTGCAGTGCATGGGGCTTTTGTGCCTATAGAGATGGGGACAGAGGACTAGGGAGCTGCCATCGCTTCCCAGGAGCTTTACAGAGCATTGAGCAGAGCCAGGGCCTGATGGAGTCGGCCCTTCCGCCTATGTTGTGCACCAGCTGCCCTGCACCTTTCCTGCCCGGCACAGGGACCTCGAGCCACCTCTCCTCATGCTGTGGTGGGCCTCCTGCTCTGAAGACATCAGCTGGCCTGCCTGGCCACCAGGTTCCCCACTTCCTGGTGCCTCAGACACAGCTCCAGCTCAGCCGAGAGCGCCCGTTCCCTGTCCTCGCAGGAGAGCGACCTCCTCTGACGGACCTTCTTGTCACCAAGGCTTGAGAGCCCCTGTGCTTGCTGTTTCTGAACAAGCTGTCTCAGAGAGCCTGTGCCACTGTTTCCATGTGAAGGAGGCTGTTGCTTTAAGGGTCATGAGGTGCTAAAGCCAGGGGCCCAGGGGGTGGGTACTGGAAACAGGAGCTGGGCAGTGTGGCCCGTCACCAGATCCTGGACAGCAAGCTTGAGTTTCATGGGTGGCAGTCACTGGCTGGCCAGGCACATAGCCAGGCCAAGCCTAAGGGCTCCAGGGGCTCCCCCAAATCTGAATTTCTGAGTAGTCTTTATTCCCTTTCCTGCTCTAAGGTCAGGCCCATCCTCTCTGGTCCTTGCCTTGATGACAAGGATCCAACCTTCTAGTGTTTTTGAGCATGTCAAAGGTCTGCATGGAAAGGAACAGCCACTAGGTACAAACAGGCAGGAAGGACAACCGGCCCAGGGCTCTCCTGAGCCCCGACTGCTCCTCAGAACTGCTGCTTAACCACCGAGAACCATGCTTAGCCCAGAGCTCTTGGGAGGCACACACAGCACGCTGGGGTTGGGTGTCCTTTGCAGACTTAGGCAGGGCCTGTCTTCCTTCCTAAGGCAGCCAGGACCAGAGCTGAGCACAGGGACAGCTGTGGGTGATTCCTTGAGTCCCAGAGAAGCCAGCTGAAGAATGGGGCGCCTGCCTAGGCCCTGACCTGGCTGGAAGACACCTCCACACTCCCTGCTCCTCCGCTGCAGGCGTGCTGTGCTGACCCAGGTCCACACTGATCCCTGACGGGGCTGGTAGAGATGATTTCTCTGGCTGGTCCTCCGTGGTCCTTGTAGCACATCACCTCGTTACCTCCAAAGGCTGCTCTGCAGCCCAGGGGAGGCCATACCACACTGCCAGCGACCTTGAAAAGCCAGACACCCCCATGCCCTGACACCGTGCTCACAAGGTCCTGCTCTGTTGCTGCCGTGGGGTGCCACTATATTTTGTATTACACTTTGGTATTACACTCTTTTTAAATAGACTTGCCCTCTTCTAAAGGACATGTAAATAGCTCACCACCGTGCCCCTCTGGCACCAACAGCACTCCCCTTTTCTCTCCTCCAGTATGTTTGGTTTCTGTACATGACTCTGTGTTCTCAATCCAAATCTCTCTGTAGTATTTTTTAAATAAATGTTTACAGAACTATTGACAGACTGCTTGGTCTGTGATTCATCCCTGCAACCCCTCATGTCCCAAAGGGTCACAGCCCATGTGTCCTGAGCACATAGTTGCCAGCTGCCCGGCTCTTGTCTGCCTCACAGCAGATGGCAGTGTCCTGTGTCAGGCTTGAAGTAGGAGTGGTAGCACCTGAGATTCTTGCTGCAGAGAATCCCTCCCTGGCATCCTCTGCGTTAAAGCCACCCAGTGCTCTCACACACGTAGCTTCGGGTGCCAGCTGTTAGGCTTGAGTGGACAGTGAACGAGCCCCTCCTCCAGCAGGCTCTGGGAGGGTTGTGCTCTAGCCACTGACACCCATGGCAAGGATGCCAGGGCCACAGGCTGTGGTGCCCTGCCACTCCGCCAACTCCGCCTCCCCTGGCTGTCGTCACAGATGTTGAAGTGGGTCAGGGTTGCCCAGTGAATCTAGACACTGGCCCTCCAGTGGTTTTCTCTAGCCAATAGGGTCATCCTTGAGTGGCTACTTTGTCTAACAGGAGCAGCAGGAGGTTCCAGGGACAGCCACCACAGTCACCACTTGTGCTTATGTGTGTGACATGGGCCCAAAGGGTCTCCCCATGGCCTCAGGCAAGTACTGTTTGCCTGTTTTCTCTGTTTCTTGTAAGGCCACAGGGGTGAGACCTGTCACCTCGGCCCAAGAATAAAATACTTCCTGTCTCCCAAATAAGGTCCTGATGTGTCACCAGAAACTAAGTTTGTTATTTCTAAAACTGGATTTTTTGTCAGACATGGTGGTGCCCATGTAGGCAGGTGGCCTGACCCACAGAGCAAGTTCCAGGGCAGTCAGGGCTACACAGAGAAACCCTGGTTTGAAATAACAATAAAAAGACTGACTTTCTTGACCTTAGATATAGCCACTCCCTAGAATCTAATAGCTGTGGGTTACCCAGAGAGACACACCCCGCACATGCCCATTCTGAGGGGTTGGTGAGATGGCTCGTGCACAAAGCACCTGCTGACAGGTTGATGATTGGGCTCAATCTCTGGGACCCATATGGTGGAAGAAGAGAACCAACTACCACAGACCACAGACCTCTGACCTCCACATGTACACCATGGTGCACGTGCATGCACGCCTGAGTATGTACACAGAGGAAAGAAGAAATGATAGCCGGGTCTGCCCTGAGTTACCATGTGGAATGCTTGTACTGCCCCAAGGTCTGGTGGTGTCCAGGCTCAAAGAGGCTTAGCCAGGGAAAGTCTCTCTCTCTCTCCTCTCTCTCTCTCTCTCTCTCTCTCTCTCTCTCTCTCTCTCTCTCTCTCTCTCTCTCTCTCTCCACCTCTGCACACTGTGAGGGGGAGGGGGTTGTCACCAGTAAATTTTTTGAGACAGATTCTCATTGAACCTGAAACTCACCTGTCAGCTAAGCTAACTGGCCAATGAGCTCCAGGGATCTACCTGTCTCCACTTCCATCACCTCTACTTCCATCACTACCGTCTACCCCACCCACCGTCTACCCCACTCGTGTCTCACCTCTCTATATTGCTGTGGGTCTGGATCCAGCTCCTCATGGCAAGCTCTTTACAGAGCTATGGTCCTCAGCCCCCTGGGAAGGCATTTCTAAGTCTGGTCTTGCACAGATGACATTTAAGTGGCCAGGAAACAAATACCCCACCCCCACCTCATCTGCCTTCATCCCTGTTAGTCACTTAGCCTCTCGGCTGGGACTCTGCTCCAGCTAATGTCAATTCTGCAATGAAGACACCTGTGGGATTCTGTTCCCCGGAGGCTTTGGAACTTGTGCCTGTAGACCATGAGCACAGGGTGACCAGGAACTCATCAAGGTTGGGGCTGTGGATCTCCTGTGCTGTCTTTGGTATTGGAGCAAGAGAGGATGAGCAGCTAGCTGACCTGGGCCCGTCTTTTTCTTCTTCCTTAAGCTTTAATTACTACTTTAAACACAGGAAATTGGACAGACCTATCTTAGCAGCTAATAACCTGTAGGTGTACATACCACGGGGAAGATTTGCCTTTTCTTTTCTTTCTTTTTCTTTTTTGTTCTTTGAGACAGAGACTCATTAGTTCAGACTGGCCTCCATCTCGCTGTGGAACCAAAGCTGGCCTTGAACTTCTGATCCTCCAGCTTCAGCCTCCTGAGGATGAGGGATTACAGGCCTGCACCACTATGCCTGCCTCTCTCTTTTGTCTTGAATAAATACAGGGAGGAGCTACAGATGGCTCCTGGTTGAGAGCAGGAGATGCCAGGGCAGCCAGGTGAGCAGCCTGGGGCTGAGTCTACCCCAGGGTGGTTGTTTCTCAGAGCCTCCCCTGCCCCAGTCTGGAGAGAAGTGATTTTTCTAGTTCCCAAGAGGACAGTGGAGGGCCTAGACCCTGGCAGAGCGTGGGAAACTTGGGGGCAGGGGTTAAAGAGGGAGCTTAGTGCTGTGTAGGCGAGCTGGTTTAGCAGATCAATGTTTTAGCAGTCTGACTGTTCTGATTTTCAGGGCTATTGAGCTCCAATGTACAAGCAAACTGGAAAAAATAGCTTTGTTGGTTCTCTTTTAATGATTAAAGGTAACGACAGCAGATGCGTTCCTTTGAAGGCTTCCCCCTTCATCCCAGCCCTCTCCGTCGAGGTTAATCTAATCCTGCTAAATTAAGAACCTGCCAGGCTTGGGGTGCAGCTCAGTGCTAGAGCACTTGTCTAGCATGCACGAAGGCCTGAGCTGGAACCTCAGCATCACAAAAGAAAACAATTCAAAATGAGCCCTTCCTACCCCCAGAGTGAGCAGTGGCGTGCAGGCTCAGCCTCATGGGTGAAGCAAGGCACCAGGGCCCTGTCTCCAGAGTGCCATTCTGCCCTGGCTCGCGGTCTTGTCTGTCTCAGCCTGTCTTGTACCTGTATGAATGAGCCAGGGTGCTGCCTCACGGAAGCAGGACGGGCATCCCTGACTGGTGAGGGAGCTGGGTGGAACCACAGCCACCTCTCTGTGGCCACGTATGACCTGTGTTCTGAGGACTGCCTTCACAGACACTGACCCAGGGAGTGTGGTGATGCCCGTGACATCCACACTAGAGGGGAGCAGTAGCGTCTCTGCTGGACACACCCTCCGTCACATCTTCCTGAGATGGTAGGGAAGGCAGAGTGATATGCCTTACAGGTCCTAGTGCGCTTGCCTTGTCCCTGTGACTGCAAACCAGGATTCATGTGCAGAGCCCTGGGGGAGCCCAGGGTGGCTCTGGGGGAAGGCAGTGCACCACAGCGTCAGGTGTTTGGCTCTGCACCCCCCCACCTCACCTCCCAGCCCTGCTCCCCAGTCAACATGGTTCTTTTGTGGCTCTGATCTGTCAACCTTAATGAAGTGGCTTCCTGGCTGCCGAGGACTGAAAGCTGCTACTGAGGACGTAAGTCACTAATAGAATGGAAAACACCGGAATACTGTGAGGTGGCAAGCTGGGCCTGGCCCAGTGTGGTTCTAAAAGGCTAATAAAAATCCACCAATTAATTGTGACAGCTCAATGGAAAATTATTCAATTGTGAACGGGGGCAAGTCGCTACTCGCAAGGAGGAGGGGAGATGTTGCCATAGAAACATCAATATAAGTTCTCATCTCAGCAGTCACAGCCAGCCCTGGAGTGAGCTGCTTCTGACAGCTGTGTGTGACCCGGGATGGGATGGAGGAGGCTCAGCAGCCTTTGAAAGGTTGGCTCTGCCTGGCCCCAGGCCTGCACACAGCCCAGACCGAGCCTGTCCCCCCTACACACACCTCCCCTCGCTTCCCCCAGGTGGAAATGTCGGGTTTTTTTTTCTTTTCTCTCACACTCATTCTGAGAAGCATAGGGAAGAGGGAAGCGGAGAGGGAAACAGCCTGTGCCTTCTCTCCCTGTACCTTGGCCCAGCTGCCAATTAAGGGGCTGCTCGAAGAGGTGTACAGGGTACAGGCTGCCTGATTTCCATCTCCCCAAAGTGAAGGCTTCAGGAACTCAAGAAAAGAAGTTTCTGGGGCCCAGAGGACCTGGAAAGAGGAGGCCAGCATCCCATTATGATGCTGCAGTTGTTACAACTTTTATTTCAAAAGATACACATGGCAATTCCTAGTTTGGGCATTTGAAAACTCAACCTTGCTTAGCACAAAAACAAAACAACAAAAACCCCACCCCTTTGGAGTTTAGGTCCCACGAGGCCTTTAGGTTGACTAACACTACCATGGACAAGAGGTGATGGGTGGCCAGACGGGGATACACAGGCCATTCAGTGGGCAGCTTGGTGCCACTGCCCAGCTTTCTTGCCAGAGGCATCTTGTGCTAATGGGATGGAGAGCACACTGACTGTTTTGGGTTTGTTTGTGTCTGGGTTATTTTCTTTCCCTTCATTTCTAACTTTCAGACTCACATTCTATACACAGCGGAGTACGCTCTTTCACAGTGGCCCTTTAGATGTCAGCTACGGCGTCCCTTTGGGGACTGTCAGAACTTTGATTTCCTGCTCTAATCTCTCAGTCCACCTACCAACAAATGAACAACAGAGCCAGAGGCCTGTTGTATCCACGGCCCCATCACAGCCTCAATGCCCTGCCACTGGGGGCCAGGGGCTGCTCCAGCCACTGCGGGAAGACAGAGGCTGAGACAGACAGCAGCCCAAGTCATGGGCTGGACAAGGACACATTGTCTTATTAACCAAGACATACTCGGTCCTCCTGTGTGCAGGGGTTTTTTTGGAGATGTGGAAGGGTGGTGTTGATTGTTCATTTTGGGTTTTTTGTTGCTGTTGTTTTTTGAACACCACCCAGATTTTTCACTTTCTCAAAGTTGGAAATGAAAGCATGGCACACACCTATTAAGCTCTAGTTCACTGTGATACTCTCCCGGGTCCAGGTTCTTGAAGTTGGGGCCAGAACAACAGTAGACAATCAGACAGGGCAGAGTCCACGCAGGCCCTCACCGGCCAAAGCGGAAGCTAAAGCCTCCCTTCCTCCTGCTATAGCTGCTCAGCTCTTCTGCCAGAGTCCCCAGGGGCCCGCTGGCCTTCTCTGAGTCAGTGGGCAGGAACCCGCGCCTCACTGCTACCGTAGTCCTGGTCCTGCCTCCCTAGACGGAAGCCGGTGTGTTCCCTGCGTGAGGCCTGCTGCTCTTTGGCCACCACAAGCAGGGCCTGCGGCTGGGGACTTTGAACTGAGTGGGTGTGTGTCCCTCAGCCAGCTGGGCCCAGATCATCTGGCTCCGATGTCACCGGTGTCTGGGGGTCCCCTTCTGTCCAGCAGGGGAAAGCAGACACTCAGAGGCAGGAGAAGGCAAAGCAAAGAGTGGAGGCTCCTCATCTGAGCAGAGGAAGGAGAGAGAGGAGGGGTTAGTGGCCAGCATTTTGGCCACAGGCAATCCCTGGTCCCAGGTTTCCCAAGGTCTGGGCAGCCTTTGGAGGGCTAGCTGCTGACTGCGCTTAGCCTGTTCCCTAGCAGCTAGGACACCAGGCTGTCTTAGCCACCACAGGAGCTGGCTGTACCAACTAGGCTGATTTCTATTCACCTGCAGCCAGGGAGCTGCCCACCTTGGTGGCTCATACTAGAATGCCAGGGCTGCCAGCTGGCTTGCAGAGGTACCCGGGTGGCTCTCGGGGCTGTGTGCATTTGGGTTCAATTTTCTATTATAATTATTGACTCTTGGGGCCTGGGCAGAGTGAGCCGCCGCCGTGTTTTTCAACTTGATAATGAAGTGGTCTAGCAGCTCTACTGGGAAACCCCACGTCTCCCTAACTCAGGAACAAGTTGCTCTTGGGAGGGGGATTGGGTCCGGTGGCCCTTGTGTAAGTCAGACACCTACCTCGGAGGGGTGGGGGGGGGAGCTGGAGGCAAGGCTGGGGACAGCCAGCACCCGCTGAGCTCACTGGACAGGACAGGCTCTGGACTAAAGATTACACACATGAATGGGCTTCTCTGCACACTAAGTCTGTCTGCAGCAAACTCCGCCCCACCACACAGCTCTGGGCTCTAATGTCAGTGGTTTGTCCATGTGCCAGTCCTTGGGGAAACAATTCTTCCTGTGTACAGCCATCCAACCCACCAACCCGGGCACCACTCCCAATACCTCAGGCTCAAAGAGGCTCAGAGTTTGCCCTAGGTGCTACAGCTTTATTAGGGAAGGAGCTGAGTTCAAGTTAGCCTCATTATTCTGTGCTCCATATCTGTCCACTGTCTCAAGGTCCCCCACACCCCTTGTTGGGAACTGTTCCCTTCCCTCACAGAGGAAATCTGTTTTGCAATGACCATGGGTGAGCTGGGCTGGGCTGGCTCATCCTCTGAGGAAACCCCTGAAGCTGGACTAGAGGGGAGGGGAGGACTTCTTTCCAGAAACAGCTCCCTTGAAAACATTTCAAAGACGTGAGCTCAGCCAGAAAGCTTCAAAAACAACAACAAAAGCAGTCCTGCTTTCTATCCAAATCCAGCTTGCTAAGCCCCCTGGTCCCCAGGGGCTGGAGTAGCCTCCAGTTTGCTGCTGCTGCTGCTGCTGCTAAAAGGGCTTCCTCAGGCTGGGGTGGAAAGGGGCCCCTACAGGGGACAGACAAGCCTCATTCCCTTCTCCCCATGGGAGGGGAGGACCGACTAATGTTCTTTAGCCTAGGAGATCATACTTCCTGGCTGGCAGCTAGGGCTGACTGGCTCTGGTGGAACTTTAGGATGAAGCTATGCGGCTCCCCCAGACCCGCCCTTCCCAGTGTGGGTCCAGGTGCTTGCTCCTGCCTGCACCCAGCTCACCTGGAGAGCCTGTCCTCCTGTCCCCTGCTGTACTCACTGTGCTATGTGCTGCTCTAAGAAGGGCAGGTGAGTCCCTGGGCCCCAATGTCAGGCAGAGCTGCTCAGGTCCCGGTCCAGCAGGTTTAGCTCTGGGTCTCCCTGCTTTATGAAGAACCCTGGTGTGATGAGCCCCAGCCTGCCTGATTACTGCACATTCCTAGCCCTTGGATTCCTTTGGGGCTGCTGGTGGTGAAGGAAGGAGCCCTGTGGGCCACAGGACAAAGAGACACAACGCAAACAGGATGCAGTGTGAGGAGAGTGGTGGGCGTCACCCTTGGAGAGCAGAGCATCCTCACTCAACTGCAAGCTCAGACTCTGGAGGTCCCGGGAGTGGAGAGGAGAGACATGCAGGCCCACTCTTGAGAACCCTCTAGGCACTGCCTTGCTCTCCCTCCGGAGACGGAGGGCTTACAGAGGCAGCTTCCTCACTGCTGAGGGGGCTGGAGGGCCATGGACACCCAGTCCCTTCTGTAGGCAGGTGTTCTGGTGGGTAATATACCCCTCCTTAGGAGCCCTAGGAGACGTAAAACTGGGCAGGGATTCTTGATTCTGAGGGGTTCAGGGTTTAGAACTCATGACTAGCCGGGCGGTGGTGGCGCACGCCTTTAATCCCAACACTTGGGAGGCAGAGGCAGGCGGATTTCTGAGTTCGAGGCCAGCCTGGTCTACCAAGTGAGTTCCAGGACAGCCAGGGCTATACAGAGAAACCTTGTCTTGAAAAAAAAACAAAACAAAAAAACAACAACAACAAAAAAAGAACTCATGACTAAGCAGGCCCCTCTGGGGCTCCAGCTACAAACATACTCAGTCCGTCCCAACGATAGTGTGTCTGTCTCTCTCACAGCCCCATGGCTGGGCTGTACCTGATGCCTGGATATACCTTTTCAGACCTGGCTGCCCATCTGAACATAAAACCACAGGGCTTGCCCTTATGAACAGTGGAGTACAATCATACACACCTCTCCAGTGGCTGTCATGGTGGCCAGGAGATAAGGAATCATGTTAGCTAAGTGTGGACCTTGGCAAAGGCGTAGGACAGATGATCAACTCTCGTTCCTCCCACACTGGCACACGCAGTAAGGACAGGGTTGTCTGTCACCATCACCCCTAACCACACACCATGGCTTCTCTTCAGCTGAGTCCACAGCTGGGTGCTGCTCTTACCGGCTGGCATCACCGTAGTGAGTTCGTATCTACAGGGGCTGTAGACACCTTATCTCCACAGCCCACTCCTTTCACCAGACTCTCTCTGGAAGCTGCCCACCAGTGCTCTGGCCAAGGTGTGGTCACTGTCGATTCCAGGGCCACTGTTCAGTGCAGTTCTTCTGGTGACTAATGACAATGGTCCCCACACACCCCTAGTTGAGACCTGGATTCAGCAGCTGCATGGTAGTGTGGGACCCTTCCCCCTGAGACCCACTCGTTCCTCAGCTCAGACTGGGTCCTACCTGCCTATGCTGTGCCTCTCAGACTGGGAGGCTAGCTCAGACATTTGCCTTAATTAAAGGCTTGACTCTGAGGGCTGAGCACGCTCCCAAAGCGCTTTCCAGGCACACGCCTGGGTTCCGGCCTGGGTCTGTCTCTCTGATCCTTGAGCCCTAGCTTCTTCAGCTGCTGTTTGCCACGATGAGGGACCGTGCCAGCAGCTGGGGTCCAGGGCAGCGTGGAGGCTATAGTTGAGGGTGTTTATGATGTAACCCAGCAGCAAGGGCCTCAGGGCTTGAGCAAGAAGCAGTGTTACAGGAGGAATCGTGGGGTGGGGGGAGGGGCAGCTTTCCAGAAGGTTCCAAGTCTCCCTAGGTTGCAGTCCTGAAGGCACAGGGCTCCATGCAGCCCATCCAAGCTCCCCTACAGCCTGGCTTCTAGATCCATCCTTGTTGCTCATGGTGTGAAGGAGGGCTGGATGTGACTTCATGACAGCCAGTCTGGGCTGTGGCCTTGCAGGCTCCTGGCGTCATCTGAATGAGGCCTCCCAGAACAGGATCCAGCCGGGAAGTCCATATGGCTATGATCTCAGGCAGTCCTGAACCTCTGAAATTGATGATGTCACAACACTCCTCATGTCGTGAAGGACACACTACACCCTGAAGATGGCAAGGCCATCAGGGTACCCTCCCCACAAATGTTCACCACCACTCGGGCCTCTCCAGTCTTCCCACAGAACCCTGGGGAGCTCTCTTCTCTCAGTACTACACCTGTAGATGGCTGATCCCCAAGCCCCTTTATAGCTCTGGAGAGTTCTATGAGATTGGGTTGGTAAGACCCATCCCGCTGACTCTTGGAGCCACAGTCAGAGCTGCTCAGCTGAGGGGTGCATCATGGCTGTGGCTTAGCGTGTTAGGGAACAGGACAAGGCCGCCACATAGGGTGTGTGTACTCTCACAGAAACAGTGGACACAATCACCTTGGATTTCTGAGGGCCTGCTCAGGAGTCCTGTCCCCAGGCATCTCCCATCCGCCCACCCCCCACCCCACCCCACCCTGACCCATCCCTCCAGCCTGGTGATGAATGAGCTGCCTAGATAGGACACAGAATCCTGGGAGAGAGTCTGAGAACTGGTGTCCTGTAGACATGGCCTCAGGACACTCCCACAGTACAGAGTGAAGATCCCCGACTGCCTCCATGGCGGGGTGGGGGCCACGCCCATGTACTTCCTGCAAGTGGGCACTTAATCAACCCTACCTTTCATGGAATAACTTGAGCTTCAAGTTGAAGCATCAATTAGTCCCTCAGAGTGTCGACTCCTCAGAATCCCAGGACCCATTCCCTGTAGAGGCAGTTCATCACCACAAAGACACCTGTGGGAGACACAGAGCCAGCCTAGGTGAACCCATGAGACCCAGACTCCAGGTACAAGCCCTCTGGATGTGTCCTATGCAGAAGGCTAGCCTGACCTTGCCCCGCTGCCTAGGCCTGCCTGTTTCTGCCTAGCCAGTGACTCCTTGGGATCAAGCACAGAGCCATCTGGAGAGTAGGACAGAGCAGTCTCAGAGCACTGGGTACCTGCCTAGCTCTGCTGTGGCATGGAGTATGGTGCAGGACTGTAAGTGAAGGCTGGCGCTGGGTCACCACGAGACTTTATTGAAGACAGGGATATACAAGACACCGAGTGCACACAGCCCCAAGTAGCAACTGCCCCACAGTTTGCCCCTGGGGTGCTGCACTGACCCTCAGAGTTGCTCCCCAGCCCCAGGGTCCCATCTTATGCTCCAGCATGCACACCCACCCTGCTCAGCACGGCTAGCCTCAAGTGGGATCCCTTCCCCCATCCCCAATTCCACAGCAGCCTGACCCCAGGCCTCTGGATTTATGGATCCCTGCAGTTGCAGGGCCATCAGAACCTCAGGCAACGTTCACCAAAGGCAGACGAAGGAACTGAGACTCTGAGAGGCTCCCCAGATGCTTGGGTTTGTTTCATGTTTGGGCTTCTGCTGGCATGTCGCTTCTCAGATCACAGGTTCAGGGCAGCCATGGGCCACCCTTCACTCATCCACATCTCCCACCTCAAGGTCAAGTCATCTTAGTGGAAGCTGGAAGCTCACACTTGCTCATAGACTTTCTGGTTATCCAAGGCCCTGCTCTCTCCCAGAAGTGCCTGTTGGGGGCCAAGACCTGCAGTGACCATGGCCACAGATACTCATTCTCCACCTGAAGGCTTAGGGTAACAGGATGAGGAGCAGGGAAAAGCCGGGAACTGGCGATGCCACTCCCATCTACAAACACCAGTGTCCCACTGCACGAGCCACTAATGCCACAGGGGAGGCTCACAGCTCTAACTGGTCACTCACCCAAGGAACTGTCTGGTCCCTGCATGCTGCTGCTGCATGGTGGCCATGCACGACCCACGTGTAACCAGCTGTGAGGCCTTTGGTGGAATCCAGACTCAGCTTTTGGGCTTGGGAAGGAGTTTCGATGCTTTGCAAAGTAGAGACAGCCACAGTGCCAAGCCCCTAGTGTGGGCTGTGGAGATGCTGCTTAAGGAGGCAAGCAGCGTGGCTCTGCCAGGTTACATCATCGACTCACCCCAGTCATTCCATTCCAAACCAAAGTCGGTCTGGTGGGTCAGGGACCACAGACTGCTGACGTCATCATGTCTCAGCGGACCTGCCCCGCCCCCTAAAAGCTTCCGCCCCCCGCCCCCCCCCCAGCATTCCTGCTTCCTGCGGTCACTCTGATCACCGGTGGCAGTCGTTTACACAGACATCAGACCAGTGAACAAAGGCCAGGGCTGGAGGCTGTGGCCCAGTGTGCAGGGACAGTGCTCCCACCTGCCCTTGGAGGGTCACACCAGGAAGGTGAAGGGCTGTTGACCTGGTCTCTCCCTACTCGTCCCTGCCTTGTGCCCACACAGCCAGTGTTTGGCAAAACCACACCCCCTAGAGTACCAGCCTGGCCTGGGAAAGGGCTTGGTGTCCCTGGGGCAGTGGCTGGGCTGAAGGGCTGTCATTTTCTTTTCTTTCTTTTTTTTTTTTTTTTTTTTTGGTTTTTCGAGACAGGGTTTCTCTGTGTAGCCCTGGCTGTCCTGGAACTCACTCTGTAGACCAGGCTGGCCTCGAACTCAGAAATCTGCCTCCCTCTGCCTCCCAAGTGCTGGAATTAAAGGCATGTGCCACCACTGCCCGGAGGGCTGTCATTTTCAATGTGACCAGACAGGGATACATGTCACTCATCACCTGTCCACCAGCTGCCCTGGTGGGACAAGCTTCAGCTCCTGCGTCCTGCAGCCCAGCCCTGGCCCGCAGCCCTCCTGTCCCACACTCGATGTGTGAATCCGTTGCTTCACTCAAAGGGGTTTTTTGATACCACATCAGAAAGCGCTCGTCTCTTCTGAGCGGCGCTTACAGCGGCAGCTGGCAACAGAAGCCACTTCGGCACCAGCGTCGTGGGGTGGGTGGCGTCTGCCAGGATGTGTTTAGGCTCCCACCCACCTCTGCAGTGAAGCTAGGTGCCAGGTATCGAGGACAGAGAGGCAAGGGGAGGGGACTTCCCTGTGTATCCCTTGTCCCAACAGAACCTTGGCTACTCTGCCCATGTTTCTTGCCACCAGCTGGGGACCACAGAAGCAATAACCAGCCTTAGTGTAGCACCTCAGACAGCCTTGACTCTTACAGATGTGCTACAGACCCTTGCTGAAGACCGAGGCCAATGTGAGGGACTGAGCAGGTCACGCAGTTCGTCGGTGGGGTCCAGGCTTTGGTACAGGTCTGACAGAGGCATGGGTCTCTGCCTCCTGACAGAGGAAGTCACCATTGCCATCTTACCATCCAGTCCTTTAAAGCCCCTGTCAGGTTCCTGTAAGAGCTGCCAAGCAGGAAGCTGAGGGTGGGCTGCAGCCTGCCCTCTTGGGGTCACCAGCGCGGGAGTTGAGAAGGCTGGACAAGAAAATGTCCAGATGTCCAACCTGCTTGATGCTTTGTCTCCTGCCCTCACTTAGGTCCTGACGGCAGTGTCATGATAGCCAGCAGGGGGCAGCCTCTCTGCAGAGATGGGAGCTTAGGCCATGCTGAGTCCCAGGGCTGGCTCTTCAACTCTCTGGCTTCTGAGAAGATCCTAGAGTCAGTCCATGGAGGTTGGCGGAAACAAGAGCCTGGCACAGCCTCACCCTAAGAGGTTCTCACTGACAGGCCAGTCCCGCCACCGCCCCACAGGCAGGTGATGTGGGACCTGTGGCTGCTCTGGACCTTGTATGAGTGAGAAAGATGAGCTTAGAAAGCAACCAGGAGAATAGAAACCCCTCAGGTCTGCGGAGACCCAGGGAAGGGTGGCCTAGGGGACTGGTCTTGGCCTCGGGTCTTTGTAGACAGCTGTGTTCCAGCCCAGTTGGACACAAGTGTGAGCTGTGGCCGCTGTCCTCTGATAAGAGGTGGGTCTCCAGGCCCTGGGGATTGGGGTTAGAGCAGGCAGGTGTCAGATGTGAGAAGGTCTGAACCTTCCATATTGATCTGCTAGAGGGGGCCACAGTGCTATCTGCCCCCTACTCTGGATATTTTTGCAAAGCCAGGAAAGGTGGGGGGATGCTGCCCTACCAGGATGCAGCAGACAAAGCAAGGGGACCAAAGCCTGGGCAGGTGGAATTTGGGGTTGCCAGGTGCCAGCTCCACTGGTAGGAACAAAAGATCATGTCACCTGATAAACAGGGACCTAGTTGAGAAGGGATGTCACTGGCTCAGGGAGCTGAGTTTCAGGGCTGGCCCTGGGTATCCCTACTAAAGAGCAGGCCAGCCATGCACAGATGGGCAGAGCATGTTCTTGCAGCAGTGGGCATGGGATGAGATGTGTGGGGACTAGACATAACCAGAGGACACTGGCACTGAGCAGCCTGCCAGGCTAGCGGTCCTCACGGACCGGCCGGATCTTCATCTCCGAGAACTTGAGTGAATACTGCCATCCTGTCCAGGAGGACCACTCGACGCCGTCCGCGTAGGAGGCGTGTGCACCACGCAGGTACTGGCCGTTGAGGTTGGATGTGTGGCAGTTACGGTACCACCAGGCTCCTCGGTAGAAGGCAGCACAGTTGTTCTCCGAGTGGTCGCTGTCCCGGTCCTTGGTGGTAAATCTCATGCCGCTGTGCTTCAGGAGGGAGTCACCTGTACAGCATGTGCACACAAGGGTGGGCACCTGGCCAGACACCCAGGCAGAAGCATGCACAGGCCCCCGAACACTGTCTGCCAACCATGCGAATCTGGGTGTGCGAATGTACACACCACCCCTCAAACCTGTGTCCAGGCAGCTCGTCAACCCCGTGCCACGCCCAGGCATTCTGGCTGTTCCTGTGTCCAAGCTGTCTCTAAGCTCCTCCTAGATTTCTGACTCGCCCATTCCTTTATCTGAGATGAGTCCAGAAGTCTCATCTATAACTTAATGGCCCCACAGAAGCCAATCCCAGGAATCTCCTGGCTCCAGCTCTGGGCTCAGCTCTTTGATCTGTGAAATGGGTAAACCACCTAGGCTCCATAGGGTTGCAGGAGTGAGGACCCCATGGGACTTGTGATCTAGATCCTGACTCCAGAGAGCAGAGGGGCTTGACCCGGGAGACCAGCTCCCCCTGCAGCACCCGGAACCTCACCTGCGGTGCCGGAGTAGTCAGCCACGGTGAGCGGGTACCCATCCTCCTCAGGATCCACAGAGAACAAGCCCACACCAAAGCTCCCGTAGTGGGCATAGGCAGTGCCGTTGTCAAAGTCTTCTAGGTCCACGTGGAGTTCATACGCTGCTTGTGTGGTCAGGGCGTGGATCCGCTTGAGCCCTGAGGACGGGGAGGGGAGGAAGATGGATGAAATCAAGGGATTGAGGGGTGGGATAGGCTCCACCCACCCAAACAGGAGCTGGGGACAACTGCTAAGTGTGTGCTCTGCTCTCTGGGCCTCTTCCTTCTCCCTGCAGGCGGGATTTGGGCAGGAAGCTAGAGACTTAGTTGTCGTGTCTGATTTTCTGTGTTCGCTTTACGTTGGGCTGTTCTTTCCAAAGTTGGTGTTGGCGTCCCATGTACCTGTCAATCTCAGGTGTCGTCCTCCATCCCTCTCCACCTCACTTTTTTGAGGCAGGGTCTCTCACTGGACCTGGGCTTACTGATTCAGCTAGGCTGCCTGGCCAGTGAGCCCCGGGGACCTCGTCCCCCAATCTCTGCCTCCTCAGCACCAGGACACGTGGTGCAGGTACGTGACATTGAACCTAGTTTTATTTTTTCAATGAGGATCCACATTAAGGTTGTCTTTATCGACTGAGACATCTCCGCAATTCCCCAAATGTACGAGTTTTGAGATGACAGATGGTCAGAATTTGCAGTTCAGATGGGTGGTAGCACAGGTGTCCAAACCTGGCCTCTGAGCCTTTGTGTGCTGTTTTCTCTGCCTGTCCTTTATCGGCCTGTTGCCTTTCTGTTTAGCCTTGGGAAGACGGCTGGTCTCCCATGCTGACCCAGGCACCTCCTTCTTAGCATTCATCAATCTGGTTCTCCCTGGGTCCTTGTGAATTTCCCAGTCAGCTGACTTCCCCAAACACAACTCTACAGTCAGTGTTTGCTGTGACCCCAGTGGGCACAGTGGGACCAGGTATGGCAAGTGCTCCATAAATACTCCCAGTTCGTAGAGCCAAGGCAGTGCCTGTATCTCCTGCCATTCCCAGGCCTGGTTCTGAACACTCCTGCCGCCTACCCCTTCCTCTCTCCCACTCTCCTACTCTCTGGCCCTTGGTCCATTCCAGGTCTCACACAAACAGGGCACTTCCCTGCCATCAGGATCAACCCTTGATTAAGAGGGCATTTAATTAAACGCCTCACAGGTTCACATGCCCATGGTGTCCCATCAGTACCTCCCCACAGGCTAGTATCAAGTGTACAAGAGCTTTGTTGACCCTCCCTGCTCAGCCCCAGTGTTCTCTGCCAGGCAATCAGCAGATCACCCCCGGATCCCTGTCCCCCACTTCATCTCCACTCAGAGTTGTTGACTCAGTTCAGTCCTGAGACCTGGATGCTGTGGGGTTCGCCCAAGAGCAGGCAATCCCACTACACTACATCCCACCTCCCTCTCTGGCCTGTTCTCCCAGGGCTGGTGTCATCAAGGCAAGCTACTCTCCCCTCTTTGGGCGTGGCTTGCACACCTGTGCAGGGCTGATGGACAGATGCTCAAGCAGCAGGTGATGATGACAACAGCCCACACCTGGAAGCCAGGTACCAGTCTAAGCACTTCCTGTATAGTGACCAATCAGGCAGCATCAGATTGTGAGTAATTACAGAGCCTCAGCATAGCCCGTGACTGAGCCGCCACTGCATACAGCCCAGAACTAGCTGCTGCTGGGCAAGGACACAAGGCAGTGGGCGTAACGATGCCCCATTGTACAGGTGGGAGAAGGAAGGCTCAGAGAGTGCAGTCACATGGCCAGATCATACAACTGCCAAGCAGCAGAGCTGGGATTTGAACCCAGGCAGAAGGGTCCAGACCCCTATTCTTCTTCAGGCCTTAGCTGGGACAGATTGCATTTCCCAGGTATAGTGTATGATGGAGACAGCCCCAAGGGATGCTGGGAGATGATTTTTCTATCACTACATGGTCACTGGGATCCAAAGACCTACAGTCAGCATGCCACCGTTGGGGTTAACAGTCCTGAGCGTCAGGTGCACCTTGCTGGTCCCTTGCACTGGGGCTGGCTGGATGGCTCAATGGGTAAAAATGCTTGCTGCCAAGCCTGACGACCTGAGTTTAGTCCTCAACACAGTGGAAAGAACTAACTTTCCTAAGTTGTCTCTGATCTCCACACACATGCCGCCCCCACAATAAATGACAACAAATAAAACTAAATTAAAAATACAAAAAACAAGGGTCTGGAGAGATGGCTCAGTGCTTAAGAGCACTGACTGCTCTTCCAGAGGTCCTGAGTTTAATTCCCAGCAACCACACGGTGGCTCACAACCATCTGTAATGGGGTCTGGTGCCCTCTTCTGGTGTGTCTGAAGACAGCGACAGTGTGCTCACATACATAAAATAAATAAATAATTCTAAAAAACACCTCCCCCCAACACACAAAAGAACAAATAAATGAAATTTTAAAAAGCATGGTAAATAGTGCCTGAGGAATGACAGAACCTGAGGTCAACTTGTGGCATGCATGTTCTCTCTCTCTCTCTCTCTTTCTCATACACACACACACTCTCTCTCACACACACTTTCTTTCTCTCTCTCTCTCCACACAACTCATACTCTCACACACACATTATTTCTCTCTGTCTCTCACACTCACACACTCTCTCACACACACACTCACACACTCTCTCACACACACACTCACACACTGTCTCTCACACACACACTCACACACTCTCTCTCTCACACACACATTCTTTCTCTCTCACACACACACTCACACTCTCCTCACACACACACTCACACACTCTCTCTCACACTCACATTCTTTCTCTCACACACACTCATACCCTCTCTCACACACACACTCACACACACTGTCTCTCTCACACAGACACACACACTCTGCACACACACTCACTCTCTCACACACACTTTTGCACGCCTACCCACATCCACAGCACCCCACATACACATAGAAAAATTAAAACTTCAGGAAACAAGCAATAGTGGAAAAAAGCTGAGAGCAAATTAACGAAAGCAGACATGTGTGATATCTACCTGTAGCCATTATATATAAAGAGCATCTGTAAGCCAACAGAAACAGAGAAGCCCTCAGTGAGAGGGTGCTGGAGGGGTAGGAAAGCAGAGGTGATGCCACAGGGATGCTGAGGGGCTCCCGGTTGACATTCTGTCAGGGCTTCTCGTCTGCAGAGCTAATCAAGGTCCTGCTTAAATGCTTCCTCCCACCTTCTACAGCTGCTGATAGATTTCAATTAAGATGCCACGGAGCAGCGAGCAGCAAGTCACCAACGCTGCTCAAAGCTTATGGGTGGGAAGCAGGGACAGCCTCTAACGGGCCACCACCACTTCTTCCTTCACGTAACCACCTCAGGTGGGTGAGGAGGAATTTCCCACCCACCCATTTGCTGTCCCTCCTAAAATGTCATCAAAGCAAGCCCTGTTCCTTCCCATGGAGCTGCCTGGGCTTCCATATCCAGCATATAGGATGGGACTTGTGGCCTCCCCTCTTGAACTTCAGCTTTGTCATCTGTAGAAAGGGGGTAATGGGGACAGGACCACCCTCCTGGCTGGTGTGAGGCCCCAGGGGCTGATGTGTGACATTTAAATGGCCTCCGAAATGAGCTCACAGCAAACTCTGACCATGGTCCAAATGGTGTGTAGCCTCCCCTATGGAAAGTCCCCATCTGGACACCAGGATGCAGTGGGCCCTGCTCTCCTGGCTTCTGGTCAAGGAGCACGGACTTAACTGACACCATAGGTCAGCGTGCTGGTACCTTATGGGCATCTACCTCCAAATTGTCATGAGGCCTGCCTTCCACCCGCCCACAGACGCAGTGAAAGTTTCTTCTCACCAGGGAGCCACCTAACACCTAAGGCCACCCGGTACCCACCCCCAGGATTCTACCCCTCAGGAGGCACATGGACTGGTCACTCACTGGGGCCTCCACTTAGCATCCCATGGTCAGTGCTGGCCCGGAGGGCAGGGGAATTCCACAGAGTATCCCTGGTCCTCCTGATGCCTGAGATGGGGTCCCCGCACCCACGGTGGCTGGAGTGACCCAGGACTGTAGAGGGCTCCTAGGCAGTCCCCAAACAGGACTATGCTTCCTGCTTCAGACCTAGAGTTACTGGGACAAGCCCTCCCTACAGAGTCCGGAGGATGGAGGACCAGTCATGTGGTCTAGGAGCAAGTGCCCTTGCCTGCTCAGTCTGCTTTCTTATTAGTGTTGTCGCTTTTGAGACAGGGTCTGGTCTGGAAATCCTAAGCACTCCAGGCTGGACTCAAACTTGTAACAATCCTCCTGCCTCAGTCTCTCTGATGCTGGGGTTATAAGTGTGAACCATCCTGTGTAGCTTTTTGTTTTTATTTTTTTATTTTTTTTCTTGCTGGTCTTGAACGATAGAGCTCAGTCTGGCCTTATACTATATATAGCTGGCTGACCTGGAACTAGGGTCCTTCTGCCCCCTGGGTGCAGAAGGTGCCCACCTCACCAGCTTTCCCTGTCACACTGCATAACTGCAAGTCCGTGGGACCCATGTACATGGGTCTCCTGTTGGTTCTACTCTCAAGCTCACTTGACCCTCCTTAGTTACCTCCCACACACCAGTGAACGGCTTCAGAGACTAGAGTGGAATCCGTGTAAAGACAGACAAGGACCGGGCAGAGTATGGAGTCCCAGGGTGCGGAAGCTTACCCAGCCAGTGCTCCCCGTGAGCTTGCCGAAGCCCTCCCGGTAAGCCTCCCAGCCTCGGAAAAAGTTCACAGAGCCATCCTCCCGGCGCTGAAACACCTGCAAGGGCAAAGGAGATACAGTATTGGCACCAGTGGCCTAAAGAGCCCAGACCCTTGACTCTCACCCTTCCTCACAGACTCCCCTGCCAGCCTGGGATAGGCTGGGATGGGGGCCTGACCACCCCCTTCTCTCAAGAACTCCTTCCTGGCTCTGGGACCTGGAGCAGACCAGAGGCTCGGAGGCTCATGGTGACCAGAGGCAGGTCTGACTAATCCACCACAGATCCCTGGAATGTCCCCACAAGGAGGAGTCGCCACAGGCGGGAACCTCAGCTCCCAGGTTCACTTCTGCTGTGGGTGCGGTGCTGAGCCTTTCCTGGTTCTCACCAGGAAGCTGTGGCCCAGCTGACACAGTGCTGGCAAGCCATACGTGAGCTCTCTGAGTTTTGTTGGCCTGAGCCAGGCATGGTGGCTTGGTGCTAGGAAACGGAGGCGGGAAGAGCAGAAGATCAAAGTCATCTGTGGCTACACTGAAAATCCAAGGGCATGAGTTTCATGAAATGCTGTCTCAAATGAAAGAGACAAAGTTAAAAACAGAGGGAGAGAGAGGAAAGGGGGGGAGGGGAGAGAGAGGGAGACAGGGAGGGCTGGGGGAGACAGGGAGGGTGGGACAGGGAATGAGAGGGGCATAGGCCTGATGTTTTTATTGCAGTTGTCGGTTTTGTTTCTGAGACAGGGTCTCCCCTTGTAACTCATCTATCTGGAACTCATTATGCAGCCCATGGTAATCCTCCTGCCTCAGCCTCCCAAATGCTAGAATTACAGGGGTACATCTTACTATGCAGTCCACTCTCAAGTTTTTAAGCAACTTCTCACCTTAACCTTGACCCCAGATCCCCGCCTCCCACCCAGCTCCGCTCCACAAATCACACACTTCCGGCAGGATCCAGGGGGTGTGGCCTGGGAACCCTGAATCCAAGCCACCCTGGAGGG
Organism: Mastomys natalensis; assembly: GCA_021653895.1. Lineage (NCBI taxonomy): Eukaryota > Metazoa > Chordata > Mammalia > Rodentia > Muridae > Mastomys > Mastomys natalensis. Next base: position 2,972,493 of record JAJTUV010000085.1, read on the forward strand.
AGGCGCATCAACCCAGAGCAGGCTTCGGGTGTGACTCGGTTACCAACGAGCCGCTGAGCCGTCAGAGCCGCCTCGGTTCTTTTTAATAACATTCTCGATTTGGGAGTCTGAAGTCCCCTTGGTTAAATTGCCTTGAAATAAGGACGGTGCTGGTCCCGGCCGAGCTGACGAGTATTTACTCGATCGCTGACAGTCCCGTTCTGGGGCCGCCTGGCCCACGCCGCCTTTCTGTTTAACAAGCCTTTTCCTGCTCATTTGCAGAGGCAGCGCCCACCTGCCTCCATCTGTGTCTGTGTCTGATGTCAGAGCTCTGGCTGCCACTTTCATTACTAAGCAGCCTGGTTCCGGCAGCTCGGAACCGCCCGGGTGCCCGGGCGGAGCATCGGCGTCTGCTCTCGAGATGCACCAGGTCCCCAGGGACATGTCAGTCACAGACAGTTGGGCAGCTCTGACGTCACATGCTAGAGGGAAGATGACACTTTTTTTTCCTGCTTCCCTCGACCTGGTCCTGCCCTGAAATATCAAGTCCTCAGGAGGGACCCGCTGGGTAGAAGGAAGTTCGATAAGGCTTGGGGAGATCTGAGCGGTGTGGAGAGCCGTATTGACTGCCGCACATTGGGACCCTGAGCACGCGCCCTTTGAAAGGCTTAATCCTGGCAGAAGCTTAGGCCCTCCCAAAGGCAAGGCGAAGGCGGCAGACAGGCTGAGCCTGCTTCTGCTGGAAGAGGAGGAGGAGATCTGCAGGACCAGCAGTCTGGAAGCCCCCACCTCACCCCCGCAGGTCAACTGCCACTGGAGGCCCTGGGGCCCCCACCCCGGGGGACCCAACCCCGTCAAATGAGGGAGTTGGGTGCTAAGGGCCTGGACTACAGAGCCTACTGATGCACAGATCTCCTCACCTCTCTAGACCTGTTTTGTCATCTATGAAAGACCACAGGCAGTCAGGACCCACTGAGCCTCCTGCAGTGAGTGTGCAGTCAGTGCTGGCTAGGCAGATAAACACAAGCTTAGCAGGGCCGGCCAGTCTCCTTTGCTCCCCTCCCCTTCTTGCCGGCTCTCTCTTCCAAATGGCAGCTCTACACACCTCCTCCCAGGGCTCTCGTGCTCTTTCAGGCATACGGTCTCATCCAGTCTCTCTGGGGAAACTAAGTCCAAGACACAAACAAGGTCCAGACTGCCCTCACGGATCTAGGGCCAGGAAAACACAGAAGGGCTGGTGTGCAGGGGATTCTATATCACACACACACAAATACACACACACACACACACACACACACACACACACGGACACAGAGCAGATCTAGGGCAGACGAAAAAAAAATAGGCCCGCACAGAGAAATGCAGCTTCCTAGGGGAGATGGAATCCCAACTCCACACTGGCCTGCTATATAGCTCAGCTCTGCCCTTCTTCCTCAACTCTGACAGTGGGTTCTGCATCTCAGGACCTCCACAAAGAAACCCTTCTAGTGTCTTGCCTAGTGAAATTAGGGTGCCAGGCTTCCAATCCCCCATGGGAATGAAACTTGTGGAGACCAGACAGGGACAGCACCTCCCACAGACATCTGGGCCCAGTGCAGGCTGCAGGCAGGGAAGCTGAATGCATGGGGGGTGTGTCCAGCTGTGGCCCTCATGAAAGGTTGAGGGACAAAAGGGTCACTAAGGTTTCTGGACAGAGCCTCCCAAGTCTGCAACCCATCCCCAAGAGCTTAGAGCAGCGAGCCGAGCCCAGCCTGTTCTTCAGATGCACTGCAAGGGCCCGGTGCTCCCAAGCTGTAGTTCCTGGAAGTTGACCTGGTCCTGCCTTCACCTAACCCTAAAGGGCACAGTGAAGCACATCCAAGCCAGGAGGGCAGAGCAGCAGACAGACGGTGCCGAGCCTGTCGCTTCCCTCCGTGGTGGCACCCGCTGTTCACATCCCTCCTCCGGCACAGATGGGCCCTGTGCTGCTTCTGTGTTCTGTGTGTTACGGCAGATAGAGCTGGGACAGCAGCAAGGCAGCCGCTACTCCACTGCTGACTCGGCTGCTGTTAACCACCAGACTGTCCCCACTGCACCGCTGACTCCACCTGAATGGTCACCTGTGGCAGACACACCCCCTGCGCCCACCAGGGCTTTTTGCTTCTTTTCTAGCCAGCAAAGTGACAAAAATTAAGAATGGCCAACAATCGTGTTAGACTGTTAGATCTGGCCCTGAAGAAACCATAATGCTGGCCTTGGGAGATAGATCAGTTCAAAATTGCTTGCCGTGCAAGCACAGGGCCTGAGTCAAAACCCTCAGACCCCTGTGGAAAACTGGAGGTGGCTGTCTGTACCTTTAATCTCTGCACTAGAGGACAGAGACAGGTGGATCCCAGCCAGCTCAGGAGAAATGAGGAGCTTCCGGTTCAGTGAGCAATCATGTCTTGAGGCAATAATGTGGAAAGCAACAGAGGAAGACAGGCAATGTCCTCCTCTGTGTCAGCATCACAAGCATAGATACAGCACACACCCACATCCGTGTGAATGGACTGTGCACTTGTACACACGTCCATGTGGATACACTGTGCGCCTATAGACACATTCATGTGAATGCACTGTGAACACACTGTGCTCGTACACACATCCACGTGATTGTTCTGTATGCTTGTACCTGCACAGGAATACTCGAAGCAGAGCTGAGTGTAAGGACACACAGTGGGGAGGCAGAGACAGTGGATCCCTGGGGCTTGCTGGCCAATCTTTCCTACTTGGCAAGACACTCTCTCCAAAAAAAAAAAACAAAAAAAAAAAAAAAAAAAAACAAAAAAAAAGGTATATATATTGAGCATGCTTTTAATCCAGCACAGAGGCAGAGGCAAGCAGATCTCTGAGTTCAAGACCAGCCACTGCTACTCACAGCCTGAAGAACAGCATCAAACATTATTCTCTGGCCTCCACATGCACACATATGCTCACACACACACACAAAGAAACCCCAGCATTTGCCAACATGGGCATTGCAGTTGGGCTAAGACACACTTTGAGATCTTTGGACCAGAGCTCAGAGAAGTGCACGTCCCACCCCCACACACAGACGCAGCACAGTTTACATCGGAAACGGCAGCAGGAAATAAGCAGGCCGCGCCATTTCCTACTGTGTCTTCTTCTGCTCTACTCTATTCGATTTAAAAAAGCAACGTTGATCGCAACCCAGGAAATTGATTTCGCCACCTGCCAATGGATCCAGGCCCACAGTTTTAAGAACCATTGCCGTCAGTTTCCTGGTGTCTGCCGTAAGCCATGCTAGTCACAGGTCGAATATGGAATGACTGAGTGTCCCTGCACACACGCTGGTACCCACGGCGGCACAATGTGTGGCCTGACAAATTCTGAGAGGTCCACGTGCTCCAGCTAGCCAGATGGACAGGACCAGGGTGCTGGGCACATGGGTGTGTTTCAACTCCAAGGCCCAAGGCAAAACTGCAGCTTTGGAGTTCTGAAAATCAGCTGGATTTTAGAAACGACGACAGGATTGTGGACTTTAATTAGAGAGCAAGGCTCGGCTGGACAGGAGGATGCCAGCCACAGGCCTGGAGTGTCTACATCCCCTCCTTCAGCCCCAGGCTTCCCAGGTAGGCAAAGGCTGAGGATGCCAAGGCCAGAGCAAAGTAGTTATTGATCAACCCTGAGCCTGCAGTGGGTGTTGGCCCAGCTCTTGGGCTTTACTTGGCTTCCGGCTGGAAGGCAACAGAGATACACTCACCGACGCCGAGGCCTCCTGGGCCGGAGCCATGAGTGGGAAGGCAGACAGCATGTGTTTTCTTGGTTCTGATTCTTAAAACCCAGTCTCCTGCTGCCACTGGCTCAGCTTGGAAGTACCACCCAGGGGGCTCTGCCAAACAAATGTGTGGTTCACATGGCCCTGCAGACGGTGCTGAGCGGTTTCAAAGGACAACCAAGACTGCACTTGGTGTAGCTGATTGTCCTGAGTGTGTCAGCAGAGTCAGAGGGCCACATCGACACCTGGTGCCTCCCCAGCCTCCTTCTCCAGGAGTCTGGGCCAGGTGGAGTGTCCACTGCAGAATAACCCTGCCCGGGCCACACCATGTCTGCAATAATACTGAATTTGGAGCTGGTATCCTAAGTGGCCGATGGGATCTGGGCTCACAGAAGTTCCATCTGTACCTCAGAGGATGAGTAGGCCTCACACTGCGGGGGGATGGGCTCCCATCTGGCAGTTGTTGAGACCAAGACTGGGAATGTGGGTGACCTCTGGGGTTAGGGATGGTCAGAGACTAGAGATGGCAGGGCATATGCACTCCCTGTAGAGAAGTCCTGTGGCCTGGTAGATAAGAAATTAAGCCAGCACACCCATGAGCCCCGCTGTCTCTCGACCCAGGGGAGCACCCTGGGGTGGCACCCAGGGGCCAGGGTACTAGAGACTCTGCTAACAGTGTCACTGCCCAGATCCCAGCTTCTCCCGTGGAATCATGGCTGCCCTAGTGCCCATCATGTGCTGGGCATACATGGAGGAACACAGCATCAGAGAACTGGCAGTCTCAAGACACAGACACACATAGGCCTGCAGACACAGTTCAGATGCATCCAATGGGCGTACCTCAGTTTCCTCATCTATTGAATGGGGATTTCGGCAGTTCCAGGCCCTAAAGTTTATGTGAGGAATCAGCGTTCACGGTCAAGGGATGTAGCTTGGCCGACAGAGTGCTTGCCTAGCATGCACAAAGCCCTGGGTTCAATCCTCAGCACTGGATGTGGTGAAACACTCCAGAAATCTCAAAACATGGGAGCTAGAGGCAGAGAGACCAGAAGTTCAAGGTCATCCTCGGCTACACAGCAACTTTGAGGCTAGCCTGGGCTACATGAGACCCTGTCTCAAAACCAAACCAACACACACACATGAAGTGCTGGCACGCAGCATTCAGTCATGGCTCATGGGATGCTCTGAGCAGTTAGGGACCTCTCTTGTGGGAACTGGGTACTCAAGGAGGCTGCTATACTTGGAGATACACTGAGACACTGAGAACCAGGGGGTGAAGGAGGGATGCTTCCCACAGGCCGTGAACCTGGGGCAGCAGTGGTCCCTATACCTTAGAATGTCCTCAGGAAAGGACACTTTAGATTGTCTTAGTCTGAGGGGCTTGCTGACCTGGGAACAGGCAGGGGCTGCCCAGCAGGTGATTCTGGGAGTGGAGGAGGGAGGAGCCAGGGAAATGCTCAAGGTATCCTCAAAGTGTCCTGCCCTATTTAAGCCTTTGCCCACTTCCTGTAACTTCCCGACTTGTGACAAGTCCTGAAGCCTTCCTAAGCCACGGTTCCCCCTGAGTTCCTTCCTTATTCCGGAAGAGGAACCAAAGTCAGCATAAGTTGGTGACACACAGTAGGCCTGACATCCGTCCCCCAAACCAGCTGATGGCACACAGTAGGTCTGACAGTTGCCCCCAAACCAGCTGATGTTACACAGTAGGTCTGGTAGCTGCCTCCAAACCAGCTGATGGCTCACAGTAGGTCTGGTAGCTGCCTCCAAACCCGCTGATGACACATAGTAGGTTGACAGCTACCCCACTCCCCCCCGCAAGAAAAAAGACAGCTGCTGGTTCCAGAAGGAAAGAGCCCGCTCCTTGTTTGTGACTGGAAATGGTACCCCCAGGCTTGGCACCCTGCCATATTTCCCAGGCTTGGCAGCCACTGCCTGCCGACTCTGGCAAAACAGTGCTCTGAGCTCCATTTATGAAGTGCTGTGCCTAGTGTTTCACATGTGGCGTCCCACGGACACTGTGCGCTCCCCAATGGATGCCAGAGTTGTGGAAATTGACCTGCACCAGGTGGAGGCAGCTTCCTCCAGCAAATCAGGGGAACAGGAAGGAGGAGGCAACTGTCTCTTCAGTCACTGTGAAGGTAGGTGGGCTCTGGGCAGCAGCATGGGGACACTGTGGCCCCATTGATGCTCCAGCAGGTCACTGGCCCTCCCAAGGGAGGGGGTTGGCCAGTCTCCCTGGCAGCCTTGCAGCCTGGCCTCCCCAGCATAGGGTCCCCTGGGGCTTTTCATCTCTCTCTGCAAGACTGCCTGCCAGGTTCCTTTGAAGTGCTACAGAGAGGGCACAGCTCTCCTCCTGCCCCACAGCCTAAGGAGGAGACAAGAAGACGTGGGAAGGGGGGCTTCCTCTTATATGGAGCCAATTAGAGGCACATATGAACCCATGACCCCACTCACTCAGTGGGAAAACTCCTGGTGCCAGGCAGAAGGTGTGAGTGGGTAACAGCCAGGTAGGGTGGTGTGTGTGTTTGCGTGTGTGTGTGTGTGTGTGTGTGTGTGTGTTGAGAGCATGAGTGTAAATGTGCATGTGTGTGTGTGGTGTGTGTGTGTGTATGTGAGAGCATGAGTGTAAATGTACATGTGTGTGTGTGGTGGTGTGTGTGTGTGGTGTGTGTGTATGTGTGTGTGTGTGTGTGTGTGGTGTGTGTGTGTATGTGTGTGTGTGTTGTGTGGTGTGTGTGTGTGTGTATGTGAGAGCATGAGTGTAAATGTACATGTGTGTGTGTGGTGTGTGTGTGTTATGTGAGAGCATGAGTGTAAATGTGCATGTGTGTGTGTGGTGTGTGTGTGTGTTGTGTGTGTGTATGTGTGTGTGTGTGTTGTGGGTGTGTGTGTATGTGAGAGCATGAGTGTAAATGTGCATGTGTGTGTGTGGTGTGTGTGTGTGTGTATGTGAGAGCATGAGTGTAAATGTAATGTGTGTGTGTGGTGTGTGTGTGGTGTGTGTGTGTGGTTGTGTGTGGTGTGTGTGTGTGTTGTTGTGTATGTGAGAGCATGAGTGTAGATGTACATGTGTATGTGTGGTGTGTGTATGTATGTGAGAGCATGAGTGTAAATGTGCATGTGTGTGTGTGGTGTGTGTGTGTGTATGTGAGAGCATGAGTGTAAATGTACATGTGTGTGTGTGGTGTGTGTGTGTATGTGAGAGCATGAGTGTAAATGTGCATGTGTGTGTGTGGTGTGTGTGTGTGTGTGGTGTGGTGTATGTGTGGTGTGTGTGTGTGTGTGTGGTGGTGTGTGTGTGTTATGTGAGAGCATGAGTGTAAATGTGCATGTGTGTGTGGGGTGTGTGTGTGCATGTGTGTGTGTGTGTGTGGTGTGTGTGTGTGTGTGTGGTGTGTGTTGTGTGTATGTGAGAGCATGAGTGTAAATGTACATGTGTATGTGTGGTGTGTGTATGTATGTGAGAGCATGAGTGTAAATGTGCATGTGTGTGTGGGGTGTGTGTGTGTGTGTGTGTGTGTGTGTGTGGTGTGTCCTGAGTCTCTACTGGGGGAGATGTGAGACCCACCCTGATCTTAGTCTAGAAGCTTGGTGATTCCACAAAGGTAAGACTTTTTCAATAGCAGAGGGATTTCCTCCCTTGCCAGACCCGCTCTCCCCTCCAGGGATCATCCTGGCCTTTGAGCATTCCTTTGAGCAGTGTTAGGGGATGGTGGACAGTGCAGGTGCTGTCTCAGCCCAGGTGATCTTGAGAGAACACAATCCCCACCCTGCCTAGGACAGAGGTAAGGGACGTAGGAGCAGGTGGTAACTTGTGAGGGGTGCAGGGAAGGAGCATGGAAAGTAGGTCAGGGTGACAGAGAGGCCTCCAGGGGGCATGGCTAGGGTTGGTCTATACCCAGTGAGGAAGGTCTCTGGTCTGGGTTACAAGATCAACCATGGCTGCCTCTTCTCATTTTCTAGGGAAGGGACAGGTGTCAAGTTCAAAGTTCAGCCGTGTCCTGGCATCCCTTCCTGTGCCCCGCTCCTCATGTCAGGTCTCTTTCTGGCCTGACTTGTGTGAGCCTGTGGTGAGTGTGGGACAGCAAAGGTTGGCATAGTCACAGTCAGGCGCCAAGCAAGCCTGAAGGCCACCTTGAGGCATCTATCCAATAGCAAACAAGCCCAAGGGGCATCATTCCCATATGGCACCCCTTTCAGAAGCAAGGACTCAGGGTCCACGGAATTCATGCTTCAGAGTTTTATTTCACAATCACCACACCTCTCCACCCTGCCGGTCAGGATCGCCCCTCCTGTGGAAACCCTGTGGTACAGAGAATTCATTCAGGCCTCAGAAGGCGACCAACTCCATGGGCCCGTCACCCAAATGTTCCACTGCCCACTGACCCCTGACTTAGACCCTCTTATACCAGAATGGGTCAGCAATACGAAGCAGCCTTAGTCCAGGACAAGCCTTTCCAGTCCCCACACTGAGCCCTTCTGTCCACCATCACCAGGTCTCTAGACTATGATCAGGGCCACTCCGGTGACCCTTAGCCTTGACACAAGCCAGCTCCCTTGTCCTTCTGCCCTCTCAGCTGAGAGCTTGCTACTCTGCCTCAGTCCCAGATGGCTCCCTGTGGCTGACGCTCAATTAATTGTTCAGTAGCAATTAATTGCATTGACTTGCCTCAGAAGGCCTGGACTTTCCCTGGCCAGGCTGACTGGGTAGCAGAAGCAAACCTCCTGCCCTCTCCAGGATGCCCTGCCAGCCTTTGGGGATAGAAGGGTGCACGGGGCAATGCCAGGCAGGAAGTGGTATTCAGACTACAAAGACCCTCTGGGGCTGAGCCCAATTCTGCCCACTCCAGTCTCTAGAAGGCTTGCTGTGATGGAGGAGCCCACTCAGGGGCTTGAGGCTCAGCACAGCATCCAGTCCACTGGGGAGGACCATGTGGGGAGGACTATGCAGTGTTGGTGCCTGAAGCTGGGCGGTTTTGACGGAGAACCTAATGAGGATGGATGGGCCGAGAGAGGCCAGCACCTTCCCAAACAACAATTGAACATCCAGGAGATGTGTGTGTGTGGAGGGGGTGATCCTGACAGGTGCCTGCAGGCATCTAGGGATAGATTGCTTCAGACAGAAGCCAAATGGATATGAACGTTTCCCAACCACACAAGCACTTTGCAGAGCACTCTGGCCTCTCCTGCAAGAGCCCCCACTCAGGCATAGGGGCGTCAGGTCTAAACTGGGCACTGTTCCTTACCCATCCCGGTTAATCGTCCCTGAAGCCAAGGCCAAAGGAATTACCCAGGCCCAGACCTGACTGACTCCCCCGAAGATTGGATCCAAGTCAGCCTGAGTGGAAGACAGATGTGCAGCCGTGATGGAGCCTCAGCCAGGCACCAAGCCCTCCTAACCCTTAATTCTGATTTCTGGGCCTGGTGGGGGGCCTCCTGGACGGTCTGCCTGCTTAGGGATCCCAGAGGCAAAGGCCATAACTCAGCCTCTTTGCAGTTAGAAAAACAAAAGAGCTTTTAACCCTGACACGGATCCGGTACGTTTAAAAGCTCTCCCCTAGAGCCCGAAGACAAGTTTAGAGATATGTCCATCTTTGGGGTCTCTGGGGATCCTTGGTTGCACTCAGACTGGTTCCTAATTGCAGGCTTTGCTCTGCTCCCCCGCTCACTCTGACCGCCCCCCCTCCGGCTCCATCCCCTCTGCTGGGGACACCGACCCCTTTCAAAGCCAACTCAGACTCACCCGCTGCCTGCTCTACAAGTCCCAGGTTCTCTCTGGAAACACTTCCTACCCTTCTGCTTTGTAGCTTTATCTGGCGTTAAAAATCTCCCTTGGATATCCATCGGCCTAGACATCAAACAGCAAAAAACAGTCAATGCCAAGGGTCTCAGGTAAGCAATGGAGGCACCCGGTGTGAGCCAAGGAAGAGTGGCAGCCTAGTCACACTGGGAGCAGTTGTGCCTCTGTCTCACTAGACCAAGCAATGGACTTCCCTTCCTGAAGAGCAAGGTGGGGTGGGGCTAAATATCTGAGTGGGCTCCTGGTAAAATATTGGCTTCCAGGTCAGCGTGGACCAGGAGGCTCAGAAGTGGACTTTGCAATTTCTTTTAAAAACTGTGAGTGAGTCAGGGGTGATAGCAGACAGCTTTGATCCCAGAGCTCGGGAAGCAGAGGCAAGTGACTCTCTGAGCAAGAACTACATAGACGGACCATGTCTCAAAACAAACAAAAAACAAACAAACAAACAAAAAAACCCATAAATAAATAAATATGTGTGTGTGCACGTGTATGTATGAGGACCTGTGATTGGGAAGGTTTCAGATTGGCCTCTGGTATCTTCTTCAACGGTATCCCACCTTATTCGCTAGAGACAGGGTTCTGTCTCAACCTCCCCAGAGCTGGGGTACAGGCTCGAGTAGCCAGACGCAGCTTCTACACGGGAGCTGGGTATCATCCCTGGCTATCGTGTGTGGGGCACGCACTCTGCTGACTAATAAATATTATCTCCTTAGCTCATGGCCTTGGCTTAGGTTTGGCTTGAGTGCAGGTCTGTCACAGCCTGAATGTTAAGATGCCAGGCTCCAGCACAGCAGTGTGACCCCCACCCCATCTAGAGAGGTGACTTTGAGATACTGGCTGGGCAGCTTCAAAGCCACAGTGTGTAACACTCAGTGGCAGCGGCCTGGGGCACGGGACACTGGGACACGGGAGCTCACACCATTCCTACTCCAGCTTGGAAGTCTGGTCCTGACTGAGTGACCGTGACCCAGAGTCCCCGGCCTCCGTCTCCCTCCACTAAGTTCCTCGTGCTTCTAGCAACCAGTTTCTGGTACTCGTCTTTAAAAACTCTACTACTGGGGCCGGAGAGGTGGCTCAGTGTTTAAGAGCCTGTAGTGCTCTCACAGGGGACCTGAGTTTGAGTCCCAGTATTCATACTAGGTAACTCATAACTGTTTGTAACTCTCACTCTAGAGCATCTGATGCCCTCTTCCAAAGGCATCTGTACTCATGTGCACACACCTGCATAGATACACAAAGTGCACAGAATTAAGATTAAGAAACAAGCGTGTGAAGAACTGGGACTCAGAGAACTTAAGTAACTTACATAAGATCACACAGCAAACGTCGCGTCATTGCCAGATCCATTGATGGATGGATGGAGGAGCCCAACTATGACCTCTGGGCCCCAGTGCTTCCTAAGCAGAGGGGCTAGCCTTGTCAGCTGAACTCCACTTGTATCCGCAGACACCTAAGAGTGAGTGTCTCAGCTCTGCCCAAGAGCACACAGTCAGACCACTGCTGAAGCCTCATTTCATTCCCCCAGTGCCTGTCTCCAACTCCAGCCTCACCTCACAGTCACAGGACCCAGCTGGCTGTGCCCTGAGAGGTCACCTGCTCTCTACTGCCTGGTCTCAAAAGCCACACCCACCCTCCCAACCAGGCTGCCCTCACAGCCACAGCAACTTCCAACTTAAATCCCTGAGGAGCCTGCCTCCTCATCTCTACACTTCCAAGATCCACCATAGTACACAGTAGGTGCTCAAACATGTCTACTGTTCAAGGGAACCTGATAAACAGAGCAAGGATTTCCTCCAGCCACGCCCAGCACTTTATTCTGCACAAAGGAAAAAGGGATTTTTTTTTTTTATTTATTTTTTGTTTTTGAGTTTCTTTATGCAGTCTTGGCTAAGTCTGGAACACCTTCTATAGACCAGGCTGTCCTCGAACTCTGAGACCACCTGCCTTTTCTTCCTGAGTGCTGTGATTTGCCTTTTTAAATTACACACAATAGTCAACGTGCAAGGAGCCTGGGATGCTCGCTCGCTCGCTCACTCTTGAGAGGGTCAGAACCTACCAGTGTGGGAAGGAATTGCAAGCTGACTTCCTAGAGTGCCCCCAGCTCTAGCCCAGGACAGAGCCACGGTGCAGCGGCTAACTCTTGTCTGCTGCCTGTTCGATACCCTCTGAATAATACTGAATAATGTGTGAATATTTTCCTAAGTTCAGATCTCAGTGAGAACAGCCAGTCGGCTTCCTTTTTGTCTTATTTCCCCTACAAAGGCCCCTGCAGATGTCAGCGCCTTTGCTGAGCCCAAGCCTACATCTCCTGCCTGGTGCTCTGCAGACAACTGCTCAGGTCTAGCTTGCTGGATGCACCAGCTGACCCAGCTCAGGGGAGCCTCAGGGTACCTGTGGCCATCCCATCCTTGCTTCCTGATAGAATCGCAGTCTCCTATCATCCATTCAGGCAGGCATCAGGCAGTACAGGGTTCTGAGAGACCCTTCCTTCCTCCACGACATGTACCTACCTACTCTGGGTAGATAAAGAAGAGTAACAAGTCCCTGGAACTTCTCCGTCCCAAGGCCTCACCAACACCACAGCACAGCCTGAGAACCAAGGCTTGAGAGCAATGGCACCTCTTAGGAGGCATCTGATCCCCGAGGGCACACTCACCGGGTGTCTATAGGGAGTGGGTAGAGTTTGAACTACCTCTGCAGATGAACGCACAAGTCAGACTCACCGTCCAGCCTCCACCATCAGTGCGCATGTCACAGTAGACCTGGAAGCCAGCTGGGTAGTGAGTAGGGAAGACCGAGTAGACACCATCATCCTGCTGTCCACTCAGGAGAACATCCAGGCAGTCCCGTGGCCGAGAGCCTGTGACAAGGAACCATATCAGGGTGACGGTCTCCCAGACACTACATTCTGTCATCTCTTCCCTCCAAAGAGGTCCTTGGCAATCTCTGACAAGTCTCTCGCGGGAGGTCAAGAGCACAAGCCCTCAGTCCCAGGTAAATCCCTGAGGACTTGCTTTCCTCATCTGGAAAATGGACTCACAGCTCAACAGGTCAGGCTGAGTCGCCTGGCCACAGGAAGTCCCTTGTCTACAGCAGCAGCTCGTCCTTGTCTAAGAGAGTCGAGGGACGGGTGGTAGAGGATGGAAGGCAGCCCTCACTACGACCCTCCGTCCCCTGGAGCTGGGCACCAGAGCCACTCAGAGAATGCAAGCATGTCTCACTCACCATTAGCACAGCCTCGAGGCCGGGCTCCCCGGGAAGGCGCCCTCTGCAGGTCAGCCTTGACACGGGGCCGGCCTAGCCCCCGCTCCCTCTGCAGAGCCTCCAGGACGTCACTGACTGAGTTCACCAGGTGAGCCATGTGACCTTGGCTCTCGGAGAGAAGCTGCAGATGGAGCACAGAAGGCTTTAGAGTGGGCGCGGGCCTGCAGAGTCCGGAAATGGCTTCCCCCTGGCTTGCTCTGACCTCGGGGTCATGTTTGCGGCAGTTTGAGGGGTCAGTGGGGCTCTCAGGGGTTCAGAGGGCAAGGGCTCAGGTGGAAGCTTGGTCACTCTTACTCATCCAGCCCAGCTGATGGGGACAGTGCGGGAAAAGGTGACAGCAGGCATCAGCACGAGTTACCCACCAACCAATTCCTCCTGAAGCCACCTTCATTCTTCTACTGGGACAGGGTGTCATGTGGTTCAGGTTGACTTTAAAGCTCTGGTGCTCCATTGTGGAGATTATAGGCTAGTGCCAACCACATACAATATATGCAGTGCTGGAGCCCAGCCTGGGGCTTCCTGCTTCATGGGAACGCACTCTACCCACTAAGTATGGCACCCTGCACAGCACCCCAGCACGGCACCCCAGCACGGCACCCCAGTATAGCACCCCAGCATGTCACACCAACATGTCACACCAACATGGCATCAGGCCTCATGGGGCCCTCACCTTACGTTCCTGGCTATAGCACATACCACCTACTGTCTCCTCTAAGACCCCCCACATGAGGAGGCTAAGGCAGGGGTGGTCCTTGCACCTGAGCAAACGAACCTGAGTATTGGAAAGGGCATAGAGCCTGGGAACAGGTTGCTGGGTTCAAACTGGGCTCCAAACAAGGATGTCCCCTGCTCCCTTCCCCACCCCACCCCCCGTTTGAACATCGTGGGGAGACTCCATAGAAGCCTGACATACATCACCTCACAGGACTCCATAGTACAGCATAGAGCCAGGACTTGAGATTGTTACCTCCATGTTCCAAGAGGGAATTGGAAGCCCAGAAGGAGAATCCCCAACCTCCACCCCTGACCCCAACCCGGTGCGGGTAAACGCACAGGGGAATCAGGATTCGTGCCACCTCCTCAAGGCAGATGAGTGGCAGGGAAGGAAGGGTACAAGCGTCCTATGACCACACCAGGTGTGGGTGGGGCCAGGCAGTGCTCTGAGTGGGTTGTGGCAGTGTGACACCCTCCCTGTCCTATCTGCAGGCCAGGATAAGGACACTGTTACTATCACCTGCTCTCCATAAGACTCCAGCCGTGCACTTACCCCTCCCATCTTACCCCTCCCATCTTCCCCTCCATCACTCTCCATGGGTCAGAGCACACCAGAGCAGCATAGATCTCCAGGGTGTCTTACTATGCTGGTGCTGGAAGGGTCTAGGAGTCTTCTGCCTCCTCACCCTGGGTTTCAGGAGGGTATAGGACCCAGTGTGGGGAGGTAGCAGGCAGCTGACAGCATGAAACAAGCTAGGTCTTGCTCACCGAACCTGTCACTTGCCAGATAATAGCCCATCGGAGGAAGAGAGAGAAATACACCCAGCCAGCCAGCAGTTTACAAAACGTGATTCTCAGCTCGTCCGAAGGCAGGGCCCTGTGAAGCTCTAGGCCCCGTTAGTTTCCTCTCTGCTGAGCAGGTGATTCAGGGGTCTCCAGGAGAACTACAGTGGGCTGCAGGAACCCACCACAGTGACCTACGGTCAGGCTCCATGAGGCCCTTGTGAGGACACAGGCAAGGTGAGGGGGTGGCAAAGACCCCTTGGTAAATCTCACCACACAGCCCATCCTTTTGAGTCACCACGGCCGTGACATTCAACAGCTCAGGCGCAGCCCCTCCCTCTCCCTGGCAGGCCGAGGAGACCTCAGTTTAAACTAGCAAATGATTACCACTGAAACATATAAACCTGCCCCGAATTAATAGAGAGTCAGTCCCTGCTCGCTGAGCCGCGCAACCCATCATGAGAGAAGCTGGCGGCAACCAGAGGCTGTGAAATCAGGGCAGCTGCTTCCAGCGATGCTCAGCAGTGGACAGGCTTCCACCAAGCCCTCTCCCACTAAGCCTCAGTCTGCCCCTCTGCAGAGTGGGCGACAAAGGCACCTGCCCCTGGGGTAACTGCATTGAAATGTGCCTACAGGTAGACCATCGCTCCCACTCACAAAGGGTTTTCGATGATGGTCCCCACGTGAAGTGGAGTTGAGAATGAGTGTCTCTACATGCTAGAGGCCCGCTAAGCCCGCACAGTCAGGAATACCAGTATCCCCATGGGCTTGGCCTATCACCCCATTTTACAAGTGGAAAGAACCTACCTAGAGAGGGGATGTGGTCCACCCAAGATTGCCCAAAGTCAAGATGGATCCCACACTGTAGCCTCAAGTCAACAGGCAGAACTGCTAATCTAAGCTGGGCCAGTGAGCGACCTCTGAGAACCGTGGCTTTGCGAACAGAACCTCAGGTCTGTGCCTTGCCAAGGGAAGAAGCTTCAAGATGGGATGAGACCTGGCTGGGTGTCTCTGAATGATCCGGATGGGCGGATAACGTCTGGGATGAGACCTGGCTGGGTGTGTCTGAATGATCCGGATGGGCGGATAACGTCTGGGATGAGACCTGGCTGGGTGTCTCTGAATGATCCGGATGGGCGGATAACGTCTGGGATGAGACCTGGCTGGGTGTCTCTGAATGATCCGGATGGGCGGATAACGTCTGGGATGAGACCTGGCTGGGTGTTCTGAATGATCCGGATGGGCGGATAACGTCTGGGATGAGACCTGGCTGGGTGTTCTGAATGATCCGGATGGGCGGATAACGTCTGGGATGAGACCTGGCTGGGTGTCTCTGAATGATCGGATGGGCGGATAACGTCTGGGATGAGACCTGGCTGGGTGTTCTGAATGATCGGATGGGCGGATAACGTCTGGGATGAGACCTGGCTGGGTCTCTGAATGATCGGATGGGCGGATAACGTCTGGGATGAGACCTGGCTGGGTGTCTGAATGATCGGATGGGCGGATAACGTCTGGGATGAGACCTGGCTGGGTGCTCTGAATGATCGGATGGGCGGATAACGTCTGGGATGAGACCTGGCTGGGTGTCTGAATGATCGGATGGGCGGATAACGTCTGGGATGAGACCTGGCTGGGTGTCTGAATGATCCGGATGGGCGGATAACGTCTGGGATGAGACCTGGCTGGGTGTCTGAATGATCGGATGGGCGGATAACGTCTGGGATGAGACCTGGCTGGGTGTCTGAATGATCGGATGGGCGGATAACGTCTGGGATGAGACCTGGCTGGGTCGTCTGAATGATCGGATGGGCGGATAACGTCTGGGATGAGACCTGGCTGGGTGTCCTGAATGATCCGGATGGGCGGATAACGTCTGGGATGAGACCTGGCTGGGTGTCTCTGAATGATCGGATGGGCGGATAACGTCTGGGATGAGACCTGGCTGGGTCTCTGAATGATCGGATGGGCGGATAACGTCTGGGATGAGACCTGGCTGGGTCTCTGAATGATCGGATGGGCGGATAACGTCTGGGATGAGACCTGGCTGGGTTCTGAATGATCCGGATGGGCGGATAACGTCTGGGATGACCTGCTGGGTCTCTGAATGACCGGATGGGCGGATAACGTCTGGGATAAGGAGTCGTGCACCTAGAGCTGGGCATCGTCTGCATATGATCTGGGGGGGCAATCAACGCTCAGCCCGGGGACCTCTGTAGGTCACCTCATGACAGGTGATCGGAAGGGCGGTTTTCACCACGAGCCTCAATGTTCTGAGACCGGAGAGGCCTGCCATAGAGCTATGGTGACCACATGCCATTTACCTCTGGGCATCCCAGACTGACAGGGACTGTAGCAGCTCAGCTGCAGCCTTGAGGAGGGAAGGCAGTGAGCAGGGACCAATGCTGGTCACCAGGGCTGGCAATGGCTGTCGCTGTGGCCATTGGTGGAGTGACACAGGAGCTAGCTGTCAGTGCCCGAGGCTGGCAGGGACCCATGGCACCGCAGTCACCTGACAGGGATGATCAGGTGATTTCCAGCTGCAGCCTGAAAGCAGAGGCAAAGGAGCCATCCTGAGCTCCTTGAAATCCTTGACTTGGCCAAAGAACCTTGCACTTGATCCTTGGTGGTGGATCCAGGAGGAGGAGAGTGTGAGGCCAGGCCTGCGTTCCCCCACAATGGCAAGCACCCCTGGAAAGCTATGGGCAGGTCAGAATAGAGCAGTGTCAAGTAGGGGTGCTGCACCCCTCCAGGAGGACACTGGGCTGTCATATGATAGACCGGGAGCAAGCCTCAAGCCTCCTCACATCAGTTTGCAGCTAACGATTGGGGGGAGGTGTAAGTGCGGGGGTGTGTACAGAGGTGGACAGGGAGGCAATGCCCACCTTGCTTACAGTTCATAGCCTCTGGGATCCTCTAGCCCTGAGTCTACAAGGCTACAGAATTACCATGAATGTGGTGTAGGGGGATGAAGGGTGGGGGATAAGGGGTATAGGAGTGAGGGGGTGTTGGGATACTGGTCATGGATGTGAGAACACAACCCTCCACAAATGAATGAACAAGGTTCCAGGTTGGAAGACTTAGGGTATTACCTAGGCTGTGGATATTACACACTCAGCACAGGGTACCAGTGACCCCACCCCTCAAATCAAGGCACACCACACACACACACACAC
The DNA here is from genome assembly GCA_021653895.1 of Mastomys natalensis. Taxonomy (NCBI): domain Eukaryota; kingdom Metazoa; phylum Chordata; class Mammalia; order Rodentia; family Muridae; genus Mastomys; species Mastomys natalensis. Next base: position 2,989,966 of record JAJTUV010000085.1, read on the forward strand.
ACACACACACACACACGCACACACCCACCGGCATATGTAGATCCTACCCTCACCTGGATTAGGCGACCCTGTTCACTCTGCAGGGAGCTGAGGCCCTGGCCCAGCAGGCTGTGTCCCTTGCGCAGCCCAGCACATTCGGCCTGTAGCTCAGAGGCCCGGGCCAGCAGCCGGGGCAGCTGGTCAGCCAGTGCGTCCAGCACCTCGGGGGCACCATCCAGCCGAGGCTGTGCCTGCTGATCACTCAGTGCCCGAAGGATGGAGGCCTGGATGCCCTCCAGGCGGGCGAAGCTGTCAGTGAGGTCGGGGCAACGAGGGTCAATGAGGAGACTGAGGTGGGAGCTGTCAGCCCTCTCCACGGTGACCAGGGCACTGTTGGCTCCGGCAGCCCCCGTGCTGACAATGGGTGGGGGCGCCGTGCCTGGTGCGTGGGCATGGTTCAGGAAGAGAACCACACCGGTGACGGCCACCGCCAGCAGTACTGCAAGGGACAGGAGCACCGTGCACAGGACATAACTGCAGCTTGCACGCTGTAGGTCGGCCCGCACAGGACAAAGACAGCAGAGACAGACAGACAGACACAGGAGAAAGGAAGGCAAGCATTAGAGGCCAGTTTGTGCCCAGGGAGGCTCAGGAGGCTGGAAGGGCAAGAGACCCCAAAGAAAGCTGTAAGAGCCCAGGGTCAGAGAGACAGAGGCAGGGAGACCAAAGAGGCTGGGGCAGGGGAGGGACAGATGGAGAGGACAGACGGAGAGAGCACTCCTTCCTCACCCCTGCGCAGAGCTCTCTCTCTACCTTGCTCTCTTCCTAGAGCAGGGCCCTGACTGGACAAAGGTCAGAAGCAGGCAGAGGATCTCTGAGGACACTGTGGAGAAGGGCTGAGGAATGCAGGCACTGTGCCTCCCCAAACAGGCAATATGTAGCCGCAAGGGACAAATCGGACAGAGCTGTCGCTGTAAGGAGGGGCTGGTGCACCAAGCTGTCCTAACAGGGGCTTAGTAACAACTGAAACCAAAGCCAGAGTGTCACTTGTAATTTAAGATGGTGCCATGACTGTGTAGCAACAAAGGCCTTGGGGACCCACTCACTACCAAGTCACTCATAGCTCCTGAATGTTTATACATGGAAAAAACAGAAGCCCAGAGAAGGCAAGGACCTGCCCAGAGTCACACAGCCAATTAGAAACAGCATTCTGGCTGGATCTGTGCCCCTGCTTTCTGGGGAGGGGAGGGGCAGGCACTCCGATACCAAATCTCAACTCTCCCACACACTGCCCCTACACCCCCAGCTTCCTGAACTGGAGATATCTCTTTAACTGAATTAGTGTATTAAAGCCCCTGGAGCCGTGCCGGGCACGTTACACTTCTGCAGTAAATATTAGTGGCTTTTATTATCTCATGATCAATGTCGCAGAGCATCTGGAGGTGGTTTTTATCTTCCACCCAGAGCGTTATTCCCCGTGTCCTCCACAATGGGAGGACACCTTCCCTTTCTCACACACGGCAAGACCTTTTGGGTGTAGCCGATTTGCTGGCTTGCTTTCCTGGCCATATAGAAAATACCCACTGCTTTTACTACTGAGAAAGCAGTAAAGCAAGCTGCTTTTCTCCCATAAATCCGAACACCATCTCCTGAGTCTCTTTCTTGGCAGCAGAGGCTGAGGGCAAAGGGTTGGCCTTCTCCAGGAAGCCCTCCTTGACTGCTTCTTCCTCTCTCCCCAGCTTGGAGGGACTCCCTCTTGATGGGCATCTCAAGACAGATTTTATCACCTTTCCACTCACAGGACATCCCTTAAGCCAGGCTCTGGGCCACTCCGATAGAGGCATCAGCAGGGGCTCAGACCCTGTGTCTGCTCCAGGGTTGCTTGTGTCCATAGACTTGATTCTCAGCCTTGGTGTAGGCATGATTCCTTTGGGACTCTGACAAAGGCAGAGGACAAAGTTTCTGGGGGTCCAGGAGCTGGTAAGTCATGGGGAAGGAAACCTGACCTGGCCCCTGGCTCCATGCCCAGTCTGCCCAGTGGGCACAGGTAAGTCCATCCTCACCTGTGAGGTGGATGGATGGAGGCAGGAAAAGCGGGTGGGCCAGGCCATGCCTTTGGGACAAGCTGGGATGCCTGGCACCACAGAGCCTCAGGGCTTCCTGGCAGAGCCAGAGCCTTCGATTCTGAGATGGAGCTACCTCCTCTCCATGATGGCACACACAGAATGGAGCAAGCCCAGACTGAACCAAGCCCCTTAGCCCAGGCTGGCCAGCAGCCTGCAGGGAGCCTTCTGGTAGCCATCCTTGCCCCTGAAGCCCGCAGGCAGCGCTTGCTGTAAAGGCTGTGGTTGGACTCATTTTGGAGATGTGGAAACTGAGGCCCAGTGAGCAAAGACCCATTCGCAAAGTGACATGGTGGGGGGAAGGGGTGGGGAGAATGTCTTAAGACAACTGGGGGCTGGGTGGCCATGGGTTGAATGTCTTCCAACATTCTTTCCCTGAGAAGCAAGCTGGGGATTCAGGGACAAAGCTATGTTGGCAGCTAAATGCCTGTTACACCGGCTTCTGGCCCATCAGGAGACACCTCGCCCTGAGCATCTGCAAGCTGTGTCCTCTGATTTTGTAGCATTAAGGTCCTCCAGCCAGCTCGGGGGATGGGGCGGTTCAACATCTCCAGGACTTCATCCTGATGGCTTGGGCACACATCTTCCCAGGGGAGTGGGGACAGAGGGGGCAGAGATGGAGAGGGCGGAGGGAGTTGCAGGGTCCCTTGGAGCCAGTGTGGCATGGGAGCTCAAAGAAGGAGCAGTTCACTCCTGGAGGAGAATTAGTCTTCAGAGATCAACCTTAAAGATGAAGAGCTGTTCGCTTTTATAGGCTGCGGCTTACGTGCCTCGCAGAGAAATCGCCCGAGATAATAAGGGGCCTGGGCTAGGCGGCCAGCACGGTGCCTTGGGCTGGAGCTTATTAATCAGTCTTTGGCCAGGCAGAGCAAGGTGCACCCCAACCTTCACACACAAGGAGAAGGAGTACAGAGCCTCCCAAGGACAAGGCATAATGCCTAGAAGGAACCGGAAGCCGGAGTTAGGAGATGGGATTGAAGGCTTGTATGTTCCCAGCTTAAGGGATGTCTCTGATCCCTGCAATAGGGGTCATGGCAGTGGCTCCCTCCGCAGCCCCCGGCAGGACCTGGGAGATGGTCAACAGGTAAAGGGGCTTGCTGGTAAGCCTGACAACCTGAGTTCGATCTCAAGAACTCATGCAAAGGAGGAAGAGGATCTGGCTTCCAAAAGTTGTCTTCTGAACCTCTCTACACATGCGCTGTGACACCACCACACAAAATAAATAAAAGTGAAAAAAAAAAAAAAAAAAAGCAAGCCATTGTCTAAAGGAAAGCGAAGTGGGCTTTGCCTGAGGAGGGACACAAGAGCCTCCCAGAACACGTCTACCGGGAGGTGACATTTGTCCAGCATATATCTTGGAGCCACCAGTCCTTGAGAACTTGGAATTCTGGAGGACAAGGTTCAGTACCAAGGGGTCCTGATAACTGCCATCCCCTCATATGGCCTGCGTCCCCTCCTGCTTGCTTTCCCTGGTGGCCCAGTCCCACGGGTCTGAGACAGAGAGCCTCATCTTGGCTGTCAGCTGGAATGAGGTTATCTCTTGTGAGCCAGGGAGGCAGGGCCACTCTGTCTCCCTCTCCCAGAAGCTTCAGCCAAAGTTTGCAGCTATACTTAGGGTAGACCAGTGCTGCTCATTGTGCACTGGAGATCTAGGGAGCTCCAGCTTTCTGGAAGGTTCTAGGAGCAGCTAATAAAGGGGCCCAAGGTAACAGAGATGATGCTGCCTGCAGCATGCGTGACTCCTAGGGGCTCTAAGATGCACTGTCACTACCCAGGGAACCTTTGGCTTGGCACTCTCTTTGCTGGCAAAGGGTTTCCACAAGTGTCTGTGAAGGGCCCCCAGATCCTGCTCTTCTCCACATGACTCACTTGAGCCTAGCTCTGCACCCCAACCTGGCCACATCTCTACCACCTGCTCCAGAACCAGTGTCACCAGTGCCCTGAACACAGCAGACAGGGCACTGGCCCCTCCCAGGCCCCTCACACGGGAGCTTAGCCATGACCAGACCCAAGTGCACACTCTCCGTGTCTGCTGCTCCCTCCCCAGACATAGCTCTATGTGACTCTCCATGACCATCTCTGCCAGGCCTGGGAGCCTCAGGCAGGCCATGCTGGCTCAAGAGACAGCTGAAGGGGGGACACCTCCAGTGGTCTCTTCCTCCCTCACCCCAAATCTGATGGTGACTTCTCATACTCTTGTAAACGGGAAGCAAGAGAAGGCTTCCTTGTGGGGCATCCACTATGGCCTGTGGCAGTTCCTGACTTGTAGGTTGGTCCCTAGGGTATTTTATGTCCCCTGAGGCCTAGGCTGCATCTCCTGGTGTGATGTAGGGTCTCTACAAATAGCCATGGAATGAAGTATTGGGACAAGGATTAAAGCTGGACCCCAGGAAAGACTTCCCACAGTAGTTTTCTTACTTTCTGGGATGTTTCTAGTTCTGAAATAACTGAAGCACAGGCTTAAGCAAGGTTGAGAGGCTGACTGCGAGGCTGGCTCGGGGTCCGCTCAGCAAGAGGTCATCATTCCCTCCAAGGAGATGGTCCAGGGTGACATCTTACAGAGATCCCAGGGGAAGCCCATGTGTAGTTTCAGAGTCTTATATTTGAACACCTGACAAATGTCATTGGACTCGTCTCCCTGCCTCAAGGTCCACAAGACCCTTCTTGTACAGGGGGCAGGAAGGGTACCCTAATGAAGCTGCTGTCAGCCACTTGGCCAAGGTCATCCATCCAGTGAAGAGAGTTCTGAAACACAGCCAGGAAGAGCAAGTCCAAGGAGATCCCCAGGCGTGGCCATACCTGACTGTGAGGAAGGGTGAGCCACTGCTGCTCTCTCAGGCTGCTAAATGACTAAGCTCTGGGACTACCCCTCCCTCCCCTCCCTCCCTCCCTCCCTCCCTCCCTCCCTCCCTCCCTCCCTCCCTCCCCCTTTGCCCTATCTGCTTCCAGAGGTCACAGGTTTGGTCCCCCTACCAGAAAGCCTAGCCTCAGCGTCTCATCTGTTATATTTGCAGCCACCTAGGGTGGTGTGACCAAAAATGACAGGCAGCTGGGCAGTAGTGGCGCACGCCTTTAATCCCAGCACTTGGGAGGCAGAGGCAGGTGGATTTCTGAGTTTGAGGCCAGCCTGGTCTACAGAGTGTGTTCCAGGACAGCCAGGGCTACACAGAGAAACCTGTCTCAAAAACCAAAAAAAAAAAAAAAAAAAAAAAAAGAAATGATTGGCAAGGGTGAGCTAGCCTGGCCTGGAAACAGTCTTCCTTCCAGTGGGAAGAGACTGCACGTATCCCACCCTGGGAGCAAAGAAGAGAGCTGTGACAGGGGACAGGCTGCTTGGAGAACCAGCCTGTGTGTGGGTGCACAGCACTCCGAGGTTTACAAATACACAGTAGCTCACTGGTCTTCCCCATCAGCTCAGGTGGCGTGAGGAAGAAGAGAGAATGGTTGGTTCCTTTCACAGATGCTTCAGCAAGAACATAAGCATGTCAGGGATCAAGATATAAAACAAGGGAGAGGCCCCAGAGGAGCTGAGGCACACCTCTCTCCCTCCTACCCCTACTCTCTCAATGTCTGGTCTCGTGTGGCCATGACAACTCACAGTGGCCATGGAGGATGGAAGGGGTGTCTGATGCCCCCATACCCAACATAGACCCAGCTGGGCTCTACCTGGTGCAGCTGGGAGCTGGTTCTCAGGGGTAGCAGAGTCTGGGGGGGCCACACCTGGCCCAGAACACCTTGAAGCCCCATTTCTAGCAGACTCCCCAGAAACCCCCACCCCTCCTCTCCCATGCTCCTCCTGGCAGAGTTTCAAGCATCTGACCTCAACAATGGCCCCTTACCTCAGCTAGGATTCTGGAAAAGGCAGCAGCCTGGGCAGACGGCAGTGGGGGAATTTGTGGCCCCAGGGAACTAGAGCCAGGGGCACATTTTTAAAAACAATGAAACTGCCTGGACCAAGCCCCACCCATCAGGCAATCAGGGAAGCCTCCAAGAGGAGGTAGCCTCTTTCCCACCCTCTGTAGAACAGGTAGGTGTCCCTGGGTGTGCATATTTGGGGGCCTGGTGATGTCAATCAAATGAGAGAGCAAAGGTCTAGAAGTGGAATTGGGCCCAGGGAGGCAAATAACAAGCAGTCAGGACCCATAAGATACCGAAAGGAGGGAAGACTGGACCAGACTTGGGCAGCCTTGAGGACAAGCCTTGAAGTTTCCACTGCACCTTTAAGATCTCAGCAGGTAGGGCCCTGCCACCTGGGGACACAGTGAAAACAGGAATAGTTAAGAAGAGGGGACAGACCACCCAGGGAGGCAATGGAACCCTCTGAGGTTAGAAAGGTAGAGTCCCTGCTCTCTGGCTCACATGCTGTGTGGCTTGGGCATATTCAACCTCGCTGATCCCCGTCTGGGATGTGGGAAGTGTACACTTGTGAAGAGCCAGCTTTGCAAACTGTAGCTAGCTGGTCCCCTTGCCAGACCAACGTTACTCTGAGAGAAAGGCAGGTTGCAGCTTTGAATAGTGAGGGATGGCCACGCCCGCCCCTGCCACCTCCTCCTTCTCTGGTTGCAAACTCTCCCTGTTCCTTCCCCAGTGACATCTGTCTGGGAGAAATTTAAAATTTAAAACGGGCAGCCCCATTATCCACTCTCCTTGGCGAGTGGTCTCCTCAATACGCCTGTCTATCCCAGTCCCTTGATGGCTCAGCCTGGGGCAGTCCTGCGGCCACCCCAATGCCTCAGAAGCCGGATGCCCAGTACCTCAGCAGCCCCTCCCTGCTCTGTCCCAGCTGCTGCAGTGCACAGCCCTGGGCACCCTCCAAGCCGGGACACTTCACTGTTCCTGCAGAGGTAGTAGGAAGAGAGGATCAGCCAGACCCAGGTTCAAATCCCTGTAGGGCTGCATGGCCTCGGGCTGCAGCGGGACCTCTCTGAGCCTTGTTCTCCTGTTCTTAAAGTCAGAGAATCACAGTGCCTAGGCTTCTTATAGGAGATTAATATTACTGTTCCCCAATTGAATTTGGGCGCCTGGGTAAAGAGGGCGGACCTGGGGAGCCGGTCCTGTTCTTGAAGCCTGGAAAGATGTGCGGGGCGCCTGGCACAGGTTAAGGAATTGCAAGTGAGGGGGACCCCATTGAGGCTGTGGGTGAACGGGACTCTGTGCGCCGGTCATCTGTTGGCTGTCCCCAACTGAAGGACTGATCCACAACCAAGTATAGGGCCTCTCTCCCCTCTGCACGAGCAAGCACAGGGGTCTCCGGTGGGGGTGGGGACTAGCTGCAGCGTGTGCCTTCTGCAGGGAGCCCAGAGTTCAAGTCTCCGCTGAGAGAAGAAGAGCAGGTGCTCCCCCTAAGCTCTGCACAAGCTCCCCAAACTCCAGCCCCCACACCCGTCCCCGCGCCGTGGGTACCTGCGGTTTGTCGCGCGGTCGGTCCTCAAGTTGGGACGCGCCGCCCACGGTCTTCCACCGCTCGTGGACCATCTTCCCGCAGGACCCGCGGGGGTGCAGGGCGAGCGCAAAGAAGGCGAGGGGTGCGCAGGGTGCGTTGCACTCGCAAAAAGTCCCCTCGGTGCCGGGGATCCGGGGTGGCCCGGGAGCGGCGGCCGCCAGCTAGGCTGCGTGTGAGCGCGTGTGATCGCTGGGAGCGCGGGCGCGAGCCTCCGAGAGCCGCCCGCGCCGCGCCGTCCCCGCGTCCCGCTCCCGCGCCTCCCGCGCGCTCCGCCCTCTTCCTCCCTGCTCAGTCTCCGCGTCTTCGTCTGGGACTCTCAGGGCCTTTTATTGCTCCCCGCGGCTTCCCGGGCGCGCGCGCGCGCCCCCCTGAGGGCTCTAAGAGTGACTCCCGCTCCAGCCCGGTCGCTGGGGGTTGAGGGGGACTAGCCAGCAGCAGCGGGCGTGACGGCAGCCACAGGCTCCCCGAGGAACCTGCGCGCCCTGCGGAGCCCCGCGCAAACTTCCTCTCGGGCGGGACTCCTCTAAGTCCCCAGGTGCGGGGCTCACCCCTAAGGAAGGGGCTAAGCGGAGACCTGGTGTCCCTTGCGGGGCTTCGGGGTTCTAGGTCCCGGGACAAGTGTTCACCTGGCCCGCTAATCTCCAGCCCTGGGGCCTGGTGCTCTAGTCCCTGACTCCGCAGCCGGGCTGCTGCACGCCCCCATGGCATCTGCCCACCACGGTCCCCGCCAACACCTTGCCCCCCCACACCTCCCCAAAGCCGACCTGGAGCTATCCCAACCGCGGGAGGAGGGATCTGAGCCACCAGTGGGGGCTTCTCAGTCGTCCCTCCCACCAGCAACACTTTTTAAAGCATTTAATCCGCCCGAGCAGCCTTCGGAGGTAATTGACAAAGTCCTTAATCTGCGCAGGTTAACGAGCTGCTGTTGTGGCTCCGACCGCGTGGCTCCCACGCGCCCCACGCCGCGCCCCGCCAGCCGCCCTTCCCCCAGCTCCGCAGAGACGACTGGGCCCCCCGCTATTTCTTAAAGCTGTTTTCCGGCTCCGGGGCGCTCTGGCCGCCTTGCTGTTCCCTGGCACTGGCGACGTCTCTCTCCCACCGGTTTCCAGTCTGTCACCCCATCTTAGTCTTCGTTCCTCTTCTCGTCCCTCTAGGTGCCTGGCAAGCGTGGGGCAGGCTTTGTGAGAGTGGGGCCCGAGCCTAACACAGGCAGAGTGGTCCCCGGGATCACAGCTGGCGCTAGGCACCGTGGCCACATGCCCTCCCAGACTGTCACCAGCCAGAAACTGGGTCCCATAGTTTGCACTTCCAGTGTTACCTGTGGCTGACGTCTCCCGCAGTCTCAGGCAGGCTTGCCACCAGCAAGCTGCCGAGTTCTTACTGCCCAGTAACCCTGGGCTGGGGTCAGAAGCTCACTCCTTGAGGTGCACCTGTGTCACCCTGCACCCCCTCCAACTCCCTCATCACTTAAGAGGGTTGTAGATGACCCAGAGATCCTTCAGGCCTAAGCAGGAAACTGTGTTCCCCTTGTATCTAAAGGGTTAACAGCACCTCACTCTGAAGGGCTCTCTCTTGTGGGTTCTGAGGCAGGCACCATACACAAGCATCTGAGGAGTGAGGGCTCAGACTCTCCTGCTGTAACCTCAGCGAGGCTTCATGCTCTCTCAGAGCCTGTTTCCTCACTGAACAAGCAAGATGGATGAGAACGAGGGTTTCCCCTGGTCCCTGATAAGAAACAGGTGTTAGGGATCCCAAGTCTGATTCCACAGTGCCTGGAGAGAATTTTGACACCAGGCAAGGTGTGCACTAAAAATCACCCTGGGCAGTCCTGAACGGGGGAAGGCGTTCAAAGGTCCCAGGTGTACACAGAGAGTGGTCAGCCTCTTTAGGGTGGGGATGTTTGGTTCAGGGGACGCCCTTTGATGGTTAAGACAAGGGAAGCCAAGCTGAGTGGAAGATAGCAAACTCGACAAGCGGGTGTGCATGGAGCCTTCAGGACGTCTGCTTCTGGGCCTGTGGAAGGACAGGTTATCGGGGGCCACCTAGCGGTTCCTCCAGGCAGTGTTCGCTGCTGGGACTGTCACTGCTCAGCAAGAGCCCCCAGTTCTCCTGCCTGCTGGGGTGCAGATAGGGGTGCAAGTTGTGGGCTTTGTCCTATCATCACTCTACAACAGCTGTGCTCTAGGCTCAGGTGACACGAGGAGGATCATGGTGGCCCCGGGGTTGGCAGGAGCACACTCAGTCCTTGTACACTGCACTTGCCCAGCGCACACAAGCTCATCAGCCCCACGGGGATGTGACCTAATGAAGGAGAAGATCCTGGGAGAAGTACCAGAGCAGACCAACACCGCCCCATTGCTGTGACTTTTTACCAGGCTGATAGGAGCCAAGGGTCAGGGCCAAGTATGGCTGAGATTAGCATTCTGGCCTCTGAGAAGCAGCCTTTTAGCCAGCTCAGGGACCAGGCAGGGCCTCACAGAAGACAGAACCCAGGACTTACGAACTACAAAGACTTAATCCAGAACTGTCTGGCACTCTGATCCCTCCTCTCTGACTCACCATGTATTCAGGGTGGTGGTGGTGGGTGGTGGTTGTTGTTGTTGTTGTTGTTGTTGTTGTTTCTTCTTCTTCTTCTTCTTCTTCTTCTCTCCTTCTCTCCTCCTCCTCCTCCTCCTCCTCTCTCCTCTCCTCCTCCTCTTTCTCCTCCTCCTCCTCATCTTTTTTTCTTTCCTTCTCCTTCTTCTCTTCTCCTTTTCCTGCTTCTCTACCTCCTGCTCCTCCTACCCCTTCCCGAAGTCCCCTGAGTGTGATAACTCCAACTGTCAGGCAGTTACAGTCTGGAAATTTTAGTTGAGATTCTAGAGAGAGGGTCTGGTCAGGTCCTGCCCTTCCTTCTGAGCCTGGATCCATCAATCACAAACTGTCAGCTGGCCCAAGGTAGCTGTCCTCCCAAGGTCCTCACTGCAGTGTAATGGGGGGTCATGGCTGCTGGCTGTCTTCAAAGGGAGGGGTACAGGATGGACATGAGGACAGAAGTGAAGAGAGATGAAGAGGAGACAAGAGAGAGTAGCTAGGGGCCTAGAGTGACAACATGGCTCTGGACTGACCGAAGTGGCCACCATCTGTGGAGCATTACCCGTCCATACAGCTCTGTGTGAGGGTTCTCCCAGACATCCTGACAGATCAGAGCTATCATTAGCTTCACTCAAGGATGGTGAAACGAACTAAGAAATACAGTTAAATAATTTACCTAACGTCTAAAACCATGTGGTCAACACTGAGCTTTGTTTAGTAAGGATTCCTCACATGTAGAACACCATAACTATCAACAGATTTCACGCACCATCTCCTCTCCAAAGACCTGTGAATGGTGGTAATATGCCCATTTTAAAGATGAGGCAACTGAAGATCAGAGATGCTAAATACCTTGACCAAGATCACACAGCAGCTGGTAGATCCAGAATCCTGGGCTATGTCTGCTGGAGCACAAGAGTCTCAGCGCTTGCTGGTCTCGGATATTCCCAGAGAGCATTGCATGCAGCAGGGCTTCAAAACGTGGGCTGCATGTCAAATGTGCCTGTCTCCGGAGACCTGGAGGCAGTGGGCCAGGAGGTCAAGACCTCTGGCCCCCGTCCACCCACCTCTCCCCGTGCGCTGCCCGGGGCACTTAACTCTTCTGGTAAAGCGGTTTCAACTCACCTCTGACAGTCACATTTATCATTAAAAATAAATTCATCCTGGCTCCCCTTGGCATGAGAAGGTGCTGTGCAGTGATTCAGTGGGCTTGTCACCCTCTCCGTTAGATGCGGGGAGCTGAACAACTGGATGGGCTCCAGCGCCAGCGCCTCATTTTCTGCACTGGAGCCAGAAATGTACAGTGGGCTGACATTTAATTTAGAATCCAACATACCTTGACACAACTCATAATACAAAGGCGGGGGTGGGCGGGGGCTGCCAAGCTGGGCAGGGATGGGGGAGTCCGAGTGACGGGGTGGATTTCTTTCTTTCTTTCTATTCTTTTTTTTTTTTTTTTTTTTTTTTACTTTTGCTTTGTCAACATGATGGCAAGCCAGAGGCTGCCATCAAAGACAAGAATTAGCAGAGACCAAGTATATGTGTAGCATGTGTGTGTGTGTGTGTGTGTGTGTGTGTGTGTAGGAGAGAGAGAGAGAGAGAGAGAGAGAGAGAGAGAGAAGAAGATATGCTGTGTCCATGCCTTGAGTCTACTGGACAGCATCTTTCAAATCTTGAGGTTAGTCTGTCAGATGTTACCATTACCGGAGAAGCATGCGGCAAGGCTGAGCTATGACGGCCAGCCTTGGCACATATCGGGGAGCTGGACAGTACAGTCCTTCTGTGAATGGCACCTGTACCTTCCATCCCTGTGTCCCTAGCACTTTGCCCAGATCCTCTGAGATATACTGAGCACTCAGTAAATACAGGGCATGAAGGAAATATGTCATTTTAAACATTTCAGCCGAGTTTCTCTCAGGAAGAAAGCTGGGTTTTATTGGACAGTGCAGTCTGATGGGCCATTTAGTTGTCGGAATTGGAGGGTCACTGGGCTGGGGAGATGGACGTGGGTCACTGGGTAAAGTGCTTGCTCTGCAAACACGAGGATCCCAGCACCCACATAAAAGCTGGGTGCAGCGTATCTGTATTTCCTAGCACGGGGGTGCAGAAACAGGATTCCTGGGACTTGATGGCCAGACAGTGTTACCAAAGTGGCAAGCTTCAGGTTCACTGAAGTCCTTATCTTAAAAAAAAAAAAAAAAATGGTGGTGGATGGTCAAGAAAGGACCTGTCCAAATGGAGGGTTGGGAGAGAACAGAGCGGAGCACCCTGGAGGGAGGGAGCACCCTGGAGGGAGGGAGCACCCTGGAGAGAGGGAGCACCCTGGAGGGAGGGAGCATCCTGGAGGGAGGGAGCACTCTGGAGGGAGGGAGCACCCTGGAGGGAGGGAGCATCCTGGAAGGAAAGTGGAAGCTAGCCAGCTCATGGCATGGCCCGTGGAGGTGGTGTGCTTCTCAAGACCCTAGCACCCCTGAAGCTGGGAGAAGAGAAGACAGGAAAAAGGAGTAGCTGGAAGCAGAGAAGTCCAGAGGCAGAGTCCACCACTAGGTAGGAAACTCAAGCAGGCAGGACAGGAAGCAACTAGGATGCCCCAGGCCAGCTCAGTTAAGTGTGTGCCATGTGGCTGGCCTCTAAGTGCCCTCCGTATTTCCACATGACAGGAAGAGATGAGGGGAATCCATGGAGAACGGCTGCTCATCTTTGCTCATCTTTAAAAACCATGGTGAGAACTTAAGCTCTCCAGGCAGACTCCAGAGTCCTCACTTTAAATTGTTTAATTTAATTTATAGGTATTGGGGAGTGGGTCAGGGCAGGCACCTGTGACACGGGGAGCATGCGTGGAGGTCAGAGGACAGCGTGTGGAGTCACTTTTCTTACCTTTTCCTGAGTCCAGGGGAGGGGAGCAGATACAAAGGTCAGTCTCCAGTGTCCCTGTTCCAGCTTCATCTACCTTGTCTTCTGTGACAGTCCTCACTGGGACCTGAGGCCCACCTTTCAGGATAGATTGGCTGGTCAGGGAGCAATGGGGAACCCTTTGCTCACTCAATGAAGAAACTGAGGCTCTGAGAGAGCATGAGGCCTGCCTGAGGTTACAGCAGAGAAGTCTGAGCCCTCACCCCTCAGGTGCTAATGTATGGTTCCTGCCTCAGGACACCAGGAGATGGAGCTCTTCAGAATGAGGTGCTGTTAACCCTTTGGATGCAAGGGGAAACTGAGTCTAGAGATGTTTGGTTACCACAGTTTCCTGCTTAGGCCTGAAGGCTCCCTAGATCAACTGCAGCCCTCTTAATTGCTGAGGGAGTCGAGGGGAGATGGCATAGGTACATCCCTTGGAGCCGCTCCTGAGCCCAGCCCCAGGCTGCTGTCAGCTCTGCCTCCCCAGTGTGATCACAAGCACACATCATCTCGTTCAGGTTTCTATGTAAGTCCGAGGCTCCGTCTCAGGCCTTCACGCTTGCAAGCACATTACTCAGTGAGAGACACTTCCTCGCTCCAAATGTGCAGATTGGTCTTTTTTTTTTTTTTAATAAACATTTATTCATTTTTATTTTACGTGGATGGATACTCTGCTAGCATGTGTGTGCACTGCCTGCAGAGACCAGAAGAGCACACTAGATCCACCAGATCTGGAGTTACACACGGTAGCCAATCTCGAGTGGGTGCTAGGAATTGAACCCCATCCTCTGTAGGAGCTGCCTGATCTCTTACCTGCTGAGCCATCTCCCCCTGTTCCAAATCTGTAGCTCTTAAAAGGAGTCTTGTCCACCATGCCCATCAGCATGTAGGTCACCTTGGACTCCTACTTGGTCACATTCCATTCAACATTACTCCTGCTCTTGGTTCATCTTGTTTTTTATTTTTTTGGACAAGGTTTCCTGTAGCCCATGCTAGCCTTCAACTCGCTGTGTAGTTGAGAATGATATTTTTCTCCTTCACCTGCCTCTACCTCCCCAGTGCCTAATGTCCCACCATGCCTGTCCTATGTGGAGGTGGGGACGGAACCCAGGACGTCCTGCATGCTAGGTGAGTGCTGTGTCATGGAGGCCCAGCCCAGCCCTGCTTGGCCTTTTAACTACTTGGAGTGAGACCTGCGGTGCAGCCTAGGGGCCTGATTTCCTTTGCTTACTGTTGGCCCTCACAGTTCATCTACCTGTGTGTCCTTGGCTGGGCCGCTTTTATTGACCGTAGCACCACCTGTGGCTCTGCTGCTGCTGACTCTGTGGTGGTGGGCATCTGGTCTGTTTCTGTAGAATGAGAGAGGGTCTAACTCCAAAAGAACTGGCCAAATCGCTGCCACAGTGGCTGCTCCACAACTCATCCCTGCCCACAATATGTGGACTCCAAGCACATGGTTCTCTTCCCCACCGCTCAATGGGAATCTGGGTGGTGATGTGCTCCCAAGCAGGTCTGTCACTCTGTGCCTTGGCTCCCTCACTCTGTCACCTCATCACACCATGGCCAGCAGGCCAGCAGGCCTCTTTCAGTGTGGATCCTTAGACTGAAGGGAGGGGTGTCTGTCCCCAAGGGATGCTCTGCCTCCCTGGGTACCCCCTCTCAGTGTTGCCTGCCAGAGGGCTGGTCTCAATGCAGCGGCAGGGCAGGCAGCTCAGCTGTCACTGTGCCTCCAAGGAGGTTGACAAATGGGTCAACACTCAGAAACAGTGTCATTGGGAAGGAAGGGTACATCAGTCATCTTGCAGTGTTGTGGGCCTCAGTGCCCAGCCCCCTTCACCGCCTGAGAGCACAGCACTGGTGCCCCTCCCCAGGACTGCCTCTTTTCTTTCCTGTGTAGTTGGACATCCACACTCCCGCTTGCAGGGAGACTCCAAGCCCCACAGCCCCTTCCTGTGTCCCCATCCTTCACACGGGAAAAATTACTCAAGTGTGGCTGGCTGGATTCTGTCTCCCAGCTGGCCTTGGAGTTGGGAGTTGGTGCTCTGAGCCCCGCTCAGACCTTCAGCTGGAGTGACAGGTGTCACAGCTCAGTAACAACCTCCTAACCTCATAGCAGCATCTTCAGCCAACCCCTCGACCTCTCGGTTCTTGGAGCCATCTCTCTAGCTTTCTCGTCTCACGAATGCTCTCAGGCATTGCTGGAGACTACACACTACACTCTCAGACAGAAACTTCTTAGGAATCTGGGCCTGTGTAGCTTAGGCCCAGGGAGGGCGTGTCAGCGTGAGCCCCTAGGGCTTAGACAGGAAAACAGCAGCTCATTTCATCAATATTTACCACAGCCCAGTGCAGCCTGTGTTGTCAGACCTCTGGCCTGTGGGAATACAGCTCTGTGAGCACTTGCCATTCTAGACCACATCAAAACACGCAACAGCACCCTGGCCATGGGGCAGCCCTGAGTCACAGACAGGTAGAAGCTGGGTGATTTGGAGAGACCCCTTCAGATCTCACCTTTGCGGGAGGCAGTGCTGACTAGTTTTTGGGGTCCTTGTAGGCTTGAGCCTGTGATTTTCCTCCTGGTGTTGTCCCCCTTGACCTCAGTGCTTTGGGGTCATCTGCAGATCTCTCTGGTATGTACAGCTCTGAAGCTCGCACGAGTGGCCTCCGTCACCTACTTCTTGTTGCCACCAGCAGTGAATTGTGATCTAACCAGCATTAGAACCATGGCCTGACACCAGCTGAGGTCTGTGTCAGGGGGCATGTGGCTTCTGTGTCCTCAGTGCAAAGGCGGTGCCCCTCAGGCTGACCAGAGGTCGCTTCATGTTTAGCCACATACGCCATTGCGTTACCCAGCTGGGCGAAGGGTCCGGTTTTTTGTTTTTTTTTTTTTTTTTTTTTTTTTTTTTTGGTTTTTCGAGACAGAGTTTCTCTGTGTAGCCCTGGCTGTCCTGGAACTCACTCTGTAGACCAGGCCTTGAACTCAGAAATCCACCTGCCTCTGCCTCCCAAGTGCTGGGATTAAAGGTGTGCGCCACCACCACCCGGCTAAGGGTCCGTGTTCTTAAGCTTGTCAAAGCACCTGTTTGTTTGATTTATTTTAAATTTCCTATTACATCTTATTTATTTATTGTGTACATGTGTATGTGCGTGTGTGCTTGTGTGTATGTGTGCACTCGTGTGCGCGCGCATGTCTGTGTGTGCATTATGTACATGCGTATGTTCATTGTGCTCCACACAAGTAGAAGGCAGAGAATGACTTTGGGAGTCAGCTCTCCTCTTCCATCGTGTGGATTCTGAGAGTCAAATTCAGGTCACCAGGCGCTGCAGTCAGTGCCTTTGTCCTCAGAGACATCTATGTGGCCCACCAAAACCTTTCAGAAGGGTGTGTCTGGGTCATCAGGGGAACAAGGGGATGTGAGTAGGAGCTTCTGATGGCGCCATGTCGAGTATCCTAAACCTCCTGTCTAACCTCCTGACACTGACTTTAGGGGATGTGTGCAGAAGGTGCTCTAGGTACCCGGAGCTGAGCCAAGCTGAGTTTTCATGGCTACTAACTAGCTCACCCTCCAAAGGAAGCCATCCCTTAGTAAGGTTACGCCATCTACAGATGAGGGAACAGAAGTCTCAAGAGGCTACCAGGGAAGCCTGGGGACCTGCGACATTCCAGGGTTGGAATGGCAGAGCTGTGTGTTTATAAATCTCACTTCTTTTTGGACATTTATTTCCACTTTGTAGCCGTTGATAAACAACGCACCGTGAACAGCCTGTCTCATGGTGAACACCTCTCAGCCTGCCTCGCTAATTATTCCCTTAGATGGATTCCCAGGAAGGGAATTACCGAGTCAGAGGGCAAGCCTGTCTTTAAGACACTCCATCCCCTCTCCCAGCCTGGCCTTGCTTCTGCAATCTCAGGATTTCTTTCCCACAGTGTCTGGAGTCAGGGTTGGTGGGAAGGCTCCAGCCTTCTCTGCACCCATGGACATGGTGCAACCCCTATCCTGACATCTCAGGCCTGTCCTGCAGTCCAGGCTGGGCCTACACAGAGAAGCAGGGCTGTGAGGGACTATGCCCACTGTGTGTCCCAGCACACAGTGGGCTTGATTATGAATGAATGAAGTCTAACTTCATCTACTCCCAGTCACAGAGCATCTCCCTGTGGACCAACTTCCCCCCCTCCCCCATATGGTGTCACAAGTGTTGTCCTCACATAGAGAATGCAGCTTGCTGCTGTGGGGGTGAAGAGGAGGTAGGAAAGACCGCCTGGAGTCTGGAGCCAAATCCTATCTTCAACCTTCAGCAGCAGCTTGATCTCCACCATCGTTATCATCACCAACACAAGCATTATTTCACCATCACCATCAGCAGCACCACCACCACTACATTTGGGGTCAACTGTACCCCTTGGAACTGTACCCCTCAGCAGGCTCCTTTCATCTTGGTGGCCTGGCTTTCACCTGGAAGAGCTGGTATCTGCCAGTGGGAATTGCAGGACTTCTGCTGCCTGTCTGGTTTCCTCCTAGAGCCCCACCCCCCACTCCCCGTGTGACTACCCTAGAGCTCAGTTCTAACCAGCTTGTCTCGTGGAGTATACCAACTCTACCTGCTCCTGACCATCCCCTTGGGGCTTGCTGTGAACTCCAGGCTGAAGGGATACCCCCGGGGCACAAGCCCAGCTGCAACTTGCCACCTCTCCCAGTCAACCCAGATACCTCCAAGAAGAATATTTCCTACAATCCTGCCCGCTCTGCCCTCCCCACAGTCATCCACTTCAAAGCCAGCAGGAGGGACTCTGTCCCTCTCCTTGTCACTCTGGTAGTATGGGCCGATCCAGGCTTAGGCTGTACCCTGGGAGAAGGGCCTTCTGGGTGCCCCCAGCTCATAACAGCCACTCCATTCTGCCCAGAGCTCTGTGTCTGGAGACTTAGCTCAGAGCAGACAGCCATGTTAATCCTGTCCCGGGCCGATGGTCACCCCGCAAGGCTGGGGAACCAGCTGCCCAGAAAGCTGGTGCTAAGTCTGGGTTAGCAGCCAATGGCATGCCAGCACCACCTGGAGATTATCTACTCGTGGCTAGTTCCCAGCAGCAGGCCCCAGCGCCCCAAAAGAAAGCAGCTAGCTATTAAAGAGATTCATGGGAAGGGGTGAGGAGAGAAGGAGGGCTAATCAAGCTGTCCTGATTGTAATTGTCCAAAGGTGCTGGCCTTGCTCATAAACAGCCGGCCTCACCCGGCTGCCTCGGCATCTCGGCAGGACCTCTCCCTGCTGGGACCATGCGAGGTAATGTTCTTTCAACATAACTCTATTTAAATTCACATTTCCATCATCCCCCAGAGGAGCGAGAGAGAGCTGAGCTGCGTGGTATAAGCCGGCAAAGGATTAGATGGGGTGGGTGGTGGGGTTTTTTTCTTTTCTTTTCCCTTAGTGATGGAGATGGGGTTGCGGTGGGGCAAGAGGGTGGGGGCTGTTCTCCATTCCTGCGATGTCAGAATGGGAAGAGCTCTAACAGCCGGCCAGCTTAGCTCTCTTGACATCCAGATAGGAAACTGAGGCCCACAGGGGCCTTCAGGATGCCCAGGGGAGCCCCTTCGTAGCTCCTTCTTCAGGAGACCTTAGGATCAAAGCTGTGGAGGGCCATCAGGGAGCCCAACGAGGGTCTTCAAGGCCCAGAGCTGGACCTCTGTGTCAGCTTGTTGCCTGGGGACCTGACTTTCCTCCAAGCCAATGGGCAAAGCAGCAGGATCCTCATGAGAGCCAGCCCTGTCTCTGCTGCACCGCTGAGCTCAGGAGGTGACAAAAGTCACCTTTCTCCAGCACAGCTAGCCCTCATTTCCTCTGCAGGAGGCCTCTGGGGGCTGACCAAGGCCATGACTTCTTAGGAGAAGATAAGAGGCAGGTAGAGGCCTATCAGGTAGACTAGGGCCAGGCACAGGGATGGGTAGATTTGCCAGGAGTGTGGCTTCCTGGGGAGGTAGAAGTCTGGGTCACCAGCAGAGCCCTGGCAGTGAGTGTGAGCAATTTGGGAGTTAGGGAGAACTGCAGGCCCCATGGCTGTTGAGTTTGGCTGGGAGGGTCCTGTCTTGGGGACTGTCACCTGTGGGATGGGGAGCTGGAGACAGCAGCCAGGAGGCAGAGAGAGGCAGAGAGAGGAAGTATAGGCATTTGGGGAGCTCCAGCCTTCAGAGATAGGAGAGAACACCAGGAGCGTTCGGAGAGGCATCTGGTTCTGTTTTTTCACATTTCCCTCAGCGGCTTAGGCACTGGGAACTGATTATAGGGAACTCCTTCCAGGAGGCCCCACCACAGGGACGCTAGGAGGAGCATAGGGTCATTTCCCTCCTGGCATCCAGACAGGAGAGTAACCCCACCTGCCTAGGGTACTCTTCCCTGTCCCAGAGCATGAGGGGCCGCTGGAGGCTCCAGGGAGGCCAGGGGAGAACCCAGGAGTCAGGAACCCTGGGCAGGTCAGTAACCTCCTCATCTGTGTTCTGTGACCTCTGTTGAGTTATAGCTTCTCTCTGGCCTCAGTTTCCCCATCTGCTAATCAGCTTCCTTACAGAAGTCAAAGAGCTAAGAAACAGGAAGCCACTGTGCAGAAGGGCTGCCGAGTGCACACAGGCTCACACAGTGGTTGGGCAGGCGGGGTGTCAATTATGAAAGGAGAGACAGGACTATGGGGCATCCCTCTGGCTGACCAACCTTTGCATCCCTGAAGTGGGGGGCCAGAGCGGTGGAGGCAACAGGCCTGGGTGCTGGGCCAGCTTTTCTGCTTTGAAGGACCATGGGCAAGAGACAGCATCTCTCAAAGTTATTTATCCTTAGATAAAGATTTCAAAACCAAAAACAAACAGAGAACAATAGGGCAAGCCTGCTTGGGTAGCAGAAGATGAAACACAGCAGTTGGCTCCACAGGGTGGGCCTGCCAGGTACAGGGCTACATTATCCTCATACCCCTCACTCACCGTGCTGGCTAGTTCTATGTCAATGTGACACAAGCTAGAGTTATTTGGAAGGAGGGATCCTCAACTGAGAAATGCCCCCACCTGACTGGTCTGTGAGCAAGTCAGTAGAGCATTTTCTTGATGAATGATTGATGTGAGCGACCCCAGCTCACCGTGGGTGGAGCCATCCCTGGGCTGGTGGTCCTGGGTGCTATAAGAAAGCAGGCTGAGCAAGCCCTGAGGACTAAGCCAGTAAGTAAGTAGCACCCTCCATGGCCTCTGCCTCAGGGTTCATGACCTGTGTGAGTTCCTGCCCCGCCTCTCCTCACTGATGGACTAGGATATAGAACTAGAAGCTGAAACAAACACTTTCCTCCCCAAGTTGCTGTGGTTCATGGTGTTTTAGCACAGCACTAGTAACCTAAGATGCGCACCTTCACCCCTCACCACCTGACAAGACACACACCATCACCAAAACCGCCATCACCCTCTCACCGCCGCTTCCTCTACAACCATCCACCTCTTACCACCACCACCATCATCCCATTCACCCCACCTTCATCATCACCATCACTATCCCCACCATCACCTTCTTTACCACATTCACGCCTCCACCATCATGCCCACTAATTGACATCACTGTTATAACCACTGCCATGACTGCCAACCCCCGCCTTCACCTCCGCCGTTTGCACCATCTCTACCCCCTCCCATCCCTCTCCACAAAGCCTCCGTGCCCTGCTCTCTGCAGAGGCCACCAGATACTTTCCTAGACTTAATCTGCACCCTTGAACAGTCAGTACCAGAGCTGAGGCAGGCCCACTCACACAGCCCAGCACTAATTCCTTGATTACCAGGCTCCAGAGCCACACCAGCTCAGGGCCACCTGTGGGGCCTGATTATGAGGTAAGCGCCTATTTTTGGCCTAGGTTTGCTGCTCGTGGCTCCCACCTCACACTCTGTCCCTTACAGTCCCCACATATTATGAACTTCAGAAGGCTCATAAAAGAGCCAAATGGAATAAACCACGGTTGCCCCCCGCCCCCATTCCTGGGACGGGCGGTTCAGATGAGCCTGCGAGGAGACAGGCTAAGAGTGTTTTGACCAAGGCCCTGCCATCCTGCCCTGGAGCGTGGACGCCCACCCCCTAGGCCCTGCAGAAGGGGAGGTTTCAGGGGCACTGACTGTGCATGGGCCTGAAAGTAGACTTGACTGTTTCGTTCTGGAAGTTCAGAATGCTCCATTTAATCCTCACGATTTGGCTGTGAGCTGTCCAGATCAAAGTAGCCAGTAGAGTGGCCTATCTCACCTCCTTACCACCCCGAGTCTGCCAGGAAATGCCCACCCTGTGTCTACAGAGGTTCCAAAACAAGTCTGAGTACCAAGGCTGGTGGCCCTATGGGAGGAGAGGGCACTTAGCCACAGAAGGAAGAGAGAGCAGACTGTTTAGCGCCGTCACAGTTCGCAGACCGCCCTCCTATGAGGCAGTCTGGATTCATCTGATCCGAGACGGCCTCCACCGAACAGCTGTCCCTGGGCAGGAGGATGCAGGTTAAGATCTCCGAATGGGACCCCAAAAGATAGCAGTGGGCCCTGCACTGGGACTTCCTTTCCTTCCCATGCCACGAGTCCGGGGACCAGAGCATCTTAGACATGGACTCTCAGGCCTCCCAGGACGGTTGGAAGAAAGATATTTTTTTTTTAACAAGATAACAAATGGTAAAGGAATTGAAAACATGGCTCACATGTAAGCTTGGGAGCGCCAGCTTGGAGGGTGGGCGTGGGTTGCCTGCCGGGGAGGGGCTGGAAACACAAAGGGGGCTGGGGAGCTGCGAGGACACCCAGTTTCTTTCTGAGCAATGACCCAGATGTGACAAGTTGCTCCTAAGGTAGCAGAACCCTCTGCACTGCAAGGTCCCACCGGTCCAGGGCATGCCTGAGCCCCAGAGGAGCTTCCTGTCCTGTATATCCTGTCCCCATCTGTCAAAGGAAGTGTCTGGCATAGCTTTAACTGTGAAGCTCTGTTCAAACAAGGTATCATCTGGGAGCTCCCCCCTCAAGAAAAGAAAGAAAGGGAGAGAGAGAGAGAGAGAGAGAGAGAGAGAGAGAGAGAGAGAGAGAGAGCAGAAAGCAACAGAGCTGCTCTGGGCCTGCCATTCGTGAAGGGTCTGGGTTGCTCTGGTCACTTTGGTTTTCCGTTCCTCCCTCAGCCTCCCCTGCCTACTGCTGTGTGACTTTTCCTGGGGAGACATGAATAAACTCCTGTTCACATCAGATACAGCATAGGTAACAGACAAAAAACTATGACTCCACTCAAGTCTGTCTAGGCTACCCAGTGAGCTGACTGGCCATAAGCACAGGCGTGTGAATGACCACAGACTGGGTGGTCCCTTCCTATGCCCAGCAGCTGCACCAGAAAGGCCCTCATCCCCAGCGACTGCTTGCTGTTTTACTTGTGAAACTTGCAACTTTCTAAGCTTAAATTTTTGACTGTATCTGTTTGGAGCCAGAGCACATGCAAGATATGGCTCTGTGTAAGATCTCATAAGAGTCACTTCTCACCTACCATGTGGGTCCTGGGGATTGAACTCAAGTCCTCAAGTCTTGGCAGCAAGCATCTTTCCCTAGTGAGCCATCTCACTGGCCCCTTTCTGAACTATTGAAGTTCATCTACTTCCTGAATCTTAATAAATGTGCTTAGCTTGAATCTGAGACAGGGACTCACTCTGTAGCCCTGGCTGGCCCTGAGTACCAGGATTGAAAGTATGACTACCATGCCCAGCTTCTTGAGTCCCCTCAAAGTACAATAGCTACACAATGTAGTCCCACAGAAGTCACTTCAGAGAGCCAGAGGCTATGGGCACAGATATGTGCTTCTTTGTGCAATTTCTCTCTCTCTCTCTCTCTCTCTCTCTCTCTCTCTCTCTCTCTCTCTCTTTCTCTCTCTCCCCTTCTCACCCCACCCCCTCTCTCTTATGCTGGGGATTCAACTCAGGGTCTCAGATGTGCCAAGCAAGCACTGCTCTACATCTCCAGCCCCAGCACCCAGGTCTGTCCATGGCATGGAATCATCTCTCCTAACACAGAAGCAGGCAGTCTTCCGATTCTATGTGGATCAGGACCCTGTGCTAGCCCAGCGGTGACTTTGTGGCTATGCCTGCTGAGCCAAGGCAGGTGATGGAAGGGAGAAGGCACACGCTGGGGCTTGGAACATAGTTTAATCAGTGAAATTTGAGTCTCTGAACCCAATGGGCAAAGTGGAGAGGTGAACACCTCAGTCTCACTGCATAGCTAGCCTAGCCTACTAGACAAATTCCAGGCCAGTGAGACAGTCCATTCTTAAAAATAAAAGGTTGATGTTGCCTGACACATGACACCTGAGGCTGTTCTCTGACCTCTACAAGTATACACACACATACACACACACACATGTACACACACATGTACATGCACACACATACACATATACAGATATACACACATATATGCAATACACAAACACACACATATACAAATACACACATACACAAATATGTACACTCACATACACACATGCATACACATACACACATACACAAACACATGCACTTATACACATACATACACATATACACGAAGATGTCTATTAACTGTTCTGAGGATGGACCCTGAAAGACTCGAGGTCACCAATGTTGCTTTAGGGCTTGACCCTTGACCAGCATAGAGTGGAATACTTGGTCTGCACATCTCTGTGAACCCCAAGATTCTCGTGGTATTGGAGAATCACAAAAGTGTCACCCTGGGTTGGAATGAGGGGCTTGTTTTCCTTCAGAGAGAGCCAGAGACTTAGAGACTTGATGCACCCATGTCATCTGGAAGCTGCACAGAGGTCAGGACAGGCAATGGTCATGGGCCCATGGGTATGGGGGTGTGTGTGGGTGTGTGGGTGTGTGTGGGGTGTGTGTGGGGGTGTGGGGGTGTAGGCATGGAGTATGAGGGTGTGAGGATGTATGGGTCTGTGGGTGGTGTGTGTGGAGGGGGTGTGGGGGTGTGTGGGGGTGCGGGGGTGTAGGCATGGAGTATGAGGGTGTGAGGATGTATGGGTCTGTGGGGGTGTGTGTGGAGGGTGTGTGGGGGTGTGTGGGGTGTGGGGGTGTGGCATGGAGTATGAGGGTGTGGAGTATGGGTCTGTGGGGGTGTGTGTGGAGGGTGTGTGGGGGTGTGTGGGGGTGTGTGGTGGGTGGGGATGGGTGTGGAGCTATGTGTGGGTGCAGAGTCAATAGGTCTGAGCAGGGACAATGCCAGCTATGGGTGTCAGAGAAGTGGTTATGAAGAGAGGTTCTGAGCAGGCATTCATCCTGAGCATTTTGACATGGACGGGTTCCCCTCAAGGGGGAACTTGGGCCAGGACTAGGTTAGAGTCCGTGTAAAGCCTTGGGTGGACCTACTGAGCTAGGGTGGACTTTGAAAAGTCCCACTGGGGAAGCAAGGAGGCAACAAGTCACCCAGGTGTGAACATAGCCCGGATGAGCTACAGGTGCAGACTGGAGGTTATGTCATGCTGTCTGTCCAACCAGGCTGTGGGGTGGAAGGACCAGGGCTGTCCTTGTACATCATGTAACCAGGGTTGGGGGAGCTTCCTCTGCATCAGGGCTACCCCTAAGCACAGGTGCATTCCCCACTGAAGACCCTTGGAGACCCCCAGAAATGTCTAAGGTAAGTCTGACAGTAGACTGGGAGTGGGGGACCGTGAGTGAAAGTCCTGGAGCCCGTGTGACTCTTTGGCCTCAGAGCAGTCAGCAGGCCAGTAGGATTCAGTAGGGCCTGGCAGCCGATCCAAGACACCAGGATTCTTAGAATAGGTCAAGCTGGAGACAGACCTCCTCATCACAGAGCCTCAGGGGGACCTGCCCATGCCTCATCTCTTACCCAGATGTCTGCAGCTGACCCTCTACATCCAATAGTGATGTCAGCTGGGATGTGAGGAAGAAGGGCTATGCTGAGCCTGCAGTTGCAGGACTGTGACTGGGCCGCCTGCCTCAGGGGCTCATCAGCCAGCTCGCAAATATTAATAATGGAAGGACATTTCCCTCAGAGACTCGGGGCCTGCACTGGGCTCTGGCAGGAGTTTGGAATGCCAAGTTGTCCCAGGATGCCACCGTAGACAGATGAGGGGGCACAGGCTATGGCGGGCAGGCTGGCCTTTGTAGCAGCCTGCCCCTAGCCCCCAGGGGCTGTCTGGGATGTCTTTAAGGACGCTTTGTTAAGCCCTATTAAATATGCATCGGCCCCCATTAAAATTTAATGCCCCACTTTGAGGTGTCACATTCTTTACCTCCTCTTGGGATGGGGGAAGGGTGAGTGGAAGAGAAGGTATTGGGGATCCAGGCAGAGCCTAGGCTGAGGGGAACCTGGGCTATGTGATTCCAGGCCAGCACCCAGGCCTTGGGCAAGGCACAGCTGGGAAAAACTGCTCCAGCCTTACGGCCATGCCTCAGGCTGGTAGGCCCTGTTCTTAGGCATCACACTAAGCTGAATAGGACCCCTCAACTCCAAAGAGTCAAGCAGTGAGTATCTTAGACTTTGTACAATCATTTTGATTAATTTCCTTTCACAAGACTTTAAAAAAATCCAAACATTATTCTTGGCAGGGGGCTGAAGGGTAGGAGGCCAGCAGGGTGAGACCCTGAGAGTCAGGGTTGACGGCTGAGAAGGCTGGCAGTGCTGGGCCTGGCACAGTGTCCTCAGAAAAGCTCATAGCCTGAGCACTTATGGCTTCCACTGATGCAGACAGGACAGCCGGCAGTTCTCTGGAGCCTGGCCTCCCAGCACGACCTGAGGAAGTGAGACTGCTGGGAAGGGACAAGCCAGGCAGGACCAGGACGGAGACTTCTGGAATACCAGGCATAGGTGTGAGGTACTCACACATGTGCAGCTGACTCCCCAAAGAGCAAAAGCCAAAGGAAAATACACAGTCTGGTTGTGGATAGAGACACCATGGCTAGTGATGCCACCTGGGCATCCTACTGCATGTGGGAAGCACTGTGGCCGCCATGCTCAGGTGGGCGCCTGACAGAGTGATAGGTGAGTTTTTCTTGATAGACAAGCAGCAGAGACACATGTTCTTCCAGAGGATTCAGGAGATTCAGGAGGAAGAAACATCAGCTTAACACATGATACATATGTAGAATACTATCTAGCCCTATAAAAGGAATGAAGAGTTAATACACCATCCTGCTTTCTAGGGGAAAAGTGACTTAGGGCAGAAAGGGTCAGAATTCTAGGTCACAGTGCATCACTTGGAGAACCAAGAACGGTCGGGTCTTGAAGCTGTACTGCAACCCACACAGCGTAGGGACTGACTACCTGGGGAGACCGGGAATGAAGACTCATGTACAATACACTCATGTACAGAAAAGCTGGGATCCAGTGGGCCATTCCCTCTGATGGGGATGCTCCAACAGCTTGGAAACTCAGTGTGTTTGTTTGACACATCTGAGCTGAGGTGAGTTTACACACACACACACACACACACACACACCCCACACATACACACACACGATATATATCATACGAGTGTAGTCTCTGTACACATCCAAGAGGAGGAAGCTGTTGTGAACACTTTATATAGGCATTGTCAACATCTGCATATGGACCAAGGGAAGGCTTTGCCTTTCCCGGGGGTCTCAGGCACCGGGGCCACTGCCACACTCAGGCAGTCACACTCACTCTCTAGGATTTCACACGCTCCCCACAAAGCAGCTAACCACACCCACAGTCAAGAGCCAAGAAGGAATGCCTGTGCTGGGCTCTTTCTCTGAAGTAATTCAGAACCCCAAACCAGGAAGTGGCACTATCCAGACTGGGTCTGTCCTCATCAGACAAGCCCCCATAGACACCACACCTGGACAATCCTTCACGGACAATCTTCCCTGCTGGTTCTAGATCAGTGGGTGTGAACCTTCCTGACACTGCGACCCTTTAATACAGTTCCTCATGTTGTGGTGAGCCCCAACCACAGAATTATTTTGTTGCTACTTCATAACTGTAATTCTACTACTGTTATGAATCGTTTTAAAGTGAATATATGATATGTGACCCCCCCCCCAAAGGGGTCACGACCCATGAGCTGAGAACAGCTGTTCTAGAGTTTGTCGGGCTGACAATTAAAACCAACTGTCACATGCACTAAACTATGAACGGGCCTCAAAGTCATGCTGAGTGAAAGAAGCCAGACTGGGAAGGCTGTGTTGCCATTTCTTTAATAGGAGATGCCCAGGGCTGGAGAGATGGCTCAGGGGTTAAGAGCACGACTGTTCTTCCAGAGGTCCTGAGTTCAATCCCCAGCAACTACGTGATGGCTCACAATCATCTGTAGTGGGATGTGATGCCCTCTTCTAGTATGTCTGAAGACAGTGATAGTGTGCTCACATACATTAAATAAATAAATAAAATAAATATTTAATAGGTGTCCAGAAGCCACCAAGCCATGAGGAGAGGTCAGCAGTTTCCAGGCACTGAGCATGGGGAGAGGCACCAGCTATTTATTCAGTTAAGTCTGTCTGTGGGTGTTCAGAAGGTTCTAGAAGTAGACAGAGGTGGTGTTTCTACAACACTGAGTGTGCCTAATGTCAATGCATCCAGTGTATCATGTACCACAAAATGGCTAACATGGTGGCTTTATATCTGTTTTGTCACAATACCAAGAATGAAATAGTGTAGCCGTAAAGTATGAAGCATCACATCTTATATAACGGAATGCTGTGGACAGCCTCATGGGATTGGTGAGGAGTCCAGAAATCTGGATTTTTCTGTCCTCTCAAGTAACGCTGGTGAGTAGCCAGCACTGGACACTGCTGAGCAGGATGCCGAGCCAGCAGACCTCAGGGAGGTAAAATCTGAAACAGGAGCTCACACGACACAGATAAAATGGGACTGGCGAGCTAACAGTCTCTTGTAGGAAACTCCCCATGGGGCCAGGAGCAGCCAATGGCTGCCATGAGGGGGTGACTGCCAGTCTGGGAGGGCAGGTCGGAGAACCTAATCTCATCTCAGCCTCAGCAAGAGTGCAGGAGACCTGCAGACGCTCTCAGCGGGTGGCCGGGGACACTCAGTGAAGACCTAGGAAAGAGCAAGCAGCAGAGGAGCAAGCGACACCTCATTTTTTAAACTTTGTTAATAATTTACTAGAGCCAGACACTGTAGTAGATAATTCACATGTGTGGATTGTGAATTTAAGGCCCTAGAAGGAGAGGGCAGGAAGACAGGAGGAAGGGAGCAAGGGAGGGAGGGAGGCAGGGAGGGAGGAAGAGGAAGGACGAGAGAGGGAAGGGATGTCTGCTGAGCTCTAGCAAGGGCTGTGCAGCTCCCTATCTGTCTGCTTTTATTCTAAGACCACACTTGGGAGGCAGAGGCAGGAAGATCTCTAGCTCCAGGCCAACCTGGGCTACAATAGTGAGACCCATCTGACAAAAGAAGAAGAAGAAGAAAAGAAAGAAAGAAAGAAAGAAAGAAAGAAAGAAAGAAAGAAAGAAAGAAAGAAAGAAAGAAAGAAGAGAAAAAATCCACAAAGAAAAACCAAATGGAACAAGGGTCATCACGCCTTACTCTGTTCACACTTTACTCCATTCACACTCTATTCACACCCTACTCCATTCATACCCTACACCATTCATACCCCACTCCATTCACACCTACTCTGTTCACACCTTACTTTAGTCACACCCTATTCCATTCACACCACCTGCCACAGCTCTCAGGCTGCTCAGCTTGAGCTGTGAGAGTCTAGGCAATCGCTTTAATCATTCAGAGCCTCAGTACTGGTGGACGTGCTGCTTCTTGCCTCCATGGTGTTGTGAGGTGCAATGAGAAGGGTGTGGATAGCCACTCCTGTGAGGCTAGTAAGTGCTCAGTATACAATGCACAGAATCAGCCCTGGCATCCATGGGCAGAGCACAGAGGAAACTGTTGGCTGGTATGAACACAGAGCAACACAGGACCTGGCCTACTTAGTGCTCAAACCTGCTCAGTACTTACATCTGCCATTCCACACACAGCTGTCACTCAATACAAGTAACTGTTCAGCACATTAACCAATGGAGCACTCACACCTGCTGATGGGCACTCACACCTGCTGCTCAGAACTCGCACCTGCTCAGCACTTACACATGCTTAGCATTCACACCTGCTGCTCAGCACTCACACCAGCTGTTCTGTTCCCACAGATGCCCAGCCCTCATGCCTGCAACCCAAAACTCACAACCCAAAACTGTACCTGCTGCTTTGTACTCACACCTGCTGCTCAGAATTCACACCTGCTCAGCACTCACACCAGCTGTTCTGTTCCCACAGGTGCCCAGCCCTCATGCCGGCTCAAACCTCACAGCTGTACTCTCACCTGCTGCTTTGTACTCACACCTGCTCAGAGATCAGACCTGCTTAGAGCGCACACCTGTTATCAGGGAGCCAGGATTAAGAGCTTGCTCAAGGCTGTTCTAACTCTGAGACTAGGGAAAGAGTGCCAGTTGCCCACAGCAGTCATCCCATAAAGACAGGTGGTAGGAGCTTTTCCCAGACCTGTGTGCCCCCCATACTCAAGGTTTTCTGCAGCCAGCCTTCTCTTCCTGAGTCTGCATGGTGCTGGCTTTGGCCAGATGCTGTGCTAAAGTAGCACGAGGCATCCCTATGGCCTTGGGAGTATACATTTTGTCCCCCACTCTTGTCTCTTCCTGAGTAATAATGCTTTCCTGTACTTGGGGGTGACCTCAACACTGCCACCGAAGCCCTGGGAGATCCACAGAATCCAATCATTGTCGTTAAATGTCCTCTGTAGTCTCTGAACCAACCAGGAAGAAGATATGGAGCCACCAGAGCAGAATGAAGGTGTAAGTGAATTAGCCCAAGTGAATCAAGTCAGAAGCCCTGATGAGAGCAGGGAGGGAAACCAAAGACTGGCTGGCCTGGAGCTCTGGCCACACACAGGGGCTCTGCATTCTTAGAGGCGATGGTTGAAAAGGGTGTGTGTGTGTGTGTGTGTGTGTGTGTGTGTGTGTGTGTGTGTGCGTGTGTGTAGTATCCAGCCAGTCCACTTTGGCCAGCAAGGGTATTTATCAGCTAAGAAGGTAACCTTCCAGTCCCCTGAAATAGTGCGATCATTCCAACGCTAAGGTAGCATCATCGCTAATCCCAAGAAGCCTTAGAGTTCAATACAAACATCTGGGGAACCCAGAGACTCCCGTGAATGGTTTGTGCCACATATGAGCACCATGGTGACCCCCTCATTGATTGAGTTGTAGAGAATCGTGCTCAAAGCAGGAGCTAAGCCTCTGAGTCTCCCTGGGAAACCTGGCCCTGCTTTACACATGGGATTGTGAGTTGCAGTCTTTAGAAATGAACCATCAGCGCTGGAGTTCACATTTGCTAACACAGAGAACTGAAGTACAGGGATGAACTGCGGTCAGCAGCCGGACCGGTCTCTCAGCGGGCACGGAAGACTTAGGAAGCCAAACACATGTGGGTTATTCAGAAAGTTCAAAGTGTTTCAAAAGCATCACGGATTGGTCCTGTCGCTGGGCAGAGCAGTAACTTAA
Source organism: Mastomys natalensis (assembly GCA_021653895.1). Taxonomy (NCBI): domain Eukaryota; kingdom Metazoa; phylum Chordata; class Mammalia; order Rodentia; family Muridae; genus Mastomys; species Mastomys natalensis. The sequence goes on from JAJTUV010000085.1 coordinate 3,020,486, forward strand.
TAGCTCTTCAAAGGAGCCTTGGGGTGTGCTGACTGCACAACAGAGGCCGTCCTGTGGAGCACCTACCCCAGGCTTACAGAAGGGATGCTTCTGAGTGTGTGACATTCATCAACACAGCACCAATGCTAAAACCTATGTCATTGCCTGAGCACTATTGTTCTGTGCATTAGAGCCAACCCAGGAGTGAGCGGAGCTTTGGCTCAATAATGAAGAGCACTGGCTGCCTTTCCAGATGACACAAGTTTGATTCCTAGCACTCAAATAGTGGCTCATAACCATGTTACTCCAGTTCCAGAGAATCTAGCGCCCTCTTCTGGCCTCTGAGGGTACCAGGCATGCATGTGGTACACAGACATGCATGGCATACATATGGCATAATACATATATATGTATACAGTGCACTTACATGCAAGCAAGACACCCATATATATAATAATACAATCATTCTGTTGTTTTTATGAATGTGAGCATTGGTGAATATTAGGAAGATGTTTAATGCTGTGATACCGCTCCAGTCCAAGGAATGAGAATTTTGCTGTGATATTTTAAGCACCGAGAATATAAACTTTATTAAGTACTTTTATTGTGATGCTGAGGATCAAACCCAGACCCTGGTGCATGCTAGGCAAACACTTCCCATGTAAAATAATAAAATCATTTTTAAAAAGTCTATCAATAAAAAAAAAAAAAAAAAAGCAAACCCTCTCCAAAGCAAAACAAAAGTTGTATCCTTACTTTTTACACCATATCTGGTGGTTCAGTCCCAAGATATAATCCCTCAGAGCTTTAGGATGGATGTCCTGACACAGAAGTGTGGGGCAGGGGTGGGGCTCTGACGAAGGCTTTGTCAGAGATCGCTCTATGCGAGCCTCATTCACTCTACCACAGTGGGGAGTGGGGAGGTTTCTGGAGCCCAAACAATGTTCAGGAAGCAACCAAGACACTGAGTGCTGTGTGGGAGTGGGGGATGAGGGTGGGGGGGTGGAAGGTGGAGAGGTGGCAATGGCAGAGGGGGTGGAGGGTGGGAGGGGGATTAAGCTCTAAAGCTGATCTGGTGTTTGCTACAGACATAGCTGTGTCGAGCCTGGAAGATAACCAGTTCTTTCCCTCTTGACCCCTGTCACGGCTGAGGAGTCCAAGCCCTATAGTACCACAAAGCGCTGATCTGACTGGGCAGCTGGTCTGTCAAGTACTCTATGTATTCCGCCATGCTCCGGTCTCTCCAGTCATGCGCCCTAACCTCTGCCAACTGGATCTAAGTATTCCATTCTACAGAATAGTCAACTGAGGCTCAAGCAGACAAGGATCTCCTCCAGAGTCTGCAGAGCCATCCAGGCACAAGCCGCTTCTGGCCCTGCTGACTTCTCTGTGGTCCAAGCCCTGCAAGGGACACAGACCTCCTAGGACATCAATAGATACTATGTGGCAAAGAGCGGAGTCAAGCCTTAGGGAGGCTGGCCTGGTCTGAAGGCTGGGAAGTGTGACCAGGAGTGGGTAGGAACATCCAAGGGTAAAAAACAGTCTGTTACCTGTAACCTAGGCTCATGGACATGTGTATCCAGCCAAGATGTTCATGGGGGAGCCACAACCATAAACAGACAGAAGCAAGAGGCCCTAGAGCAATGGTTCTCAGCCTTCCTAATGCTGTGACCCTAGTATACAGTCTCTCATGCTTTGGTGACCCCTAACTGTAAAATTATTTTCTTTGCTACTCCTTAACTGTAATTTTGCTACTGTTATGAATCTCAATGTAAATATCTGTGTCTCCTGATGGTCTTAGGCAATCCCTGTGGAAGAGTTGTTTGGCCCTTCCCCAGGGGGTCTCGACCCACAGGTTGAGAATCACAGCCCTAGGAAAGGCTGTTAGGGAACGCAGACAGGTCGTGGGACCCGGTGGGTAACTCCTGGAAGGTGAATGTTCTCCAAACTAGAGGCAACAAGGATTTGAGTAGCGCAAAGACACTTGTTTCCTGGAGGACAGCAGGACACCATGAGTACCCAGACAATGAGGGTGAAACCTGTTCAGTGGAGTCGAAAGGGTGAGAGGACCAGGCTGGACCACATCACACCGGTGCCGCATCTCAGGACTTCCTGAGTGGTAGGCTGCGTGGGAGATAAAGGCGTGGATGGTCTCAAGGATGCCGGGCAGGGGCTGTGCATCCAGCCTCCACGGAGCACCCCCGGTCTGGCCGAGGTGCCCTCACCACGACCCGAGCCTCCTAAGTCGTCCCGGAGGAGCGTGGGTAATTCGGTCTGTGTGTTTACTCCTGCGGTGTGCGTCTCTGAATCTTTCATCTTGACTGCTGACTGTATCAAAATTCCCGTGGTAATTGGATCAGGTGCAGTATTTTCCATGAGGATATTAAATCAGGCCTTCTGCCCGCGTCCAGAACGATCCGCTTCAGAATATAAAGACGCAGGAGATGGCATTAGCCGACGTATCTTTCCTCCTTTAAACTCTCCCCCTACTCTTAATCGGGCAGCTCTTTATTTGTTGCCAAATAAATTGGGTCTTCTTCCCCTCCCCCCGCTAGGAGCCAGAGGGAAGGAAAGATTCCTGTGGGTGGAAGTGTGGGATGACAGAGCCAGGTCACCCTGGATTGTCCCAACTCTGTCTCAGGCAGAATCACCAGCAGTGAGCAGAGTATCAGCCACTGCTCTTCACTGTCTCCTTCTCGGGATGAGGGCAGGAGAGGCAGTGGGGAACCCGGCCTGGGTAGGAAGCCTAATCAGCCTACCTTGCCCTCATGACTCTCTCATTTCCCTTTTGTGTATGGGGTGTGGGTGGGTTCAGGCACATGTTTGTGCATGTGTGCACACGTGGAAGCCAGAGATCTTCCTCAGGTGTCCCTCCTCAGTTTCTTTCTTTTCTCTTCTTTTCTTTCTTTCTTTTTAAAGATTTATTCTCCACCCCCCATCCATACGTGTGTATGTGTGTGTTTGTGTATACAACATGTGTCCCTGGTACCTGCAGAGGCCAGAAAAGGACACCAGATTCCCTGAAATCGGAGCTACAGACAATTGTAAGCTGCCATGTTGGAAATCAAACCTGGATCTTTTAGAAGAGCAGCCAGTGTCTTTGCTGGTGAACCCTCTCCCAGCCCCCAGCCCTGCTTTCCTGAGACACAGGAGAGGGGAAGAAGAGGGCTTAGCAGAGAGAGGCACTTGCAACCAGCCCTAAGCACTGCCATTGTCCACCCCCCACTTCCCCCCCAGCTGTCCTCTAACCTCCAGATGTGAACTGTGGCTCACATAACCATAAATGTAAATGAATGAATAAATGTAATGAGATCATTTAAAACACAAAGGGTTTTCTTCACCTGGAGCTCCTGATTAGACTGAGCTAACTGGTCAGGAGTCCCAGCCATCCTCCTGTCTCTGTTTCCGTTTCCGCAGGGCTGGATCCTGGACTTTCTCTTTTTATGTGGGTTCTAGGAATCAGACTCAGATTTTCCTGCTTTTGTGACAAGCACTTCCGGGAATAAGGAATCTCCTAGCCCTTAGGAAGTGCATTTTGACTGCTTCTGTTACACTGTAGGGAAGACTTCCAGACTTAATAGGTCTAGGGTTGGAAGGGAGGAGAAATTCAGAGAGATTTATGCCTAGAGATGATGCCTGTAATCCCACCACTGAGGAACCAGCAGCGTCATGATCTCCATGAATTTAAAGCCAGTCAGGGGCTGCAGAGACACTTCAGTGGTTAAGATCACTGACAGCTCTTCTAGAGGACCCAGCACCCACACAGCACCTCACGCCTGTCTGGAATTCTATTTCCAGAGAAGCTAATGCCATCACAAAGACATACATGAAGGCAAAACACCAATGCACGTTAAAATACAAATAAATCACTTTTAAAAAATAATAAAGCCAGCCTGAGCTAAATGGGAAGTTCCGGGGCAACCTGAGCTATAGAAAAATATGGGTGGGGGTGGGGAGAGGGTGGATGTAGCCCAGTAGCAGAAGGTTTGCCTAGCATGTGTGTTCTGGGGTCAATTTCCTGAGGTATTAAAAAAATGAAAGAAAGAATTAAGATCACATGAAAAGTGACAAAGTCAGGGCAAAATGGCTGCCACAATGAAATGTCTTACAACGGTGGCACAGCTGTGTGTGAGCGAGCCGCCCACAGCTTGCTCACTAGAGGAACAAACGGTTGATTTCACATTCTGTGAATTTCCCCTTCATTCAGAACGAAGGCAGCCTGTATCAGTTGCCTGTCAGATTTATCTCGATTGTTGATTGAGCCTCTGGCAATTGGCAGGCCCTGTGACTGGGTCTGTGCAGGAAGGCAGCCTGTAGTGGCAGGAGAAGAAAGCATGATGGGGAGAAACCTCACCTCGTAGCCTTCTCTGTCTGGTGGGCCCGGAATGGATATCACTGTAACTACCAGCAAACTGGCATCACAGAGAAGAGACCCAAAAGGTGGGTAGGGAAGGCAGGCCAGAGTCAGGTGTGGAGGGAGAAGGAGAGAGCCAGCAGGTGGATAAGGGGAGAAGAGGACCAGGGAGGCCAGAGTCCAGTCCTCAGCCAGTGTGGTGAGGAATAGAGAGGTTGCTCTGGCTTATGGGCAGGGGGCTGTCACAGTGAGCAGGCTGAGCAGACCCCTGAATAAGTATTGGTGAAATTGCAAATCACAACCATGGATATCTCCGTGCACAGCCAGCAAGCAAATGGCTAAAATAGAAAAGACAGGCGTTATATACTGCTGAAACCCAGAGGGACACCCAGAATTCTCATGTGTTGCTGGGGAGTGGGGCACGGGGATGAAAAGTCACAGCCACTTTGAAGAACCCGGCCAATGACGAATGGTATTCACAAAAGGTCTCACCTAAGGGAGCTCAGGGTAGTTTTCTTTGTGATAGCCTCAGATTAGAAATGGTCCAATGTCCACACAGGACAGTAGGCGAATGAATGTACCTTCCAAAAGTGGAATACTACACAGCAATTTTTTTTTCCCCCACTGAAGGACAGCGGGAGAGATCGAACTTGGGACAGACAGAGCGCCCTAGCGACAGAGCGCGAGCACTACAGTGATGTGCCACCACAGGCCGGTCACAGCAATTTTTTTAAAATTTGATTCTTCTGCCTACTAAGTGAGTTCCAGGCCACACGGACAGGTTCTGCTCCACCCACCCCTCATGGTGAGCTGCCTATCACAAATCCAAAGCAGCAAGGCCAACCAATCTTGGAGTAGAGCTGCAAAGTCGGGAGCCAAAGCCAACCTTTCTCCTTTGTAAGATTACCGCCTCTGCTATCATATCATTATGGCAATAGCAGGCTATGCAGACCCCACACTGAGAGTGGCACAGAGAGAGAAAGTGGTACTTCAACTCTCAGTTTGTGGTGAATGAGCCACAAGGGGACAGAAGCTCTGGGGACACTCCCTACAAGGCCACCACACTCTGCATTTGGAACTAGTCACCCTGTCACAACAGCTACTTCCTGTCCTTTCTTGTAGTACAAATGTCTCTTTGGGTGGGGCAGCCAGGGTGAGCAGATGCCTGCCTCAATGGGGGCAGGTGGCATGCACAAATTGTTATGTATTTTGGGGATCCAGCCTGTTTGTCCTATGGGGAGGGGCTGGCAGTGAGTGTCAAGGGGGACCAGATTCTGATTATAACTTGGTAACGGGCGCTGGCTACTCGCGAGGCGCTGATATTTATGGAATAAATACGTGCGATTTATGGCCGTATCTCCCTCTGATGTCCTATCTGATATGCAATTCAATTTCTTTTATTGTTTTTGGACTTTTGCCATCGAGGAGAACCCATAAATAAATAAATATATGGGCGAATGGCAGCCGGCAGGCCAGGCCGGGGCTGCCAGCCCGGCGTCTCCAATCCCATATTAGGCCCATCGATCACACATTATGAAGCCGGAGCCTGTCCCCCGGCTGGGATGAGCTGCAGAAGGGCCGGTCAGTCGGTTATTTAGGGGCCTCAGTTGGCAGCCTGCCCTGCCTGTCCTCTGCCTGCCACCAGGCCGTGATGCCCCTCTTCCTACCTCCATTCGAGGCTAAGGAGAGGGTGTCCCGACTCTCGAGTGGGCAGAGAGTACCTCAAGCCTGTGACATTTGTCACCTGTCAGGCTCCCCTGTATGCATGCCAGGCAGTCTGACAGGAGGCTTTGCTCCTGGTAGGAATAACCTACCTCCTTCTCCAGGGCACTTAGCCCCAGGACCCAGGCTGAGTCACCTATAACTCGTCCTCTATGAAGGGGTGCCAGCCCCTTGGGCTCTCTTTGGAGACAAGAAGAGCTCAGACACATAAGGTACAGACACAGGCACTTAAAGCAGTAATGGCCATGAGAACCAGCAGTGTCCTGCCCTCAATGCCTGCCTTTTGATGGTGAGAGAAGGCCCAGAAGCTGGCCCCCAGGACTATCCCTACTGTTGACAGGAGGGCCCCAAGCTGTGAAGGACAAAGCAGGAACCTGGGGTGGCTTTGGTGCATATACATATTCATAGCACATGTGTGTCATGTACACCAGAGCCTCATACACATATCCACACATCAGATGCACACTGACGAATCACAAGCACGCATACGTACATGCTGCATGGTGTGTACACACATGGGCACACATACCCAGGCTACATACTATATACATACATTCACCATACACACCCTTCCACAGCACCCCCAACATACAGTATACATATGTACCATGTGTTTATACACCCATATAACACACAATATGTATATTACTCTTTCAAGTATGCATGCACACACTATGTCTATTACCTTCAAAGGTGCCATGCCTGCATGTACAGACACATGACAGTCACACAAACACAGATCCCACAGACGATGTGTTCTCAACGCTGTCCCTGCCCTCAGGCCCACTGGGGAGTCCCACACTCCTTAACTCTTCTTTAAGACAAGTCACCTAAGAAAAGCAGGCTGCAAACAAGGGCCAAGAAGCAACCTAGGAAGGTGGCGACTTCAGCTGAGACTCCACCATGAGGACAAAGATGGTTTTGGGTGCTGTGTGCTCACCATGGCCCAAGGCCCCACAGGAGCCCAAACACAGACCTAAGGATGCCGAAGACCAAATGATCCTAGAGCGACAGTTCTGAACCTGTGGGTTGCAACCCCTTTGGGGTCAAAGGACTCTTTCATAGGGTCTCATATCAAATATCCCATGTATCTGATATTACATTACGATTCATTACAGTAGCAACATTACAGTTATGAAGTTGCAATGAAGTATTTTTATGGTTGGTGATCACCACAACAGGAGTAACTGTATCAAAGAGTCCAGTGGCGATATCAGAAAGGTTGAGAGCACTGCACTAGGGGGAAGGTAAATCATGGGAGGCTGGAGGCGGCTTCACTTCCTGCCTCGGCTCTCTGACTATGCGAGTGGCTTGGCTTCTGGGAGCCAGTTCCCCACTCCTGTAGCATGGAGCTAATGTCCTTCCTGACAGGACCATCCCAAGGAGGGATCCTGTGACTGTGACGGGCAGGAGGCAGTACCTCCAGTTTCAACACCTGCCTCCATTGCTGCCCATCCGCTGTGCTTGCTGCCCTGCCCTGCGGGGGAACTCAGATCTGGCAGCCACACTGTTTTATTTTGTATGTCCCCTGGCCTTAGCCTTCAGCAGGGGCCCCAGCAGGCGGGACATAAATTTCCCACCACCCAGAAGAGACCCATTAGCAAAGCCATGCAAATGCTAAGCGGTTCCCAGCGCAGTCCCAGACCGGAGCTCGCCTTTCCTCTGACATTTGTAAAGTTCACGTTTTCAAAATAAAGCCACGTGAAAGCAGAGGCGGCTCTCTATCACTTCCGTCAAGGGTTTGCCAGCTCCCTCCCTGCCCTTGGCCTTCACGGGAACTTTGAAGGGCCAGGGTCTCTGGGGAAAACCCCACCCTGGTCGGTGGGAGTCACCTTGCCAGCTTCTTTCTGCCAGCATGCCGCCTGCTTTCTGTTCTCGAACAGGCTCATCCATTCACTTGTTCTATATCCCGTGTAATTAATTGAGCACCTCATGTATACCCTTCCTAGAATGTGTCAGACGCACAGCCTTTTCTAGAAGAGAACCAGCCCTAAGAAGGGCCACTGGGGCACCAGAGGAAGTGCCAGTGAAAAAGACCTGGGTTGCAGCCTGGATCCCAAAGCTGCTCCTAACAGCCTCAGAGGCTCCTTCATCATATAGCTAGGAATTCTGGGGCCCAGAGAGGGAGACAGTCTTGCCCAATGACACAGAGTGGCTTCTAGACATTCTCTCAAAATGGCCTCTGCTCTGTCTTCTCTAGGCCATGTTCCTTGCTACTAACCTGAGTCTCAGTATCAGGCCCACACTCCACCCAAGCAGCAGTCGGGGACCCACCCCCTTACCTCACCTCCCCCCATTTCCCTTCCTGCCACAGACACCCCCTACCTGCCCTGCCCGGAACACCTCTCCACTAGGCTCCCAACCCACTCTTGGTTTGTGAGTTCCTAGCTTCTCTCCCTGCTGGTAGCAGCCCAGGGGCATCTTGCCTGCCCACCTATGCATTGGTGTGGGCGGTCCACACCACCTGGCTTCCTACCTCACCAGCCTCTCACAACCCCCCTTTGTTTCTCTCTGACCTCTGAGCCTCTTATATGCTGTTCCCCCTGCCTGGATGTTCTTCCCCAATCCTCCCACCTTCTCTGGGTCTCAGTGGAGACTTACCTCCTCCAGGAAGCCCTCCTTGACCTCTCCAGACCAGGCTGGGCTCCTTCTCTCTTCACTCTCAACGATGGAATTGACACTTACTCCTAGTTCAATTACTGTTATTCTCCAGATCCTCCAAGTGATAGGATGTTTTCATCACACTCATGCCTTGGACCCCTAAGCGCTCTCCCACATTGCAGGGTCTGGGGGAGTTAGACCAACATTCTGGCCCTAGTGTGACATCCCTCATGACACCCGCCCTCTGCCTGTCTGACAGAGTTAGCTCCTGCAGTGAGACACTTCCAAGTTGACAGCTGAAGGGACCCTGCCCTCGACACCACTGCCCTCTGCCCTCTCATGTTACTCCCCATCCACTCATCCAGGCTGCTACCTCCTACAGTGAACCTCCCTGTTATCCCTGCCTCTGCCTCCTGGTGAACTCCTACCAGGCCCCTGAGCCTGCACATACATAACCCTGGAACTCTCCAGCCCCTGCGCTTCCCTTAATGGTTCACTACTTCTCCCTGTTACCCTGGTTTTCCAGGGAAGTTGATGAAGTCACTGACAGTCCACACCTCCTGCACTGTAGTGGCCCTGGTGCTTGGGTGAGCACAGAGCAGGCAGCCTGGAGGAGTGAGTGCATCAGATCGGAGCAGAAAGGCGACCTGCAGGACGCTCCTGGGTTTGCTGTTGCCCAGCAGGGTGGGGCCTTGTAGGGGTCCTTCCACATCTAAGTCCATGGCAGACCCCAGTTCTTCCCCCCCTGCTATTGGAGCTGCATGCAGAGCAAGTGGTACTCCACTTAACAGAAGGGAAAACTGAGGTGCAGGCATGTGTATACACGAACAGAGGCTTTGAGCCGAGCACAGCGTTCATTGTGCAGGTAGGGAAACTGAGGTATTGCTCTACCCAAAGGACCTCAGCGTGTCAGGCCCAGCCCTGACCTCCTCCCCCGGAATGGGTATCCAGGACAGGACCCTAGGCTGGTAGCATGGCCTCCTCGGGATGCTGGACTCTGAGCCCCAGCAGGCTGAGCCCTGTCGGAAGGATCAGCAGCATCAGCCTCTCCCTCGATTTAATTAACCGGTCTTTCATCTCTGTCCTGGAAGAATCAGCGCTCTTCTGTCTCCTTAATTAACGTTCATTAAGCAAATCAGAACGTCGTAGGCTTTGCTCCCTCCTCCTTGCCTGGAAGGTTTTAACCCTTGGTGGGTGGGATTTGGGAGGGGAGCCCAAACAGAGGGCCTGAACACTGTACAAACATCTAAGCCCCACCCCATCCCCACACACATTCAACCCTCCGGGGATGGGGTGGTTCCGTCCATCACCCTGTGCCTATGGAAGCTGGTTCAGGCATGCTGTCACTCCAGGACCTTGTATGGCTCCCTATTGCTGCCCTAGCCTAGAGCAGAGCTCCACCTGCTTCATTCTGTCCCTGCCAGTCCAGCCTCGCCTGTCTTCCTCTCTGCACCTCATCTTTTTGTCCCTCCCATCCCTTGCTCTTTAAGGTATGGAATCCCTGTCCACACTGTCCCTTTCCCTCCCAGGTTGCTGTTCTCAGAGGGATCCCAAACAAAACTCTCCTGGAAAAGTGGGGTTCAAAGCCAGCAGGCCATGTGACAGGGCACTTAGAAACTGGTGCCTGCATGGTCTTTCAGGGGCGCATACATGTGAGGTGAGGGAGCTCTCAGTCTTCAAAGCAGGAACTATCATACAGGGCTCAGAGATTGGGCCTCAAAGCTTTAGGTTAGAGGGGGATAGACCATGTGGGCTGTGCTCCTGTGGGTTTGGAGATACACTACTAGGGTCCTGGCTTCAGGGGAAAGACACTGGGCTAAAATGGGAGGCCTCCTCAGTGCCTCCTCTTGCCTTGTATTTTCTCGAAGGGTTGCACATGCTCAGCAGGTGCTCCGCTACGGAGCCACAGTGCAGCCCTTATAAGCCTCATCTTAACAGAATGGCACAGGGTAGACCCTAGGATGGCATAGAGTAGACCCCTCATCCCAAGAGGGTTGAATGTGTGAGTGAATCCTAAATGCAGTGAAATGGGAGGAGCACAGGCTCCTTGATAGGAGGTGGCCCCGCCCTCTCAAGGCCCAGCATTACACACATGGGCAGCCCTCAGCTGTCCCACTGATCCCTTTCCAGCTGGTACAGATAAATTGACATTTTGTCTCCTATATCTAGAAAGTCTTAAGATTTTGGGGGTGCACATATACCCCTATGTCTTAGGGACACTCAGGAGTCGGTGGCCTTCCCAACAATACAGAGGTTGGTCTTCTTCCTCAGTCCTCTACAAGCCACTTCGTGCTAAAGGCCCGTTTCCCGCTTTGTACAGCTAGAACCAGACCTCAGTGACTTTATAGAGCCATTACCTTGGATCCCAAGACTTAGAGGCTTAGGTGACTCTCAGTCACAAAGTCCTCACAGGAGGGAAGGGTGAAAGCTACCCGCTGCACTTCCCCTCATCCAGGGCTATCCCTACTGAGCCTGAAATGTGAGCACCCACCCATCTGCCTGGGCAGAGACTCCCCAATATGGGTGAAGCAAGTGTCTGCCCTGGACCGTGGGTGAAAGATGCTTGCAGTCCCCCAGGCAAAGGGTTGGAGACTTGACTCTGCCCGCCTCCAACTGTGTGTTCCTGGGAGTCACTCTTGTCTCGGAGGTCCCCCTGGAGTCTGCCAACTGACCAGATTATATAACCTAGCCTGACATGCTGGGACCTGGGTGGCAAGGGACAAGTCTGCAAGAGGAGAAAGCATTTGTGGAGTTGAGGCAGGCAACCTTCCCTGGACTCCACTCCCATCTCAGGTCCCGGCTTCTTGGCTGGTCAATTCCACACAGCAGTGCAACCACGGGCCACCATAGTTTTGCCCTCTAGGAGGCAAGAGAGGCCTGTCCCTGTACTGCAGCCAATGTCGCCACCAGGTGGTTGACACTGAACACCTTAGAGACTAGAGAAAAGAAAAGCAGGGGACCTTGGCCACCACTGAGGCCTCCACTGAGATCACCAGCCAAGGCAAGACAGACTTTCAGGAATGCTGGCCCGTTTGGTGGCTGTCCAGAAGGCCCTGAAAGGGGCCATTACTTCCAGTGAGGGCCCAAAACCAACCTGGAGTTCTGTGCATCACATAAACATCGGCTGGCTGCTGCAGGCAGGGCACAGGCCTTGGGGATCCCAGGGTGAAGCATGTTCGGCTCTTGCCTCTTGAGTACCCAGCCTGAAGTCCCTGTCCAGGACAAAGAGGAGTTTGTGTCTTGGGACTGGTACCACCCCCATCACTAGGCCCTGCTCTCCATCCCAACATGATGGCCAGCTTGCTAGCTCCTGGCCTTGGCAAATACACAACTCCTCTGTGATAGTCTTTCCCTGATCATTCAGTCCAACTTAAGTCCCCACTTCTGTATGCCAGCTCTGTGGCTGGCTGGCCAGCCCCATCATTAGTAGCTATGATGTGACGAGCAGCATTCCTCTTATTGGGCTGTGAGACCTTTGCACCCTGCCCAAGCACAGAGAAGATGGACAGAGAGGGCGTTGCTGGCCAGAGCCCAGATCAGCCAGCCTTGCAGAGTCATGGAGCTAGTTCTTTTCTTTTTTTTTTTTTTTTTTTTTTTTTGGTTTTTTTCGAGACAGGGTTCTCTGTGTAGTCTCCTGGCTTGTCCTGAACTCACTCTGTAGACCAGGTGGCTCGAACTCAGAAAATCCCGCTGAGCCTCTGCCACCAAGAGTGGAATAAGGCGTTGCTGCAGCCACCCCCGCCCGGCCTATGGAGCTAGTTCTTAGTGGCTTTCCACGAGAGAGCAGGATCTTGACTTTGCTATAGCGATTATTTTCAATGATCTGGGAGATGAGTGGCAAGTATTGCTCCAATGCTTAGGAATTTCTGTCATACGTGCTCAGCGGAAGGTTGGAGGGACCTCAGAGGCTGCCACATAGAGCACTGCTCCCAGGGAAGCCACTGCCACTACAGTATAGCCACCTCTGCCAGTGCTCTGGGCACACACACACACACACACACACACACCCACGTTAGGGCTATGGTTAGCATGAAGAGGCTTCAACACAGGCTGTAGAAATGAAATACATAGAGAAACCTCCTCTCTCTGGGACCTCATGTGTACCAGAATGTTTAGCCAAAAGGGCAGAAGCCAGCCCCAGGGACCCTGTCTGCAAAAGCAGATGGGAGGAGAAGATTTGGGGCAGTCTTAGTGGGACAAGGTGTGGGCTCTGCTACAGCCCCATGGGTGGTACAGAAGGGGCCCAAATATCATGTGATTAATGGTTTCTGTTCATGCAGCGTGGGTCCCTCACCCACTCAGTCTCTCAAGCAAATCAATAAAAGCCTTGTAGGTTGAATTGAGACAGTAACTAAGGATCTCACCCAAGCTGAGGCCTTGATTAAGAGATATTAAGGGTAAGGAGTCTGCTCTACAGCCAGAGGCAGAGAACATGGTCTCCTCAGTATTCCACGCCTATGTCACTGTCACCAGCTTGCCCCTTCCTGGGGGACCAGCCCACACAGTCATCCCAGTGTTAGGCAAAGAAGCAACAAGAGTCCATTTTCATCCCAGTTTTGGCTATTTCCTCTTCCCAAGGTGTCCCTGTAATCCCATATCTACCTGTGTGAGGAAGGAGGCACCAGAGCGAGGCAGCACAAGGCTCCCTATCAAAATGTGCCCTGTACTCCGACCACCCGTGCCTGACCCGAGAGAACCGCTTCCTTAATCCTGATGGTAACTTTCATGCAGTGTTGGACTCCTACTGGATCTATGCTACCTGGGCCTTGTGGATCTGATCACATCCAGCTCAGCTGGGTGTCCCTACCCTGGGATCATTTGGTTTTACTGTTACAAGGGCCTGAAGGTGCCTTGGGAAGGACATTAGCCTCTGGAGACAAGGCGAGGCCTCTGTTGATAAGAGGAAGCCCCTCAGTAAATCCCTGGTGACAATATCCGCTCTGGGAGGAGAGAAACCAGGAGCCTAACACTTTTAACAGAGAACACTGGACAGATATGGAGGAAAACTCCCAAAGGTCATTCTGTCAGGTGAAGACCTGGGCTTTTCTTGCCTTTCAGCTCAGGAAGGTACACAGGTGCTTGGTTTCCATAGGAGAATCTCATTAGCAGAATGACTTGGTGTCTTTACGGAGACCATTTTGCAGGGAGGACCGTGGAGTCAGGTTCACAGTTCCAGGCCCAGCCAAAACAAGCAGGCACTCCCAGGCACGTCCAGCAGGTGGGGGTGAGCACGAAGGGACAGAGCTCGGATGGTGGGGTGTCGCTTGCATGGGTCCCGCCCTCAGATGCCCGTCGGGTTCCGCCTGCAGGGGAGGACTCCAGGGGCCAGTGGAGCACCGAGGTTAAGCGCAGACCGCAGGGCCGAGTGAATCCCTGCGCAGTGCGGAGCGGGGCGCGAGCCATGGCTGTGTCCGGGATCCTGTCCCGCCTGGCGACGGTGGCATCAATGGCGCTGGTGATGCTGGAGGCACACTTCGCGGCGGGCGCGGGCATGGGCTCTTGCTACGACGGTGCAGGACGCGCACAGCGCTGTCTGCCTGAGTTCGAGAACGCGGCGTTCGGCCGACGCGCTGAGGCCTCGCACACGTGCGGACGGCCCCCAGAGGATTTCTGTCCGCACGTGGGGCACAACAGGCACTGGGCCACAGTGCCAGCGCTGCGACGATGCTGACCCCCGACGACGCCACGACGCCTCGTACCTCACAGACTTCCACAGCCCCGATGACAGCACATGGTGCAGAGCCCATCCATGGCCTTTGGGGTGCAGTACCCTACCTCGGTTAACCTGACCCTGCGCCTAGGTAAGCATACACCCTGTCACCTTGTCTCCAGACCATGGGGGAAGGCTGTGCACTCTGGGGGAGGCTGCAGCACTCACGGTAAGGAGTCAGAACCTGCAAGCCCTGGGTAGCAGGAGGCCAGCCCAAGGGGTTCCCCTAAGGGTTTGAAGGAGCAGAAAGCCCCCCTCAGCTTTTGCAGAGCTGTGGAACTGGGTGCAGCATCCATTCCCTTGGAGGACGGTGGGGGTGATTCCTCCCGGGTGATTTGTCCATCCCTTAAGGCCGGATTTGTGATCTGGTCAGCTTCAATGCCCTGTGGACTTTGGAGACTCTGAGCAGTTTGAGAATGGGAGTTAGGGAAGCTGCCACCAAACCAAACGCTAACACCCTGGGCAGGACAGCCAGTTTCTTTCTGCCCCTGGATAGCCAGCTGGGGCATTTGCCTGGTTCCTCTGCATCGCTTCTAATTGCTTCACCTAGCCCGAGGCAAGATGACGACATTAGGCTCCTGGGGGTGGGAACCCAGGGGCCCGCTTCCACCCTGAAACCGGACTATTCTCTACCCACTCCAAGTCCAGATGAGCCCAGTGACCTTCTTAGGTTCCTTGCTATGTCCTGGATACTGTATAATCTCCCAAAGCTTTGATACTTGGATTTGGTGTTTTCATAACTCATTTTGGCACTAAACGTGACCTGAGGCTGTTTCTAGCCTTCATGTATCCTAGTAAGGGCCAATATCCATACATTTTGTTACTGGAATCTCACCTGAGAGCAGTCTACAGCCGCACAGTGAAGCCCGTTAGCTAAGCACTCTTCTGAGCTACACACATCCTCAGCACCCTCTAGAAGTTCCAAGGCACATCTGGAACACAGTTTGGATGTCTCATGAAACTATGCCCCAGTGAAAAGCTGGAGGCTCAGAGAGGTTAAGCGTTTCGTGCAGAGACACACAGCTGCTAAATGACAGTCAGGACTCACACTTTCCTGTACAATGGAGGTCAGAATATAAACTTGGCATATGCTGTACCACCCACGACTATGCTGCTTCTTCCTAGTCATGGGTGGCAAAGCCCTGGCAAAGACTAGGAAATGGCCTTGTCCTCAGAAAAGGGGGGTGGGGAGAATATTTAACCCCTTCAGCAGCATAGCAGGCACGTTCCCTTTAAATCCCAAACCCAGGACACAGTCTCTCTGACTGTCTGGAGCTTGGATGGGGTGGGGTCTGCCCAGACGGGAAGCAGGAAGCTAGGGGAGGTAGTGGCCAATGGGGCTGGCAAGGCCTCAAGGCCATGGGAGGAATCTGGGGCAGGGACAGAGACACTGTGTTCCCTAACAAAGGCTGTCACACGTGCCCATGAAATCCAGATGCCAAGGAGAGAACTCTAGCCTCGGGCACCGGGGGTGTGTGTGGTCAGAGTGGGAAACCCTGATGTTTGCCTTAGTGGGGTAGCCCTGCTCACACACTGCTGGTGCTTTGCCTGATGCATCTCCTGCAGCTTTTAGGTGCTTCAACAAGCAGTCTTTGGAACCCACAGATCCTGGGTTCTGAGTGTGAGCAAAGGCATCAGACACTCAAACATGCATGAGGCACAGAAGAGTTTATACCATGAAAGGGGATGGGTGGGGATGGAGTGGGTGGGTGGGTGGGTGGATGGTGGGTGGTGGTGGTGGATGGATGTGGTGGTGTGGATAACAACACATGCTGGGCACTCAGTCAGCTCAGAGTTCTCTTGATGGGTCTGAAAGCAGGATAGGGTAGACATCATGCAATGGACTTTGGATTCAAGCATAGCAAAACCATTTACTGGGAAGTCAGGGCTCTGTGTTGCACCTCAGTTTCCCTGCTTATACAGTGGAGACAAGAGCAGGGTTAGGGATGGAACACAGTTGTTAGAGAGTTTGCCTAGGAGGCACAGGCCCTGGGTTCCACCATCCCCAACTTACACAAACAGATGGAACTCGGGAAGTAGAGGCAGGAAAATCAGGAGTTTTAGGCTAGCCTTGGCTCTGTCTCAAAACAAACAAACACCAAAATAAAAACACTTGCTGCCTCTGAGGACAGTATAACAGCTACAGGTGCTCAGATTGGAGCCACCGTGGTCCTCATGGATGAGTTGGAAGCCCTGGGTAGGGGCTGAGTGCTGCAGGTGGGCTCTGTCTCAGGGAATGAGGGATCAGCCTGTTCCAAAAGACATCCCAACCCAGGTCCTCGCTGTGCTGGCCCATTTGGGGGCTGGGTGTCTTAATTCTGCTGCAGCTAAGCCATGGACTCATAATATCCAGAAATCTAGAGTGCCTTGGCTGTTAGCTGAAGTGGGCTGGTAACAGTCCCTCTCTCCGTTCTTCAGCTGCTCCTGTTTGCTGGGTCCCTCCTCCCCTTTCATGAAGGCTCTTAGGAGGGGAAAGTAGAAGTCTGGCCAGAGTCCCCTGGGGTGGGAGTGAGGAGCAGAGAGAAGAGGAGGCGGAGGTCAGCTTGGGATGGAGGTCACAGCGTTCCCAGCTCCCCGCAGCTCCTGACATCTGGTCTAGATCCTCTCCCGCAGTTGCTGCTGAGCTAGGTCTTCCTGCATGTGATGAAAGGCCACAGTGGGGCTGATTGGTGGAGCTGGCTACTCTCAGGGCTTCACTGATGCCTGAAGAGGCTGGCAGTGCTGGCACGAGGGGTGATGGGGAGAAGGGGAAATAGAGGCCATGGAGTGACATACTATTCAAGGACCAGTATCTCAGCCTGGAGGAATTTATTCTTCTCTTATAGGGAAACTGAGGCTCTGAGGATGAAGTCAGTTGTTTGGGGTCACACAGGGCTCAACCCCAGGGCTCTGCTACTTTCACTTAGAACAGAGAGTAAACGGGTCAGGTTGGCCCTGAGCTTTCTGCAGCTCCATCCTAGAACCCAGTGCAGTGACTCTTTGTGTCCTATCTTGGATTATCTGGACTCTCCCAGGACCATAGAAACATGCTGCTGGGTTCCAAGTCCCCAAGTGCAGGGTGAAATGGCAGGATCAGCCCCCAACACCATTGCCAGTACCTACAGAGCCTATGACCTTTGCTCTTAGCCATAGAATACAGCTATGGTGGGGCAGTGGTGGTGCACCGCCTTTAATCCCAGCACTCAGGAGGCAGAGGCAGGCAGATCTCTGAGTTCAAGGACAGCCAGTGCTACATTGAAAACATTTCTCAAACCTCCATCTCGCTCCCCTCCCCCAAGAAAGAATACAACTAGGTCCAGGACTGCAGGCTAGCCATAAGACCATATGGGGAGAACCTGAGTCTAAGAATACGTATGAGGCATAGAAGCCTCAGCTGTTGGGGGACAGGTCAGCAGTGGCTCTCAAGGCCTGAGGTGCTAAGAGTCTCTAGAAGAAGCCAGAGCGCTCCAGCCCAAGGGAGCAGATGGAGGCAGCTGCATAGATCTGGAACCCTCCAAGCCTAGATGGCCTCAGAGGAAGAATGAAAACTGTGGAGGTTAAACAGCCATGGTAGAGAGCCTGGCTTGCATAAGAGCTGGACCAGGGACCCCACAGGACTCCCCCCCAGAAGCCCCAAAGTTCCCAAGTCTCCTAAGCCTCCCTCAGCTGTGCCTTCCTGTGGAGTGGGTGGTATGTTTGCCTTGGCTAGGCCCAGAGCTTGGGGACAATGTCCTCCTTCCACCTCCCTGGAGGATTTGGCTGGAATGCTAGGCCCAGGCAGGTCAAGAGTCAAGGCAGTGGTCTTGGATAGCCTCCCTCCACCCACAGAAGTGGCCCTAGGCCCAGTTGGCCTTGTCCCCACTCCTCAGGACCTCCCACAGTGATCTAGGAGTTGCAAAGGTAGAATGTCACTCAGTGGGGGAGGGGAGTAAGTGGCCTCTGGGCCTCCACAATCTCTTTCCACCTAACCTGTTCTGACACCACCATGGCCCTCTCCGGGCAAGGAAACAGTCTCCTTTCCCATCAGGTGAAGCTTGTTGTAAATGCCCTCACTTCTACAGTTCACTTTCTCCTCAGTGTCTGGTAACCCAGACTATCTCATAAACCAGTGGGCACCCATAGGGTGCTGGATCTCAAGCTCTGGGATGTGGCAGGGAACCTGCACTATCTATCCAGCTTAGTGATCTCTAGGAATTTCCCTGAAGGGCTGTACTTGCTTGTACTCCTGCCTTAGCCCGGTGTGGCCCCATTCCCAGCTCTGAACTGCCATGGAGTGGATGAGAGTCCTTGATTTCACAGTTTCACTCCACACCCAGCAACAGGTCCCTTGCTGGTCCCTTGTTCAGGCTTTTTGGTCAGTGTCTGTCATCGACCACACAGAATGACTGGACAGAGTGAGTGATGGTCACTTGTGGGTCTGCTGTTCAAGAGACTTGCAGACATCTGATGGCTTATCCCTTGGATTGTTATTCTCATTTTGCAAATGGGGAAACTGAGGCACTGAGCTATCCAGTTAGGGAGAAGTCAGGCATTTGATCAGTGACTGTCCAGCACTTAGCATCCTCAGTAAGAGCAAGCAGAGGAATAGTGAATGAAAAGTCGGCCCTTCTAGAGGCATCGTTCCAAAACCTAGCCTCTTTCCTGCCTGGCCCTGGCTCTTTCAAGACAAGCCCTACCCCATCTTGTGCCCCGACTTCACATGCTGGAATCCTGACCCACCTCTGAGATGATCTGCCTTCCCAAAGGAGTCACTCATTCCTCTGAGCGTCCCACCTGAGTCCTAAGCGCAGTTCAGCTGTGCCGGGACCGTCTCCACGGTGCAGTGTTAACCCAGAAATGAAGCAAAATGATGCGTCATACAATAGGATGAGCACTGGGGCTATTAGCCAGTCATGAGGCGACAAGCATCTCATGATTCTCCTTCTAGAAGGTTCCTGAGCTGTCAGATTCATAAAGGCAGAAAGTGGGATGCGGCTTCCGGGGTCTCGGAACTGGATGGAAAGCTAATGTTTAAGAGGACAAACTTTCAGTTTGGGAAATTGCAGAAACTGGAAGGTGACATTGTTGGTGACTGCACAGTAGTGTGAATGTGCTTGATACCACGGACTGCACACCCAAAAAAAGGGCTACCACCGTGTATTTTGTTTTTGTACATTTCTTAAAGAAAAGTGCCCCCTTCCCATCTCTCCATATACTTAGGCAAGCGTTTCTCAACTTAGTGCCCTCTTCAGCCCCAAGACTTAATGTTTTATCAGAGTGTTCAGTCATTCTCTGGATTCCCTTCTCCCCACCAATCCCTCTGCCCCTCCTCTGTTTATTCCATGAGTTTATTTATGGTCCACTGTGGTGGCCTGAAATGCCCATCCCCCTTCTTTTCAAACTTGTATTCTGTAGACTCCAGTGATCACAGTTGGGACCAACCAACCTCGGAATGATCTTGACACAAAGCTTTATGCAATCACCAGAGAAAACCCGTTTCCCTTGCCAAGCTAGACTCCACAGTTTGACTGGTAGCTGTGGCCCAGAGGTGATAGAGCCAGGTCTGGTTCAGTGCGGTTCCTGTGGCTGCTCTCTGAGGGCACCCAGTTCTTCACGAGGATTCAAAATGCCCAAGGCTGCCAAGAGCTAGCTTGGGGACTGAGGAATTGACGGTGGGTGTCAGGACCTGAGGCTCAGGCCTGAGATCACTCTCACACTGGAATCGGCTCCCGTCGGTGGGTATCAGTCTGGCCTCCCCATGTGTTTCCAGCTCAAACCTTGCTGCCCTCTCTGGCGCCACCCCCCGCCCCACCCCTCCCGGATCCCCAGATGGCTGTAATTAAAGTTTGTTTTCTTTCCATCTTCCAAAAATAAGCCTGGCCTACCCACCAGGTCAGCACTAGACGCCGGCCAGCTCAATTTATGGCAGGCCCAGGTCTTGACAGGCTGTATGTCCCAGCTGGTGAGGGAGATGTCCCTTAGCATCCTGGTGCCTCGCTCAGGTGGCCCTTGTCATGCTGCCACTGCATCTGAGCCATCAAAGGCTGGGAACACATCTTTTTGTTTCTTTCAGTATTTCTAGCCCTTTCCCAGAAGTCCTGCCTCCCCAGGCATCCAGGGAGCTCTGGCAGAAGGGTACCTGGCTCTGCACAGTTTTTTGAGGGTCTGAGGACCAAGAGAGATTGACTGTTTTCTGTGTGGAGTTGAGACCCCTTCTCCCTGAGCTGTGAATTCCTTGTTAATGGAGCGCACACCACAATGGGACTGGGGATCTCAGACTGTGTGCAGGATGTGCTCAGCTGGTGTCTGGCACATAGTAGGTGCTCAATGTTGAGCTCAGAGGCATGAGAGGTAGTCAGGGAGTTGGGAGAAAACAGCATTTGATGTAGAAGAACAGTATACTCCGTGGCCTCGAGCTTAGGAGCAAAACCATCATCACCCTGGAACCCACTGGTCTCAGAGCTTACAGAGCCTGGGCGGCTGTGGGTTTAATGCCTGTCACTGTACACCGGGCCATTCCCACTGCCCGTCCTCACAGAGCAGGTTGCTCTCCTAATTAACTCTCTGTCATCCATCCCACTGCCCCCCTGCAATATTGCCTCAGCAGCTCTCGCCTCCTGGCCTGGCAAGGAAGGAGCCTCCATGTTTCCCAGCTCAGAAGCCGCTTGCTTGCATGCAGTCCTAGTGACTCCCTTTCTCCGAGGGCAGCCTCCCTGCCAGCCACCTTTGAAGTGTCTCCTGGCTCCCTCCCAGGAGGTGTCTGACTGCTCACTGTTTACCGAGCCTGCAGCACTTGTGTCTGCCCCAGTGTGAGCACATCTGGGCACATCTGGGCCTGGCGCTCTAACTGGGGAGCTAGCCAGGCACCGCCTGACCCAGCCTAGGCCCCTACGCATCCTCTTCTGCAGAGCTCAGAAGCCTGGTGCCAACTGCTCTGCCACGGAACTTTAGAAAACATCTTAAAACGGAACCTGGCAAGGCGGTTGCTTTTTAAAAAGTTTTCATAAAACTGGGTTTTCTCCAGTTTTAAATTAGAACAAGCTCCAGGAAAGAAAATTGGGAAAAACAGAGAGAATCTGAGGGAGGAACAGTTGTGCTGAGTTCCGAGGACAAACACGCACGCCAATTAGCCGGCTGTCTTTGGGGCCCCGTGCCTTTTGTTTGGTTTTTCTGAGACAGTCCCATGCAGCCCAGCAGGCCTTGAACTCGCTGTATAGCTAGGATGGCTTTGAGCTACTAATTCTTCTGCCTTTACCTCCCAAGTGCTGAGATGAGGCACACACCTAGTCTTCTAATATTTTTTTCAAATGATCTGCGTGTGGTTTCGGTGCATCTGCAGCCATGTCTGAGTGTGTGTGGAGGCCAGAGGTAAACTTGGGGTGTTGTCCCTCAGTTGCTATCTATTTTGTTTCTTGAGATGCCACCTCTCACAAATTCAGCTAGATTGGCTAGCCAGTGAGCCCCGGGATTATCCTGTGCCATCCTCATATCTGGGATTACAGGCGAGCATCCCCACCCCCAGCCTTTTTTGCTAAGAATTCAAACTCAGACCCTCCTGCTGTGTGACACTTGCTTTATCAGGTGAGCTGCCTCCCCAGGCCCTGGCATTTTACATTATGGTCTCCTTTTAGGATCTCTCGCGGTTCCTGTGTCCTTCAGTTTTGACTCTGACTTTCCCAGGGGGCCTTCGACTCTGCAGACTGTCAATGGCTTTGGTCACTATGGGAACTGCTGTCCTGTAGGTCTCTTTAGCTATTTCTTCAGACTCCTGGTTTACCAAGTCTATATAATACCTTGGTGATTTGTCTGTGCCCTTAAGCCACCCCCCCTCCCTCCACCCAGGAAGGCTTCTTTGTCTGATTCTGGAGAATATTCCTGTGGTCCCTCATCCCTGTCACCAAACTGCTGTCCCAGAGGGACGGTATATTTATGCGAGATCTTTCTTGTGTTGTGGTGAAGTACACATAGCATATGATTGTATCCATGTCCAGTTGTGTGCAGTTTGGAGTCACAGACACACTCCTCCTGCTCTGATCCTGTAGTGAGGGCTCCAGGTTCTGTTACCTTAGGAAACAGAAGAGGCTGCCCCGCCCCCAGGCCCTGCTGCCCCACTGCATTTGTAAAAGGACATTTATTTTATAGTTTAATTATGTATATGAGTGTACGTACCCTGTGTGGGGGTATGTACACATAAGTGGAGGTGCCAAGGAGGCCAGAGAGAGATCCAGGTCCCTTGTAGTCACAGTTACAGAATGAGTGTCCCCGTACTGAGAACTCCAGTGCTCTGTGAGAGCAGCACGTGTTCTTAAGCATTGAACTATCTCCTCAGACCCTGCACGCACATGCACACACACACACACAAACACACACACACACACACACAAGCCAGAGTAAGTCAACAACTATCTTCCTTTATCATTGCCTACCTTGTTGCCTTGAGGCAGGATCTCTCACTGAACTGGAAACTTGCTGCTTTGGGGCAAGGCTGGCTGGCCATTGAGCTCTTAGGATCTGCTTGCCTTTGCCCTCCCGACTCCCACCCACTCCATTCTGGGGTTACAGGTATATGCAGCAGTTTTTGACTTTTCACTTGATTTCAGGAGACTCGAACTCTTGTCTTCCTGCTTAGCAATCGGGTGCCGTTAACCACTGAGCCATCCTCCAGCACCTCCCTGAGCCTATACTGTCTGTCTCTGTGCGTGTGGTGCAAGGCATGCCTGCAATGTTGATCTGTCTATGACACACTTCTTCTGTCTAGCACCACACCCTCAGGGCTTGTCTGTATTTTAGGCCCAAGGGTTGAGGTTGCCCCACTTTTCCAGGCTGAATAGCTAGCTGTCTTCTGCACAGCTGGGCCATCTGTTTGACACAGCCTGGGCTGTTTCGGCCCCTTGACTGTCCTGGGTCTTGGGTGCTGTGAACACAGATGTGCATGTACCTTCCTTGAGGCCTGGATTCTGTTCTTTGAGGATATGTCACATGAGGCTTGCCAGGTTGTAGGGTAAGGCTGGTTTTTGATTTTCTAATGACCTGCGTCTGTTATCCACAATGGTGGTATACATTACCAAACTTACCATCACCAGTGCACAGGATGGCCTCTCTGTGTTGTCACTAGACCTCGTTTTGCTGAGAGAGAGAGAGAGAGAGAGAGAGAGAGAGAGAGAGAGAGAGAGAGAGTATGTGTGTGTGTGTGTGTGTGTGTCCAGGGCTCAGCTCAGCTGTACAAGGCTAGCTTAGCAAATGTGAAGTGTTGACTTTGCCTCTCATCCCTTGAACATAAAAGCACACAATCCCATGATTTCTCACAGGTTCATGTACCCACCATTGAGTCGACCGTGGGAAGTTCTCATCAGCCCCTAAAACCCCTGTGCTCATTCACAGTCATTGCCATCTATCCCAAGGTCTCACTCCGACATCCAGATACCACTAACTTACTTCCTGCCTGTGGCTGGGCTGCTTCTGGGCACTCGGCGTAAGTGAGGTCAGCCAGCAGGGTCTTCCATTTTAGCAGCTTCAGCGTCACCTCTCATGGACTGCTGCTGGGTTGCGCACACTGAGACTTTATTCCTTGTCACTGTGGTAAGAATTTCTCTACATGGTTGGCAGGCATTTGGGCCATTCTGAGTACTGCTGTGAACATGCACGTCTAGTCGTTCTGGTCACGTGACTTTCTGTTGTTCTTGGCCACCTGTCTTCCAGTGGCATTCTTGGGTCGAACACCAACCCTGTTCGGCATCCTGAGGTGACACCAGCTTACTTCCTAAAGTGCCACTTTCCCTGTCACTCCCAGCTGCGGGGTCTCACTTACCATGTGCCCTCCGTGGTACCGAGTATTACAGTCTTCATTTTATCTTATTTATTTGTTTTTGTTTGTTTGTTTGTTTGTTTACTGAGCAAAGAGAAATACTGCCAATCAGGGAATTATGGTTCCTGACGGCTCAGGTTCTCATGCAAAGAGGTGAGCTGAGCTGGATGAAGGATGGGCTGGCAGCCTGGAGGCCTGCAGGTGTAGCCCTCCTCTGGCTCCTCTGACAAGCATCAACAATGGATGGTGGCCCTCTGGGCTATGCAGGTTTGGGACCCTTGCATTTCATCTTGTTTGTGATGCGGGAGTCAGACTTAGGGTTCTGTGTATGCTGGAAAGGCATGCTATCTCTAAGTCGTTCTGCAGCCTGGGGCTCTCCCTCCAGAGAGTTTCCACAGCTACCATCCTACCCAACTCCCCATTTCCACCCCTCCACCCCACCCCACCCCCCGATCCAGGCTGCGTACTTGTTCCCTTCTATAAGATGATCTCCATCTGCCTGGCTGCAGGGAAGGCCTATGAGATCACCTATGTGAGGCTGAAGTTCCACACCAGTCGCCCCGAGAGCTTTGCCATCTACAAGCGCACACACACCAGTGGCCCCTGGGAGCCCTACCAGTACTACAGTGCCTCCTGCCAGAAAACCTATGGCCGCCCTGAGGGCCACTACCTGCGGCCTGGTGAGGATGAGAGGGTGGCCTTCTGCACCTCTGAGTTCAGCGACATCTCCCCCTTGAACGGGGCAACGTGGCCTTCTCCACCCTAGAGGGCCGTCCCAGTGCCTACAACTTTGAGGAGAGCCCCGTGCTGCAGGTCAGGGGACAGCAGGGCCTGGTGAGGTGCGGGGGAGACAGGGGAGCAGGATGGGATGTGGGTCAGGGAACAGCAAGCAGACCAGCAAACCTAGGACCTGAGAGACCTCTGTCTGTCATACCTTCAACCCTAGAATCCTGCCATCCTTTGTGGATGCCTGGTTTATTTTTATTTTTAAATGTAATTAATTTATTTATCTGATTTGTCGAGAGAGGATTTCTCTGTGTAGCCTTAGCTGTCCTAGAACTTACTCTTTGAACCAGGTTGGCCCTGAACTCAAGGAAATCTGCCTGCCTCTCCCTCCTGAATGCTGGGATTAAAGGTGTGTAACAACACTGCTCAGATATTTTTAATTTTTTTATTTATTTATCATTTCAACAAGCTGAAGCAGAAAGGTCATGAGTCCTGGGGCAGCCTTCAGTCCACCTGGTTTCCCCAGCTGTGCATGGGTGGCGTTGGTGCCTGCCTAGGGAGAAATGTGTTCAGAGACCCTCCCCCCCCCCCCCCCCGCCCCTGTTCGACTTGGCTTCTTAGTCACAATACTTCCACTGATGAGTCATTTTGAGTCCCCACCCAGGCCTTGGTTCCTTGGTCCACAGAGGCCTCAGCATCTCCCAGGAGCCCTCTGAGAACACAGAGCCCCACGCTGCAGTATGGGTTGGAGATAGCATGCTAGCTCAGCATGCACAGGACTCTAAGTTTGACCCCAGCATCACAAATAAGAAGAAATCTAAGAGTTCTAAACCTGCATAGCTCAGTGGGGAGACTGCTTGCCTAGCATGAAGGAAGGAAGCCCTGGGTTCCATCCCCAACACCTCATAAACTGGGCGTGGTGGTGCACATTTGTGTAATCCTAGTACATCGGAAGTGGAGACAGGAGGATCGGGAGTTCAGGGCCATCCAGGGCTACTTGTGAGTTTGAGGACAGTCTAGGATGAATGCAACCCTGTCAGAGGAAGAATAAAAAGGAGGAAGAGGAGGAGGAGGAGGGAAGGGAGGAGGGAGAAGGTGGACTCCAGCCTTACCCCAACCTCTCACAGCCAGACCTGCCTTCAACAGAACCCTGAAAGTACAGTGACCTTTGCAAATCCCAGCCCCAGGTGACTTGGAGAGTGACAGGGACCCGCAGCCTCAATGCCATACAGAGTTCTCAGGACTGAGTCCTGCTGAGGTGGGGAGCAACTATGCCAGCAGCTCATTCTCCATCCTGACGGCCTGATTGCTAAGCCAGGGGCTCCTGGGTTGAATTAAAACGTTGATTAATATTCAGCCGGAGCCGCCTCTGATTATAACAGCAGGCGGATGGAAATGTCACTCTCCACGTGCATCCCCCCACTTCCTCACCACGCGCTTCCACGGGGAAGCTGCTCATCCAGCCCGTGATCAGCAAGAATCTATCAAGAGTCTGCTATGTGCCAGGCAGAGCCCAGGGCTCTGGCTTGTGGGGCTCATGTTCTGGGTGTCAATCCTCTGCCTGTGAGGAGCTACCAGGAGAAAACAGAGCAGGAGGGAAGGCAGGTGACCCGCACACCAGGGTCAGAAGGGCTGCCTCAGCCACTGTACACACACACACACACACACACACACAACGTACACACACGTACACACATACACACATAAATGCACACATAAACGCACACATATGCACACACATACACACGTACACACACTCACACATGCACACACGCACGCATGCACATGTGCGCACTCACACACATGCACGCACGCAGGCACATGCACACACATACGTCTGTGCAGATGCTAGGCCTCATGACCAGTGGTTGACATTACCACCCTCCTCCTCTTCATACCCTCAGGGACCTACTAACCTGGCTGCATTTTACACATGGGGAAACAGAGGCACCAAGGCATTGGGTCTTGTCACCAAATTGTGCAGCCAGCAGTCCCAAGATGGACCAGGTCCCCTAATTCTTGGCCTGTCCTCAGAAGTTGTCTCAACCAACCTGTCCCTGTGCCCCAGGACCACCCCCACTTTCCGAGGAGCAAGGGACAGGATTTCCCAGTGGAGCAGGCCAAGGGCACTTGCTGATGGTGTCCCTGTTTCCTTTCCCAGGAGTGGGTCACCAGCACTGATCTCCTGGTCTCTCTGGATCGGCTCAACACATTTGGGGATGACATCTTCAAAGACCCCAGAGTGCTCCAGTCTTACTACTACGCTGTGTCTGACTTCTCTGTGGGTGGCAGGTAGGCTAGAAGACAGGGCCGGGGAGGCAGGAACAGGCCCCATACCTCAGGTCTGAGAGCCACAGAGCGGCTGCTAGTAAGATACCTGGGATGATCCAGATGAGGAATAAACAGGACCCCCCAACACCTGCATTTGAGGCCTTGCTGCTGGCTCCCTTCTGCCTCCACAGGTCACCCCCCAAACCATTCCCATCAGGAAAGAGAGGAGACACTGAATTACCACCCTAGGCCTGTGGCTATCGTAACAGACATGAATTCAGGGGTTCTTGGTAAACATATCAGTCAGTGTGTCTAGTGTGCAGGATGGCCTGAGCCAGCTCTGCAGAACAATGCTGGAGATGCACTGGGCAGTTAGGGGGAAGCCTCCATGAGCGAGACAGCTAGGCTTAAAGGAAGAGAAGGCTGTGAGGTTGGAGTAAGGGCAGACATGGCCATAGACAGACATGGCCATAGACAGAGCTCATTCCTACCTCTCTGTCACTGAGGAGCCGCTGAAAGCCTCTGATTCTTTTTTTTTTTCCCCTTTGGTTTTTCAAGACAGGGTTTCTCTATGTAGCCCTGGCTGTCCTGGAACTCACTCTGTAGACCAGGCTGGCCTCGAACTCAGAAATCCACCTGCCTCTGCCTCCCAAGTGCTGAGATTAAAGGTGTGCGTCTCCACCGCCTCTGATTTTTAAAACACCGATTTCCCCACTCCAGTGACAGAACACCCAACAAAGGCAACTTAAGGAAGGAACAATTTTGTCTCACCAAAGTAGTTAGAGGGTCCAGCAGCATGACAGCAGCAAGTGAATCAGAGAGAGATGAACGCTGATACATAGCTTGCTTTCTCCTTGTCATCCACCCCGGGACCCCAGTCGATGGGATGGTACTGCCCACTCTCAGGCTGGGTTGTCCCTGCTCAACGGACACTCCCGGAGTTTTCCCTCCTAGGTGATTCTAGATCCTGTCTGGTGGGCAATATGAATCATTCATCCTTGGTACAGCAATGTAGAACAGGGTGAGGAAAGGGAGGGAGAAGAGCCTGCAGGAGGCAGGGAGCTGGGACCATGCAGATACTGTCATGGCAGGGAGCCTGGGATGACCAGTAAGCAGATGAGGATGTAGCTCAAAGTGACAGGCGGTGGATGTGGGCAGACCGTGAGGATGGTCCCTAGATGCTGGGCTCCCACCATTCAGAGATGCTTGGGCAATGTTAAAGATGGAGAAGGTGGGGAGGAGCTTCCATGGAAGACTAGGTGTGAGGGGACCTCAGGGGACACAGGTGAGAAACTCCAGATGACCCACCCACACACTGTAAATCGGTCAGACCTCCCAGCAGGACTCCACAGAAGGTCATGACCTCCATCCGCTGTGCCTGCTGTGAGGGGCTGCAGGCCAGAGAACATCTGGGTCCCAGCTGCGAGACTCAAACCACCCTGAGCCCCACAACTGGCTGTGAAGGGGAGCTTGCAGCATCCTCTCAGGGATAGAGTTCCCACCCCTTAGTTCCCATAACCACCATCTTCTAAGGCTGATGCTAATTCATCCATACCACCAGCAGCGGAGTGTCGCTGCCTACCCTGAGCCCGCGAGCAAACAGTACCAAAACTCTGTGTTCCCCCAAATTAGAGATGGGGTCCTGGCAATGCCCAGTTATCCAGCACTGCCCTCTGAGGACGTGACTTTGGGAAGCCAGGATGGCTCTGGCTTGGACTCTGCCCCTCAGTGTCTCTCTGCTGCAGTTTGGGAATATAGTCCTTCCCACCTCCAAAGACACTCCCACCTCCAAAGACACTCCCACCTCCAAAGACCTCCCACCTCCAAAGACACTCCCACCTCCAAAGACACTCCCACCTCCAAAGACACTCCCACCTCCAAAGACACTCCCACCTCCAAAGACACTCCCACCTCCAAAGACCACCCACCTCCAAAGACCTCCCACCTCCAAAGACACTCCCACCTCCAAAGACACTCCCACCTCCAAAGACACTCCCACCTCCAAAGACACTCCCACCTCCAAAGACCACCCACCTCCAAAGACCTCCCACCTCCAAAGACACTCCCACCTCCAAAGACACTCCCACCTCCAAGGACACTCCCACCTCCAAGGACACTCCCACTCCAAAGACCTATTTGCTGTGTCTAGGACCAACTCAGAGCAAGACAGCATGAGGCCACCCACGAGTTCTGAGCCACCAGGGATGGTGACCACACAAAGTCAGTCTCTACCCAGCACCCTACATTGCCCACCTCCCAAAGCACGTCTTTTTGGTTTTTTTTTGGAGTTCTCTTGACCTTTTGGATATCATGGGAATACAGGCCCAGGGGTCAGACTTTGGGGATTACTTGGGAGCTTCCGCCTGCATAGGACACTCCTTTCTTGCTCTTTTTGACACACTTGTAGAATTACCTGAGGTAACACCAGCCCTCGAGGGACTGACCCTGTGATCTCTTGCCCTCTCCAAGCCAGGAAACCGAATTGACTTCTCCCTGAGTCTCAAGTTCCCACGAGTTGGGACTCTGTCCAGGCAGAGATCTTCCGTGGAAGCCACTTACTAGCTGGCAGCAATGGACAGTCTTCCAGGCCTCAGTTTCTCAGTCTGCTCAAAGCCAGCAACAGGAGGCTGGTGAAGGCAGGTCTGCTGGTTAGCTAGCATTTTGACAAGACACAGACTCGAGTCATTTGGGAAGAGGAACCCACAGTTGAAAAAAAAATATCTTGGTCTGGAGAGATGGCTCAGCGGTTAAGAGCACTTCCAGAGGTCCTGAGTTCAATTCCCATCAACCACATGGTGGCTCACAACCATCTGTAATAGGATCCAATGCACTCTTCTAGTGTGTCTGAAGACAGCTGCAGTGTACTCATATAAATAAAAAATAAATAAATCTTTTAAAAAAATATCTCGCCGGGCGGTGGTGGTGCACGCCTTTAATCCCAGCACTTGGGAGGCAGAGGCAGGTGGATTTCTGAGTTCAAGGCCAGCCTGGTCTACAGAGTGAGTTCCAGGACAGCCAGGGCTACACAGAGAAACCCTGTCTCGAAAAACAAAAAAAACCAAACAACAACAACAACAACAACAAAAAATCTCCACTAGACTGGCCTGTAGGCAAGTCTCTGAGACAATTTTTTTTTTAATGATTGACAAGGGATTATCCAGCCCACTGTGGGCTGGTGGTCCTGGTTGTATAAGAAAGCAGGCTGAGGAAGCCATGAGAAGCAAGTCAGTATGCAACATTCCTCATGGCTCTGCATCAGCTCCCACCTGAGTTCCTGCCCTGACTTCTTTTCATAATGAACTCTAATGGAGACGTGCTCCTTCCCAAGTTGCTTTTGGTCATGGTATTTACCACAGCAATAGGGACAACAAGGTTCATTCCATATAGTATTTGGGAACCCCAGGGTTCCCCTTATCACTCCCCCGGGTATGTAGTCAGGGTTCAGGGATGCCCGCACTTGCACTGCAATCGAGGGGTGCCCTCGCTCTCCTCTGTGTCTGAGGCAGTTGTCTCCAGGCCCCTCCTCTCGGTGTTCTCCTCAGGTGTAAATGCAATGGTCACGCCAGTGAGTGTGGGCCCAACGAGGCTGGTCAGCTGGCTTGCCACTGCCAGCACAACACCACGGGAGTGGACTGCGACCGTTGTCTACCCTTCTTCCAGGACCGTCCATGGGCCCGCGGCACTGCAGAGGATGCCAACGAGTGTCTTCGTGAGTGTTCCTCAGGCAGTAGGCCTTGAAGCTAATGACATTGGCTGGCGAACAATACCCAAAACCTCACAGTGGGTGACTGCTTCTGGGTGGGCCTGCCATGCAGTGTGGGGTCCTTAGCTGTGAAGGAGAGATGAAGGGATGTTGAGGGGAGTACTTGAACCCCGGTCCTTCCTCACAAGTCATTCCAGGACGAGTCCACCCAGAGAGGCGCCTGTGGTAGGAGGGCAGGAAGGTCCCCAAACTCCCCTTAACCCTTTGTTTTAACTGTTCCAAACCTGGCAGCTAATGAAATCCAGTCTTCCACCCCCACCCACAGGGTTCTGACCCACCCACCCCAGCCTTTCCCACAGTCCCCGGCAGTCCCCAGCAGTCCTTTGATGTTTCAGCTGTGTGTGGTGTGGCTCTGTCTGCTTAACCTCAAAGACACACTGGTGAAGGGAGGAAGGGGCCCTGGAACCTTCTACAGGGACAGTGGAGAGGGAGGAGCCTTCCCAGTGTCTGTACCAGCCACCCCAACATCCCACTGTCCCTGGTCCAGCCGTCTCCCTTCAGAGTCCTCAGCTTCCGGCTTCACTGTGTGGTGCCTGCAGCCAGGCACAGAATTCCACACACAGCCTTGCAGCTGACCTCCTGGACTCGGGCTATAGCCTGCCAGAGCTGGGTGTGGAAGAGACAGCTTTTCTTTGGGATAGACAGCTTTTTTCTGTCTGTAGGAGCTGCCCAGGGCCCAACACAGTCCTAATGAGTTCCTCTTGGCTTGCTGGTCTTCCTCCCCCAGAGAACGTGTACTGGCTCCCTGCTTGGGCCAAGCCTGTGCCTGTGTCTCTACATGGTAGGGGTCCTAAGAACCAGACAGCTCCCCTGCCAGGCCCTTACCCACACGGTTAAAGTTCTGTCCTCACAGTCACCAGCCTGAAAGATGCGGTTTCATGCCTGAACTTCCCTGACTCCCAGCCCAGGCAGCCTCAGAGCCCCAAATCCTCCTCCTTTTCCATCTCTCTAATCCCTCTTCTCCCTCTCTGCAACCCTCTCCTCTGGGTGCCTGCAGTCTCCTCTGTCTCCAGGGAAGACTCTGCAAAGAGTGCAAATTCAGTTCTGTCCCTCTCCTAATCACCTCCCTCCAGCCTCCTCCCTCCAGCTCCAGGCTCCCAGCCTCCTGGTACCTCTGATTCCCAATCTGCTGGGCATCACACATCAGTTACTTCACACTGCCCCTCCCTGTCCATCACAAAGGCACGTTGCTTGCAGCAAGCCTCTTGACATGCACACACCAAGCAGACAATGCTTCCCTGCTCCAGAGTGTCTCTTCCTGGCTAGGATACACTTCCTGCTCCATCGTCTTCCTCTATTGAAACATTTTTCTGGCTCTGTCCAGGAAAACATTGTTTTGGAGTATTTATTAATGAAGCCCACCTAGTTCTTAAAGAGTGTCCTGTTTGGGAATACCAGATGGTGGGGCTCTGTGTTCTGGGTCAAACTGAGTCTGGACTCTGGCCTTTTCTCTTAGTCACTTGTCTCGTTGCTATGGCAAAATGCTCCACAAAGGCAGGATAAGAAAGGAAAGGTTTATTTGGGCTCACAGCTTGAAGGTATAGTCCCCTCACGGTGGGGATGCCATGACGGCAGGAAAGTGAAGCAGCTGGTCACATCACATCTGCAGCCAGGAATCAGGGAGAGATGAATGATGATGAGAATATGCATACATACATACATATACATATATATACATACATATATATATGCATATTATATATATATATATATATATATATATATATATATATTCATCCATTTTTAATGTGGGTCTTCCCACCTCAGCCTACTGTAGAAATCCCTGAAAGGTTTGTGTCCTAGGAGGTTGATAAGATGAACTCAGCACACCCATCTTGGAGACACCTGCTCCAGAGAGCAGAGCCTCTCGGCCCCAGCAGAGGCTATCCCTCATACACACACCCCTCCATCTCTCCCAGCCTGCAACTGTAGTGGGCACTCTGAGGAGTGCACGTTTGACAGGGAGCTCTATCGGAGCACGGGCCACGGTGGGCACTGTCAGCGCTGCCGTGACCACACAGCTGGGCCACACTGTGAGTACTGTGAGAAGAACTATTACAGATGGGACCCGAAGACACCATGCCAACCCTGTGACTGTCACCCAGCAGGTGAGTGGTCCCAGCTCCACCCTCCTAATCTCCTACCCTTAGCTCCTCCCACCTCCACTACCCTGTGTCCCTCCTCTCCAGGCTCCCTGAGTCTCCAGTGTGACCACTCGGGCACCTGTCCCTGCAAGCCCACAGTGATGGGCTGGAAATGTGATCGCTGCCTGCCTGGATTCCACTCACTCAGTGAGGGCGGCTGCAGGTGAGGCAGTGCGGACTGGTGGTCTGCGTCAACCATGCTGCGTGTTTGTGCCAAGTAAGACACAGAAGGAACAGAATCCTAGCTGCCCTTACCTTTACATCCTCACCTGATGTAACCTCACCCTGTAGCTACCGGGTCCCAGCCTTATGAGAGATAAAGCTGCACAGAGATAAAGTTAGACACAGGAAGAACTAACCAGCCCACTGGGGTGGAGGTTGGGGGAGACCTGAGAGGCTCACTTGCTGTGAGAGGAAATACTTGTTGTGTCCAGGCTAAACCTAAGACCTGATGAGCAATTGACAAGAGACACTCCAAGTGGGGAGAGAGTACGGCCAAGGCTGAGGCAAGGGTCAGGTGAATCTCAGGTCTGGAAGAAGAAGGGCCTAGTACAGAGGGGCCTTTGGGGAAGCTGAGGGAGCCTGTGACCAGGGAGGTCAAGGCAAGTGTCTGTGTCAGAGACTGGGTGAGGCTTTGGCAGGAGCACAGCTGGCCCTGAAGAGGGAGGAAGGAGATGAGCAGATTTCAGAGCCCAAGTTTGTGGTGACAGGAGACTGAGGAGGAGGATGGGGGCTGTTCCTCATGGCAGAGGGCCAGGGGGAAGCTGGGCAGGGAACCAGCATTATACTCATGTTTAGAGTATGTGGTACCTGGTCATGAGGAGAGGGGCCAGCAATCTGCCACGGGCTAAAGTGGGACAGCTAAAGTGAAGGCGGATATAGGCTCTTGGACAATCCCCTCCCTGTTCTTCTCAGCAACAGGGAAGGACATGAAAAGTTCTTCTGAGGACGGGGATCCCCACTATGGACTTGCTGAACGGGCATGTGTTTTCTCTGTTTCTTTGGCAGACCCTGTACCTGCAATGTCGCCGGCAGCTTGGGCACCTGTGACCCCCGCAGTGGGAACTGTCCCTGCAAAGAGAATGTAGAAGGCAGCCTGTGTGACAGGTGGGTGTGCTGAGCTCCATAGAGCTGCCAGCAGTGAGCGAGGCACCAAAGCTGTGTGGAAGGGAGAGGCGGGGCAGGGTCCTCAGAGACTTGGGCAAGCCTGTCACCCCACATTCTTGCCAAAACTCCAGGGCCTGCTACCCAGGAAACTACCTATGGTGGTTTGAATATGCTTGGAGTGGCACTATCAGGAGGTGTGGCCTTGTTGGAGGAACTGCGTCACAGTGGGGGTGGGCTTTGAGATCCTCCTAAGTTGGTGAAAGCCAGTCTACTCCTGGCTTCCTTTGGATAAAGGGGTAGAACTCTCAGCTCCTCCTGCCCCACGGCTGCCTGGACGCTGCCATGCTCCTGCCTTGATGATAATGGATTGAACCTCTGAGCCTGTAAACCAGCCTCAATTAAATGTTGTCCTTATAAGAGTTGCCTTGGTTATGGTGTCTGTTCACAGCAGTAAAACCCTATCCAAAGGACCTGTGGGCATTGTGTATATTCTGACCCAACACCACGAAGGTTTCTTAGCTGAGGAAATGCATCGTTGTTTCAAGATCGGAATCCTGAAAAGAAAGCTCTAGAAAGATAGGAAGAGCATGTCTAATTCAGGCAGCAAATACCTGGTATCAGCTCTTCTGCCTCACACCCATGGCAGACATCACTAATGGAGAACTGTCACAGCTGTCCCACACATACCAGTGGCAGACATCATTAATGGAACACAACAATCTTAACCTCAGAACCTTCTCACTGCTTTGCTCCAACTGAGCTAAGAGTCATCCATGCCCTGTGAGGAAGGGATATGGGAGCAGATCTGCAGGAAATCCAGATAAGGACATGGAAGCAAATCTTCCCTCAGAGTTCTGGGTGATAAAGGAGGGTGGAACAGGAAATCAGGTTAGAAGTGGTAGTGAGGATTACCCTGCCAACAGCTGGAATGAACGCAGGTGTTTGTGGGAAACTGGCATTTTGTTCCCTCAAGATACAGTCCTGGAAATAGTTACTAATTACAGTGGTGATTTCTCCAGAATGTTGCAGGTGAGTTCTTTACTACTTTCCCCTCCTGGGAGGTTTATTGTTTCCTGGGGTTTTGTGTTCTGTTTTTGAGAGGGATTCTCACTGTGCAGCCCATCCATACTCAAGAGCTCTGCCTGCCTCTGCCTCCTGAGTGCTGAGATTAATTGCTGTGCTACCACTCCTGGCTCTCAGGTAGGTCAGGCTAACCTTGAACTTGCTATGTAGGTGAAAATGACCTTGAGCCCCTGGTCCTCCTGCCTTCACCTTCTGGTTGCTGGGGTTACTGGCGTGCACCACCATGCCTGGCCAGTGACCTATTTCTATTAACTAAACTGTAGCAACTGTTTAGACCAAAAACCTGGTGGGCAACACTGAAGCTAGGAGATGATTCAACCACAGCCACTGTCACTTGAGAGGCTGAGACAGGAGGATTGTCATGAGCATAAGGCCAGGCCAGGGTATAAAATAAGACTTTGACATACATACATACATACAGACAGACAGACATACAAACAAGGGGGCTGGAAGGATGGCTGAGCAGTTAAGAGTTCTTGCTTCTTATCCAGAGGACTCCAGTTCACTTTCTATTGACCACATGGTTGCTCACAACCATCTGAAATTCCAGTTCCAGGAGATTCAACACCCTCTCCGGACGCCGCAGGCACCAGACATACACACAGTACACAAATATGTATGCAAGCAAAGCACTCATACATATAAAACTTTTTAAAATTAAAATTGTCTTAAAAAAAACAACAAACAAGCCGGGCAGTGGTGGTGCACGCCTTTAATCCCAGCACTTGGGAGGCAGAGGCAGGCAGATTTCTGAGTTCGAGGCCAGCCTGGTCTACAGAGTGAGTTCCAGGACAGCCAGGGCTATACAGAGAAACCCTGTCTCGGAAAAAAACAAAAACAAACAAAAAAAACAACAACAAACAACAGTAAGACCCAAAGCCTGTCATAGTGGCACACACCTTTAGAGTCAGTACTTGGGAGGCTGAGGCAGGAAAATCTCTCTGAGTTCAGTCTTGTCTATGTAGAGGGTTCCAGGTCAGGCAGGGTTACATGGTGAGACCCTGTCCTGAACAAACAGACCAAAAAACACAGAACTGAAGGTGTCAAAACCACAAGAGAGGAGAAAGAGTACTTACAAATCAGAGGAGACAAGGGTGAAGCTAAATGCAGTGTCAGGTCCTGGAGCAGGAAAACACGTTATTGAGAAAAGAAAAGAAATGAAACCCAAACACCCTGGAGCTTCTTAACGTTAGCTGTTAGTTAGGTCCTGCTGATCTTGGCTTCCAGGCCGTATATCAGCAGCAGAGACAAAGAACAGGCAGGCATGGGGACTGTCTGTCCTGTCTGTCTAACTTGTGATTCTAAGAGAAAAATAAAAATAAAAATGTTTTCTTAAATTTCCCCAGGAATCCTAATCATCTAGCTGGATCCTGGTGCTGTCCTGTCCTGGCTTGTTCACGTGACCCAGCCTGACTCTCTTACAGATGCCGCCCCGGGACATTTAACCTGCAGCCCCACAACCCAGCCGGCTGTAGCAGCTGCTTCTGTTATGGCCACTCCAAGGTGTGCGCCCCTGCCGCTGGGTTCCAGGAACACCACATCCGCTCAGACTTCCACCGTGGTAATTGTGCATGAGGTCTGCCTTCCAGAGGGTGCCTTCCGGGGTAATTCCTTGGCCCTGGCTGGGAATCTCACTTTGGAAGCTGGAATGGGGACAGCAACAGCCCTTCCACCATGCCCCCTTTGGATACCCTGTGCCCCACAGCTTTAGTGGGTAGGATGGAAAGGGGAGTCCTCCAGCACCTGCTGCTACCCCTGGGCTCCTTCTCTGACCACCATTTCTCCAGCCTCTAGCACATAATCGACAGGGTGGCACTGGAAAGGTGGATATTGTTTCAGGGCCCTGAGTCCTGTAGGACAACCTCCATTTACCCCCAGGAGAGTTAGTCTCCTTAGTGTATCTGACTTCCAGTTCAGTCTCTTGACCTTCGTTTATTAAGCACCTTTTGTATGCCAGGCACTGCTGCTCCACGTTCTGGGCAATGTCAGTTGCCTCATAGGCAGCTCTCTCACTCACAATTTACAGGCTCTATCTGGGTCTATCTGAGATTGGTTATGCCTGCTATGATTGTGTCTTTGAAACAAGAGGGTGGAGCTCCAAGCTCTGCAATCCATCAGAGTCTAGGTGCCCAGCAATACTCCTTGGAACATTCCCCCACACCTGACAGTTTAAAGTCTTAGGACTGGCACTTGGACATCAATTCCAGGATGTCCAGATACAGAAGCAGTGGGCCCTCTGCTGGACACCACACAGAAAGCAGGGCACCATGTGGCAGTGACTGATCTGAATCTAGTCCAAGGCTTGTCTTCTGAATCCTAACATAATAAAGAGAGGGCTAGGGCTGTAGCTCAGTGCATAAAATAAAAAAAAATGCCAACCTTACACAAAGCTTGTCTGGGACGAGGAATCATGATCATACCTTGGGAAAGAAACATGGCCATCCATACGTAACCCAGCTTGGCTTCAAACTCCCTCCGATTTTAGAGCCCTGCTGGAACTTGTCACTGCAGGCCAATATTAAGATCTCTCACTGTTGGGGTGACTATTCTGTGTTTGATGTTTAGGAGCTGGTGGCTGGCAGGCCAGAAGCAGGGGGTGTCCGAGCGTCCTCTTCAATGGAGCAAGAGTGGGGTCCTCCTGGGCCTGCAAGGAGGGGAGGAGCTCTCAGCCCCAGGTAGAGATCCCCACCTGCTGCTAATCCTACAGTTCTTCAGAGTAGGTGAATTCTAAAAGAGGTTCATTTCAGCTCGCATTTCCTGTTCAAGATCTTGCTGTACATCTGTGGAAGCCTTCTAGCTGACAGTCCTGAGGTGGCACAATGCATAAAGTCCCCCACCCAGCTTCAACCATGGGGACCCTACCCTAGCCATTTCACTTCATCCTAGTGGGTCTCCAGACACCCCACCCTAACACCACAGTCAGACCAAATTCCCACCTCTTAACACCTTTAACACTAGAAGGATTCCTTTTCAGCACAAGTTTAGGAGTGCCAGTCAAACAGGTGCCGGCGAGCAGCCATGGATTCGGTGGCTGAGAACACACATTTATTCTCTTTGTGCTCTGGAAACCTGAACCATGGACTGGGTGTCATATCACGGGGCTGTGTCTCCCTCCAGGGTTCACATCCTCCCCCACCTTCAGAGAGGCTGCCTTTCTTACGATCACAACTGACCTCCGCTCTTCCTCCCTGGATCCCTTGGACCTTACTGGATAGCCCCACAGACCTCTCCTACTCCACGGCCAGTGGACAGACACCCCCAATGCATCTTTATTCCTAATCCTTTTTGACCTGGTTAACTCGTCTCTGCTTAGATCCCAGGGATTATGCTTGGGGCACCTCTGGGTGTTATGATTCTTCAATCAGACCACAGCATATGTGAAATCATCAAAATACCGTGTGTGTGTGTGTGTGTGTGTGTGTTGTGTGTGTGTGTAGCATGTTTGTGTGGGAGTGGGCACAAGTGTGTGGATGGACACAAGTGCATGCAAACCAGAAGCTGATGTCAGAAACCATCCTCCATTTCTCTTCTACCTTGTTCATTGAGGCAGGGTATCTCAGTCAAACCCAGAGCTCAGTGATAGGCCAGTCTCCCACTAGCCAGCTTGTTCTAGAGATCTCCTTTCTCTACTTTCTGGGATTACAGCGGGCCACCATGCTCATGCAGCATGGGTTCTGGGAATCCAAACTCTGGTCCTGTCACTCTGTGTCAAGCACTCTAGCCACTAAGCCATCTCCCCAGCCCTGGCCTTGGATTTTCTACCCACTGCAGGTGTACTGTGCTTGGATGTTTAATTGTTGCTATCAATACAGATGCTACAGGCTGGTGGGATGGCTCATCTGTTAAAAATTTTGGTTGCTCTTCCAGAGGTCCTGAGTTCAATTCCCAGCATCCACATGGTGGCTCATGACCATGTATAAAAGAATCTGATACCCTCTTCTGGCATGTAGGTGTACTGCAGACAGAGCATTCCTACATTTAAATGATAGATCAATAGATCGATAGATCGATAGATCGATAGATAGATAGATAGATAGATAGATAATAAACAGATAAAAATACAGATGCTAGAATCAAGTTAAGCATATGGAGACATCAAAGCTCTTCCCTCTTATCTTCAGAGAAGTTCCTGGGAAACCAGAGACTCAGCTATGGACAGCCAGTCATAATGACCCTTCAAGTACCCCCTGGGGGCTCCCCACCTCCTATGCAGCTGAGGCTGGAGGGGGCAGGTTTGTCTCTGGCTCTGAGGCCCTCCAGTCTACCCAACCCTCAGGACACCAGGCAGCCAGGACAAGTTCAGCTCCAGTTCCTGTAAGTGGCCTCCTGATCCTGAGAGATGGGACTGGGGTGGCAGGCAGAGTGGCTTCTGAGGGCTAAACACACTGGGAGGCTCCTGAGGACCCCAGCCTCTTGGCACCACCTGTCGCCACATCAGTCTGTCCCACTGACCTTCTGTCCTTTACAGCCTGCAGGAGACTTCTGAGGAGGCAGAAACCCCTCTGCCTGCCTTCCACTTCCAGCGCCTGCTTTCCAATCTGACTACTCTGAGCATCTGGATCAGTGGCCAAGACCGGGCCATTCTGGTAGTATGATGGCATTACACCCCCTTAGAACATGGGTCCTGGCCCTGCGTTGTCTGTGGAGTTCCCCCAGCACAGACTATGAGATTGAGAAGTAGGACACTTGCACAAGGCAGCATAGGTGTGTCTGAGGACAGAGGCAGGGGATGGACTGCAGAGAGCAGGAAGTCCTGGGGAAGAACAACTCCAGGAAGCAGGTAGACATCCTTGACAGAATCCTGCACCATCCCATCCCTCCGACACATCTTTCTGTGAGCACTGCTCACCCTGCTGGCCAATAATGGCATTGCACCTCAGCCACATCATGGGCTGATAACGGATTCTAAATTCACCCAACTGTTTTTAAGACAGACTGACTGAACTTGAACTCCTGATCTTCCTACCTCTGACTCCCAAGTGCTGGAATCGCAGGTGTTGTGCTGCTTAGCCCTGTCTTATCTGGAACTTGCTAAGTAGATCAGGCTGGGTTTGTAGCTTAAAGAGGATTAAACTCATGTGCCACCAAGTCGGGTAAATTTTAAAAGCATAACAATGTTTATTCACTTGTATATATGTATATTTATGGGCACACATTCCTACGTGTGCCAAATGTGTGGAGGTCAGACAACAACTTGTGGGATCCCGAGAATTGAACTCATGCCATCAGGCTTAAGTAGCTTGGGCTCTTAACCCATGGAGCCAACTCACGGGTCCAAGCAAGCATATCTTGCAGTCTTGTCTCTGTCTGCGCACTTTGCACATGCTAAGTGCACATGCTAACACTGCCTTCACCACAGTCCTTTACCTATTTCTTGATCTAAAAGGCATCCGTTTCCTTTGCCCTTGATTTTTTTTGACTATTGATTTAAAAATTGCTCTTGAGGCCTGGCGTAGCAGTAGTAGTTAAGCCTGTAATCCCAGCACTTAAGAGGTCAAGGCCAGAGGAATGCAACCGTGAAGTCTCTACAGGCTATACAACAAACAAACAAACAAACAAACAAATAGAACAGTTGACTCCCAGGCTGCTTTGTGTGTATGGGCCTCTCTCATAGGTTCTCAGGAAGAATCGGCTGGACATGTATGTAGGTCTCCCCTTTGCTTCTCATTCTGCAGGTCAAGTGTTCTTGTACGAAGTCCGGCTCACATCAGCCCGGCCCCATCGTGGGCTTGCCCCACCAGCCTCTTGGGTGGAGACCTGCTTATGTCCGCAGGGATACACAGGCCAGTTCTGTGAATTCTGTGCTCTGGGATACAAAAGAGAAATACCTCATGGGGGTCCCTATACCAACTGCATACCCTGCACCTGCAACCAGCATGGCACCTGTGACCCCAACACAGGTAAGTCCCCAGAATCCCATTCCCAGGCTCCCTGGGCTATGTGGACACAGTGGAATGAGAACCGGACCTCACAGATGGCCCTTGGGAGACACAGGAACTGGTTGTCCTTGTCCTGTTCCCTGGGGCTTCTCCTATTGTAACAAAAGGCCTAACTTGGACCCATGGGGGCCTTGAGTCAGCCTCTCTGCAAGCGTCTGCCCACTGTCCCCCAGAAGGCCCTGGGAAAGACTCCTCAGGGCCTTGCTTCCTAGCAGGTGCTATGAAAATTATCAGCAGAGACAGCAACAGATGAAAGACATTCAGGGAGTCGTACAGATGACAGCAGCTCATAGGTATCCACCCACCCAGAGCCACAAGCCAAGTAGCCTCACTGCTTCATGGCTGAGACCCTGGAAAAGTCATTTCTCTCCCTGGATGTCCCCATCTATACAATACAGACAGTGATAGTGTATACACAGCCCAGGCCATGAGGACAAAGAACATGAAGGTCGGGAATTGTCTAGATGTTTTAAAAAACAGAACCTTCTTTGCACTGAAATTCAGGGTAGCTGACCAGGTGAGCCGTGAGCTCCTTTCCTGGGACAGACAGATATGGGACGTAATAAAATGGTATCATCCTTTTCCTCCCTGATGTCATCTCCTTGATTCCTGTAGACATGCAAATGATATATTCTCCATTATTGCTCCATTTTCCAGGACAGGACACAGGACCACACCCTCCCACCAGCTTGGGGTGGGAGTGCCAGTCAATAGAGCCATTTGCCACACTTAAACAGAGAAGCAGAAACCTCACTGGGTGCTAGGGGGCAGGTCCAGGCCTTTTCACCCCACTGCCTCCCCAGAACAGGTGGAATCTCTGATACAGAGAACATTAGCCATGGGCCCTGTGCCTGGCAGACATCACCAATTGAGTCTAGATGAAGCCTCGCAATCCTTTCCCAGATAATGCTCCCTGAAGCTCCTGTTGAGG
Organism: Mastomys natalensis; assembly: GCA_021653895.1. NCBI lineage: Eukaryota > Metazoa > Chordata > Mammalia > Rodentia > Muridae > Mastomys > Mastomys natalensis. Next base: position 3,062,579 of record JAJTUV010000085.1, read on the forward strand.
AAACAGAATCTCCTCGTGAGATGGAATTGATTTTTTACCCCCACGGAGACCTTGACTTTGCCACAACTTTCCACTCCATATAAGTAAGCCTTCATCTGTAAAATGGGTAGAGCAGCTGTTCTAAGAGTCAAGCCTGAGGCAGGAGTGCAGGAGTGCTCCCTGGCTCTGCTTACCTAGGGAATGAAGTTCCCTTTTGTTCTCCTCACAGCCCTGGCTGGACACTGCTGGTTGCCTCCTGTAGGGCTGCTCTTAGGTCTCCATGGTCCCCTAGGCTCTGAGCAGACGCCAGGGGTTGCTGGACTGGAGAAGGGGATCTGCGATGTCCTTCATCTTCCAATACTGTGAGGCAGAACCGAGTTTCCATACCGATAGCCTGTATGTACTATAGTTCCTGTACAGAGTGGGCCCTGTCCCAAAAGGTTGGAAGCCTGAGCCAGGGTCTCCCTTTAGGTGGGTCCCTCAAGAGGACACGGGAGCAGGAGAAGGAAACAGTACGTTGTGCCTTCCATCGGTCGGGAGAGCTGTGAGATAGGAATAGTGGAACAGTGCCCAAGCGTCCCCTGAGCTCTGCCGCTCCATCCATTTGCTCCTGCAGGCATAATTGTGGTGTGGCCTCTGTTACGGTCCATCCCAGCCTCCAAGACAGGGATCTGAGGTGCAGGATGGCCACACAGCCAGTAGGTGGCAGAGCCACACCTCCTACCCACCGACGGGCGGGTTAGATGGTTTTTTTCCCAATTCACAGAGACCTTAAGTGGTAGATATGAACCCAGGCAATCTGGCTTAGCTGGACAATTTACCCCAAGCCCCTAATATCTCAGTAGTCTACCAGGGTGTGCCCCATGACTCTTCCACCAGGATACTCACTGTCTAGGGCAGCAGTTCTTAATCTGTAAGTTGCAACCTCTTGACAAACCTCTATCTCCAAAAATCTTTATATTACAATTCCTAACAGTGGTAGCAAAATTACAGTTATAAAGTAGCAATGGAAATAATTTTATGCCAGGCAGTGGTTGCACACACGTTTAATCCCAGCACTTGGGAGGCAGAGGCAGGTGGATTTCTGAGTTTGAGTCCAGCCTGGTCTACAGAGTGAGTTCCAGGACAGCCCAGGCTATACAGAGAAACCCTGTCTCAAAAAACAACAACAACAAAAAATGGAAATAATGTTATGGTTGGGGGTCACCACATCATGAGGAACTGTATTAAAGAGTTGCAGCATTAGAAAGGTTGAAAACCACGGCTCTGGTTCTGAGGGCTTCTGTGCTGAGGCAGTGAACAAGTGTCTTGCTCCTTAGGGATCTGCCTATGTGGCCACCACACCGAGGGTCCATCCTGTGAGCGTTGCATGCCGGGTTTCTACGGTAACGCCTTCTCAGGCCACGCTGATGATTGCCAGCCCTGTCCATGCCCTGGCCAATCAGCCTGCACAACCATCCCAGAGAGTGGAGACGTGGTGTGCACACACTGCCCCCCTGGTCAGAGAGGTGAGTGGCTTCTGCCCTATTCCCCAGAAAGACCAAGCCTGAGCCCTGATACTTCCCTGGCTCTAGCGGAGATTAGGGTATGATAGGTGAGAAAGAGCCTGGCCCTAGGGGTGGCAAGCATGACTTCTGAGGACAGTCTTTTTGTCAAGGCCCCAGTATGCTGAGAGTTACTGCAGACCTGGGCCTTGGCCATATATAATGGAACCTTGGAAGGCCCATATATGGGCTTTTAGAGCTGTACTCATGGCCTGGGATGAAGCCATAGGACCTGGAATCCTCACTGCGAAGATGGAAACCTCAGTGCAAAGGTTTTCATGTTTCATTTTTTTTTTTCCAGTTTTTCGAGACAGGGTTTCTCTGTGTAGCCCTGGCTCTCCTGGTCACTCTGTAGACCAGGCTGGCCTTGAACTCAGAAATCCACCTGCCTCTGCCTCCCAAGTGCTGGGATTAAAGGTGTGCGCCACCACCGCCCGACGGTTTTCATGTTTCAAAGGAAGGCTCATCTTAGGCAGTGATGCTGAAGAAACGGGTTGATCTGAGTCTGAGACTCAGAGCACGTGTAGACGAAGATCAAGTGCACACACCTATCCTCTTAGCACTGGGGAGGCAGAGGCAGTGGGATCCTGGGAGCTCGATGGCTAGCCAGTCCAGGAAGAGCAGTGGGGCTCAGGGATCCTGTCTGAAAACACAAGGGACAGATTGTTTGAGGGTGACACCCAGCACTGATCTCTGGCCTTCACGCTCATACACATATGTGTATACCACGCGCACACACACACACACACCACACACACACACAGGACTTTTCAGCTTTCAGTTTTTTTGTGAGTATCAGGTAACACAAGGCAAACAGCCCTCTCCTCCCCTGATCCCACCCCCTGCTCAGGACCTCCCCCACTCTTTCCTCAGAGGTGCATTTAACAGCCTCTGAGGCATCTGCAATGCCCCACAAAGTCACCCACTTAAAGTGGACAATTAAATGGCTATCGGTATATTACATCATTAATTCTTTATCATAATAAAACCCATATCATAAAACTGTCCTCCTTGGCCATCATTTTAAGTGTGTGATTCATTGGCCTAAGGGCCCTGGCATCGTGGGCTGTTCCCTGCCGCCATCCTCCTCAGTGGGTGCCGTGCCCACTGAGCTGTCGTCTAAGTCTCCATCCCTCACCCACTCCTCACGACTATTTGACTGTGTTGCTGAATTTGTCTTCTAAGTAGAAATGAGTGTTGTCCTTCTGTGACATTCAGTATATGGCTTCATGTGGGATTAGTGTCTGCATTGAACGGCCTTGTGGAGTATCCTGCTCCCTGGGGGTTAGAATCTGCACCCATTGGCACCAGACTGCCCCTCCATTTCTAACCTGTCCCCATTTTCTGACCCCCACTAAACCCAGCCAGTGAGAGTGGACAGTGAGAGATGCTTGCATGGTGGGTGGGACATTCCTAAGAGAGAACATCCATCACAGGAGCAGTTGCTGCTGCCAGAGGGAAGCACCCCCAGAGGAAGGGCCTAGGTGGCTTACAAGGATTTCCGCCAGCTTTTTTACCACATCACCTCCCGGGCCTTGGGAGAGAGTAGCATGCAGCTTCCGCAGACATCTAAGTTGAGCCTGGCCTAAGTCCAAGTGATGCTGTGGAAGATACTGGTGAAGATGCAAAGGATGAAGGTGGACCTGTGGTACCCGCTACTGCTGGGCGCTCAGCAGTCGGTGCTCTGCACAGATGACCTCGTGAGGCCTCTCCGCAGTTAGGAAGGCACGATGACTTGCCCAGGGCCAAACTGTCAGCAGGCAATGCTCTAGTACCTGACTGTAGGCCAGCCGGAGACCCTACATAGCCGCAGCCAGAGGCTAAGCTGTGTGATAGCTACACAGCATGCTTTCGAGTGCAGCTGGCCAGTGCTCCAAGCCTGCCCCTCCCATTCACAGGACGACGATGTGAGAGCTGCGGAGATGGCTTTTTTGGGGATCCTCTAGGACTCTCTGGAGCTCCCCAGCCCTGCCACCGGTGCCGGTGCAGCGGGAATGTGGATCTCAATGCTGTGGGCAACTGTGACCCTCATCTGGCCGCTGCTTGCGCTGTCTGTACAACACAACAGGGACCCACTGCGAGCGCTGTCGGGATGGTTTCTATGGAAGTGCCTTGGCCACAAGGCCTGCGGACAAATGTGCTCGTGAGTACCCAAAATCCCAGACCCATGGGGTTAGGTGTGGGAACCTCTGTCCTCAACCCTCATTTGGGACCCAGACAGGAGAGCTGAGAAAGCTACCAAACCGGCTGGCCCCTCTGCTTGGCTGAGCAGCCTTAGGAGGTCTCTTGCCTTCTCTGTCCTCTAAAAAGCACTGGGATTTGTTCTTCCCCAAGGCTCCTTCAGTCCTGACATCTCATAAGCTCTCATCCCACATTTTCGCCCTACATTAATAATTCAGCACTTTTCTCGTGTCCATAGTTAGCACATGAGGCTGATGCAGGGATAGTAAGGTCAAGACTTTCTCTCATCTGCCCTCCTCTACCGGCTTGGGTTGCACTCAGCCTCGGCCTGCCATAGGGCCACAGCCTGCATCTGCCTGAATCAGGCTCCTGGAAGTTCCTGCATCAGCAGCTCAGCTTTCATGCTGATCAGACACCCTCAGAACCGTTTCTCACATGGCGTCATCCACACCTCACTGTCCTGCAGTGTGGAGCTGCCTCCCAGAAACCCCGCTCTGGCATCTAAAAGGATGCTGCACTGTGGTTTCTGGGAGAGCAGAAGTATATGGCTCCAGAGATGGCTGCCAGGCTCTGCCTGTGATCAGGGACCACATCTCTGACCTTGTCTCCACCTGCAGGCTTGAGATATCAAGAGGAAATCCCCAGTTTTTTTGGACTGGCTCACCAAAGCAAATAGGGCTGAGACTTGAGTTTGTCCCTCAAGCCTTTCCCAAGAGGGTCTCAGGAACCTGGCCTGAGTGACTGTCATCTCTGGGGCTCCTTGGCTTCTCAGATTCTGCCTATACCCCCTAAAGTTTAAGTAGATGATTCCAATACCCTTTCCTGCAACTCCCAGCCTGCAGCTGTGACCTGAGGGGCTCAGTCAGTGAGAAGCCTGCAACCCACTGACGGCCAGTGCGCCTGCCTGCCTTATGTCACCGGGAGAGACTGCAGCCGCTGCAGCCCTGGCTTCTATGACCTCCAGTCTGGGAGAGGCTGCCAGAGGTAGGGGGTGAGGCTGTGAGTGCCCTGGGTGTATTGCCAGGGGGAAGAGGGCATCATGGAGCCTCAGGGACAGGCCTGGTCTGGAATGTAGTCATCTCAGGTTCCATTTCGGATATGCTGTGCCCTTCACTAAAGGGTACAAAAAGCTCAGTCTCTTGGTATCAGATGCATGGCTCTGCCAGCCCAGGAGGCAGGCCAAGAACTGCCCGAAGAGCTGGCCAGGTGGGGAGGTGTCTGATTTGCTCTGATTCTCATCTCAGTAACACCTATCACTGGGTGACTTTTTGACCACAGTAGCACGTGAGACAGATGTCTCAGCTTCAAAGGAAGACTCAGGGAAAGGCTGAGGGAAGTCTTCCTTGTGCAGCTCCTTGGAGGCTTCAGTGTGAATTTCACAGTGACTTACCAGATCTGAAGATCTGGGCCCATGGCGGTTTTATTTTGTTTTGTTTTGTTTTCTTTTTCTTTTTTTTCCTGTGTCCTTGGACACCTCTCATGCTATTAGTGTCTGGGTTAAGGGGTAGCCTGATCAAACCTCATTCTTGTTTCTTGTCACAGCTGCAAATGTCACCCACTCGGCTCCTTGGAGAACAAGTGCCACCCCAAGACTGGCCAGTGCCCCTGCCGACCTGGTGTCACCGGCCAAGCCTGTGACAGATGCCAGATGGGTTTCTTTGGCTTCTCCATCAAGGGCTGCCGAAGTGAGTGAGCTGGGTCCTGGTGGGCTGTGGGAGAGCAGGGCCGAGGTCTCGTGCTGGGGATGACCCACAAGATGAGCAGGTATGATGGGGAAGATGGCAAGTAGATGCTGGGCCTTGAGAACCTGGAATGCAGGAGCATGAGGAATGTGGGGTCCTAGTGGCACCTCTAAAGTGACCACTGAACCCTATATGTCTATAGACACATGGGAGCCACAGTTTCTTGTCTACAGATACTGTTTTGACGGTTCTGGGTCCCTGGGAACATTGCATTAAATGAGATTGAAGGGTAGGCTGCCGTTCTAACCTTCTGATTAGTCTTTGGCATGGAGCCCTGGAGTCTGCATTTGAGGACACTCAGGGGCTATGGGAATTCAGATTCGGGGGTGGGAGATGAGTAGGGGATCACTATTAGGTCCCCAGAGCTGGCTGCTCTCCTCCAGACTGTAGGTGCTCCCCACTGGGTGCTGCCTCATCCCAGTGCCATGAGAACAGCACGTGTGTGTGCCGGCCCGGCTTCGTGGGCTATAAATGTGACCGCCTGCCAGGACAATTTCTTCCTGCGGATGGTGACACAGGCTGCCAAGAGTGTCCCACCTGCTATGCCCTAGTGAAGGAGGAAGTAAGTTGCCATGCCCAGACCTGCCCACCTCCAGGTCGATTTCACATCTCCATGGAACACCAGCTCCATGCTGTGGTCCAGGGCTGCCTGATCATTCACAGACCTCAAGCCTGTCTTCCACTGGCCACTTTCTCCTGAGTTCATCCAGCCTCCTTATTCCAACCACCTAGTCCTCATTTGTCCCCCTGTCCCGGATGAACCAGAGGTGTCTCTTGTCATATCCCTTCCTAACCTCCCATACTTGTCCAGCTTAGTGGGGGTGAGGTGACCGGAACCCTGAGGGATACCCTCCATATTAGTTGTCTTGTCTAACCAGAGGGCAACCTTGGAAGATTTAATATCCAACTCCAGAATATCTAATTCAAGCCTTCAAGCCTCCCGGGCTGAGTGTGACACTGAGAACATATGGTGATGTAGAAGAAAGTGGCCCATCCTGAGCTCTAGCAAGCAGGCCAGGTCCCTACGTCCGGCATTTCTATTTCTGTAGGGCAGCATGCATTTTGCACCACTGGGTAAACCAAGCTACTATGTGGTCTCCCCCTGCCTAGAACAGTTTTTTATTCTTCCAAATGAGTTCACAAAAGGCACAGAAAGTCTAGGCTCTTCTGTCTGAGCGCTGGGGGCTTTGGATCTGAGGGCAGAGCTTGGGACCCAGCCCTCTGCTTAGTGATGATGCAAAGGGCATTGAGCCGTGGTAGTGCACCCACGTCACTAGCTGGCTCCTACTGCACACAGTATAAATCAAACTGCTCATGCATGTGGTTAAAAGCATGGGTCAACACAGCACACACTGGCAGCACTGTGCCCAGAGCACCTGCAGTGTTGTCCAACCCTAGAAACAGAGTAGGCAAAAACTATACATGAGGCTAGAAAAGAGCTTAGCATACAAGTTTGAGGACCTGAGACTGGACCCAGAAACTATAAAAATGGGTGACACAGAGGCTAAGGAGGCAAAGACAACCAGATCCCCTCGGCTTGTTAGCCGATCAGCAGAGATTTCTTGATGACCTCCCAGGCCAGTGAAGGAGTTATTTAAAAACAAAGACAAAAGCAAACAAACAAAACCCAGCAAGTAGGTGTATCTAAACAGGAACAGTTTCCAAGGTTGACCTCTGACCTCCATACACATATGTGTATGTACATATGTCTGCCCATGCAAACATGTACACACATGCACACATAAAAGCACATATGCATACATGGACTCAGGCACACACATCTCTATAGGACTCCTTTTCACTCCCTCTGTCCCTCCCTCAGTAGGTCAGGGGTGTGGCTGGCAAGGTGTCAGCAGATGCTGGCCGGGAGAGGGGAAGCAGATGGTGAAGTTGGCAGGATAGGTCCTTGGGATTGGTGAGCCCTCTGCACTGAGAGGCATGTAGGATTGGAAGGGGAGAACCCAGGGACAGGATGAACCAGGCAGAAGCCAAGGGTCACACAGCACCAGAGATCCTGGTCTCATACAGCTTTCCTTTCCAACTGTCCCTACAGGCAGCCAAGCTGAAGGCCAGGCTGATGCTCATGGAGGGGTGGCTTCAGGGCTCCAACTGTGCCAGCCCCTGGGGACCACTAGACATTCTGCAGGGAGAAGCTCCTCGGGGGGATGTCTATGCAGGTCACCACCTATTTCAAGGTACAGAGGATGGCATACTGCGTGGTGAGGGGACTGGCAGAGCCTGGCTGGTTAGACACTTTGAAACCTCTTAGGATAGCCATGATAACCCACAGGCCTCTCCTCCCATGTCCCTAGTCCATCTGTGATGATATTAACATGGGTCTCTGTCCCCTGCCTCCTGCCCTGCACTGACTGGAAGCTCAAGGTAAACTTGGTCTGGCTTCATTCATTTAACCCTTTAACCATTTAACCACACACTCGCGCGCCTGGGGCGCTGTTCCAGGTGCTGAACAGGTGGAGTCCTCTGGGGTTTGGTCCTCAGCCTGTTGGCTTGCTGCCGTGTCTCCAGCCAGTGCTTGGCACATTTCAAAAGAATTAGTAACTAAGAAAAGCAGACCTGTCACTAGGCCAGGTGGAATGTGGCCTTGGGATACAGAAAATTTGCAGAATGTTGAAACTGAGCCGATCACTTTGTACATCTGCCTTCCGCAAGTGGCTGTGCTTCAGCAGCTGGCGGAAGGAGAGCAGGCCAGAGCATCAAAGGAGACGGCAGTTGGATGGCTCCAGTGAGCCTCAGTGACAGTCACAGCACTGAATTGAGTTAGGGCTCAACTGCCAGCTCAGATTCTGGAGATGCCCATTGTGGTTCCAAAGGACCTACAAGTCCTGGTTTGCCTTCCCTGAGCCTCAACCTTAACAGCTGTAAAATGGGCAGGTTCTCCTTTGGTGTACTGGAGGTGGGTGGAGCTTGCGTGAGGGACCTTTCGTGTGGAATCTCAATCAGTGATTGAGTGATTGGAATCATGGGATCACTGGCCTCCCACAGAGACCCCGGGGACCTTCCTGGAGCAGATGGTGGGCCTGGAGGACTCTGTGAAGGCCACTTGGGAGCAGCTGCAGGTGCTGAGAGGGAATGCACACTGTGCCCAGGCTGGAGCTCAGAAGACCTGCATCCAGCTGGCAGAGCTGGAGGAGACATTGAAGTCCTCAGAGGAGGAGATCCTGCGTGCAGCCTCAGTGCTCTCATTTCTGGTACCATGGTTCCCCAACCCTGCTTCCCATGGAGCCTCTGTAGGAGTCATTGCCCCAGCCCTGCCCTTAACGGATTGCCTGTGGTGTGGTGTACTCTTTATAGGATGCTTGATGTCACCTGCAAACTGGTTCACACTGGGTCTCTTACTGACGGAGAAAGTCACTGTTTCCAAAGAGCAAATCTGTGTTGAGCAGACAGGGGATACACAATGGTGGGTGGGTCACTGTGCTTTCCATGTTCAAGGATCCTGCTCACCGAGTGCTTGTGTCCTGGTTAGCCTTGTGCATTTATACAATATTGACACCGTTCTATTCTGCCCAGTCAGCAAGCTGGCTGTAACCCTTGACCTTCCAAGACGAGCTTCAGTTTTTCACTCTGTTCTTCAAGGCAAGTCTTCAGGAAGGATTCAGCGCACCCACCAATTGGAGTCACCTGGCATTAGAGGCCCACATCCTTGCCAGGAGGTGAGTCCCAGAGCTCCAGGATATGGGGGACTGTGCTCATGCCCGAACTGTTGACAGTGGGGGTGGGGCAGTCCTTCTTGGACAGGCTCCACTGTCAGTGTTAGCCTCTAAGAGCTAGGACCAGATGAAGCCAAGGGCTGCCCAGTGGGGAGTAATGTTACCAGCATAGGAAGGGGTTGGGTGGGATATGGATGGAGGCACAGACATCCTGGGAAAAACTTGCTCAATGGAATGCATCTTAGCATCTGGTGGCTTAAAAAACCCACACATTTTTTAAGACTGTAATTCACAGGGCCTGGGGAAATGGCTCAGTCAGTCAATTTGCTTATCACACAGACATGAGGACCTGAGGTCAATCCCCAAAGGCCGTGTAAAAAGCCAGCTGTGGTGGCACTGGCTTGTAACTTCAGCAGTAAGGATGTAGAGATACTGGATGCAGCATAAAGATGTGATCCTGGAGCACACTAGCCAGCCAGCCCAGCCTAGGTCCCAGTGAGAGACCCTGTCTTAAGAAACAAGGTGGGAGGGCTGCAGAGATGGCTCAGTGGTTAAGAGTACTCAGTGCTCTTCCAGAGGACCTGGGTTCAATTCCCAACATCTACATGGCAGCTCACAAGTGTCTGTAACCCTAGTTCCAGGGAATCTGACACCCTCACGCAGACAAATGTGTAGGAAGATACTAATGCACATAAAATAAAAAGAAAATAAAAAATACTGTATAACAAAGAAAGAAAGAAAAGAAAGAAGAGAAAAGAAGAGAAGAGAAAGAGAAGAAAGAAAGAAGGGGGAGAAAAGAAAGAAAGTCAGACTGTGGTGGTGCAGCCTTTAATCCCAGCACTCGGGAGGTAGATGCAGACAGATTTCTGAGTTTGAGGCCAGCCTAATCTACAAAGCAAGTTTCAGAATAGCCTGGACTACACAAAGAAACTCTGTTTCAAAAGACAATAAATAATAGTAGTAGTATAATAATATCTCAAAACAAGGTGAACATATTCCGAGGAGCCACGCCTGAAGTTGACCTCTGGTCTACACACACTCACACACACACACACACACACACACGAATACACACACACACATACTCCGAACACACACTCGCACACACAAAAGTAATTTTTATACTTTGTAGTTCAGTATCTTGTATTTGAAGAGTCACGTGACCAGCAGATGTAAATTTAGAACATTTTTACCATCCCCCAAATAAACCCTGTCTACAGTTTTCATCATCCCCCAGTCCTCTTCAGCGTCTCCAACCACTCCTGGCAAAGATTACTCTACTTTCTGTCTCTGTAGATTTGTTTCTTCAGGCCATTTCGTGTAGATGGGATCATGTGACACATGGAGCATTGCTTTTGGCTTCTTTCACTTCCTATCAAGTTTTCAGGATTCATTACAGCACAAAGAGAGCTCCATCTCTTTGTGCGGGTACACAATAGTCTAGGGTATGTATCTAGGGTATATAATGGCCTAGGATATATCACATTTTGTTTATCCAGTCATCCACTAATAGACATTGGTCATGGAGTGTATGATGATATTCCCTCTCTCTCTCTCTCTCTCTCTCTCTCTCCTCTCTCTTCTCTCTTCTCTCTCTCTCTCTCGTGTGTGTGTGGTGTGTGTGTGTGGTGCAACAACCTGGGGTGACATTTCTCATATTTTTGGTTGTAAGCCTAGCCTTTAACGGCTGAGCCATCTCTCCAGCCCTGGGGTGACATGTCTTAAATGACATGCTCCGTTTTTTTGAACACAGGGCCTCTCACTGGGCTGGGGGAAACCACTTAGGGTAACCAGCACACCCTAGGATCTGACTCTCTTCCTTCCCTGGCTGGGATTACACATGCATGCCACTGCACCCAGCTTTTTATGTGGGTGCTGAGGACCAAACTCAGGGCCTCCTGCTTGCAGGTCGAGCACTTTTCCGACTGAGATGTCTCCAGGGCAGCATTTGGATGATTTTTTTTTTGTTTGTTTCCTTTAAAAAACAACTTACAGTCCCAAAGCATAGAATCCATAGCAATTTTCATCTTTTAAATTTTACATGTATGTAAATGCATCACATAGATTTTCTTCTTTTTTGATGTGTGTGTGTGTGTGTGTGTGTGGTATGTATGTTTTCAGGATAAGGTCTCTCTGTATAGCCCTGGCTGTCCTCAGATTCACTCTGTAGGCTAGGGTGGCCTTGAACTCACAGAGATCCACTTGCCTCTGCCTCCCTACTGCTGGGATTAAGGGTCTATGCTACTATGCCCAGCATATTTTCCTCCTAATAAAAAAGAAAAAATATTATTGGGGGGATGGAATGATGGCTCAGCAGTTAAGAGCATATATTGCTCTTCCAGGGGACCCGTGTTCAGTTTCTAGCACCCACATTGGGTGACTCACAGCCTCCCATACTCCAGGGAACCTGACTCCCCCTTCTCCACTCCTGAGGGCACCTGTACTCACATGCACACACAGACACACCTGCATACATAATCAAGGGAGCTGGAAGGTGTAGAATCCCAGGAACTGGAGTCTCAGGCAGGTATGAGCTGACTCATGTGGGTGCTGAGAACTGAATTCTGAACCTGTGCCAAAGCAGAAAGTACTCTGAACTGCTGAGCCATCCCTCTACCCACAGTTTTCCTCCTTAGCTCTGGGAACCAAACTCACTTTAGAGATGAGGAGACAGATCCAGAGAAGTCATCTGACTCCCTCATGGAGGACGGGATAAGATCCAGGTTCAATCCCAGCTGGCTTGACCATGTGGTGGAAGGCCTTTGCCCATCCTCCCACCAGCACCACAGGTGTAACTGATGTGTGACAGGAATAAAAACCCAGAGTGTCCCTGCTGTTGCTGCAGCGGCAGGTGGGCAGAGACCCTTGAAGCAGGCAGGGGCGTGGTCTGGGCGTCACCACTTCTGTGTGTGCTCACAATGACAGTCATGCCAATTCATATAGCCACAGGGACATAGCCACCAAGACTGAAGCTACCGCTGAAAGGGCCCTGCTCGCCTCCAACACCAGCTATGAGCTCCTGTGGAAGCTGTTGAACGGCAGAGTGGCCTCGGAGGATCAGCAGGAACTGGAGGACAGGTGAGGTCTCCATGCTGTGCAGAGAAGCTTGGGCTGAGCTTCCAGGAGCCTGTAAGAACCAGCTAGAGGCTACCACTTCCAGAACCAGCTCCCCCTGAGTCCTTCCTATCATTCAGGTCTCCATTTGCCAGTAGTGAGGAGTAATACACAATAGTAATTACCCTCCTAGTTGCTGTACCAAAATACCTGATCTAAAACAACTAAAGGAGGAAAAGTTTTTCCTGCTTCCAGTTTGAGGGCGTTTTTCCATCATTCTGAGAGAGACATTGTTGCTGGGCTTAGAATCACAGCCTTCACCCCAGCAAGCCAGGTTCAGCCATCCATCCTTGGATGAAAAGGCCAAATTAATATTAAAAAGCATAAGAAAGAGATTTATCAATGTGGCCACTCTGGAGGGAGGGACAAAGATATCCAGTGGGGAACTCCTTACTGTTCCTGTCAGTCTGTCTTTCGGCAACTGGGAGGTTAATATTTAAGCAGTCCTGGGCAAGGGGTAGTCCTGACCATTGGAGACCCATCATGGTTCCAGCGCCTGTTCTTGTCATCTTCTGGGGGAGAAAGGCTCTGCCTCTGGCTGGTTCAGGAGATAGGCTTTCTCCTGAGGGCATTTTTGGTTTGTTGGTTTATTTTTGCTATTTGTTATTTGAGACAGGGTTTCTGGGTGTAGCCCTGGCTATCCTAGAACTCATTTTGAAGACCAGGCTGGTCTCAAACTCAGAGATCCTCCTGCCTCTGCCTCCCAAGTGCCACCACTTGCCAGCTCCTGATGGAATTCTAGTTCCTGGAGTCCAGAGTTTCTGAAACTTGATAACAAAGGGAGAACATGAGAGGCTCAGAATATCTTCATCTCTGTTGGGCCAGTTACGCCTGGCTTCATGCAGGAAAGGCATGGGACAGGAGCAGGAAGCTGGCTGGTTATGTTGCATCTACAATCAAGAAGCAGAGAGTGAACAGGAAGTTCCCCTCATAAAACCCCAATGCCCTCTCCCCAGTGACCCACTTCCTCCAGCAAGTCTCCACCTCCTAAAAGTTTCATAAAGTCTTCAACAACACTAAATGGGGACCAAGTGTTCAGATACATGCTCCCATGGGGTCATTTCATAGCCAAAGAGCAACATATGCCGAAGGTCAGCAGCGAAGGAATAGTCAACCAAGATCACAGTGCACGCCACTGTTCTTCTATCCTCCTCTCGAAGGTAGCTCTCTCTGAAGCTTGCCAAGAGGATCTGGGGTCTGCAGAATGTGTGGTTCTCAGGTGCACAGTAGCCTGGGTAGAGTGGCATGCCCAAACTGAATAAGGGAATAATGGGTCTGCTCGTGTGAAAGCTTCAGAGACTGAAAGATGGCTCAGCTGTTAGGAACACTCATTGCTCTTATAGAGAACCCAAGATCAGTTTCCAGCCACACTGGGTGGGGTTACAACTGCTTCCAACTCTACTTCCAGGTATCTGATGCTTCTTGCCTCCCTGGACACCTATACTCATAGGTAGAACACACACACACACACACACACACACACACGCTAAGCCTGAAAGCTACAGAGTCCCAGCCCCTTTCCCAGGCCAGCTGCTGGTCCTGACCTGCACAGGAGAGTCTGGGCTTTGCAGATCAACAGCTCCAGCCAGCAGTTTTGATAGAGATGGAGAGGGGTGTCCTGCAACCCTGTTCTGTGCCTCATCCTGACCTCTTTCCTCCCAGGTACCAAGAGGTGCAGGCAGCTCAGACTGCCCTGGGCACAGCTGTGGCAGAGGTGCTGCCAGAAGCTGAAAATGCACTGGCCACGGTGAAGCAAGTCACTGGTGACACAGCCCCACATCTAGGCTCACTGGTCAAACCTGAAGCAATGGTCAGTTTGACATCCCTGGAGCTCCTTATGGAATGACAGTGAAGGTTCTAAATAATGGAGAAGCCAGAGGGCCAGGTAGAGGCGGGAAGGGCTTCTTGTTAACTGAGATGTGGCCTGTTGAAATAGAAGGGGGTTCAGCCCCTTTCATCCCAAGGCTATAAACTATGACATGAACAAGGACATCAGAGGGATGAGGGTGACGTGTGTCCCAGTTCCCATTCTAGCAGTGACCTTGACCAAGGATTTCCCTCTCTGAGTTCTAGCCATAGTGACCGTTTATCCTAAGGACTCACTCTCCTCTGGCTTGATTTTAGAGGTAGGAGACGGAGGGGATCTAGGGAGCCCAGCATTCAACATTCCACACCCTGCCTAGCTTGTCTGTTGGGGAATCCTGAGATCTCCAGTCTCAGAAACCCGGCTTTAGTAGAGCACTAAGCCAGCTCTTGGTGCCGCTGCTGGGGAGAGAGTGTGTGCACAGCATGCACAAGGCCCTGGGTTCCACCCAAAACACCAAGGAAATAAAAACCAGAAATCTATTCTAGTACATTTGGGACAGAGGCTGCCTGCAGCTATGGCCTCGTGTCTTCTCTTGCTTTCCTTACATACAATAACCTGGATGACCCAGATACCACTGAGAGCTCGGATCATACTCAGATCATACACCGCTACATAGTTCTGCCCTTCTAACATCTGAATACTATATTCGGAAGCACATAGGTCAAGGTTTAGATGGAGGAAGGACTGTGGGCCTGGGGAGAGACTCTCTCACCTTGCAAGGAACAAAGGCAGTCATACCCACAAGTCAGGACAGGTAGCTGGAGTTTCCTATGGCTGCCCAGCTAGAAATTGGTGGGCCTGGGGTGTGAGCCTCCTATGACAGAGTCTCCTGGCCTGGTTTCTCTGAAACCCTGCTGTATCCTGCCATTGCCTTGCCCCTGGGTATCTGAGGTGCATAGAATAACAGGAGACACTCTGGGATCAGGACCAGAAGTTTTAGTTCTGGGCTAGTAGCCACAGGCTGACCTTCAGCACAGCAGGGTACTTTTCCCTGAGCTGAGGGTCTAGTCCTCAGTCCTACCTGAACCCACCATCTCAAATCCTCAGAACTCCCAAGTTAGGGACCTAGGCTGGAAAGTGAAGGCCCTGGAGCAGAAGCTGAAGCAGAAGGAGCAAGAGGCAGGCCAGGCTGTGGATGCCCTGCAGGAGCATGCTGGGAGAACCTTGCAGAAGATGGAGCCTTTTATGCAGGTCAGCTTTGAATCTGGGACCTGAAAAAGGGTGGGGCTGCCTCCAAAGGATACTGAGGTGGGGTGGGGTGCTAACAAGAAAATAGCACTTCCAAGAGTCCCCTGCCTCCATCAAGATGCCTGAGAGCTTTAAAGGCAGTCAAGCCAAAGATGAGGCATCTGGTTGCTGAGAAGAGAGTAAAGTGGTGAGGGGAAAGAGGATGGACAGACAGACACAGGTGAGCGGCAGGATGATAGGGACCATATGTATGCACGCACCCTCTCTCAGATTCAGTCACAGGCTGGATGGCTCTTGTGTCTCTTCCTTCCTCTGCCCTTAGATATGCCATGTTCAGAGGCACCCACTCTGAGCAGCCCTTGGGACTCAGTGTTAAGTCACACAGTCTGGTGTTCAGTCCAGAGAGATGACGTTAGATGGAGGTGAAGGTTTCTAGAATGGGTGGTTGAACTCAGAGCATCCTGCGAATGCATAGGAGAGCCATTTAAAGTTATTGCTCTAGAGGGTTTTTCTTGGGGGTCAATTTCAGACCATGGGAAGGTCCTACAAACAGTGCCCAAAGATTTCAGACCCTTCCCACAGGGCCGGTTGACTTTGTCTTAGCCAGCCACAGGGTATGTGTTAAATTCAGGAGAGCAGTGACACCACCCAGGAACCCAGCCTACTGACCTGACTCAGAACCCCAGCCATTGTAGTCAGGGCTTCCCCACAGGCCCCTTGACTTCCCTACCCACCCAGGAGGCAAGTTCTCTTGAGGAGAAAGGAAGTATTTGAGGATTGGACCCAGGGCCTGACACCTACCCAAGATAGCTTTGTTGTGTTGAGGACTACATAGTGCCCTCTGACCTGACCCATACATACCCCATCTGAGGAAGCAAGCAAGAGAGGCAGCTGCTGCAGAGACTCTGGGAGTTTAGTCCTGTGAGGGACAGACCCTCCTCTGCAAATGCTCCATTGCCTACAGCCCTCACAGCCCCTCCCCTCCCACCCAGTCCCTACAGCCCTCACAGCCCCTCCCCTCCCACCCAGTCCTACAGCCCTCACAGCCCCTCCCTCCCACCCAGTCCCTACAGCCCTCACAGCCCCTCCCCTCCCACCCCGTCCCTACAGCCCTCACAGCCCCTCCCCTCCACCCAGTCCCTACAGCCCTCACAGCCCCTCCCCTCCCACCATCCTACAGCCCTCACAGCCCCTCCCTCTCCCCACAACCTCCAGAGCCAGAAACTGAGGCTTCCCTGGCTCTTCAAACCCATGTTGTTTATTTGTAGAAAATCTCACAAGAAACTACTTTTTGAGCCTCAAATATTTTATTGATTGTTGCTAAGTGTCCACTTAGGAACTTCCAACAGCAGCAACTTAAATAAATACTTATGTGTGCCAAGAAGACACAGTGGAAGCTAAAGCTTTGTTTAAGTGTGCTGCACCAGGCCTAGGTTCCCCTCCCTTGATAAAGCTTGATATTTGTGCTGTACAAGCACTTCAGAGTTTGGAAATAAAAACTTACTCCCACCTCAAGGGACAATTTACCCTGTTCAGTGGCCTTTGGCCCATTGACCACGCTGTGCTACCCCTCTCTATGTTCTGGAACATTCCTCGTGAAAGTAACCCCAGGAAGCCATATCTTTAGGCAGTGCCTCTGCTCCCATCTGAGGCCCTGCGCACCCCTCTGCTGTCCCTGACTTTCTGTGAGCCCATGCATGAGCCATAGCGGCCTGTGGAGGTCAGAGGACAGCAGTCAGAGTTTTCTCTCTGTTCCTGCCATGTGGGTCCTGAGGCTCAAGGATTTGTCAGCCTTGGCAGTGAGCACCTTTGCCCACTGAGACTTCTCACAGATCATAATCATACGCTCTTTAACCCAGACACTCAACGTAGCCCAAGCCTCCCTTTTATTTTTTATTATACATTTATTTAAATTTTGTGTCTGGGCATGGGAGGGGTCACCCATTTGCTACAATCTGAGGAGTCTGTTCTCTCCTTCTACTGTGTGAAGCCTTGAGATTCTTTACCCACTGAGCCAGCCTGCCTCTTTTCTCAAAAAACTTTTTATTAGCATATATTAATTGTTACATGTAATAGGTTTCATCATGACAGCTCATACATGTGACATGATTATTTCAGTCATGTTACCTGTTATGCATCCTGTTATGGGGCAGTGTCACAAGGTCCCGCTCCTCCTTAAGGATCGATGGAGGAGGGGACAGTTGTCTCTGTAGTGTAGACACTGCTATGTACAAGGTACCCAACAAGTTAGGTATCAACGTGCTCCTGTGTCTTTTGTGTAAGCCAGTGAGTGTCAGTAAGGTTGCTTACCGGATCCTGACTTCTGTCTTAGTCACCTAATCTCTTGCTGTGAAGAGACACCATGATCAAAGCAACTTACAAGAGAAAGCAGTTAATTGGGGCTTGCTTTGAGTTTGGAGGAGTTCAGTCATTGTCATCACAGCAGGGAGCATTGGTGGCAGGCAGGCAGGAAGGCAGACGAGGTGCTGAAGCCGTAGCTGAGAGCTATACCCTGATCCATAAGGGAGAGACAGAGAGAGCAAGACAGCTTTTGAAACCTCAAAACCCACCTCCAGTGACTTCCTCCAATAAGGCCACATTCCCAATCCAGTTCCACCAACTGGGGACCAAACATTCAAATATAAAAGCCTGGGGACCATTCTCACTCAGACCTTCACATATGTGGCTACCATAGCAGTGCCTACACTACTAAAGACAGTGTCTCCTTCTCCACCAGCATTATCTCAGTATAAATCCATAGAGTGGAGCGGGACCTTGTGATGCCCCGCCCCACAACAGGATGATGATGTTGAGGACTTAATGGTATGCAGAGCTTATGCTGTGAGTTCAAGAATTCCAAGTTCCAGCCATGCCCTGCAGTCAGCTTCCTGTGACTTGTACATTCTTTGTGTCCTGTCTTGCACAATCAAACCTGAGTTCTTTCCTATCTAGTCACGTCTGGCAGCCATGGGGCAGGTGTTGCTACTCTGTGAGGAGAAGCCAGGGGCTGATATAGCAGTGTCAGAGGCTGAAGTGTGTGGTTGTCTCATTGTCATCGTCCTTTGGCTCTGGTTTTCTGGTCACCCTCCAGGTTTCTGAAGACAGGGGTCTTCTTGGGATTGATTTGGGGCTCCAATCATGTAATCAGGTCAGGCTCCTAGAATCAGGGCAATCTTCAGTCAGCCACTCTTAGATTTGGGGCCTAGCCTGCCCATCTGAGGTCCGTTGATCTCTCTCTAAGCAGCTACCTTGTCTTTCTTTTCCTTCTTCCAGCTACGCAATAAGACCACAACTGCCCTGACACAGGCTTCTTCAGCTGTCCGAGCTGCCAAGGTGACCGTCATAGGAGCAAAGACCCTGCTAGCTGACCTAGAGGGTACGTGTGTCCTGCTGAGCCCTGGATGCTGACAGTCAGTCAGCTTGCCTTAGTCAGGGATGCCTAGCCACAGGAAACAGAATCTAGTTATGTGGACCTAAGCCTGATAGACAAGTCCTTCTGCCTCTTAAGACTTCCACGATGTTTGTCTCTCCCTGTCTCACATGCCACTCGCTGGGTACTGGCCCTGTGGCCACCTCAACTAGCTCCCAGCATTATCAGACCAAGCACAGAGTTGCTCAGGATCGGATGGGAAGAGACTTTGTTGTCACTGACAGGGTGTGTGGCTCAGTGGTAGAGAGCTGTCTAACGTTTGTGAGGGCTCAAGTCCTGTATTCAGCACAGGTAAAAAGCAAAACCAGGCTAAGGAGAGGTCGGGCTAAGGATGAGGCTCGGCTGACATGGTGCCTACTGAATGAATGTGCATGATGCCCTATGTTGATCCTCAGCCCCAAATAAACCAGGCATGGTGGTGCATGCCTGTGCTCTCAGCAAGCAGGAGGATCAGAAGGTCAAGTACATCCTGGGCTACATGTGAGTCTGAGACTATCCTGAGCTGCATGAGACTCTGTCCAAAAAGAAAAAAAAATGCTGGATGGTAGTTCACACCTGTACTCCTTAGATAAGTTAAGCTAGCCCAGCCTGGGCTACCATAGTAAGTTTTAAGGTAGCTTGAGCTAGTGAATGAAACCTTGTATCCAAAGGCCCCAAACAAAACAGAACTGGAAACTCTGTTGTAGAGTTTCTCTTTAGAGCTGGGTAGACTTTCATGCCTGCCCAAACTTCCGCAGCTTTAAGAAAATGGAGTTATCTAGGGGATGGTGGCAACGGGAGGCAGAGGAGGGAGGACCTCTGAGTTCGAGGCCAGCCTCGTTTGCACACTGAGTTCCAGGACAGCCAGGGCCACACAGAGGAACCATGTCACAAAAGAAGCCAAGTGACATGTTTTTACAGGTGGATAGACTGAGAAAATCAATTTCTTATCTATCCTTGAGTCAGAGAGAAGCACTCTCTATCTACCTCAGAGACCTCTGTGTGATTGGCTCCTCCTGCAAACCATCTTCGCTCCAGAGAGAAAGAAGCCTTTGTGGCTCTCTGTCTGCTCCACCCAGCACCTGCCCTCCCCCTGCCTGCTGCACACTGGAAACATAGCTTTAGCCTAGTGGTACTGGGACAGGGAGTGTCTTCTTGTCTTCTAGCTTCCTTGGGGCGTAAGGTCCTGGTCACTCACTCAATTGGACCTCCTATGAAAAGGACATGGTTGTGTGTGAGTGTCTATAACCAAGAGTCACATTAAGGGACTCTATGTAAATATGTACTAAGGAATGTTGTGGGTTATTTTAGGGGACATCAAAACTGTAGAGAGTTATAAGCTGCCCCTTGTATATCTCATGGCTCACTGCCCTCGGCTTTCTGTTTTTCCACACTGAGATGCCCCATGCCTTCCCAGTTGTCAAGTTCTCTTTGTTAAAAACAAGACTTTGTATGTGTTGGGTAGAAATTTGTCCTTCTGACTCTGTTCCATAACCCAAAAGATTAACTTTCAAGCCCTGCCCCAAACTCTTCCTGCCCTCTCCCATCACAGTCTGGAGACTTTTTAGGCTGTGACTACCATGTGATGTGACTTTAACAGAGAGACCACAATGCAAACACATAATAGCATATGGGCCTTTGCATTCAATGAGGACAATGTCTCACTCCTTTTGCTATCCCCAGAGTCACCTTGGGAAGGGGCCACATAGATCTCCTCTGTCTCCAACCTCCATTCCCATTGTCCAAAGTTCAGGGCTGGACAAGCATCTGCAGTGGACACCTGGTAGGCTCTCAAGTGTGAGTTTGTTCCTCCCCCCACAGCCTTGACCAATTTTGCAGGAATGAAGCTGAGGTTCCCTCTACCCAAGGAGCAGGAAGCGCTAAAGAGAAAAGCAGGCAGCATCAAGGCCAGGCTCCTGGAGGACACCAAGAGGAAGACCAAGCAGGCAAAGAGGATGCTGGGAAATGCTGCTTCTCTCTCCTCCAGCGCCAAGAAGAAAAGCAAAGAAGCAGAACCGATGTCCAAGGACAATGCCAAGGTCAGGTTCAGGGCAGCAGCAGCTTTCTTGGGTTTTTTGCCAAAGATGCCACATTGCCGAACTGCTGTGGGTCCTGGCGCCCAGATCAGGAGTTCATGTGGGTGACCTCACTAATTCTTCAAGGAAAAGGAGTCACGGTGACCCTGTGAGAAGGAGAAGACTCTAGGCTGAGACAAATTCAAGGCTTAAGTTATATGACCAGCCCATTGGGATGTTCTCTAAACATCTAGGTTTTTCTTTGTCGTATTTATTTCATTTTACTTGTCTTTTATATAACATTTGGGTTTATTTACTTCAATTTATTTGTACAAATGTTCTCCCTGCATGTATGTATATATGTGTTCTACGGATGTGCCTGATATGGGGAGAAGTCAGAAGCTGGTGTTAGGTCTCCTGGCTGTGAACTGGAGATACAAGCAAGTGACCCAGGTCTACTGCAACTGCTCTCAACTGCTGAGCCATCTCTTCAGCCCCAACTTGTTGACTTTTTGACAGTCTCACAGTTCCTAGACTGGCCTTGAACTCACTATCTGACTGAGAATGACCTTGAATTTTTGATTCTTCTGCCTTCACCCCACCCCCACCCCAGTTTATCCTCTGCTAAAGACTGAACTCAGGGCCTCATGCAATCAAGGCAAACACACATCCCCACATTCCCCAGCCCCTAGGCTTTCTTTCTTTCTTTTAAACATTTATTTATTTTATGTGAGCACACTGTCACTGTCTTCATACACACCAGAAGAAGGCATTGGGTTCCATTACAGATGATTGTGAGCCACCATGTGGTTGCTGGGAATTGGACTCAGGACCTCTGGAAGAACAGTCAGTGCTCTTAACTGCTGAGCCATCTCTCCAGCCCTCCCTAGGTTTTCTCTAGCTGGGACCAAATCCTAATTACTCTGTGTGTGTGTGTGTGTGTGTGTGTGTGTGTGTGTGTGTGTGTCTCCATGTGTCCCGTCCTCAGATCCAGTACTCACATCCAAGTGAACTAACTCTCTTCATTTCCCCAAGGGCTGACTTGAAACTGAAAGTTCTAGGTGCAGTTTCTTGTCCCACGACTCCTCTTCCCCCTCCCTGTATCTCTGTTTCCCCATCTATAAAATTTCTCCACTAAAGAGGAATAAGGAGTTTGTAGTAATTTGTACTGGAAATTTGCACACATCCCATCTCCAATGCATACCTGTTGAATGTGGGAATGAATGAATGAATGAGTGTGTTCTAGATTATGAAGTACACTGCTTGGCATCATGTCGTAAAAAATTTTGTCCAAGCCAGACCTGGAGGTACAAACCTATATCCCATCTACTTTGAAAGCTGACGCAGGAGGATCACAAATCCAAGGCTGTCCTAGGTAACTTAGAGACCTCTTATTTCAAAATAAAATATAAGAACTGGTCCTAGCATGTTGATCAGCTGTAAAGTGCTTACCTAGCATGTTCGAGACTCTGAATTCCAACTTCAGTACTGAAAAAGAAAAGCAAAGTTCTTCTTTCCCAAAGGGCTCATTCTTCCCTTCCCTGCTGTCTTGCAGCTTGCCAGAGCTTTGCTGAGGGAAGGGAAGCAGGGCTACCGTCAGGCCAGCCGACTCGTCAGCCAGACCCAGGCCACGCTCCACCAGGCCTCTCACCTGGTGCTGACCTCAGAGGCACGCAAACAGGAGCTGGAGGAAGCTAAGCAGGTGGGTGTGCCCAGCCTTCACACCACTCCCCCTCTGCCCAATGTCTCAGTTAGGATTGCCATTAATGTGATGAAACACCATGACCAAAGCAACTTGGGAAGGAAAGGATTTATTCCACTTATATTAAGCAGGGCAAGAACTTGGAGGCAAGAGCTGATGCAGAGGCCATGGAAGGGTACTGTTTAATGGCTTGCTTCTTGTGGCTTGCTCAGCCTACTTTCTTATAGCAACCTGTACCATCATCCCAGGGATGACACCACCCAGCAAGCCCAGGTCCACCTAAATCAATCACTAATTAAGAAAATGCCCTAGGGGCTGGAGAAATAGCTCAGTGGTTAAGAGCATTGTCTGGTCTTTAGAGAGGCCCTGAGTTCAATTCCCAGCAACCACATGGTGGCTCACAACCATCTGTAATGAGATCCAATGCCCTCTTCTGGCATGCAGGTGTACATGCAAATGGAGCACTCATGTACATAGAAAGAAAGAAAGAAAAGAAAGAAAGAAAGAAGAAAGAAAGAAAGAAAGAAAGAAAGAAAGAAAGAAAGAAAAGAAAGAAAGAAAAGAAAGAAAGAGAAAGAGAAGAAGGGAGGAAGGGAGGAAGGGAAGGAAGGGAGGAAGGGAAGGAAGGAAGACAGAAGGGAAAAGGGAAAGAGGGAGGGAAGGAAGAAAAGAAAGAAGGAAGGAAGGGAGGGAGAGGAGAGAGAGAGAGAGAGAGAGAGAGAGAGAGAGAGAGAGAGAGAGAGGAGAGAGAGAATGCCCTCAGGCTTGCTTACAGTCCAGTCTTATGGTGGCATTTTCTCAGTTAAGATTGCTACCTCTCAGACGACTTTAGTTTGTGTCAAGTTGACATAAAGCTAGCCAGCACACCCAGCCACCCCAGGAAGCCACTAAGATTGTTCTTTCCGGTCAAGGTGGCCTCTGGGCTGAGCACCATGGAGCGCCAGATTCGAGAGTCTCGGATCTCCTTGGAGAAGGATGCCAAGGTCCTGTCAGAGCTGCTTGTGAAGCTGGGTAAGGAGACCCCAAGGCGAGTCCCTGAGGGGCAGTGGTAGGGCACATTTCTCCTTGTCCTAAAATCCATGCTTCGACTTCTAGCCTGTCACCTATCCCAAGCTCTGTAGCATTCCAGGCCCTGTGTAGGGCAGGGTGGGTGTCTGGGGTTGAAGTCACTGTTTCCAGACCCATACGAGAGACATCTGTTTCCCTTAGTTTGGAGAGTCTGGCATGTGTTGGGGGAGACAGAAAACTCCCTATGTTCCAGGTCATCCTTGGGTGCCCAATAGGTGAATTACCAGTTAGAGAGTAGACGGGATGACAGAAAAGCAAGGGGCAGATTGGTGATTGGACTTGATTCAAGGCTGGCTCTGTGTCTTCCTGAGTGTTGGCATTTATTCTAGGCTCCGCCCCACAGTTACCTGGCAACAGCCAGGCGTGCCTGACTCACTATAAAAGGGACCGCTTGCCCCCTCCTCTCTCTCTTGCTCTTGTTCCCTTCTCTTCTCCTCTTGTTCATGCTCCTTATCCCTCTCCCTTCTCTCTCCATATGCTCATGTTTGGCCTCTACTCCTCCTCTCCCCACCTTCCCACCCTGCCTTTCTCTCAACTCCCCTCCCCATGCTCTGAATAAACTCTATTCTATACTATACTGTCCTGCAGGCTGCTAGTACCTCATAGGGGGAAGAGTTGCCTCAGCATGGCCTGAAGAGACCCCTTTCCCCAACACCATACCTCGCCTCCACCAAACAAGTTCCTTCCTTATCTTTTTATAAAACATAACACCAAGTGGTGGGACTTTGGGCATGTCACTCAAACACTGCTTTCCCCATCTGGAAGTGAGAGTTTTGACTTCGGTGCATATCTCAGGAGAAGTCCACAAACACTGGCTCACAGGGAGGAAAGAAAATTCCAGCTGAAG
The DNA here is from genome assembly GCA_021653895.1 of Mastomys natalensis. Taxonomy (NCBI): domain Eukaryota; kingdom Metazoa; phylum Chordata; class Mammalia; order Rodentia; family Muridae; genus Mastomys; species Mastomys natalensis. The sequence goes on from JAJTUV010000085.1 coordinate 3,086,906, forward strand.
CCAGGTTGGGTAGCTCATGCTCATAAGCCTTGCCCTTGAGAGGCTGAGGCAGAAGGATAGCTTCAAGTTCTAGGCCAGCCTGGGATACATAGTGAGACCAGGCCTCAACAGAGAAAGATTGTGGAGAGGCGGCTCAGTTGTTTAAGCCCATCTACTTCCTGCTCATCGAGAGGACCCAAGTCTGTCCCAGCATCCATGTCTGCGATTCACAACAGCCTGCAACTCCAGCTCCAGGGGATCGAATACCCTCTGGGTTCTGAGGGCATACATATACATTCACATAGGCATACATATACATATATTAAAAACAAAAAAACAGTCTTGAATAAAAAGAAAAGAGAGAAAGAAAGTAAAAGAAAATTCCAGACAGGTTTTAGCAAAGAACATCTATATTTGAATGGCTAGGGCCTTTTGTGTGAAGAGCTGGTACCCATTCAGGCCTGAAGGTCCAGGTCAGAGGTCAGAGAAGTTGGGCTGAAATGAACAGCACACATTTGTAAAAACCATGGTAAGATATATGTAACATAAAGGGTACTTTTGCCCGGCGGTGGTGGCGCACGCCTTTAATCCCAGAACTTGGGAGGCAGAGGCAAGTGGATTTCTGAGTTCGAGGCCAGCCTGGTCTACAGAGTGAGTTCCAGGACAGCCCAGGCTACACAGAGAAACCCTGTCTCGAAAAACCAAAAAAAAAAAAAAAAAAGTGTACTTTTGTCTACATGTTAAAGTACACGTTTCAGTGACTGTGTTAGTCAGCTTCCATGACTGTGGCAAACTGCCCGAGATAACCATATTAAAAGGAGGAAGGATTTGGGTGGGGAATATGGCTCATGGTTCCATCCTTAGCACTGCAAAAGAGAGGGTCCAAAGAGAGGAGAGAAGAGGTTTGCTTTGGTAAAACACTCATGGTTTGAGTCCATTGGCCTTGTCGCTTTGAGCCTTTGGCAGCTCTGCACTTCCTGGTGACAGCACACTGGTGGAGGAGACCTGGTCACCTGATGGCAGCCCGGAAGGAGCAGAAGTACTAACATCCCCTTCAGGGTGCATCCTCTATGGCCTAGCTTCCTTTCACCAAGCCCCACCCACAAACGTATCAGCCACCTCTCCATGCCCCTGACTGGAGACTGAGCCCCCAGTGCCCCTTCAACACCATCCATCTCCAGAACGTTCCAAAGAGAAAGGGCCCATTAAACACTGGCTCTCTGTCACCTTTGCCTGTCACCTGCCTGCTTTCTATGGCTGTGGCCCCTGGAGTGAACTCAACTAAGCAGATTCACAGGGTGCTTTTCCTTTTAAAATTTTAAGAATTCTTTCTTTCGGTGTGTGTGTGTGTGTCTGTGTGTGTGTCTGTGTGTGTGCGTGTGTGAGTGTGTATGAACACACATGAGTATGCAAGCTTGTGTGTGGAGGTCAGAGGTTGACTTTGGGTATCTTCTCTATTATTCTCTACATTTTTTAAAGATTTATTGATTTTATGTATGTGAGTACACTGTCGCTGTCTTCAGACACATCAGAAGAGGGCAGCGGATCCCATTACAGATGGTTGTGAGCCACCATGTGGTTGCTGGGAATTGAACTCAGGACCTCTGGAAGAGTAGTCAGTGCTCTTAACCACTGAGCCCCTATTTTTATTTTTTACTTTATTGTATTTTATTTTGTTGTTTTGTTTTGTTTGCTTTTTGAGACAGGGTTTCTCTGTATAGCGCTGGCTCTATTTTTAATTTTTTTTTTGTTTGTTTGTTTTTGTTTTGTTTTTTGAGACAGGGTTTCTCTGTATAGCCCTGGCTGTCCTGGAACTCACTCTGTAGACCAGGCTGGCCTCAAACTCAGAAATCCATCTGCCTCTGCCTCCCAAGTGCTGGGATTAAAGATGTGCGCCACCACTGACCGTCTCTATTTTTAATTTTAAAGACAGGGTCTCAATATGTAACTCTGGCTGTCCTGGAACTCATTATGTAGACCAGGCTGGCCTGGAACTCACAAAGATTCTCCTGCCTCTGTTCTTGACTGAGTACTGGGATTGAAGGTCACTGTGCCAGGCTACTTATTTATTTTTAAAGTTTTTACTTTATTTTGACCTCACTATGTAGGTCAGGACTGAACTCAGGTCATCAGTCTTGGCCGCAAGCACCCTTTCTCCCCTGAATGACCCTCTACCTCATATTTTGAGTTAGGGTCTTACTGAACCTAGAGCTCATTTGTAGCGGGAGTTTTGGCTACACTGCTTCTCCCCCACCCCCTTGCAGATCACAAGCATGGCCCCACCGCGCCTACCCTGGAGCTATCTTTGGATCAGAGAAAGGCACATACACATTAGCTTATTTTTAAAATGCCTTTGCTAACTCAATGACTGGGCACTTCTAATCCTCCACCTGCTACCCTAGGCCCAATCGGGGAAGTGGCCAGTGGCTACCCACCATAATTCTCACATGGATGGCCTTATCTCCTGTCTCTCCTGTGTCTCATCCTTCTTCCCTGAGTCTTGGCAGTTCTCCTCTGTTCCTCATTGTGTGCTTCCCCGTGCCCAGCCACTAGCTGCTGGCATCTTTATTGATCTATCAAAAACCAATTGGGGACAAGGACCTTTAGCATTTGGACATGCAGAGTTCCAATTGAATCAAAGCATTGAACCAATCTCCAACACTCATTGATTTATTGATATGGCTGGGCTGGCTGTTCCAGGAGTCCTCTTGTCTTTCCCATACACAAGCACCATGGTACACGTACACACACACACACACACACACACACACACTATATGAATAAACATAATTTTTAAAAAGTTTAAAGGATACAGTCTCAAGAAGTTAGATTCTGCCGGGCAGTGGTGGCGCACGTCTTTAATCTGAGCACTTGGGAGGCAGAGGCAGATGGATTTCTGAGTTTGAGGCCAGCCTGGTCTACAGAGTGAGTTCCAGGACAGCCAGGGCTATACAGAGAAACCCTGTCTGGAAAAACCAAAAAAAAAAAAAAAAAAAAAAAAGTTAGATTCTATCCAAGGATAAAACCATTGACCATCAAGGTATCCATGGTCCAATCTCCTCTTGATGGTTAGATCCACCAGCTGGGAACCAAGTTTTCAACCAGTGAGCACTGCAGGAGGCACTTTGTATTCTCCTATGTATGACTATTTAAGTCTTCCCCTGCCCTTTCTTGCCCTTTGACCCAATGTTCTTTGTCTGGGGAGTTCAGAAGGACATGGAAGGATTAGAAGCCACTTGGGGCTGATTTCCGCCCTGTCACCTTCCCACCCAGTTGAGCTTCATTTTTTTGTTGAATGTCACACTTGATGACAATGTGACAAGGACTTAGACTCCATGCTGCCACACTGCATTCCATTGTAAGCACCAGTGTAAGCACCTCTTGGGGAGGCTCATTCCTAAGAAGTAGAAGGAATTCCCACAGGGGCCAGGGTGAGAAACCCACTGCCTGCCCTCTGAGCCGCAGTCCTTCCTCTCCCTTGTGCCTCCCTGACCCAGTCTGAATCTAGATACCCCAATGTCTACTCAATGAGTCCACTCTCCCACATAGGATGCTATCTACAAGTGTGTGCAGACGTTTGAACCAGCGTAGATCCTGTGACCTTTCTCACACAGTTTTGTAGATAAGGAAACAGGTGTTTGGAGGGAACTCAGTAAGGCCATTAAAAAAAACAACAACAAAAAAAAACTACTGGGCCAGGAAATGGCTCAGTAGGTGGAGACACCAACTGCCAGGCTTGAGCACCTGAATTCCAGCCCTGGGACCCACATGGTGGAGGGAGGGAGAGAACAAACTCCCACAAGTTGTCCTCTGACTTACACATGCACCCCACCCCACCCACAGCAAAAAAAATAAATACAAATAAAGTATTAAGAATAAAAAGCCTGCTGGTTGGTGGTAGCATTCACCTTTAATCCCAGCGTTCAGAAGGCAGAGGCCTAACTCTGTGAGTTCAAGGCCAACCTGGTCTACAGAGTGAGTCCCATGTCAGCCATGATTACAATTTCTTTTTTTTTTTTTTTTTGACTTTCTTTCTTTGAGCACCGGGCTGTCTTGGAACTCACTCTGTAGACCAGGCTGGCCTCGAACTCAGAAATCCGCCTGCCTCTGCCTCCCAAGTGCTGGGATTAAAGGCGTGCGCCACCACCGCCGAGCTCAGCCATGACTACAAAAGAATAAAAAAAAATGAGATTTTGTTTAAATTTTTTTTTTTTATTTGACACGCAAGTATTTTACCAGTATGAATGTAAGTGCACCATATGCATGCAGTGCCTAGAGGCAGCCGAGGGTGTGAGATTCCCTGGCACTGGAATTACAGTGGGTTTTGAGCTACCATGTGAGTGCTGGGACCTGAACCCGGATCCTCTGCAAGAGAAGCAAGTGTTCTCAATTTCTGAGCCATCTCTCTCCAACTCCGCTTCTTCACTCTGCATGTGAGCTCCAGAGCATGGACACCCAGGACTTTTACCCTCTCATATCACCTTCCAGGCCTTTTTTTTTTTTTTTTTCAGTGAGTGGTGAACAGACCAGTTTCTGGGTGTCTGATCTTGGGTATGGGTTCCCAAGGCCTGCAGGCAGCTGGTTCCTGCTGAGGCTGTCTGTGCTCCTCTACAGGGTCCCTGGGTACCCACCAAACCCCTGCTCAGACCCTGAATGAGACCCAGCAGGCACTAGAAAGCTTGAGGCTGCAGCTGGATTCACATGGAGCCCTGCATCGTAAACTGAGGCAGCTGGAGGAAGAGTCTGCTCGACAGGAGCTGCAGATCCAGAGCTTTGAGAACGACCTCGCAGAGATCCGCGCCGACAAGCACAACCTGGAGACCATTCTGAGCAGTCTACCAGAGAATTGTGCCAGCTAGACTCTGGCACACCCTCCCCACCCTGCCATTTCCTGTCTACTCCCATAGGTATGCCAGGCCTGCTTGTTGTATGTTCATGTGAATGTTTGTTTGCTGATGTGTCTTCGACCTGAGCAGCATGATGTGCTCCCTAAATATGCATCAACATACACACCCCAGTGTCAGTAAGAGGCATGTCTGCATTTGCACATATGTGTGTGTGATGCACTTGTGTGTTCAAGACTATCTGTGCATGACACACATGAAAGTCTATAGCTGTCAAGAGGCAGGCCTGAGTTTGGGCAGGCTCTGCATTCTGGATGGGTCTTGTTCTGACATAGTCCCTGCAGGGATAACATATCTACAACCCTCCCTTCAAAAATCAGGGGCCAAACAGGGGTGGTGCCTCTGAGGCTGAGAGACTATCCTCAGAGATCTTGAGAAGTCTCAGAAAATCCTATATGCATGGTCACAGAGCTGGCCCTGGGCCCACTACGCTCCCCTGTCCCCTAACTGGTCACCTAGCAGCTCTGAGAATTGAGGTACCAGACAGATCAAGAAATGCTCAGATTCTAACAGGATTTCCAGAAGTGGCACCTAAGGCCATGTGGGCCTGCAAAGCCTACAAGGCAAAGCACAGCTGTGGATACCTTTTGTGGACGATTCCCTGGGATCTGGATCTGCAGTTGTTTCACTGAGGGAAGTGCCTGATCCATCCACCTTCAATATCCTGACCTACCCAAAGAACCAGGTTCTTCAGGGTCTGGGTCATGAAGCCTCAAGCAGACACCGGGAACAGCCCTTTGTACCTTGCTGACCTGGTTAGCCTTTGATTGACACATCTTGACGGGCCCTGTGGCCCCACCTGCCATGAAGCATGCCAGGGATGTAGAAGCCTGGCTGTCATTCTAGGCCTACTGCCCATGACGGCCTCCTCCAGAAATCCCTGGCATTTCTTCCTGATGCCCTTTCTTTTTCTCAGAGCTTTTTTAGCACATAGCAGGGCTTAGGCACTGAGGTAACAGCTACCTTTGCAAACCCAATCCCTTCCCTAGGTCCCAGAGGAAATGATAGTTACGTGGACTGTTTCTGATTATGAGGAAATAAAGGATCCTTTTCTGAGCTGTGTGCTGTGCCTGTGGTCCTCCCGTGCTGGTGTGGTAGCCAGGGCCTGCTGTGGGCATGCACACAGCACATTTTGTGGTTGGCCCAGAAGGCAGGTAGAGCCTACATTTGTGATCCCACATGTGGGAAGGAAGTTGGCAGAACTGGGCTTGTGCCATGCTGGGGTCTGTCATGTTTGGCTTAGCAGGGGCACTGTGACCACCACCTTTCCTCTCAGATCCAGGGGGCTTTTAGACAAAGGTGAGGGGCCTGGATAGAGGTGGTATGCAAAGAGCTCCTCTGCCAATCCCTGGTTCAGGGTGGAGACACTGAGGGAGAGAACTGGACTTAATACTGCCCAGTAGCAGTATTAAGGGTAAGGGGAAAGGAGGGACACCATTGTGGGGGGGAGGGCTTGGGCCTGGACCTAGAAGGGTGGAGAGACAGAGGGGAGAAGGGCCCATATAAGAGGGTAGGCGGCAGCCAAGGTTACAGGGCACCAGCCCGGCTAGCATAGGTCATTGCAAATTTAGATTAGAGCAGATTGTAAAGCATGATCTGTTTTGTCAAGGCTTTTGGCTACAAGGCCAAAATGATTACCAGATTAGCTTCAGCAGGAAAGTGGAAGTCACTGAGAGGGTGACTTGGAATCCTGGGCTAGGAGACGGTGCCAAGCTTTAGAGAAGTCTGGAGCCTGAGGCTCCTGAGATGGGTAGCTTTTTCCTCTTGCCTCCTTCCTTGGTTCCAGCTTTGCCTTCTTTGTTTGCTTAGGTCTTGCCTCACAAATGAGCTTTCCCGTCTTTCTTGTACTTAATGGTTGATGATTCTGCACAACCTCCTGGGCTTGCATATCATCAGCTCATTATTTTTATTTTTATTCATTTTTTTCGAGACAGGGTTTCTCTGTGTAGCCCTGGCTGTCCTGGAACTCACTCTGTAGACCAGGCTAGCCTTGAACTCAGAGATCTGCCTGCCTCTGCCTCCCAAGTGCTGGGATTAAAGGTGTGAGCCACCACTGCTCAGCCATTATTTTTGTTTTGAGACCGTATTCATTTTTGCTTTATATGTATGTGTGCTTTGCCTGCATGCATATCTGCGAACCACATGCATGCTTCAGGTCCTCTGGAATTGGAGTTACAGATAGTTGTTAGCTGCCATGGAAGTGCTGGACGCTAAACCGGGGTAGACAAACAGACAATTCTTTTAACTGCTGAGCCATCACTCCAGCCCCAGGTCAAATGTTTGAGTGCTCAAGTCCCCTGCTTGGTCAAAATAACAGGGATTTTGTGTCCAAGGCTTTGGGGTGAGATATGCCATATACCCATGGAGAAAGTATTCCAGGGCGAGGTGCATTCCTCCAGAGAGAACCTTAAGATCAGAGTGAAGCTGAGGTTGATGTGGCTGGTGTTTTATGCTGCATGGGACTAGTATGATAGGCTGCCAGGGTTGGGATAGAAAGACTGAAGACGGGATTGGGTAATTAGGATCTGGTGTGTGATGTAAAAGACATGGGAGCTCTAAAATCAAAGTCTGGGGCAGGATCTGGCCTTAACCATTTCCCACTGATAGATGGTCAACCTTTACCCACTTGAACCATGATGTACATACAGCAAAGCCAGTCCCAGCATCCCTAGTGGACAGACACCAGGCTTCCTAGGAAACAAGTCTCAGGCCTGACAAGTGACTCATGCAGTATGGTCATGTCTGGTGTATGCAAAGCCACTCAGAAGGCCCAGAGGTGGGGCTGCTCATGACTGAGTGGAATGTTGGCAGCTGAACATCTGGCTAACAAGGCAGCCAGCTGAGCAACAGAACTTGGGGTGGCCCCTGTCCTATCCCAAGGAATAGCCAGGAACACTGTGTGCAGTCTTCTCTGAGGTGAAAACATTCCATCCTGTAGATGTTTACCTCAAGCAGGGAGGTAAACAACCCAAAACAGTAGCTTCAAGAGCTCCCTGAAACTGAGCGGATTCCCCAGGCCCCTCCCTGCCAGCCTCAGCAGAGCCCAGCCACAAAGAAGACTCTTACATGAAGAACTGCCTGCCGTTTAGACCAACTGATGCTCTGGGAAAGGAGACTCTCCATCCAACCTGTTGCACTGTCCGTAGACCATGCGGGCTCCAGGTTCCCAGTTTTGAAAGCTGTCACTCATGCTGGGGGGGCGGGCTTTGGTGACACCGCTGTCTGTGAGTCTTTTCTGCTCCTGTAGGTAACCCCTTCACCCATATTCCTGTAACCCCAATGAAGCTCATTGGGTCACCAAGTTGGACTTTGGTGGTATCTGTAATTGGATCTCTTGTGAGTTCCCAAACTGGGGTGAGTGTTTGTGCTGTGTCTCCCCAGGAAAAGTTTGTCACACAACAAGAGCTAACCCAGCTAATTAGGGCCATGGGCAGCCTGAGATTGGACCAATGAGGAGGGCCCTGTTCTGAGTCCAGTTCCTGCCTTAGCTTTCAGAGGGAACACTACCATGCAGGCTTTGAACGCCCAAGCTCTTGTGGACCTACTTCTACAATGCAGTCCCTGCTCCTTTTCTCATATTCTGCTGATTAGGGAGCTTGAGTCAAGTGCCCAGCTTCAGACCGTGGGATGAATGAATGCACAGAGGGGAGGAACCTAAGAGCAGGAGCCCTGCCTTCTCAAACATCTTTGCTCACTTCAGCCCCATCTCATTCTATCTGGACCACTGGACTCCCTGTGTGAGCTTGGCTACTCGCCCCCAAAAGAACAGTCAGCTGGTTCCAGGATCCCAATCTAAGGAGTTCAGACTTGAGATAAGTCTGGGGAACGGAGATTCCTGGATTTCCAGAGACATGCTGGAGGTGCTAGTGGCTCCTTCCCATGACTAGGACAATCCTGATCTGTGCCTGTGTCGACAATGTAACAATTCGAGGGAGACCCTTTATAAGATTGTTCAGGTTGTACACTAGAATTCATAATCTCTTTCTTTACAGGCCCCACATGCCCAGTCTGACCTCTCCTCAAGTCAGAGGCTGCTTCTTTACCACCCTAGAGGACTTGTGTCCCAGCTTCAGCTTCCAGACATTTCTATCTACCATACCAGCACTACTTGTAGTTAGGGGAAATGACACACAAAGGCCAAGTGTCAGGTACACCGGGAGCACCAACACACATATTTATCTAAAATATTGGTGTCATAGTGGCGCTACCAGGCAAAGGTGACAATAAGGCGACAGCTTCTACTGGTACTTGATCTTCACAACCAGCTCTGCGAAGTTCTTAGTGAAGTGTGATATTGTCTCTTCTGGTGACTGGGAAAGAGGGCGTTCCTATCTTGCATTTTCCGCGTCCTCCAGCAGAGGGCGGCGGCGGGCTAGGCGTCCAGCTAAACAGCGGGCTTTGATGCCCGGGTGCGCGCGGCCGCGGGGAGGGGGGCAGGAGGCGGGCCGCAGGCGGGGCGGGGAGTGTCCGGCCGCGAGGTCCCTCCGCCCCTGGGTCCCGGCTCCACAAGCCGCCGAAGGTCTGACCAGACGCCTTTTACTCCCTGTTGTCCTTCGCCTTGTCCGGAGTCGGGCGCATACCATGTCGGTCGCACTCAGCAACAGGTTCCAAGGTAAGCGCCTGATGTCCCTGCGATGTCCCGCGCCGGACGTCCCTGGGTTGCCACCTGTGCGCGCGCCGCAGCACGCGCGGGAACTCGGAGGGGGCGCGTGGTCCGCGAGGTACCCGGGCTTCCCCGCCGACTCTTTGTCTCCCGCAGGAGGGAAGGCGTTTGGTTTACTCAAAGCCCGGCAGGAGAAGAGGCTTGAGGAGATCAATCGGGTAAGCCGCGTCACTGCGCGGGACAGCGTGCGGGTTCCTTGCGCCGCACTGTGCCACCCCTTCCCCCCAGACAAAAATCAGTCCCTTCCTCCCTATCCCTGGCCTTCTCCTATTGCATCTCTGGCCTCTGCCGGGTGGCCTCCAACTCCAGGTAAGTCCATTCCACCCCTTAGCTCTCTGCCTGGCGTCTCCGGTTGCAAGTTGTAGTTCTCTGACCAGGGAGGTGGGGTGGGTGAGGGAGCCCGCTACCGGCGGGCAGGGGCTTCCCGGGAGCCTGCTGGGGACCTCCTAAGGTGTTTGGCGCCAGAAGGGACCCCAGGGCCAGTGCTGTCTCCATAGACCACAGAACTTAACACTCGAGTTGGCTGGCAAATGCTGGCATTTCCCTGTCGCCTCCCACTTCCAACTCCAACACACAGCTCTTTCCATCAGCTTTTAGAAAAGTTGTCCGAGGGACTGTTTTTTCTTCTTTTGCTGGTCCTGGGGAAGTTCTAGAAAGAAATCCTTCCGCTGCTGCCAGACACACAGTAGCAGCTCCGTACGGTTGCTACTGAGCGTGTAGATCCCAGGAGATAAGGAACAGTGTCAGGGCCTCCTGGATTGGCAAAGCGCAGAGTAGCACAGCCTTTAGGGTTCCCAGGATCTGTGTTCAGACTGTGACCTGCCGTCTCAGTAAGTGCTTCTCACCTCCTGAATGGTCACTTTGTGAGCTCAGGAAGGCAAGGAGCCTGCATGGTCTGGGGTTCAGCGCTATGAAGACAGTCCATGATGGTATTAGAGTTCTCTCTCTCTCTCTCTCTCTCTCTCTCTCTCCTCTATATGGAGATTGAACTCAAGATTTTCTCCATGCTAGCAAGGGATAGACCCTTGAGTTATTAATACATTTGGGGCTGAGGTATGCCAATTGATATAACGCTAGGCATTTCCTCTTATTTGCCCCTATGGTCCCTGGACACCCAGAGTGACAAGCTCCGGGTCCCTGGAGAGGAGCTGGTAAGGTTAGCACTGGAGGTCCCTGGAGGTCCTTGAAGATGCAAGGGCTGTGATCCTGTTGAGGTGTTTCGGCCATTCCTTTATTTCCAAGGACTGCCTAGTCCTAGATAGGTTTCTCTTCCCATCCCAGTTCCATGACAACCTTCCCTTTCCCCTTGGCAGCTTGTCATAGAGCATGGAGTGGGGTGTACATATGACTGGGCTTAGAGACCAGGCCTGATGGAGTTCTCCAAGACCCCTCAGCACTATCCCAGCCTTGACTGCTTTTGCTTTCTGGACAGGAACCTGGACCCTGACCTCATACAGCTCCCGAGGCCACTTGGTTAGGAAGGTTCTGGGCTAGCTGACTCCACCCACAGCCAATAGGACCCTAAACCAGAGACAGCTGGATATGGGCATTAGGTGACCTTAGTTAGAGGAGTCAAAAGAGCTGAGATTTGGGGTTTTCTGCTGACCCCATCCTTGGGATGCATGCAGGTGAAGGCTTGGAATGAGAGCTGTTGGGACAGGTGGCTCAAAAAGGAGAGAGGCTGTGACTATGAGGGCCATTGACAGTACTGATGCTGTGGAAAATTGGCAATGGGAGCTGTGATCTAACTACTGCAGGTCTTCAAACACCCAGAGAGGGCAAGTAGCTGAGCCAAGGCCACACAGGAGCCACTGCTACAGCTTGCAACCTAGTGTCTCTTTGCTGGGGGATGCTGTTTAGAGATCTTCCACAAGAGGTTGGAGCCACTGTAGGACTGGAGTATAATCCAGAGTGTAGGTCCCTCGAGGATTATGCTAGACCATCCAGCTGCCCCGCATCACCACAGACCACGGTGACTACATCAGAATTGCAGCCAGGAGGCAGGCTGCCAAGCACTGGCTCTGTGAGTTTCATTGACCTGCTTCCTTCACACACACACCCCCACCCCCAGCCTCCTTTGCCAGCAAGAGATAATAGTAGAGATTAAAAAAAAAAAAATCCAGACGGTGTGTGTGAAGCACACAGAGTTGGTGGTGGTTGTGAATATCATCATTCGTTTGTATGAGGGCTTCAGGTATAAGGAGTAGGTATGGAGGTATGCCAGGGACATGCCAGCTGGGCCCTCCCCTTAGGAACCCCTACAACTGTCAGTGGAGAAGGATAGACCTGGAGTGGCTTTGCTTGAAAGTCCCAGCCTGTTTGACCCATGGCCATGGCTGTAATGACAAGTCCAATTGTCTTCCTTCAGAGTATACCTTCTCTGCCCTACCTGGTATGTGAATTCTGGGGTGCTGGGCTGGGCTGGAATGAGAAGTGTCTGTTGTCCCCCAAAGAACAGGAAACCATACAGGACTGATCTGTGACTCACTGCAAGGGAGTTGTGTAACCGACCACCTGTCATGCCCATGAGCACGGACACCACTGTCTGGCCTGGCTCTAGGAAGACTTTCTAGACCAACACTCCAGTTCTCCTGGGGCTTCCCCCTCCCCTGGGGTGGCTGTTTGTGATCAGCAAGGTCACTCAATCTTAGCAATTGTTATCATAAGAGAGACAAAGTTGAGCACTCTGGTGGGGATGGAGGACCCTGAGGAGGAAAGGCGGTGGGAGACCTGTACATAGTACAGCTTTTTAGAGGTTCATTTTAGTTTCTCCTTTAGAAATTGTTTTAAAAATCTCATTACATTATTCATCTATACATGCGTGTGTGCACACGTGCATTCATGTGCGCACTGTGCATGTGCGTGTGCGGTGTGTGTGTGTGTGTGTGTGTGTGGTATCATACAACACAGGCTGTGTGTGAAGGTCAGAGGACTGTTTGCAGGAGGTGGTTTCCCCCTTCTATCATGTGGGTCCCAGGGATTGAACTCAGGATTAGCAGCAGGTCCCTTTACCTGTTAAGCCATCTTAAGAGCCCCATTTTGGTTTCTATTATCATTTTCTGGTCCCTTGGGGGTGCTGGTGCTGCACCAGGCATGTTGAATGCTCCCTTTTAACACTGTGTGGTATAAGTACTATTATTCCCATTTTACAGACTAGCTGGCTCAGAGAAGTTGAGTTAATTGCCTGACATTAAACAGCCACAATTTAGCCAGTGGTGGTGGTGTGTGCTTGTCATCAAAGCAGCTTAGGAGGGTTCTGAGTCGCGAGGCCTGCCTGGGCTACAGAGGGAGACCTTGAATCAAACCAAACAAGATGAGGAACCAGCCACAGTGGGACTCAGATTTTATATGCGTACACATTTGCTTCAACTCTGTGCTTTGGTGGCCCCTTTCGTGGATACCCAGCCCCCTCCCACACTGTGGTGTGTGTGTGTCAGCACCACTGGGGCAAGCTGGACCAGGCAACAGCCTCCTACTCCCTCCACATAGCTGGCATTCCCCACGCCCTGATGGCATAGTAGGTGACCCCAGGCCAGCCAGGCCCAGCCTTATATGGCAATGGGAGAAATTCCCCCTGTCTTCCCATAGGAACCTAGAGAAGCTGGCGTGGGGCTGGGCTGGCTACTCCTTGGAGTGCCTGTGGCCGGGAGGTGATCTGGAGCTGGGGGTGGGCTTGAGTCTGTGATTGGCCCAGATCTTTGAACACTCACAAGGGTGTGTGCATGGCAATATCCATACCTGGTGCTCACCATGCATCGGCTTACAGATTCGCCCAATGGAGACTCCATCACGCGTGTACAAGGCGTGCAGAGAGAACCCTGACCGTCCTTCAGGGGCAAGGATAATGATACCCATCATAATGAAGAGGAAATGAAATCACCTGCCCAGGGCACTCGGCCAAGGAAAGGGCAAAGGCAGGATTCAGATGAGGTCTGTCTGACTCCAGACATCACCCATGGCCTCCTCTGGCCACAGTCCACCAGGCAATTCCAGCTTTGTAGTGGCCCAGGCCCTCCTGCTTATGTAGGATAAGGATCTCTGGCTATTGTCCCCATGTCTTAGCCTTCTTGGGTCAAATGAAGGTCACTCGTATTCCCTATCCCATTTAGGTGCCTAATGGTTATCTTGGTGCTCCTTTGCTACCTGGGAAGGGGGCTGGGGTGTGGGAAGATCTCTGTCCAGAGTGACTGTTTCCTGTACTCTCTCCCAACCACGTGGGGCCTTTGAGACTTGACCCAGGAGACTATGCAGGTGTGCCTTTTCCTGTGTCCCTGGCAGTACCGCTCTGTCCTTGCCTGTTGGCATTGAGGACACCTGTCTCTCTTGCTCTCCCTTAATATATTATAAAGGAGATGGTGATAAGGGGTCACGTGGGCCTCTGGGGATTCAGTGTCCCCTGCAGGTCTGGCCAGTTGTGACCTTGCTGTGGCTATGTCACGGGCAGCTGGAGATGGAATTTCTGTGAGGTCTGCTTTATGCGTGTGGTCACTGGGTGTTTTTCTTTAGCTGCCCCATCTACTGGCGAGGACACCGTGTCCGGATAAGGCCTCAGAAGGGAATGTGAGCCTGTTGTCTTTGTGGGTACATGTTACAGGTTCCTGCTGCTCGCCAGGTGCTGGCCTGGGCATTTGTGGCCTGGCCCTGGCCCTTTGGGAGCCTGTGGACTGTGTCAGAGCCCACAGGATCCCAGCATGTTGCTGCCTGTCCCCGGCATTCACAGGACATCAGCTGCTGTTGGCTGGCTTCTAGGGTGTGATATTTGCTCAAAGAGTCTGCTGCAGCCTTTTCTTTTTATGGTGGTGCTGGGACTTAACCAGAGCTTCGAGCATTTGAGGCAGTATTCTACCTATGTCCTCAGCCCTGATGTAACTGATGTGAAAAGACAAGCCTGGAGGGTCAGGAGCAAGTGTACTTATTCAGGAAGGGGTTGAATCAGAGCTGTGGCCAGTGACTCCAGAGGCCCGACACTGCATGGGCTTGCTTGCCTTTGGTGCTTTTTTTGTTGTTTTAGTTTTAGTTCAATTTTGAGACCTGGTCTTGTGTTACCCAGGATAACCTCAAACTCACCCTGTAGCTGAGGAGAGACCTGAACTTTTGATCCTCCCATTTCTGCCTCTTCAGTGCTAAGACGGCAGAACTAAATCCTTAAGAAACTAACCCCTTCTGTCTTTGAGCATTTGGAATGGTGGAGGAGAGGGACTTGTTTGTCTGTTTCAGGTTGTTGACCAAGGCAGCCTGGAGCTAGGGTGGTGGCTGCCAGCATTGTTCCCTGGGGCTGAGATGGGAGCACAGCTCTGTCACTGGTGGACAGTTGTCTCTTGTCAGGTAAGCCGGAAGTTTGAGGACAAAGAGAAGCTTGCCTTTGAGGAGCAGTATCCAGAGGGTCCAGCCTCTTCTGGGGGTCTTCATGACATCATGTCAGGGCACAGAGAGATATGGGTGGGCCCTCTCCTGTACAGCATTCTGGGTGTGGCTGGGGGCGGGGTTAGGTGGTGGTGACTGACACCGGACAGGAAGGCCAGCTTTATAGATGACGTCTTCAGCCATTAAGAGTCTATATCACTGTGACCCCATTTTATAAAGGAGGCAGCAGAGGCCCAGTGTAGGAAAGTAAGTCATCCAGCGCTGCAGCGCACTGGAGATGGAGGGCTTGGGGGGCACCAGGCAGCTGGACTCATCCCACCCCTTCCTCTTCTTAGCCCTTTGCCCTGTACCTGGATCCCACCCATTATGACTTTAGGGGGCTTGGTCCCTTTGGGACTTCAGTTTCCCCAGCTATGGCCAAGGAGCACAGTCTAGATGCTGAGGTCTCTCTGGGCTCCGAGGTTAAGTGGATGCCTTAATTCTGCCTCTCCCCTGGGACCTTATAAGCCAGTTAGCACTCTGAGTTTGTCACCTCATATTTTGGCCCCCATGTTTCCTGAAGAATTTATCTTGGGGGGGATAATGGGTTGGATTGGAAAAGGACATAGGGGTATAACCCCTGGGAAAGGATCCCCTGAATAACCTGCTGCCTCAGGAAATGTGACCCCTCCCCTACCCCTTTGGCTTCCTTCTCCCTGAAACTTATGGCCCCCGGCCACCACCACCTTGTTGAAGCAAGGAAGAAGCTGGGATGGCCCAGGAATCTAGACCCTGAGGGAGGTACAAATTTTGGTAACCATGAACTAGTTCAGTGGCCCTGCCCAGTTTCTCACCCCAATCTATCAGATGAAGGGGGAATGAGAAACCCGCACCTCCGCCACCCCCCACCCCCAGGTAGGCGATTTTTGAGAATCTGGTTAAGAGGCCAGGGAGGTGAGCGCACGCCTTTAACCCAGCACTTGGAGGCAGGGCAGGGATTTCTAGTTCGAGCCACACTGTCTACCAAGGAGTTCCAACAGCCAGGGTTACCAGAGAAACCCTGTCTCGAAAACCAAGAAAGAAAAAAGACAAACGGTAACAGATGATTCTCAGGCAGCAGGCATGACAAGCGACCTACACATGTTAACCCCAGGCACTATATGGCAGTGCACACTTGATCTCTTTGCTCTTCTTTCCACTCTCTGGGCTGACAGCTATCTCATCCCACAGCCTGGCTTCAAGGTCCAGCTCAAGGGTACCGCTTCTGAGCAAAGCTTCCCCAGAGGCTGAGCAGGGATGTGGGAGAGGGAGGTTCTTTAGGGAACCTGTGCTTGAGCAAGAACCGAGAATCCAAAGCCTGGAGCAAGGGAGGAAGCTGGCCTCTTAGCCTTTGAGTTTCCTCTCTGCCTGGACACCTGTCTCCTCTGCCCCCAGCCAAGGACACAGCTGTCCCAGCCCAGGGTTACCTACCCACACATGGATGGATCAGCTGCTTTTCCCAGCATGGTCACTCTGGTGGCTCAAGCATTTGTGTTGAGCTCCAAAGGAAAGATGTGAACCCATTCCTGGAGTCCACTCCAGTGTCTGCCACACACAGCCACAGCTTTTGGGAAGCTGCTTATTTCCAAGAAAGTCTGGAGGAAGTGGTGGAGACAACGGCAGGCTTCTGTATTCACTGAACACTTGTTGATGAGTGCGTGCCTGCTCTAGGCCAGCCACTGTAGGTGCTGGGCATCTGTGTGTTACTTTTCTCATGGCTGGGGCAAAATGTCTGATAAAAAGAAACTTGAGAAAGGGTGAACCCTCCTTCCTTGGCTCACAGTTTTAAGGGATGTCCATCCTAGTGGGGAAGGCATATATGGACTGTGAATCGCTGGTCACAGTAGGTGTGCAGCCGAGAAATGGGTGATCGCTGGTACTCAGATGGCTTCCTCCTCTCCCCCGTTATCTTTAGTCTAGGACTTCAAGTACCCTTGGGACAGTCCTGCTGGCATTTAGGGCAGGCCTCTACATTATATCTCTCAGGAAACACCTTCCGTCCCTCTCAGAGGTCTGTTTCCACCGTGATTCCCGTCCAGAAGGCTGACCAGCCAGCATCAGAGGGCACAGGTTGATAAGCGTGTCCAGGGACTCACCTCCGCACACCTGCTTCCTTAGATGGCTTCCGCTCTTCTCTTGTGGACGAGAGCAGGAGGAAGGCCAGCTGCTCAGCGCTGGAGCTCTTTCCCAGTTTAGCCACTTGCAGGTGATGTGACTCTGGGGACGTCGCTCATCTTCTCTGAGTCTCCATCATCCTCTCCTTCCCAAACACTTAACCCCGTGCCCTCCCGGGGCGGCTAGGCAATGGGCACTGTCTGAAGAAAGCAACGTCAGGGGAAACTGTGTCGGGGATCCTTTGTTCCATGGGATGGAAGAATCAGAACGAGGCCAGGTGGATTGGAAGTGGAGGTAGATTCATGACAGGCTGCAGTGTTTTAAAATAGGGGATTGGGGAAAGCCTCTGTGACCAAAGTTTTGAAGTGAGAGAGAGAATTTTGCAGATGTGTGGAGGAAGTTCACTCTAGGGGGACAGAGCTGGAGCAAAGGCCCTGGGATAACAGTGAGCTCAGCAAACAGGAGGTAGTGTGGAAAACAGGCCAAGATGGTGGAGGGGTGGAAATGAGATGGGAGGGGACACATTGCTTCCTCGGTGTAACAAGGTCACCCACACACACATGTATGCATACCGAGGCCACAGGGACTGTTGTGTGTTTTCCTTAACCCTCTCTGTCTTGTTTGTTTGCCTGCTTATTTGTTTGTTTGAGACGAGGTCTTACTGTGTAGCTCTGGCTGGCCTGGATCTCTGTGTAGACCAGGCTGGCCTCCTACCTCCTAAGTGCTGGGGTTGAAGGCATACACTGCTATGCTGGCCTCCACCTTAGGCCTCTCACCGCACCTGGCGCTCATCAGTTTGGTCAGCCTGGCTGGCCAGCGAGCCCCAGGGATGCTCCTGTCTCTGCTTCCCCAGTTCTGAGATTACATGTGTGTGCTGCTACACCTGGGTTCTCGTGGATGCTGGGGATTGAGACCAGGCCCTCAAGCCTGTGTGACAAGCACTTTTGGAGATGTCTCCTCAGCCCCTTGTTATACTTTTGTGTGCACCCCTTCATGCAAGGCTTTCCAGGCATCAGTGATACGAACAGTGAGTTGGATATGCATACATCACACAAAGTTAAAATTCAGAACTGATTAACTTCCGTACTCACAGTAACTGTCTGTGGTCATTGTTTTAAAAGTCTTTACTTAGCAAAGGGGAAACTTGGCAGACCTAATTAAGGTCCCTCCCTCTTTTAATACCCCTTGTCTTCACTGCCCCAACCAACAAGTATGAATTGCTCCACTTTTGGTTGATAATGGAGAGGGGCAGGGCTTGACAGAGGGAGCCCAGAGGAAGGGCCACTCTCCACAGAGCCAGCAGGAGGGGGACAGCTCTGGCTTCTCAGGGAAAAGCATCCAGCTCCAGCTAGCTTGAAGCTGGGGGAGCCAGTTAGATCCTAGGGCTGGGCCTAGAATCAATGACAAATCTTCCCTGCATTTTCCCAGTGCTGCATGGACTAGTCACCTTCTGTGACCCTCTGGCTGAGTTCCAACCTGGGAAATCAGAACAGTAGTGGCTGGGGTGGTTTAATAAGATAACACAAAGCTGGCCTCAGTGGATACTTAGCCAGATGGCCCCTTCTGAACCCAGGGAGGAGAGGAGCCACATGGAGATGGAATCGGAGCTGCAGAAGGGTCAGATGGAGATCACTTAGGTAGTTGCCATCTCTGTCTATTGGGTTCACAACAGTCAGATTGTGCAGGTACAGGCTGGTGCCATTTAGTGGGAAATGACGCCAGGAACTTAGATACAGATTGAATGGCACATTTTTATCTCTGTGTGATTAGGTACGTGTGTGCATGTATGCACATGTATATAGAGGCCAGAGGTCAACCTCTCTCTGGAGTCATTCCTCAGGAGCTTGAGACTTGGAGCTCAGCAATTCAGCTAAGCTGGCTGGTCAGCAAGCCCAGAGATCCTTCTACTACTACCTCAAGGGTGCTGGGAATTACAAGCTCATGCTGTCCTATCTGGCTTTGGACTTGGTACTGGGGATCGAACTTCATTCCTCACGCTTGTGTGGCAAGCACTTTACTAATTTCGCCATCTCTCTAGTCCCCTTAACCATGTGGACTCTGTGGTTTTAGGATGGGAACTCTACCCACCCCATTTCACTGCTCCCTGCCGCCTATGTGCAGCACAGTGTGCATCCAGGCTGTGGTCCCCGAGGAAATGCCCAGTGAGTGAACGGATGAGGAGACAAATGTCGGTGTGGTGTCACGGGCACCATGGGAAGGACTAAGTGTGGTCCACAGAAAACAGTGCTTAGCAGACTCCAAATGGTTGAACAGGAATATTCCCACTGTGTCCAGATTCCGAGCTCACTACAAACCCAGCAAGGTATACTAAGGCACCTTGTTACTGCCCTGTTAGGTGCAAGCACTTAACTAGCATACTTTTTGTTATTTTTAGTTTATTTTTATTTTTTGTTGTTGTTGTTTGTTTTTCAAGACAGGGTTTCTCTGTGTAGCCTGGGCTGTCCTGGAACTCACTCTATAGACCAGGCTGGCCTTGAACTCAGAAATCCGCCTGCCTCTGCCTCCCAAGTGCTGGGATTAAAGGCGTGTGCCACCAGCGGTTATTTTTTTTTTAAGATTTATTTTATGTGTATGAGTCTTTGCCCACATGCATGTCTTGTGCACCACGGGCATGCAGTGCCCATTGAGGCAGAAGAGGGCATCGATTGACTGGAACTGGAGTCACAGATGGCTGTGAGCTGCCTTGTGGATGCGGGGGGAACTGAATCTGAATCTCTGCAAGGGCAGCCGTACCATTAACTGCTGGACCATCTCTCTGGCCTCTTGTTTTTATTTTGAGTCAGCCCAAGTTGTCCTTGAACTTGCCATCCTCCTGCCTCAGCCTTGCAAGTGTGGGAATAGCTTTTAAAGAGGAGAGACCAGGAGTGAAGAGCTCCCACCTCTGCTGTGTGATCTCTCAGGGCTGTGGTGTAAGGTGGCTTAAGTGTGGTGGAGCTCAGCAGGGTTTCTTACAGTATGAGCGCATCACAGTAATGGCGGCGACCCCCTAAGGCTGCTGGGAGATGTGAAAAGAGAGCCAATGTGCCTGAGATCCAGCTGCTGTCATTTGGATCCTTCCCGTAGTTGCCCGCAGTACCCATCTGGTTCTGGAAGGACTCAAATGTCTTCTGTGGCTTTGAAGGAAAGCACACTGGGGATTAAACCTCATCTGACAGGTGAGGGTGGAGGCTGAAGATGACCAGTTCATTCAGTCATTCTCTGGTCAGAGCAGAGGCACTGTCGCAGAAACCACTCCTGGCTCCCATGTTATCCCTGCGGACTTACTGAGTAGCTCAGCCTTGATGCTCACTGGGTCGGGGAGGTAATGGTCCGCCAAACACAGAGAGATCATTTGCAGAGGACACAGACCTTAGAAGTGAATGGCAACCTGGGTAGCTGTCTCTGAGGCTCACAGCTTCCCACATCCTGGGAGCTTGGTGTCCCGGGACAGCACAGGGCTTCTTCCTGAAGGTGTTCCGTTAGAGCCCTGCCCCCAGGCTGGGGAGAACACCTACCACCAGGCTGACTGGGAATCTGCCTGGAGGGTCAACAGGAAGCTGGCATGAACCCTGCCTGGGGTTGCTTCTAGGTGATCTTTACCCCCAACCCTGTCTCAGTACTGTGGTCTCACCTCTGTAGGAGTTCCTCTGTGACCAGAAGTACAGTGATGAAGAGAACTTGCCGGAAAAGCTTGCGGCCTTCAAAGGTGAGCCAGGGCTGCCGGCCCAACAGCCCCCCCCCCCCCCCCACCGTGAGCTGGCTGCTCCCTCAGCCCACAGCACACAGGTTTCCTCGGCCCCACAGGACTGGGCTGCAGCTCTGATTCACCCAGAATGCCAGAATGCTCCACTTCCCATCGGGACAGAGGTCCCCCCAAAGAGTCAGGAGCAGGCCCTTTCCCCTTCCTGTGCCCCTGTGGATCTGCTGCCGGCTTGCTCTGGCCCTGCCCCTTTGTCCCATGGCTGCACAGTGTGGCTCAGGTTGGCTCCTATTCTCCCCATCCAGGCCCTGTGCACTCCCAGGGCCCAGCACACAATCTGCCCTTTGTGAGCAGCCCGTGCATCTCCCCCTCCCTGGTGGAGCCTCTCAGGAGCCCTGCAGAGAATAGACATTTGTGTCGCTACAGTGGGGCAGGGGGGCAGAGTTTCTGCCCATTGAATCCCAACAGCACGGGATGAAAAGAAAACAGGGCCCAGGAGCCTGCGCAGGGAGAGGGCAGTATAAAGGTTCCTCTGTTTGGGTCCCTGGTGCTTGGTCCTCTGCCAGTGGCTAGAAAGGAGAGGAGCCTGGGCACACAAGGAATGGGCAGACCCACCTTTCCTGTCTCTGGGATGCTCTTGGGGGGATGGGGACCCTGAACTTTCCAGAGGATATCCAAGAGGTCTCATGCTTCTCCAAGTGTTTGCTGTGCTGGCATCCTTCCCATTTCAAGGCCAAGTACCTGTCAGTGTGTCTTGCCTGCCTCAGCTGGTTCACAGCATGATTGTCTTGGCCAGGACTTAGATGGCAGTCATAATAAAAATGGCCAGCAGGTGCTGAGTGTCAGCCCATGTAAAGCCCTGTTCAGCAATATCTGGCATGCTCTGCTGAGCCACCCCATTCCCCGTCCTTAGGAGGCAGACGATGAGATTGCTCATTTAAAGACCAACAAACTCAGGTTTGGGGAGGCAGGATTAGTGGCAGAGGGGTCACATAGCCCACTGAGGCAGAGTTGAGATTCGATTCCTTGTTAATCTGCCTCAAGAATCCCAGATCTCAGCCTAGGTCTGTGTTTTCTCCCCATGGAGTAGGGAACAGGGCAAACCTGCAGGAGATATATGCAAAGGATACACAGGGCCCACTCCTCATGGGGGCCTCGGGGAAGCAAAACCAGTCTTGGGGGTCTGAAGTTACATCTTCATTGGGAGGTAAGGTTGGGTTTGTTTAGCACGTAGTCCTAGTGAAACATAGTTCTGTTGGAAAAGGATAGACCCAAAGGTCCTCAAGCCTTTCATCCGTCTACTCTCTAGATGGCTGTTTGCTGGGCACCAGGCCCAGTGCAGGCCTGGGAACCACATAGGGCAAGACCTGAGGAGTGTGTGTGTGCGTGCCTGGACAGGGGCAGGGATAAGCATAGAGCAAGGAGAAGCCAGAGTCAGCAGGATGCAGGTGCCTGGTAGAAGGTGAAGTCCTTGGGACTGCCTGAGCACAGCTGGAGGGACACTTCAGGCTGAGTGACCAACCAGAAGGGATGGAGGGAAACAGGGTGCCTGTAGCGGTGAATTAATTATTAGTTAAACCACTTTGGCACACTGCACCTGCCTAAGAGCTCTCTGGAGTCACAAATGAAAGATACACAAACGCCAGCTAATTTTGATATGCCTTGACTAGCTCAAAGGTTGGGCACTTCTAAACTTCCCCGAGGCTAGCACACACCCCTACCAGTATTCCTGGCTTAACACCTTCTAAATCCATGTTTTATCTTTGTTGCCCTGTTACCTTCTGCGCAGCCCCTCCCACAGGGCCACATTCCCTTTCCACCTACCTTGCCGGATGCTTTCTGTCCTGGAGCTCTTAAATCTGATCTGTCTCCCTCCAGTGATGGCGGTTCTCCTGTTTTTCCCCCCTCTCCTCTGACCCTTGCCAGGAATATTGTAGAGACTGACTCTTTTCGAAAGAATTCAATCCAGTAATGGGAAGATGGCTCAAGAGATAAAAACACTGGCCATGAGACCCCAGCGACCTGAGTTCAATCCCCACACCCACAAAAAGGTGGAGGAAGAGGACATGCATGCCTAGACACATGAATCATACACATGCAAACACATGTGCACACACAAATAATTCAATCAAGGGCTGTAGACAGTTTAAGCAGAAGTTGTTTTTAACAAGGCTGAGCAAAGCAAACATTCCAAAGAGAGACTGGAGTGAGCTTTTGCTTTGTTAGACTGGAAAGAAGTTTTTATGAATATTCACGGGGGAAGGTGATCCAAATCACGGTAGATCAGATCTCCATTTCAGAGTGTTTCTTCCCATGATCCTCTAGAAAATCCCACAAGGGAGGCTAGTGTCAATACCATGATACAGCAATATTATGGCGTCTGGTCTTTCGAGCATACATACCCTATATTAGTGTGTGTGTGTGTGGGGGGTGCCCTTATAGAGCAGGAAGAACCAGGCTGGAGTAACTAGCATATTTAACGGCAAAGGAACACTGTGACACAGGACAGTATATCACATACTCTAGTTCTCCTCATGGCTAATTCTTGCCTACCTTGTATCAGGAGAAGTTTTTTGGCTCTTCCAGAGACAACAGCTAAGATGACAGAACTCCTGGTCTAGGGAGGGTGTCAAGGGCTCCCCAAGGGTTCAGTCAGCCCTCTCCAGAGAGTCACTGAGCTCTGCAGGGAGAGCTGTAGTTTCTAAGCTAATGACAGTTTGTGCTTGTGCTTTCCAGAAAAATACATGGAGTTTGACCTGAACAACGAAGGCGAGATTGGTGAGTGAGGCCTTGGTGCAGAGAAGGAGGAGGAGGAGGACAGAGATCCAAAGAATCCTGCTGCTCTGGGGAGGGGCTCTGGGTGAAGCTGAAGAACACCTGGATGCTGCCCTGATGGGCCTGATGGCCAAGTTGCTTGGCACTATCAGCAGGAAACACTGGGGAGAGACTTCCACTGAGGGGGACTGGGATCTTGATTCACACAGCAAAAGACAACTTCAGAATGAGTTGTAACCATTTATTGACATATTTGTATGTAGTGTGTGTGCATGCATGTCTGTCCCTGTGTGTGGTGTGTGTTAGGACAATGTACAGAGTCTGTGCACTTCTACCATGTAGACTCGGGCTTGGGGATCAAGCAGATTGCCAATCTTGGTGGCAGACACCTTCACCTACTAAGATGTCATGTCCTGTCTCCTTCCTTCCTTTCTTCCTCCCTCTCTCCCCCTTTCTTTTCTCCCTCCCCCTTTCCTCTTTTCCTTTTCTTTCTTTCTTTTTTTTTTTTTTTTGGATTTTGAGACAAGGTTTTGCTATGTAGTCGTGCCTGGCCTACAGTTCATGGAGATCCGCCTGCTGTAGATATGTCTTCCAACATCACCCCTTCTCTTAATATCCATGCTTGAATCCATGTTAAAACCTTTTAATATACTTCAAATTCACTTTATTAAAAAATAAAAAAGGGGGGCTGGAGGAGTAGCTTAGTGATCAAGGGGATTTGCTCCTCTGGCAGACCCATGCACTGGTTCACAACCCCCAATGACTCGTTTCAAAGGATCTCTTGCTCTCTTCTGGACTCCAAGGGCACTACACATACAGTGCACATAAAAAACCCCTCATACACATAAAAATAAATAAATCTTTAAATAATTTTTTTAGCTGGGCAATAGCAGTGCGTGTCTTAAGTGCACTTGGGAGGCAAAGGTAAACAGATCTCTTGAGTTTGAGGCCAGCCTGGTCTACACAGTGAATTCCAAGACACCAAGGGATACACAGAGAAACCCTGTCTTGAAAAACCAAAAGAGAGGCTGAAGAGATGGCTCAGTAGTTAAGAGCACTGACTGCTCTTCCAAAGGTCCTGAGTTCAATTCCCAGCAACCATATGGTGGCTCACAACCATCTGTAATGGGATCTGATGCCCTCTTCTGGTGTGTCTGAAGACAGTGACAGTGTGCTCACATATATAAAATAAATAAAATCTTAAAAAAGAAAAGAAAGAAAGCAAGAAAGAAAAGAAAACCAGAAGGAAGGAAGGAAGGACGGAAATGGAAGGGCTGGAGAGATGGCTCAGTAGTTAAAAGTGTGTACAGTTCTTGCAGAAGACCTGATTTTGATTCCCAGCACCAGCATTAGGTGGCATACAAATAACAATAACTCCAGCTCCTGGGATCTGACGCCATCTGATGGCCTTTATGGGCACTGCACTCATGTGCACAGACACATACACATATAATCTTAAAAATTACAATAAAAAATAGTAAGGAAAAGGATGGCAATGGAAGAAATGTAGTTTTCTCAAGAGAGAGAAAGACTCATACAAAACAAAAACTACCAAGAGAAGGCTGGATTTGAGTAGCTTAATAATTGCTATCTATATGATTTTGGTGGCTTAATCAATGTCTACATTTAAAAGATTAAGTAAAAATGTTTTTGCATACTTCTTATCTGAAGAATTTGTCTTTCCGTAAGTGAGATTTTACAGGGTTTTATGAGCATACTCTGCAGACTTCACGGACTAACAAGATAACATTGTAGGTCACAAAGGTCAGCGGAATTCTTACCATACACAGGTCACCAGGAGGTCGAGCTATGTTCTGACTGTAAACAGGGCTCACAATCTTGTCTGGGAGTCTTTTCTCAGAACAGACAACAGGTGTGCTGGTAAGGTTAACTTCAAGGGTCACGCACAAGTTGACTGTGGGCACAGCTGGTCAGCTGTTCTATGGCTCTTGTCAGGAATCTCTTGTCAGGATGGGAATACTGTCTCTGCAGGCAGTCTTCACAGCATTTTTTCTTTTGACAGTTGGGTTAAGATTCTTGACTCTTTGCCAGTAAGAGACTTAAGAGCCAAGGGGCTCCTCCCCCCACTTTGGACCCCTTCATCTTTTATCTTTCTGTCCTGCCGAAAGCCAAGCCCTCTCTAGGTCCTTCCACCTATTGGCCCAGCTCTACTACCTGGGGATACCCATGTGTGCCACCCTGCTGGATTCCCCAGCTTCCTACTCCAGAGCCTAGAGCTTGCTTCCAACCAGGCCTGCAGGGGCTGCTTGACTCCTGGACCAAGGCACTGCTGGTTCATTCTCCCTGGGTCTGTTTTGTGCTCATTGTAGTCCCTTGTCCTGTAGTGGCAAGGAATGTAGACACTGACTGCCTCTTACCTCCAGCAGAACCCAGTTTCCTGCCATCAAGATGCTAGGGTGACAAAGGCACAAGAGACCAGGGTACTCACAGTCAGGTAGGATGCTCTTGACCAGCAAGATTGGGCCATGGTCCAGGCTGCTCAGACACCTTCAATTTGTGGATGGAAAACCAAGAGGACTCAGAAGTGAAAGGATTTGGTGGGCTCAGGCCCAGCCTTTGCTTCTGAACAGGGTCTCTGTTACCCCATCCCTACCCAGGATATTCCATTGTATGAATGGACTCAAACGCACTCAGGCAACACCTAGATAGCTACTACCATTAAGAAGTTTAGATTTTAAATGGTTTTGTGTTTTTTGTCTTGAGACAAGTCTCACGTTAGCCTAGGCTAGCCTGTAACTCAGTATGTAGCTGAAGATGACTGTGAATGTCTTATTCTCCTGTCTCCCAAGTGTGGGGATTACAGGACTGCACTACCAGGCTAACTTTATACAGGGCAGGGGATGGAACCCAGGACTGCATGAATGCTAGGCAAACCTACCAACTGAGCTGTATCTTCAGTGTGTGTGTGTGTTTATTTTTGTTTTGTTTCTGGCCAAGGCTGATGGACAGCTAGAGCTACACAGAGAAACTCTGTCTCAAAACAAAAAAAAAAAAAAAAAAAATTAATTACATTTATTATTTATTTGTTTACGAGGAGGGGCTGGTCCACTAAGGCGTGTATTTGACATCAGAGGACAACCTGAGGGAATTGGCCCCTCCTACACCACCGTGAGCTCCAGGGATCAAACTCAGTACCTCCAGTTTGGCCGCAGATACCTTTCCTCATCTTGTTGAGCTATCTTGCCAGCATACTATTTTCTATTTTAACTGTTACTGATCCGCTCACGGCCACATCTCTCTAGATGGATCTGGTGCCCTCACCAATGAGAGAGGCACAGTGGGTCAGGGACTCAGAAGCTCCCTGTGATCCGCTCACGGCCACATCTCTCTAGATGGATCTGATGCCCTCACCAATGAGAGAGGCACAGTGGGTCAGGGGACTCAGAAGCTCCCTGCGAGTGTCCTCCAGGAGGTCTTGTCAGTTTGAAATTTGGTGGCAGCCGGGCGGTAGTGGCGCACACCTTTAATCCCAGCACTTGGGAGGCAGAGGCAGGCGAATTTCTGAGTTCGAGGCCAGCCTGGTCTACAGAGTGAGTTCCAGGACAGCCAGGGCTATACAGAGAAACCCTGTCTTGAAAAACCAAAAAAAAGAAAGAAAGAAAGAAAGAAAGAAAGAAAGAAAAAGAAAGAAAGAAGAAAGAAAGAAAGAAGAAAGAAAGAAATTTGGTGGGCAGCAAGTGAACCCTGTGAGCTTTGCCACAGAGAAGCCTGGACAGCCTAGCAGCTTCCAGTCTTGTGCAAGTGCGGACCACCTGAAGCCTGCTCACAATCCTAGGATCTGCCCCTTCCCACCCTCCTTTGCAGATCCATTGTTCACTGCGAACAATCCCCAGGAAATAGCCTCAGATGGTTGTGGGAGCCCTGAGGTCAGGGTAAGGCTCCCGGGGTGGGGTGACTTTTTTTTTGGTGCCTCCCTTGTTTTTCTTCCATTTTGTTCTTTTGTTGTGTTTCCTGCTCTGAGGGGTAATTTTGGCTCCCTGTCCCTTCTCCCCTAGAGAGTTTTAGAACAGCTGAGTGTAAGTGGCAGGTGGCAGTGGTTTCCACTGTGGTGTGCCAGAGAAAGTTTGACTTTTAATGCCAAGGGTCAGGCTAACTCCCTGGCATCTTGGCTAACCTAGAACATCTGCTGGGATAGTGTCTCATTTATCTGCACAAGCCTAATAACCAAACGTTTCTTCCTTTCTCTTTTTCCTTCAAACTGATTTTGTGGGGTTGGGGTGCAGGTCTACATGTACATGTGGGCCTGCGTATGACTATGTAGAGGTTAGAGGTAAGCATCAGCCTCTTTTCTTTTTTTTTGGTTTTTCGAGACAGGGTTTCTCTATGTAGCCCGGCTGTCCTGGAACTCACTCTGTAGACCAGGCTGGCCTCGAACTCAGAAATCCGCCTGCCTCTGCCTCCCAAGTGCTGGGATTAAAGGCGTGCGCCACCACCGCCCGGCATCAGCCTCTTTTCAATTGCTCTCCCCTTTAGTGTTTTGCTTACTGATTTGGCTGGGCAGGATACTCTTGCCAGTTTCCCCAACCCCGTTTTTTGCAGGCTTGAGCCAGTGTGTCTGAATGTTTACTAGGGTTCTAAGGCACTGAGCTCCTCATGCTTGCACAACAAGACCCTTATTGACTGAGCTGTCTCCTTAGGTCTTCCTCATTATGTAGCCCAGGTTGGCCTAAAACTTGCAGTGATCCTTCTGTCCCAGCCTTTGAACTGCTAGGATTGTAGATATGTACTACCTGTCATTCCAGAGAGCTGAAGCAGTCCTCCCAGGACACCCCACCCACACCCCATCAAGAAGAGCAAAGCTTGATTCCAGCCCATCTGACTTTAGCCCAGATCCCCACCTGCTGGCCTCTACTGCCTCTGAGGAAAGCAAGGAGGGCTTATCCCTGCCTCCCTAGGGAATCATTGCTGTAGCCTGCAGGGAGGTGATCACTGAGAACTGTGTGTGCAGGAGTGGCCATCCCTGGCTGCCTCCAGGGCCTCAGGGTCCTGTCTCCGTTCAACAGATCTGCTTTTCCTCCTGGCAGATCTGATGTCTTTAAAGAGGATGATGGAGAAGCTGGGGGTCCCTAAGACCCACCTGGAGATGAAGAAGATGATCTCAGAGGTGACAGGGGGTGTCAGCGACACCATCTCCTACCGAGACTTTGTGAATATGATGCTGGGCAAACGGTCGGCGGTCCTGAAACTGTGAGTACCTCCTCACCTCATGGGTCTCAAGAGTGAGGCCATCCTGTAGGGAGAGGCCTGGGGCCCTGTGGGTGAATAGTTCATTGTGCTACCTGAGTTTTCTGGGCCTGTTCTCCTTAGGAGAGATTAGCTTGCATTGGAGTGTGCATGGCAACCCCAAGATGGGGGCTTCACTAGTCTGACCAGAGTGACTTCAGTACCAAACCTGTCATTTTTTTTTTAAGTTTTTTGAGACAAGGTCTTCAGAGTCTTAACTGTGTACTCCCAGGTAACCCCCGTTGGCCTGTTACTATGTAGCCAGGCTTGCCTTAAAAGTCATGGCAAACCTCCTGCTTCGACCTGCCAATTGCTGAGATTATAGGCATGCAATACCACACCTGACTATGGTTACTTCCTTCCTTCTTTGGAATCAAAGCCAGGGCCTCATGCATAGTAGGAAAATGCTCTAGCTATTTTGATACACCCCATCCCTATTGTCAACATGTTCTGAACCTCAGTTTCCTCATTTGTAAAGGATATTTCTACTCCCTTTGGTTGTTGTGAGTGGACAGTCTATAATCAGCTTTAGCGGGGCATGGTAAGGCCATCTATACATTTAGTACTAAGGCAGTAGATGTAGGAAGGAAAGGACTTTCAAGTTTATCTTTAGCTACGTAGCAAGCTTAAGGCCAGTCTGGACCATATGAGACCCATCTCAGACGTCTTTCACCACCTCCCTTCCTGAAAGTCAGCTCTAGTTTAAATCCTGACACTGACCCTTGTTCTTTAAGGACCCTAATGGGCAAGTTATCCTGTCCTTGAACCTTGGCCTGAGAGCCTATTTGGCACATTGCAGACCACCAAAAGACTGTGTCTCAAAGACAATCAGAAGGAGGTGGCCCCTGAGGAATGTTCCTGACATTGTTTCTGGCTTCCACACATGTACACGCTCATTCACGGTGTTCATCGAGGCCCCAGGAGGCCGAGGGACTGGCTCCTGAGCCCATGTTCAATGTGGCTAGAGCTTGCGGTGTGCCCATTTGTGGATAAACGTGCATAGATTGAGTGTTTGTCTTGAGTCAGTCGTCCTGGAAGTAGTAGGCAGAAGATGCAGGCAGTCTCCCAGAAAGGCTCCATTTTGGAGACTACATGGTCTTCTCTGTAGAAGGGACTGGACTTGTAGCACAGTGGAGAAAAACTTTGGTTTGTTTTGGAGACAGGGTCTTTTTGTTTGGTTGTTTGTTTGTTTCTTCCTTTCTTTCTCTTTTTGAGATTATTTTTGAAATAGGTTCTCTTTGCTATGTGTGTGGTCTTGTCTGGCCTTTAACTCTCTATGTAGACCAGGCTGGCCTGGAACTCACAGAGATCTATCTGCCTCTGCCTCCCAAGTGCTGGGGTTAAAGGTGTGTGCCACCATGACTGGCCAATGGGGACTGTTTAAAAGATCTGATGGTATTCTGGGGCAGAGCTCTAGCCCAACCCACCAACTCCAGACAGCTTGGATAGGGAAGGCATATGGCCTGGAAGTCGTAGGCTTAGAGGGTTGTCCCTTCTTCCACCTTGGACTGACTGAGCAGTTGGGCTTGAGGAATACCACTGCTATTTTGTGCCTGGTTTTTCCTTTTCTGCAGTGGGATCACCAACCTGCCCCTTCCACACAGCCAGCCTTGAGGTACTCTGTTGAGGATCCTGCAGAGGGAAGACTGGAGAGCTTTCTTCTTTTTTTTTTTTTTTCGAGACAGGGTTTCTCTGTATAGAGACTCACTCTGTAGACCAGGCTGGCCTCGAACTCAGAAATCCGCCTGCCTCTGCCTCCCAAGTGCTGGGACAACAGGCATGCGCCATCACTGCCTGGCTGACTGGGGAGCTTTCTTAAAGGGAAGGAGTCTTAATCTTTTTGTTTTCTTTTCTTCATCTCCAAACCAGAGTCATGATGTTTGAAGGAAAAGCCAACGAGAGCAGCCCAAAGCCAGCTGGTCCACCTCCAGAGAGAGACATTGCCAGCTTGCCTTGAGGACCCACCTGGACCTTCGGGGCTGCCATCCCTGCCCCCGCCTCTCCCTTCTGCTTTCTGCCATCTCGACTCATTGTGGATGTCTCATGCGTTCTGTCCCAGAGGACTCGTTTTCTTTATCTTTTTCATTTCTTTATGTGACTACATGTTACCTGACTTAATGAGGCTGGGAATCCTGAGCCTCAGGCCCCTCTGCTCCCTGCTGCCCTGCCCTCTCTATACAAAAGGGCTGACATCAAACCAAAAACTGGAGAGGGCAGGGAGGCTGCAAACCACCTTCCCATGTTTGAAGAGGGCCCTGTCTGTCTGTTCGTCTTTCTAGATTTCTAAATTAAATTCAGGCTGTAGGTTTGGCCCTGGTGGGCCCCTCCCCTTCTCCAACTCTCAGAAGATCCAGAGCAGGCACAGAACTCCAGGGCTCCCTAGTGTCCTAGGGACATGCTTCCTGTGCTGCTGGATCTTCTGGCCACTCAGTGCCTAGAGACACAACTGAGTCCCCTTGGTTCTTGCCCCTGTCCATTCTCAGTGACATGACACAAGGTGGGGAGGAAAGAACAACCACTGGGGTCCTTCAGAGGAACCCCACCATGACAGACAGCTCAGAGGGACAGTGGAACTGCACCGTCCCTTGCTAGGGCAGTAGAGGGGTTTGGAGGCAGAGGTGAAGACAGTGGTGTGGGGAAGTCCTACTTTCAGGGAGGATGCTGAGGGCACCAGGGTAGAAGAGAAGTGTTGACCCTCAAACAGAGAAACAGGCTGTCTGATTGCACAGTGGCCCCAATCCAGCTGTTTACCGTCTCGCCTCACTGGCTTCTCCCTTCACTCCCCCAGCAGTTATTTATCGAGTATGTATTACAAGCTTTAAGTCCTCCTGCATTGTCTCCATGTGTGCTGTGTCCAGCCCCTAGCTCCCTTTTCGAGTCTCTCAAGGCCTGGAGCTTGGGGATTAGACTGAGGTCACATGGCAGATTTTAGCTGGGCCAGTCTTCCCATTTCACTGCCGGCCTCCAGGGGTTAAGTGCCTTGCTGAAGGTCAGCGGGGGCTATCAGAGAGTGTGGACTGGAACCCTGCTCTTGGCTGCATTGGTCAAAGGAAAGGGTAGGGAGCAGCCTCTCCCAGCCTGATACTTGAGGAAGGTGTGATCTCCACTGAACACCTTGGGTCAGGACTCACCCTCCTGAGGGCCTCCAAGTTGGCAGTGAGATTTGAGTAAGGGCCAAGCCTACCTTTGCAGATTGTCTTCCTTACAGCTTCTTGACTGGTCCTCAGAGACCATTTCCAAGAATTCATGCAGCAAAGTATTAAACGTGACCCATCTTACTGAGTAGGGAACCTCAGCCTTGA
Organism: Mastomys natalensis; assembly: GCA_021653895.1. Lineage (NCBI taxonomy): Eukaryota > Metazoa > Chordata > Mammalia > Rodentia > Muridae > Mastomys > Mastomys natalensis. The sequence goes on from JAJTUV010000085.1 coordinate 3,118,970, forward strand.
CCCTACCTGTGTTCTGGAACCGTTTACTCATGGCACCCAGGACAAGACACAGTCATTCATCAAACATGTTTATCAAGCACCTGCGCTATGTTACGAGTCCAGAACCCAGCAGTGGAATGGACTGACACATGAAATTTATGTCTACTGGGGAGTCACACCCAGCCAATGACAGTGTGATGTCAGGAAGTCGGGGGAGGGGCAAGAGGTGAGTACCTGTAGTCCCAGGAATTCCAACTGGACTCGTGACTTGGCAAGTGTTAGAAAAGCCCCTGTAAAGTCCTAAGTGGAAAAAGACAGGGAAGCGTTGAACTAGTGTGGTTTTCCTGTGACTCCTCAGTGTTCCACAGTCCGGTACCAGGGTGCTGTTCCCACCCTGGGTAAAGCAAGCAGGGCATGGAATGGCTAGCTCCAGTTCATCCTCTGGTCTCAACCAGTTCAGCTCAGGAGAGAGATCATTTAGCTATGACTGGCTGATTTCCAGCCCTAGGAGCTGCTTCAAGTGCACAGTCTAGTTGAAGTTTAAACCCCAGCATTCCTCTCTATAAATATAAAATCCTGTCTACCCTCACCCCATCCTTTGACTTTTTCTTCTTTTAAGATTAGCATCTCTGCCTCTATTCCTTCTCCCTTCCTTCTGTGACTGGGCTGGGACCTTGGACTGCATGGGTCCCTATTCTCTGTGACAGAGGAAGGCAGAATCAGCCAGGCTCAGTGGGTCCACAACTCATGAGATCACACACCGCCTCCATAAAGGAATGTGCCTCTGACCTCTGCAAAGTACAGAAAGAGGCTCTCTAATTGGGAGACCATTTTCAGTGGTCTGTATATCAACCCATGGGAAGACAGTCTTAAGAATAACCCTTTAATGGAGGAGTTAGTATATATTTCAAGTTGCGTCTGTGGTTCCAGGGTTCTTAACCTCTCTAGTTAAGGGCTTAGCTTTCTTGAAACATCAGCTGTTTTATTTCTGAAAAAGACCAAATGTAACTGGTGTAACCAGCAGTATGGGGACTGTCAAGCATGGCTTTGTCCCAGTGATTCAAAAGATGTTTGTCAGGTAGATTCGGGTGAACGCCATTATTGTGTGCATGTGTATGTATGGTTGGGATATGGTCTACAGACTGGAATAAATTAGAGCAATCTATCAGTGTCTTTGTGTTTCTTGGGGACAGTGCTGGGCTCAGTAAATTCAGAAGAGCTAGCTGGTAACAGGTACAAATTGTGTCCTGGGTCTTCCATGTCCCAGACTGACAGTTGACTTCATCTGATTAAGCCCAAGGTCCAGGTCTACTTTTATCATTATTTTATAATGAATAGAGGCTTGGGGCACACATGTGCATATCTCCTGACAGAATATGTCCTCTGGAGCTGACCCACCAACTCCAAGTTAGGAACCTCTACTTTTATTTTTTATTTATTTATTTATTTATTTTTTTTGGTTTTTCGAGACAGGGTTTCTCTGTAGTCCTGGCTGTCCTGGAACTCACTCTGTAGACCAGGCTGGCCTCGAACTCAGAAATCCGCCTGCCTCTGCCTCCCAAGTGCTGGGATTAAAGGCGTGCGCCACCACCGCCAGGCTATCCTTTTTTTTTTTTTTTTTTACTTTTATAATTCTATTTCAGAAATTTCTTCAGTATTAGTCAGTATACGCAGATCTGAATCTTAACCCTTCCCGGATGAAAGCTATTGGATAATTTAACTGCTTTGTGTGGAATTCTCTTATAATTGTTTACAGACAGGGCCTCAGGGTCCCATGTAGCTCAGGATTATCTAGAGATTGCTGTGTAGCCTAGGAAGACCTTGAATTCCTGATCCTCTGGCTTCTAACCCTCAAGAGCTGAGACGATAGCCCGCGCCATCGCAGCGGGGGTTTTAAAGTTACTGAACCCTATGTGACTAGAAACCTTGAAAGTTAAACGAGACACTAAAGTCCACAAATTGTTTTGCTATGTTAAGTGGCTTATATGGCTTATGCTCTGAAACGATTGTCTTGATAACAGTAACCAAAACCAATCTTTTGTCCCTTTTCCTCTCCTTTTTAAAAAGGGTTCTGCACCCGCACACAGTGCAGTCCACCCGCGATTTGAACCTCTCTGCCCGCTCTTTCCTGAAACAGCTTCAAAGTTCCTAACTTAGAGTTCTGAGTCGGAAGCTTCTAAGAGCCCTGCAGGTAAGTGCTACCAGGAAGTCTCGAAAGTCTCCAGATGGCAAAGCCTGCGCTTCTCTAAGAAAGAAACTTAAAAGGCGAGCCTGCGCACGCGGCACCGAAGGAAGGCGGACGCCGGCCCGCGCCTCGAGGCCACACCCCCTGGCCGGAACTGGCCAATGGGGCCTTGTGGATTGGCGAGCGCGCGACTTCTGAGGAGCCCTCCGCTGCCCTGGAGAACAGTACAAACCGGCCTGAATGACGTCAGCCACGCGCGCCGGAAACGCGCATCTTCCGCGCGCCGCTGGCGCTGAGGGAAGGAAGTTGAGCCCTGAGCGGCCTGGGCTGTGTTTGAAAGGCTGCGGGCGGTAGCGGCAGCGGCAGCAGCAGCTACTTGGACATCCTGAAGGCGGCACGATGGGAGACGAGATGGATGCCCTGATCCCTGAGCGGGAGATGAAGGTTAGAGACTGGCCGGGGCCTCCCCGCCTGCGGTAATCCTGGAGTTGCCTTGGAGCCCCGCCTCTGCTGGCTGCTCCTACAGTTTGCAGGGTTCAGATCTCTCGCCTCCCAGAGTGTCCGCAGCTCTATGCGTGTTACCTCCAGGTGCAGGTCACCTGTTCTTGGGTGGGTTTGTCCACGCCTCACCTTACGGGTAACAACTATTATTGTTTATTGAGTGAGAGGTACTGTGGCCATCGTCGCTGCAGCTCTTACAACCAACTTATAAAGAGGAGCAAATTCTGAAAGTAAATTATCCAAAGTCAGGTGGCAAAAGCCTTAAATCTCTTACGTTTTAGGCATGGTCTCTTGTAGCTCACGGTAGCTTCTGGTCTTGGACTCTTGATGTCTCTGCCTCCAACTACCAAGTGTTGGAATTATTGTTGTGCATCACCACAGTAGGCTTAGACACTCAATTCTTAGCTCTCTCTATACTTGAAGGCGATCCAGACTACCTAAAGTAGAACCAAGAAACATGGTCTGCCTTCAAAACCCCTAGTTAGTAGGAACAGAAAGTCAAGTGTGCCATTGGTAATCAGCTTGAAGTCATGAGACTAAAAGGAAAGCAATCGAACCCAAGTGATCCCCCCGTGCCACAACTTCTGGATACTGTGTTAATAGTTCACTTATATAATCTAGCAGAATGGAAAGGCTGAGGACTGTAGAGGTCTGGAAATGAGTGAGTTGCAGGAAGGTGCTAGACATTTGTGTGAGCAGTGAGTTACGAAAGTGCACATAGGGGAGAGTGCTCCATATCATGCTCCGAAACAGTGACTCTTTCTTGAGTCAGCACCTGTGCTCAGCCCCCTAATGAGCATGGGTCGTGTTCTTCAGATATGTTGGGGTACAGACTTTAGAACCACAGGGTGAATAGCAGTGTATGAATTACTGCCAGAACCAGAAAGGTTTTGTTTTGTTTCTTTTGTGTTGCTTCATCATACCAGCTCTCCACATAAAGACCACCAAGCCCCAGTGGTACAGTCATGACTGTTAGGATGATAATAACAAAAAAGATAGACAATTTGTTCCTTTATGAACGGGAAGTGTGGTCTCATGGGGAAAGTTGTGTGAACTTTTGCCCACTGAATTCAACTGGGATTAAGAGTACTGGGACTGGAGAGATGGTTAAGAGCACTGGCTGTTCTTCCAGAGGTCCTGAGTTCAATTCCCAGCACCTACATGGCAGCACACAATTGTCTTCAGCTCTAATTCCAGGGGATCTGACATCCTCACACAGACACATGCAGGCAGAACACCAGTGCTCATAAAATAAAAATAATTATTAAAAGAGTATTTCAGGATTTCTGAGTTCGAGGCCAGCCTGGTCTACAGAGTGAGTTCCAGGACAGCCAGGGCTATACAGTGAAACCCTGTCTCGAAAAAACAAAAAAAAAAAAAAAAAAAAAAAAAAATTTCAGTCTATCTTTCAGTAAATGTGCATTAAACATGGACTGCAAGAAAATTAGTATGTGTGAGTGTGCTAGACACCCTTGATAAAGAATCCCATAAGGCTCTATAAAAATGCATTTTCTCGCCAGGCGGTGGTGGCACACGCCTTTAATCCCAGCACTAAGGAGGCAGAGGCAGGCGGATTTCTGAGTTCGAGGCCAGCCTGGTCTACAGAGTGAGTTCCAGGACAGCCTGAGCTACACAGAGAAACCCTGTCTCAAAAAAAAAAAAAAAAATGCATTTTCTCTTGTAGCTGTCATATTTTTTTCACTAAAACCCTAACCTGGAGTGTTACGGGGTATGGTGGGGGTTACAGATAGAGCTTAATAAAGTGATTACAGATTAACAGTTTTTGAGGATATTAGATCCCCAGGAACTGTCTGGAGTTACAGACAGTTTTGAGCTACCATGTGGGTTCTGGGAATTGACCCCAGATGCTCTGGAAGAGCAGCCAGTGTTCTTAACTATTGCACCCTCTCTCCAACCCCTCTATTTATTTCATTCAGCAAATGTTAGTATTATGCCATGCCATGTACCACCAAATACAGAGTCTAAAAACAGAAAATTGTTGGCCTCAAGGTAATAAGTATATTTTTGTTATACTGAAATTGTGTTTAAGGAGTATAGTAATAGGCATGATTTAATTTCTTCCTTGATCTTGTTTCCTATTCTACAACAGGACTTTCAGTTTAGAGCACTGAAGAAAGTGAGGATCTTTGACTCTCCTGAAGAGTTGCCCAAGGAGCGCGCAAGTGTGCTTACCATATCCAATAAGTATGGTATGCTCTTTGCTGGTGGCACCAATGGCTTGAATGTTTTTCCTACTAAAAGCCTTCTTATCCAAAACAAACCTGGAGATGATCCCAATAAAATTGGTAAGTGCTTTCTTTGATTTATATCGTGTAGCAGAGCCCAGGCTGTGGTGGCATACTAATCATTGTATTTCCTTCCCAAGACACAATTCTGATGTCAAAATTGTAATTTCTTTTGGCCTTGCAGGGGGCTTCCAGATAGGATGCCAAAAGCCCTTCTGAGTTTTCTTTGTAGCCCTCTGTCTGTTGTTTCTGTGAGCCACTCCTCTAAGATGAGAGGAAAGGAGACCTTACTGTTATGCTATGGTTTTCTCTTGCTGCTTAGGCTCTGAGAAGCTGTCCAGGAGAAGGCATGGAAGCATCACCCCACAGAAGGAAGTGTGTGTTTGCAGCATTGTAGCAAAAGTATTTTCAGCAAGGGCAAAGCAAGAGTCTCGGGATATTTAAAGCAGCATTAACCTACTTATAGGAGACTTGAGCTTAGTTCCTATAACTAGGTATCCAAGGTATCTGTGTCCATTGTGCAGCATGAGGAAGCCGGGAGAATGCACCAGTGGGCTTGTGAGACAGCAAAAATCTTCTATAGTAATACACATAATCAGAGCCTCCCAGCAAGGACTCAGCAACCGTGTTCCTCTGGCAGCCCTTAGTAGGAACTGAATCAGCAGGGTTTGTAAGCATAAAATCGTAAGCAACTGGGGACAAGTTACAAATTTTCACCAATCTGGACTCAGGGATTGTTGTTAACTGACATTGATGTGTTTTTGCTCAGCCAATCAAATTCATCTGTTCTTTCTGTTGTTAGGAACAGGCATTATATTTTGGGTAACAATTATTGCTTAGAGGGGGTGTTGATGAGCTTCTAGAAAGTCCTTAGTTCCCCAGGACCTGGGAACTTGAACTTTGTTTCACCCTATAGGTAAAATGAAGTCTGAATTTAAAATGGCAGTTCTTTTTTTTTTTTTCTTTTTTTTTTTTTTTTTTTTTTTTTTTTTTTTTTTTTGGTTTTTCAAGACAAGGTTTCTCTGTATAGCCCTGGCTGTCCTGGAACTCACTTTGTAGACCAGGCTGGCCTCGAACTCAGAAATCCGCCTGTCTCTGCCTCCCAAGTGCTGGGATTAAAGGTGTGCGCCACCACTGCCCGGCAAAATGGCAGTTCTTAAGATAAGTTCTTTTATCTATATCCAACAGGTATATGTTTACATAGGTAAAAATGTGTCTTCATGTTGACTTGATTAAAGGATTATGACTGTGTCTATTACATGCTATTTTCTGTGTTTTTTGTTTTCATAGTTGACACAATCCAGGGCTTGAATGTTCCTATGAAATTCCCGGTATATCATCTGTCACTGAGCTGTGATAACCTTACACTCTCTGCATGCATGATGTCTAGTGAATATGGCTCCATTGCAGCTTTTTTTGATGTTCGCACATTTTCAAATCAGGTAAGCTACTATAAACTATTTTAAACATGGAAGCAGAGGTTTTCTCATAGATGTTCTAACTTGGAAGCTGTATAAATTGATGACATGTCTGCTTCATGGTATGGTGAGGGAGAATTTGTTTATTGTAGCTATAAGAAAGCAAACACTCAGGAATTTGAAAGAGTCAAGAGCAAAGAGAGAAAAAAGCGGACTGAACGTGGCCAGAAGAGTGGATATGGCCAGGGCTTTGTGGCCAAGGGGAGAACAGCAGGCGATAGCGAATAGAGACAACACAGTGAGGTGGGGCAGGGGTCATGGCAAGAGTAGCAGGCTATGAGGAGAGTGAGTATCGGGGGTTGGAGAATGATGCTCATGAGCTTGAGGGCTTAGAGTAGGGGACAAAGTCCAAGGGCTGGGATGTTGGCATGGACTCTGAAGTGTGTGACAGACACTTGTGATACTGGAGGAGACTTGAGGCCAGCATGAATGCTCAGATGTTGATAGACTATATCCCTTCAGAGGTAAGAGACATGACTCCTTTTGGGAGATGGGGACTAGTTTTACAAGTTCCAAGGAACTTTTATCTGACAACCAGCAATACTCCTCTAGTCCAAGCTGAGCTCATTTCTGGATATGTAAGACTGTATTTTGGATTTGGGGAATTAGAGTGTCCTTTGGACTCAGGTTAACATGTGAAGTCTTCTGGATTAAAATAGGGTTACAAAAATACTCCTTAAATATAGACTCATAAGTCTTTGAGACAGGAACTATTTTAGTAAATTATAATTCTTCCTGTACCAAGTTAACATTTCTCATTTACACACAAAGCAATCAAGTGACGAGACTATTTAGAAATTTGCTTTGTGAGAAAACCATGGAATCAATGGAAAGGATCAAGGGTCTGCTTGTTTGAAACTAGGATCTCCTAATGTTGGATTCTTTGATCTAGGCAAGTTATTCAGTAGCAGTGATAGAACGCTGACTTTTGCTTAGGATTAGGTATTTGCATGGCTTGTTTTTTTACCATGGTTCCTATAAGTGAGACAGATGTCTTCATTTTACAGATAGAAAGGCAGATGTCAAAGAGGTTAACACTGGCCAAGCATGTTGGCACATGCTGGTAGTCCTAGACTGAAGCAGGAAAGTAGTGAGCTTGGGGCCAGCCCAGGCTATGCAAACCAGAACCTGTTCAAATGACGCCAGCGGGATGGTGAATGATATGAAGTGGAACCCACTGTCCCTTCCATGGTGGCAGTTTGTCTGGCTGATGGCAGTATTCTGTCTTGCAAGTTACAGATGTGGTTGAAAGTGTGTGCCACGCTTCCTCCTTCAATGGGAGTCACATGTGGTGAGTAAATAAAGACTTCCCACCCATAAAGTAAGGCACAGCAGGCTATTTAAAAATTAATTTCTGCAAGCAAAGTGGAAGGCTTTTAATTTTCTGTGGACTGCTGGGGACAGGGAGTGGGTAGAAATTGAGAATATTCTTTATTTCTATAGTTAGTGGTCTTGAAGCCCAACAGCATGCTTGAGTTCATTTGAATGTGTTAGGGCTAAAGAATGTGTTGAGATAAAGAAATATTCTGGCACAGCTCATTTAAAACTGGATTTTTGAGAATAATTGTTTCTAAGTCTAAAGAGTGGCCATCTGAGTCATACTTTAAAGTCCCTCATAAAGCACTAGAGATAACAAGTAGAAACAACACAGCGGTTGTTTGGTCCTTAAAGACCTCTTCTCCTTGTCTTGCAAAATTCTGCAGGAAAAGCATTCTTAGCTCTCAGTTAACAGTCCTAGTTTGCTTGTGTTGTTAAAAAAACGGTTGTACTCTCTCCTCTGCCTGGGGATGATCTCGTGGCCTTCCGTGGAGGGTGATGATGTAGCTGTCTAGATCTTAGGGCTTGCTCTCTTTTCTTTGGTTTTTTTAATTGGCAACATTTTCTTCCCAGTATGCTGGGAGCCCAAAGGAAAGCAGCTGGCAGTCGGGAAGCAGAATGGAACTGTGGTCCAGTATCTTCCTGTGAGTCACTGCTCTGCACTTGAGAACTTTTCCTACCACTGCGGGGGCGGGGGTTTGTGGATGTCTTTGTGGACTTCTTTTGTCTTTTGGTATTAATAAGTAGTTTGTGATTAGGAGTGTCTGTGTTTAGAGTGCTTGCCCGCATATGTGAGACCTTGTGTTCAATCCTTAGCACTACAAAATAATAAAACGTAATTTATAGTCATTATAACGAATCTCTGAGTGCAGAAAAGATTGACCCTCTTTGCTCTGTCCGTCAGTATGTCCTTCCAGAGGTGTCACTGTTGTGTGTAGTCAGCTCTCCTCCCTTTCATGGGTGCTCATACAGGTCACCCATGTGGACAAGCACTGGGTTAGCTTTCCCTTTAAAGTAAAATATAGCCCTACACTATGCACTATGATTCACTTCACAATCAGTCTATTTGCTTGCTTTAAAAAGAAAGAAGTTTTAATCCTGCCATTCAGAAACCATGATGTTTTAGTAGAAAAATTTCTAGTCCCTCCCTTTCCTTCCCCTTTCTGTCTTTTTGAGATGTGATCTCAGTTTGTGGTCCAGTTCATCTTCAAACTCTTGGTCCTCCTGCTTCTGCCTCGTAAGTGCTAGGCCACTGGCATGTGGTGTGGATTGTGTTTGTTTGTTTGGGTTTTTTTTTTTTTTTGTTTTTGTTTTTTTTTTTTTTTTTGAGACAGTGTTTCTCTGTGTAGCCCTGACTGTCCTGGAACTCAACTCTGTAGACCAGGCTGGCCTCGAACTCAGAAATCCACCGGCCTCTGCCTCCCAAGTACTGGGATTAAAGGCATCTCACAGCCTCTCAGCCTTGCTGGGGGTTCTTAAGATCAAGAAATGTTACAATAAAACAGGAGGAGGTATTCTACTCATCAGCTGTGCTTTGTTACTTGGCTTTGTTTGAAATCTTCCATGTCTTTTTTTTTTTTTTTTTTTTTGGTTTTGGAGACAGGGTTTCTCTGGTCCTGGCTGTCCTGGAACTCACTCTGTAGACCAGGCTGGCCTTGAACTCAGAAATCCGCCTGCCTCTGCCTCCCAAGTGCTGGGATTAAAGGCGTGCGCCACCACCGCCCGGCTTCCATGTCTTAAAGAAGTCTGTTTAGCAGCCTGCATAGAGGATCAATCCATCAAACAACTTAGAAAAGAAAGGAGTTAATGAAGTTAATGGACAGTTTTTATCTTTCAGATGTCTTAAGGTTTAGTTTTTCCAGTTGTGGGCAACAAACAAAACAGATGCTCCTGCTGCTGCCTGCATTCTCTCCACTCCTTATGAGCCCATTTTGTTTTATTTTGTTTTGTTTTTTTGAGAAACCTACCCTGTGAAGACCGGGGTAGGCTTGAATTCTCAGAGGTCTGCGTGCCTCTGGATCACTGGGATTAAAGGTGTACACCATCATGCCCAGGAGGAATACACACACCCACACACACACAACACACACACACATTTTATCATCCTGAGTGATCTGTGTGCATGTATGTATGTTAGCTACATGCATACATCGTACCATTGGAAGTTGGAAGAGAGCATCAGATCTCCTGGAACTTAGTTAGGAATGGTTGGGAGCCACCATGTGGGTTTGGAGATTCGAACTCAGGTCCTTTGCAAAAACAGCAAGAACTCTTAAAGAGACCACTGAGTCTCTTTAGCAACTGGGAGTACAGACAACTACCTCTGCTTGTTATTGTCAAACATTGTTATGTGAAGTTGAGTGCATACTCTGTTGGGAAGTATTAGCTCTAAAACAATAATGCAGTTTATATTTACATTGTTTTCTTTTTCCTTAATTGCCTGCTTGCTTGTTTGTTTATTTTGAGACAAGGTCTCTATTTAATTCTGTCTGTCCTGGAACTGGATATGTAGACCAGGCTGCCCAACTCGGAGATCTGCCTGCCTCTGTCTCCAGGATTGGGCTAGAATTTTAAAGATATGGGTCATCACGTCTGGCTCTGCCTTTTTATTTTTAATAATTTAGTAGACTGAAGTCATTGTTCCAGCTCTGTGCAGGGAGCAGCAGCTGTCTATTCAGTGGCTCTCTAGTAACTTAGTGTGTGGAGAGGCCCTTGTGCTCTTACTGATATCATGCATCTGCACTAGAGGCTTACACTGTGAGTGCTGCTGCATTGAGCCTTCTCATCAGCTGCATCTGAAGGTGTTGATGTGGGCGTTTCCCTGGGTAGGCTGCTGGGAAACAGTAGTGTTTTTGTCTCTGTTTGGGGGCTTGTGGTGGAGGCAGGGGGTTAGATACCCATTTCTAGGGAATCCAATTGGATTTAACTCTTTCACTGACTGAAACTTTATTATTTCATTTGACATTTCTCAAATCTCTTTCAGACTTTGCAGGAAAAAAAAGTCATTCCATGTCCTCCGTTTTATGAGTCAGATCATCCTGTCAGAGGTAACAACTGCTTTGCTTAGTCTCCGGCCTCTACTGCAGTCGTTTTAGCCATATGAGATCCCTGTCCCTACTCAGGAGAATGTGGGATCCAGTCTCACACTTATAATGTCTTAAGTTATTAGGTATTTAGCTTAAAATGGATCTTACGTTTTTATAAGAATTCCTCATGATTTTCCCTAATAATAATCCTGCAGAAAACGCACTACTTTTAAGAAACTGGGCAAACTGAAGCCTGTGTCTGTGTCTGTGAATTATTGTTATTCACCACAGGCTAGACCTTTGGTAAAGCTGTAGTACTTCGGTTTTGTTTTTTTATATTTTTGTTTGTTTTTTTCTTTTTTTAACCCTAGTTAACTCTTGTAGCACATAGTGACTATTCCAAATGAATACTGCCATTTGTCTTATCATTTCTTGCTGAGCTTGGTTATTTATGAATTAGGGGTGTGTGTTTTTCAGTTCTGGATGTGCTGTGGATTGGTACATACGTCTTCACGATCGTCTATGCTGGTGCAGATGGGACCTTGGAGACCTGTCCAGATGTGGTGATGGCTCTACTCCCTGTAAGCATGTGAAAGAGCATCTTTGTTTTCTGAGACTCACAGAAGTCTTGTAGTAATGCTAACTTAGAACTAAATTCCTTTCCTTAGTAGCTGTGATGGTAGACTCAGGGGTAAGGTTTCAATGTCACACCATGGTCCTGGGACCAAAATTCTCTTGTCCACTTATAAAGTATTTGGGGGCTTGCTTACAGTTTTACATGATGAGTCCATGATCATTGTAGCAGACAGGTATGGCAATGGAGTAGTAGCTGAGAACTTTATATCCTGAGTGGAACAGCAGATAACGAAAGAGACACTTGGCCCAGTGTGGACTTTTGAAATCTTACAACCCCCCACCCAGTGACATACCTCCAACAAAGCCATATCTCTTAATCCTTCCCAAACAGTTCCATTAACTGGGGGACCAAGCATTCAAGCATATGAACCTATGGGGGCCACTCTCATTCAGACCACCACAAGTATGATTGAATTGTGAAGTTAAAAGAGTGGATAAAATGTGTTTACTTATGCTCTAATTTAGAAAAGCAAGGAAATATCTTGATTTTTAAGAATTACTTATTTTAGGTGAATGAGTGTTTGCCTGGTATTTGTATTTCATGTATGCCTGGTGCCCACAGAGGTCAGAAATTGGCATGAGATCCCCTGGAACTGGAGTATGATTGTAAGCCACCATGTAAGTGCTAGGAACTTAACACAAGTCCTCTGTAAAGGCCGTAAGTGCCCTACTGAGCTATCTCCAGTCCTTATCTTATTTTTTAATGTTCATTTATTTATCAAATATTTAAGAGATGCAGGTAGTGTGTGGGGCTGCTTTAAAGCTGAGCATACATACAGAGGTGACTAAGTCGAAGTCCTAGCTTTTAAGGATCCTACATGCTGGCAAAATGGGGTAGTTGATAATTTGTAGTCAGAGTAATGGGGTGTGGGGGTGAAGAGAAGAGAGGGATAGGGCAGGTGATGACGAGGGCAGCCATTGCAGACAGGGTCAGTGAAGGCTTTTCTGAATGCTTCAGCTGAGCAGAGAACTAAATGGAGTCCATGAGTGAAGAAACAATAGCATGAGCTCCCAAGCATTGCCAGGCTGAGGGCATTGGGAGAAGAGGTGCTGAGCTTGGGCTTTCCTGTTGGAGTTCGGCTGCTTTGTTTTGCCTGAGACAGGGTCTTACACTAGCCAGGCTGGAGTCTGATTTCCTTCAAGTGCACACTGTCTTCATGCCTCAGCTCCTGAGAGGCTGTGCCAGCTTCAACAACCCTAAAATTATTTAGACATGCTTATTATAGAAAAAGGCAGCTACTAAGGCCATCTATTTTTGAGGGTGGGGGAATTTCAAGACAGGATTTTTCTGCCTCTGGCTCTCCTGGAACTCACTCTGTTGACCACACTATCTTCTAACTCATAGAGATCTGTCTGCCGTTTCCTCTTAAGAGCTGGGATTAAAGGCATGTACTATCTCCCAGCAAGAAAGAAAGAATATTTAATTCTGTCATTCAGAAACAACTTGCTATTTTGGTATATAAATTTCCAGCTCTCTGCTTCCATTTTCTTGTTTTGGAAACAGGCTTACTATATGATAGTCTGATTGGTCCTCAAACTCTTAATTCTTCCTGCCTCTGTCTCTAAGTGCTGGGTCAGGAAATATCAAAATAAAACAGAAGGAGAGAGAACTGCTGCTTCTCTTGAGAGGACAGATGCTATTATCGTATCTCCCTGACAAACATTACCAGAGTTCTGCAGCCCACACAGTTATAGACACTCTGTGACCTCTGCACTCTTGCTTGTCAGTGTGCTCCTTTCTCCTTCTCTGGATGATGTCAGAGCAGGGCCTGGCAGATATGCTTCAGATTGTAGTGCGAGACCTGAGTGCTGACCGCTAGCTGTTTTGGAGAATCATGTTGTGACAGATGATGGTGAGCCTGCTTTGAAGGAACTAGAGTTCCTGTACTCTGTTAACCAGACAGTAGGTCTGTGGTTGGTTAGCATTGAGGCCAAGTTGCAAGCTCTCGAGGATACTTGCAAACCTCTGGAAGAGAAGCTAGACCTGGTCACTCACAAACAGCACAGTCCCATTCAGGTCCCCATGGTGGCTTGTTCACCACTTGGTGCCTGCAGCAAACCTGCAACAAAGTGCTATGTGCTGTTCCTGGGCATTGGTAGAGTACCATTGTGGTGACGGTGCCTGGTCAGGATGACAGCTACAATATCAGAGAGCAGGTCAGAGACCAGTGACTCCATGTTTAACTGAGGCCAGTGAGAAGCCAGAACATTGGAAGCAACATCACACTTGCTACCCTGAACTCTGAGAAAGACTATGCCATTGGCACTGGTGTCATCATCCCCTCTGACATGCTGCATATCAGCATGAACTCACACAGCTGAGAAGATGGCACTAACACTGCTGGACTACCTGTTCCACCGTGAGGTACAGGCCATGGCTAACTTGTCAGGCCAGATGGAGCATGGGAAGAAGCAACTAGACCTCCTCTCTATCTATGGCATCCAGTTTGGCCTCTTCTATAAATTTGGAATCATGGAATCTAACTGATATCAGTCAATCAGAACATTGATTCTGAGTGCCATACAGCCTGGCTGTGGAAGTAGTGAGGCCAGAGCTTGGCGGTTGAGAACTGCTCTTGGAGGACACCATCCTTATCCTCATAGTGCCTCAGAGACCATGACAGGCACCCCTCTACCCACAGTGAGCTATATAGCAGTCGTAGCCACAGGCCCCACACTACATGTTGGCCAGCGCTCAGTAAGTACAGATCCACCAAATTAGAGAGGATGGACAGGTACAAGTAATCCCACAGGACCACCTCCACATTGCACAGGTGCCTTAAGGGGAGAGGTGCAGATCACACAACAGTGAGGGCAGACTGCAGATTCCTCATGTTGGTAAGGATGGATAGTCGTGGGGCCTGTGCCAGAATCCCATTCCTGTCAGTGGTGATTCAGTGACCAGTTAATCGCTCTCAGCTTTGATCTCTGAGAGGAGATTCACTTGATCTGCCTGGCCGGCTAGAAATGAGATGATCCAGGAGAGATCCTGTAGGGTGCTCAGCTCATAGCCATGGCATCTTCAGACCCCACTGCTAAAAGAATAGACAGGTCGCTGCTGCAGGGCAGTGACATTCAAGTTTAGTATGGCCAGCTAGCACCTATGAGCGACCTCACAGCTGTAGCACAAATGGACATTGCAGCCCATTCTGCAACCCGAAATGCAGCTTGAACATGGAGCCATCCAGATCTAGTGAGTCCAGGCATTGTTACTGACTCTGCCCTGTCCCCTGCTCTCTTGCTTCAGCAAGCACCTGTGGGTTCTGCAGGGCATCTGAAAGCTCCTCCTCCTGGGGAAAGGTCCTGGTCACCCCTGCTAGAAGGTGCCTCAGGATTTGAGTCTCACTGCTGGTCTCCAGAGAAGCTTATCTTGGAGTATGTTGAGTACATTCAGAAAAACAACCACTATGATATTTTCTTTAAATAGCTTTTTAAAATTTGTGGTGGTGTTTATACCAAAAAAGAAAATGGAGAGAAAAAAACAAAGCCCAAACCAACCAAGCAAGCAAACAAAAAATCAGAACAGGAACACAGCTGTGGAGTAGCAGAAGCTTTGGCTGTTTGCTCCCTCAGGTTCCTGACTAGGTGTTGGAAACAGCTGATGATGCTGCAGCACTCTGGACCGGCTGCTGGAGGCATGCTCCTCAGCGTGAATGTGCAGTTCTAATGAAATAAAGTGTATTTATGACAAAACAAAAAACAGGAGGAGCCCTTTCTATTTCTGGTTCTTTCGAAACCTCTGACGTTTGTCAGCCACTTATTTTGTAGAAGAGAGGTGTGGCTCTTCCTGTGCCCTTGTGTGGCCATGCTTTAGCTCTCCTCCTCTTTAAAGAGAGATCTATCCTCTTGTGTCTATGTTGGGTGATGACTCTGTGTATTTTTTAGTATACATATTGAGATGTGAAATCACAGATCTTTTTGTTTTGTTTTGATGCTTAAGATTTAATCTGTGCCACAGACACTCAGGAGAGGATTCTGTCACTGAATTATGTTTGTAGCCTGGCCATCTTTGACGAGCTTTAGAAAGCAAGCCTCTCAGGAAGTTTGTAGCAGTGTTCTGATTCACCACACTGGGCTCCCGGCTCAGGCTTTAGTGGATGCTGTGTCCACGTTTACACAGAGTCAGTATGTGAGGAAGTGTCTCTATGTTTGTCTTTTTTTTGAGACAGGGACTCACTATGTAGTGCAAAATGGCCTTAAATTTTCAACAATCCTGCTTCAGCCTCCCAGGTGTTAGGATTATAAGGGTGAGCCGCCATACCAGGCTGTTGTGGTAAGTCTTAGGTGTCTGCTGAGGGTCAGTTTAAAACTACATTTATCAAGATGTCTTCCCTCATAATCTCAGTAAGTACTTTCACAAAAGTACTGACTGACTCCTGATGCTTCCTGTGGTGGGCCGAGAATGGTCAGTGAAGGATTCTTCACACACTCAGATGGGCTCTGAGGAAGCCTGTGGGTCTATTGTAAAGGAGACAAAACCAAGTAACATAAAGGCTGAGTGAGTCACCCCTGTGTTTCCTGTAGCAGGACGTGGCAGAATACAGTTCCCATTCAGTTGCCTGGGGGTTGGGTTTCTGTTCCTTATGTTACCTAGTGTACCTCCAGAGCTCATCCCTATGTCTGTGCACAGACTTTCGTATCCAGTTTCTGGTTAAGCTTGAGCAATTGTGATCTACATGTGGAGAGTCCAAAGAAGTTGCATATATGATTCCCCTCTCTCATTTATAGAAAAAAGAAGAAAAGCACCCAGAAGTATTTGTGAACTTCATGGAGCCCTGCTATAGCAGCTGCACAGAGCGACAACATCATTACTACCTCAGCTATATCGAGGAGTGGTGAGCAGAGCGCTCTCGCTGTCACTGTCAGGCCACACCCTCAGTCACTGACTTCAGTGGGGAGTTGTTCAGCAAGAGGGAAGTACAGGCTGAGAAGCCCCCAGTATGCTGAGTGGATGGATAGTATCCTATGGCTAGGGTGGCGACTTCCCAGCTCTCACTTGTTTGTGATCAATATGTACTAGTCTTGCAAAGTCTAGTACATGTGTTTGTTTTTGAGACAAAGTCTCAATATTAGTCTGTACTCACTGTATAGTCTAGGCTGGCCTCAAACTCATAGAAATCCGCCTGCCTCTGCCTCTAGGGATGGGACTGCCACCACACCCAGTACTACAAAATCCAAGTTTTTCCAACCACAGTGAGTAGTAGGGGGCAGGTTTTCTAAGGCTTTTTCAAACTAAAAGGCTCAGCACCACCTCTAGCACCTTCCATGCTCTCACCAGCCCACTATTAGCTCTGCAGATGGTATCAGGTTCAATTGATGATGAGTGTTTGGTAATGACCTTTTGGTTTGGTTCTTAAGGGATTTAGTGCTGGCAGCATCCGCAGCTTCAACAGAAGTTAGCATCCTTGCTCGACAAAGTGATCAGGTAAATTTCTCCTTTTTTCTTACTTTGATGTTGAATGATGCTTTTTTGAAAGAGGTAACTGGTTAAGACTAATGAAGACGCGTTCCTTTCAATGAGCTTTTAGTGCAAAGACTAAATGACAGCAATAACCTTCTCCCTTCCCTCCCATATGAATGTTTTTACGCAGGGTTGGGGACTGAACCCAGAGCTTTGTGCACATACAGCAAACACTCTACCAACCTTGAGCTACAGTCCCAACCTTGGTATCTTTTCTGTTTGCAGTCTCCCCACTGCCACTGTCTGCATGCTGGCCTGCTATGGTTATCAGAGCCTTTGGTTTTGTTTGTAGATTTATTTAAGAGTTAGGGTCGGCTTGGTTTGCAACCCTATGACTGCACCTTTCTTATCTGGCACAGCCATGTAAATTAGTGTGTGCTCTACCAGGCCTGAGCAGCTTCCGTTCTCTAGCTTCATTCCTTGTCTCCTGTTCCCTTCTGACTCATGCTTCCCAGTGAGTCAAGACAGAAGGCTAGGCAGAATGAGTCTTAAGACTCGGGACTCATTTCTTGGATGGAATGGAGCCCAGCCACGAAAACAAGGAGGAAGAAGGGAGTTACTTGATAGATGTGGAAGCTTCTTATGGAGTGTAAGCAGCAGGACCGACCGGTGTGAGACAGGAGGAAGAAAGGACCTAAGGTTGCCTTCTGTCTCAGCAAGTAGTGACACAGGCATCTGCAGAGTGTGACTGTCGGACCTCCTGTCATTGTCCTTAGGAACTGCCAGGTTATGGGAGGCACCTGTAAGGCAGGGGGTGGGTACACCAGGCACAGGTGAAGTCGACTCACGTAAGCACTCACAGGCTGGGGTACTTGTGGCCTTTAGATGTTGTTGCAGGTGTCAGAGCCTCCCTGTCAGCACAGGAAGCTGAAGCACACCGTGTGTTCTTTGGTGATTGATTGAATGGTGCTGTGAAGGAGCAGTGCAAAATGCTAAGCCACACATTGTTCTGTTGTGTCTTCCCCAGACTAATTGGGAATCTTGGCTACTGGAGGACTCTAGTCGAGCTGAACTGCCTGTGACAGACAAGAGTGATGACTCCTTGCCCATGGGTGTTGCCATAGATTATACCAATGAAGTAGAAGTCGCCATCAGTGAGTGTTGCCTAGTGTGTGCTGTAGAAATAGCTGTGCCGTAATGGTTGATACTTAGAAGCCATTAGCACATTTCTACCTGCAAAGTGGTGGGAGTTGTGTCATGACAGTGCAAAGCTACCCAGAGACGGGGACTCACTGCCAACACTGCAGCCAGACACGGCTCATGTGTCTGCACTGAGAGAGGACACAGCAGTTGAATTTCATGGTATATTTTGCCCATTCTGTTCCCTAGTGACCTCACACGTGTCACTGTCAGCTGGCAGTGCACCCAACACTGGGGTAAAAGAAGAAAGATGGAGTAGTGCTCTAAGCTCCTGTTTTCCACATGGGACCTACGCATGTTCTCTGAGTATGCCTTTCCCCTGTGGAGGTCAGCAGTGTGACTACAGTGACAGATGTCATGAGGCAGCTGAGGAATATCTGCCTGCTTGAGCTTCACTCTGCAGAGCTGTCCTGCTCAGGCACCATTGACCTTGTCCCTTCCCTGGTTTGGTAGGCACATTTGGTCTGATGAGCTTGGATTCTTCTCCTCTTGTATACTTATGATTCCACTGGGAGTGAGTATAAAGTAACTTAACTCGCTCTCTCTCTCTCGCGCTCTCTCTCTCGTGCGTGTGTGTGTGTTAGTTAAAGAGCCATCTTGTCATTTCTATACCAAACCCAGCATTGCCTAAACCCAGCATTGCCTAGAGACTCCTAGCTTGTCAGGGTAGTGTTGAACCTGGCTCATGAATGGAGGAGCTTGGGTGAGTACAGGGCTGCTAGCGTGTCCCACAGGGCCCAGCTGGATGTGGGGATCTAATAGTGATAAAGCTCCTGATGCAGCTGCTGCATGGTCACATCTGAATGAGCTGCTGTTGAGAGAAGCACATCAGTACCTCCCATGCCAGGCAGCCTGCCCTTCAGGCCAGGCCTGGAGACTGACATGGCTCTTTTCTCTTTTTCACAGATGAAGAAAAGACTCTTCCTCCTGCTCCGGTTCTCCTGTTACTTTCAACAGATGGTGTGCTTTGTCCATTTTATATGATCAATCAAAATCCTGGGGTTAGGTCCTTAATGAAGACCTTGGAGCTGGTCTCAACAGAAGGAGAGCGACAGCCTAAGTCCTCAGGTGTGTGCCTCTGCCTCCTTTGGCAGTCCATGATCATCTCCAGAGATGAAGGTGACTTAAAGATGCTTGTGGTCACCTACACACAGTCAGTTTACTGCAGGAACGTCTTGCTGATCTTGTCCTTGAACCTGTGTGCACACCTTTGCCTCCTTTAGTCTCCAGGCCCATTCTCCAACTCTTACTGCACTTGACAGAGAAAGGAAGGTCAGCCATGTTGATCCAAGCTCTGTTGTAGGACCTGTTTTAAAGAACTGCTTAATCGTGGGGGTTAGTCAAGAAGATGACTGTGTGTGGACAGTTGAAAATGTAACTGAAAATGTTTATTGACAGCAAGGGAGTAGATACATCATGAAGGACCACTGTGTATTGTGTTATGCTTCCCTATAACACAGTCCACATACAGAAACGCTGGAAAGGGGCTGTTAAACTCTAGTGGCTAGCAGAGCAGTGGTGGCGCACGCCTTTAATCCCAGCACTTGGGAGGCAGAGGCAGGCGGATTTCTGAGTTTGAGGCCAGCCTAGTCTACAGAGTGAGTTCCAGGACAGCCAGGGCTACACAGAGAAACCCTGTCTTGGAAAAAACAACAACAACAAAAAAACTCCAGTGGCTAATTCTGGCTAAGAGGAATATGGAGACTTTAGTGTCTCATTTTTATTTCATTATCTTTTGATTTGTTTTTCCCCCTCCTCTTTTAGAATATTGTCAGATAATATCTGTAATGCAGAAAAATTAGAAAATCCAAGAACAGGTTTCATAGACCATCAAGAAATAACATAGTCAGTATTTAAGAATGGAATCTTAGTGTACATATAGAGATGCTAATCTGTATTGTCTATGTGGTTTTTTTTTTTTTTTTCCTTCTTCCAGTATTGTATCATTTATGAGAAGAAAATGCCAAACTTGTTAGAAGGCCCTCCCCACCACATATATTGGAATTTTACTATTTTTCTCTTCTTTGGTTCTGTGAGAATGTGACTGATACTTTTCTTCTCTGACTAAATGCCCGTAATGTTACTAGTTCCACTTAAGGACTGCTGCCCGTTAGGGTGGGATATGGTTGGTTATCCTTGGTGATGACTTCATGGGGTTCTGTAAGGCAGAGGGACTCATCATGGATGCTGGCATATGTTGCCAGTGCTAGACTGAATTTCGGTTACTGTGTGGCTGGGGGTGGGTGTACGTTATGTTCTCCCCTCATGCTTTTCATGAGCACCTACACCCAGCTTCAGTCTAGTGAGCAGGGCTGCCCATCAGGCCAACACCTGTGGGTGGTTGTTTCTGAGCACTGTTCTGCATGAGGGACTGTGACCCACCATTGAGTGCCTGAGCACAGCCATGGGTGGTGGCTGTTAGCTTTTCCTAGTGACTGTTTCCCTTCTTTCTCATCTAGTGTAAAGGTAACAGCTGTTTCCTGGTTAGTGAAAAGGGAGTAGTGAAAATGGGAGACAGTCTGTCCTGGGACCTGCCCTGATTGGCTAAGGCAAAGTCAACTCTTTGGAAGAAGACATTAGTGGTTCTGTCTGTTCCCACATAGCAGCTCCAAGGCTGTGGTGTTGATTGGCCAGTAGTAGCAGGGTGAGGGTCTCCAAATACTCAGTTCTAATCCTCCTGGGGGGTGTGGCTGTAATTGCTTTAGGATGTGGCCTCGGTTTTTTATTCTGGTCCTAATGGGCACGGTAATGGTTTATGTCTACACATTTCATGTCCGCATGTTTCTTTGAAGACTTTGTCTCTTGCTAGTTCCATAGCTATTGTGTAGAAGAGGTAGCTGAGTAACCTAGAGAGTAGCCTGAGGTTTTCTAGAAGTGACAGAATGTCAGAGGTGGCGCTTTCACTCTTGTGTCCTCTCCATGCTCATAAAGACAAGATCTCCGTCTCTCATGCAGACCAACTGCTGTCTTAGCCTAACGGTCAGGGCCAACTAATGTAACTCGGAAGTGAACTTGTTTTTTAAAGTATTTATTTATGTAGTTGAATTGATATTTATCTTATAGAAAGTTGGGAAAGTAGAACCAGTTCTAACCCTACCTTTTTGGGGAAGCTGTTTTACACTGTTTCTGCATGAACACCTTTATATTTATAATCAAAATGTGGACATCATTGGAATGTTGATTTTTATTTATTTGTATGTTTTGATACTGTTGGGTTTTTTTTTTTTTTTTTTTTTTTTTGGTTTTTCGAGACAGGGTTTCTCTGTGTAGCCCTAGTTGTCCTGGAACTCACTCTGTAGACCAGGCTGGCCTCGAACTCAGAAATCCACCTGCCTCTGCCTCCTAAGTGCTGGGATTAAAGGCATGCGCCACCACTGCCCAGCGGTACTGTTTTTTGTTTGTGATGGGATCTTACTTTGTAGTGCTAGCTGGCCTGGAACTCATGGACATCAGTCTGTCTGCCTTCTGAGTGTTGGGAGCAAAGTTGTGCACTGCTGTGCCCAGCCTGACATGTTGATTTTGAATTTAAGCTGTAAACATTTTTTTAAGTTCTTAGCTAATTTTTATGGTTTACAATAATTGACTTTTTTTAATTATTATTTTTTTTTTTTAGACATGGTTTCTTTGTGCAGCTCTTACTGTCCTGGAACTCACTTTGTAGACCAGGCTAGTCTCGAACTTACAGAGATCTGCCTGCATCTGCCTCCAGTACTGGGATTAAAGACATGTGCCACCCCTGCCTGGTATTTGTTTCTGTTTTTTTGAGGCAGAGTCTCACAGTGTAGCTTTGGCTGGTCTGGAACTCTGTGTAGACCAGAATGGACTTAATTCAAGAGATTTGCCTGCCTCTGCTCTGCCTCTGCCTCTGCCTCTGCCTCTGCTCTGCCTCTGCCTCTGCCTCTGCCTCTGCCTCTGCCTCTGCCTTGCTCTGCCTCTGCCTCTGCCTCTCTGCTCCTCTGCCTCTCTGCCTCCTCGCCGCCCTCTGCCTCTGCCTCTGCCCTCGCTCTCGCCCTCTGCCTCCTCTGCCTCCTGCCTCGCCTCTGCCTCGCCTCTCTGCCTCTGCCTCCTGCCTCCTGCCTCCCCTCCGCTCCTCCGCCTCCGCCTCCGCCTCCGCCCTCGCCTCGCCTCCGCCTCCGCCTCCGCTCCTCCGCCTCCGCCTCTCGCCTCCGCCTCCTCCGCCTCTCGCCTCGCCTCCGCCTCCGCCTCCGCCTCCCTGCCTCCGCCTCCGCCTCTCGCCTCCGCCTCCCGCCTCCGCCTCCCTCCGCCTCCGCCTCCGCTCCCCGCCTCCGCCTCCTCGCCCTCGCCTCTGCCTCCGCCTCCGCCTCCGCTCCCTCCGCCTCCTCGCCTCCTCGCCTCCGCCTCCGCCTCCGCCTCCGCCTCGCCTCCGCCTCCGCCTCCGCCTCGCCTCCGCCTCCTCGCCTCCGCCTCCCGCCTCCGCCTCCGCCTCCGCCTCCGCCTCCGCCTCGCCTCCGCCTCCGCCTCCGCCTCCGCCTCCGCCTCCGCCTCCGCCTCCGCCTCCGCCTCGCCTCCGCCTCCGCCTCCGCCTCCGCCTCCGCCTCGCTCCGCTCGCTCCTCCGCCTCCGCTCCGCCTCCGCCTCCGCCTCCGCCTCCGCTCGCCTCCTCCGCCTCCGCTCGCCTCGCTCCGCCTCCTCCCCGCCCGCCTCCCCTCCTCCTCTGCCTCCGCCTGCCCCGCCTCGCTCGCTCGCTAGGCCTCTCCCCGCTCGCTCAGCTTGCATTTTTCCTCGTTGCTCCTTTAGTTTTAACATTTTTAAGTATGTACTGCAATACTATTAGTATAAACCTAGTTCCTCAGCCTCGGTTATTTTATCACATCTAAGTATTTTTAGGAGGACTTTGTCTGACTTCATCTTTTTTTGTAACTTGTATGAAGTGGTTGGTTGGACTCTAAAACTCAACTCTTCCAGAGAGCTGAATGTGAGGGTTTTATTTATAGGACCTTATCTTTAATTCACTTGGAATTGCTTTTAAGTAGTGTTTTGAGGCAGAGCCCTGAACTAGGGTTATTTGCTGGCTAATAAAGTAATGCAAAATGAGGTTGAGGCCTCACTCTTCAGAGTTTGCAATATGCAGACTCATTGCACTTTCTATCCACAAAGTCCTGTTAGCCTGGTGCCTTTCTTTCCTCATGTTGTCTGCCTTCAGAGTGTCACATGTGTTCTCCTATGGAATCCCTGCCACAGAAAGTCCCACTCCTTGTTTTCTTACCTTTCATCATGTGGAGCCCCAGGGTTACAGTTTATGTTTGTCCTTTTGTTTCTCCCTGGTTCTCGTTACAGGAAGTTTTCCTAGCACTCCACCTTCCCCTCAAGCTCCACAGAACCTCGAAGCTCCAACCGCAGCCTCTTCGCCTCTTACCCCAGTGTCCGCTGCTCCCACGGCCACCTTCCCTTTGCCCTCTGCTGGAGGAGGCCCGTCTGTGTCTCCTTTGGCCCTTCATCCTTCAAGTCCTCTACTTCTGTCACCGGGGAGCCTCCACCATACCCCACTGCCTCTGACAGCTCCAGAGCAGCCCCTGGCTCTGGCACCCCCACCTTCTCATTTGCTCCTCCTTCCAAAGGCTCCCTGGCCCCGACCCCCGCAGTGGCTCCTGTAGCCACATCTGCTGCTCCCTTCACTTTCGGATCATCAGGTTTTAAGCCCACCTTGGAAAGCACACCTATGTCCAGTACCCCAAACACAGGGATGAAGCCTTCGTTCCCACCTTCAGCCTCTTCAGTGAAAGTCAACCTGAATGAGAAGTAAGTCATCTTGAAGGCTGACTCCTCAGTAGGCTGGGTCTGATAGCGCGTGCTTAGTCACTGAGCTAGTCATTCGAGTGCAGTACTGAACAGAGTCTTTCTGAAGTAGCACTTAGCAATGGGAATTGAACCAGTGGGAAGGCTTGAGTCTCCACTATAAGTGGAGTCCAGAGTGACTCTTAAAGGGTACTTTATCTCTCCAACTGTTAGAAGTTTACCCTAAGTAGTTGTCTCACTTTCTCAGCCTATAAAGATAGCAGGTGTTCCATATTTTACAAAAGGAAGCAGCCATAGCATTCACCTGGGAAGGAAATGGGTCTTTTGTATTTTCTTCCTTCTCATAGCTACTCTTGACTCTCAACTGTTTTCTGTGCAGCCACCAAGGTGACTTGAGCAGTTAGGGATACATGAGGTGACTGTCTTGCTTGAAGGCCTCCAAAGGTTTCTTGTTGCTTTTCTGAGCTTTTGACGTGGTATCTGGTTTCCTCCAGATCTAGTTCCAGTCACCCTTCTCATCCCTTATTTATTTAGCTCTTGATCTTCTTGTTTTCTGTTCTCTCCACTAAGCTGAGCACATGGAGGACTGTCCCCTGTATTGTGCAGCCTTTTCCAGCTGCAGTGAGTGTCAGAACCCTCAGTTTGGGTTCTGCTGGCCTCATTGCCAGGATGGCCTCCTGCAGCCACACTGTCATTGCTCAGATGAAATCCACATGTGACTACTTCATACTCGCCACTTCTTGGTATTCCATTTTGTCGGGCTGCTCATCCTTTAACTGAGCTTTTCTGCAGACCTTGCATTGGTGGCGGTGACTTGACATTCTTACTAGGCCATGGTGTCCCAGAGACAATGACTTGCTTGCTTCCCTGGAGTTCTCACAGCCCAGAAATGATCATCCTCAAAACAAATTCTCATGCTTTGTTGCACCACCCCCTTAAAACAACACACACACACACACACACACAGCATGTGACAGGGTAGAAAACAGATGCCTCATACACTGAGTGTTTCGACTGTGCTGTTGTTGATGAATAGGTGGTGACTGTGCCCTCACATGAGTAAGCGGCATGTGTGCTGTTCTGAAAGCAGAGGAGATGGCTAGTCAGTTTTTCGTGGCTATCACTGCTCATGACCAGTAGGAAAGACTATTGTGACAGAACTGCATTTCTGCTCTCAGGTTCACCGCTGTGGCCTCCTCTGCACCTGTTCATAGCTCCACGAGCACACCTTCTGTGTTGCCGTTCTCTTCCTCCCCCAAGTCACCTGCTTCTGGACCACTCAGCCATCCCACGCCTCTCCCAGCATCATCCAGCTCCATGCCTCTGAAGTCTTCCGTCTCTCCCTCGCCATCAGGTAATCTCTGAAGCTAACAGCTTCTGTCCTGTCAGATGGGTTCAGCAGGTCAAGAGTCCTTGCTAATGTAGTGAGGTGAGGTTATTTTGTTTGTTTCTGTTTTTTGAGACAGGGTTTCTGTGTGTAGTCCTACCTGTCCTGGGACTCATTCTGTAGACTTAGGCTGGCCTTGAACTCAGAGATCCACCTGTCTCTGCCTCCTAGTGGATAATGGTGCACACCATCACCAGCTGGCTAAGATTTTTTGGTTTTTTTGGGGTTTTTTGTGGGAGGGGAGTGTGTTTGTTTCTTTAAACGTTTGTGTGCTTGTGTGCTTCATGTTTAATGGTTGTGGTGCTCTGATTTGGAGATTCGTGGTGGTTTCAGGTCTGCTAGTCTTTACTTAGAGCTCATGGTGCTCACCCTCACACACAGCTGGTTACTGAGCTGCCCTTCAGCATGGAGGACAGGGACAGCCCTCTGGGAGCCTTGTGCTTACTGCTCCTGAGACTCTGGACTACATTTCCCGTCGGCCACTCTGAACATGTGGTGAAATGGGAATAGTTACAGACAGACTATAATGCTCCCGAGACACCAGCCCTGCCTTTCCTTTCCTGTCACATGTCCAACTTGCTTGCAAAAGTATAAATATGGTGCTTGGCACCAAGGTTCAGTGTGTCCTGATAGTTTACATCTTTGCTTATCTCTTCCTTCCTTTTATGTAAAAATTTGAAAATATATGAGAGTTGGTTGCAGACATAGTGAAACACTTGGCATCTAGATACATAGGTGCCTGTCTCCTAAAAGCTAATAAGGCCATTAATTACACTCAAGAAATTAACAACAGTCAAGTTTAGGGTCCGTGTCATATTTCCCAAGTGGTTTCACAGCTGGGTTCCCCCCACCCCAGCCCCTTTTTCTGTTCATCTCATTAGCGTAGACAAGAAAACCAGCTCAGTGGTTTTGGGACCAACCCTGTTAGGATTTGATTGTTAACACATGATAGGATTCAGGTTAAAGATTTGAGGTGGTCACACCACATGGGTGATGTTCTTCACCAAGCATGCTTTTATTCAGTCTGACTGTAGAACTGTTTTGAGTTTGCTTGTGAGGGCTTTTACTATATTTCTTTTCTTATGTGTATGTGTGTACATGTAGTGCAGTTTCTTGGGGAAACCAGAATTGTCTGATCCCCTAGAATTGGAGTTACAGGCAGTAGCCTAAAGAGACCTTGACCAGCCTCCTCAGTGCTGGGATTGTAGGTGTGCATTACCAGGCCCAATTTGGTCATCCTTCTTTATTACAGATGGTAAAAGTGGAGCCAGGGACAGTGTATCTTTCTTAGATTTGGAGAAAGAGGTTTGTGGTGACAAAAGTAACAGGAACTGGTGTCCACTGAAACCAACTGAAGTCATTGCTCCTTTACTTTAGCTGGCCGCTCCACTCAGACTGCACCAAGTTCAGCGCCCTCCACAGGGCAGAAATCACCCAGGGTAAACCCTCCAGTGCCAAAGGCAGGTTCTTCTCAGGTATGTTGAAATTTCCTTAATACACTTACATGTTCCTAACATGGGTCTTTGCTTAGAATGCAGTCATGGAAACAGTAATTATAACTGTAGGAGACAGTAAAGTCAACATGTACTCATAAAAGCAATTATCCATTTACTTTCTTTTTCCAGACATGGTCTCACTGTAGTCCTAGCTGGCTTGGAATTTACTCTGTAGACAAAGAGGCTGGCCGGGCAGTGGTGATGCACACCTTTAATCCCAGCACTTGGGAGGCAGAGGCAGGCGGATTTCTGAGTTCAAGGCCAGCCTGGTCTACAGACGTGAGTTCCAGGACAGCCAGGGCTACACAGAGAAACCCTGTCTTGAAAAAACAAAAAACAAACAAACAAAAAAAAAAAAGAGGCTGGTCTTGAACTCAAGAGATCCTCTGCCTCCTGAGTGCTGGGGTTAAAGGCATGTACCACCATGCCCAACTTTTATTCAGTTTTTTTTGTTTTTTGGTTTTTTTTTTTTTAAGATTTATTTATTGTATGTATATGAGTACACTGTGACTCTCCTCACACACAAGAGGGCATCAGATCAGATGGTTGTGAGCCACCTCACATGACCTCTAGAAGAGCAGTGAGTGCTCTTAACCACTGAACCACCTCTCCAGCCCCCTCTACTGGGTTTTTTTTAATTGAAGTAATTTATGTAGAAAAAAGTTCATGGGCTGGAGAGATGGTTCAGAGATCCTGAGTTCAATTCCCAGCAACCACATGGTGACTCACAACCATCTGTAATAAGATCTGGTGCCCTCTTCTGGCCATGCTGGTAGAACACCGAATACATAATAAACAAATCTTAAAAAAAAAAAAAGTCCATGTGATATGTGTACATCTCAATTGTTACCAACTAGCTGTACTTTGGTAACCAGCAAACAATTTGACAAAGGAGGCATTACCAGGATCTCAGGGCTATTCCTCTCAAGCCCCAGCTACAGGTCTCCATCCTTGCCAAGAGTCACTAACTCTTGTTATCTAGCAGTATGCAAATTAATTTAGCTGGTTTATTAATTTATATCAATAGATTGAATAATTTTAGTTAATCTAGTTCAGTAGATTGAACATGTAGTTTTACTATGTTCCTGATGTCTGTTTATCTTTCTTGCTGTTTGGAGTTGATGGTTTATTGTGGGTACTGCTGAGTCGTTTCCAGCTAAAGTTATCCTGAGGAGCATTGTCCTGGCCAGTGTGGTTGATGTCTTCTAGTGAATATCTGTGCATCTTTCTTTGAGGTTTAAGCTTAGTCATAGGATGACTGGGCTACAAACTGCACATGTCCTTTAGCAGGTTGTTATCTATGGTTCACGCTTCCACCCTGTCCTCATTGTTGCCAGGTTTGGTATTTTTCATCTTACAATGTATTTGGGGTTTTTGTTTGCTAGTGATTAGCAAGATTTGGAGAGGAAAAGGTTTATTGGGTTTTCCACTCAAGGTCACAGTCCATCATTGAGGAATCAAGGCAGACTCACGTACTGTCCTCACAGCAGCACCTCTGACCAGAGAACTCACTTCACAGACACAGAAGTACAGTGGGGACCATGGAGGATGCTGCTTGCTGGATGGCTTTCCTCAGCCTGCTTGTCCTTAGCTTCCTTACACGGTTCAGACCACCCACCTATGGCCACTGGTGCCATAGTAGACTGGGCCCTCCTACCCCAGACAATCCCCATAGACATATTCACAGGCCAGTCTGATGTGGATGATTCTTCAGTTGAGGCTTTCCTCTCAGGTGACTCCTAGGCTCTGTCCTGACACTTAAAGCTAACTAGGATGGCTGGTCTTAACTGATCTTTCATGCATGTTGCATGCAGCAAATGGACTCAGAAACCAAAACAAAAAGCAAACAAACAAAAAAGCCACAGATTTAGGTTTTATGCATGTTTAACATGCACTCTACCACTGATCTGTGCTATATGTAGTTCTTCAGAGAGACACAGACACACAGGAAAGCGTATACAGTCCACTCTCTTTGTATCACCTGTTTATATAAGATCTTTATTTTAATATAACTGAATGATTTTTCTTTACTTTGAAGCCCTGGGATTGAACTAAATAGGCAACTATCTATCACTGAGCTGTAATGCCAGTAGTTCTTATGTGTTATCACAAGTGCTGCCATTGAGCTGTAGCCCCATTCTAGTTCTTTTGTGTTATAGTAAGTGCTTTTCACGTAATGCTTGTTAAAATTGTATTTAGTATTGTGTATGGTATTGTGTATGGTATATCATAGAAACCGTGGATGTCCTGCTCTATAATTTGCTTCAGTGAGACAGAATATCTCACTGATCCGGAACTAGGCAGGCAGCCAGCGTGCCCCAGAGAACCTCTTGTCTTTTCCACCTAAGTGCTGGGCCGTGTGCGCCTGTGATCACACCCAGCCTTTTACGTGGGGAAAGGCATTTGAACTCAGGTCCTCATGCTCACCCAGCAAGTGTTCTTATTTACCGAGCCATCTCCCCAGCTTCTCATGACTTGTTTTAGGAATCATTTCCTATTTCAAATTCCAAAAGATTTTTCTATGCTGTCTGCAGCTTTGAGACTTACTTGTATTTAAGTCAGTAGCTATCACCTCAGCTTGTTCTTGTGGCTTTAATGTCTGTCAGTTTCCCACTTGAATGTTCCAGGACCAGGAGTTTTGCTTTTTTCTGTTATGCGTCCCATCCGGGTCCTTCCATCCCAGCACACATGTGTGCTGCGCTAGCCTCTAGCACAGTGCCCAGTACATGGGCATCTGTTAGCTGGCTGCTGTTTGGTGACTGCTTATGCAGTTAAAACTATGCCAGGGCCCATCAGATTTTCCCAGACCTTGCCCAGCACTGACAAACCAGGGCTTTGCATAAGCGCAGGAACAAAAGCCCCCTGGGTTCACTTACTTTATTGACAGTACTTCTTCCTGTTCCAGGTCATGTCAGTCATGTGCTCTGTGTCATATATCCTAGTATATCATTATATGCCTTTGTCAGGCTGTGGCTGTTGCTTGTCTCTTTGGAGTCCTGACTGCTGTACCTTTTTTTTTGGCTTCGATCTCTCACTGTCATCCCTGTCCTTTGAGTAGCAAAAGGGTTTTTTGTTTTTGTTTTGTTTTTTAATGATAAATCATATTTCATTCAAATCCTTGTGCAATAGCAGCAGTACTTTTCTAACAGCCCACAGGAGAATCTGAACTCCCTGGTGTGTCTTTGGACACTTGTTCTGCCTGCTGCTCTGACCCCTTCTCTTCTTCCTGTCCCGCTCAGCTCATTAAACCCACATGACTCTCACAGTTGGACATTCCAGTGTCTTCCTTCTTATGTTCTTTGTGCTTGCTCGTGCTTCCTGGAAGATGTTTACCTCAGCCCTGCCTTCAGCCTTCTCTCACATCTTGTTCCTGTTCAGTTCTCTGAGGGAGAACTTTGTTGGCTATCTCGAGTTCCTCATTCTCTTCAGTTTTACCTGTTACCAGTAGAAATGATTTACTTCTTACTGTCTGTCTTGTCCCTGAAGAAGTTCCCTGAGTGAGGATGTCATAAGTGGCTCACGGTTTTCACTGTGTAGAATGCATCTTCTACAAATTGGAGTCGCAGTGCACACGGTTCAGAGGAGTGGTAATCCACAGTGCACGAGTGCTCCCTGTGATGGCCCAATGGAGCTGACTGTGTGGAGCTCCTCCTGATGCCTTTGCCTTCCATTTCAGGCCAAGGCACTTCAGCCCCCTGTCACAGAGAAACAGAGGCATCAGTGGAAAGATTCAGACCCCGTGATGGCTGGGATTGGAGAGGAGGTGAGTTTGCTGCATGAACATTATTGCTCTTGTAGTAGCTCTGACAGTGAGACTGGGGTGGTCCTAAGAGCAGCTACCTGGACTGCCATTATTCTAACATCAGGTCCTAGCCTGGACCCTGTTGAGGTTTGCCCTGGAAATGTGGAAGCAGGTGCCCTTTCTGCTGCCATTCAGAACAAGCTTTCTCTTTGTTGGTGGTCTCACAGATTGCACACTTCCAGAAAGAACTAGAGGAGTTAAAGACCCGGACCTCCAAAGCCTGTTTCCAGGTCGGCACCTCAGAAGAGATGAAGATGCTGCGGACAGAGTCGGATGACTTGCACACCTTCCTTTTTGAGATTAGAGAGGCCACAGAGGTTTGTACCAGCGGACACCTTTCCTGAGTAAAAGGAGGCTTTTAGGAACTGCTGCTGTTCCAGAACACTATTATGAACCCTTTTGTGTTCCGAGGCCCCTCAGCTCGGCTGCTGCATTTTTCCCACGAAAGCTGAATTCAGGACTATCAGCACTGAGGCTTACCAGAGCCTGTGTAGCTGTCAGTTTCTGTTTCCTTCTGTGTAAAAAGGGATCATGGTTTCTACCTCTTAGCACATACTAGGCACTCCATAAAAGTTGGTTGTAGTTTTCTTAAATTAACTTAAGTATACTTTCAACTGTTTCTGGTACTGGGGTAAGAATGATATTTTGGAGCATGTACATACAAAATGTCAAGTAGTTATTGCTGAGAGCATTATTTCCTGTTCTCTGATTACTGAGTACTCTCTCAGGCTCTGTGCTTTACCGAGGTCATCTCACGAGTCCTCACAGCTTTTCTGCCTGGGCAAGTTGTGACCCTCTCCATTTTGCACCTTAGGAAGGGAGGCTTAGAAAGGCAAGTGAGTTTTTGAGAGGATTTTGGCAGACATGTCTTCATGTGTCTCCAGTCTTCTGGTTGTAAACAATAGGCTTGGAACGATAAAGTCCCTCATGGAGCTGGACTGTAAGTTCTGACTCTGCTCTTATTTTCTACATTATCAGTCATCAGAAGTTGAGGTTTTAGAAAGGGTAATTTAAAAAACGAAAACTGAAGACATAGCTCAGTAGTTAAGAACACTGGCTGCACTATTCTTCCAGAGGACATGGGTTTGATCCCAGCACCCACACCGGGAGTCACAGTCTTCTAACAAATTCTTCTGGCTTTGGGCACCAAGCACTCAAGTGGTGTACAAGGCAAACTCTTATAAACATAAAATTTAAAAGTTAATAAATGATAGAACATTTTTATACAACCCCCAACATAAAACAAAAAAAGTAAAACAAAAAAGAAACTATAGGAAAACAGTTTTGAACATGGAGACAATGAAATTTTTAAAATATGACTGAGATTGTCACCATGTTGAATAGTTGACATTTATCCTCCTGGATCCACAAAGAGGATTATTTTGTTGTTTTGTATTTGTGGCTATACAGCAGTTCCATTGTTACATCTCTGTGCCTTTCCTAGTCTCTTCATGGAGACATAAGTACCCTGAAAACAACTTTGCTGGAGGGCTTTGCTGGTGTCGAAGAAGCCAGAGAACAGCATGGAAGAAATCATGACTCTGGGTATCTCCACCTGCTTTATAAAAGACCGCTGGATCCCAAGAGCGAGGCCCAACTCCAGGTAGGCGAGCGAGGCCTGTCTGTCAAGAAGTGTTCAGAAGCAATGAGCTCATGTCCACACTTGTGGTTTTGAGGTGTGAGTATGAGTGATGTCTCTTCAGGAAACTGCTGATTTTCTGCTAAACACTAGCTGTGCTTTTCTATAAATTTACTTGTAGCAAAGAAACTGGTACACTTTTTAAAAATATAATTTAAAATTTTTACTTTTAAGACAGATTTCTTTAAGTCTTGAGTTTGATAAAGTGCATTGTTACAATAGGTATTCATAATCAAATCATGAATAATATCACAGTGGCATCCTTTCAGGTGGTCTGTAGGTATTTTTTAGGCATTACTTCCAGTTTATGAAAGCAGCTAGTAACACTGTGATGGCACACACCTCACACTCAGGAGACAGAGGAAGAATGCTGAGTTTGACTCCAACCTGGGCTTTACAAAATGAAGACCCTCTCAAAAACAAGAACAGAAAGCAGACAGCAGCTGCTCTCTCTCCGGTGAGAACTATTGGTTCCACAAAGAGATGGTGCTTCCTAAGCTGTGAAGGTCTGTGGCTGGAGCTTGTGCTGGCTGGAGATAGTGGCATCAGAGCCTCTGCTGTGGGAGCTCTGTCACCTGCTGTGCTGAAGCAGTCACATTTCTCTTCAGCTACTTGGATTTTGTTTGCCTCTGTGTACATGGGCCACCTTTCCCTTCCACTCATCATGAATTCCAGAGGGGGCAGTGTGTAGGGAACCCTGATTTTCCTCCCTTCAGACATGGTCTGTAGGTGCGGTGAGACCCTCTGTACAGGGGGCTTAGACCTTAGGCCTCTGCTCCTAGTTTTCTATCCCATGCCCAGGAGACCTGGAAGGCAGTGATCTCTTGGGATCATTGCTCTTTCTCCCTCCTGATAAGGCTGTTCTCAGACTGCAGCCGCCCTCCCCCCCACCCACAAGCATTGAACTTCCACACTGAGAAAAGAGTAATTGTCTTCTTGACCATGCTAAATAGGTAATTGCAGGAAATGTAATTAGCCACTTATTACATAGAAAGCCGGGGTGGTGCTACAGTGTAGACTGTGACTTATAACTAACAGAGCCTACACCCATGCCCTTAGCCACTGTGCTACAGCATACTGTCAGGAAGGCAGACAAAATTTTCATGTAGGGTATATTGAGATGAGAACACGGAAGCCACTGCAGAGTGTCGCAGCAGGCCTTTGAAGAAGGTGCTGCTCCATCCAGTTGGGACACATTTGGAAGAAAGGGCATCAGCTAGTGCAGACCTGAGGTCCTGGCTGAGGTGTGTGAAAGAAAACCTTCTATGGTCATTAAATGCCTTTGAGGCTGCTGCCTCCCTGGATTCAGCTTGGCTCTTTCTAAGTGACGTTTTTTGATTTGGGGTTGAGACAGAACACTTTTCCCAGAATATGTGTGAAATACATTTCACCATAGTCGGATGTGTGCCATGTGTGAAGAGCTTCCTGATGGCTGGTCCGTGCCTGTACACTTACTTGATTAAATAAAGAGCTTCATTTTTAATTTTTGAGTGTCAAATTGTATAGCCATGAAGGTTAACTGTGCCCTCAGCTGAAAGAGTGTTATTGCAGGCTTAACAGCCTGTTAGAATTTTCGTAGTGGTAGGTTGGGCTTCCAGAGTGGATGGCAATGTGTAGTTCTGAAGAGCGCTCCTCAAATGGTGAGGTGGCCTGTTTGTTCTGTGCTATGAATATCTAGGGTCGGAGTTATTTCCAGCACCAATTGTTGAATTGTCTTGTCTGCTTTACAGTTCATTTCATCATGGGGAGGTGAACTAAATGGGTGCACTGTGAGGAACATAGTGGGCTGCTCCTGCATGTCCCACCCTTCCCAGGGGCAGTCAGGGAGTGGAAGTGGGTGCGTTTGTTCCTCTTCGTCCTCTCACCCCATCTCTGTTCCATCTCTATTATACTACTGCAGAAACGGAATTTCCGTTTTTCATTTTATTAAATGGGTTTTATTTAATGGATATATTAAAACCTAGTATTTTCCTTGTTTGTACAGTTCTCAATATAGAAATATTTCAAAATTATTTTTGAATACTTTAATGCATCTTCCCCAGCTTCCCAGCTAGCTACCAGAAAAATGAATCATTTGCCTTTTAATTTTTCTTTTGTAGGAAATCCGCCGCCTTCACCAGTATGTAAAATTGCTGTCCAGATGTGAATGATGTTCTAGACTTAGAATGGATCGGCATCTGGAGCAGAAGAAGAGACAGAGGTGAGAGAGAGGATGTGTCCCCTCTGCCTTTTGTAGGACACATGTAAAAATCTCACAGGTGCCCTTCCTTAACCATTTCAGCTCTAAAAGTGTCATTTACAAAACACTGAATGATGGCCTTAGTAATTCATATAAATGAATTTGCATCATATATACATCACATAGTAATTTTAAAATGATAATTTGAATTTCAACTGGGTGTGGTGGTGCACGCCTTTAATCTGAGCACTTGGAGGCAGAGGCAGGTGGATCTTTGAGTTCAAGGCCACACAGAGAAACCACATCTCGAAAAGCAAACAACAAAAAGAATATGCATTTCATAAGGGCTGAAGGTAGCTCAGTGATGAGGCAGTTGACTTCTGCTTATCTATCCACATATATTCAATGCCTAGCATCACAGAAAAGCCCAAACATCAAGAAGGTATACATTATACTCTGTTGCCACTGAGAACATGTTCTCGAGGAATTACACTGAATGATTTTTATCTTCTGTCAAATGTATAAAATAATTAAAAAGCATTTCAGATGATTTCAGTGGGAAGGTACAAATGTGGGAAAGAGGGAGCAGCTCTGTGGGTAGAGTCACAGGATCGCTACAGTGCTTGATTAGGAGAATTCCCTTAAACCTCCATTCCCACAGCTCTACCCTGCTGCTAAGTGGTACTTGTATAGTGGTAACCTGGCTAGTGTGACTGTCCCACTGTCTCTGAGACACACTGCCAGCTGTGTGCAGGCTTCAATTATCCTGTGAGCCTGCTGCATGGCTGTGCTGCATGCCCTCACCAAACATGCCTAGGCCAACGAGTTCCCAGTTAGTCATAACCTGGCTGCACTGTGTAAGTCCATTATGCATATCTTGTGCATACAACCGTTCTACAGGATGATTTGTGTATTATATGTCTCTGAAGTGTACATTGCAATATTATGTGAAATGTAAGATCTGCATATGGATGATGGAACTAACCACCCAAGTGTCATGCCAAGCAAAACACCAAATAAACCTAGAACAGTGGAAAAAAATGAGAATTCCCCATAGGACTGGATAGGATGGCTCAGTGGTTAAGAGTGCTGGCTGATCTTCCAGAGGACCTGAGTCCAGTTCCCAGCACCCACATTAGGTACTGCACAGCTGCCTGTAACTCCAGTTTCAAGGAATCTAACCATCTTCTTTGCACAAGCTCTGTATGTTCATAGTGCTCATAGATACACTCTGACACACTAAATAAATAAACTTTAGAAAACAGAGAGCAATCCTCTTGTACATTTGTTAATCTTCCAAGTTGTCCTTTTGAGAAAATGTTTCTTTTTCTTTATTCCTTTTTTGTTTGTTTGTTTGATTAACTTTTTGAGACGTGCTCTCACTGTGTATTGTCCAGAAGGCCTAGATACTTGGCATTCCTCCTGCCTCCGTCTCCTAAGGGCTAGGAATGGAAGCATGAGCATTGGGAAAAAAATGTAATTAGTGTGGCTGTTTAAAGTGATGGTGAGGAAGGGGCGTGCTTGCAGCCTGGTGGTCTGGTTTGTGCATGTGCTTTGAAGAAGGAATAGAATGCAGTGTGTTGAGAACAAGGACGTACTCAAGAGAATCGACTATGCCAGCCCTTTTACGTGTTAGAGTCCCGACACAGTAATTAGCCCTGAATGGAAACAAAAACTGGTGTGTTGATCTGTTTTTAAAGCTATAGGATTGTGGAGCTTTTTCTTGGCATTGGATGTGTTGTCAGAAACAGGACTAGGGTGTGTATAGTGTAGTAAGCAGAAGTAAGTAAATGTCACCATGCTGTGTGGAGCATACTGAAAAGCTCAACCAAAGGACCCTCAGCTTGGAGCAGAGGGATGGAGAGGCAGGTTCAGAAGTTCTGCCCAGCTCTGCCCAGAGAAGCCCTTGCCCCCACGGGTGGTTGACCTCTTAGAGGGTCTTAGCTCACTCTAGTAGTATAAATGAATTATCCTCAATAAATATAAACAAGGAACTAATCAGATGGCTGTGTTTCTTCATGTTATTCCCCAATAACCACACAGGAAAAATTCAAGATTTATTCAAAACTGCACGTCAATAGCTGGGCAATTAAATGATCTACTTTTACCTCCTATGCTAATCTGGCTACCTCCTAGCCCCATACTGTTATACTTGGATATTATTATTGATCTGGCTCTTTCGACCCCTTCTTCATGACTCCAATGCCTCCATCCTGCTGTTGATCTAAATCTCCCTCTTTCCCTTTCTCCTTTCTCTGGTTGGTAGACATCCTGCCCTCTTCTCTAATCTGCCTAGCCGTTGGGTGATAGCATTTATTGACAAGGCAAAGAATAAATGGTTAAGAACTGTTTACACAAACTTAAGAGAGGAGATTCTTGGTATAAGCAGAACAATGCCATGTCCAGGTTGAAACAGGATGTGAGGGTAGACAATCAGTGTTTGAGTAACAGAAGGGTAAACTTTATACAGCATATAAAAAAAATTATGCCTACACACTAGTTGTGATTTCCTTGAGACAGTGAAGCAGCTGCTCTCTTTTCCAACTGTGTTCTTCTTTGCCTAAATGTAGGCTTTCTGAAACTGCACATGCTACTAGAAACGAGCTTTCCTTACTGTGACAGCCCTGAGCGGCTCCTCACTGCACTGCACTGCTCAGGTCCCTTTCTGCAGAGCTCGAGTTTTGAGCGAGGTTTTTTTCGTAGCACTTCGCTGTCTTTAGGCCTTCTCTAAGTAATAGCCTATACCAACTGGAATGTCCTAGGAAATTGTGTTCACTCACTTGGCTGCCTTGTTCTTCTCAGTGGTTCTGAGAAAAGGAAATAAAACTCAAAGTTTCTGTTGAATATCAGCAGTTTTCATTCTGATCATTATGTGGTGGTAGACTGATGCACAGACAGACAGACAGCAGCAAACAAACCAGGTGGCTTGTACCTGTTTTGGACTACCCATTTTTGTTTTATTTGTATATTTTTTTTCTCAAGTTAAAAGAAACATTTTTATCATTGCTCAAAGG
Source organism: Mastomys natalensis (assembly GCA_021653895.1). Lineage (NCBI taxonomy): Eukaryota > Metazoa > Chordata > Mammalia > Rodentia > Muridae > Mastomys > Mastomys natalensis. The sequence goes on from JAJTUV010000085.1 coordinate 3,156,212, forward strand.
TTTATAATGAGAAACAAAAGAATCTAGACCTGTGTATCTCTAACCTTAGACCTGCCATCCAACAGCAACCATTGGACTTTTCATTCTTGAGGAAAACCTCTCCCTGCTGCCAGCACCTGTATTGTCTCGTCAGCAGTCAGTGACTGGCTCGAACACACTTCCAGACAGCCAGCTTTCTTTCCTAATTGAGTGTAACTTACATACAGAAAACCATAAGTCCTAAGTGAGCATAGGAGGGTTTGCCCTGTTCTTGGTTCCTGTCTCCTTCCCACTGCCTTCTTCCCAGTGCTCCAGCAGTGTGCAGTCTGTACTATGGCCTGCTACAGGCCCTCTCAGTCCCACTCGCTCTCATGAGATTCTCATGCCCTCTTGCTTCCTGGTATCTCTTGATGGCTCAGCTTCTCTGTTTTATTACTTTCCCTGTTAGAATTGCAGCCTCGTGTGGTGTGGAGTAGAAGGGAGCCATTCATATCTAATTCTTTTCCTTGTTGCCACTAGGCGCCTGATTGTGCCAGAACGAGAGACACTTTTCAACACACTAGCCAACAACCGGGAAATCATCAACCAGCAGAGGAAGAGGTTGAATCACCTGGTGGACAGTCTGCAGCAGCTTCGTCTCTATAACCAGACGTCCCCATGGAACCTGCCCTCAACGCTTTCAACTCAGAGCAACACTCATAGGTGTGCAAGAGATTGCTGGTGGGCAGTGAGCATGTGTCATGGCCTTAGAGTGACTCAGGCAGTGCTGCAGCCTGTCAGCCATGTTGTCCTGGTCAGGTTCTTCACTCCCTGTGACCTCCAGTTCTTTGACTCTGGTAGGGGTGACAGTGCCTGCCTTCAGGGTGTGTGTAGGCTCCCGTCTGTAACGCATGGAGTGTGGAACCTGATGATGATGAAGTAGGTGCTCAGCAGGCCATCGAAGTCTGCATGTGACACTGTGGCAGTTGTACTGACGACAGCTTGATTGGGTTACATTTTCTAGCTTCCCTCAGAAACCCAGATTTGCCATTCAGCTTTAGCATGGAGACGTACAGATCACTGCAGTTAGCCAGTGTACCCTGGACTTAACCCTGATGGTGTCGTGTTTCTACTTTCGGCACGTGTGTGATGTAGTGGTCCTTTTTGCTATGGCACCAGCATTAGGCTTAGAGCGGGAGTGTGTGGTGTTGAAGTTGTTGGCTTTCCTTTCATGTGTTGATAGGTAGCTTGTTTCTGTAGTGAATATTCTCTAATCTCTTGGGCTTAGATATTAAGAAGAGTGTATACCACATAGCTTCAACCTTCTTGTGGTTGGCTTGGGTGTAACACTGCCCTGTTTCAGTTTTGACAGTGACCTTGAACGCCTGCTAAAAACTACCATTGAATCTCACACCAAGCCTTCTCCCAGAGTGCCAGGTAAGTGCTGCCTCCCAGCCTCCCAACATAATTTGTGATCTAACCTGGCTTTTCAAAGCTAAATCTTAAGCATTTAATGGGTTGGTAAATTTTTTTTGCAGGTAAACTGTCCCCAGCGAAACAGGCCCAACTGAGGAACTTCTTGGCCAAAAGGAAGACCCCACCAGTGAGGTCCACTGCTCCAGGTAAAGGGAACTAGGCCTGAGGTGTCCAGCACTAGCTGTGCAGTGCTAGTGCACAGTGGAGATGGCTTAGTTGCACAGATCTCCATAATCTGCTGCAGTCTGAGCATGGAAATAAGCAGTTTATTTTGCATGACACAGCTCAAGGTGAATCTTTGCACTTTGACATCATGCAGTCCCCAGGTCACATAGTGATGGTTCCGAGTGGCATGGGATGGGCTGAGCTAGAGTCAAGACTCAAGCCTTATATGATTTTTTTTACCATTATTACACTGGAGAAAAGTTAGGGTTTTTTGTTGCTGTGTAAAAACACCACGATGAAAATCAACTTGGAAGGGAAAGGATTTATTTCATTTTATAGCTTGTGTTCTGTCATCTGGATAATTCAGGGCAGGGAATCAAGGTAGGACTCTGGAGGCAGGACCAGATGGAGAGGCCATGGAGGATTGTTGCTTCCTGGCTTGCTCCTTATGCATTGCTTAGACTGCTTGCTGTATAGCACCCAGGATCAACAGCTGGTGGGTGGCTATGCCCAGTCAGCTGGGCTCTGTCACATCAATCATTGATCAAGAAAATATCCCACAGGCTTGCCTACAGGCCAAGCCTATCGAGGCATTTTCTCAGTTGTGGTTTTCTCTTCCCATATAATTCTAGCTTATGTCAAGTTGACAGAAAACAACAACAACAAAAACCTCACCCAACCAGGACAGGCACCAGTACCTGTTAACTGCCATTAACAGCACCATAATCAAACTTCTCTTGTGCAGTAAATCTTTCTTGATGTTTATGTTCATTGAACATGTGCCTGATGATGACTTCAGGACACATCCTTACATTAGCAAACCATTGCACAGTTACCCAGTCTTGTTAATCTTAGTTTGTTGCCAGGAGGTTACTTAAAACATCCTTACTTATAAATCCTTAGCTCACATATCTGATTATATCTTTATGATTGAGTCCTTAGACATGAGATGCCATTGCTTACCTTGGTTCTAGATAGTGATAAGAGCAGAAAGGTCTGACTACTCAAAATTTGAGTAAAGAGAACGTAAACATTAAATGGAAGCTGTATAGTCTACTTGTTTAATGATGGCACGCATACTAGGGAGAGTAACTCAGGACATGGACACTTTGTTTTGGGGATACGGTCTCAATAGTCCAGGCTGGCTTTAAAGTCTGAGTCATGGAAGATGGCAGTGAATTTAGGATCCTCTTTCTCTACCTCCTAAATGCTAGGATTCCAGGCATTATCACCACTCTCGGTGTACATATAACTTTTGGTTTTGATTTTTTTAAATTGTAAGATGGTTACAGAAAAATGTGCAAATTAAAAATTAATATGTAACCTCTACTGAAGTTAAGAAACAAAACACCCCATCTTGGGGCTAGAGAGAGGTCTCGGTTAGAATGCCCACTCTGTGAATGTGCAGTCCTGAGTTCACGTCCCCAGCAGCCATATGCAAAGGGTTGCCTTTGCTGCAATCCCAGCATTACGGGATAGACAGGCTGATCTCTGGATGTCACCAGCTAACCCGCCTTAACCAAAATAGCAAACTCTGATGCAGGGAAAGACTGTCTCTAAATAAGGTACAAAGTGATAAACTATCCTGTTCCAGCCTTCACATATGTATGCATGCGTGCACACACATACACACACACACACACACACACACAATCTCTCTTGCATCCTCCACATTCCCTCTTAAAGAGTGTTTTACATGGGAAGGTGTTGAAGTTATATCTTTGCTTGTATTTTTTAAAATTTATTTTATTTTTGTTTGTGTCATTTTATATTTATTATTTTGAGGAAAAAAAAAAAAAACACAAAACCCTTTAAGAGTATAGTCACTGAGCCTGTGAGATGTCCATGCCTTAGCTTGAGGCTGTAGGATCAGGATCGTTCTACTTTACCATCGGGAAGAATGTGCTCTTGTAGCCTTTCTGTCTTCAGATTCAGGGCAGTGTTCAAAATCTTACACAGGATACTCAATACTTCTTTTAAAAAAGGCTTTGTGCTGGGGAGTTTTGCCCAGCTGTAGGTTACTTGTGAGCTTCTGAGCACATTTAATGTCAGCTGGGCTGAGCTGTGGTGTTTGGCAGCCTCCATATATTTTGTGCCCTTCCGATTGCTTTCTTCCACTTACACTGGAGTTTTGCAATGTGAGTCTGTTGTAGCTAAAGCAGCATCTGTCTCAGTTTTCCACAGCTGCATCACTTCTCCTTCCCGCTCAGGACTCTAGTGCAGTTGTTGTTAGAATGGTTTTGGTACTGAGGAACACACTGAGGCTGCACTTACGAACAAGTCCACACCAACCCTGATCCCTTGTTTGTTTTTCCTTAGCTATTTAGTGAGGAGACAGGGTAACAGGGCTCTTAGTGGCTCATAGTGATAGCATCTGCTGCTGCACCATGCACAGTTGACTTCAGCACTGTGGCTCAGCTAGGTCCTCTGCCAAGAGAGGCTGGACTTAAGGTGTTGACTGAGCTGCTCTGTGGGAATTGTGGTGAAGATGTATTTCCAAGAAGAGAGCATCAGATCCCATTACAGATGGCTGTGAGCCACCATGTGGTTGCTGGGAATTGAACTCAGGACCTCTGGAAGAGCAGTCAGTGCTCTTAACTACTGAGCCATCTCTCCAGCCCTAGATGACGTTTCTAAGTGGCCCACCACATAGTTGTCTGTCTCAGAACACTTGATTAGAACATGGTCCAGCAGGCAAAGGCTGCTGCTCATTTGTTGGTGCAATTATTTAAATCGGCGGCACCCAATCTGTCTTGTGTTATGGAGCCGCCATGTTCATGACTAGGCCAGGCCTGAGGTCACGAGAGGGGGGGGGATAGGCCACTACACCCATTGAGTACTGAAAATGTGAAAAAGAATTTTTTTTACTTAATTATTTTTATTTATGTTATTATTTTTATTTACTTTTTGAGACTGGGTCTCCATTTGTAGTTTTGACTGACCTAGAACTTTGTAGACCAGAGAGGCCTTGAACTCACATATATCCACCTGCCTCTACCTCTCAAGGGCTGGAATTAAAGGCTTGTGTCACAGTACCCACCACTGTACTTAACTACTTTAAATAGCCACAGTGGCTAGTAGCTACTGGGCAGTAGGGCTCTAGCATGTGGTACTGATTTTTAGCTTTATCTGTTGTATCGCACTTAAGCTGAGATTTTGTTTGTTTTTTGAGACAAGTTTCCTCTGTATAGCCCTGGCTGTCCTAGAACTCACTCTAGACTAGGCTGACCTTAAACTCAGATCCACCTGCCTCTGCCTCCCAAGTGCTGAGACCAGAAATGCTCGCTGCCGTTACCCAGCCTGAGACCTAAGATCTTGTAGCATGATCTGCCTACAGGACAGACAATAGTGTAGGAGTGCTGCTTTGAGTCACTAGGGAGGAAAGGGGGCTAGGCATTTTGTTTTTCCAGTGGACATTAATAATGCATTCTCAAGCACATGGTAGATGGTGGCAGAACAGGTGACAAAACCTGACTCCATGGTGTAAAGAAGAACAAAGAGAGTCAGGCATAAGTTCCATGTTGAGAGTCACTGGGCCCATTTAGAAATGTGTGAGACATGGAGACTGAGGCCGTCCCACTTTGGTATTCTGAGGTTGGAAGCAGGGGTGATGCTGTTCAGCCTGCCCTGGGAGCTGACCTGCTTGCTACCCCTCAGACATCCTCCTTTTCCTGTGAGAGCTTAATGTCTTGTTTTTCTACCAGTGTTGACTATCTCGTTTTCAGTCTTGTCTGATAGTCAAAGCTGTCTTTGTCCTAGCAGCTTAGTTTTCAGAGCCCCCTTTGAGCAAAGACCACAAATGATCATTATCTACATTCAGAAATAGCTGCTTCCACCTAAGGTATAAAATAATGAAAACACTTTATGAAGTTTATGAAGTTGCTTATGTCTGTCTCTCTTAGCACTGAAACGGCACAGCTTTTGGGTGTACTTTCAGTTGTTTAACGTTGTTTTTGGCTGGGCCTTCTATAGCCAGCCTGTCTCGGTCAGCCTTCCTGTCTCAGAGGTACTATGAAGACTTAGATGAAGGCAGCTCCGAGTCATCCGTAGTTCACCCTCTGGAGGGAGAAGATGCCCAGCCGACCAGCAAAGAGGAAGAGGCTGTGGTCCCAGTCCCTCGGCATGCCCCTGTGGTCCGCACACCTTCTATCCAACCCAGTCTCCTGCCTCAGGCGATGCCTTTTGCAAAACCTCACCTGATTCATAGTTCTTCACCTGCTGTAATGAGCTCTTCAGGTAAGTCACCAATTGAAACTCTGCCCATGGAGGACTGTAGCTGGAGAGCTGCATGTCCATGTCACAGTAGTCACTCATTGAGGCCATTTGCATTGTGTGCTCACTGCTGCAGGGCAGTGTCAGAACTGTGTGTCACAGTGACCTCTAGCAGAGACACAGGAGTGAGGTACAGGAATGAAGCCATTTTACAGAAGAGCTTTCATCCCTGTTAGATTTCTACTGAGGGGACTTACCAGGGTTTATACTTCAGACCACTGAGTTCCCATTCATTTCTGCTAATATACCAAAAATTAGAAGACTGATTCAAAAGGCATAGGTTCTCTTGAAGTAGTTGGTAAGGCTACTATGGAATAAAAGACTTTAAGGTTACACACAATGACAGCTTAACTCCAGCATCCGCTTTGCTTTGTTAACATAGGTCTTTTTCAGAAGTAAAGGAGAGGGATGTGTGCCTTAGTGTAAAGCAACATGTAAGCTCCTGTCCTCCCTTCAGCAGCTGTGGGGTATCTGGCTCAGCGCTCACCAGCTCCAGTGCCCCATGTCATAGTCATTGTGTGCTCACTGCTGCAGGACAGTGTCAGGGCCTTGTGCCATAGTGACTTCTAGCAGAGACACAGGAGTGAGGTACTGGAACAAATCCACTTTACAGGAAATCAGGCTCTGTGTTGCTCTAAAAGTTCTCTGTAATGCTAAAAAAATTTTAATTTTGATTTTTTTTATTTTTAAAATTTTTTAATTATAGTGGGGTTTTTTTTGTACAACTCAACAGAATTTACCATTTTAACTTCACTATGTTTCCTTCCACTGACCCCATTTTTCTGATAATTTTTCTTTTCCCCTTAGTCTCTACGTCAGCCACCAAAGTTATTCCTCAAGGAGCCGACAGCACAATGCTGGCAACTAAAACAGTAAAGCATGGTGCACCAGGTCCTTCCCACACTGTCGCAGCTCCCCAGGCAGCAGCTGCTGCAGCCCTGAGACGGCAGATGGCCAATCAGGCACCAGGTAAAGACTCCAGCCCCATTTCTAGGAGAGTGATTATAAGCTGTCCAGGTCACAGGCTTGGGCTTTGGGGTGGGAGACAGCTGGCTTTCTTGCCACTACTTAGAAGAGAAGGCTAGTTTGATGGCCTTTATCCCTGCGAAGAGAACTCCTAGGAGGCAAAGACTAGGTCTCAAGTTTTTTGCTTTGAAGAGGAGGTATTAGATGTGCCACATTTAATTTTATGGAAAATTGGTGAATTTTGATGTTGATTTTCTTACTTTTGGTTGGTGATCTCTACTTTATTCCTAACTTGATCTTGGAAATTCGACCATCTGACATCGTAAGAACAATATTTTAAGGATTCCAGGCACTGGGAGGGTGGCTGCACTACCGGGCCTGCTTTTGTTCCAGTACTGAGTCAGCAGAGAAAGTATATATACCAAGCGTATATACCAGAGCCACACCTTTCCAGATGGCTGTTCTGCACTGACAGTGTCACTGGCTTTAGTTAGGACAGTGACTTAGCTAGTCAGGACGTAGGTCTAGGAAACGGGACTCAGGGCTAGTTGTCACTGCCTGTCAGCTTGGCAAATGGTTCTCATTCAAGAGGCCATTCATCCTTCCAGCTAACCCAAAAACAGTTGCAGAGTTACTGACTGGGAACATTAAAGAAGATTCTTAAAACAAAACACCCTATAAGGACAGGTTCCCCAAATGTGAAGAGTGCCAAGGCTGAAAACTATTAGTGCCAAATATTTTCACTTGAGACTTTCCAAGACACAGTAGACTCATACAGCTAGGAAAGAATTGTTAGCCAGATGGAGTTGCTCGGACCTGTGATCTAGCGCTCGGGGGCTGACTGAAGCAGATTGTTACAAGTTCACAGCTAAACGGGAATATATTGTGAACTTGGGGTCTGCCTGGGCTAAACAGTGAAACCCCATCTTTAAAAAAAAAAAAAAAAAAAAAACCAGCCGGGCGGTGGTGGCACATGCCTTTAGTCCCAGCACTTGGGAGGCAGACGCAGGCGGATTTCTGAGTTCGAGGCCAGCCTGGTCTACAGAGTGAGTTCCAGGACAGCCAGGGCTACACAGAGAAACCCTGTCTCAAAAAAACCAAAAAAAAAAAAAAAAAAAAAAAAAAAACCAACAACAGCAACAAAAAACTAAAGATCATTAAATAGCAATAAATCAAGTTTAACTAGAATCTCTTTAAGCACCTAAAACACATAATAAAACGAAAGCCAAGATAACTCTAAGTTACTTTAAACTTTCAGAGCACACTTACTTGATGATCTCCGTATCTCCATGACCGATAGGATCTTGAGATTACACTGATCAGGCCCCTCATCCAGCCGATTATTTATAAAGTTCGGATTTGTCAGGATTTAGGATGGTGTACTCAGCAGGAAACACTGTGGCCTTCACACTGTCTCTTGGAGCAAGTTTGTTTTTTTTCCAGACAGGGTTTCTCTGTATAGCCCGAGCCGTTCTTGGAGCAAGTTTTAAGGTGGAGATACATTGATGTGTTAAGCTGAATTGTGGGCAGTTTGGGGGTGCTCTCCCAGCTCTTCCACTAGAGAGGGAGGGAGTGTTCCCACAGATCCACAGGCTGCCTGGGATTGCTCAGGGGAGACTGGAGAGCTCTGCTCGGGTGTTTCCAGTTATTAATGAAGGATGCTGAGGAGTAAGACAAAAAGGATTTAAATGCTGGTGTGGGAGCACCTGTGCTAGCACTAGGAGGCAGGCAGTGCATCTCTGGAATGTGAGTCCAGCCTGCCCTACTTTAGGCAGCTTCTGTGTTTGCACATTTACCCAGAACCTGGCACATCATAAGCCCATGGGAAAAGAGAACAGATGAATGAATGGCATCAGCCTGAGCTGGAAGCTGTTAATCCTCTGAGTGTTGCCGCCCCTTTCAAGATGAGCCAAGAGTGTGGCAGGTATCTGGGTTCTGCTGCAGAAAGCTGGCAGGGAATTGTCCCTCTAGGCCCATAAGTTTTATTAGGTGGTGAGAAGTCCATTCCTTGGCCTCTGTGAATAGTCAGCCAGGTGTTATATTGACTGCAGTGCTGACTAATTTTCTTCACTTGAGGTTGCTGTCTGCCAGAGGTTAAGTCCTGGGCATTCATTTCTATAGAGCTACACTTTTTAATCCTTTACAGGAATTAATGTGGTTCTCTCCTCCCTGTTTTACATAGCTGTGAGCACTCTGACCGAATCAACTTTGAAGAATGTCCCTCAAGTGGTGAATGTACAGGAACTGAAGAGTAATCCCTCACCCCCTTCTGTGGCTATGGGGTATGTTATGACTCTTCTGTGTACTCATCCCACAGTTTGCTGTCATGGAGGCAGTTTGTCTGAAGGAGCACTGATGTCACAGCTTTTATAGAACCCTGGACTATGGAGGGATGGGGTAGCCATTACTACGTTTTTAGGAAGGTGGACTTTTCAGCTTGCCAGGGCACCCACTAAAAACTATAAGCCAGGTGCGAAGTTGGTTAGACCCAGGTTTTTAATGTTCTCAGGATTCCAAGTTGGCCTTTAAGTCCTGCTGACCACCGTGTAAAGATGGTGGGCCATGGAGAATGACAGTGCCCTCCCAGACTTCCTCCCTCCCAACATTTCAGCTCTTTACAATTTTCATGAAGAAACAGTATTTGAGAAGCAAGCAGCTACACTTGCAGAACTTCCACTTCTCTTCTGTGCCGATTTAGGCAAGGTCCTTGCCAGAGCTCACTTGCTTTTGGTCTCCTCAGGGCTGGTGTTGTGTGGTGCCCTTCTCCCCCCACCCAGGGCTCATGTGTGATACCCACCCCCAATACATGCACATACATTTCCTTTAGCAGCATTGTTAATGTCCTACTCACTGTGCACAGTTTGAAGCCATGTTTCTTGTAGGGCAGCTAGCTGCTGTCTGGAAGGGTTGGGGGACATTCCTTTGCCTTCAATGGGAGATCATCAGGGACTAGTGTTTTCAGGGGACACAATATCTGGTGCCTATGGCTAGTCAGTGGCAAGGTAAGCAGCTATAGGCTCTGTGTTTTTATACCGTATTCTTGTTCTCTATTGACACTAGAGAGCAGGCCTGCCTACCCAAGGCTCATTTTCTTGAGTGGCCTTGCCATGCTGACGTTGAACTTTGCCTGTCTGCATGTTGGTCTATTTACTAACACCACCTGTTGTAGAAATTTATAGTTATCTCAGGGTCAAACCAAATTCGCCCTCTTTGCTGTCTTGGAATGACTTGGAGCCTTCCTTAGAATGCCATTTGAACCAAAGTTGGTATTTGTGGTTGCCGTGACCTCTTCAGAGAACTGTCACTGGAGTTTGGGAACTATAGCAGATTCCCACTGTGGGGAAGCCGGGAGGCCACCGAAAGGCAGAGTGTTGTTGTTTGTTGTTTTTGTTTTTTGAGATTTATTTATTTTATGTATATGAGCACACTGTTGCTGTCTTCAGACACACCAGAAGAGGGCATTAGATACCATCACAGATGGTTGTGAGTCACCATGTGGTTGCTGGGAATTGAACTCGGGACCTCTGGAGGAGCAGAGGTCTTAACCACTGAGTCATCTCTCCAGCCCCTTAAAATTGTTTTTAATTACATGTATTTATGTTCATGTGCACACATGTGCCAAAGCACATACGGAGATCAGAAGACAATTTAGGGGAATTAATTCTCCTTCCACCCTGTGGGTCCCAGCAATCAAACTCAGGTCATCAGGTTTGACATCTCATTAGCTCTTTATTAAATAGTCATTTATTCAATAACTGATATTCTTGAGAACAGTTCATAAGTGAAAACTGATATATTTCACCACCTTCCCCATGGGTGAGTTCATTGCAAAATGACTGACTTTGAGGGTCTTATAAGCAGCTGTCTGTAAAGTATATTAAATTTGCACTTACCTATTCTTAAGTGAACCACACACATTCATTGGAGCCTGACCTTGCATATTTCTGCTCCCTGTGTATTGTGACTGTGAGGCTGTCGTTTCTCTTTAACTGGAGCAAATCCATAGCTGTTCACACTCCTGTATCGCTCCCTGGAGAGCATCTGCTGTGAGTGTGGCGCTTCCCTGGGTGAGGGAGAAGTAGTAGTGAAGAAGGCCTTCATCCCGTTGTCACCACAGGGACCTCAGCCAGACAACCAATTGCACACTTGTTTTGTTGCAGTGTTGTGTGGTTGGTACAAAAGAAGTTCCAGGTGCTAGGAAGGCACGGAATAGGCACTCAAGCAGATTTGGGCTTGGGGAAGAGTTGAGTAAGAAGATACTTTAGCTGAGTTTTGAAGGTCTAGGCAGAATAGACATCCAGAGTACATGTGAACATCCATGGGTGCGGTATGCTGAAAATCAAACCTCGGGAAAGCCAGAGCTTATCTGGGGCTCAGGTGAAAGACGGCCAGAATGGCTAGAGTCCTGGCAGGAAGTGAGTCCAAGTGGTTTTTCCAGACGGGGTTTTTCTGTGTAGCCCTGGCTGTCTTGGAACTCTCTCTGTGGACCAGGCCAGCCTTGACCTCAAAGATCTACCTGCTTCTGCCTCCCAAGTACTAGGTTTAAAGGTGTGCACCACCACTGCCAGGCCAGAAATAACACAGTTAATAAAACTGACCACAGTCGTGTTTTATTAACTTTGCCCTGGTCAAGGAGACCACACATTAAATAAGTATGTAATATATGATGTATGTACTATAGAGCATATATGTACATATATGTTATATCTAGCTATATACGATGGTAGATGTGGTAGAGAAAACAGCATAGGAAAGGCTTTAGGGAACTGACTAACCACTGTAAACAACCAAGGAGTGGTTCTTGTGAATGGGCATATGTAATAGGAGTGTGTCTGGCATGTGTCTGTGACACCAGGAGGTCTCTGGTTGCAGAACTAAGGGGAAGCAGAGGGGAATAGGAGCCAGTGGGGAATCAGCTCAAGGAGCCATGTTGGTAAACAATACCTGTTTGGTATTTTTCATGTGCTTTGTCCGTCTATTTGGAAACCAGATGTCATCCTTAGGATGTCATCCACCTCTCTTGGGACAGGATGCCCAATCCTGGGTCATAAAATGAATGCTGTGTTTTCCTTTAAGGCGGTTTTGTTTGTTTTATAGCTCTTAAGTCGTCTTATTACAAAAAATGTTGCTGATACATAAACAAATGGACTTACGATTCATATCCAGTTATTTCACTTTAGTTTGACCTTCTAGTAAGTCTTCACTGATTTTCGCTGCTGTATAAGGAGATCCATCCTCCCTTTTCTAGGTGGATTAAGAGTATCATTTGTCAGCAGGCATCTCTAATCTCTCCTTACCTGGAGTAGGCTCAGGCCTAGTTTTAATACTACCTTCTGTTTTGTCATTCTGGGTTCAAGCCTAGCTCTGCAATACCCGCCACTGAAGACAGGCTTTGGTAGACTTAAGGAAACTGTTTTTATTTAAGGCTCCACGTGCTCCATGGGTTGTAAAGCATCATGTCCTGCAAGTCCTGTAGTAGCAATGCTCAAGTCCGACTGCTGCCACTGTGCTGGACATGCCTGCCTGCGCTCCATGGGCCAGCACCGAGTGCAAATCCCAGCCCGAGCTCACTGCCACTGCGTGGGCACTTTAAGGTCTAACATACATGTTTTAGTCCTTGATCACTTTTAAGTTTACTCCTGTCAGTGGTGTGAGGTAGGGCCCATTTCACCCTGCTTGTTCCACTCTCATTTGTTGAAAGACTGGTTCCAGTTACTTATACTGGCATTCTTGCAGTTGTTCCCCTTTGAATGTTCGTGGCCCGTTGTCCCTTAAGTATGTCATTCTAGTCAATTGTTAACATTTTAAGAATTTCTACGGCTATCTTAATGAATAATATTAATCTAGGAGCTAGAGAGATGGCTTAGCACTCATGCTGGGTGGCTTGTAACTGCCTGTGACATCCTCTTCTGACCTCTGAAGGTTTGGTATCTATAGGTATACACACACACATAAATGAAAGTAATCTTCCAAACTTTTTTGAAAAAAATATTAATCTGCAATTTACCTTTTTTTTAGTAGTAAGATCATTCATATTCTCCCATTCCCTCTTCCCCCCTCTCCCCCTCCCCCTCCCTCTCCCCCTCCCCCTCTCCCTCTGTAAGTCTCATAGCCCATGTTGGCCTTGAACTCAGTATGTAGCTGAGGGTGACCCTGAATTTCATGACACTCCTGCTTCTAACCTCCCAAGAGTTCTATTGTCTTTCTTCACTGTTAGCATGGTATATTATTTTACTTTTTTAAATTTAAATTCTTTATTGATGAAAGTTCATTAACAGAAAGAGTCACTATTCAACTGTTGAGCAGAAAGTTCAATGCAATGAAACAGCTAATATTCATATAGTTGTTTATGCATTATTTGGAAGGTGACTGGAAAAGAGGTTCTGCTTTTCACATGTTAATGGATAAAGGGGTCACCATCATATAAACCTGGGTTCTAAACTATTCCAGAGACATGCATCTTGGCTGTTATTATAATCATGTCATGTTACCTAGGGACATAGTCTTTCACAGAGACATCTAAATAATATGGATTCAGGAGACCATCAATTATTAGCTGAGTCTTGCTGCTTCTGCTCAGAAGAGCTGTTGGCTGTGGTTCATATCCTTACATATCATGAACTTATTGTAGCAGATCAAATATTGAGCCCTTTGTTAACAGTCTTCCGATCTGAAGTCCTTTATGGTTTCCGTCACAATAAGTTTTTGCAATATAGCATTTCTTGTTTACTTTTGTTCCAGTTTGTAATTGTTGTCTTCCCTAAACTCTAGGCACTGCTCATATATCTGATCAGTTTTTTGGTGTCTAGTTCTGTAAAATTCAGTATTGTTGAAAAACTTTTTGTTACTGAAACAGATTAGCTAGTTACTCTTCCTTAAATTTCCACCCTAGTTCTAGGATGGTGAAACATACTTGTCAGTCAGCATTGAAGCGGCTGAGGGAGGAGAAATGCCATAAGGTCAGTGTAAGTAAGCCTGTGCTGCATATAGCACGATTGTCTCAGAAGAGAGAGGAGCGGGAACAGGAGGAAACAAACAGGGAAATCAATAGTTGGGTCAATCCACTACTTCATTTGTTGGTTTTCTTTTCTCTCTATAAAGCCTGCCTGGCTGTCTTGCAACACAGTGTGTGACCCAGGCTAACCTTGAACCTACAGTGCTACTCCTGTCTGCACTCCCAGGCACTGCTCATGTTTGCTCTTGTGATTTCCTGACTTGATTGATTTGTGGTTACTGGTTTTGAAGGCTTAGTGTATTTTTCTTTTTCTAAATTCATGCCAAGGAAATACTTGTTTATGGCAGTGCCTACTATCCTCTCATATTCTGTGCTTCAGTATTTATATGCTGTTCAGTCTTTCTTGTTTGTTGATTGATGCTAACCCCATTAGGCTCTACAGTGTACCATTATAACTCAACATGGTCCGTCTTCAAGTGAGAGCACTGGGAGAGGACAGCACAACACTGAGCAAGTGTGGTGGTCTGTTTCTCCCTCCACCTTTGTGCTCTTGCTATACATTTACTTCTGCCTGCCTCACACCCTGTGCTACATTGTTACAGTACAGCTGGATGTCTTGTAAATGGAGTTTTTTAATTACTTTTTTTCATTTGTTTTTGAAATAGGGTCTTGAACTCACAGAGATCTACCTGCCTCTATCATAGGATAAACTACAGTTCCTTTTAAGAGACTTTCAGACAGAGCTATTTCTTCAGAAACAGGCTCAGCAGAAGTGATAGTTGCTGATAGGTATGTCTTCATGGGCAGACTTCAGGAATGGAATGCCTCAGTACATTTGGGCTTTGTTAAACCAGTGGTTCTCAGCCTTCCAAATGCTGTATCCCTTTAATACAGTTCCTCATGTTGTGGTGACCAGCAACCATAAAGATATTTTTGTTGCTACTTCATAGCTATAATTTTGCTACTGTTACGAATCATAATGTAAATCTGTTTCCCATAAAGTGTAGCAATGTAGCACAATGTAGCACAGGGTGTGAGGCAGGCAGAAGTAAATGTATAGCAAGAGCACAAAGGTGGAGGGAGAAACAGACCACCACACTTGCTCAGTGTTGTGCTGTCCTCTCCCAGTGCTCTCACTTGAAGACAGACCATGTTGAGTTATAATGGTACACTGTAGAGCCTTAATGGGTTAGCATCAATCAACCACCATGAGGTGACCCCAGGGGAAGGATCATTTGACCCCCGAAAGGGTCATAACCCACAGGTTGAGAATGGCTGTACTAAATAAAAGTAATGTGCATGGGGCAGTGGTGGTTCACACCCTTAATCCCAGCCCATGGGAGGCAGAGGCAGGCCAAACTCAGACTTTGAGGACAGCCAGGGCTACACAGAGAAACCCTTCCTCTAAAAAGACTCCAATAAATAATGAATTAATTAATTAAATGAAGTGACATTTTCATTCATTTCTCTTTTTCCCCTCTCAGTTTGTTTTTTTGTATTTCTTGATAAGCTCTCCTCTTTACTTACTTGCCTCACTTCTGAATGAATTTTTCATTGTTTGTTACATGATTCATTAGGTCTGCATTGGTTCTGCCCTGTCATATATGCATATTTAAGATTGTCCAAAAGAAGACCTAACTGTGTCTCTTGTTTTAGGCCACTTAAGCAAGCTGTTGAACTAAGTGAAGAATTGAGTCTTTCTTTTTTTTAAGCCCTTTCCTAGCAGTGGGCGGGATACTTACCACTAAGAAATGGCCTGGGAAATGCTGGACGCCACACAACAGCTGTGGTTTCCATTGTGCCATCTTCTGCTGTGGTCCTCTGATAGTTGCTTCCTTTTTTAGAGCTGTGTGTGTGTGTGTGTGTGTGTGTGTGTGGTGTGTGTGTGTGTGTGTGTGATGCCTGTGTATGTGTATATTGGTGTCAGTATAGGCCAGAAGAGGGCACTGACTCCCTAGAGTTGGAGTTAGAGGTGATGGTGAGCCAGGACTTCAGTGTGGCTCCTGTGAGTGCCCTTGCCACTGAGCAACTCTCTGGCCCAATTGTTTGGTGGTTTTGTTTGTTTTTGATAACAGAGTCTACAAGCAGTGTCAAGTCCATTTCTGGTTCCTCTTGTTACTCAGTGTGACAGTGCTGAGCGGGCTTTCCCGTGCTGGTGTCCTTCATGTGCCTGTGTCTGTGTGCAATTCTTTGCGCACTCATTCAGGCGTGTACTGTTTGCCATTTGTCCCTTTTAGTCAAGGTAGAGATTTCTTGAAGCTAGTTTGTTGGTAGGTTTATTGGCTGCCTGTGCCAAACAGCATTTCTCTACAGAGATGTCACGTGGTATAGTGTGCTCGTTTGGTGCCTCCTGGTTTTGTGTTTGGGGATTCTGGATGCCCAGGAGACATGTGGCATGCTCACAAGTAAATAGAACAGTGACCATGCACAACTATGCCTTCCTGATTTAATTACATTATGTTGTCACTAAGGTTTGGATAAAATAATGTTCATTTCTAGTTTTACATAAAAGAGGTTCATTTACCTGTGGTTCCCTGAGCTCAGACTTTCCTGTCAACAAGTTGGCTACATCCACTCCAGGGTCTCGGGTCCCAGCAGTCTCGCCAGCACATTCTGGATCTCGGTTGGAGGAAGGCAGGCACAGCACCTGAGGCCCTGAATGGTGGAGCATCTCAGGGCACTCCTGCATCTTCATTTGTTTTGGCAGAATCATCGTGGGAGTTTTGTTTTATTGAAAATGAGTCTCTTTTTCTTCTTCAACCTAATCAAGTGTGGGAAGTTTATATGTTGTTCACAGAGAATTGAGATGGACTGTTAAGGACTAAGTGCTTTGCTAATTTCCTCTTTCAAACAAAAATTTTTTTTTCTCAAATCTGAAAAGAGTTCTAAAAACTCACATCCCACAACTACAACTGCAACTATTCATTTCAGTTACAGTAACTCTGCGCTGAGGACAAAGGACTTGAGTGCCTTTTCCTAAATGATAAGGACTTCATCTGTGATTGCTACCATGAGCTAGGTAGTGAAACAGTGGTTCCCTAAGTACAGTAGTCAGGCTTAGTGAGAGGTTCCTTGGAAACTGGGGTGTACCTTTGTTCACAGAGTAACCAAGATGCAGGCGTGTTGTGGAATCCACCATAGCTGCTGTGTAAGCATCCAGTCTTGGGCAGCGCCTTTGCTGTATGTGCGGCTGATCATTTGTGCTCCAAAGTTCCTGTAGAACATCTGTTTTTCAGGCTTGAAAAAGAATCAGAACTTCCCAATCTAAAACCAGGGAGGCAGGAAGGGAGAATGCCAGTTGTACCAATAAGAACAGCATCTATTTGGAAATGGTTATAAATTGTTTCAGGGAATTGTAGATAGGTAGGAGAAAGTTAACAAGGTCATTTGTTTGAATTTTATATATTGAAAACCCAGATTTCATTTAAAACCAATTCTTCAACAAAATGTCTGGTGAGTTTTGGTTGGAGTCCCAGACTATATGTCGCCCCAAAGTGTTTTCATGTATTGAACAGGAAACTGGCTTGAGGATGAACATGTTTGCCCCCAGTAATGTCTGAGCAAACACTTTCTGTCTTTCAGTTCTTCGGTGCCCCACCCAGCAGCCAAGTCCCCCCATGCAGTGTTAGCCCCGGTGGCTGCCAGCCAAGCCAAGCAGGTAAGTTACTGATGTGTTCTTTAGCAGTATGTCTCTGTAACTGAAGATCATTTTATGGTTTGACTTCATTTAAATGAATGTGATTCTTAGAAAGTGCTGTTGCTTCTTTTCCTTAATTCATGCCAGTCTTGACATGGTTAACCAGTTGAAGTCACTGACTTTGTGCACTAGTCTTCTCAGGCCCTATGCTAACAGAATGCTTTTGGATGAAATGTTTTAGCTTACCATTCATTTTGTTTTTCTTACCATTAACTTAGTCCATGCAACTGTCCAGTAGGTGTTTAGATATGTCCCTTTCGAGGTAGCCGAGGTCAAGTGAGTCCCGTGGGCCCATCCAGTCAGTTATTGATAGAAACAGCTGGACCCAAGGCAGAATGATGTGCCCTTTGCTTCTTCCCACTGCACTGCTGGAAATCAGGGTTGGGTGTGGATTGTCTCACTCCTGCAGCTCTGCCTTTCAGTTTGCATGCTTTCAGTGATACTGCATCTAGCTCTGACTTTTGACTGATTGTAAGCAGTTAAACAATGAAACAGAAGATAATAAAGGAAGTGGGAGGGGAGTGTGAATCAGGAGGAGGCTGGAATGGAAGCCAAACCGTCTCCGGAGCTTTCCCCACAGTCCTGGCTTCTCTCAGATCTCTATTGGAGATGAGCCGCTTTAGATTTCACTTGAATCCATAGTTTGAGACAGCACCATTAGCTGCCGACTGTGGGTTCCCAACACCGTCCTGTGCCTTAGTCTGCCTCTGTTCTCCATGGAGGACAGATAGTAAGTCATACATACAGCATGGCAGGTGAGGCAGAGGCGCTGGCTGCAGGTGGAAAGCCCAGGTGGTTCTCCTGCTCACAGTTGTAAACTCACTAATTGCTGGAACTGTGTTCTTCATCGGCCCATCCAGTCTTCCACTAAGTATTCAAGTGCCATTCTGAGAAGTCAGCCGTGAATCATGCAGAAGCCTCCAGTGTGATGTCACTACATTTTGTTATTTTTCTTTTCCTCTTTTTCTTGGGTAATTAAACTGAATTCAAGTGTTTCTGTGTTTGCTTAGTTTATGTTTTTACATTTCTGTTTCACACATTCACTTATTCCAAGGATAGTTAGCAGTTTAACATAAACATTTTTCTTGTGTTCTGTACAGGGATCTCTGATAAATTCCTTCAAGCCATCGGGACCCACAGCAGCATCCTGTCAGCTGTCCTCTGGGGATAAAGCTATAGGTGAGTCTGCATGTCTGTTTCATAAGAATGAAGACAAAAAGTGCTCCTGAGAGCTCCTTGTGTAGATCCCGGAGCCGATGGACAGGAAGGCAGATGCTGTATTCTAAAGGCCTCCGCTAAGAGGAATTGTAAGGACATCGATAAGATAAGCCCTTTGACACTTACTAAAACTTAGAGTTTAGCCGGGCGGTGGTGGCGCACGCCTTTAATCCCAGCACTTGGGAGGCAGAGGCAGGCGGATTTCTGAGTTCGAGGCCAGCCTGGTCTACCAAGTGAGTTCCAGGACAGCTAGGGCTACACAGAGAAACCCTGTCTCGAAAAACCAAAAAAAAAAAAAAACTTAGAGTTTAGACTTTAGCCTCAGCATGACAAAACTTTTGATGGTCTTTTTCTAAGAGAAGCAATAGCAGTGTCTTTGTGCCTCGCTGCATGATCAGTGTTTAGAGAGAAGCATGCTAGACAGTTGTGCGCTTTCTCTCTTCTCAGAGGGAAAGAACTCTCATTCCTCTTGACGCCCTTGCAAGTAAATTACTTTGTTTCCTCTCCCTTCATTTCCCTTCTCTTCCTCTCTCCTTCCCTTTCCTTTGCCCCCCCCTTCCTTTCTATATGAGATCCTGAGGGGCATGTTTCATGTAGCTCAGGCATGGCATATCAAATTTGATAAGTAGCTACAGATGGTAATCTTGCCTCTGCCTTCCCAGTATGAGGATTCTGTGCATGTGCCCCGTGCATGGTCTTATACGGGGCAGGACTGTCTGTCTGTGTGCTTGGGAAGTACTGCTTCAACAGAGCTACATTCCCAGCCCCTTCACAATAACTAGTCAAAGATCACTAAAATAGATAAACTACAACATACTTAGTATAGTGTAAGATCCTATTAGGTAAGCTAATAATACAAGGTTTTATAGCTTCACAGACTTGCTAACAAACTGAAGCATAAATATTTTTGATTAAGTTAGTTTTTACAGTAGCTGGAAGTGTTTTCACCATAGTATAAATTGCCAAGGTTTGTGCTGCTCCAGGGAATGACCTGCCTGGACTGGCAAGGGAATGAGAAAAACTGGGGTCAGGTGGGCCAGCCACAGCATCCTGGGAGCTCAGCATGTTGATTATATACACTTGAGTGGAGAGGCGGGGCTAGTACATACTGCTAAACAAGGAGGCAGGCTTAGCTAAGCTTGGTAGGAGCAATCTCTGTAGGGAGCAGTCTCCAGACTGTAAGTAGGGAGGTGGGAAAAAGCTACAGTGGGTGTTTTCTGCACAAACTATATTCACACTTAGACAAGGAGGAAAAGCTTTTGTTCTTTCCCTTTGGAGCTGGGTCATTGGTCTTTGTCATGATGAGGACCCTGTCAAGCATTACACATTCACTAAGGACTCCATTGATTCCCCTTACCTAACCACAGGAAGCCTCTATCCGAGAGCATCTCTCTCAGTGTCTGCCTTATCTCCTGTAGCCACTTGGTGGAGCACCCAGAGCTTCCATTGAACAGCCTGTGCTGACTTAGTTCTGCACGCCACAACTCTTGTGTCTAACTTCTATTTTCATTCACATCTGACAGCAGACTCAGACTGAATGGCACGCAGCAGCTGCCCGCTGCTCATAATGGCCACTCAGGCACTTCCTTTCTCCATCATGCAGAACCTAAGTGAAGCTCAAAGTGTTCTCATGTGCCCACGCACTCACATGTGCACGTGTTCACACACACACACACACACACACACACACACACACACACACACAAACACACCACTATAGACTAAGGCAAGTTTAGTGGGTTCAGCAAAGACTTGGGTCATTTAGGCTAATATTTTTGAAAAAGTTTCAAAGGCATGATCTTACTTCTCTGAAGAACTTCGTTGCAAAGCCCTTATTCCACTTAAAGTTAAGATTGGAGGAGTCCTAAGGCCTTTGCAGCAGGCCTGTCTATCTCAGGCAGCAGTCTGGGCTGCATCTCTCAGCCCCTCACTGTACACTGCTGCCGTCCCTTGCAGGTAATCTCGACTTAAGAGAGCTTTTCTCTTTTAGGCTGGAAACCTCCCTGAAAACCCAGCATGCATTTACAGAAGCCTTTTCTTTTTTTATTTGAGATAAAGTCTCAAATGGTAGCTCGGGCTAACCTGTAACTTACTATAACTAGCTCACTACAACTCAGGCTAGCCTTGCCCTTGAGCTGGCTTTCCTTCTGCTTCAACTTCCCAAGTAGTAGGGAAATAGAGGTATGATGACTCATGCATGTGCTTGTTCTCTCTCTTTCTCTCTCCCTCCCTCCCTCCTTCCCTCCCTCCCTCCTCCCTCCTTCCCTCCCTCCCCCTTCCTTCTTTTCCCTTCCTCCCTTCCTCTCTCGTTGTATGTGTATTTCTGAAACCTATAGAATAGCTCTCCTACTCATTAGAAATAGGAATACTTTCTTGTAGCCTGGTAGTGGCAGCATACACCTTTATTCCCAGCAAAGCCAAGCAGGTCTCTATGAGTTCAAGTCTGGCCTGTTCTACATAGTGCGTTCAAGTCCAGCCTGGTCTACATAGTGAGTTCCAGGTCAGCCAGAGTTACACAAAGAATCCCTGGGGGGGGGGGGGTGCGCAGAGTTCTTGTTTTACAGATCATGACATAGTTATATGCAAAAATGTCAGTATAAATATAACATGTCAAAGGTGAAAGCTGTCCTGGGAATATGTTTTAAGGTGCCCTTGAGAATTTTATGATCCTGGGCAGTGGTAGTGCACTGCATATCTTTGATCCCAGCTCTCCAGAAGCAGAGGGCAGGGGCGTTCTGTGAGTTCAAGGTCTAGAGTGAGTTCCAGGATAGCCAAAGGTACACGAAGAAACCTTGTCTTGAAAAAACAAACGAACAAACAAACAAAAATAATTTTATATATATCTCTTGAGGTCTTTTGTTTGTTGTTTTTTAGAATTGTTACATTATGTAGTAGAAGGAGACAAACCATAGTGCTCTTGTGGATGTCAGGTGACTTCCTGACATCCACAGGAAAGGGACATCCTTGCAGAAGTCACCTCCTTTCACCATGTGGGACCCAGGGATCTCAGTCTGGACAGCAAGTGCCTTTCCCTGCTGGGCCATCTATCTCCCTTGTCCACTGCATTGTTTGAAACACCAACAGGCATTTCCTGTGTGCTCTTGGACTTGTTTCCCCTGTTGTTCTTCCAGCCCCGTTACAGTTGAACAGTCTATTCCTCTTTCTGCCAGATTCATTGTACTCATTTACATGACGGCTGCCCTGGGATAGCGTCTGAGCAGCACTCTGCTGATGGTTGAGGTGCTGCTTATATGGTAGTCATGGACCAGCCTGCACTGAGCGTTTTTCTACAACCCATATTGCATTTCAGTGCTGAATGAAGCGTAGCATGGGGCTGATAGCCAGTGTCTGCTTAGTATCTGCTTCTGTCATGCATAGCAAGAGTCCATTACCACCGTAAGTTAGGAAGGAAGGAAGGAAAGAGAAAGAAAACTGGTATTTGCTGAAATTTTTTTTTTTTTTTTTTTAAGTAAACCTATGGAAAAGGCAGAAACGTATAGATAACTTTGAGGACATTGCTTAGAAATGCTTGCTGTGTCAGCTTGCTTATCTTGGGATTTTCTCCCTGTGTATACAAAAAGCATTTTCCAGTCAGTTGGTGTATTGTGTCCTCAACTCTGAAGTTAGGCTGCATGGAGGTTGTTTTGCTGTCTTTTTTGGAAAGGAGAGTGTGTCATGCCTTGACAAAGCATGACAAAGAGCAAGACTAAGAGACCTTGATTGAGCACAAGGAGGTGACACGCCAGCTTCCCTTGGCTTGAGGCTTGTCACAGGATACACTGGAGGTTCCAAAGCCTGGAGCTGTGGCTCTAAGCAGCAGCACACAGTCTGAGGTATAGGGAATTACAGACCAGAACGGCACTCCTAACTGACTTTTGGAATGTCCTTATTTTGTCCATTTCAGGTCCAGGGACAGCCAAGACAGAGTCATCTGTGACCTCGACTCCATCTGCTGCGGGCCACCTCAACAAGCCTTTCTCATTCGCCTCCCCAGGGTCAGTGGGTGAACTTGTTTTGTGCTAAGTCACTATCAGCCAGATCCACGGAAGCCCTGAGCTCTCACATCTGTGCCAGTCCATCTGCAGACAGTGGCAATAGTTGACAGTTGAATGTTATAACTGCTTTTCCTTTGTGGTTCAGTGTTATTATCATATTTGCTCTTTTTGAGCTTAAGCCTCCTTTCTTCTGGCAGAGAATGTTCCCGTCTGTAGGTCATCGGGTGTGGCATACCAGGTGTTTTCATTCTGACACTGTTTAGTGATTAGTCACCCTGACTCTAGAATGATCAGACTACCGTGGATTGAGTCTCTTGACCTGTATAGAAAATGGAGTGAAAGACAGTAACCATTCTAAAACTTTGATTTGTAAAGAGCTGATAGGGGTTGGGGCTCAACAGAGACTCATTTAGCTGAGGCTGGCCTCAAATTTGCTATGTGGCCAAGGATGTCCTTAAACTCCTGAAACTCCTACCTCTACTTCCTAAGTGCTGGGATTGTAGTATAACCCACCAGTAATGGGGATCTGTTCTCAAGAAACAGTGACAACTATGGATGTGGATTTGAGAATCAGGTTGATGAAATGAAAAGACTTTTAAACCTCATCTGTTATTCATTAAGGACTGAGAGTACCCATATTTTTCGGTAAAAGCTAGGCAAGTTGCTCAAGCTAGCCCTTCCTAGCTTGCCAGAATAGAATCAGTGACTGCTGCCCACGCCTGCTGGCACAGTTGTTACCACGGAAAGGCTGTGTGATGCTTGTGTTAGAGAAGCCCCTAGTGCTTTCACTGTCTGCCTCTGTGTTTGGGCTCCACTCACTTCACCCCAGTTCTCTTTTGAGTGATATGTTTCTGCACACCCTTCAGCATCAAGTGAGAAGGGGCACTGAGTTAGCTAGTAAGTCATTACCGCTATACCTCCCAGGGGTGACTGAAGCAAATTTTAATGAATGGGTCAAAGCCAAGGACTACCATATCCTTTACAAATATAATGATTAATCTTCATGTCTCTAAAATGATAGTGCTCTTCCAATTTGTAAAGAAAGCTGGAAAGATTTCGGTCAGAGAGCCAGTGGCTGATCTATTTGATAAAACTTCTTTGCCAAGGTTAAGGCCAGCCAATAAAGAAAAATATTTTTGCTTTTTAGTGTGATTTAAAAAAAAAAATGTGTAAGACTGGAGAGATGGCTCAGTGGTTAAGAGCACTGACTGCTCTTCCAGAGATCCTGAGTTCAATTCCCAGCACCCACCTGGTGGCCCACAACCATCTACAATAGGGTCTGATCTGATGCCCTCTTCTTTTTTTTTTTTCGAGACAGGGTTTCTCTGTGTAGCCCTGGCTGTCCTGGAACTCACTCTGTAGACCAGGCTGGCCTCAAACTCAGAAATCCGCCTGCCTCTGCCTCCCAAGTGCTAGGATTAAAGGCGTGCACCACCAACACCCGGCTATGATGCCCTCTTGTGTGTCTAAAGAGAGCAATGGTGAATACATTAATTAAATAAATAAATAAATCTTTTTTTTTTTTTAATGTGTAGCATATCCTTAGGATGTCTTTGTCCACTTGAGGATGGCAATAATAGGTGACAAAACCTGAATTGTAAATGTATCTTTTATTCTCTTATAGTAACTGTTGCCTCTGAGCCTCTGCCTCCACCTGCTAACCTAGGCCTAGTCCTGGAAGCCTCTTGCTTTCATACTGTGGAATCTAGGCCTAGAACGTTTTCAGCCTCTGTGGCTTGCAGCTGAATAAGTTCACCCTTTCTACCTGTTTCTGAACACTTTCTGGCTGGTCTAACTCAGCACTTCTAGTTCAAACTCCTCTCCCAATTCCACTGATTCAGTCTGGCTTTTATCTAGGCCTCTGAATTACTTGGCTTGGCGTCAAACTAACTCTAGCAATCTGTTCTAATCTTCTGGCTCCTTCTCATTATCTGGCTTGTTCTGTCTTTACCTGTGTCTAGCTTATTCTCTCTTCAACCTATCTCTGTAAAACTCCCTGTAACGCTGCCTCCTTCTCCCTCTCTGCTGCTCTACTCTCCCTCTCAACTCTACTGTATTCCTGAACTGTACTCTCTTCTTCCTGTACTGTCTGTGTCTCCCTCAAGTAGCTTTCCTTCCCTCTCTCTTCTCTAAAGAGTTGGGCATATCCTATTCTGATACCACTTTCAAACCTGACTGCTTCCTTCTACAAACTAACTTTACCTTTATTGTTTGGGATTGAAGGTGAGTACTAAGAGTCTGTATTCCAGCCAGAGGGGTGTATGCTAAGGGTTCAACCACACCCTAACTAGAAACAGGTCAGATTTCCTGTAACACTGAATCTTGACATTATTTACTGTATTGGATAGGCTTGGTGCTCCATGTGCTTGAGTTATTCAGTGGGAAATCTGCATCCTTGCTGCATCAGGTTTGCAGTATGCTGTTTTGTACTGATGCTGCACTGTAGCTCTCCTGACATGCTCCTGGACTTGGGGCAGGTGCCCAGAGATTCTCCTGTTCTCCTTTCTGCTCCCTTGCCAGCCTTTCCTTCCACTCACTAGGCAGGTGTCTGCTCCAGTGTCGTCTACACATGCTTAGTGCGCGATTACTGCTGCACTTGACTTTTTTAAAGATAAGTCTTGAGCAGGCAGTGGTGGCGCACGCCTCTAATCCCAGCACTTGGGAGGCAGAGGCAGGCGGATTTCTGAGTTCGAGGCCAGCCTGGTCTACAGAGTGAGTTCCAGGACAGCCAGGGCTACACAGAGAAACCCTGTCTCCAAAAACCTTAGAGAGAGAGAGAGAGAGAGAGAGAGAGAGAGAGAGAGAGGAGAGAGAGAGTCTTTCCAGGCCTCCTGTGAAACCCAGCCATCCAGCCAAAGCCTCCTGCTGCTGCTCCTTCCTGCCTCCTCTCCAAAGTGTGCACCCTGCTGGGAGGTGCTGGGCACCTCTGAGATGCCTATTTTAACTCTGCTATTGCTGATCACTAGATGTAAATTCTCTGAGGGCATATTGTATGAATGAATTATAAGGAGGAGTATTTACAAGCTGATGCTGTGTTGTGTTGTGCTCCGTTTTAACTTCCCTGTTTCCACTCTTCAGGACCTTTACTTTTGGAACAGTCACAGCAGCCCCGTCTTCCTGTTTCACTGCTGCACCAGGTACTGCCCGTGTTGCATAATGTTCTGTGTTTCCCTCATGGGAGAGACGCTGTATGTGAGTGTATACTGACACTGGAGCTTTGTGGCTCTTTTTCCGTTGGTAGTCAGGTTGGTAGTGGTGATGTACATCAGAGACATGTTAAAGGGCTGAGAGTGGCTCAGCGGCAGGCAGGGCAGGGCAGGGCAGGGCAGGGCAGGGCAGGGCAGGGCAGGGCAGGGCAGGGCAGGGCGCCTTCCCAGCACACAGGATGCCCTGGCTTGCCTTCATAGCAGCAGGGCAACAGCAGGATGTTTGATCCAGAACTTGATGTGGGGCTGCTGACGAGGCTCAGCACCTGGGCCAGGCCAAGCATCTCTGTTATTCCTGGGACCCACATGGAAGAAGGAGAAAACTGACCCCTGAAAGTCGCCCTCTGCCTTCCACATTCTCTGTAACATGCAAATATGCACACAAAATAAAATATTTTAATGCAGTAATTTTTTTTAAGAACCTATTGTGAAGGAGATCTGTTTACATAACTATAAAGAGGGAAAAGACTAGCTTCTCAAAGTCTCATTTGCTGTAATATTCTAATGTTAACATGCAAACTTGGTCCTAAGAAGAGGTAGGCATATACCATGGAAGTAAAAGATCAAACCTGGTCCTAAACACTGGTCCACATACCTGTGCTAGGAATCTAGACCCACCCAAAAGAGAACAGTTTTGTCAAGTTCCTCCAAGCTCTCTCTAGGTGATTAAGTATATTTTTATTTTATTCAAAAGAAGCCTTTCCTGTGACATGTTTTTATTAGGAAACCGTGGGATATGAACTGTAGGGTGGAGTCTCAATCACTGCCATTCTGTTGTGCAGAGCTTTGTCTTTAGCTAGTTCTCATGTAACCGCGTGTCTTCTGTCACCTTGTTGGGTCTGCTGACACAGGCTTAGCATCTCAGCTACTTAGAGGGGTCTAGGAAGCTCTCAGATTTAAAGCCTGTCTAGGCTGCAGAGTTGGTTATGTCCAGCCAGGGCACCTTAGCACTGGATTTCCTCTAAATAAAAAGTAGAAAAGGGACTGGAAGATGGAGTGCAGCTCTGGGACACTTGCTAGGCATAGATAAGACCCTGTCCAGGGGTCAGGGAGTCATGCTAGTGCGTCACAGTTCTCCCCCATGGCTTTGCCATGCTTTATAGTCTGTCTACTCTTCTTTAGTGTATTTTTGAACTATGTATGTGATAAATAAAACATCAGTCACCTTTAGTTTTTAAATCAACAAACCTTTTCTGTATCCGTGCTGGGAATAGAACCTAATGCTTTGTATTTAACAAATCTTTTCTCAATATTTTATTATGAGACATGGTGTCATCGTTACTTAATCTGGTCTCAATCTCCTTGGCACAAGTGGTCTTGTCTTAGCCACCTCTAAGTTCCTGGGACTATAGTTGCGGGCCACCATGCCCAGCTGACAGATTGTCTGGTACTTTCTGTGTGCACTCAAGTACTAGAGTTTCCTAGTCTTAATATTAATTAAGAGCCTCTCCTAATATTCATATGGGGAACAGGGTACTGAATGCAGAGCAGACACTCTAATTCTGGTCTAGATCACTCTCACTCTCTTTCTCCCCCCCCCCCCCCCCCGTGTGTGTGTGTGTGTGTGTGTGTGTGTGTGTACACATATGTATGCACCAGCATACATATGTGCTTGTATGTGTGAGTCCAAGCATGCATGTGTATATGTCAGAGGATGACCTGGGGTCTTAGTCCTGCCTTTACCTTGTTTAGAATCAGTCAGGTCTCTTGTTTGCCATTACATACATCCAGTTAGCTGACCCACATTCCAAGAATTATCCTGTCTCCGTTTGTCTCTTGTTTTAGAAGCACTGTATTCACGTTATTGTGTCTGGCTTTATGTGGGTATTGGAGTTTGGCTTTTTACTTTGTTTTTGGGTTGGTTTTGTTTTTGTTTTTCTAGGCAGGATTTCTCTGTGTAGCCCTCCCTCCTGGTCTGTCCTTCAACTCACTTTGTAAATTAGCCTGGTCTCAAATGGTATTGTAGTTCTGACTTGGGTCCTCACATTTGTAAGATAATCTTTGCCCACCAAGCTAGCTCCCAGTCCTGCTCACTCATTTGCTTGTGTAAAAATCAACTCAGAAATATGAGAGCTTGGAGAAGAACAAAACCATTGTCCAGATCATAAGGAAATAAAAGTCAGGATAAGAAGCAGTAGTAATCTGCATCAACTCTGAATCAGTGCAATAATGGATAACAACCCAAAAGCCATAAACTACATCACCAGTAATATAATGCCATACTCGTCAGGACCCTAGTAAACAGCTTAATTGTAGGAAAAATTACCATCTGTGGGTTGATACTCTGTCCTTAGACAGTGAAGAGCTTCCAGTCTGCGTTCAGTTGGGCTATGAGGATTACCATAGATTAGCTGATGCCCAGAGTGGGAGGGAAGCCATTACCCAGGGCACTATGTTGAGCCCAGTCAAGAAGTCGCATAGGTAGGAACTGTTGTACTTCTCTTTGGGGACAATGTGTCCATTTCATGAATCCTAGATGTCCCGTGTTTGTTGTGATGTAGTGATCATAAACAGAAACTTCATTCCTTCCCACTTGAGAGCTGACTCTGGCAGTACTAGCGCTCCTGTGCAGAGCAAGCGGTCATTCCGCCCTTTTGAGAGAACCCTGCCATTAGAACCATAAGCTCTCCCTGACTGAAGAGAAAGATTGCCTTAGAAGGGCAGTCAGTGGAAATGTGATTAATTCTAGTTTGCTAATCCAACTCTTTTCCTGGTTTCTTTTTCTTGCTAGGGTCAACACCCCCCACTAAAGAGTCAAACCAGCTTGAGGCATTCTCCTTTGGCGGGGGAGGCAAACCTTTTTGTGAGACCATTCCTGGAAACTCCCCTGCCACAGGAGCCACATCAGCACCCAGCACTTCTGTAACAACTGCCTCTCTGGAAGACTCTGCTCCGTCCAGCAGCAAACCTGCAGCTCCTTCTGAAACTACTATGTCCACTGCCTCTAGCAAATTGGAAACTCCACCATCCAAGTTAGCAGAGCTTCTGTTCCCAAGTTCTCTAGCTGGAGAGACCCTAGGGAGCTTCTCGGGACTGCGTGTTGGCCAAGCTGAGGATTCTACAAAGCCAGTTAGTAAGGCCTCCTCCACAAACCTAGCCGGAGCCCAACCAGCCAAGCCCACAGGGTTTAGCTTTCCTAGTGCTTCAGTGTTAGGAAAGCCAGTGGAGCCCCCGTGGCATCCTCTGTTAGCCCTGCCCCAGCAGCGCCAGCCTCAGCTCTGAATTCGAGCACTAGCAGTTCCTTGGCAACTGTCTTTGGCAGTGTACCCCTTACCACTGCTGGACCTTCCGGGCTCATTGGTTTTGGTGGGGCCTCTTTGGCTAATAGCAAAACTAGTTTCTCATTTGGAAACCAACAGACTAGTAGTACAGCATTATCCACTACCCCAGCATCAACCTCAGTTGCCCCTTCCCTTCCAGCATCTTTCCCTACTTTGTCATTTGGTGGCCTCTTGAGTTCACCATCAGCTTCTTCCCTGCCCGTGTCCTCTGGTAAGAGCACAGAGGAGGCCGCACCACCAGCTGTGCCTGACAAGTCAGACCACAGTGAAGTTTCAGCAACAACCCCCTTGCTTCCAGTACAGCAACAGTCACCCCAGCTTCCCCAGGCATCTCTGCAAACTGCTGACCCTGTCAAAAAAGAACCTGTTCCTGTGCAGAGCACAGACAGCAGCCCAAGCAGACCAGCATCTTCTGCCAGCCTTACAGCATCCACAGAGCCCACTCCATTAGCCCCAGGGGGCCCTGACAGCAAGACAGAGTCAGTGTCTCCTGCTTCCACCTTTGCAGGGCCTGGCCAGGTGGCTGTGACATCAGCTGTTCTCCCAGGAGCAGGTTCAGCAGCCAGTGAAGCATTGGGTACCCCTGGCACCTCCAGCACTGTCTCCAGCAGTACCCCAACTTCTGCCACAGAGACAGCTGTATTTGGAACTGTCACTTCTGGCTCCTCAGTTTTTACACAGCCACCTGCTGCCAGTTCTAGCTCAGCGTTCAACCAGCTCTCCAGTAACACAGCCACTGCGCCCTCTGCCACCCTGTGTTTGGGCAAGTGGCAACCAGCACAGCCACTGCCACACCACAGGCCAGCAGTTCAGGATTTGGCAGCCCTGCATTTGGTGCTTCAGCTCCTGGAGTGTTTGGACAGACAGCATTTGGACAGTCCCCAGCCTTCGGGCAAGTAACAAGCAGCCCTGCTAGTGGTTTCTCCTTCAGCCAGCCTGGGTTCAGCTCCGTGCCTGCTTTCGGCCAGTCTGTCTCCTCTACTCCCACATCCACCAGTGCAAATGTCTTCGGAGCCACCTCGAGTACCAGCAGCCCTGGTTCCTTCTCATTTGGACAGGCTTCTAGCAGTACAGGAGGGACGCTGTTTGGCCAAAACAACCCTCCTGCTTTTGGTCAGAGCCCTGGCTTTGGGCAGGGAGGCTCTGTGTTTGGTGGCACCTCGGCCACCACCTCTACAGCAGCACCTTCAGGGTTTAGCTTTTGTCAAGCCTCAGGTAAGAATTTGCAGAACATTTTGACTTTGTTCTCTTCTGTACTATTTAAAAACATTTATAATGAGCCTCCACTGTTCTTATAATTAAAAGAGAGGAGCCGGCTGTTGTGGTACATGCCTGTAATCCTCGCTTTGAGGGTAGAGGCAGGAGGATCAGGAATTCAAGGCTCTTGGTACATAATACATTCAAAGCCATCCCAGGCTATATGAAATCCTATCTTAAAAAACTAATATCCAAGATGAAGGAGGGCGCTTAGGACCTGCTTGTTCTGATTGGCTGCGCCCTGTGTCTCAGTGTTGCTCTGACTCTCTTCCTCAGCAACCTCTCTTCTTTGCTGACCACGACTACCAATTTCACAGATTAAAAAGTATACCTTTTTGTTTAAGGCCACAGAAGTAATTTAACTCTTAATTGCAATTTTTTTTTTTTTTTTAAATTTGGAAGGCATGTTAGAGGCCCTAAAACTGTCAGACTCAGGCAGCCTGCCCTCATAGTAGACGGTGCAGGTGATGGAGGAGGGAAGACCCAGTTCTCCCATTTAGTTAATTGCTCTGTGGATAATTTTTATTTCTTTTGATGCCATCTTCCTTGTGGGAAGCAGGCGTATTGCTACTTTAAATAGCAATGACACATACACAAAATGTACACATTGTACTATTTTTGAAGAGAAAACTGGATGCTTAATTCTGTATCTAATCTTAGCATCTGCTTTTACTTCTAAAAGTTCCCAGTGGACATGGTACTGTGGAGGTGTGTTCCAGTTTGGGCTTTCTAGTGGTTCTCTTATGAAAGGTAATTCCTGCCAGGCAGTCATGGTGCACACCTGTAATCCCAGCACTCAAGAGGCAGAGGCAGAAGGATCTCAAGAAGTTTGAGGCCAGCCTGGTCTACAAATGGAGTACCAGAACAGCCAGTTTACACAGAGGAAACCCTACACAGAAAAAGACAAAAACGAAAAACACACACACAGAGAAGGGAGGTAATTCTTTAGCAGTTAGGCTCCAGAAGAAACAAAGTATCAATGGTTTCTTGGTAGGCAGGATTCCATGTAATTGCTGATTCATTTTTTCAGTGATAATTTATTCAAAACAACTTGTAATTTTGTTAAAAGGAAATGTTTCCCTTCTTTTTAATGAGTGTTAAATTCTTACCAAAACAACTGTAAGGACACAGTAGACAGAGAAACACAACTGTGGGCACCACCATCCCATTCCACCACCATGCCATGTGGCTGGCTGTGTAAGCAAGGGACCTGAGTGGATAATGGCCATTTAATGGGCAGGGAAAAGGCCTAAGACTTAAAAGGAGAGTCAAATTTTGCCACTGTTGATCCTGAGCATGGAGAATAGGACTTTAAACAGTCTGTGCAAACACCAGTGAGCCCACTCACTGAATTTGGAGCCTCCAGAGGGGTCTTGTTTAAACAGAGTGCTTGGGTAGATCCTGGGACTAGCCTCCAGGATAGTTGAGGAATTAACATTTGTCTGTTCTCATCCTCTAATAAGCTCCAGAAATGAGCTGGAAACCCACCTCACCCCCTTAGTTATAGGCCTGCATCACTTGCCTCACTTCCAGTTGTACCTGGCAGAAGATAATCCACCCTGATGGAATCCAGTGCTTGAGTGTATATAGATCAGGGAGAAAGATTCCTAGTGTAGGTGACTGGAAAGTACTCTGGTTAGCCAAGATTGTGAGGGTGTGCCACCCTGCCAGTTCCCACCACCTGGCAGGAGAGAAGACTTTAATTCTAGGGACATCAAAATTTATATTACTTTAAAATGCTAACAGTGAGGTAAGGGTCTTGCAATTGGCCCTCCACATGTATGGGTTCTGTACCTGCAGGTGTGGCCTGCCTTGATTGGAATCCTTTGGATTGAAATAATTAGGAAAAATCTGTACTGACCATGTATACTTTTTCTTGTCATTATCCCTCAGCAGTACAAAGTAGCAGCTAGTTAACGTAGCCCCTCCAGGATACTTCAGTTTTACCATAAGTCATCCCAAAATGACGGAAGATATGTGGGAGGCTGGACACACGGGTTCAAAACACCACACCATGTCATGAAAGAGACTGTTACATCCTCGATTTTATATCTGTGTATCCTCAGAGATCTAGAACGGATCCCTTATGGATACCAAGGAACAGCTGTGTTTACATAGAATTTTCACCATTTCCTCAGTGGGAAAACATTTTTTTAAAAAATTGTTAATATATTGACATTTTTGTGTGTGTGCATGCATGTATGTAATATATTTTGATCAGAGTCACACACATCTCCACCCCGTCTTATCTTCCTCTCTTCTTCCCAGCAACCCCCTCCTGCTTTCTGTTTCTTTTCTTTTTTTAATGACTGACTGAGTTTAATAGTTTGATTAGCTTTTATGAGCATAGGTATGGGATTGCTTACTGGATCACAAACAACTTACCCATAAATATACTTCTGAAGAAAAATGACTCCCCTCCTCCAGTAGCCATTAACTACCAGTAGGTCCTGAACTAGGGTAGGGCCTTATGTGTTCCTCCCCTTTCATTTTGGACAGTTAGCAGGCAGCATACATACATACATAACAACCATGTCATGTTTACAGAACGGTTTTACTCCCTTCCTTCCGATGGTCATGCTCTTAAAGTCTTTATACTCCTTGCTATGTCTTCCACGGTGTTCTGGGAACCTTTAGCCCAACTTAGGGTAGGATACCTGACAGTCACTTAGTTTCAGCACAGTTAGCAGTCTCTTCATTAACCAATTGCCCCACTACAAAAAGCCTTTCTGACCAAGACTGAGGACAGTGTTAATCTATGGGTATAATTACAAGTATTCAGAAAGAAATTGGAATTGTCTATTTCACAGAACAACAATAATAGCTTCTTCCTGCATGTCTATGACCTTGTCAGCCTAGGCTTCTGACCAGCTTGTTGACAGTGCCAGGAATGAATTCCCTCCAGTGGAGCAGGCCTCTAAGCAGAAAGTTATTGGTTACTTCCATACATTCATGCCACGGCTGCATAATTAGGCCCATCTTTTCCAGCTGGTTAGTACTGGATGGAGCATATAGGATAAGATCCCCCTGCAGAAGGCCAGTGATGGCTTTTGCACCCAGTGATGTTCATAACACATCTAAAGGCTGTGGGTGTTTTGATTTGGTTTGGATTTAATTTTGATGTTAAAAATGATTTCTCCAAATTGAATCTTTGTCTTTGTATCTTACAGGTTTTGGGTCTAGTAATACTGGTTCTGTGTTTGGTCAAGCAGCCAGTAGTGGTGGATCAGTCTTTGGTCAGGTGAGTATACATGATTGTCTCTATGTGTTAGTTCTTAAACTGCAGGACTCAGATGCCTGTAGGGTAAAGAAGGCTCTGTGCCGATTAAAGAGAATCTCTAGTGTATGGGTCATTCTTTGGCAGTGCCCTATCCCAGCCTGTGCTGATGTGTAGAGAGAGAAGCCCACTACAGTGCTTACCCTCAGTGCCTAGGCCAGGCAGGCTCACCTGAGGGCACAGCAGTTCTAATACTGCTCTCTTGAGAGGAATTGTGGGAGCCCTGTGAGGCACTGAAAGTGTGTGCTGTCTAGAGCATTGACCTCACAGAGCGCCAGACATTTATCAGGATTCAGTAAGCTTTTCATACGGAAAGTTTGAACTTAACAAAAGATTAGGGCTGGTAGGAGGACTCAGTGGGTGCAGGGCATGCTAACACATGTGCACTAACATGATAAATAATATTTAAAAGAGAAACAGAAGAAAATAGGTCAAAGACAGAGCTGTTGTACAGCACCATCACTGCTAGAAACTGCAGTTCCAGAACTCATAAAGCCAGGCCAGGAGAATCACCAAACAAGTTCAACGTCAATTTGGACTACATAGTAGCAATATCTTATCTCAAAAATAATTTCAAAACTGAAATGGGGCTTGCAAGGTAGCTCAGTGGTTAAAGGAGCTTGTGACCTAAGTGTAAGCCCCAGGAATCAAGAAATGGAAGCAGGGAACTCCTGCAAATTGTTTATACACTACACGCACAAGAAGTGGGAAGAGCCGGATTGGTCATTTTTATCTTTTATTTTACCATAATATAAAAAAAGGAAATAGACTAGACATGATACCACATTACCTATAATCCCAAAACTCAGGAAGTGGAGACAGGAGGATCACTGCAAGTTTGAAACCAGGATGTGTTACATAATTAAATTTGAACCAGCTTGTACATAGTGAGATCTCTCTCAAACTAAAAATGAGTAAATCAATAACACTCATCACAGAAAGAAAAAAATGAAAGGAGAGTCCCAGCAGGGTAAAGGCACTTGTCAAAGCGAATGACCTCAAGATCGATCTTTGGAACCCACATGGTAGGACCAGAGAATTGGTTTCACCAAGTTTGTCCTCTCATCTGCACAAGCTTGCCATGACTCAGACTCACATGCAAAAAAGTAAGTAAGTGTAAGTTTTAAATGACTAAAGGACAGATACCCAGTAGACATAAGGATGGTCAGTGTGATTAGTAATACAGTTTAAAACCACAGACACACATACTGATAATACTACAAAGTCAGAAGGCCAGAGGAATACACTGGGTAGCTGATGGACTTGTTAGACATGAGTATCCAAGTGTGGTTCCCAGCATCTGAGAGGCAAAGACAGACAGGAAGATCTCCAGGGCTTCCTGGCCAGGCGGCCTACCCAGTGAGTTTCAGGTTCAGGGAGACCCTAGCTCAACAAAGTAAAGCAGAGAAGCTATTGAGGAAAACACTCAACACGCAGATAAATGTCCAGTATGTTTCAGGACACACACATGCTCCTAATGGGAGCATAAATGGGTCACCAAGCTTGGACAATAGTTTGATATACTCTTGTAAAGGAACTACCTAGAGTTATTCTTTAGACAAATGTTTGCACATATGGGCCAAGTTACAAGAGAAATGTCATAGTCGGGGCCAGCAAGATAGCTCCAAGGATAAAAGTACACTACCAACCTGATGGCCCGAGTTTGATCCCTGGAACCTACATAGTAGGAGAGAACATATTCCCAAGACTTGTTCTCTGACCTCCATGTGTGGGACACACACACACATATAAATGAAATACTCTTTAAAATGTTTATGTTCAAAGGGAAGAAAATAAAAATTAAAAACAATGTTCAGCTAAGTGTTATGGTGCAGGCCTGTAATGCCATCTACTTGAGAGGCTTGAGGCAGGAGGATCACAGTTTAGATGAGGACCTGTGTGGCCTTAAAAGTAAGTTTCAAGGCTTGATTGAGTAAGTTAGTGGATTAGCAGTAGAATACTGATCACATTTTTATAGTAGTATAAAACTAAAATGACCCGAATATTTATCAACATTCAGGTAGATGCAAGCTCAGTGGGCCCAGCTATAAAAGCAAGCAGTGACAGCCAGTGTGGGTGACTGACACAGAGACACAAAACCCCGTGTTGTCTTCTCCTCCCTAGGGACTATGTTTGCACACTTTTCCCATCATGCCACATTCCCTGGGCATGATTAGTTTCTAGGTGGTGAGGAGTAGTCCTGACTGGCTAACATGTGAAAGAGTGTAGATATTCACTGCATCATGAATTGCCAAGATGGGAACAAAAAATGATGTGAACAAAACTTATTCCAAGGGTTTCGTAGCAAATCACCTCATACCAGTCAGTAAAATTAGCCATTCTAGTCATCCGTGGTGTTCTTGGGTTCTGTATAGCATAACTCAGAATGGCAGTGTGCTGGCTTGCCTTCATGTCACAGTAGCGCGGTGGCTGCTGGAGGAATGGGAGGCTGGATGTCCAGAAGGCTCACTGCTTTGTCCCATCCACCTCTGGCCTCTCTGCGATCTTGTCTTCGCACATTGCGGAGGCTGTAGATCAGTGGTTCTCAGCTTCCCAAAGCTGCAGCCGTTTAACACGACTCCTCATGTTGCCCTGACTCCAACCATAGAATTCTTTTGATGCTACTTCTTAACTAATTCTGCTACTGTTATGAATCATAAATATCCGATGGCATCCCCAAAGGGCCGAAACCCACAGATTAAGACCTGCTGCTATAGAGCCTCCCAAGATCTCTCCCAAACACAGAGGCTTCGTTGTTTCCTTACACAGCCTCAAGTCCAGGAGGACAATTAGATGCCTATTGTTGCTTTAGAAGAGCATGTGGGCAGAAAGTGTTGCTGGGCTGATCTTTAAGAATTTGTTTTCCCTAAAGAAGGAAAGGTGGCAGACAACTTGTTGAACTGATTCCAGAAAGTTGGGGGCTGCAAGTGAGCACTGAGTCAGAAGCTTGGATAGTGGAAGGGGGACCTTGCCAAAGATTGAGAACAGTAGCTGCTGGCTGTGGTATAAATGGCCAGTGAGCATGAGGAAAGACAAAAAAATGACATTAAATATTGGGAAATAAAATTCCAGCAGGCTGGGCGGTGTGGGCGGTGGTGGCACACGCCTTTAATCCCAACAATTGGGAGGCACAGACGGGTCTCTGAATTCCAGGCCTGGTCTGTAGAGGCTTAGTTGCAGGACAGCCAGGACCACATAGAGAAAGCTCTGTCTCAAAAAATATAAATAAATAAATAAATAAATAAATAAATAAATAAATAAATAAATAAATAAATCGATCCAGCAGATAAGAACATGGCGAGAGTCATCTGTTGCTGGTGGTTCTATTTAGTTATACAGTCACTGTGGAGTGTAGTTTGAGGCCTCCTCAAAGGTTAATAGTACTTCTGCCACATGACCCAGCAGTTTTGACTCCAAGGTTATAACCAAAGGAACTGAAAAAGGGAACTACAGCAGATATTTATGCCAGTGTGCACTATAGATGAAGTGTGTCACTGAACAAATGAGTAGACAAACTGGACTGTACATCAGGAAAACACTACTCAGCCATAAAATGAAAGGAAGTTCTGATTCGTGCTACACATGAATAACATGGACAAAGCAGAATAAGCCAGCTGCAACAGGATAGTACTGGATGGCTCTACTTGGATTAAATACCTCAGTGTGTAAATTCATCAAAGCAGGTTGAAACAGACATGAGCTAAAGCAGTGGTTCTCAACCTTGCTAATGTTGTGACCCTTTACTACAGTTCCTCAGGTTGTACTGAGCCTCAACTATAAAATTATTTTGTTGCTACTTCATAACTAACTTTTTTTCTACTATTGTGAATCGTAATTTAAAATATATATATATATATGTTCTTCATTGATCTTGGGTGACCCCTGTGAAAGGGTCGTTTAATTCCCTAGGTTGAGAACCACTGAACTACGGGGAGAAAGAACGAGAAGCTATAGTTTAACAGTTAACAATGTTTCAGCTAGGGCTATTGAGTTCTGGTGATAGTTCTGGAACACTAGGTGTAATCAGTGCTTTGGGGCTACAGATGATACAAATGCCAACATTGCTATTTATTTTGCCATCAGATTTAAAAACTGATAGTGACATGCTAAAACTCCTTTTGGGCTTAAAATTGAAGTCATTGTATTTCTTCTGCCAAATTATATAGCAGTTTGGGTTAGAAGATAAACATGTACAGATACCCCCTAAAACCCCACCTGCCCCTCAACACACACACACACACACACACACACACACACACACACCCCTTTTCTGAGAAAAGTAAGGCCTAAAATACCAAAGGAGCCTGCGTGGTTACCTAGCTCTGCCTTAACCTTGCTCCAGCTCAGCTAAGAGACAGACAGGCTGAGACAGACTGAAGGTTGAGGGAGACAGTCCAATACCAGCCAGAGTGAACATAGCACCAGGAATAGATGTCCTTCCTGGTCCTCCCTCTCTGCAACACAAGGATACCTCCATCACTGCTAGCCTTTCAGTGCAAGGTCTAGTATACAAGGGAGAGTGCCCGGGTGAGCTACACCCCAGCAATGGGAGGTAAGGCAGCCTGGGCCACATAGGAACACCCAATCAGCTAATGAGGATCCAAATATCAGAGTGAAGACAAAGATTTTAAAATAACCTCATGCCGCAGAGTTCATTGAATAATACTGACAACTGTGGAATGGAGTCTCAGCAGAGAAACATGTTTAAGAAGCAGTCTTGATCTGCATGGAGTTTGAGTCTCCTGCCTGAGGCAGAAGTGAGAGCTACAGAAACTTAGCTTTGGACTTTGATTCATATTCACTCCAGTCATTAGAAAATGACCACTGGGACAGAAAGTGAGTGAGTTACTCGCTTCTGCTTATTCTGTAGATGGCCACTCAAGCTAGTTGCGAGCATTAGGTTTTCTAGAGCAGCATGAACTATTTGTTTGTATTTGAAGGTGTCCTATGTCCCAGCCTGATGCGTGGAGGTTAGGGACACTGGGTTTATGCTTCAGTTGTCGTGGTTCCTGCCCTTACAAAGGCCATCAGTGCTTATCCATGATCACAATTTTTTTTTGGTTTTTCGAGACAGGGTTTCTCTGTGTAGCCCTGGCTGTCCTGGAACTCACTCTGTAGACCAGGCTGGCCTCGAACTCAGAAATCCGCCTGCCTCCGCCTCCCAAGTGCTGGGATTAAAGGCGTGCGCCACCACCGCCCGGCGCACAGTTTTTAAAGAAGTTTAAGCGTGGGAACTATCCAGTAGAATTAAGTGTACTGCCCTAAGACCATACTTGGTTTTCTATGCAGAGCAGCAGAGACACTGTGGGGCTGCGATGAGGAGAACGTTCAGAGATGCTGGCTCAGGGGACAGATCGCTTAGCTTGTAAGCAGAAATTAAGGATTCGGCCCAGTGCCATACAAACACAGGTTGTGTTGAAGCTGAGCTGTAGATAGTCCAAGCAGTGTAGCTACAGCAGTGGTGCTGGCAGCCATCTCTGAGCAGGAGCTGTTTCAGCTGCAGGTCTTTCTTTCTGTCTTTTGTTAAGTAGGGAACACTTCACAAATTTGTATGTTGTCCTTGCACAGGGGCCGTGCTAAACTTCTCTGTATCGTTCTAATTTTAGTACATAGTATGCCTAGGCAAGCACTTGAGTACAGTTCCTTTCCCATTTTGAAGTGGGCAGGTTTCTGTCTCCACCACTATGCACCTCTGCTGGCAGCCCCACTGCACTGCTGCCCTTTCCTGAAGCCTGCCTTGCTCTGCATCAGCAGCCAGTGTCGGCTTAACTAGTGAGAGCGGCCCCCAAACCGCCTGGTGCTCGGTGCAGCTCTGAGTCAGCATGGGCCCCGAGTTAGAAGCATCCTCTGAGTGCTTGCATGGAATTCCACAGTGGTCATTTCAGCAATGAGGCTAATTTAGGCTGCTCTCTGCAACACTGGGCAAGTCATTGTGACTTATAAGTGCACAAGTGGAGAGAAATGCCTGTAAATCACTAATCATTGCTGATGACTTCACCTAATACTAGTGAAGACACCGTAGCTTCTCCCTGTTTTCAAACTTGGATTTGGTGGATCTCTAATGCTCGGTTTCCCTGCCCCTGGTGTTGAGTCAGACAGTGCAGGTAGCATGGCAGATAAGTGTTGAGCACCCACCTACTCTAAATTCAGTAACCGAAGAACCTCAGATTTGTAGGAGGTCTTCCAGAATCACCCTCTCCTGAAGCTGTTGGAGTAGCTCTTCCAGAGCTGATGAGAGTCCTCTTGCTTTTCCCATCTGACCTGGCTGTGGGCCTCTCCAGCCAGACTGTGCCTGCAGTTTTACGATAACCTCTCATCCTTTCTTGCTTCCTATTCCCCTGTTTTTTCAGCAGTCATCTACTTCCAGTGGTAGCGTGTTTGGGTCTGGAAATGCTACAAGAGGGGGCGGTTTCTTCAGTGGCCTTGGAGGAAAACCCAGCCAGGATGCTGCCAACAAAAACCCATTCAGCTCGGCCAGTGGGGCCTTTGGGTCTACAGCCACCCCAAGTAAGTTGAGAAGAGTTTTCCCGCTCCCTGATCCTCCGATGTCACTGTCACTCTATGGCATTGTCAAAGCTTCAGAAACAAATACAAAAAGGGGTGAAGCTAGAGAGGTTCTGTACCCACACTGCTCTGCTTCAGGGTATATTTTTGTTTTAATAAGATGTTCTCTATCCATGAAAGGACAGCAGAGCTTTGGGGACAGATGAGTGTGACGGGCTGCTTCCTACCCTGTTCCTCACTCTGTTTCCTACCCTGAGCTTGCCTGAAGGCAATGTGGCAGACAGCAGCCATGAGCCCCCACACAGGCACAGGGCTTCCGCTTAGCTGGCTCCTCTACACTGAAGTACACTAGTGTGGGCTTGGGCCTGTGTGGTTCTTATCACTTTCCTCTGCTGCCGTTTTCCCTGAAGCTGGACTTCCTAGCACTTTTTTCTCCAGCTCATGTCTCATGTTCTGTGTTGATCTGTCTGTCATGGTTGGAAGTGGAAGATGCTGTATACTGCCGCTGTGGATGGGAAGTTGTATTCTTGCCGTTCTTGCCTTACTTGCTTCCACTTAAGTGCCATATTGAGCTGTCCATGATATTAATGAATGTAGTGCTTGCATCTCTATGCTGTTTTCATCATATTAAGGCCTGTGGCATGAAGAGCAATGTTTTCTGTCCCAGCTTTGCTCTTCTGGCTGCCTAGATCAAGAACTGGTTGTCCTGCTGTCTCTGCTCTGGTAATATGTGTCGGGATTGCTCATCTAGGCACTTCCCTCCTAGGTCACCAGGCTCTGCCGGGAGGGATTTAGAACCTACAGTGAAGAGATCTCAGAAATCATATTTGCAAAAAATGTTCTGCAGGCAAACAGAATCATGATAAGCAAAACAAAAATAGGTTCATGCCAAGGCAGGGCTGAAAGTCCTGATGTAATGGAAATGTTTGACCACCTGTGCCCTGGGGCTGAGAGGCTATGTGTAGCGAATGCTGTAAAAGCACTGTCCTTTCAGATGAAAGTGAGAAAACAACAGACATGGCGCTCACGTGTAACATGCTAAACACAGCACTCGGCATCACTTGTCATGCTGGTTAGAAATTGGGGTGGACCCTAGATGTAGGTCGTCATGTGTGAGGCCGTGTTATTTACCAGCCAGTTTGTTTAATGGCTTAGATGTGTCATATCCCTGTAAGTATCCACACCAATTCATCTCTGACACCATGGCTTTTGCTTGTCAGCTGCCCTTCCCCCAGAGGTCAGCCTGAGCTAGTGTGAATGGGGGCAACTTTGCACATCCCTCCCTGTGCCCACATTCAGTGTCTGAAGTCGGGCTGAAACAGTGTTGACCCAATGGGAGTGAGCACACCACACACCAGGACTCTCCGTGGATGGTTGTTAAACAGCCTTGATACCAGACACCTAGTAGTCTTCATGGGTTTTTTTATGATTTCATAGTGAAGGGATCAGGATCTGGTTAAACCCTATGACCAGGTAAGTGCAGGCTAAGTGAGAGGCAGCAGCTGGAAGAGTTGAGCTGCCCCTTCTGCAGTCTCCAGTGACTGTGACTCTAGCCTCCCATGCTCGTGAGCACTGCTGCTCTCCTGGCTAAATTCCATGTGCTTCCTGCCCACCTCTCACATAGGCCTTCCCCGTCTCCACCTCCAGTCATCTTTGCCATGGTCGAGAAATCCATCTCAAATCAAATTTTTTTTTTTTTTTAAGATTTATTTTTAGTTATAAGAGTACACTCCAGCTGTCTTCAGACACACACTAGAAGAGAGCATCGGATCCCATTACAGATGGTTGTGAGCCACCATGTGGGTGCTGGGAATTGAACTCGAAACCTCTGGAAGAACAGTCAGTGCTCTTAACCACTGAGCCATCTCTCCAGCCCTCAAATATTCTTAAGCTGCTTTTCTTTTGCCACGGTTCCGATAGGTAGCAGGAGAACGATGGGTTTCCTTTTGAGTCTTGTCATCTCCTAGCCAAAGTCAGGCTGTTAGACTCTAAAGTCATTTGAGACTCAGCACCGCACCGTGTGTGCATTGTCACCCATAAGGACCTGTTGTCAAGTGTCATCCTGACACTGAGTTATCATTGTCCTATACATGCTGTTTCTTTTCAAGGATGTATTGGATGGGAAGGTCATTCTCCCATGGCTCCTTCCACAGCTGTTCCTGAGGGGGAGCTCCCCTAGAGAGGAGCCTGGGTGAGGCTCTAGGGAGCCCCTCTGAGTGCGGCAGACCTGCAGAAAGCTGGAGCCTGACCTCTCTAACATTCTTTATGTCAGATTTCATTTGGAGTGAATCAGTTCTTGATGCTGGATGTTGTTGGTGGTTTTGCCAAGTACAAAACTAAAGGGGCCCTATGAGACCTATGGGATGGAAGTCCAGAGTAGGTGCTAGTTTTACTTGTCTCTGTTATCCCAAAGTATTAGTCTTTGGTTGGCTCCACAAAGAGTAGTTGGTGACTGGCTGATTCCTACATAAGTGAAAAATCTTCTACTATGAAGCACACTCCATCCACCAAGATATTTACTTAGCATGTTTTTAAAAGCTGGGCCTGAGCCGGGCGGTGGTGGCACACGCCTTTAATCCCAGCACTTGGGAGGCTGAGGCAGGCGGATTTCTGAGTTCGAGGCCAGCCTGGTCTACAGAGTGAGTTCCAGGACAGCCAGGGCTACACAGAGAAACCCTGTCTCGAAAAACCAAAAAAAAAAAAAAAGCTGGGCCAGCAGCCAATTGTGTTGACTCCTGCCTTTAATCCCCAAGACAAGTGGATCTGAGTTCAAGGTCAGCCTGGTTCTAAAAGCAAGTTCTAGGCCAATCAGGGCCGCACAGTGAGA
Source organism: Mastomys natalensis (assembly GCA_021653895.1). Classification (NCBI taxonomy): domain Eukaryota; kingdom Metazoa; phylum Chordata; class Mammalia; order Rodentia; family Muridae; genus Mastomys; species Mastomys natalensis. The sequence continues at coordinate 3,199,266 of JAJTUV010000085.1, forward strand.
CTCTCGTCTTAAAAGTAAAATAAAGTAAATCTAGGCCAGCGAGATAGTTCTGGAAGTAAAGACACATGCCACCAAGACCAGCATCCTGACTTTGTCACCTAGAACCACGGGTGGGAAGAATGAACTGACCACAAGGTGTATGCTATATCACAGTGAGTTAATCAAGCTACAGACTACTAGCATGGAGCCAGTAGAGACCCAAGAAACATTGTTGGCCATAAAAATGGGGAGGTACAGATGATCCTATGTCTCATTCCAGAGCAACTGGGTTGAATGGTGGGACTGCCTGCTGCTGTTCTTCCTCTCCTGAGCACCTGCTGTCCGTTGCCCACTGTGAGGGCCACAGGATGTCAGGGGACTGTGACCTAGGGTAGCTGAGTCCTTACTTGTGGTCACAGAGCTATCCAGTAATTAGCCCAGGCCTGGCTGCAAACCTCAATCTGTTCCACTATAATGTGGGGCAAAGGGATCTTTGTTTTTAACTGATGATGTGAAAATGTGCATACCGATGGGATATTGTGTGATGCTTGTATATACACATATATATGTATATGTCTACACATATGTTCACATCCAAGGACAAATGTTTTTGAAACATTGACCATTTCTTTATGTGAAAACATTTAAAAAATACTTCTAGCTTTTAAAAAAATATAATCTGCACACCATTACCCATAGCAGCTTCTCCCTGCCTTGTCATGGGTATAAACAAATTTCAACAAAATATAGTCAGCCAAACACTGTAAGGATGGGGGGGGTTATTCCTGGCCCCGCCTCTCTCCCCCTCAGGTCAGAGACCAATGGCAGGGCTCTGCACAACCCAGGCAGCAGCCAGCCTGCTGGCAGCCCCGAGTGGACCAGGCTCTCCTCTGATTCTTTAGATTGACATGAGAGAGATGCAATCTGGCCTTGTTGTACAGAAGTTTAAGCAGGGAGGCAAGCAACTGGTCGCCCTTGGTGGGTGAACCAAGACCTCTGGGACGCCTCTGTTACCCTCTAGTTTTCTCTGTAGAGCTGCGCCAGGAAGGCCTGCTCATGAGTGCCAGTGATTGCAGACTCACCATCTAGAGCGCCCCTGGATGGTTCCTGTCCAGAAACTCAGCTGATGACTCCTGTCTGTCATCTGAGAAGTAACTGAGGACACCTCCCTCCTATTCAAACTCCTCACACCTGTTCTTGCTCCCTTTTAGATACCTCTAATCTGTTTGGAAACAGCGGAGCTAAGACATTTGGAGGGTTTGGCAGCTCATCCTTCGGGGAACAGAAGCCTGCTGGCACATTCAGCTCTGGCGGTGGGAGTGTGGCATCCCAAGGTTTTGGATTTTCCACTCCAAATAAAACAGGTAACCCAGAAGATGACCCGTGCTTATCTGTGTGCGTGTGTGAGTGACTCTCGAGCTTATGTAAGATACCCCTTTGGAGACAATGTCCTTGGGTGCTTATCTCAATGGACTGGGATTACAGTAAGAAGTGACTTTGTTCTCTAATGTATTTTTTATATTATTGAGGATCTACTGCATTTCTAATACATAAGATATGCTTTTTAAAAAGAGAGAAACCAGACGTGGCACACTCCTTTAATCCCAGCTCTCCAGAGGCAAAGGCAAGCAGATCTCTGAGTTCAAGGACATCCTGGTCTACATAATGAGGCTCTGTCTGCAAAAATACAACAAAACAATGTCCTTTATAAAGAGGAGATATGTAATATAGCACTTAAAAGAATTTAATATTCTAACGGAAGGCTATCAAAATATTTAACAATTGTAGAAAAATCAAACCAACATGGTGCATGCTTATAACTCTAGCAATTGGAGCCAGATCAGATCTCTCTGAATTTGAGGCCAGCTTGGTCTACAGTGTAAGACCCTGAAAAGAAGGGGGAAAGTAAAGGAACCCGGCAGCAAATAACTCATGTGTGTACCTGGGAGCCTCCTGCAGCACAGGGCTCTTAGAGTCCCACAGCACTCAAGGCTCAGACCCTCATCCTTAGATGGCCTTTCCCATCCCAAGTCACTGTTTTAGGCTTTTGTTGGAGTGTGGTTTTCTGAGATAGTATCTCCCTATACAAACAAAGCTGCTCTGAATTCATGATCCTCCAGCCTCAAGCTCCTGGACACTGGGATCATGGGTCTAGGCCACCCTTTTAATCTTTTACTAGAAATACACATCTATTTTAACTTTTAAATAATATTTATATACTTTTCATTAAAGGTCTTAAAAAGAACAGTATGCATTAATATGAAATGTGTTATATAATATTTGTTTATTTTATGTGTGTGATTGTTTGCCTTCATGTGTATCTGTGTACCTTGTGGATGTCTGGTGTTCATAGAGGTCAGAACATGGTGTTGGTCCCTTGGAACAGGAATTACAGATGGTTGTGAGCTGCTACATGGATGTGGGAATCAAGCCTAGGTCCTGAAAGTGCAGCCATTGTTCTTAACTGCCAAGCCATCTCTCCCGTTCCATGAAACACATTGTTAATTTCTGTCACCTGCCTGTCTGTGGTTTGTCGCTGCCTGCAATGCTGGTCCTGTTGGTAGGAGACTGGATTGAGGGTCTTGGGAGGGGGCAGGACAGTGCTGCACAGAGGAAGCCTCTAGCAATTGTCTTTGCCCTTGGATGGATGGCCTGTTTTGAATAGTTCCCTGCCTGAGGAGGTGAGGCTGATCTTGGAGTGGCTGACCCAGATTAGAAGGTGACCCTGAGGTGCAATGGCTTCTAGATAATGTGCTGTGCCTGTTTCTAAGACCTTGGCTTCGCAGCTTGGTCCTAGGTTGCTAGTTCTTAGCATCTTTTCCCTAAAATTTAATGACAGGGACTAGAAATAGGCAGTGCAGCTTCGTTTTGGAGATACATACAGAATAATTTAAAAATGAAAAGGCCACAAAGCCTTTAGCTCTAATTACAAGGACGTGTAACATTAACGTTGTTAACCATTGAGCCTTTTCTATCTTTTAGGCACCTGATGTTTCCTTTACTACTTCTTCTGTTCTGGGGTGTGGCTCTGTGTTCCAAATTGTCCCAGTACATTTGAATTGAGAAGCTGGCGGATGTGTTTTCTGTCTTAGAGAAAATATACCTCCCACCTAGACTTTTTTTTTTTCCAAATTCTGATTTTTCTGTTTGGTGAGCACCCAGAGTGAGAACTGACAGGTAGAGCTACCTACTGTTCACACCCAGGTGTCTGAGCAGACAAGGAGAATGTCCACCCTGCACTCAGTTTGCCCACGTGCTCAGGGAGCCACTGTCCTGAAGGTGGATTGAAGGACTTGGACAGAAGGCTGGGGTGCACTCAGTGGGAGAGTGTGAGCTCAATCAGTCAGACCTCCAGCTCAGAGGAGGCAGCATCAGCCCTCTCGCTGTAAGATCGATTTCAGGAGGAGCCTTTGAAAACTTGTGTCTGCTCATCCTCCCTTCAGTAAAAACTGCATCAGAACTAATACTGTTGGAGGCCACCATGGACAGGACGGAGACGAACCTCACCATGGCCTCACTGCCAGCCAGCCCGGGGTCTACAGGTGTTTCATCATCAGTTATTAAGCCATGTGACAGAGAGGAAAGCAGGACACATGACAGGGCCATGCCAGATTCCACTGCCAGCTCGGTGACCCACTGGAGGAAGGGGCCCAGGCTAGCGAGGAGAGGAGCTGCCATGATGCAGCTGCCACCACACCTGGAGGCTCAGAGACCTTAATGTATGGCCAGCAAACCTGCTTCTTGGTTGCTAGTTCAGATACTTGGTCTGCAGCTGAACTCCTACTCTCATTTGGAGGGAGTTGCCTGACCCCAGAACTAAGACCAAAACAACTATTCTATTTCATTTAGCTATGTGCCAAGTTTGTTTTGCTTCTACGTGTGTGCCTGCCTGCCTGCCTGCCTGTCTGTCTTTATCTGTCTGCTGGCTCTCCTGCCGGCTCCTCTCCACGTTAGTTTCTGGGTCATTAAAACCTCTCACTTTTTGCTCACATTCCAGCAAGAAGTCTAAACAATATTGAATACAAGGTGCGAGATGAAACCTTGTCTGTCTAGGAAGAAATGCAACTAGATCTGTGGTCAGTTTAAATAATTAAAGGACAATGGTTTTTTAGCACTTTTTTTTTCCATTCTGTTTATGTTTGTAAGCCAGCAGCCTCTGTAGCACAGCCTGGAATTTCACTCAAGGTTTTAAAATACAGAATGGTAACTTAAACACGAGCCACAGCAAAAACTATCTCCTCAGTTGTGCAACCCAGTGGAAGATAGACACATAATTCAATCGCAGGTAGCAGCCACGGCTTGCCTGACCGTGCTCGCCTCACTGCTCATGCCCTACATCTGATCTTCTGATTGCAGTGACAGAGCAGGGGTGTGAGGCCGGTAAAGCGGATGGATCCAGCTCTTGAGCAGGAGATTTGCTGTCAGTAGTGATGAGCCTGCCTCCTAGGCTGAGCATATCCTCTCCATCTGGCTCAGCATGCCCTTATTACCTTTCTCTTCTGAGCTTCAGAACTAGAGCGGATCTTGGAGGTCTGGGATACCTCAGGAACAGGGGACTGACTCACAGATGGTCTCCCACCAGTCAGAGGCTGCCTGGTGCTGGACCTGACCCCGTTCTGTTGTCTCCGTCTTACTGTAATGGCCTGGAGTCCTGATCTGGGCATGTAGGCCATCCTCACAGCTGTCTTAACACCTGGTTAAATTCACACTGTAGCCTTCATCCAGAAGGAGAGTCGGCGTGCTTTATAGTGATGCTGCAGAAACAAAGCACTTGAAAAAATTCCTCTAAGCTGCAAGTCAGGGACATTGGTGTTAGGCCCGCAGCTACCCACCTGTAAATAAATAAAAGGTGTGTGGCTAGGTGCCAGCATGCACCACCCTGCTTCTGTTGTAACCCAGTTCATGGGTTCTGCCAGGGAAGGGGCTTTGAACCTCCAATTTTATTAGCTGTGTTTCCCTGAAACTAGGAGCCTGGTGTGTGTGGTAGTGAACAGTAAAACCTGTCACTCTGCCAATGCTGTGGTGAGACACTAGGAGACACTAGCTTTGAGGATGGGGTTTCTGTGAGGAGTCACAGATAGCATGGAGCTAGAAAGCAACCTGGGATGGACCTGCAGAATTTGGGGTGGTTTGTTCTCAACAGGACTTGAGATAAGGAAGGCACTGGGATGCTCAAACTCTTAGTGCCACAGGCCCTCTGCTCCTAGTCGGGGAAGCACTGTGGCTGAGGGATTGAGGTGGGGTATTGTGCTTTTTGACTTCTCGTGTTGGAATTACTGACGTCCCATCTCCCTTTCTCCTCTTTTGATTTGGTTTCTGGCTTCTCGATGCCTTCTTTCCTGTCTCCTCTTCTTTCTCCCTGTTCTGTTTGCCTCTGTTTTGCTCAGGTGGCTTCGGTGCTGCTCCAGTGTTTGGCAGCCCTCCTACTTTTGGGGGATCCCCTGGGTTTGGAGGGGTGCCAGCATTCGGTTCAGCCCCAGCCTTTACAAGCCCTCTGGGCTCGACGGGAGGCAAAGTGTTCGGAGAGGGTACTGCGGCTGCCAGCGCAGGAGGATTCGGGTAAGCTGCAGGCGGGATCTGGGAAAACTACAAATTTGTGCCAGCCCAAAGCAGCAGGGCCTGGCATTCTTATATTCTCTAAACCAGACAGTGACCTGGAGGCCTTGCCTCTAAGTACATAAAGAAGTTGCTAGGAGTTTCCTTTTTCTCTAGGACAAGGCACATTATAAGCAGGTTCTTAAAATCATAAGTAGATGTTGGCCACAACATTGCAGCCTGTCAGTGTGTAGCATGCAGGTCATCAGTTCCCTGTTCTCTGGACCAGGTTTGACTACAGCCAGGCCTGTGTCTTAGGTGGTCGTTGTATTAGAAAGTACTGAAGAAAGAGTTAGGATTGTTCTCTTGAGACGCCTGTTAGCCTTTAGCAAACAACTCCTATGTGTCCTAGAACATAGGACACCAACTGTGAAATGATGGAAGGGAACCAATGATGGAAGGGGATATCTCAGCAGGCCCATGCCAAGGCATCTCTTCCCCCTGAGGGACCAGCCACACGACAGTATAGCATAGAATAGAGAGAATAGAGTTTATTCAGGGCATGGGGAGGGGAGCCAGGAGGATAGTAGAGGCAGAGAGAGAGAGAGAGAGAGAGAGAGAGAGAGAGAGAGAGAAGTGGAGGCCAGCCATGACCACGTAGAGAGGGGGGAAGGGAAGGGGGAGCAGAGAGAAGCTACAGGCAAGAGAGCAAGGGAGCAAGAGAGAGAGGGGAGGGGGCAAGCTGCCCCTTTTATAGTGGGCAGGCCTACCTGGCTATTGCCAGGTATCTGTGGGGAGGAACATACCTGGCTGTTGCCAGATAGCTGTGGAGGTGGAGTTTAGACAGAATAACATTCCCTTGTTTTGCTTTAATTAAAAACGAAAAATTAGAAAGAGGTGATGGCGAAGCAGGAGTAGTGTCGTTGTGATATCTGGCTACTTCCTGCTGGCATTGGGGGCGACGTATCTTTAGGGGGAACCTAGAAGAATGGGTATGGAGGATGTTTGTCCGGTCCTGCTGTCCAGGGTCTATGGAGCCATCTGAGGATAGGCCAGAAGGAACAGGTCCAGTAGAAGCAGCTGTGTGTGTGACAGGAGATGGAGCATCTGGAGGTTGCTTCTCTGGAGCTGTTCTGGATGTGCCTGGACTTGACAAGATGTAAGGAATAGGATTAAGTACATTTGGGAGAAAGAATATTTTTTCTAAGATGTACATTTGAAACCCAGAGAGATCCCACCCTTTGTAATAGGTAGTAAGTGGGAACTTAGGCAGATGTACTTATCTGGATGGCATCTATTTGGTCCATGAGAGGTAGATCTGAGTAGGTTTCCTGTAGCTTATAAGTTTACAAAAGAGATAACAGCATGAGTTAACAACACGAGCAGCCTTTAAGGTGAGCCTTTGTTGGATCGTATACTGGAATGTTTTATTAGAGTTAGGCAAGTTTATAGGAACTTAAATAATATTAGGACAGTGGCATAGCAAGAAGCGTAAATATGGATAATTCCCACTCAAGACTGCTGTTTTCTGGGCTGTCAACAGCTGCTTTGTATCCTATTCACTTCCTCATTAGAAAATCCCATGGCAAGGGCTGGAGAAATGGCTCAGCAGTTAAGAACACTGACCAATCTTCCAGGGACCTGGCTTCAAATCCCAGCACCCACATGGCAGCTCACAATTGTCTGTAACTCCAAGATCTGATGCCCTTATACAAATGTACATGCAAGCAAAACAACAATGTACACAGAATAAAATTAATTAATTAAAAAAATACCAAAAGAAGCATGGGTTGCTTCTAATGGCCCTAGAATTTTAGTCTGATTGCCAGAACCCCAAGAACAAAAAAAGCCTTTGCTGCACTATATCGTCTCAACTAAATATATGTGGTGGTGTCTGCAGGGTCCCTCATTTGAAGGAGATTTGATGCCTAAAGTAGGCCCAGACAAGCTCTCATCCTTGGTGCTCAGCTGAGGACAGAGATCTGAAGGTGAAGAGTAACATGGGTGTCAGACATGAGACACAGCAGCTTTATCCTGAAAAGAGAGCATGTTCTTAGCAAACTTGGCTCCACAGAGGGGTGCTAGAACGCTCGATTTCTTGTGCAGGCTAAGGATCTTGGTCATTTCTCCTTGGGAAACTCCAAGAACAACAGTTAAAGAGAACTTTCAGAAGAGAGAGTTGAGAAGCGCTCTAAGCCTGTGTTTTACACAGTTCTGGATGGACTCCATCTGTATACACTGGGAGTCTGGAGGTTTTAAGTTACTTGAAAGCAGCTGTTTGCTTTACTAGTAGAGAAGTCTCCTCGGGGTTGTAAGTGTAGCTCAGTGGTAGAGACTTACGGGGTACCCTCACAGTCCTAAGGGAGTCCCCAGCACCACCTTCAGAGTACTAGCATTTCCCTCCATGGGTAATGTGCACCTATTCAGGATGCTGAAGAAGGAGAGTTGTGGAATCTGAAGCCAGCATAGGCTACATAGGAAGACCCTGTGCCAAAATAGTAATACTAAAGAATTAAAAGTTCAGTCAGTAAATTCCAGAAAAGCACAAAACCCTGAGTCCAGTCCCCAGCACCCACATAAAAAGCTGAGCAGGGCGGCAAGTGATTGGGGTTCCCCCACTGAGGCGGCACCGAGTCTCAGCCCCGGGTCTCAGTGAAACCCTGTCTCTAAAAGTAAGGTGGCTAGCTCCCGAAGCATGATCCACATACACAGGAGGAAAGAGGAGAGTCTGGAATATCTTAGTAGTCGTGACTGGCTGGCAATCTCTGGAAAGACAGTTCTGTGCCTGGTCAATGGTGTCATCCTAATTCTGACCCTGACAAAGATCTCAGGTCACCCCAGAGTAGGAGCACAGGACCGCCAGGACCACTTGGGGACAGTGCAGGAGAGGACCGGGTGTATGAGTTCAGGAATTGTAACACAGGCATTTACCCAGGTCCTGTCTTTTCTTCCAAAAAAACACCAACTCCTCTCTCCTTGACCTCTCGGAGGCTCCCACTGAACCCCTCAAAATGTTTTTGGTTATATCTTCAACCCCATTTGGTCAACTACATCTGGCGGGAGAGCCCTTGAATGAGGATTGTTCTAGGTGAGGTAGCGGGAGAGAGAAAATGATATCATCTGTACATGGTTTCGTGTATTCATTGATTTTTATGAAACACAATTCTGAGTGAAATAACTTGGAAAGTGTCCCCTCGCACACACGAGATGGAAACAAGATCTCGTGTTGGATACAGAGGGCCCTTTACCACATCACTAAAAGCAGATAGGCTTAGAAAGGGAGAGCGCTTGCCACGAAAGCTGGTGCCTCAACCCCAGGATAGAGGGAGACTGGATTCTCTAATGTTGTCCTCTGACCTCCACCACACACTGTATCACACGCGTGCCAGCACCACACACAATACATCTCTCTCTCACACGCACCACGCACGCAAAGTCTTAAAAAGTGAGTAGAGAGCTAGGCGTGTAGCTCAGTGAGAGAGGCTTGCACTTGGGAAGCCGTAGTTCATGTTTGCACACTGTATAACCAGGTGTGTTGTCACGCATCCCAGAAATAATGAGGAGAATCACCAGACTCCGCGGCACTAACTTGTGAAACCAGCCTGCAGGAGGCTGAAGCAGGAAGAATATTTGAGGCCAACCTAGGCAACATAGAGTCCCCAAGGTGGCGGCAGCAACAGAGCCAAGGTGGTGTGGGGACTGGGCAGGAGGATGTGGCCTGCAAGTGATGAAGACATGTAACTTGATGCCTGAGAGGGAAGGTGTCCGGGAGCAGCAGGAAGCACTGGGTTTGGTTCTCAGTGACCTGCAGTTACTGTCAGTGCTGAGAGCTCATGTCTCCGCTGAGGTGGATCTCAAACTACATTTCTGATGTCTTCCTTCCCAGAGCCAAGGTGAAGGCTTATTCCGGGCTGGAAGCCGCTTTCCTCCCGGCTCAGTCTAAGCTTGTCACCACAGATCCTGTGTGGTGCATCTAAGACTGGTGACCGTGAGTGAGGTGTGGGCAGCATGAGGACAAGGGCCACGCTAACCCTGTCCCTTTCTCACTGCACCCAGGTTCGGGAGCAGTGGCAACACTGCGTCCTTTGGTACCCTCGCCAGTCAGAATGCACCCACTTTTGGGTCCTTGTCCCAGCAGACTTCAGGCTTCGGGACCCCGGGCAGTGGATTCTCTGGGTTTGGATCAGGCACAGGAGGTAAAACAGCTGTGTTCTTTCTTCCTCCAAAGGAAAGTGTCTTAAAAGCTGAAGTGACAAAAAAAATACAACATATTTAGGTAGACTGGCAGTATTGTACCATTTCTGACAAATCCAAAGAAGTTACTAAGTTCACTTTCTCATAGAATTTTAGAATTGCAGATAATGGCAGCCTTACAAGGCCTTGGAGTCAAAGACAAAGTGTAGGACCTTCCCACATGTCCTATATTTCTACAGTGCTCTGCATCTTCAGAGAGCAAATATATGTGTTCTGTGTTGTCCTCACACAGATTGAAAAAGGCACACAGAGCTCAGCAAAGTCGTGACTTTTTAACAAATGAAGAACTCCATGTGGTGTCTGAGCCAGACCTAGAGTGGCTGCTTCTCTGCTCTCAAAAGGAAAGGAATCAGGCTGATAGCAATAAAAAGAAAAACAGTTGTGTTTTCCTCATAAAATGATACAGGGCGGCAGTGCACAGACTTTACCTGCAGCCAGAGTTGAGGACCAAAATAGTGAGGTAACACTTCTGCCAATAGAGCCAGTGGCTCGGGAGGATGAGCTGACTGTACCCCCAGTTACCTCGTAGAAGCAGGGCTGGTAAGGCTTGTCAGGAACCAAGCAGGACAGGGTCTAGCTCGTCTCTGACATCCTTCTTTCTGTTTTTCAGCATTCACCTTTGGATCATCTAACTCGTAAGTAGTTGTCTGCTGTGTGGTCTGCCCTCACTTAACTCAAAGTCAAAGGCCCAGGGCGGGGGAAGTCTCATCCTCGCTGGACTTGTGTGATCTGCTGTTTAGGTTTTCAGAGCTGTGTGAAGGGTGAGGTTGAGCAGCAGGTGTTGGGTTTGGGGCTGCCAGCCAGGCGGCGGAGGCTGTGTAAGACATGATTGGCTTTCCAGGCAGCAGGGTTTGGAGACACTGTCCTCATTTCTGTGGTAGTGTCTCCAGCTGCCTGCTGCCTGAAGGCTCCAGGCCCAAGTCCAGTCTTCTGTGTTGATCCTCCCTGACTTCAACAAGAGCAAGTGCAGCTAGAGCAGGAGCTGACAGTCTCTCCTGCACTTCTTGCAGATCTGTCCAGGGCTTCGGTGGCTGGAGAAGCTGAGCGGACGTCAGCGTTCCCTCGAGTTCCTGGGAGCTCCTGTGCGCATCCCTCCACTCTCCCAGGGCCCACAGCAACAGACTGTCCAAAGAACTTTCTCATGAAAACACTCAGCCAGGAAGAAACATTGGAGACCAAAGCTCATCAATGCTTAACTAACTGCCTGTTCCCCACTTTCAAATCTTATATCAAGTTTTTCCTCTGCTATTAAAGTGTTTGGGCTGGTTCTGCACAGAACATCTGTGGGTTTATTTGGGTCAGAGCCAGAGCCTCAAGCCTCCTATGGCTTGAGGAAGCCAGGCCAGTGGACTCTGCCCAGTGGCATTCTGGGTAGAGCACTCTACAAGGGAAAGAGGCAGCATGTGGCAGACACCTTACAGAGGCCCCACCTTACTGTCTATGCCACGTGTTCTTTTGCTTCTCTCACAGCCTGTTCTGAGAAGGTATGGCAAACAGACCAGGGAGGCAGCAGCCAGGCTGCCTGTCATCTGCTGCCCTGTCTCTGCTCCTGCATGCTGTGCATTGCTGTCTTCTGAGTGGCGGGCCAGTCTGCTGATCATCTCCATACTCAGTATTTGCAGAGACCTGCAAACACCACCTCCTTCGCTGTTTGGTACCCATCACTTGTGAGGACATCACCAGCGGGTTGCTGCAGACTTGGACAGTGTGCAAGTCCATATTAGTGACTTGCTTCTTTTTCTGGGTGCATTATCTTGGAGAGCCTGGCATGCTGCTCCTTGGGCTGTGGAGTCCCACGCTACCAAAGCCTCTGCAGAGACCATCTGTCATCTTTCAGGTTCACAATATGCCACTGCTCTGGACTGGGTCAAGGGCAGAGGGAAGAACTGTGGTTTGGGGTTTGACATACTGGGAAGGTTTTGGTTTCTTTCTTTTGTTGTTCAGGGGTTGTTTTGTTTTTGAGACAGGGTTTTCTCTGCTTAGCCCTGGCTGTCCTGGAACTTGGTCAACCGGCCTGGCCTCGAACTCAGAGAACTGCCTACCTCTGCCTTCTGAGTGCTGGGATTAAAGGCGTGCTCACCACCACCTTGCTAAGATACTGTTTTGAAATGCTTTGATATCGTGGTGCAGTCAGTGTGACCCTGTGGTCCTACTGGCTTGTGTGTCTCCCATGTCACAGCTTGCTCCAGTGTGCCCTTTCTGTCTCAGCCTTGGCCTCAGAAAGGAAGTTCAAGCCCCCATCCTTATTCAGGGGAAGACCATGAACATCAGGGATGGACACTCACCTGTATGTTCAGTGGCTTCTTGTCATTTCAAGAGGAATCGCCCCTGCTGGGTTCCTAACCAGCCACCATCAGAGCCAAGACAAGACCTAGAATTAGATACAGGGTCCATCGGGACTGTCACCATTCTCTGTGCCACAGAGACTTGTCTGCATGCTTCACTAATTAGGAGCTCTGCCTCTTATGAGGAGCTGGGGCCTTCAAAGCCTCAGTGTGGGGTCCTTTTGGTCCTTTGGGATTGAAGAGCCAGTCACCACTTGAGGCCCCTCTGCCCAGAACCAGGTCTGTCTCTCCATATGCTTGTAACTTTGCAGACTGGGTCTCTTCAGACAAAGGGGACTGTAGTTGTGATAAAGAAAACTCACAGGAGGTCTGTGTAACTAACTGGGTAACTAGTTCTTTTCTCCCTTGGCATGTTATCTTGTCTACCCCCTCACCCAAGGCTTTCATCTGCCCTTGTATTCCCTTACAGGATCCTTTCTATACATAGAAGGTAGTTCAGACTAAACCCTTGACCTCAAATTCTCCACATTAATCCTCCATTGAGACAGCATTTGCCATCTCTCAATAAGGCTGTATCAGCTGCCAGCACTGCGTGTTGTGCTGAGTGAGCAGGGTACAGGAGGAATGTGCCGCTGGGGTCTGGGTCCACTCGAGCTCCTTTTTTGGGGGTGGATTACTTTGGTAGGTGGCCAGGTTGAGTCAGCAGCTCAATGTATGTCTCCTGAAGTCCAGGATGCTGGGCTGGGAATGTATAGTGCTACTCGCCTGGTCCAGGAGACACAGTAGGGGGTCACACCCCAGTGATGGGCCTCAGCTGCCACCAGGGCCCTGGAGGAAGCTGTGCTTCATGGAGCTTGAGAAGGAGAGAGAAAACTGGATTTTCTAAGCTCTCTGTCATGGTCGTTTTGCTTTCTCTGATGTAAAATGAAGTCAGTGCTTCAGGTGGTTACAGAGTGGTAGAAGCCAGCATTTGGTTTCTCAGAGAAAGACTCCCATAAACCCAGCAGCTCCCTCCCTGTGCGTGTGTCAATGGCTGAGCCTGTCCCAGTGCTTGCTTGCTGCCTTGCTTTGCCATTTCGGCAGCCTCTACAGAAGTTTCTAGGTCAGGTGTCCGGCACTGTAGGGAAGGTGTGTGTGCAGATCAACTCTGTGCTGAGCCTCAGCAGCCCTGGCTAGAATTCAGCCCCTGGAGTAGTAGTGAGGGGCGGATGGCGCCCAGCAGGCGGCTGGGCCTGAGCAATGAGTGCTACCTGAGAGCGCTTGCACAGAGCTCAGTGGTGGTGACTGCCATTCCTGTGTATAGGATCTTGTGACGTTGAGTATGCTCCCACATACTCAGTTTAGGGGACAAGTGTGTCCCTTGGTCACTGTGGGCCCTTCACCCTGCCCTCAGCACACAGGGTGTCAGGACAGGTGTAGTCGGCCAGCCTTAAAAGCTCACCACCGCCGGGCGGTGGTGGCGCACGCCTTTAATCCCAGCACTTGGGAGGCAGAGGCAGGCGGATTTCTGAGTTCGAGGCCAGCCTGGTCTACAGAGTGAGTTCCAGGACAGCCCGGGCTACACAGAGAAACCCTGTCTCGAAAAACCAAAAAAAAAAAAAAAAGCTTACCACCAATGACCCTGATAGGCGTCCCCAAGACATCCTCACTCCCTTGGACATGGTTATTATGTTTGGCGAGTTCCTGTCATTCTAGAATTGTCAATAAGAGATGTGAGTTTAATAGACACCTACTTTAAAAAATATATAATCTGACCACACAATTGGGTACGTCACCTCACCTCACCTCACCTCACCTCTGTGGCTCGCTGAAGGTGACTGACAGCAGCAAGTACCTACAGACAGACCCTCCTCCTGCCTGAAGCAGCCCACTGCCATCTCATCTCTGTCCTGCCGCTGTCAAGTGTAATAACTCAATGCCTGAAGCAGGATCATGGCTCCCTCGGAAATTACCTCTCAGTTGATTTTTCTCAGTTCATTAACCCCTTGATTTCTATTTTTAATCTCAGCACAGGATCTCAGTCCTCCTCTTTAGCAAACAAAACAGGCTCTTCACTCTCTCTACCCAGTTACACAGACCTCATGCATGAACTTTCCCCGTCAAACCTAGAAAGCCGCAGGGCGGTGGTGGCACACACCTTTAATCCCAGCACTTGGGAGACAGAGGCAGGTGGATTTCTGAGTTTGAGGCCAGCCTGGTCTACACAGAGAAACTCTGTCTTGAAAAACCAAAAAAAAAAAACCTAGAAAGCCTGGAGCGGTTATGCCTGCCTTTCATCCTAGCACTTAAGTTGGAAAGGGTGGGTCACTGAGTTTGAAGTGAGACCCTGCCACAAAAAGAAAAAGCCTGGAGACCCCTTTGTCTGAAGAGACCCCAGTCTGCAAAGTTACAAGCATATGGAGAGACAGACCTGGTTCTGGGCAGAGGGGCCTCAAGTGGTGACTGGCTCTTCAATCCCAAAGGACCAAAAGGACCCCACACTGAGGCTTTGAAGGCCCCAGCTCCTCATAAGAGGCAGAGAGCTCCTAATTAGTGAAGCATGCAGACAAGTCTCTGTGGCACAGAGAATGGTGACAGTCCCGATGGACCCTGTATCTAATTCTAGGTCTTGTCTTGGCTCTGATGGTGGCTGGTTAGGAACCCAGCAGGGGCGATTCCTCTTGAAATGACAAGAAGCCACTGAACATACAGGTGAGTGTCCATCCCTGATGTTCATGGTCTTCCCCTGAATAAGGATGGGGGCTTGAACTTCCTTTCTGAGGCCAAGGCTGAGACAGAAAGGGTACACTGGAGCAAGCTGTGACATGGGAGACACACAAGCCAGTAGGACCACAGGGTCACACTGACTGCACCACGATATCAAAGCATTTCAAAATGTCTTTGCAGTATGTCAAACCCCAAACCACAGTTCTTCCCTCTGTCCTTGACAACCCAGTCCACAGCAGTGGCTTGTTGTGAACCTGAAAGATGACAGATGGTCTCTGCAGAGGCTTTGGTAGCATGGGACTCCACAGCCCAAGGAGCAGCATGCCAGGCTCTCCAAGATAATGCACCCAGAAAAAGAAGCAAGTCACTAATATGGACAAGACCACCTGGCAAACTTGTCAAGCCCACATTGTCCCAGAGTCAGGCCTGTTCAGCTCAAGTGGACATATTTGCTTCATATAAGCCCCTGCTGGCAGCAGCCCCGCAGCTTCAGCTGTCAGGTCCACCCTTCCTTGGCTGTGTCTAGACTAAAAGAGGTCATTCCACAGACGAGTTAAGGCTGCAGTTGCTGCTTTATCCCCTTTCCGCTTATAAATAGAAGCTGTCCATACCAAAGCCCTGATTGGAGATGCTCAACATTGTTGGGGGGTCTAGGGTTGGCAGCATCAAAGAATCTGGTCAAGGGGTGAGGAACTGGAAGGCAGGAGCCTAGCTACATCTCAGCCCTGCTCCTGCCCTCCGCTGCCTTGCTGGCACAGCTGCTCTTAAAAGTCCAAGAGCTCAGACGCAGCCTGTGACCTGGCCTCTTCGTGTATTAGCTCGCCATGTGGTTTGAAGGGACCTTCGGTGACCATGCCCCTCTTTCTAGGCCTCTCCCTTCCTTGTTCCTCTTGCCTCACTCCCTGATGGTTTCAAGACTGCTCTTCCATGACTCTTCCCCTCTTGTCTCAGGCCCACTTGGTCCTCAAAACTCTGCTGGTGTCCACGCTGCACAAAGGTCTCAGTGTAGGAGCATAAAGCCTCTCCCAAAGCCCCTTGGGCTACCTTCCCAGTCCTATCTTCTGTCCTAGAGAGGCACACTGCCTCTTATTTATTCATCTACTGTGTCCTTGAGCCCACCTCTAGTGGTCAGCCCCCTGAGAGCAGAACCATGCTGTCCTTATCTGTCCCTAGTCCCTGGCGGTGCTGAACAGAGCAAAAAACTAGGACCAACTCAAAAGCCTCAGTAGGTGCCTGGTTTGGGAGGGACGGTCTTAAGGTAGTCCAGTATCCCCAAGGCAGCCAACACGACTCTGTTCTTTTGGGTTTTCACCTTTAGGAAGGCGTGAGCTCTGGATGGAGCAGCCATGTTGTGATGTGAAGCTCTGAGCTAGACCCACTTCACCTGCTCTCTCGGTTTCTTCCCTAGAGAAGCCCAGGACAGAACAAACTACTACCCCTGTCATGGACACAGAGCAGACAACCTTTTCCTCATCCCAAAGCTGACCAGGTCTCCTCAGAAATGAGGTTGACTGTCCCTGAAGGAGGGACAAGTCTTAGGCTAAAAGATGCCTTCCTCCTTATCCACCCTCAGCTCTTTCTAGTTTAGGAGGATTCAAGGCTAGCCCCCTAGAACAGGATCCTTGCATCCTATCCAGAGCCCCTCCACCTCCCCGCCTCACTGCAGCTGCAGCTAGCCAGGGCTACAGAGAAAAGGAGCAGGCAAGCTTGGTGTGAAGCCGTTAAGCCACTGCTGCCGCTGGTGTGAGGGACTTCTTGAACTGATGGAGCATCATGGCTGTCACCAGCAAGTCTCACATCTTAAGCTCTTGATTTCTCCATTGCTTCCATCCTTCCCCAAGACAGGGAGGTGGTGCTACTATAATTACGTTGCAGAGACCACACAAAGAAGGATCCATAGTGCATCCAGCATTTGCACCCCACAGACCCTATGCCTGACTGCCGGGAGCCAGGGCCTATCCTTACCAAACTAAATCCTTGAGATGTGGGAAGCCCTGTTTCTCTTCCCATGGGGGTTTAGGTCCTTCCCAACCCGTTGACCACTCACTGAGGCCTTCAAGGGTCCTCTTGTCATGTTCTAAGGCATTCAAGCTAAGTGGTGTCAGGCTGTGTGGCTGCCTTTACAGACCATGGGACACTCAGTCATCACCAGCAGAAGCACTCCTCTGTGGACCAAGAGCTCACAGGGCAGCATGCTTCAGGCAAGCCTCCAGATCTGAAGATACAGGCCCTGCAGCTACACAAAGCTCCACACAGGTTTCTCACAAGCCCAGAATGCTCAGACATGGCAGGTGCTCCTGGGAAAGTAGGGAATCCCTGTGCTGCTGTACTGTAAGATTGGTGACTCCTGAGGTGTACCATTGCATTCTTAGGCCAGTATCACAATTACCATACTTCTTTTTCTTTCTCTCTTTCCCCCCTCTAAGCTCTGGTTATTTGGTTCTTTTTTTTTTTTTTTTTTTTTTTTTTGGTTTTTTGAGACAGGGTTTCTCTGTGTAGCCCGGCTGTCCTGGAACTCACTCTGTAGACCAGGCTGGCCTTGAACTCAGAAATCCGCCTGCCTCCACCTCCCAAGTGCTGGATTAAAGGCATGTGCCACCACTGCCCAGCTGGTTATTTGGTTCTTTAAGACAGGCATTATCACCATGTTGCAACCTTAGTTATTCCTAATTTGGCTTTCCTCTGGAAAATACAGGAAGGTGCTGGTCGTCTTTTGTTGGGTGAGTTCAGCTGTATATTCCCTTTTCCAACAAGATGAATGGGCGGGAGGCTGGTCTGCTCTCGTACATGAGAAAACTGAAGTCTACTCAGGATGGGTAGTTGACTTTAATCATCAAAGAAAAAGAGGGTGACCCTGAGACCCAAGAGTGAAAAGAGAGGAGACTTGCACTTGCTGAGGTTACAGCTCTGGAGAAAGTTCCAGACCACAGTGCAGGGAAGGAGTTAGATGGAGACCAGCAGGCTGACAGGTTCGTGGGCAGAGTCCCGGAGAGGATAGAGTCACACAGAACACTGGATATCTGAAGGACCCCCACAACTGATAAGGGCTGACTAGCGCAAGCAGGGGAGGGAGAAGAGGTGACTTAGAGGCAGAATTATGCTGCAGCCAACCAGAGTATCAGAACGACTAACTCCCCAGCACTGCCCTCATACTTGGGGTTGCCAGGCTTACACAGAATACCACTCGATTCACTAAGGAGCTTAAAAGCAAGGTACAAATGAATCAAACTATTTCCAAATGAGGGCCCAGAACTGAGCTTGGAGGTGTGGCTTGATGAAGCCTAGAGCACAGAGATCTGTGTTCAGTCCACGGCACTACAATAAACCAGGCATGACTGCATGCCTGTGATCCCAGCATCCTAGAGATAGAAGCAGCTAAGATCGTCCTCAGTAGCAGAGAGAATTCAAGGTCTGTCTAAGCAATGTGAGACCCTCCTCTCTCCCCAAAAAGAGAAAGGAAAAGAAACTAAAATATGAAGCAAACAGAGAGTTCAACTCAATTTAAGACCATTATGGGTACACAAAAGGACCTATTATATAACATGGTAAATTTTACAGCATCTAGCATCTGACCGGAAATTATCCAGCATGCAAAGCAGCAGAGAAACACATTCCCTAAGGAGAAAAACAGAAAGACTACTGTTAACATCTGTAATTCTGCATTTGCAGAAAAGGTACAGTCAAGATTCTCCTGCAGGCCCGACATGACCATAATGGCCCCTCACAGAGCTCCCCAGTGCAGCAGAGATGTAATGTGATGCAGAGGGTGGCAGCCATGTCTGTGCAGCAACAATGCAGAGGGCAGGGTCACCAGACCCTCTCCCCAGGTGGAAGGTTGGCTGAGCTTGGGACTCCAGTGATGCTGTTGTCACAGGCCCTTCCCATGCTGGAGTGTGACTTTACAGTGTTAAATTTTGCAAACTGCCCATGCTCCTAAAATGAACGCAATAATTTCATTGGGTCACCAAGCTGGACATGAACAACATCGTTTCGTTTAGTCTACTGTCCTTTATCTGGGGTAAACAGATATTTGTTCACTTCTCTCTAGGAAAAAGAATGCAACAAAGAGGCCAGAGGAAAGATGAACATGCTATTTGGGAGGGCAAGATGGCTTAACAGAGAAGGGTACTTTCTGCCAAGCCTCACGACCTGAGTTCAATCCCCAGGACCTACATGGTATAAGAAGAGAATTGACTCCACAGATTGTCCTCTGACACACACACACACACACACACTACACAAGAGTATGGAAACTACAAAAACAGTCTAGTTGAACTTCCAGAGATGAAAACTACAGTCTCTGAGATGAGAATATTCTGGAAAGAATTAACAAAGAGGGAAAGATTAGGGACCATGAAGACATTACTGTCAGCCTGAGATTGGGGAGAAGTTCCCACCCAGGTCTACTGCTGTTACTGTGCACAATGATGCCTGGCCACTGTAAGGAGAGCTGAGTCACTGAACTACAGAGCAGGCTAGACCACCACCCAGAGTCATCTCCTCACGGGGACCTTGCTTTGGCATGGCTCTGTGTCCATCTTGAAGACTGTTCTAAATGATAAAATGATGTTCTATAGAACCAAAATAGCAACCCAAAATGAAGCCAAGCCCATACAGAAAGACAACAATTTTCTGTGGGCTGGAGTCTGTAACAGAAATCCTGAAAAAGAGGAAGGCAGGAAGCCTGTTTGTTGGCGTGGGCCTGTACTCCTAACACCTGGGAGGCAGGAAGAGGAATTTCACAGTCATCCTTGGCTACATAGCAAGTTTGAGGCTAGCCTGGGCTATATGAGGTCTTAACTCAAGAAAAAAAATGCAACTGGGCAATGGTATTGCATGCCTTTAATCCCAGCACTTGGGAGGCAGAGGCAAAGGGGATTTCTGAGTTCTAGGCCAGCCTGGTCTTCACAGAGAAACCCTGCCTTGAAAAATAAGTAAATAAGCAAAAAAAAAAAAAAAGAAAGAAAGAAAAGAAAAGGAAAAAGAAAAGAAAGAAAGAAAGAAAAATGCATATTGTCTACAAAAGCAAGAGCCAACCATATGCTGCCCTTAGCTCCCACAGCTCAGGTCTAAGACATAATAGATCTAAAAGGATAGAGACCATTAGCATGCCAGTATAAATGTTCTCAAAAAGCTGGAGTGCCCAAACTTATATCAGGTGCAGTAGAGGCAGATGCAGGCTGAGCTCCTATAAATTCAAGGCCAGCTGGTCTACACAGTGTGTTCCAGGCCAGCCAGGCCTATGTAATGAGACCCTGTCTTAAAAAGAATCCTTAGATGAGATACTGGCACACACTTTTACCTGAATGTCTACAATTAAGAAGGCTATCTTGGGTAAGTGGCAAGTGGGTGGAGGGTCGGTGGTCCCTCCAGCTTATGGTCAGATAGTTATGGCTGCACATGGCTGCAGATGGACCCCTGTAAGCAGCTACTCACTCCTGCCACCATGCCTTCCTACCATGACATCTGTGAGTGAACTCAAACTGTGAGCCAATCAACCTTTTTAAAATGGCTTTGCAGGGTATTTTATCACAGCAACAGAAAAGGTAGCTAAGACAGCATCCCATCAGGATGGACATACTATGTTCATGTTTCTATGTGCCTACTAAGATTTTCTACATTAGAGAAGGGAGCTAGGGAGAGATGGCTCCTGGAGTAAAAGGAAGGGGCTTGCTGTGCAAGCATGATGGCCTGAGTTTGTCTCCAGCACCCATGTAAAGAGCCAGGTGTGATATGCTCCCATTAGCCTGGTGCTGAGGACACAGAACAGGCAGATCCTTGAGGCACCAAGGCCAGGCAACAAAGCTGTGGCAGTCCTGGGTCCTGGGTCCTGGGTCCTGGGTCCTGGGTCCTGGGTCCTGGGTCCTGGGTCCTGGGTCCTGGGTCCTGGGTCCCAGTGACAGACAAACACTCAAAATCAAGGTGAGCTGTTCCCAAGGCAGGCACACACACACACACACCACACACACACACACCACACACACGCGCCGCGCGCACGCACGCACGCACGCACGCACGCACGCATGCATACACGCATGTGCCTTTATAGGAACAGCCTGAAAACGGAATGGAAGCTTAGTGACCCACCAACAAGTGAGCAGAGGGGCTGGAGAGATGATGGCACAGTGGTTAAGAGCTCTTGTTCTTGCAGATGACCAGGGTTTGAATCTCAGCATCACGTGGTGGCTTACAACCACATAGAACTAGTTCTTCTGATCTCCATGGGCACTGGGAACACACATAGTACACAGACATACATGCACAAAACACACATAAAATAGAAAATTTAAATATAGAATAAAGGTGTGCGGATACAGTGATTATGGCATGGTTCTCTGACAGGGAGGGATGTTCACAGACAGGATTTGGCATTTCTGGGTTCCCTGGTCATGTGACCATCTAGTCTATGGTCTCAGTCACAGCTCCTGTGGGATACTCAGCCCTTGTGGGGAGGTTGGTGCACGGCTCTGCTTCACAGCCACAGGGTAAGGACTCAGAGCACAGGCAGGGCTGCAAAGGGTAACGACAGAACCCAGGTGACTGCCAGCCCCACCTTCACAGGAAGTGGCAGACTGTTTACAGGAAATCCCTCAGCCTCATACTTACCAACATCCAAAGCCCTGGTTAACCACGTCTGGCAAGCAGCTAGGCTCAGGCACCATGCTGCCAGGCTGATAAGCTGTGCCCCACGGCAGAGTTCCTCACTGCTCAGAGACACTGAGTCCCCAATGGAACCTTTCTCAAGTCCAACAAGCAGATTAGGGCCAGTGTCATACCATCCACAGGGAGTACGTTGTTATGCCCGGCCGTGGGGTGGGGTGGGGTCCTCCAATTCCTTACCACATCTTCATGATGAGCTATATCTGGATTAAAAGAATTAGGGACATCCAAGCTTAGAGCTGTAAACACCTCCTCCAAAGGATCGTAAAAGACTTCAAAGGTACAGTAAGTCCGTGTCACCATGGTACCCAGAAAGATGCTTTCCCTCCTCCTAGCTTCCTGCCTGTGTGTACACAGAAATAGCCTCATCCCAGATAGATAAAATCTTTGGCTTCCAGGACAGATGCTCTGAGCAACGGCCCTGTTTATCATGAAGCCTGCCTGGCCTGGCCCAGCCTGGTGAGGAAGGCGGACAAAGTATGTGCGTCTCCTGTCTGAGGAGATCAGACTGGTAAGGTCAGCTCACTAGACTTCACTCAGCAAGACAAGTGGCAGCCAGGATTAGTCCTGGGCATCTAGATGCTCACACAGGAGAGCTACCCTTCACCAATCTGGTTTAAAATGTCACCTGATAAAATAACACCCGAAGCCAGGACTGGGTGGAGATAATCCTGTCTCTGCATTCCCAGCCGTCATGTCTAGAGGAGTGGATAAGACTGAACCCAGACAGCAAATGGACTGGCTTTTGGCAGGACTCAGAGTGATCCGAAATTTCTCTGGAAACAGCCCAGAAGCAGTGTTCATTCAAGCACATGCCTCCTCCTTGTAGGGACAGTGGTACACAGCTAACATCTCAGCACTTAGGACTGAGGCTGGGGGGTCACCTTAAATTCAAGGCCAGTCTGTGATGCATACTGAGTCCCAAGCCAATCTGGGGTACAGTGTGAGACTCTGTCTCAAGGGACAGACATTTCCAGTACCAGAAGGGCTTCTGAGCGTGGCAGTAAGCTTTCTGCCTTCCATGACAGACTGAGCGAAAGGGCGATAGACTGGCAAAGCCACAGAGAGGCAAGGGTAGACCCACGGCCTTCTGAAGCTTCTTAGTCTAGTGATATTCAGCAGACCTTAGGTCACTTCCAAGCTCAGTTTCTTCCTCTGAAAAAGGGAAAGAAAAGCTATTATGGTGACCCACAGGCAGGAAAGGGCCGAGGGCCATGACACTGTGGCATGTGGAGCTCTCCTACAGCTGCTTGTATAATACTTCAGTAGGTTCTGGTGTGTGGGTGCGTGTGCATTCGTGTGCATGTGTGCGTGTGCATGTGTGTGTACACAGAGGCCAGTGGTCATCCCCAGATGTGGTTCCAGTGTTTGTGGAGGACTCAGGGGACAGGAGGATGGCCAGGAGACACAAAGTCATAAAAAGCACTCCAGCATCTAGAAATGTCTGCAAGCCAGAGAGTTGAACAAACAGCCCCTAGCAAGGCTCCCACCAGGACCGCTTGTGCTTCCTTTGTGGCCTCATGGCCAATCTCCTACCATGAGTTTCTGGCTCTTCTGGGATAGACCAGGACAGAGGCTCCACGGTGACAGCTGTCACAGAACCAGGCACGCAGAGGGCCACTGTGCACCGGTTTCCTGGAACCATGCTCAGCAGTGGCTTGCCCACTCCAGACAGTTGGCTCCAGGCCTGGGGGGCCCTGGAGGGGACCCTGCCCCTGCTTTTGTGGACTTGGTATCTCTCTCTCTCAGCCTAGTCTGGACTTCTGACTTTAACTTGCCATCAGCTGGAGCAGGCAGAGGGCTTTCACTGAGCCATCAGATGTCACTTGGAAGCCACTTGACTCCTGCACGGTCCACTCCCCAAACCCAGGCTGCCATTTCCACTGCGGTGCAGCTGTATGCTGTCCCAAAGGTGGCTTCCTGAGCGCCTGGGTTCAGGTTTGTGTGATCTGACTGGACTATTCTTTGGGAACACACACACACAAACACACACCACAAAACAACAAAAACCCTCTACGGTCCCTTGCACCCTTGCACAATGCTCAATACACAATCAAAAACCAAACTGACCCGGGCCCTCCCATGAACCATGTGGGTAGGAAGTACCAGAGAAGCCCACGATTCAACTTCCTACCTGAGTCTTAGCCTCAAGCCACAGGGAGAGTACTGTTGGTATTGTAATGTAAAGTAGCCAGAGAAGAAGCCAGCCTAAGGTCTGGGTGGGTGAATTGGGGACTTCCTGCCCCTCACAGCCCAGCAATGAGGCCACACCCACTCTGGGGAAGCCTACAACCAGAAAATGAAGCTAGCCCTTCTTCAAAGTCTGCTTTCCTATGGCCTGTACATAACCAAGTACACAGACTTCTGGAAAGTGAAGTGGGAAGAAAGGCCTTTTCTGCCTGAAGACCCTGGATGGAGGCCATGCTGCAGGCTAAGGGCTTCCTTAATAAAACCAATGATTATTGGCACCAAGTGTATACCCATAGTCTTCTGCTCTGGCTGAGTGTGCACAGTGTCAGAGGCTGGCTCAGGCCAGGAGTCAAATTTTGGCTCTACCTCTTGTAAGACATGAATTTTCAGCCCCCCATTCACAACCTGCTTCCTTGTCCATAAGATGGGGAAGCCCCATGACCATCACGGTGCGGCCACTCTGGAATCAGAGCCTAGTTTATTCATCCACATTTGCCAGCAGGCAGTGCCCAAGAGACCCTTTCTAAGAAAAAGGGTTCACAACAACCTTTTTCCAGGCCACACAAACGACCTTGCGCCTGGGGTCCACCATCAGGACACAAAGTCACTCTAGCAACCTTGGGTCCCCCAACCTTCCACACAAATGTTCCAATGAGGAGCGGTTTCTTCTTGGTATACCAGAACGACTTGGCCTCCTCATGAGCTAGCAAGGGACAGAGCATAGCATGTGCTGGACTTGTCCTGTCTCTCTGCATAGGGAGATTTACAGCCCCATGAGTGACCTGATTAAGGACCTGACCTAAACAACTGTCACGTTGGATATATATATTTCTACTTATTCTAAAAACAAAACAAACAAACAAAAAACCTAAATTGGAGAGCTGGGCACGGCGGTGCACACCTTTAATCCCAGGATTAAATTAAAATCTCAGAAGGCAGACACAGGTGGATCTCTATGAATTTGAGACCAGTCTGGTTTACTAGAGTCATTTCCAGTCCAATCAGGGATATATAGTGATACTGTGTGTGTGTGTGTGTCTATGTGTGTGTGTCTGTGTGTGTACATACACACACGCTAGAACTGATTCCCCAAACCCAGGTAAAGTCAGGCACGGTGGTGTAAGCCTTAGCTCTGGGTCACTCGGGCTTGCTGGGCACCCAGTCTAACCTATTGGTGAGTTCCAGGTTCATCAAGATACTCTCCCTCAAAAAGTAAAATAGAGAGCTCTAGAAGACATTGGCTTCTGGTCTCTACAGACATGTGAAGTACATGGGCATGTACACACATGCGTGAACACATGCAAAAGCTTTTTTTTTTTTTTTTTTTTTTTTTTTTTGTTTTTCGAGACAGGGTTTCTCTGTGTAGCTCGGGTGTCCTGGAACTCACTCTGCAGATCAGGCTGGCCTCGAACTCAGAAATCCGCCTGCCTCTGCCTCCCAAGTGCTGGGATTAAAGGCGTGCGCCACCACCGCCCGGCTGCAAAAGCTATTCTTAACTCTTCTGTCCTTCTGGGACACCAGTCAGGAATATTTCTACAATCCCAGTGCCAGTCCCAATTGAGACAGGACCTTGAGAAAGAGCAGGTGTCCAGACCGCCAGGCCAGAGTCCCTGTCTTCAGGCATTTATCACAGGAACCACAGGTGCACAGTCTTCTCAAATGCACGCAGCCTGGCCAGCCACAGTGAGCCCGCAACCCCACGTAACCACCACCAGAGCCAAGGGTGCTTTAAAATTAACTTTATTTCTCTTTATATTTTTATTTTAATCTTTAAAAAAAGGTTCATTTGACATTGTCTTCAAAGTCTCGCGCCTGCTGGTAAGTGCACGCAGGTAGTGTTCACAGTACTGTCCGTGACCAAGGACGGTTGGTGCTTATTGCTAGAAACAGTGAGTGTCCACGCCTGGGTGGGCACGGGTGTGAAGGACAGCAGTAGAGGAAAGCCTGGGGTCTGTTGGCAACATGAGGCAATGGGCTGAGGGGACCAGCACAGAGAAGCTGGGTGTTCAGAGCCAGACAGCCTCTCTGGGGTTCTCCCTAGCCCTGTCTTCTGCCAGGCAGTGGGGTAGAGAGGAAAGGGGAGCCAAGGAAGCCAGGTGGGCAAAGCCAGGCATGCAGTGGGAAGGAGCTCAAGAAATGTAGATTTGGGGGTCCCCATGTCCAGAGCAGTTCAGGCCACCCCTGCTGTGATTCCCAATCCCTAGTCCCAAAAACCCTTAGAGACCACCTAGCCCAGGACAAGGCATGCCTCCCAACCCTCACCAGGGCCTGTCTCTTCTTCAGAGCAAGGACGTCCTGAACACAGAGAAGGCCTTTCCAGTCGACAGCCAGCCCTGATCTAGTGTGGGGCTGAGACCTCATGGTTCTCCCAGCTAAGGTGACAGCCTCCACATAGAGAAAGGGACGGCTCCAGGGAGGTCCAGCCCTGACAAAGTGGCTCTCCCGCAACTGTGCCGTGGGCATGCTCCGTTCAGTGTACTCCAGGTGACTGCAGCCCCCAGCCCTAGTGGCTGAGAATGACCAGACATTAAGTACTCCGGAAGGACGAGCGTCTCAAGTGTAGGAACAGAGCTAAGATCTAACTGTACCCTCCCATGCTGTCTCCAAGGCTCCCCCACAAATGGCTCAGCAGCAGCAAAAACATTCTCTTGTGATAACGGTTGTCTGTGCTTATCATTGGTTGAATCCAGTGATGCAGCTGTTAGCACGCTTAAAGGAGTGTCCCTCAAGCAGTTCAAAGCAGACGTTTCTAGAAACCTTGGCATCACTCAAGGCCAAGTTCTAGGGCTCCAAAGGTAGACCCTAAGACTGCCTACCATGTGTCAATTTTACAATGGCCTGATACCTCCCAAGTAAGACAGCTATGCTCCCCAGAACTCCACCCCCTCCCCAGGAGCACCTATGATGGGGAGGGGAGGGGCCCAAGCACCCTCCAGCTGGTGCTTAGAGTCTATCTGCAGTCTACCCCAGAGAGTCTGGGAGCTGCTTCCCCTGAGAATGAGCTAGAAGCCCTGTGTGGCTTCTTTACAGTGTGCTAGCAAATGGGCATCCCTGGGTGCTGGAACCCCAGATTCAAGTGTGACAGTGCTGGCCAGGAGGAAAGGGCACGCCTTCTTTACCTTAAGACAGCTGGGACTGTCCAGATTCAGTGACAATGCCCCAACCCCGCCAGGCATTTGGGACCAAGGTAAATAAAAGAGAAAAAGCCACATTCCTAGGGATGGGTTCTAGAGATAGCAAAGGTAAAAAAGTTACCTAGCCCCAACCCAACGCTTTGGGAACTCTCCGTTTCTTCTCCTAGAATACCTCCACCAGGCAAGTTAAGGCTACTGAGGAGAGAGGAGGGGTCAAGGATCCATGCCCTGCCCGGCTGACACCCCTGCTGGGTACTGGGGAGGGTTCTACTGGGGTGGGGTAGGAGCTCTAGGTAGAGTCTGTGGCTTTGATTCCTTCCACCCAAACAACAGAATAAAACAGCTGGTTTTAGACTTGAGATCTCACTCTTGCCCTCACCTAGACACTCAGGAAGAGGGGCGGGGCTCAGGTGGGCCTCCCTCTTTCCAACTCTGACAGAAGAGGGCAAGTCCTGTAGGGCAGAGATCCTTGACCTTTCTATTTCTTTCTCTCCTTTAAATTCAGCTTAAGGCAAAAGTTTGGCAAAGCAAGTCTACATAAGGCCGCATGGCAGAGGGACAGGCAGAGGGGAGGCAGGAAGGGCAGGCTGGGTCCCCTGACAATCAGCCTCCCTTTCCCTGCCCCTGAATCCACAAAGAGGAGGGGAAAATAAAAAAGCGGTGTTTCAGAGAATCGGCTGCAATGAACACTGAGGTTTGAGGGGAGCAGAGGAGCCCTGGGGTTCCGGTGGGCACCTGTTGTCCTACTGGGCCCTCTCCCTGCAGGGAAGCACGTGGAAGAGAGCCAGAAGGCCAGCGGGTCTTAGCACAGTGAGATCCGCCCCGGGAGAAGGTAGAATGGTTGTATTTTTCTGAATGACCGAACAGGGCATCTGGGTTTCCTTCTGAGCAGTAATATTGTTACGTTGAGTCTCACCTCGCAGCAGCCTGGCTGTTACCGGTGCTTAGGCGGGATCACCACCAGCGGTTGCCCGTACTTGGGCCTCCACATGAGGACCTGAGCATCATTGGCATTGGGCTTGATCAGGGCGCTGGGCGGGATGGGCTCATTCTTGCTTAGGATTTTAGGCTGGTCCTGGGCAATGGGCTCCCGCAGCCTGGCGCGCTGGCCCAGGGGCCGGTTGGGATTCACCTCGATGCTGAGCTGCATGCGCCAGTGCAGGGTCTGCAGGATGATCATATCGTTGGTGGAGGTGTTCGTGGCCACCAGCCACGTAGTAAAGCTCTGGTCCCGGTAGATGTTGGTCAGTTTGGCCACGTTGCTCTCGCTGACAGGCACGGCCCACGTGACGCTGGGGTAAAAGTTATCGTTCATGCTAATGATGAACTTGGAGTCTCTCTTGGTGGGCCCCACAATTGTGCAGGTCTCCGTGGTATTGCCGTACCAGGGGTAGTTCACCCCATCGGAGTCACTGATGGCCTCGATCTTTCCTTCCTGAAGATCGGGGAGCTCCCAGCTAGACCTAGGGGCAAAGAAGGCCAGGTGAGATGCTCAGTCACCAGTAAGGCTTTTCTGCATCTTATGATGGGTCAGGTACTGTCCTGGACCCTGGGGGACAGGAGGTACTCAACCC
The DNA here is from genome assembly GCA_021653895.1 of Mastomys natalensis. Classification (NCBI taxonomy): domain Eukaryota; kingdom Metazoa; phylum Chordata; class Mammalia; order Rodentia; family Muridae; genus Mastomys; species Mastomys natalensis. Next base: position 3,227,583 of record JAJTUV010000085.1, read on the forward strand.
CCTTTGCTCTTGGGGCTGACGTGAGACGGAGCAGACAATAAATGGGACATCCAATACCAGGTAGATGGGTCCAGTCACAGCCCACTTCAGTAATCCAAGTGTTGGGTTGGAGAGGTGGCTCAGTAGTTCACCTACTGCTCTTACAGAGGTCCCAAGTTCAGTTCCCACGTCAGCAACTTACTAACACCTTAAACTCCAACTCCAGGAGATCTTCTGGCCTATGTGGGTACCTGCACACACACACACACACACACACACACACACGCATGTTAAAAATATTTTGGAAAGTTGGAGAGATGGCTCAGCGGTTAAAAGCACTGCTGATCTTCCAGAGGTCCTGAGTTCAAGTCCCAGCAACCACATGGTGGCTCACAACTATCTGTAGTTGTAGTCCCATGGGTTCCGATTCCCTCTTCTTGTGTGTAGATATACACACAGGCAAAACACCCAAATACATAAAATACATATATAATTTTAAAAGTATGTTTATATTATACTCTTTAGAAGTCTCAGACTATTCTCAGAGTACCTTCCCAGGCCAGACCACCCCTGAAGGCCAGCAACCTCCATGAGAGCCACGGTCATTAAACTACTAGATGTCAGTTGGGAATTGGAGAAGCCCAACTCTTGACAGGGACTTGTCACTGAGTCTACAGTAATGACAAACATTGGCAAAGCTGGGCCTTCACAAAGGGATATTCATATGGGATAACTATATGAAGCCACACAGTTCTATGATCACAGTCAGGGTGGAGGCCATGGCCTCTTAAGAGGCTAGGGGGTCTACTCGACACACAGCCTTGGAATACAGCCTGGGGCAGGAGCCCAGCTCAGTAGGACTTCTTCCTGCCATATCTGTCCCTCCTGGGACATGAGTGTTTCAGGCTGAGTGTGTCAGGTAGAAGGGACACACTCTACTTGCTGGGCCTGTGGTGGGTGTCTAGCTTGGACATGGGATCCCCACAGGCCTCAGCTCCCTCAGTGGCATGAGAAGCCAGGCAAGATCCTCCCACCCTGGGATGCTCAGAACTATCATACTTGTCCCAGGGGACCACAGGAGCTACACAGGAACTTGCCAATCCAAGGTATATGCACAGAAAGGTCTACCGCAGAGACTGCCAGGGTTGGTACAGAAACTCAGAAGAGGAATCTACCAGCCTGGCTAGGTTACTATGGGGACACAGAGACACACCCTGAAGTTCCCAGGCTCCTATGACTATTGGAAAACCCTCTCCGGGCTTCAGGGTCCCTCAGATGACAGACTCAGGGACTATCGCCCAGAAGAGCCCTAGGTGGAACGAGGCCCAGCAGGGAACGAGGCAGCACCTGCTCAGGCGTAGCCAAGGCGTGGGGTCTCTGCTCACGAGCCCAACTGACCCACCCAATTTCTGGTCAGGCCTAATAACACAGCACTAAGGCTCACACCTTTGCTTGCCAGGAGCCCACACCCCCTCATCAGGAGCCCACACTCCTTTACCCTAGCCAGGCATCTGTTTGTAAGCCCAGCCCCTGGAAGACGGAAGCAGGAAGATACGGAGTTCAAAGGCCTCCTCAGCTACATGAAAGTTCAAGGCTGGTCTAGGCTTCATGAGGCTTCTCTCAAAAAATAACAAAAGTGCTTTTCTGTCCATGGCGCGAATAACTAAGGGAGAGAGCCGCCGAGCCGGACGGCTGAGTGGATATGGAAAACACAGTTCCTGTGCACGGTGGAGGAGCCTTAAAAGGAAAGAAAATTCCGCAGCACTCTCGGAGGAGCCCAGAGGCACTGTGCTAACTGAAAGAAGCCACCACAAAAGGTAATTACTGAGGGACCTACACGTGGTGCGGAGTGGAGGCAGGGCGGCCATGGGCAGGAAGGGAGGATGCTGATTAGTGGGCGGAGTTTCGGTCGGCAGAGTCCAGAGGGGGATAGTGTGGTGCTTTTGAGGGTGCACTGCAATCATGTGGCGCTCAGTCCGACTGCTGGAGTGTCAGCAGCACGGGGGCCACAGGGGAATGGGCAGAGAGCAGGATTTCTGATCAAATGCTGGTGTTTGTGTGGTGTGTGTACATGTTTGTGTGGGGTAGCACATGTGTGCAGGTGCTGTGCATGCACGCCTGTGAGAGGCCCAGATTCTCTCCATGTTAGTGTGGCTGGCTTTGGGAATTCCCTGTCTCTCCCCCTCACTTGTACCCTAGGGATCTAAACTCTGGTATCCATGCCTATGTGCAAGCATGTGACAAGCTGAGACCCGTCCCCAGGCTCCAGATTCTGCTAAATGTTCTGTTCCTCCCAGTTGCTAAGTTCACAAAGTCATGTGTGACAGTCTAGGAACTGAGCAAGTCTGGCTCAAGAGCCTGTCTCTCCACTTCAAGCCATCCCTTGGGCCCAGCTCCACAACAGTGGGTCAGCACCCCAGAATGGGGTTCCTTTTTCCCCAGCGGAGTTCAGACCATAGAGGACCCTCAGCCCTGCCCTGAAGCTGCTTCTGTCTCCCTCCACTGGGTTCTGGCCCTTGCTTTAGGTTTAGGTGTTCAGTGCTGTCCTCTCTTTGGAAGTCCCTGTTTGCTTTGCTGTGCTGAGAAGGAAACCCAGAGCCCTAGACAAAGCTACACAGTGCTCTAACCACTGAGCTACACATCCTTAGCCTGGAAAAAAATTATTCCTTTTGGCATATGGGTTGTGGTGGGAGGATGTTAGAAGATCTCATTCTGCGGCGGTGGTGCGCACGCCTTATCCAATTGGAGGCAGAGGCAGGCGGTTCTGATTCGAGGCCAGCCTGGTCTACAGAGTGAGTTCAGGACAGCCGAGCTACACAGAAACCTGTCTCGAAAAACCAAAAAAAAAAAAAAAAAAAAAAAAAAAAAAAAAAAAAAAAAAAAGAAGATTCATTCTGGCTAGAGATGGCTCAGTGGTTAGAGCACTGATGCTCTCCAGAGGTTGATTCAATTCCCAGCAACCACATGGTGGCTCACAATCATCTGTGATAGGGTGTGTCTGAAAATAGTGACAGTGTACTCACATACATAAAATAAATCTTTTTTTTTTTTTTTTTTTTTTTGGTTTTTCGAGACAGGGTTTCTCTGTGTAGCCCTGGTTGTCCTGGAACTCACTCTATAGACCAGGCTGGCCTCGAACTCAGAAATCCCTGCCTTTGCCTCCCAAGTGCTGGGATTAAAGGTGTGCGCCACCACCGCCTGGCTCGAAATAAATCTTTAAAAAGAAAAATCTCACTCTATCCTAATCACTCTAGTAGCCCAGGCTAGCCTTAAACCTGAGGGAGATCCTCCTGCCTTAGCCTCTCTCATGAGCTACCACGCCCAATAAAAAGGCATTTGAGAACCAGGTGGTCCATCGGTTAAAGCCACTTACCACAAAACCAAAAGCAGAGTTGCATCCCTGAGACCCACATGGAAAAAGGAGAGAAGCTATTTCTAAAAACTGACCTCTGACCTCCACAAGCTCATAGGGGCACATGTGCCCCTCCAAAAGTATGTAAAATCACTGCAGTGCCCAGGTGTGAGGGTACTTTGCACTAGGGTTACCTTGTCTGTGACCCTACCCCTGAACAACCAAGCCCTGCCAGTCACAGACAGGTGACCGTCTCCATGAGCTGGCGGCCAGCAGAGTCTCATGAAAGACGTTACTCAGAAGCGAAGCGCAGCCCGCAGCATCGTCTTGCTGTGGACCGTCAAGGGAGCCTGCGGGTTTCTAGCTGCAGGAGATGGGAAGGGCGGGACGGGTGTTGGTCAGGGACATAGTATGGGAAATGCAAAGCACTGTGGGATGAAAACTGAGGCGCAGACATTAGCTCTCTGACAGTCACCTCTCTCATCAGCATCCATGCCCACCCAGGCTTTCTCCAGAGACAATGTACTAAGACATACCACTGCCACAGCTGTAGTAACAACTGGGGAGAGCTTTTAAACAAAGGCCTCAGGATGCAGAGCCTGGTGGCGCACACCTTTAAGCCCTTGGGAGGCAGAGGCAGGCCAAGATGGCTTTAAACTTTCTATCAAGCTGAAGCTGGCTTTGAACTCTTTTTTTGTTTTGTCTTGTATTGGATTTTGGTTTTTCCCAGACAGGGTTTCTCAGCATAGCCCTGGCTGTCCTGGAACTTGCTCTATAGACCAGGCTGGCCTCTCAAACTTGGAGCTCTGCCTCCTGAGTACTGGCATTAAAGGCCTTTCATACTGTACACATTCTCACAAGTGACAAGATCAGCACCACAGGGGTGCACTTTGCTCTGGAAGTGTGGACTCGTATCTCAGCCTCAACACTCAGCCTCCTTGACCTGTGTGGATGCAACACTAAGCCTGAAGTCCGGGCTATCAGGAAGGTGGAGGCAAGAAGACCAAGCGCTCAAGGTCAGAAAGCTTGAGGCTGCCTGGACTCAATGAAACCCTCTAACAAAGCAAACAAACCAAAGTAAAACCCAAACCACCCAGATCTTGAGACCTTGTGAAGAATGAAAACACAGGGACATTCCAACACTGAGAACTTGGATGTGGTCACAGCTATGGGACCTTCTCAGCCACGGCTGTGCAGCTGTACACAAGTCACCTGCTTCCTGGGCCACCTGCCATATTTCTGCCCTTGTCCTCTGGAGTGTGAGATGTCCGAGTAGCAGGCAAGCCTAGACTTGAACCTGGACATCAGCATCATGTCTGAGACGGTGTCCTAAGATCCTCTCCACATCCCTAATCCTGCCATGAACGACATGTTCAGCAACTCACCATGTCTGCAGAGGATCTGCCTCAGAGCCAGGAAAGGGAGGACCAGAGCTGTGCCCTGGGTACTCGGTACAATTCTGACTCCAGCTCCCAAGCAGAGAATCCGTGCCCTGCCTGGTCTCCCAGATTCTAACCCATTCTGTCAGGATTTTTAAAAAAACCACAAGTTTGGTCTCATTACCTGACTCTGCTAAGCCTATCATGGCAGGTCAAGGCCAGAAGAGCAAGCACTCACTTGACTCCTCTATTTCTCAGTTCCCTGCCTAGGCCCTGCCCCTCCCACCCCTTTGGTGTCCCCCTGCTCCTGCTCTGGTGGGGGAAGGGCAGCTGCAGAGCTCTGGCCACAGCCCTGGGCAAACCACCCTGGCTCTTTACACAAGCCAGGTGCCCTTGACCAGTGTTCAGTACCATTAGGACGCTGTAACTGTCTCCTGGCACATACTCCAGGGCAATTAAACCACTGTTTGTGGGCAGTCTTTCCCAGACGAACCACAAGAGCCAAGAGGACAGAGCCACACCTGCCTTGAACCTTTCCATGTATCAACAACTCATCACAGCGCTCAACCTAGACTTGGACCCCATAAAGCTTGTAGCTTGGCTCCCTAGCCCTCAGCAGCAACATGCTGGGTCACTGACTCCCAATAGTATACCCTGCAGAGCTGCAGGTGAACTGGCACTTTTAGGACCCATAGTGACCAAAGCACAAAGCTCTCCCTCCCACACTCATGTACACCCAGACACATCTACAAAGGTACACAGGTGTGCATGCAAATTCACACATGTCTACACGTGTCACGCCTTTACACATGCAGACACATATCACAACATGTACAAATGCATGTGCACACAGACATACATGCATATACATCTGTGTGCTTACAAAAAAGATATGTGCACACACGCAGAGGGGCTCTGATCAGCATGTATGACTGAGGGTGAAGAGGGTTCAGAAAGACCTGCAGTTGGGGCTGGAGGTGGTCAAGGGGGGCCACCATGCTGCAGAAGAGAGGGTCACCCTAATTCAAGGACTTCAAAGTCAGCAGCCAGAAATCAGTCCAGCACATACCCCTTCAAGGTCTTGGGGACACATTCAACTTGCCACCTCCATGGCCCTGAACTAATAGCAATAAACATTCCCTATTTATCCAAAAGGGGGAAAAAAAAAAAAGCCCCATCAAGGGTTCTAGACTGTTCTCACATATGCAGATTAGCAGCTGTCAGTGGGGCCCCGGCTTTATCCTCAGCACAGACAGCACAGGCAGCCCACACAGGCCATTGGGCCCCATTTCTCTCCTGTTCATTCTCAGGGTCCTGAGCTCACAGATCACAAGTCCTCTGTGCTGGGTTCTACAGCCAGGGACAAAGGTCAATCCAATCACAGGCCAAGAAACCCTGTCTCGGGAAGAAAAAAAACAAAAAAGCACCTGGGGTCAGACATGGTAGCTCACACCTTTAATCTCCGAACTCAGGAGCCAGAGGCAGGTGGATCTCTATAGCAAGTTCCAGGCTACATAGTAACACATAGTCTGAAAATAATACTATTTTTTTTCTTTTTTTCTTTTTTTCTTTTTTTTTTCTTTTTTTTTTTTTTTTTGGTGTTTTGAAACAGGGTTTCTCTGTGTAGCCCTGGCTGTCCTGGAACTCACTCTGTAGACCAGGCTGGCCTCGAACTCAGAAATCTGCCTGCCTCTGCCTCCCAAGTGCTGGGATTAAAGGCATGCGCCACCACGCCTGGCTATAACACTATTTTTTAAGAAATAAATAAATCATCTCCAAGACACACTTCTTCAAGGGCAGGCTGGCCACACCAGGAACATAAAGCTAGCTCTAGATATGCTTTCTGTATACATTAACTATCTTGCTTTAATGTGAAATTCGGGGACTGCAAGATGGCTCAGTGGGTAAAGGCACTGGTCATTCAGACCCGATGACCCGAGTTCACTATTCAGAACTCACCAAAAGTTGAGAAGGACCAAAGCCACTCCCCAAAATTGTACCCTGACTTCCACACACGTGTGATGGCCTGAACCCATATGCCACGCATACACATGCACAACAATAGTAGATTGTATTTTAGCTAATTTACAATGAAATTTAGCTTTGAGCCTACATATCATCACGCTATCACCATCACCTCCCATTACCACCGCCCGGCGATACATGACATTTTAAGGACATGTTAAGGCAGAGACTGAGACTCTGGGCTAGATCTGCACTTATGGCTGTCCTGCCAACCTGGGTACTACACTCGCCTAGACAGCTTGGGAAGTTAGAGGTTAGTTCACCTGCTCACCAACTGAACAGCCGAGCGGTCTGATAAAATTTTTCTGGAATGTTCCGGCACATGCTCTGGGAAAGTTGTACAGCGTTCCAGGAAGTGATGGCCAGAAGCTCCCTACGATGCCCCAGGACTGGGCCCTTCATAGCTTATCACTAGCTCCTGTTTTCACGGCACCCAGCACCTGCCACAGCTCAAGGAATGTATGCTGTCTCTTCCCACAGGCCAACTTCTGGAGCCTTCCTCTAGCCCACGCCTCCTCCAGACTTGGGTCCCAGCCCTGGCCTGACCTAAGGAGGAGGGACGCAGACCAGTGACTACTTAATTTTGGCTTCAAGGCCCTATACTACCATTGGAACTGCCAGGCCACTGCCCTCTCAAAGGTTATAGAATAAACTATTCTTCCTTTAAAGTTTTTATTAGTTTCTAGTAATAAGATGTTCTCTTTTTTAAAAAAAGACATTAAAAAATTAATAAAGTAGGTGGTTGTGTTGCACTCCTTTAATCCCAGCACTCAGGAGGCAAAGGCAAAGGGATCTCTGAGTTCGAGGCCAGCCTGGTCTATAGAGAGAGTTCCAGAACATCCAGGACTACACGGAGAAACCCTGTCTCGAAAAACCAAAAAAAAAAAAAAAGAAGAAAGAAAAAAAATTAATAAAGTAAAAACAAGTTATCGCCTCTGCCCTCCGTCCCATGGAGGTTACTTATGCATGACATCACAGTTCAGTAAACATCCTTCCAGACGTTTCTGCGTGCACACACAGGATATGTTCCCATGCTTAGCATTTTCTTCATTATAAACCTTCTCTCTGTCAGACTCTTGCAAGCCTTGTTAGCTTTGTGGTGCTAGGGATGGAACCCAAGGCCTCTCCTGTGCAAGACGAGATCTCTGCCACTGAGCAGGACCCTGCTCACCCTACAATGTGACACTATTGTTCCCATGGAAACCTGGTTGTTTGTAACAGCAGGAATGCACAGTGGGCAGATCTTAATTCTCTTTTCCAATTTCAAGATGCCTGGGTTCTCTACAACTCCCTGCTCCTCCTGCAATCCTGGGAGAAGATATCACTGAGTGGCACCCCACACCGGCTCCTTTCTTCATAGATATGTACTTTACTTGCTCATTGGTTACCTGTGGTGTCTCTAGAAGGCAGGCCCAGACTAGGGTACAGCATTCTGGAAGTCAGACCCTAAAATCACACACCCTGGACAGAAGGAGACAGCAACAGCCAGACAGCTAGGCTCACTGGATAGTGGAAGGCAGATAGAATAGAAGCTGCCTCGACTCTACTCCGGAAACAACAGGCCCTCCGGCTTTCTCATTCCCTCCGGGCCTGATCTGCAGCAGAGGCTCCTAGCATTTCCTAAACATTTCCCTGATCCCCCTGGCTGCTGGGTATCTGTACATCCCCAGGCCACTTGATCCCCACTCTCCCAAGGTAGATTCAAGCTGGAGCAACCACTTGGTCACAGCTAGCCCAAAGGGAGCCATCCTAGGCTGGGCCGCCCCCACCACTTCCCTCCCACCCTGAAGCTAGGAAGCAAGGACTTCCCTCTCCCCCTCACCCCGCCCTGGCCTCCACCATTGCCCAGGAGATGGGGGAAGCTGCCTTCCGCCCTAAGACAGGAAGTATAGTCTTCAATTGTTCTGTGAGGCCTCAGGCCCTGGCTCCGGGAAGAGGCCAGCAGGGACATTCCTCCTGGGGCCATCCCCAGATCTCAGGTGCTGAGCAAACATCCTTGGGCAAGTGGCTTTGGAATTTATAATCTGCATTCCTGTCCTCAAATTAGGGCCTCTGAGGTCCTAATGCACCCCAGAGATAGTAGGGAGAAAGACAGCCAGAGTTCCAATGTTTCCACACAAGTCTATCCAAGCCATGACAGCACATGTGTGGGTCAGGAAAACCCACAAGGCCTCAGGGGCCAAGGCTGTCCTGCTATGAAAAGGTACCCAGAGAGAACACAGGGTGTAACAATATTTGGTCACACAGTATAGAACAATAACCCCATACTGATACCCAGGATTTGTAATCGTGCTATCTGGGGAGATGGAGGAGGTTCCAGGGTGCTAGCTCTGTGCCAACTACTCTACCTTGCTCATCCCACGGAGCCAAGCAAGCAGGGAGGTGGGAGCATCCCCCTTTCACAGATGGGAACTATGAGGTCTGAACTGCTCTCCTCCCATCCCCTCCACACCATCCTGAGCTGCACTGCTCCTGACCTTGGCCTTGGCCTTAGCCTTGAGCCAGGTTCCCAGGGAGCTCCAAAGAAGGGCAAAGAAGGCAAACTAGAGACAACTTGCACTCTGTCTCCCACACAGTCAAGAAACTGTAACTTGTCACTTAGAAGGCTCTATCCCAGCTGACAGGTGGCAGTTGAGGAATTGCAGGGAACAGCTGAGGAGGCAGGTGTCTCCAACAGTTTGGAGGGGGGTTGGCATTGAAAGTAACTGTGGGTTGGACAGAAAGCCACAAGAGAGACGCCATCTTCCAGCACACCCCTGCATACATGGGCTGTGACTGAGGCGGTGGCTTTTGGAATTCAGTGTACCATCACAAATAATTTCAAGTCCAGAATGTCACCCAACAAAGTCCTCCTCGCTTAGGGATTAATTTCAAGCAAGGATAATGCAGAGGGATATTATGGATTTCAGTTAAGTAGTCAGAATTAATATTTTTAGTATAAGCCCATTTGTAAAGAATACAAGTCCTAATCCATCCTAGGCCACCTGGCTGTCCCCTCCTCAGGTCACTGATGCCTGGGGCCTAGAGTTCATTTCAGAGACCCAAACAATCTGGGTTGAGTCTAATAGCCATCTCACATCCCTCCTAGGGGACATTTGTGGTTGTTACAAGTTGGAGGAGGTAAAGTCAAGCATGCTCTGTAAAACCCTGCCCCCAGCCACCCGGGGCACAGGCAGGGGGAGGGACAGTCCCCACCACTTGGACTTAAGAAGTTCATACAGGGCCGGGCGGTGGTGGCGCACGCCTTTAATCCCAGCACTTGGGAGGCAGAGGCAGGCGGATTTCTGAGTTCGAGGCCAGCCTGGTCTACCAAGTGAGTTCCAGGACAGCCAGGGCTATACAGAGAAACCCTGTCCGAAAAAACCAAAAAAAAAAAAAAAGTTCATACAGGAAGGTGCAGGTTTTGTTTTGTTCTGGGATCCAGGGTCTCGCGATGAAACCCTGGCTGGCCTACACACTACGTAGACCAGGCTGGCCTTCAAATCTGCCTGCCTCTGCCAGCAGAGTGCTGGGATTAAAGGTCTGTGCCATCATGCCCAGCCTGGAAGGTTCTTTTAGCAACCCCTTCTAAATGTTTCTGTTTGTGGCCAGAAGGGAGCTATGAAGGGCGGAGTCCAGGTTTCCTGCAAAAGTCTAGTGTCTCCATGGGAAGGGAGGGTACAGACACCTACAGTGGGTCACAGGGACAATACTACTCAGCAAGTCCAAGCTTCAGATTGCATTTCCTCCAAAGGATAGTCACCTGCCCCTGTTCCCTCAACCGGCCCTGCCCGACCTGGGACTTCAGAGTCAGGGTACCCTAAAACAATGAGCAGAATCGGGTACTGACAGAGCAAAGAAAATGGCCCTGGCCACTTAACCATCCCTGTATGATGCTAGTTTTAGTTTTAGTTTTAAAAGTTAAGAGTATAGGACCCAGGCTTGGGAGACAACACATCTCAAGGAGTAGCTGGCTGTCTTTTCTAATTCAGTGGTTTCAGTAAAAGGCACCAGCTTCATAAATACCATCGCTTACTTCCGGCTGATAGACTTGAAACTGAAATCACATCAAAGTTGAGAGCCACCTGCTTGCAGGACTCGCATGAACTTGGCCTAGTGCTGGCTGTGGAGGCAAAGGTTGCCTAAGTAATTCCCTCAGTAGACTATGCAGAAGGAACTTTGATTAGGCCCAATTTGCAGATGAATCAACTGAGGCTTGCTCAGAGTGGCTAAAATACTTGCCTAGGGTCACACCCTGGAGAGAGCCAAAGGTGCACAAGGTTCATCTAACGAGGAGCCCAGGCAGGCAATAGTGGAGTGAAGTCGGTCTAGGCTTTTGATACCCTGGTGGCAGCTCAAAGACATCAGGGAAGCCATCAGGTTTACCCTGAGGAAAGCCTGTGTTTCTCAACTGTCTGGGCGCTTTACAAAGCCAGGAAGAGGTGTGAGGAGAATCTGGCTGAAGGCTGCTTGTGAAGGACCTCCCTGAATACCTGAGTCTTGCTACCCATCTTGGGATAGGTGTGTATCCACAGGCTTAAAAGAGGAAGGGCTCACAGGCAGGAGTGGGGCTGCTGGGAGCCCAATGACCCTGTGTACTCCAGTGGTTTTAGGCCATTGGGATGACAACTGAGTTTTAAGCTTATCCCATCTCCCTGTTTCCTGCAGAGCTTAAGAGTGCTAAATGGAGAAGGCACGTTTGTTGCCTTGTGTCAAGCTACCCCCAGCCCTGTGGACATTCATTCTTCAAACATAAGCTCCAACTCTCCAGGAGACTCCTCTCTTCCTCACTTGCAAAGCTGAGAAGTGAGGCCACATAGAGTGGACACCAAAGACTGCGAGACAGTGTCCGTGAGCCACCACAGGGGTCAAGCCAGGGACTGTACATATGTGTGTGCGTCCACCACACCCCAGCAACCACCAGGTCTCAGCAGCTGCTTTCACCCTTGTCCCCACGAGCAGGATTTCCACATGAGGGATGGCCTTCTTTGGGGCCAGAGAGCATGCAAACCAGGGCTCCGGGGTCCCATGGAGATCTCTCTCATTCTATGGCCAAACCACGAGATGAAATCACTGTGTTCCTTTAGCTGCTCCTAGTCAGGGCCCTATTGGAGGGACACTGGATGCTGACCCTTGACCTCTATTGGGAGACAAAGCTGCACACTGCAAAGCAAACTGGGTTTCTGAAGTCCCTTTCAAACACACACTGCCACCAGCCACCTCCACTGACAACGGCGAAGCCAGCCTTTGCAGCTTTTCTGTGCATCTGAGCTCCTACACACACACACACACACACACACACACACACACACCCAGACACAAGTTCAGGCCCCACGGCAAAGTCTTGTGCAAGGAAGTCTGGGAGCTGTTTTAGAGGCTTTCAACCACTCGCATCTGCCTCATGGGTTCATGGAGGACTGAGCCAGCCTGCTGGTAGAGTGGTAGCTTCTCTGGTGACCCCAGATGGCCTTAACACTTGCTTTACCAAAAGGGGCACAGGTTCCTGTTCTCTCAGCATCTTGCCAAGAAGGACAGAACAACCCTGGGCACCAGGGACAATGGGCAGGGCAGGTCTAGCTGAGCTAGGACCCTAATCAACAAGTAAGGGCTCCCTAGAGTTGCCTGACCCAAGAAGGCTTGGAGACAGTTCTACCCCTGCCTAAAGACCCTGTGTCCCAGCAGCCCTGCTTCAGCCTCGCCCAGCCTCCAAGCCCCCCACCCAGTCCCCAGGAGTACTCACATGCCCTGCTCCCCATACTGGTTGTAAAACTCCATATGGCTGCACGCCTGAATCCAGCCAACGATCCAGGTCTCCTTCTTGGGGATGGGCGGCATGACCACTTGGGCTGAGGCCCGGAAGTGGGGTGTCCGGTAGCGCAGTACCACGCTGGAGGACTCGTCGATGCTGGTGGGGATGGGGTCGATGGAGGCTTTCACATCAATCACGGTAATCCCTTCCCGGAAGACTCTGGCTTTGCCTCCGATGCTCTGAATACAGCCCATGGCACACAGGACCGCTCTAATCTCCAGGGAAGGCCAGCAGTCCCAAAAATAACAGGGCATTGAAAGGATGGAGGTTGCAGGACCCAGTGCAGAGCGCGCAATCTAATCTCAAAACTCAAAAGCGAGATCCATAGGCTAGAGACCTTAAGGAGTGGAGGGGGCTTGCATAGCACTACCGGGCCTTGTTATAAATACGGATTCTGTTGCATCTCAAGAGCCCTGGGCTCCCTCTTCTAGCAGTGGGCAAAAGCCACCGATATTCTTTGGGTTTAAAAAAAGAAAAGTTTGGAGTTTAATGGATAAGCATGTTGTTCTGACATCCAAAGCTGCGTCCTCACACTTGGGGATGGCAGCTCCGACACTCTCCCTGAAGTCTTCGGAGGAAGCAGACGGGCTCTGGCAGGCACATAAATAAGGAAGGCTCGGTCCCCGCGCGGTCGCGCCACCCTAGCTGCAGAACGCCGACTTCCTGCCCTTCTGCCTTCCGCACCGGCTCCCTGGGACACACGCGCCCGCCCGGCGGGGCCCAATCAATTACAGCGTGAGCTCCCGTTCAAGGGGCAGAGGTCCGGCGTCCTGTGAGGCCCGCACCCACCCGCGGTTCCAAGAGGTGCGCTCCGGGCTAGGTGCTCGCCGGGTCCCCTCCGGCGCCCATTCGCACGCTCCTCTACCACTGTCGCTGTCGCCGCCGACTGCCGCGCAGAGCTCCGGGACTGTGCTCGAGTGTCCGCCGCCGCCTGCTTCGCCTCGACCGCCGAGGACCTGCAGAGAGGTGGAAGGCACAGGGCGTCAAAGTTGAGCCGAACTTTACTGCGGGGGACTCGAGGGCGCGGCGATGCGTGTGCGCCGGGCGCGGGCTGCGGAGCTGACGGCGCAGCTCTGGGCGGTCTCCCCGGAGGTGGCGCCCCCCTCCGCCCGCCCCGTCAGTGGCGACCGCACGACTGCGCGCACCAGCGAATAATCGCCTCCCGTGACATCTCCGCTGACACCCGTCCAGCTCGGGGGCGGGGTGAGGGGTCGGCCAGACTGCCACCTCAGTGGGTCACTAGGACCTCCCGGCTCCGGTGCTGCGCTTCAGCACCACGCCACCAGCGTGGAACGCCCCTTCTCGCTCCGGTTTCTCGGTCCCCGGGGTCGCCATGCCATCCCCAGGCCGGTCCTTTATGGCGTGCTGCCCTTCGCCGGCAGAGGTGGCTCGACACCATGAGAGCGTGTTGCCCCCCGCCCCATCCCGTGCCTCGGTTTCCCCTAACCAATTTTGAGCCGCAGCAGAGCCTAGAGCGTCCGGAGCGCGCGCCTCCGCCAAGGAACTTTGACAATCAGGTCCCCACCCAGGGGGCGTCGCGAACTCACCTGCCCTTAGGGCCACTCCAGGTGCCTGGATCACCGCCCTCTGGTCTCCCCTAACCTCTGCCCGCACGTTCTCGGGGCCCCCTCCCCTGGGCAGTGTCCCCTGGCTCTTGTCTACTAGGGTCTGGAGATGGCGTGGGCGCCTCGGATCCCCAAGCCCCTCCTGGCTCCGGGCTGCTGTGGGGATAGCTGGGGGCGGAGGGCTGAGGCTCGGGGCTCTCTCGCCCCCACCCCGAGCGCCTCCTTATTTTATGATCATTATGAGCGTGCTGTCACCGCTCAGTCCCGCCGCTGCGCCGCAGCCGCCTGGCGCTCCCCGCGCCGCCTCGCTCTGCTGCAGCATCAGAAAGGCAACCAGGTCAAACTTTGCAGAAACTCGGCCCCTGCGCCGGCCTGGCCCCTATGTTCGTCCGCAGCCGCGCGACAACGCGCACCGGCGCACGCAGGACCGGCGCTCGCTCGTGCGCCCCGCGGGTTGCAGGTCCGCAGGCGGCGGCCGGCAGGCGGGCAAGCGCCGCCTCCTCCTCCAGCCCGCCCGGCTCTCCACCCTAGCTCCGGCACTCAGCGCACCCTCCCCCCTGGTTATCCCTCTCTCTTTCTCCCCTCTCTGCAGCTGCAGGGGGAGTCGAGCCTCTTCTTGCATAAACGACATTTCCTTTTTTTCTAACCCTAGGAATTCTGGGTAGTGTAGTTCTGTGTCTTTCTCGGGTCCTGGGGTTGGGGGTGTTCCTATTGCCCTTTGACTTCAGGATGCCAGCAGCCAGTTCAGGAGACTTGAGGCATTGTCCTGGGAATCCTAGCTGCCAGGGTTGGTGGTTGGGTGGAAAGTGTGGAAGTTTTGGGACGCTCCAAGACTTGGGAAGGTTTGGAAGGTGGGAAAAGTTGGTGTCCCCCAACCCCCAACCCTGTGTTGATCTTTGTATCTTCAGCATGGTCAGAGGGTGGTCAGCAAGTTGGTCCCAACTGTGTAAGAGCTTTACATTCGTCAGACATTGAGTCGGAAAGCTCTTTATGTGTCTCTCCCAGGGGGGAAAAAATACCCAGAAAGGAAGATTGAAAAGGCCTAGCCACCACCCCAATCTGGCAGGTGTCCCTACTGAGACTATCTGGGGGCCTCAGCTGAGGTTCAAAAGGAATAAGAGAGCCAGAACCTAAGTAACCTCGGACCTTAGTTCCATCCCTAACGTTACCTTCTAGATAAAGGACAGTTTGTGACATCAGAAAACCTGCCAGTCCACTAAGGACACGCCCTACCTACCACAGCCCCTTAACTCTGACTTTCAGGGCTGTACACAGTCGGTCCCACAGCTGGAGTCCACTGAGCACCTGGGAGAGCAGAAGCTGGAGGGGGCATCTCTGAAACTTAGAGAGGGTCCCTCTGTAAGGAATCCAGCTCAGCCACAGCAGGAAATGGCCAGTTAAGGTGGCTGCTGTCTTTCCCTGGCCACATTCTCAGCCTGACCATTGTGACTGTCCCATGGTCCTAGCTAGTGGGACAATATCTGTATCCCATCCACTTTTCAAGTAACCAGTATACCCAGGTCTGCCTGACTGAAGCAGCATATGGTCCCCTAAGGGCCTCAGGTAACATTTGCAGTCTTTCCTAGCCTGGGAAGTCACAGTGGCCTCCCCAGGTTCCACACTACATTCTATTCTTCTGGGAACCCCTACAACCTGCAACGCCTCATGCCATTAGATAATTACTGTATTACTTCATGTATACAGAAGGAAGCCATTAAATCTAGGGATGCCCAACTCATTTTCCATCATCCCAAAATGCCTGGAACCTGTCAGAGCTCAGTGGCCAAGGTGCCTCCATGAAAACTCACTTTTGAAAAAAGTTCCCGGCTGCTCCAGGTGCATATGTGTATTTCTTAGGGAAAAGATGCCACAGGCTACACTGCCCAGCTACCCAGGTAAGCCCCCAGAAGTGGTTTTGGGGGGGGAGGCAGCTCCCCAGAAGCACGCTGGAAGTGGTCGTACTTTCATGGGCCAGAGTCCATGAGCTTGCGATGGTGACAGAGCGATACAGAACCAATTCACTGTGTGAAACACCAACAGCATCTTAGCATTCACTTTGACTTGGGGAAGTGAACAACAGAAAACCAGAGACCATGACAGTGAAATTTGAGTCCCTGCCCCACTCACACTACACCCTCCAGGCCCACTCCTGCCTGTGAAGACTGATTCCTCTGAACTAAGATGGACAGGCTACTAGAGCAAGTCCACAGGTAAGGATTTGTGCAGCAGAATACAACCTCCCCTCGCTGGCTCCCCCGTTGATCATCCCCTGGGAAGGACTTCACCCTGACCTGCAGAGGTTGGCCTAGGGTTTGGAGTTGCCAGACTACACCTGAAGTAGCTCCTGCAGGGGCAGCCAGAACAGAGGGTCTGAATGGACTAGGCTCACTGTGAAAACCACCCAGATTTACCAAGAGTTACCACCTCCAGAAAGGTAAAGGTCTGGTGTCCAGAAAGGCATTTTAGAGAGAAGTCTCTAAACTATGGAAGGAAATAAGAACTGGGTTCTGTGCCCTGGGAAGCAAGGTGCTGCCTGAAAACCACTGTTTGAAACAAGTACGGCTCCAATGGGGCTAGGTTTGGATTTGCCTGGACAACATGCCCGCAGGCTACATGCCCAGCTCCTCAGAAGCCTTCCCGAAGTGGCTTCTTGGAGGTTTGGTGGGAACAAGCTCCCAAAGCACGCATGGAATGGCGATTTCAGGCGGTCCATGGAGCTGTAAGCATGTCGTGCATGAGCAGATGACAGAACCAATTCACTGTTGGAAATCCACCAACCGCACTCCTTGCACTTCCTTTGAACTGGGGAATTGTACACAGGACAAGACCAGGAGACATGAACCAGCCATAAAATTTGAGCAGAATAGCACCAGCTCGAACAGGCTCAACCCATACCGGCCCACCACGCACTGCTGAAGATAGATTTGAGCCTGGAGCTAAGATGGCACAGCTTATTTCATAGTGAGCATAGTCCATAGGTAAGGTTTGTGCATCTGAATGCAACGTGACACAGGTGCTGGCTGGCCCTGTTGGATAAAGTGCAGTTAACCCGTGGATGGCGTGGTCCCCTGACCGATCATGGGGTTGGGCCTGGGTTCAGAGTGCCAACTACACAGGTAGTCCTCAAGGGCAGCCAGAACTAAGGTTGAATGCAACATGCCACTTTAACGCACCCAGATTTGCCAAGAGCTTACTACCTCCAAAGGTAAGGTCCTTGTGTGTCCAGAAAGGCATTTTTAGAGAGAAGTCCTCAAACTATGGAAGGAAATAAGAACTGGGATTCTGTTGCCCTGGGAAGCAGAGTTCTTGCCCTAACTGTTTAGAACCAGACAGAAAGCCAATGGGGAGGTTTGGAATGGCCACGAAGGACAGGTGGGTGGAACCAAAATCCCTGGCTAGTCAGATGGAGGGGTTTACAGCAAAAGGAAAGCATAGATCTAGGCAAGGCTGGATGGGCCCAAAGGTAGACAGGCTAGACTTGGCTGGGACCACAGAGAAGTCATTCAGAAAAGGCTTTGCTACTAGACCCCAAGACTCCTGGCCCCAACTCAGTGATAACATGGCTCTCCACTAAGGGACAATGGCCAGGCATAGGGGACAGCAGGGAGGCAGAGACAAGTGCATAAAACCCACTGTCTGATCTGGCTGTGAACCTAGTACACTCCCTTGGCCAAATGCTCCAAACCACGTTCTCCCAGGGCAGCACTGGCTTGGGACCTCCCCACCCGCCTCTCCATCATCCTTTGCCACTGATCACTGACCACTTTGGCTGGACACTCGATCCGTCTCAGACAGTCAGCAGGACATACATCCCCATGGGGCAGAAGGATGAGGGACAGCTCCAGGAACGATGAACGAAGGCATGAATTAGCATAAATAATGAATAGATATGAATTGCTGTTCACAGTGGTTACAAGAATCGATCTCATCAATCAGGAAGTGGACGGGTCAGTTGTCTTGATGCATAGTTCACTATTGAGCTGAGTGGAGTGGAAGATGAATGCACCAAGGCTTGGGGTTGTGTGAGTGACAGTGTATGACAATGTAAGAACAGTGTGTCTGCGTTTGTTCTGGCTGTGTGGCCCTTGTGTCTGTCTGTGGACTAGTGTGTGCATGCACCCATGTGAGCTGCTGTGGGTGTATGTGAGTACAGTTGTGGGTGTGGCTGTGATGGAGGAGAGTGTGCGTGGGTGTGCGTGGGGTGTGTCCTGTGTAACTGTGGGGATGGCTGGTGGGCGGAGGCTGAGCAGAGGTCACTGCTGGCCTGGTTCCAGGTGCGCCCCACATTCGCGCCCCCACGCGCTGGGTCCATAAGACTAGAATTTCTGGCAGCTGATGTCTCTCAGTGCGCACGGTCTCTCCGGGCCCTGGGATGGGCCTCCAGCGCCCGGCTGACGCCACCCTGCGTGCGCGGAGCCTCGGCTAAGGAACCCGCTTTGGCCCCAGCCCATTGTGAGCGGTGCCTATGGTGCGTAGCCTCTGGGGAAGACAGAGGGGGCAACAGCAGGCTGGGCGCGGCCTCGGATCCGGTGCGGCACTGAGAGTTCTCCAAGGTGCTAAAATAAACCGAGCGAAGGATCAGGTTTCCCGACCAAAATAACCCAGCAGCAGCCTTAGAAATGTGAACCGGGAAAGTGATCCCTGGCGCGCGCCAGCGATGGAGGCGGTGATGAAAGCTGCTTCCCGTGGTGCTGGGGGCAGACAGGGGTGCTACTGGCCAGGGAGTGGTCGCCCCTCCAGACTCTAGCCCACCCCCTTTCTCTTCTGCGGTCCTTAATTGAGAGCAGCCTCCTGATGGCTTTTGGACTGTGATTGCCAGGTGTGCAATTTCTTAGAGCCAGGCTCTGAACTCAAGTCTTCCGTTCAGTGTTCCCTGGATGCCTATGTGTGGCAGAGCCTGCCTGGCGCGTGTGAACAGGCAACAACAGCAGCACCCAGGGACTGCCACTTTGCTAGGAGAACATTAAGGAGTAAGTAGTACACAGGGTGTTAGGAATTGTCACAGATTTTAGAAACAAAAAAACCTGAAGAATGTCAGAAAACAGGGAAAGGTTTGAATCCCAGAGCACTTTACTGGCTGGCTCACTTAGGGGCCTTGGGTGGTGAGTTCCTTTGCTTCTGAGCTTTAATTTTTCTCCTTAATGTGACTGGGTCAGAGTGCATGTCTATTTAGGCCCAGATGGCTGGGGCAGGTGAAATACCCAAGACCAGAGTCATACAAACAAGTATTCAGAACATGCTTATGGTAACTGTGCTTGTGAATATCAGCATTGAGTTTATTCCAAACATTCAAGACAGCAAACTCTTGCAGCTGCAGAAACTCCTGCTCTTGAGAGAAAGATGAGTAGTGTGATCACATGGTCAAGGACTGTGTTGTGCAACAGTCTCCTCCAAGATTAAGACATTCCATCACAAGGAAGTCCCTTAAGCGGGCAGGTAAGCAACTCAAAATAACTTCAGGAAGTCCCTGAAACAGACCAGATTCAGTAGGCCCCTCCCTGCCAGAGTAAACAATAAAGCTGCAAAGAGTCTCAGACAAGCAAAGCTGCAAAAACTCTGAGACCAGACCAGTTACCTGGAAGAGATTTACATGACTGAGTCACTTGGAAAGGACTCTCTCTAACCTGTTGAATCACCTGCAGGCACCCCATTTCTTATTCATATTCCTGTAGGTAACCTCAATAAAACTCATAGCCCACTAAGTTGGTTTGGTAGTATCTGTACTTTGGTCTGCTGTGGGTTCCCTGTCTGGGGCAGTAGTTGTGTGTGTTGTACCACCCCAGGAAAAGCTTTGTTATACAACACCCAAAGCCTGGATCAGAACCTTAGTACCTGGGTCAAACACACTTAGCTCTCACCCCAGGTCTCCACAGTCCCTAGTGCATGAAGCAAAGCTTGGGGACATGCCAGGGAGGCGATGCCTCAGGGGAGCCAGGCCATCTATGGGGACAGGGCTGTGGCACATTCCCTTTGTATGCTCTGTGGATTCTTGCACACAGTAGGACTCAGAATGTGGCATGTGAGACCACACAAGCAGGAGACACAGATGCTATAGGGCACATGTAGGGAGAAACACATCTCTTGAGCCAAGAGTGTGTGAGACCAGAGGCTTAAGTCTTAGCTCTGGCCCTGAGAAGCATACTCACAGACATACCCCTGCATTCCACAACAGACTATAAACAAATGCAAGCAAAACAGGATATTGGGGTGGCATCCCTGCAGAGTTTGGTGGGCTAGCTTGGGTTGTTGCTGTGTGTGTTTGAATACAGTAGCTACTAAATAAAAGCAAGAATGATAGAAGCACTCTTATGTAAGTGATGACTCCTCTATGTAGCAAAATGTCAGACACTTATTGAAAGATAATCGGGGCCTGGAGAGAGGGCTCAGTGGTTAGAGCACTTGCTGTGCTTTCAGAGGATCCAGGTTCAACTTCCAGTACCCACAGAACTGCTCACAACCTTCTGAGGGGACCTGACACCCTCTTCTGGCGTCTGCAGTCACCAGGCACACATGCAGGAAAGCACACACACACACACACACACACACTAAACAAACAAAAAAAAAAATGTTGATTGTCATAGAAAAGTGGTCAAATTTATATTATTAAGTGAAAAAGATGTCATATTCTAAAAGGCTGTAAAAGGTGATCATATCTCAAATGTATATTAGTATAGGCAAATAGATATGATATACATGGATATCATTTGTTTTTTATTGCCTGATGATTAAAAATAACTGGTTGATATGAAATGCTACAATAATTGGAAATGAGAAAGGATCTCTCTTTAAGATGATACCTGTGTTAGTATGTTAGTTTTCAAGTGATAGAATTGTAACCGTCATCTGTAATAATTAAGTTTATTGCAGTAAAGACTAACATTTTGTCTGGCAGTGATGGCACACAGCTTTGATCCCAGCACTTGGGAGGCAGAGGCAGGAGGATCTCTGTGAATTTGAGGTCAGCCTGGTCGAGACAGCCAGAGCTACACAGAGAAACCCTGTCTTGAAAAACAAACAAATTGGAGCAGAGGAGGCGGTTTCTAGTCGAGCCAGCTGGTCTACAGAGGACGTTCCAGGACAGCCCGGTACACAGAAACCTGTTCGGAAACTAAAAATAATAATATAAAAAAACAGAAGACAAACAACAAAATTGGAATTTTTGCCTTATCTAGTATATTTGGGATCTGAGTCCGGTCTCTCAGCAAGGGACAGGGTCACAAAAGAGCAACACTGCAGATGCCAGATCTTGCAGAAAAAGGTTGTGTGGTCATTGGCTAAGATGTGAGTGAACTACAATTGCCCAAGCGAAGCACTGACAGCTCTGGAACTAGAATTGGACCCCGTGGCCTCTGCAGAACTTAACCAGGCACTCCAGCCAGCATAAAGTGCTGACACAGCCCTGGTATTAATAGTCCTGGCTGCCTGGGCTCCTCAGCCCCTGTTGAAGCCAGCCCAGGTCATGGCCCCACCCTGGAGGGTAAGGTGACTTTCCTGGCACAGAATTGATCAAACATTTCCAGGCCTCCTGGACTGAAGAATCTGAGCCCAAAGGCTCCAATGTCCCCACAATGGGGACGACTTAGCAGTCTGGGTCTTGCTTCTTTTCAGTTCCTGACTGGATACAGTCACCTCAGTTTCAATATACTGACTGAAGGCCACACATTGGCTCTCCCCCTCAGGACATAGGGTCCACCTGTGCAAGGTACATCAAGAGGTAAATTTTTAAGTTGTTCTAGTTACCTGAAGCTAGCATTGGAAGGAGAATACCCCCTCTCTGTTTCAGACCTAAGTATGTTTGTTTCAAATTTCCTCCAAACCCTTTGTCTATTGATGGGTGACCCTGTAACAGTAAGGGAAGGAAGCAGCAAAACAGCTGAAGAATAGAAACAGTGCTAGCCAGGATGGTACACACATTTAATCCCTGACCTTGGAGGCAGAGGCTGATGGATCTCTGAGTTCAAGACCAGCATGGTCCACATAGTGAGACCCTGTCTCAATGAAAATTAAATCATGTCCTTCAGAACAGCAGAGTGTGAACTATCACTAAGAGATGTTGCTATTGTTTAACTAATGATGTAAAGGTGCCTGCAGTCACCCACAGAGAGGAAGCTGGGGCGGGGGGGGGGGGGCAGCTGACTGCCTTAGCTTCCCTAGCCGTTTCTACTAATGTTGTAAGTGACCAGTTTGATGATGTCATCTCTGTTGTTATTTGTTTTCTTACTTGGAAGCCTCACTCTTGTCTACCCAGAACCCACTCTCCTGGAAACACCGGCTGATACCTCAAAGGGGCTTCCTCAGCCAATTTCTGATGGATGCTTTCAGCACCTAATGTGAAATGTTTGTCATCTGTCAATCTGCCCTATCTATTCTATCCTATCTATCTATCTATCATCCATATCCATCCATCTATATGCCTATCTATTTGACTATATACTGCTGGCTGGCTGCCTATATGCCTATTTTCTGTTCTGTCCGCCTGCCTGCCTATCTGTCCATCCATCGTCCTCCATCTGTCCATCTGCCTATCTATCTATCTATCTATCTATCTATCTATCTATCTATCTATCTGCCCCCATCCATCCATTCATCCATCCATCAATCATCCATCCGTCTACCTGCCGATCTGTCTGTCTGTCTATCTACCTATCTGCCTCTCTGTCCATCTCTTATTTATTTCCTATCTTAGTTATTCTCCTATCACTGTGATAAAACGCCATGGCCAAGGCATGTTTACTTGGGCTTACAGTTCCCAGGGTCAGAGTCCATGATAGCAGAGCAAAGACCTGGTGGCAGCAGCAGGAAGATGCAGGCTCACATCTTGAAGCACAAAGAGAGTGGACTCAAGATAGGCATGAGTCTTTAAACTCTCAAAGCCAGGTGGTCTACCTCCAATAAGGCCACCTAAGCATCCTTAACAGTGCCACCAACTGGGCACCAAGTATTCAGATGTCTGAGACTTTGAGGGACACCTCATTCAAACCTCCCCTTCTCTTTCTCTGCAACTCATTATTTATTCTTTTTCTTTGACTTGTTTTATTACTTAATAAACTCATTTATTCAAAACCAAAAATATGTCTATTATTGTTCGTTCTCCAGACCAGTCAGAAGAAATTGTCTAAAGTGCAGGATGAGGGAGCTCATACCTTGTTGTCACACACAAGAGGGAAGATATGATGTGGTCTGGCTCTCCCACCACATGCTTGGTCTGAATTGAACACCAGAAGAGGGGGCATAGGTTGTCCCTACCTAGTCTATCTCAGTTGCATGCAGCTGGGATTTGTAAGGACCCCACATTCGAGGGCCCTTGGATACTGGCCTCACCTCAGCCAAGAATGGGACAAAGTCAGGCCATGGGCTGGGTCCTTCTGAAGGAAAGAGGACTTTGTCCCATGTCACATGGAGTCCCACAGTGCACTGTGAGCAGAACAATTACTCAGCATTTTATAAACTTCTATTTGAGCACCTTCCCCAAGCATAAGAAGTGGGCACTATGATGTCTTGTTATAGGTAGAACCACTAAGATTTAGGAAAGAGACAGGCTAAGTGAGGCCTTCCAGCTGATATGAGCTGATATGAGAGTCCCTGACTCTGGAGCCTGTAGGTGGTCTGTTGTGGCCAAAGACGGCAGAACCTCAGTTGGCTTCTTGTCCTTAGGATGCTCTGGGGTGGTCCTAGATCTTTGTGCACAGGCTCTGGGTCTTAGGCTGATCGGGCAGACAGACAAGTCATAATCCCAATGTGATGAGTCCAAGGCAGTCATTTCTTATTCTTCAGCCAACTCCCTGAGCATCTTACCATCAACAGCCTAGGGCCAGGTAGCTTAAAATGGCATGGGCATTTATGGGACTAGAGTTCCAGATGCCACCCAGGGAGCTGTAAAAGGCCTTCCTCAACCCTCACATGCTCAGCAAGGCCTCTCTGACTGCCCTCGGGGCCCTCTGGGATAATATCTCTTCTCTCCTTTTCCATGTACCAGCAACTGATGCTTCATACTTTGTACAGGAAGATCCTCCACAGCTTCTCATGTGTATGTTTCCTTCATGAGCCAAGCCATCCTGGCTTGGGTCCTGCAGGGCCTCTACACAGTTGGGGTCATGTATGTGTCATTTGCTTAATTATAGGGAACCTTGGTCTTCCTGATGGCTGTGGACAGAACAACCTCACTCTGTAGTATGACCAACTCCTACTACAGAGCCCAGAGCTCAGTGGCTACATATGGGTACTTATGTCCTTTGCTCAGCTCAAGTACCAGGGACAACCTCCAAGAGGCAGATCTCTTCCCAATTAATTATCCATCTCTCTAACGGAGGCTAGTTTCACAAACAGCCATTCAAATGCACCACAGTTCACAACAGCAAACTCAACACTGTAGTTTAAAAGAGGGAGAAGAGGAAGAAGAAGGAGGAAGAGAAGAAGGCGGAGGCGGAGGAGGAGGAGGAAGAGGAGGGAGGAGGGAGGAAGAAGAAGAAGAAGAAGAAGAAGAAGAAGAAGAAGAAGAAGAAGAAGAAGAAGAAAGAAGAAGAATCAGTCCTGAAAACTTAGTGGTCTCACACTAAGGGGATAGTTGACCTGGACCTAGAGACCCAACATAGGGTGCTCTTAGTGACATCAAAAACTCCCTACAGCCCCTGGGACTAAAGTACCCACTGCTCAGCCAGGGGAACAGGAGGGCCTGGATACGAAGGATCTGCCCTGGACAAAGTGCAGCTGGAAAAAGCGGGTGTTAATTTAGGGTCTATCTCTGCCAGGGCCAGAGACCAGAGAGGGAAGCAAAGACTGACTCAAGAACAATGGACTACATTTCCCAGAGTTCTTCAGAGCCCAAGGACCAGCCATTGGCAGATTTAAATAGCCCAGGCCCAAGGCAGCCAGGCCTCTGCTGTGGACTCATCCGCTCTCTCCGTGGCTCTATTGGCGCTGGCCCCGAGAGGGTGGGCTCTATTGGCTGTCCAGCTGTCATGACGTCCCCCTCGGAGCCGGGTGGCAGCTGGAGGTAAATAGCCATGTGCAATTCTCCTCTCTATATTTAACAGCTGCTACAGAGAAGGTGGCGGCTCCAGTCTTCTGGGAGAAGGCCCTTGGAACTGGGCTGGGACTGGCCTTCTCATAGTAAGTGAGGTCATCATGCCAGCTTCCCAGAGCCGGACCCGTGCCAGGGATCGCAACAATGTCCTCAACCGGGCTGAGTTCCTGTCCCTGAACCAGCCCCCCAAGGGGACCCAGGAGCCCAGAAGCTCAGGTAGGAAGGCCTCAGGGCCCTCAACACAGCCTCCACCCTCCAGCGATGGAGCCCGGGAGCGTCGCCAGTCACAGCAGCTGCCCGAGGAGGACTGCATGCAGCTGAACCCCTCATTCAAGGGCATCGCCTTCAACTCCCTGCTGGCTATTGACATCTGCATGTCCAAGCGACTGGGGGTGTGTGCCGGTCGAGCTGCATCCTGGGCCAGTGCTCGCTCCATGGTCAAGCTCATTGGCATCACAGGCCACGGCATTCCTTGGATCGGGGGCACATCCTCTGCCTGGTGAGAAGCAGCACCCTGGCCGGCCAAGAAGTGCTCATGAACCTGCTGCTAGGTGAGTGTACCTGCTGGCACCTGTCTGTCACCCGGCCCCCAGGCCTTTTGGGAACTGGCCCAACGCTTTGCAGGATCAGCAGGCTCTGTGAGAAACTAAGGAACTCATGTAATGAGGCTAGGAAGAAAGGGTGCCCCAGAAACGGACAAGCCTCTGGTGTGGGGAGACAAGGGCCCCCTGCAAATTAGGGGGTAGGGGGCTGGAGCATACAGAAGCCAGCAGGCACCTCTGGGGACCAATTCTCTGTCCAGGGCTGCTGTCCAGGGCAAGTACAAAGAGGCAAGGGAGTGGAATGACCTGGGCTCTGCTAAGTGACCTAGTGCGATGTCTTGGTCAGGTCATTATTCCTAACCAGTTACAGACAGTACTAAGCTGACCCCAAATTGTCCCTCCTTCATGTTCAATTAGAGACCCTACAAAGTGCCCAGGATTGTTCTAGAATCTAAAGGTTCAAGGGACCCACCTAAGGTTTCCTATTACCCACTCTGAGCCACTTGGAGCACTAGCCCGCTCCTCCCCCTGGGATGTCTCTGGAGAAAGGAGCCTGGTTGTCAGTTTCCTTTGCCAAAGTCATTGCCGCTAGCCCTCCAGACTAGCACTGCCATGTGCCAGTTGACATGTGGTACCCATGTGAAAGGCAAGCCATCCCTTCTACCTGGAAATGGTACCCAGCCCCCACCTCACTCATCCTCCTGGTGTGTCCTGGTCCCTAGGGTCCTCAGAGAGCCTTTGCCCATCCCTGGTAAACACAGGCAAAGCCGGCTCCTCCGTTCTAAAGAGAGTTTCAATGAAAGCCTGGGTGCCTCTCTCCGCTCTCAAAGCATCTGGAGCCCGGGCTAGGTGGGTACACATGGGAGGAGAAGTTGTCACAGTCTTGAGGATCAGGTGGGCGGGCTTGCCCCCATCCAAGGTCCTTACTCTCATGCCTGAGCCATCAGTTTCAGGTTACTGTTTTCTCCCAGCTCGTCCCGTCAGGCTGCCTCCCTGACACTCCCATCTGACAGATTAGAAAACTGAGGTCCCAGTAAATCAAACAGCCTGGACAACCTCAGGGCCTGGAGTTTCTAACAGTCCCAACTGTCATACAAACCACTGCCTTGCAGGACCCAATTCAGGGCTGTGGGGGGAGGGAGAGTCCCTGAGAGAACAGGTGGCCGAGGTGCTGGAATAGAAGTGTCTAGAACAGAACCTGTTCTGGTTTCCCCTATGTCTAAGATAGATTCAGTGAGGATTGAGACTCAGGAAGTCTACATGAGGAGTCAGGTTCTCTCACGTGGGTGGATGGGGTAGGAAAGTGTTGCCCCCAACCGTATCTGCCCCTTCCTCCCTTCTCCCTGTGCTAATGGTGGCAACTGTGCACTGTGCAGTTACTAGGAGCCACGCTGTCCTGTCTAACCAGCACCATAATCCCACCCCACTCCTCCCCAGAGGGCTGGGGCAAGGAATTGCCCCAGGGTATGCAGTGGTGGAGGCTGGATTAGCACTGAGTACAACACCAGTCTTGCTCAGCAGTATCCTGAGGAGGGGAGGGAGGTCTCACCTCTGGCTGTTCAGTGATCCCTACAAAGTAAGGCTCAGAGAAGAGGGCAGCCGGTGAACAGCCACCCCAAAGCGGGTGAGCTCCCTATGGTGAAGTGAATGCCAGCAGATGCCGACCGAGTGAAATAGCCACACCTTAATCCACGTCCACGCGGGATCGCTTCGCCTCTACCAACACTTCTCTACCCCAGATGTGGAAGCTTTTGTGAGTCACTTATTACAACAGTGTTTCTAGGCCCTTCCAGCAACCAGCTGCTGTGGGCACAACCACGTTTGAAAGGGGGACTCAAGGTGCCCCCGTCTTGAATAAGAGCAGCTGTGCTTTTGACTGTTTGAGAACATCCCTCACTGAGCTGTTATAGATCAAATGCTATGCCATACACATGCCTGCCTTATGACACGGTATGCCTTCCTTGTGATTGTGGAAAGGCAATGTCACTGTGCCCATTGTACAGAAGGGAACACTGATGCTTAGGCGGATCAGTGACTTGCCCACCATGGTTGGTCCAGGAGCCAAGCCCTCTCTGTCACCATGGGTCTACACGTCACTGTCACAGGAGTGGCCCCTTGCACAAACTGTGTGGAACAGATAGGGTAGCTCTGGGGCCAGGGTGCCTCCATGGAGTGTGGTGTCCAGCACTTTAGCTTAGTGGGAGAAGAATGTGACAGAAAACTCGGGGTGGGGCTGGGGCTCAGCTTTTTATGTAGCATGCGCAAAGCCATGGGTCCCATGCTCCACTCATCAACCTGCCATGGTGGCTTGTGCCCAAATCCTAGCATTCAGGAGAAAGGCAGGAAGATCAGATGTTCAAAGCCACTGTGGTATCTTAGTTAGGGTTTTACTGCTGTGAAGAGACACCATGACCAAGGCAACATTTAATTGGGGCTGAACTTACAGGTTCAGAGGTTCAGTCCATTATCATCAAGGAAGGAACATGACAGCATCCAGGCCGGTATGGTGCAGGAAGAGCTGAGGGTCCTATGCCTTCATCTGAAGGCTGCTAGCAGAATACTGACTTCCAGGCAGCTAGACTGAGGGTCTTAAAGCCCACATCCACAGTGACACATCTACTCCAACAGGGCCACCCCTTCTAATAATGCCACTCCCTGGGTTAAGCAAACCATTACAGTTGGCTACATAGTTTGAGGCTAACCTGAGCTACATTAGACACTTCTCAAAACAATAGGCTGGGCTTTTTTTTTTTTTTTTTGGTGGTTGGTTGGTTGGTTGTGGTTGGTTGGTTTTTTTGTTTTGTTTTGTTTGAGACAAAGTTTCTCTGTGTAGCTTTTGCTGTCCTGTAGTTCACTCTATAGATCAGACAGGCCTCAGGCTCACAGAGATCTGCCTGCCTCTGCCTTTTGAGTGCTTGGGTAAGAAGCTTGTGACACAGCCAGGCAGTGGTGGCGCACGCCTTTAATCCCAGCACTTGGGAGGCAGAGGCAGGCGGATTCTTTTGAGTTCCAAGCCATCCTGATCTACGAGTGAGATCCTGTCTCAAAGAAACCAAAACCAACAAAATAACAAGGTAGGTCTTGGCCCCACCATCCAAGCTTCACCTGCTAGAAGGGACCCCAGTTACCTCCTCCATTCGGGGACAGCCATCATTCACTGAACAGTAGACCTGTCCCTTAAATAGCCTTCTGATGCCCTGGGGTACTGTCAGCCCTGGACTCTATTTGCCAACTCTGGCCCTTACTTACTGTGAAGACTTGATTTAGTCAGTTCCCACCTCTGGAGCAACAGGTCTGTGGTGGAGATTTGGGAATGAAGCCCAATGGCTGATGTCACTATAGCAAGAACTGCAGGGCCTGGAGGCGTCTGTCCAGTGCAGCCCCAGCGTAGAACATAGGGCCCCTGACCAATGCCTAGGGAACACTCTAGGCTGAGAGATGAGGTCTCATGCCTACAACCAGGACTTAAGGAGCAGAATGGAAGAGGCAGAAAAATGAGAGCTGGGGCTCAGAAGGACAAAACAGTCCCCAGAACTATACCTTCCCTGCCTTCTGCCCTAGACTCAAGAGAACTTAGCTAGAGCAACTTAACAGCTGAGGAAAGCTAAGAATCGATTCGAACCTGGGCACATACCTTAGGGCCTGCTGTGGCCACAAGCAAGTGCCTTCACCTCTTGGAGCCTCAGTTTCCCCATCTGTTAAATGGGTTGTTAGGACACTTGAAGAAAGCATCTTACCATGGAGGGTTTGGCATGTGTTAAGTCTGGGAGCACTTAGGTGGCCATGGCTATCCATCTAATGGTAGCCTTGTCACCATCACTAGGCCCACCTCCCACAGTCCCATCTGTGTCCTAGATGCCAGGGCAATGACACCAACACCTTGGGCCCATCCCTGCTCACTGTGTGTCCTTTCCTTGAGAGCCTGTCCAGGTGGAAAGTGGCTCATGCCCATTACCATGATCCAAATCCTTATTTTTTAAATTTATTTTTATTTTATGTGCATTGGTGTTTTGCTTGCTTGCTTTTCTGTGTGACAGCATCAGATCCCCCTGGAACTAGAGTTACAGACAATTGTGGGCCCCACATGGGTGCTGGGAATTGAATCCAGGTCCTTGAAAAGCAGCTAGTGCTTTTAACTGCTGAGCCATCTCTCCAGCCCCTGACCTGAGTCCTTTAGTGAGGCTTTACTGACTATGAACATGACATTGTGTGTGCAGGTGTCTGAGTCACTGTCCTGTCGCTGTGATAAGACACTGTGACCACAGCAGCTCTTATAAAGGAAAGCATTTCACTGGGGCTGGCTTCCAGGGTCAGAGGTTTAGTCCACTGTCCTCATGCCAGGAAGCAGACAGAACTAAGAGGGTTTTGTATCTCCAGGCAGCAGGAAGAGAGAGACTCTGGGCTTGGCTTGGGCTTTTTAAACCTCAAAGCCCACCCCAGTGGCACCCTTCCTCCTACAAGGCCACAGCTCCTAATCCTTTCAAATAGTGCCACTCCCTAAGCATTCAAGTATAAGACCATATGGGGCCATCTTATGAAAGCCACCAGCAAGTGCACCTTGCACGTGCAGAAGTCAGAGGACAACCTTCAGTGCTGTTTCTCAGGGGTCACCTCTCCTCCTCTGCCTCCTCATTCTGTTTATTTATGTATTTATTTATTCCCGAGGCAGGGTTTCCTATGCATCCCTGGATGGCTATACTGTAGACCAGGCTGGCCTCAAACTCAGAGATCAGCCCGCCTCTGCCTCCAAAGTGCTGGGATTAAAGGTATTCACCACCATAGCCTGTCCCTTTCTCATTCTTTAAAACAGTCACCCTAGCCTAAAACTCAAGGCTAGGCTAGACTCCTGCTAGTGAGCTCAGTGCTCTGGAGACCTGTCTCTGCCACTCTGCTGCTGAGAGTCCAGGTTGCTCACCATCGTGCCTGGCTTGTACACGGCTGCTGAAGCTCTGCACTCAGGCCCTCCTTTTGGCCCATCATCCCCTCTCCCCAGCCCCAATTATGACATTTAAACATTTTTTTTTATTGCCGTGTTGTAGTGGCTCACGTCTTTAATCCAAGCACTAAGGAGGCAGAAGTGGGCTGATCTTCATGAGTTCGAGGCCAGCCTGGTCTACAGAGTGTGTTCCAAGACAACCAGGGCTACCCAGAGAAAACCCTGTCTCAGAAAACCAAACCAAACTAAAATGTATATATGTGTGTATTTACACACATACACACACACACACTTACACACATTTATTTTATCTGTGTGTGTGTGACATCATTTTGGTATGTTGTGGTTGTACAATTCTTTTTTTTTTTTTTTTTTGTTTTTTTTCGAGACAGGGTTTCTCTGTTAGCCCTGGCTGTCCTGGAAGCTCTCTGTAGACCAGGCTGGCCTCGAACTCAGAAATCTGCCTGTCCTCTGCCTCCCAAGTGCTGGGATTAAAGGTGTGGCCACGACTGCCGGGCTGTGGTTGTAAATTCAATGCCTGAAGCGCATCTTCATCACTGTGAAACTGTCAGTGTCATTTACTCGCAGGACCTTTCCACCTGCCCCATTCGAAGCTCTGTCTTCGTTACACACAACTCCGTACCCATCCCCTGCCCTTGGCGGCAGCCGTCTCTTTCCTGTCTCTGAGTGGCTCCCTGTGCACAGATTTCCACAGCATTCATCTGTGACCAGCTCGGTTCACATAGCGTAAAGTCCTTAGGGTTTGTTCTCACGTGTCAGTGTGTCAGCCTCGTCTCTCTTTGAAAAATTTTCCATTAGCATTTATTTGAGGTGCAAGTGTGGTGGTCAGAGTATAACCCTGTAGTAATGTGGGTCCTGGGAATCGAACTCAGGGCATCAGGCTTGGAGCTTTTATCATCTAAGCAGTCTCGACAGCCTGACTTTCTTCCTTTTTCCAGCTGGGTAGTATTACACTGTATGCAAATGGAGTGACACGTGTCGTCTCCTCTCCTGTGCTGTGAACGGGCATGTGCATCTCAGGCCCCACTCCTGGCTCTTTTGGCTGCTCAGAAGGAGATGTTGGGTCACTGAGGAACCGTGTTTACGGTGGGAAGAACCTCATGTTTTTCACTGGGTTGAACTTGAACGTCTTCCTTCCCCTGGCCACACACAAGCATTCCAGTCTTTCTACACCCCCACAACACTTTATTATTGTTGTTGTTATCATTTTGTTGTGTTTTAGGCTAGCATACAAATGAGTTTCGCCATGACCAGCACTTATTATTTGTTGGGTTGTTTTTGTTCATGTTATTTGTTTGGACCTTTTTTTTTTTTTTTTTTTTTTTAAGTTTTTCGAGACAGGGTTTCTCTGTATAGCCTGGGCTGTCCTGGAACTCACTCTGTAGACCAGGCTGGCCTCAAACTCAGAAATCTGCCTGCCTCTGCCTCCCAAGTGCTGGGATTAAAGGCGTGCGCCACCACCGCCCAGCTTTGTTTGGAACTTTTGAGACAGGATCTTATGTCGCCCGGAGTGGCCTCACGCTCAGTGTGTAGTTGGGTCCCAAGTGCTGGGTTACAGTTATGTGCCTCCAGGACCCACCCTTGTTTGTTTAAGACAGGATCACACACGATAGCCCAGGCTAGCCTCAAGCTAATCATTCTTCCCTCCCAAATGTGCAGGTGTGCAGGTGTGCGTGCATGGGTGCGTGCATGGGTGCGTGCATGGGTGCGTGCATGGGTGCGTGCCTGTGTTGTAGAGACCTCTCTGGTATCTTCCTCAGCTGCTCTGCATCTCATTGTTTTGAAATCGGTCACTGATTTCATTAATCTGGTAGGCCAGTGAGCTCCCAGGATCCACCCATCTCCATCCCCTGTTGCCAGGTTACAGAGGCAGCTGTCACACCTGGTTTTTATGGGTGTGCTGAAAACTAAACTCGGATCCTGAACATGTACGGCAGGTACTTTACCATCTGAGCCATCCCTGAAGCTCCCAGGGGAACTTTTAAAAGACAAAAATAATAGGATTAAGCAGAAATTTGAGAGAATGATCCTCAGCTACAGTGATTAGCCCCGCGGTAGCTTTAGGCTGATTGAGCAGACACTTGCTGGGTGCATGTCCTGTAAGAAGTGCTTTGGGTCAAAGGCTATGGTGGTCTTGATGTCACCTTGTGTTCCACAGAAGATAGGTCAGTAAGAAAGTGGGCCTGTCCTTTAGTCCCTCCCCAAGAGGCACCATGCCTCTGACTGTCTCCCTGCAAATACCAACATACAGCCTGTGTCCCTGTTGTGTTTGATTCCTGTGGCCTCTGTTCTCAGGAGTCTGCTCGGCTGTATGGTCCATATTTGCAATTCTCATCCCCACCCCCATGTCCTTTTATGCTGAGAAAAGAGGCAGAAGCTGCTTCAGCCTTGAGCTTCCCACTCAGGCAAGTCTGCAGAAGACATGTCTGTCATCTCTCCTACCTTCTGCCCACCAGCTCTTGCTCTTGGGGATAACTTAAGGGACAACTTCTCAAGAGACTATGTTCCTTGCCTGACTAAAAAATATTTAGACTAATCTCAAATCCTCAGTCAGGTACAGTTCTGCCTCCAAAGGTGGGCCACCAGTTTATATCATCTTAGGGGTACTATGTGGCACCCAGACTCCTGGGGGTCTTTGGCCACCCCAAATCTGGGTCAGGGTTCTGACATGTGATAGAAAGGAATTCACCATACAGGGCAAGGCAGGTCTGTCTAGGGCATTCATACAACCCGTAGGTTCATTCTGGGACCTGCTCCCAGTAACACAAGCCACTCAGCTGAGCTGGGACCCTGGAGCTTTGTGCCCAGGTTCTGACGGTCTCCCTGGAGCCAGCTTCATGTGTGAATTCCTCAGGTGAGAAAGCAGAGACTCTGGGAGGTTCACTGTGAAGAGACACTTGAGTCAGGAAATTGGAGGACAGACTAGGCCCCACCCAACAGCAGGTTGACACGGTGGAGGGGTGGAGGGGACTCACAAGAGATAGGAGAACTGCTAACTGTGCGCATGCACACCCACGGCCGCCGACACACATGCACATGCTCCTAGAGACAACAGAGCAGGGAACTCAAACCCAAGGGCCGAGCCCATCCCAGCCTCCCACTGTGTCCCACCCAACCTGTCTGCTTCATAAATGCTCCCCAGGGAGATCATGTCTCGTTAGAATGTTGCCTTGACTTTTTAAAAACAAACTTTTTTCAAATATGGATATATATATATATATATATCATAATAAAATGTCATTTGAACCTTTAAAACTACACTATTCATTGGCATTAAACACTACTGTGCAGTGACAGATGTCTCCACGGTACATCCCCAGAAGTTTATCCTCTTACAAAACTGCAAGTCTGCCCCATCGAAACCCTAGCTCTCCACTGCAGTCACCCCCAACCCTGCTTTTGTGTCTGCAAACTCAACTGCTCCAGGTCTCTCATGCAAGGAATTCTATGGTATTTCCTATCTTGTAAAAAATAACTAGGGATGGGGGCAGGGTCTTGTGTAGCCCAGGCTGGCCTTAAACTCACTATGTAGCCAGGCATGACCTTGAACTTCTAATCCTCCCGCCTCCATTTCCTGAGTGGAAAATTACTGCGGTGCACCACTGCACCTGTTTTACGTACAGTGCTGAGGACTAAACCCAGGGCTCGGTGTGTGCTAGGCAGGGCATTCCACTAATCTACATCCCCAGTCAAAAATAACCTTAAGACCATATGTACAAATTACATGCTCACGGGGCAGGGGAGGTGAGTTCAGAGAGACAGACAATATAAAATCCACCGTCCATCGCCCCCACCTGCCCACACTACCCCTGCTCATCGAGAAGCCCTGACACCAGGCAGGCTGGCCCCTCGCAGGCCTATCTGTGCAGACATAGACTCCATCACTCATGTTATGGCGTAACTGTAAATCCTGTCTTGTAGTCGGCCCTGCCCCGCACCTCTCCCTTGGTGGCTATAAATACACGGTGGCCTTGTCATCCGCAGTGGCTGCTGGGCACTCATTGTCTAGACGCAGTCATGCGCGGTGTGCTGTATCTGTCTGGCCTTGAAGGGCACTGGGTCACTGTACGGTCCTCAGGGTTCTGAGTCACACTGCAGTGGGCATCCTTAAGCAGGAGTCGGGTGCACACCCCATCTCTTCTCAAGGAGGCAGCTCTAAGAAATCAGAAGCTTGGGGTGCGGGGGGGGGGTATGGCGGTGTAAGCAAGATACCTGCAGAAACACAGACCTATTGACATTCACTTCGCAGTAGCTATGGAGTGCTGGCTTCAGCTTCCCAGAGACAGAATGGGAATCAGAGGCAGAGGCCACCCTCAGCAAGGGACTTTAACCCACAAGCCTGTTCCTGTCAGTTAAGGACCTATCTCTGCTCCTTGCTCGTCAACACCCCACCCCCACTCACACCCTTGTGTCACCGCCCTAGTCCTGCAAAGGGATGAGCTGCAGGATTCGGAGTCACATTGCAGTAAGCATCCCTAACCAGAACTCGGAGGCACACCCAGGGGCCACCTTCGTCCCAAGCCCCAAAGGGACCATGTGAGGTCCTCATAACTACCTCCCTGATTCACATACACAGCCACCAGTAGGCCTGGCTCTGCCTTGATCTAGGGTTTTCCAGCCCTCTAGTTTCCTGGCTACCAACTGGCCCAGAGGACTGCTGAGCTGGAGAGATAAGATAAGTCCTCATCACCCCTAAAGCAGCAGGGAGGCCTCAGGGACAACTGTGCTCCTGTCTAGAATGCTTGGGCACCCGCTCCTGATTCCCTCTGGGAAAGGTGCTATGGGTGAACACTGCTGGCCCAGAGAATGTGAGAGGCAGCAGAGTCCTTCTCTGGTCCCTGGCTGTGGGCCCAGGGATTCTCACTGCCTGAGGGAGCCAGCTGTCAAAACAGGCTCCATGTTGCTCCCTGTGGTATGAACAAGGGATGGGAGCCGGGAAGAGATTGTAGAGTTCGTGTTGTCTGCACGCCGTAACTTTGAATCTGGTCTCTTATCCTATGTGCTCAGCCACTGCCCTGCTGGACCTCAGTACATGGAGGCCCAAGGAGTAAATCCCACACAAATCAAAGGCAGACAGCTTTCTCCAGCTCTCCTCCTGAGCTTCCTCCCAACTGGGAGGCACCTTACCCCAGTCTGATCTAAGTGTAGGTTAGCAAACCCGAGGCCAGTGAGTTCTCAGGGCCTCGAGGGATGGCAGCCTTTGCTTTTATTTCTGGCTCCAGAGTACTGGACAATGATAGCCACACCCAGGGCTAGCCAACCAGAGGAAGGGGGGAAGGTTGTCCTATCCTGTGCATTGAGACGGCAGCTCCACAGCCCTCTCACTGCTCCACACACAGCTGTTACCTACTGAGGCACTTGCCCACAGGCTGTAATAACACTGCTCTGTGCAAACATTTGGTGGCTCTGTCTCCCCCTTGGCCATTAGGAGTTTGGCCAGCCTGTTTGGCCCCAGGTCTGGCACACACCTGTCCATCTCCAGAACCAACTATACCCAAGAATTTGGGTGTGGAGGCCAATAGCTGTAACAATATGAGACAAGGTCTCATTATGTAGCCCAGGCTGGTCTCAAATTCATTATCCACCTGCCTCAACCTATAGAGTGCTAAGACAACAAGTATGCATTACTACATCTAGCCCATCATCAAATCTCTCTCTCTCTTTCTCTCTCTCTCTCTCTCTCTCTCTCTCTCTCTCTCTCTCTCTCTCTCTCTTCCTCCTCTCATATGCTGGAGATGGAAGCCAGGTTCCTGTATATGACAAACCCTACACCCCAGCTCTGGCCTTTCCTATTGCCATGAAAGTAATGGCTGAGAGCCCAGCCATTGGCATACACCAAGGGGTTTTAGAGTCAGGATCCTGGCAAGGTATTCTCCAATAATGGTCACTACTGTACCCAACCCACTGATGGACCAGGCTTTTGAGGCAGGGACTTCCCTGCTTTGCACAGAGTGCCATAGGTCCTAGGACTTCCTAAGTCCTTTGCCTGCTAGTCACCTTTGCAGGCACACACTGTCCCTTCTCAGACAGATAGTATCTATGATCTACGCCTCCCAGGTGGGAACAGCTAGGTGACTTATCCTGAGTCATGCCATCACAGTGGCTATACCTCACTGCTGGCCTGTCTGCAGCTGTCTAATACCAGCCCTGGCTCCAGGGCTGAAAGGTATGAACTCCAGGCTTCCTTGTGGCTGGGGAGGGTTTGCCTTGCCCCACACTGGCAGCCTGGAATCCACTCTGACTAGCCAGTGGAACTGAGCCCTGGCATAGTGTCACCCTCTGATGGCCCAAACAGGCAGAGCAGCCCACCAAGGCTACAGAGTGGGGTAGTAGCTGAGATGGAGCCTCAGGCATTCCCAAACTACTAAAATGGGAAAAGAGCCCAACCTTCGAGCCAAGTTTCCAGTGATTCAACTAATATTTGGAGACTGCCACCCTGTGTGGGGCCAAGGGACAAGCCTCTGGGCATGATAGGCTCACCCTCACGAGAAGTAGCCACTACACAAGAGTACACAGAGCCCAGGTCCAATCTGTCTGTGAGGACAAGGAGGCCTGAAAAGGACAGTGGAGAAAAGGTGGTGTATTGGGAAAGAGCAGAACATTTCAGAAAGAAGGAGAAACAAATGAGACTACTCCATGCCCCAAGGCCTGCTGTCTGTGAGGTGGAGTGCTCTGTGAGCCAGGCAGCTGTGGAGGGCAGTTTAGTGGTGCACAGAGGAGCCAGGTGTGTGACACATGCCTGTGATCCCAGCACTTGGTGGGCAGAGGCAGATCTCTGTGAGTTCAGAGTTAGCCTGCTCTACTGGGTGCATATCACTATGACTTCACAAATGCCACTGGCTTCGGTATTCACACTGCGGAGTGTGTGTTTATGAATTGCATTTCAGCTTTATAAAAATCTGTGCTCTGAGAACGGGGAAACCTTCGCTGACATACTTTGAAAAGAATTCTATAGCCTGGGGCCCCATATCTCAGCCCTGGAAACCTGCAGGTACCTGTAGCTG
The DNA here is from genome assembly GCA_021653895.1 of Mastomys natalensis. Lineage (NCBI taxonomy): Eukaryota > Metazoa > Chordata > Mammalia > Rodentia > Muridae > Mastomys > Mastomys natalensis. The sequence goes on from JAJTUV010000085.1 coordinate 3,265,197, forward strand.
CTCATGACACCATCACTAGGGAACTGATAAGAGTGAAATCAAATGTCAGAGATCAAGGATGGTCTGCAGAGATAGCTCAGTGGGTAAGAGCACCTGTCACACAAGCATGAGGCCCTGAGTTCAAATCCCCAGTACTCACATAAGAAGATGGGCATGACCATGTACACCTGCCTATAGTTGCCGCACTGTATAGGGCAGAGACAGGAAGATTGTTAGGGCTTGCCAGCTCTCAACCCAGCCGCAGGTTCAGCGAGAGACCCTGCCTCAAAAAATAAGGCAGAGAACAACCAAAGAAGGTATTCATTGTTAACTACTGTCCTCTGCATGTAAATAAACACACACACACACACACACACACACACACACACGTGAAAGGTGTGGGAGGAGGAAGAAAAAAAAATGTTTAATATACCAGGTGGTAAGAAAATGGAATCACACCGGGCAGTGGTGGAGCACGCCTTTAATCCTAGCACTTGGGAGGCAGAGGCAGGTGGATTTCTGAGTTCGAGGCCAGCCTGGTCTACAGAGTGAGTTCCAGGACAGCCAGGGCTACACAGAGAAACCCTGTCTCAAAGAAAAGAAAAAAAAGAAAATGGAATCAGGACGAAGGCACCATGGCGGTGGTGGGAGCTTCTACAAACAGGTTCGAGGGTAGCATTTCTGTTGAAGAAAGCAGATACCCCAGAGAAGGGAAGCTCTAGGTAGTAGGAACAGCCAATGCAAAGGCCCTGGGATAGGAATGTCCCCTGAGGTCACAGAAGTCAAGAGAAATGAAGGGAGGAGGAGACCAGAGCCTGGTCAGCCAATGGGAGGAGGAGGGCTAGGACCAGCACCTGGTCCGCCAATGGGAGGAGGAGGGCTAGGGTCAGCCGGTGGCACTGACGTCTGTGCTCTGTCCACAGCCCTGCTCTTGGACATCATGACAGTGGCTGGGGTACAGAAACTCATCAAGCGCCGCGGCCCGTATGAGACCAGCCCTGGGCTCCTGGACTACCTCACCATGGACATCTATGCATTCCCTGCCGGCCATGCCAGCCGTGCCGCCATGGTGTCCAAGTTCTTTCTGAGCCACCTGGTGCTGGCGGTGCCGTTGCGCGTGCTGCTGGTGCTCTGGGCCTTCTGTGTGGGCTTGTCTCGGGTGATGATAGGACGCCATCACATTACAGACGTCATCTCAGGCTTCATCATCGGCTACTTCCAGTTCCGCCTGGTGGAGCTCGTGTGGATGTCCTCCAACACCTGCCAGATGCTCATCTCTGCCTGGTGAGCTGCCACCACCCCACCTGGGCTCTGGGCAGAACTGGTCCCAGAGATGGGTCAGCGGGGACGGACTGACTCAACTTCCTCATCCAGGGGAGCTGGTTTGTTAATACTGTGGGGGCTTTGTCTTTTTCACGCGACTCTGCATCCTCGGAGGCAGCCAGGACAACTCACACGGCAGTCGTGCTTAGCCGCCATTCCTTGTCTGAAGGCAACAGATAAGAACAAGATGGCCGTGGGAGGGGCAGAGTCTTGTCTCCTCGTCACCATGACAGTAGCAGCTGTACTGTGCTACCACACCGTGGCACAGAGTTTGAGGAAGTACGCCCACTACTCATCCAACACAGGAGCCGGTCTATCAGTGGTCACTGACAGCTTAGGGTAGCCTGTTCCAAAGGGTGCCTTGGGGGCCCAGCCGGCAAGATACTTCGGAGGGAAAGGCTTTTGTGGCCCAGTGCATTTTGGGAAGTCCTACAAACTTGCCCCACAGTGGATGTTCACAGGAACCTAAATTGGAAAAACACTGACGTGTCCTATAGAAAACCCAGCCATTGAAGTCTTGTTTAGCTCAGCATTTCCGAAATTTACTTGACCATAGGAGCCTTTTCTTCAGAAATAGCTATTAACCCACCAGGAACCTATTGAATCTGGGAAGCTGCTGCCCAGGGGCAGGAGGGCCTGGGTTGAGAGTTAGCCTCTCCCAACACCCAGCCCTGAGGCCTGGGGAAGGCAGGTGCTCCACGGAAAGACGTACAGAAGGTTCCTGCCATGGTCTCTGGTCATTGCTGCTGCCTTGGCCCCCAGGGGCCGGACTTTGTGTGACCTAATAGGTCGTTTCCAAGTCAGACACTTAGGGATGTGCATTTCATGTGACAATACAGTGATATGCAAATGGAGGATCGTCCTGTGTGGTTCTTAGTGTGTGTGTGTGTGTGTGTGTGTGTGTGTGTGTGTGTGTGTTGTTTTAATGTGTGGGACAAAGGGACTGTCCCTGGCGGGAAGACAGTGCTTAGTGCCATTTATCAAAGGGAAAAGAGGACAAAGATTCCAAAAAAAGGAACCTTGACCTGCTCCTGGACTCTTCTCTTGCTTGGTGTCTCTTGGAGGCCACCGACTGGGACTTGGTCCACCAGGCACTGCCCTTTTGTCCAACGCTGGGTTGGGGAATTTCTTCAGAGGTAGAGAAGTCTGGGGCCCCCTCCCTCCAGCCTCAAGCTCTCCCAGGGCTTCTCCCGCAGTCTAAAAGACTAGATTCCTGTCCCCTGGAAATGGACTATGAGGGAGGTTGCTGGGGTTAACGTGCCTGAAGTAGAAATCTATACACAGTGGAGGGCGTGTGAGAGTGGGCCAGGATGGAGGGGACACAACGGAGACAGAGTCTGGCCTCTCACAGGCCTGGAGGAGCTCAGGTATTGGGGTGATTTAGAGGCTCTATATTCCTGGAGCCAGCACTCAGTGCCCCCACGAGCCTCTAAAGTGGGATGAGTAACGTACCCACTTAGCAGAGGAGAACACCAAAGTCCCAAGTGGGTAACAGCTTGCCCAAGAAGACTAGCGAGTACTAGGTGGGAGCCAGCAGCCTCTTAACTTGTGGAGGTGGCTACACATCCTTCATGCTCTGAGGCGTCAGCTACACCTCTCTATGCTGCCATCATCCCATGATCCTCTTCTTAGGCCCATGTATGTTTCTGTCTCTCATCTTAGAAGAAGTCATGTTGTCTCAGCCCCTCCTCCAGTGTGACCTCACGTAAAAACTTTTGTTGAGACTGGGTCTCACTGTACAGTTCTAGCTGTCCTACCTCCTATGTGCTAGGTTCAAAGGTATGGGCTTCCACCAGCCCTAAATCTTTTTTTTTTTTTTTTCTTTTCCTTTTTTGAGACCAGGTAGCCCAGGCGGACCAGAACTCAGCCTGTACCAGGGAATGACCTAGAACTTCTTCTGTCAGCCGGGCGGTGGTGGCGCACGCCTTTAATCCCAGCACTTGGGAGGCAAAGGCAGGCGGATTTCTGAGTTCGAGGCCAGCTGGTCTACAGAGTGAGTTCCAGGACAGCCAGGCTATACAGAGAAACCCTGTCTCGAAAAACCAAAAAAAAAAAAGAACTTCTTCTGTCTTTCCTCTGCCTCCAAGCTCTTGCATTATAGGCATGAACCACCACACCTGATTTACTCAGTGCTAGGGGTGGAGCCAGGGCTTCACGCATGCCCTCTGCTAACTGGGCTACACCCCAGATCTCTAAACATAAAGATTCTGGGGACTAAAGAGATGGCTTAGTAGTTAAGAGTATGGCCTATTCTGCCAGAGGACCTGAGTTTGATACCCCACATGGTGGCTCACAACCATCTGTAATGCCAATTCCAGGGGATCCAACATGCACAAAACTAAAAACCTAAAACCTCATTTCTTTTTTTTTTTGTTTTTTTTGTTTTTGTTTTTTCGAGACAGAGTTTCTCTGTGTAGCCAGGGCTGTCCTGGAACTCACTCTGTAGACCAGGCTGGCCTCGAACTCAGAAATCCGCCTGCCTCTGCCTCCAAAGTGCTGGGATATAAAGGCGTGCGCCACCACTGCCTGGCTTAAAACCTCATTTCTACAAAGGGTTACACCTATAGGGAACAAGAGTTAAGACTTTACAACATCACTGGGGAGGGGCATTAAATCCACTGTAGATCTTCAAGATGGTGAAGAAACTTCCTCTGTCCTACCCACCTAGGACTGGAGGACACAATCCCACAACCATCTAGGAAACAGCTAGGGCAGAGGGACCAGAAGTGGGCACACTGTCTGCCAGCTTGCCTTCCAGCTAGGACACGTGGTGGTGATGTGCCTGTGCTTAAGGCCCCACCTGCCCTCCCAAGGCCCACCTGCCCTCCCAAGGCCTCACCTGCCCTCCCAAGGCCCCACCTGCCCTCCCAAGGCCCCACCTGCCCTCCCAAGGCCCCACCTGCCCTCCCAAGGCCCCACCTGCCCTCCCAAGGCCCCACCTGCCTTCCCAAGGCCCCCTTTCCCTATGGAGCCTCCATGTCTCCAGCTGCGCTGGAGGTCTTTGACCTGCTTATATCCTGAAGACACGTCAAAACAGCAGGTACCAGCAGTACCATCACACTGAAAAGCCTCATCCATCCTTGAATCCCTGCTGGTTCCAGCATCTTTAAAATACCTCTACACATTCCATGGGCGCTGGGAGTGCCTGACAGGGTGCTGAGCAGAAGGCATCTTCTCTTCTCATTCCCACTCTCTGGGATCATCCTCCACAGCAGAGCCAGGAATAGGCTGGGCTGGGCTTCTGCCTCCCTCCAGGGGACCACAGCTCCTTGAAAGGACATGGCCCAGGAAGGCCACCTCCGAGGTGTCATGAGTGATGTTCAATAGTCTTGAGAAGAGTGAAGACATCCTGAGGCGAATGAGCAGGTGCCAAAGTGCCTGATGGGAATGAAGAAGGCTGGAGAGGCAGATGGGAACGTGGCCAGCCACTACCTGGAGCCACATCCTGTGTGATGGCAGCAGCAGCTGTACTGGCGTCCCACCCAAACCCTGGTGTCCTCATCTGCTGGAGATGATAGCATTGGTCCCCATGGGCTGTTGTTGAGTAGTTCAGGATACTCCACACGGGAGCTTGACACAGTCTGGGTTCAGCATCCATCATAGAGGTTGGCTGTCTCTCTATTTGGTCCCACTTACACTCCTCTGTCTGTGGAGGTGGCTACCCCAGCGACTCCCGACCATGGAGGCCCAGGGCCGTGGAGGAGATGACACCCTGGTACATAGGACAGATTCTCAGGGGAGAAACAGAAAGGGAACAAAGAAGAGACAGCTGTCCCTTCGAGAACCCTACATCTACTATGCTCCTGAAGAGAGCCTGGGTGAGGTCATCAGGTGGCAGGTGGCAGGTAGTTGATGACAGCTGCAGGCCCCCTAGTCAGGGACAGAGACAGAAAGTATGTACACTCCTGGGAATGGTGACTGCACCCAAGGAGAAGGAACTGATTATTGCCCTCTCCTGCCCTGCCCTGCTCCTCCTGCTCCTCCTGCCTCCTGCCTCCTGCCTCCTGCCTCCTGCTCCTGCCTGCCTCCTGCTCCTGCCTCTCCTGCCTCCTGCCTCCTGCCTCCTGCCTCCTGCCTCCTGCCTCCTGCCTCCTGCCTCCTGCCTCCTGCCTCCTGCCTCCTGCCTCCTGCCTCCTGCCTCCTGCCTCTGCCGCCTCCAAAGCGTTCCATTCCTCATCAAACCGACCGCCGAATGCATCTGTTTTTACTTATTTTAAGACAACATCTTTCTGAGTTGCCCAGGTTGGCCTTGAACTTGCAATCCTCCTACTCAGACTCCCAGGTGCTGGGATCACTGATGTGTCACTACACCTAACTTTTTGATTCTTTCCTTCTTTTTCTAAAAACAGAAGTGGAAATCCTACTGCATCACAGTGTCCTCTGAGATCATCCTGACCTGACCTCAGGGGTATCCATCCTGCCTGGACACTGATATGCTGGTAACAAGGTTGGACACTCTCTTCACAGCCCCAGAAGGCTCCATAAACAAGCACCTCCTCTACCCTTCTTCACTGCTTCCCCATCCCCACCATGCTCCATGTTCCCATAGACCTAGACTCAGCAGTGTCTCTTCACAAGGGCTGTTCTACCAGAGCCTGGGGGCAGCCCTGAGTTTTGCTCTGCCCTCCTGCCTCCTTGATGTTTTCCTTCCAATCCCACCCAGCCAGCGTCACCCGTCTGATACCTCAGCTGTCAGGTATCAGCTGTGACTATATCACAGAACACAAAACAGGAGCCTGGAGCCCACCAACACGAACCATAGGGCAAGCAGATTTACATGCCATTTAGCTCCCTGAGCAGAATCTCTGAAGGTCTGATGGACCCTGGCAACAAGCAGGAACTAGGACGGAGCTGTAGCTCAGTGGGTAGAGCACTTGCCTAGAGCCTGAGTTCAACCCCTAGCTCTGCACAAACTGGATGTGGTGGCTGTAATCCCAGCACCTGGGAGATGGAGGATGGAAAGTGAGATGGTCAAGGGCATCTCTGAACACTCAGGCTATGACACACTGTAAGGACATCGATCCCTCTGGGTCTCAACAGGTCACCAAAAGCCCTAGACAGAGTAGCAGCTTGAGCCTATGGGGAAAGGTGACCCTAGATGTGTGCCAAGCTCCAGGCAGATGTTGGGGCCTATGTCTTAGGGTTCCAGGACATGGTGCTGTCAACTCAAAATAATGACCCCAATGCCCATCACATCTTTTTTTTTTTAAGATTTATTTACTTTATGTATGTGAATACATGGTCACTGTCTTCAGACACACCAGAAGCCATCGGATCCCATTACAGATGGTTGTGAGCCACCATGTGGTCGCTGGGAATTGAACTCAGAACCTCTGGAAGAGCAGCCAGTGCTCTTAACCACTGGGCCATCATCTCTCCAGCTCCATCTACCACATCTTAATCCCAGAACTTGTAACTATGTTATGTGATATGGATCTATAGAGGTAGAATTTGGGTTCTCCACAAATTCTTATGTTAGAATCCCAACCACAGTGGGGCAACATTGGGAGGAGATTTCAAAAAAATCTCTGAGGGCAGAACCCACATAAACAGACCTCAGGGAGACACAGCCTTCCAGGAAGAGTGAAGGATGCAGGAAGGGCAATATCTGTAGCCTAGTCCCTCCCTCAACAGCCCTGACCTCTGAACACAGCAGCTTCCAAACCCGAGGAAGACATTTCTGTTGTTTACCAACTCCTCGGCCTGGGGTGTTCTGCTACAGTCACTCCAAGAGGACAGGGCAACAGATGGAACACAGCTGCTGAGCAGCTGACAAACAGGGTGGCATCTCTAGAAGCCCACAGGTCACAAGGACCCTTGAAGTGGAAGGGAATTTTAAGGGAGAACTCAGAGCGCTCAGATGAGAGAAGGTGCTAGCTTGACAGATTTGAGGTGCAGGAGGGGGGTCATGGCAGACAGCACCTCCATCTGGCCCATCAAAACTGCTGTGGACTTCTGTCCCACAGAGTGGCAGGGCAGATGTGTGTGGCTTTAAGCCACTAAGATTGTGGTGATCTGTTATGTGGCCACAGGAAGCAGATAGGGGATACCGCGGGGCTCCTCCCACCCCAGTCACCCGCAGCTACTGAAGAGGTCACTAGCTTCGATTTCATTTTCCCCAAATACCCAACAACCAGCAAAACATGAGATCTCTAGAATCATGCAGTCCAGGGCCCCATTTCACAGATATGGAAAGTGAGGTCTTAGAGGTTCTGAGGATCTCTCAAGATCCCAGACACTTCAGAGCCTGTCCCTCCCTGTCAACCTGCTGGCTCCACGGCTCTGAGTGACAGAGATGGATGACCCTTCCTTTCACAGTGGAGCTAGGACTGGAAATGTCACCCCTGAACTCTTGGAACGGAGATCCCATCTGACCTTCAGTGAAGTTCCAGTTTGTCAGCGTGGAGTGCAGGGAGCTGAAGCTCCTACCCCCAGTCATGTGCATACACAGCTGGCATGGTGACATTGGTAGGTCTTCGAGAAAACCGCTCAAGGGTAAGGTCAGGGGTCTGTGGGTTGACTCGAATGCTGGAGCCCTGATCTGAGGGCCTCAGAGTGGGAATGAGTTTGGAGAGAGGAGTTTGAAGTGCTCTTCATCCAAACTGACAGTATCCTTAGAAAAGAGGAAGTTAAAACACAGACATCTCCAAGCTCAATACTGCACTCCTGTCCCTCTAATCCTCAGGAGGCCAAGGCAGGAGGATTATGAAGTTCTAAGCCAGCCTGGGCCACAGAGGAAGACCTTGTCTCAAAAAACCAAAAGCACAGCTTGGTGGCACACACCTTTAATCCCAGCACTCAGGAGGCAGAGGCAGGTGGATCCACGTAGTGGACTCCAGGACAGCCTGGGCTACACAGTGAGACCTTGTCTCAAAAGAAGATGAGAAAGCTAAACTGGAGAGATAGCTCAGAAAATAAGGAGTTCGCCAGGCAAGCCCACAGACCTGCTACATTCTGTCCCCAGAACTCACATGAAAATAATATCTGAGCAAGCAGAGACAAGGGGATCCTATCCCCGGGGCTTGGTGATCAGCTTGTTTAGTCTAATCAAGGAACCCCAGGTACCAGTGAGAGACCCTGACTTAAAAAAAAAAAAAAATTACACACAAAAACACATGCACACACAAAACTTGGATCCCTCACACATACATACACACACACAAAAAGCAAACAATATTTAAAAAAAAAAAAAAAAAGGCAGAGACACCCACAGAAAGCTACCACATAAGACAAAGAGAGAAGATGGCCACCTGAACCAAAGACTGAACTAAGCCTCAGGAGGAAGCAAGACCAATGTAAATGATGTACGAACTAGGAATGGAAGGCTCAGAAGGGACAAGGGAGGGGAACAGCAGGAAGTAGAAAATCCCACAATCTCAGGATCCACTGCCATCTGGCTCAGCAGGAACTGAACATCTGGCCCCTTCTGGGACCACAGCGTTTATGTAAGCAGTGTGTGCACATGGCCCTCACTAGCCCACACCAGCCATGACTGGTCCTCCTCCATCTGACTTCTCCTTGCTTGGGGAAAAGATAGCACAATCAGGGAGGGTCAGTCATGGGGCTGAGCTGACAGTACGCTGCAGTAACTCCGAAGCCTGCTGCCCTCCAGCCTCCCCACACTCCCCATACACACCCACGCACATGTGGTGTGGCTGGCTGAGGGCCCTGTGTTTCTCTTATGTAAATTCACATGCAGCGAATCCTACCCTGCATGTTCTGCACAGTGACCATTGTCCTGTGTCTAACTCTTCATGTGTTAGAGCTTACATGCATGTAGGTGTGGATGTGAGCTTGTGTGTTTGTGCTTAAAGAGAAATACACATGTATATGCATGTCATACAAACACACTGGGAAACCTTAGGCCTTCCATGTGCACATGTACCCCTGGATACATGTGTCTTTAAAACCATCCACACTTGCCGGGCGGTGGTGGCAGAGGCAGGCAGATTTCTGAGTTCGAGGCCAGCCTGGTCTTCAGAGTGAGTTCCAGGACAGCCCGGGCTACACAGAGAAACCCTGTCTCGAAAAATCAAAAAACAAACAAACAAACAAACAAAAACATCCACACTTACACATTCATACTGCTGCACTAGTGTGCATGTTCACGCTTGCATATGTTCTTGCAGGTGCAGGTTTGCATGCATTCGTAGCTCCATGACAGATTTAACAATTGAAACCCAGTCTGCTAGGTGTGGAGCACATGCTGAAAACACAACTTGTTTATGTAAAGTTCTAATTCTACTCAGTGTCCTGCTTTTGTTTGAGACAGGGTCTCAACCCAGGCTGGCCTCCAGCTCCTGTGTAGCCAAACCTGACCTTGAACTTCTGATCCTCTTATCTCTAGGTCTGGAGAGCTGGGGAACAGCAAACGCCTTCATGCCTGGTTTATGCTGTGGTAGGAATTGAACCAAGGGCCTCGTGAATGCCAGGCGAGCTCTCTACCAATGGAGCTAGAGCCTGAACTCCAGTGCCCTGTGTTTTATCTGACAACACTCTCGTATACATATCACACACATCAAAAATCCTAAAGCCACCAGGGTCACCAAACCCAGCTATTTTGCCAGGAGAATTTCAAAGTCTGGTCATTGGCTCACGGCTGCTCTCCGAGCCTACAAAACCCGATATCGACATATAGCTTTTAATAACCTGGCCCTGAAGCTGGTAAGATGATTCAGTGGAAACCTGATGACCTGTGTTTGTTTCCCAGGCCTCACATGGAAGGACAGAACTAACCTGTGCAAGTTGTCCTCTGACCTTCACATGCGTGCCACGGCATGTTTGAACATAGTCATACGCCAACTAAATGAATAGATAAATAAATAAGTAGAGGTTTGTTTTTTTTTTTTTCATAATTTTTAACCAGAAAGAAAGATGGCATAGTGGTTCATGTCTTTAATCCTAGCACTAGAACAGAAGCAGAAAGATTTCTGAGTTCAAGGCCAGCCTGGTCTACACACATAGTGGGTCCTAGGCCAGCCTGGTCTACACACATAGTGAGTCCTAGGCCAGCCAGAGCTACTCTATGCAACTCAGTCTCAGAGAGAGAGAGACAGAGTCAGAGACACAGAGACAGAAAGACAGAAACAGAGAGAAAACAGAAAGAAAAATGGAAGGAAAGAAAGAAATAAGGAAAAAGAGAGAGAAACAGAAGAAAAAGAGAAGAGAAAAGGAAGGAAACCTGGCCCCAGGATGAGGCTTGCTGATGGGAAAGGTATAGTCTTCCAGGAGTTGTAAGTCTGTTGAGCCCAGAGAAAGCTCCTCCCACCAGCAGCCCAGCTGTGCAGTCTGGCAGCAGTTCTGCCTCCCCTCTCCCAAGGCCTACCGGGGACCAGCCCGTAGAGGGGAATCCAGCTGGGATTCAGGAGAGAATCATCTGGAGTCCTGAAGCTACCTCGGCCTCTGCTCCATTGCTTCTGCTGTGGCCACAAGGACAGTGTGTAGGGAATCTCTGCCTGGAGCGCTGACCTTCCACCCAGGAGGGGTGGCAGAGGTGTGCTGTGAGCAGGGTCCCAGGGCATCCAGACCTTAGAGTCAGGGTGTTCCAGTGAGGAACTCTGGGCTCTGGGATCACCTGGCTCACCTCCTCTCCCTCCCCTAGAAGAAAGAAATACTATTAGCCTTGTCTTGGGCCTGTGGATGTGCAACCAGTCTCTTGAGAGCCTCGGGAGGAACAGAGAGAGTTTCTTTAAGAAATGACCCAGTCGTCAGCTTATTATTATGTGTTTTGGCTACACACAGTTCTTTTTCATTATTAAAAGAAAATAGAATCTACTCAGGAACACCAAAGGCAAAAATATTTTGGTCAGTCCTTTCTAGTGTCTTTCTTTTCTCTGCATTTGTAAAAGTGTAGACAAGTTTTGAATAACAACACAAACTGTATAGAGTTTTGTGATTTACTTTCCTTTCTACTTTCTGGAATTGTTTCTTTATCAACAACCGGATGCTATGCTTTTGACTGGTGGTGGCCTGGTTGGGGGTCTTGTCTAGATATTCTTTGTAGTTTTTGTTGTTATCTTTTAAATTTCGGTGTGTAGATGTTTTGTCTGCATGTATCATTAATGCCAAAGATGAGAGAAGAAAGATCACCGACCCAAATAATCATGACCAAATCAATTAAAGCAAACAATTGATTAAAGCAAGCTTTTCTATTCGTGTACTCAGCCCCTAAGGCGGGGCTCAAGAGGTCAGCCTCGGATGTGAGGAAGACAAGGCTTTTAGAGCTCAGGGGTAGGGGGCTTTCAAATGGAGGATTGGTGGGGTTACAGGGGCAAAGCGTAGGCATACACATTAGTCCAGACGACCTCTTCAGACAAAGACATGGCTGCAAGGTGGGCAGAACTAGGTAGTCAGTCAGAGGTGGTCCTTTTGAAACAAAGGGAAGGTTGCAAGATGGTTATAAACAACTTTATGGAACAAAGACATGATTACCATTCCTGCAACAGGCCATGCAGAACCATTTGTAGTTAAGGTTATAGGTGGGCCATAGCCTAATCCTTGAGAAACAGAGGTTTAATCAGAAACAGGATTGAGTCTAGATTGTATTTACTATACGATGCCTTTTAAGCCTAAGATGGAGGCAGGCTGGTTCTTCCTTTCCCCTTGTCTTATGTGTCCCTGTTAAATCCTTGATAGGGTTTTAGCTTCTTTATCTGGAGTGGGGAGGTGGGGGGGACTTTATAATGTATCAAAAGATGCATGGCTCATGCATAAGTTATACCCATTTGGTCAGTATAGATAGAACAAAATATTTTAAGTTCATATAATTGTGCTATGCCAATAGTTTATATAGGTAGCTGTTTTGTCCCATTTTTCTAGACATTTCCACAGACCTAATATTTTCCAGACCTTTGTTGAAAACAAGGGGTAACATACCCTCTTCTGTGACTACTGCCTGCTGAAATTAGAACTCCCTTGTTTGGGTCCAGGAAGGATGGAATGTTAGTCAAAGGGCGGGAAGGGATTCAGGCAATGGAGTATTTATCAGAAGTAGCTGGTTCAATGACCTAGCTGAAGAGACAAAGAGCAGTCATATCCACTGAAGTGGTCCATGTCAGCTTTCACGGAGTCCAGAGATTTCTGGTTTTCCTGAGGCTGGCCTAGTGTAGATCACCTTTGGAGCAGTTTATAATCTGCAGCTGATTTCTGGATGTGTCTCCCAGCTGAGTGGAACTCTGCCAAGACAGATAAAGACTAGGGACAGAACTTAAAGATCTTAAAGAAATTTTTATATTTGGAGCTTCCCCCTCAGGAGTCTTCAAAGGGCACGGGAGCTTAGGCTGTTGGTTAACAGGTGATCTTACCTAGAATCCTTTGGAGCCGTGAGATCCAATGTGGATCCAACTCAGCAATATTTTCAACTCCTTGAAGCTTATATTACCATTGTGTATAATTTGTCATAACCTTATTTAAACTTTTTATATCCTCAGATGTTTATAATTTATTTTTAGATCTTTGTAATGTATACAAGCCTAAACTTTAAACTTTTTGTTTTGTCCCATTCTTTCTTTCTTTCTTCCTTCCTTCCTTCCTCTTCCTTCCTTCCTTCTCTTTTTCTTTCTTTCTTTCTTTCTTTTTTGTTTTATTTGAGACAGGGTTTCTCTGTGTAGTCCGGGCTGTCCTGGAACTCATTTTGTAGACCAGGCTGGCCTCAAACTCAGAAATCCACCTGCCTCTGCCTCCCAAGTGCTGGGATTAAAGGCGTGCGCCACCACTGCCTGGCTCTTTCTTTCTTTCTTTTTGTTTTTGTTTTTGTTTTTCAAGACAAAGATCCTCTGTGTAGCCCTGGCTGTCCTGGAACTCATTCTGTAGACCAGGCTGGCCCTGAACTCAGAATCCAGCTGCCTCTGCTTCCTGAGTGTTGGGATTAAAGGGATGAGCCACCACTGCTTGGCTAACCTTGAACTTTTTATCCAATTATTAGACAGACATAAGTGGTTGGTTACTGAAAACAGTCTTTGCAAAGGCTGTTGTTTCTGTTATTTTTTGTTGTTTTGGTTTATTTAAGCTGAGGTGATAGCCTGGGGAAATGGCTCAGTGTTAAAATGCTGCCTGAGTAGGAGGGTCTCAGTTGGACCCAGGGCTAGGAAGTGAGGCAGAGGACACAAGGGTCCCTGCACCTCATTAGCCAGGAGCTCTAGCCAATTGGTGAGTGGGGTCACAGAGATGACTCAGTGGGTAAAGGTGCCTGCGGCCATGCTTGACGACCTGAGTTCAATCCCTGGTCCAGCTATGGCTTCTGCCCTCCACACGTGTAGCATTTTGAGGCACTCCTTCTGAACTTTCTTAAGCTGTTGTTTGTTTTTCTGCTCAGCCTGAAACTCTGAACTTGCTTCCTCTGCTTATTTAATATTCTATGGGTGTATTCAGACTCATTTGGGCTCATTTTCTTTGTATTTTCTACTGGTTCTGTCCTTTCTGTTTCTCTTTTCTGGTCTCTTGGTCCTCTTTGAGTTATTTTGGTTTGCTTCTTTCCCTCTCTTTATCAATGTGGATTACCTACCTCTCTCCATTGTGTGGGCTGAGAGTGCTCGCCCAGCAAGTATACAGTCCTGGGTTGATTCCCCCAGCATCACATAACCCAGATGTGGCAGTGCACACCTGTAGTCCCAACACTCCGGAGGAAGGGAGCGATGGCAGGAAGATGAGGACTTAGTTTGACTGCAGCCTGTGCTACCTGAGATCTATCTCAAAAGAAAGAAAGAAAGAGAAGGAAGGAAGAAAGGAAGGAAGGCAAGCTTGAATGTACAAGGTTGAAACACTACAGATGTCGATTTCCTTCCCAGATGTATTTTTTTCTTTTACATTTGCACTACTCATATCTGATTCACGGAACTGTCAGCCAGTCTCTGGAATGTTTGCATTAGATCCCAGGCTATGCTCCCAGGCTGTGCTCCAGGCAGTGTGTTTAAGACTGGCATCTCCAATTTCTCCTTTTCTCTGAAGTCCCCAGCCTTCCCGGTTCACACTCCTGATTACTGGGGTCTCTAGAACTTCCTCGGAGCCTTGGAAGGGAACTTCTGCAGCTTGGGGTCATCTGTAACCCCATGTCCCAGTCTGCCTTCAGGCCTTCAGGCCTGCCACTGCCTTGAGTGTTCCTTCTTCCTGTTTTTGTTGCATTCAGAGAAACAAAAAGTCTATACCTGCCTTGTTTTTGCTTTCAACAAGTCAAATCTCTGGCCAGTCTAGAACTATGTGATTGCTTTTTTTTTTATGTATGTATGTATGTATGCATGTATGTATTTATGCATGTATGCGTGTATGTATGTATGCATTTATGTTGGGACGAGCATGCACTCATATTTAAAAAGCCATCATGGTGGTAGGCATTTGCAATCTCAGCACTGGTGAGGTGCAGACTGATGATCTGAGGGGCTCACTGGCCTGCCAGGCTACTGTGGTCAGCCAGCTCCAGGTTCAGTGAGAAACCTGGTCTCAAAAACTAAGGACTGGCCCAGCAGTGGTGGCACACCCCTTTAATCCTAGCACTTGGGAGGCAGAGGCAGGCAGATTTCTAAGTTAGAGGCCAGCCTGGTGTACAGAGTGAGTTTCAGGACAGCCTGGGCTACACAGAGAAACCCTGTCTCAAAAAAAAAAAAAAATGTGATGCTTGGTAAGAGTGGTAAAAGCAGGCCCCTGTAATGCCAGCCAAAAAGCAGAGATGGGGGAATCCCTGGAGCAGGCTGCCTAGACGGACTAGCCCTTTCTGCAGGCTCTCGGTTTGACTTAGGGGTCCTAGCTCACAGATGAAGTAGACAACAATCAAGGAACATCGATCCTCTACGTACACGCTTACAGACGTATCTGCCCACACACATGTGAATATACATACACCCTAACAGACACATCTGCCCACATACATGTGAATCTACATACATGCATACCAGAGAGAGAGAGAGAGAGAGAGAGAGAGAGAGAGAGAGAGAGAGAACACCTAGGATTGACCTCTGGTTTCCATATTTACAGGCATACATGAGCACCTCACAGACATGAACTTGCATACACACACACACACACACACACACACGGATATGTGTCTGTCCCTTCCTGAGTCCCTTTTGTCAGCTTTATCTCCTGGCACCTTAGCGTTATAGCATAGGTGATAAGTTAACTGATCCATGCTCCCCATCAGCACTGTCCCTTAGGTATCTGCAGCCTTCCCAGATCTCACCTTGGCAGGCTTGCTTTTATGTGTAAATCCATCTCTGTCCATGAGGTCACGGTTCCAGTTGACTTAGAGCTCCTTTCTGGCATTTGCCTTCAGAAAGAACAAGCCTAGCTTCTGCCTGATGCTGCGTGTCACAGCTTAAATCTCTCCATACCATGGTTGCCATGGGAACCAGGCCTCCAGCCCACCTGGATCCTCCAGAAGTCTGGTTCCATGTTGTACCTCTGCACCCTAGCACCCCAGTGCCCACATTTCACTCTAGACACACAAACCCCACTCTTGCTTGCTTGCTTAGCATCTGTCACTTAGGCTGTGTGCTGCTGCACTGGGTGCCCCAGGGAGCTTTGTTCTTAGCTTTCTCCGGTGCTTTCTTCTTCACCCTGAACATAACAGGGTGGAGGATCTTTGGTGCCTGTGCAGGGTCTGGAAGGCTAACCTGTGGTCGAGTATGGTGTGTGTGTGTGTGTGTACATGGTTCTCAATGCCCTCAGAGGCCAGAAGAAGGCATTAGATCATTTTCCCCTGGAGCTGGAGTGACAGGTGGAGTTACATACTCACACAAATAGATACATTCATATAAATAATTAAAAATGAAATTTTAAAAAGTTAAAGAGGCCGGGCAGTGGTGGTGCACGCCTTTAATCCTAGCACTTGGGAGGCAGAGGCAGGCAGATTTCTGAGTTCGGGGCCAGCCTGGTCTACAGAGTGAGTTCCAGGACAGCCAGGACTACACAGAGAAACCCTGTCTCGAAAAGCAAAAAAAAAAGTTAAAGAGGTTGGCATATGATTGTCAACTGAGCAGTAATTGGTTAGTTTGTATTTGGGTTTTTGGAGTGTGTGTGTGTGTGTGTGTGTGTGTTTCAGTGTCTTGCTCTGTAGTTTTAGGCTAGCCTCAAACTCTTTTTTTGTTTTGTTTTGTTTTTTGTTTTTTGTTTTTGAGACAGGGTTTCTCTGTGTAGCCCTGGCTGTCCTGGAACTCACTCTGTAGACCAGGCTGGCCTCAAACTCAGAAATCCGCCTGCCTCTGCCTCTCAAGTGCTGGGATTATAGGTGTGTGCCACCACATCAGCCTAGGTCCTAGACTCTAATAAGCCCTTCAAGACATTGCCACCTAACACACAAACTTCCTTTGTTCATAACTTAAGTATAAGAAAATTGAAGCCAGGTGCACGCCTCTAATCCCAGCACTTGGGAGGCATCTCCCAAAGTGGATCTCCAAGGTTGAAGCCAGCCTGTTCTACAGATCTCGTTCCAGGACAGCCAGGGTTACACAGAGAACAGAGAAACCATGTTTCTTTTCTTTTCTTTTCTTTTTTTTTTTGGTTTTTCGAGACAGGGTTTCTCTGTATAGCCCTGGCTGTCCTGGAGCTCACTCTGTAGACCAGGCTGGCCTCGAACTCAGAAATCCGCCTGCCTCTGCCTCCCAAGTGCTGGGATTAAAGGCGTGTGACACCACCGCCCGGCTAGAAATCATGTTTCAAAAAACACCACACACACACACACACACACACACACACCACATGCTAAGAAAAAGAAAAAAAGAGAGAAGAGGAAGAAAGAAGGGAAAATTAGAAAATTAAAGCTAGGTGTAGTGGCACATTTTTAATCCCAGCACTCAGGAGCAGAGTCAGGCAGATCTCTGTGAGTTCGAGGCCAGCCTAGTTTACAGAGCAAGTTTCAGGACAGAACAACATATGTGAGACCCTGTCAGAAAGAAAGAAACAAAGAAAGAAAGAAAAAGGAAAGGAAGGAGAAAAGGAAAGGAAGGAAAAGGAAAGGAAAACTGGAGACTCAGCAGAACCAGGAAGGTTCCACTCCCTAGCCCTGCAGGTCACTGGTGACAGGTTACGCTTGCTTGCGGTAGATTACAAAACACACATTTGGTCTTAGCCACAGGCTACTGTGTGAAGCAGCCTGCTCTCCGTTCCATCTCAGTAGCTATTGTGAGAAGCCCTCCCACAAACCAGGTGCTTCCTTGGTTTAGGGGAAAAACCAGATCTCCTAAAAAGGTGTTAGGGACCCTCCCCACATCTGGGGCGCCACCTCCTGGCTCCTGAAACAGATTTTCAGCTTACTGGCTTCAGCCCCAGCAGGGGTCTTAGCTAGACAGTCACATTTCGGGCTGAAGGTTGACCCCAAAAGGCCGACCTCAATGTGTTTTCTCAAGCTGTCTGAAGAAACAGCTCTGCAGTGTGGCTCCCTGCTGAGATAACCCGTGTTTCCCCTGGTGCCCCTTCCCACGTGGCCGGAAGACTACAGGCTCTATCTCACCCTGGGCAGGAGAGAGCGTGGGTTGGAATGTGTCTCCTGATAACAGGGCTTATGAAGGGCTGGGATCCGAGTCAGCTGCCCGTCCCAGGCTCTCAGGGATGTGTGGGGAGGGTTGATAAGGTCTCTCTGCAGGGGCCTTGGAGCTGAAGCCCAGCTATGGACCAGAGCTGAGAAAGGGTCCCAGACCTGGGTCACATGTGTTGGGAGCTTAGCATAGGCTGTGTCCTGTGGTGTAAAAGAGGGGGGCAGGGGGAGGAAGGAAAGGCCCCCCAGCATGAGAAGCCAGGAGGCTGTGAGAGGAGGAACGAAACGTGCCCGGTGTATTCAGCCTCTAACCCTTGATCAAATCCCACAGATACCACAGGGAAGAACTGAGTTACACAACAGATGATCTGCAGGGCCTGGTGGTACAAGCCTGGAACCGCAGTGCTTAGGTAACAGAGGCAGAATGTTTGAGACTATCCTAAGCTACATAATGAGCCTGGTGTGGTGGTGCACA
Organism: Mastomys natalensis; assembly: GCA_021653895.1. Lineage (NCBI taxonomy): Eukaryota > Metazoa > Chordata > Mammalia > Rodentia > Muridae > Mastomys > Mastomys natalensis. Next base: position 3,283,436 of record JAJTUV010000085.1, read on the forward strand.
CCTTTAATCCCAGCACTCTAGAGGTAGAAGCAGGCAAATCTCTGTGAGTTCGAGGCCAGCCTGGTCTATAAACCAAGTCCAGGACAGCTAGGGCTGGTCACACTGAGAAATTGTGTCTTGAAATACCTAAATAAATAAATAATGAGGGCTGGGGTACAGCTTAGAAGACAGACTGCTTGCATGCACGAAGCTTTAGGTTTGATCCCCAGCACTTCACTTGGAGGCCAAAAAAATCAGAAGTTCAATCATCCTTGGCTGCATAGTGGATTTGAAGTTAGCCTAGGCTACAAAAATAATAATTACATTATCAATTACGTTACAGTAATTACATTATGATTGTGATGATGATGATGAATTAATGGATATTTGAGTATCGGCTCTGGAATTGGTTTAGGTGAGCTCAAAGCCATCTCCTCCCTTAGGAGCTGATGGCTGTGTCCCTGTGTCAGTGTCCCCATCCTGAGGAGGGATGGCTCTTATGCTCAAAATGGAGCCTCATGCCCCACACCCCAACGGTCAGCAAATAGCCTTCACAGCATGGTGTTGGAGTTCTGATGGTCAGGTGGTCAAGGAGGGAGCCTGTTCTTACAAGATCATGTGGAAGCCCGCAGCAGCCATGCCAAAACGGTGGCGCAGACCTGGACAGGCTCCTGAAGTCTGGAACGGGAAAGGTTACAAAAGTCAAAGAGCCAGAGCTGAGAGCCTCTCTCTGAGGGATCCTGTCCCTCGGTCCTTCCTCTCATCTGCTTTCTTCTCCGTCCCCCATCTGTCATAGCTTCATTGTGGGGTTCCTTGCCCCATCAGCCAGTGCCCACCCAGAGTGGCCAGTCTCTGGAAGTCAACACTACATGCCTTCGATAGCTTAAACACAGGGTCCCTGGTAGAGACCACTCGGTTTTGACTAGGGCCCTATGTAGGCAGGTGATGAACTGGAATCACGGGACTCTGGCTTCCCACACGGGCACTGGCACGCTGCAGGCCCACCCCAAAGCAATTTTTAAAATAACCCTTGTAACTCAGCACCAGAACACTTACGAATGCTGAGGACAGCCCCAAGCAGGGCACTGGCTGCCACTTACTACCGAGGGCGCAGCCTGAAGTGGAGTGCGGGTGGGAGGGAGGAGGCACTGGAGTCAAGAGTGTCCCTTCTACCAAGACATACCCTGCTGTGTCTTGTGACGCTGCAACTCAAGAGCCCCCTGACTCAGCAGTGTATTAATAGCCCTGGACAGTTTCCAGGGGACAGCCCTGCCAGGGACCAGTCAGAAGGACTTCCAGACAAGACCTCCCTGTATCCATAACTAGTCCCACAGCTCCTGGCTGCTTGCTCATTCTGCCCCCCCCCTCCTCAAATCCCTGCTGCCCCAGAGCCCATCTTCTCTAGAAGGAATCATAGTGATAGATTTCTCCCCAACACCTTTAAACAGTCCTTTATAGATCTCAGGGTTTAAGAGAGCCACCCGAAAGGGACCTGGGAGGGAAGACCGGAAGGGCAGGTGGAGTTGAGGGCAACATCTGGGCCATAAAGCCAGAGCCAGGTTCAACCCCAGCCTCTGTTTCTGATGTGGCAACCAGCAAGGGCCCACTTGATAACAGTGGAGTTCTGTTCCTCGATCTAAGTGAGCATCTTACTGAGACTTCTCATTTCTGGTTTTGCTGTGAGGACAAAATGAAGTAGTTGTCACAAAGGGCAAGCCTTGGGACTGGCATCTTGTCATCCCTGTTACCGCATCTCTGGGTCTCCACACAGCCTTGCTGTCAGCACATTCTAGACTGGGCTTCCGTCGTCCTCCGCCCTCTAGTGTTCACAGGCTGTTATTGCAGCAGGCTCTGCCTGGACTCAATGTTTTCTTTTTTGGTTTCTTTGGTTTTATTTCCCTCCCTCCTTTCATTCTCTTTCTCTCTCTCTCTCTCTCTCTCTCTCTCTCTCTCTCTCTCTCTCTCTCTCTCTCTCTCTCTCTCTCTTTCTTTCTTTCTTTCATTTTTGAAACAGGGTCTTTTGTAGCCAAGGCTGGCCTGCAATTCTCTATTTAGCTGAAAGTGACCCTCCTTCCAAGTGCTAGAATCAGAGGATGAGCAATTACGCTCCTTCCTTTCCGGAGCTTGAAAGACCAGCCAGACTGGTTTGCCCGTCCTTGGGTTGAACCCTGGCTTATTGGGTGCTGTGGATGGAAGCCTGGGCTTATGGTATGCTAGGACAGCTCTCTTTCAAGTGAATGCAATCTTTAGCAGCAGACTACAAATGAAGACCCCTTTCCCTTTGGAAGCTCAAAAGACCGGACAAAATGATTTGGGTACCTGAGCCCTGGGGTCTGGACTCTCAATGTTGGACAAACCACAAGGTCTCTGAACTCCTGCGTCTTTTATCTGCAAAGAGGTCCTGAGACCTTGTGGGGAGGTGCTGAGGAGAGGGACAGGAGGAGCCAGGAGGAGGCAGCCAGGGAAGCCATGGCTGATAAGCAAGAGCACAGGAGGCTGTGGATGAACTGAGAGGCCATAAAGCCATGCAGGTCAAGGCCATCCAGGCTGGAGCAGAGCCAGGGACGGGAGGCAATGAGACCCAGAAGGCTAAGTGTCACGATTCGTGCAGTAGGGTGAAGAGTGACGATCCCAGGCTGTGTGGCCATAGGGCCCAGTGTCAGCAACTCCCATTCAAGCCCAGCCCATCCCATCTGCCACTATCCTTATGACCTGAAGCTAACCTCAGTTTTTCCTATCCGCAACATTAGCCAGGGCTAGCCCCCAGTCTGTCTGTGATGCACAGATCTCTGGCTAGCCCCGGCGTGGGGGTCTTGAGGAGCTCTCATACGCTCTAACCCAGCCATGAGCATCTACCCTGACCTCAGCCAGGGTGTGCAGTAGAGACAAGATGTATGGAGTTTTGCCCAGAGGATGTGATGTTGGACCTGGGTCTGAAAACTTAGCCCACTCACTGTCTGCTCTCTTAGCTTACAGAGAGTTAGCAGTTGAATTGTGCACCCCCTGAAAAAAAGTAAATGTGCTGGGGACCTAACCTTAATCCCCAGATGTGACATTATTTTGTTTTTATAGCCATATGAAGCTACAATAAGGTCACCAGGGTGGCCCTAGCTTACTAAGATCACTTTACTTAAAATAAATAAATAACAACAACAAAAACTGCTCATACCAGGCCCAGGCGGACAGGTGAAGTTAGGGCTGGGAGCACTGCTCAGTGAGAGAAGTGCTTACCACACAAGTGTGAGGAGCTGAGGTCATCCCCTGTGTATCTGTGATCCCACCCTGGGGGACAGAGACAGCAGAGTCCTGGGGGCATGTGGCCACGCAGTCCAGCTGACATGGTGAATTCCAGGTTAACTGAGAGAACTTGCTAAAAAAATAATAATAATAATAATAATAATAATAAAGTGGAAAAAAAAGCCGGGCGGTGGTGGCACACACCTTTAATCCAGCACTTGGGAGGCAGAGGCAGGCGGATTTCTGAGTTCAAGGCCAGCCTGGTGTACAGAGTGAATTCCAGGACAGCCAGGGCTATACAGAGAAACCCTGTCTCGAAGAAAAAAAAAAAATAGAGCCAACTGAAAGCACAATCTCGGGGGCGTGCAGAGAGGGCTCTGAGCAGAGAGAAGAGCACATGAAGGCACAGGAATGAGGGGTCTGTACAGATGGAAGGTAGCAGCGATGCAATCACAAGGCAAGGAATGAGAGTCAGAGGTTACCAAGAGGGAGGGGCCAGACCTAGACAGCCTTTCCCTGGGTCTTCACACCTTAACTTTGGACCTCTGATCCCCAAACTGTGAGTCAATACATTCCTATCCATTAAGCTATCCAGCCTGTGGTACTTCGTTACAGTGTCTCTAGTAAACTAAAGTACCAGTACCCAAACCCTAGTCCTAACCCTTGCAATGTGGTCAAGACTGGAAGCATGAAAAATAAAACAAGACAAAAGCTTCCTGAGTTAGTACCAGCATCTCTTATTGAATTCAAACTTATACAGCCTTTCTCTAACTTGTGTATGTGTGTGTGTGTGTGTGTGTGTGTGTGTGTGTGTGTATGTACAGATGAGCATGCATGTATACACATGTTGAGGCCAGAGGCTGACATCAGGTGTCTTCCAGAACAGCGCTCCATCTTGTTTTTTTTTTTTTTTTTTTTGAGGCAGGATCTCTTATTGTAGCTGAAGATCACCGGCTGGGTTATGGTAGCCAGTGAAATCCAGAGATCTCCTTGTCTCTGCCCCACCACCAGTGTGGAAGCTACAGACATGCGCTGCAACACTTGGCTACCATGCAGGTAAGGGATTCAATTCAGATCCTGGCCTTCCAGCTTGTGTGACAAGCGGTTTGCCAGCTGAGTCATCTCTCAGCAGAATCTCACCATGTATCTCTGGCTAGCCTTGAACTTGCCATTAGATCAGGCTGGCTCCGGAGTCACTGAGATCCCCGCCCCCGCCCCGCCTTTGCCTCCTGAGTGCTAGAGCCCACCACACCCCGGGGCCTTTTGTTGTGAGACATTCTTGCACTGTTGCCCAGGCTGACCTTAAACGTAGAGTCCTTCTGTCTGTTCCCCCAACATCTAGACCATGCTCAGCTCAGTCAATATTCCCTGAACTCCTCTCTGTATTCTGTATTCTGGTGAGAAGTACCCTTCTTCCAGATCTTTAGAGCCCAGTGCTGGCCACAGATGCCTGTAGCCAGAACAAATATAGATCTCGTGGCACCCCCTGCTGGCCATCCTTAGGTATAGCATAGCAATCCTTTGCCCAGAGCTCAAGAAAGGTGATTGTTTGCTAGAGATTTATTGAAGGCAGGCGAGGGCGCTGCAGGACACGTTATCACAGTCTAGATGTCTAGACTTGATGTCTGGAGAAGTAGCAGGAAGTTTCATAGAACTTGGATGGCAAGGAAGGCCCTAATCAGAAGAGAGGTGCAGGGTAGGATAAGATTTAAATGCTCTCTGTGGAAAGCCACTGGAATCCCATCACAGGTGGGACAAGTATTAAAGGCAGAGAGAGGACCTTGGGTAAGTGTCAGCCTGCATCCTGCCAGAAACCTTGACCCAGGTCAGCCAGGACCACACAGAGAAACAAAACCCTGTCTCAATAGATATAAATTTCCTAGATTGTTTGGTTTTATTAGAGAAATTTCCTTGTATAGCCCAGGCTGGTCTCAAACTCTCAATCCTCCTGTCTCTATCCCACTGCATCTGGGTCTTCTTTGTTGCAAATATGTATCTGGTTGAAATGGGATTTTGTTGTTTGGAGAGAAGGTCTTATACAGACCAAGATGACTTCAAACTGTCCATGGAGCTAAGGCTAGCAGGAAGATTGCTATGGGTTCAATACCAGTCTGGGCTACAGAGTAAGACTGCTTCAAAAGCAAAACAAATGTTTTACCCTTGGTGGTAGTACATGTCAATGGCATTGGTGGTATCTGTGTGGAGCCCTGTCGGCTGGTGGAGGACTTACACCAGCCTGGATCTGCCAGCTTTCAACATTTGCTGATGAAGAAGTGGATTTCAGACCCTTGACAGACTGCTGCTGATTTCTGCTGTTTTGTTTTTGACAGGCTGGGGCGAGGTGGTACAGACAGACCTTTAATCCCAGCACTCGGGAGGCAGAGGCAGGTGGATCTCTGAGTTTAAGGCTAGCCTGGTCTATAGATCGAGTTCCAGGATCACAGGGCTACACAGAGAAACCCTGTCTTGGAAAAAAAATGGCTCGGTAGTTAAGAGCACTGGCTGTTCTTCCAAGGACCTGGGTTCAATTCCCAGCACCCACATGGAGCTCACAACTATCTGTACCTCCAGTTTCAGGGGAACTGACACCCTCACACCAATGCACATAAAATAAAATTAGTGTTTGTAAGAAACGATATCGGCACATTTTATTTTTCTCAGGCCATTTGTAATTCCCCTCCTCTGCCCCTCCCCCACCTCCAATTCCCAACGCCAGGCTTCTTGCATTCAGCCTGCTTCCTAAGAGATTCAAATGCTGCTGAGTTTAGCGTTAGTCTCTTAGCTCATGGTCCCTTCCCCATGTTCCAAGAGCACAACCATCACCTCTGCAACTGTTGTCCGACCCGAGGATTCCACTTCGTTTGCTGGGATCACCCAGGATCACCCCTTATCTCAGGATCGTCAGTAACAACTCATGAGTGCTGGGAACTAATGAAGGTGGGTACATCTTTCTGGTCACAGCTATTATAAACATTTGTGTATAAGTATTCTCATTTCTGTGAGGACAGCTGGTCCACTTTGACAAATGTATAACATTTCTGCATGAACTTGTGGAGGCCACAGGCAAACTTACATGCCTTCCTCGATAGCTCTCCACTTTTATAACTATTTTGTGTTTTTTATTTGTTTTTTTTTTTTTTTTTTTTTTTTTGGTTTTTCGAGACAGGGTTTCTCTGCGTAGCCCGGGCTGTCCTGGAACTCACTCTGTAGACCAGGCTGGCCTCGAACTCAGAAATCCGCCTGCCTCTGCCTCCCAAGTGCTGGGATTAAAGGCGTGCGCCACCACCGCCCGGCTATTTTGTGTTTTTTAGATACGTATTTTATGTGCATAGAGTATTTTGCCTGCACGTATACATGTGCCTCGTGTTCATGCCTGGTGCCTTTGAAGGTCAGAACCAGGACAACCAGGGCTATACAGAGAAATCTTGTCTTGGAAAAGTAAAAAACCAAACAAGAGCAACAACAAAATGTGTTTGGGCAGGATTTGCTTTTTATAGGCTCCAGAACTTGAGACTAACTTTGCAGAGATTTCGGCCGGTCATACTTTCCCTGAAGTTACTCTTTTGCCACCAGAGACCAGTTAATAAAGCCCAGAAGGCTGTCAGCAACTGGCCTTTGACCGGTGGGACTAAGGAAAGAGTTCAGTGGGAAAATGGCTTGAGTTGGGAAGGCGGAGACAGGAGGATGATTGGAGCTCGCTGCCAAGACAGAGCGCGGCTCTGAAACACAAGACAGACTGCCCAGTGTCCTGTGTCTGCAGCAGACTGGCTGCTCCCACCGGCTTACTAAGCCACCAAGCCTGGGGTCCAAACTCGAGGAAACTCGCTGCGACCGGACCTCGGGAGACACGGACCGCACAGAAGCCGACAAGCACTGGGTGCTGCCAACCCCACAGACAGCCGGACGTCGCAGTACGGATGACCTCACAGCGTGTCGCGGCATCTCAGCCAATCGGAGCAGGCTTCTTAGAGAGAGGCGGAAACTTCACCCAATCGCTTACCCCAGACCATAGCTCGTCCAATCATAATTTGAGACAGCAAATCCCTGCTGTTTCCCCCCCCCCCCAAAAAAAAAACAAAAACCGAGAATGGAAAGGAAAAGGAAAGGGATGAGGCTACAAGGCCCCACCCTCCGCCCCCCCCCCCCCCGACAGCGCGGACCTGCGCGTGCGCGGCAAGGCTGGGGCGTTGCGGATTGCTCTATTCCTGGTTTTGTTGACCTGTGCGCAGTACACTGCGTGAATCTTTTTTTTTTTTTTTTTTTTTTTTTTTTTGTCTGCGATAGGGCCTTGTAAAGCCTAGGCTTGCCTTGAACTTCTTGTGTGTCCGAGGATCTTGAACTGATCTTTCTGCCTCCTCCCCTTGAGTTCTGGGATTATAGGCGAGCATCACCACACCCTCATGAATGTGACTCTTCAAATATTCGTCCACTCTATAAGCGTTAGTTTAAATAGGACAAAAATGCTTAGGGCATTGATGCACTTAGCGAGCACTGCAACAGATGCCTGCTTGGTTCTTTGAGGAAGTCAGAACAGAACAATATTAAATTATAGTAATATGGATTTACACGGATTGACCCTCAGCTGAGGTAAGGGGCCCTGGTCAGTCTGTATGTCTGTATACTGCATATTACTGAAGTGGTTTTTTTTTTCTTTTGGTTCGTTTTTAGATCAGATAATCAGAAATAGAAAGATCATGTTTCCCTCTTTGATCCCAGAGGATCCCTTTGTACCCTCCCCTGGGTAGCAGCACTTCACTTTACAGACTTTCCTTTTATTGTCTGTAGAGAGGCAGGCGCCTGGCAAATACGTGTGTAAGCCCTGGAGACAGATTGCCTGGGGAGAGGCCAAGCCCTGAACATACATTCTTAGCTATTTCAAGCAAGACACATAATCCTTTCGTACAATATCTTGTTTAGAATGAAGGTATTAACAGAAGCTATCTCTAGGTTTTTGTGAAGATCGCGTGAGTTTGTATCAGTATGTTCAGAACGATGCCTAACCCATAATAAACAATGAACATGATATCACAACACTATCTCCTCCTTTTCCAGTACACTCCACCAGACTGCTATTTCCAATCTCCTAAGCAGTTAAGTGAGGACCAAGGGAGGGAAATTAGAAAATCTTACGGTGGTAATTTGGAAATGGGTACCCACAGGGTCTTAAAAGGGACACCAGTAAGCTGAGTCCTGCGGGGTGAGTAGGACACACCCATGCAAATGGAGTTCCAGGAAATGGGGACGATTCATACTAGCAGAGATCCAGAGGTGAAGGAAAACCTTGTGAGTAAAAAGGGAACAGGCAAGAGATGAGACTAAAGAAGTTAATAAGGGCCAGAAACATTCCAGACATCTGGCCTGAGACTTAGCCAAACTGTCTGGCACTTCATTAGTTAATTCTCCTTTGAACACACTAGAACCTGTATCCTCCTCTGAGAGCTGAGGCTAGGGCTGAGCATCTGGGAAAAGCCATTGCTCACAGCTCTGTGTGGAACTCCTCAGGCCCCTGACCTATGGGGACATGGCCCAGAGAACCCTATCCTCTCATTATTCTTGATACACACCTGGGCCCCCCTGGTTTGTCATTCCCCCTGTGGCAATTGTCTGTGCTTGGTGTCCACTGGGGTGTGGAAGACCTGTATCACAGCAGCATCTACCCTTTGTGACTGTGGACCAGTGACTTAAAGTGCACACACCATTCTGCCTTTGGCTGTTATACCTAGGCAGATGGACCTGAAGTTATCTCAAGCCCACCTTACACTGGGAAGTTACAACAGAATCATAAGATCAGCTCAGTGACCTGAACATTCCTTAAATTTTCATTTGTAAAACTTTGTAACTGTGCCAGAAGGGACAAAGATACTCTAAAAGGACCTTGTACCCTTCCTGTGACAATCAGAATGTTAACACAATGGTCACCAAGAAATTGCAATTTCCCAAGGAATCCAATGCTGAGAGGAAGACAGACTGAACCCTGGGGCAGACCAGTTGGGGTGGGGGTGGGGGGAGCTTGTCTCCTAGGAAGAGGTTTCATACAACTTATCAGACCACCTTGCAGGAAAGACTAGAGCAATGGTGGGTCAGTGATTAGCTGGGCCACAGGCTGACTTAGATTACTTACTTATGCATAACTCTGGCCCTGTATTTAAATTTGAACCTCATGTCAAGATCCTGAACTAGGGAGAGCAAGTTACTGAACTTACATATTTCTCTTCTCAGTACGGCCATGTTGAGTAAACCTTTCTCCCTTTCCACTTCTGTTTGTGTGTTTAATTGGCCTGTTGATGAGTGACTGAGCCTACCTTGCAAGGTCTCCCAGAGCCCAGACCCTTGTCCTAAGAAGTCTGGTAATAGATGTGCTGTAGATTAAACCCAAGGCCTTACAAATGCCAGGCAAGCACTCTACCATTGAGCTATACCTCCAGCCTGCATTTAATGATCTTCCTCGCGTCACCTCAGTCTGTGCCAAAAAATGCATTCAGTCTGGCCCCGTGGTTAAGAGCACAAGCTTTGACATCAGACAACACAGGGCAGGATCTTATTGTATCATTGACCCGGGCCTGCTGGGCAAGAAGCCAATCATGGAAAAGACTGGGTTTGCAGAAGCCAGAGAGGCTTTATTCAGGAGGCAGCCAAGCATGGAGAGGGAAGGCATTACTCAAATCTGTCTCCCCGAGGACAGGATGAAGGGGTATTTATAGGATAAAGAGGCGAAGCAGTTTGAGTGTCTGTCATCTGGAGGTGAGGTGCTGCAGTGGTCTTTGCATGCATAATTAGTCTTCAAGACTACTCATTGGGTAAAATGCAGACAATGGAGGCCTAGGTACAATCTCAGGGCAGAGTTTTCAGCCCCTTGAATCAAAGAAGTCACCAGCAGACACCTGCCCAGGCCCCAGAAAAACACCTGTAGTTGTCACAAAAATAGTCTTCAAGTCTTTGAGAAGTAACCTAGACAACCATTATCACCCTGACCCACGCAGCAGAGGCATCACTGCAGAGGCTCCTGGGAGAACAGGAGTGAATCTGCTCAGCCATGTGTCCTCTATAAACAGTGACTTGGGGTTTCTGGAGACAGGGTCTGTTTTGTTGTCCATTCTATAGTCAGGGCTGCAGGTACATGCACCTCTCTAGATTTTAAATTAGTGACCTTAGAACACCACTAAAATGGGTATTGTGTCATATGCCTGCAATTCCAGCGCTGGGGACATGGAAGGAAAATCAGGAGTTCAAGGTCATATTTGACTACATAGCAAGTTTAAGCCCCGCTTGGGCTACAGGAGACTTCGTCCTAAAATTAAAAAAACAAAAACAAAAACAAAAACAAAAAAACCCCAAGTACAGTCTTGAGCACTTAGCTGGGTTTGGCCTCCGTTTAAGACATGGCTGCTGCCTGAACCTCTCTGCATCTAGTGTTTACGGCTCATTGCTCAGGGAGACAGTGCATTTAAGGGCTGAGCAGAACTGGGCATGTAGTAAGCATGGGAAGAGAAAATCATCAGTCCCAAAATAGAGGCTTGTTTGTGGCTCAGAAGTCCAGCATTCGCCTCGAATATGAGAGGCCCTGAGTACTGAGTTCCATTCATTCCCCAGTTCTGTGCACAGAAAAAAACAAAAAACCAAAACAACAACAACAAAAACAAACAAACCAGACATTGGTTGAGCAACTTCTGTGAGTGGCACCTCAGTAAACAATTCTTGTGACCCAGCTTCTACTTCCTGGATGTCATTATCTGTTTCTAGTTTAGAATAATTAACTCTTTCCTTCCTTCTTTCCTTCTTCCTTCCTTCTTTCTTGTTTCTTTCCTTTCTTTCTGCATGTGGATGTGGGTGTATGTGTATGTACGTGTTCCAGGGTTTGCATGTTGTATGTGCACACCTGTGTATGCATATCTGTGGAAGCCAGAGATTGACATCAGGTGTCTTCTTCCATCTGTCTGTTTCCTTTTTAAACAGGGTTTCCTTATGTAGCCCTAGATGGCCCAGTATTCCTGGGATGAAAGATGTGTGTCATGACTCCCTGCTCCGCCTTATATTCTGAGGCGGGGTATCTCACTAAACAACTGAGTTTGCAAACTCAGCGAGTCTGGCCAGGTAGCTTGCTGGTGAGACCGGGCCAGACTCTGGTGATCTTCTGTCTTTACCTTCTGAGTGCTGGGATTTCAGGTGGGCTACCACGCCCACTCAACATCTAAGAGGATGCTGGAGATCCAAACTCAGGACACATGCTCATGTGGTAATCAGTGAGCCATCCCCACAGGCCTAGATTCCATCTTAAAGCAAGTGATTTGTCTCTGTGTTGCAAGAGCAATCGTGGGAAAAGCAGCTGGTGTCTTCCCACAAGTCAAGGCAGGGATGAGAAACCATGCAAGTCACCATGGCGGTCTTCATCACTAGGTTTCCATAGGCAGCAGAGAAGCCGGTTTTCTTAGGAATGTGTTTGATGAAATGATGTAAACACTTTTATTAAACCTCAGACCCAGGGACAGATTTCTTAAGTAGTCTGTGAGACACAACAGCCAGTATGGGGAAGGTACTTTTGTGGCACAAACGAATGGAGAAACCATGCTTGCAGGTCCCTATCAGCAGTCAGCTAGCCAAGACTAGAAAAAATACATGGGCAAGCTTATGTCTGCCAGGAATACGTGCTGGCTGCTCTTCCCTAAGCAATATGGTATGACAACTATTGCTGTAGCACTAAGAGTGCTACAAAAGCCCCACAGACACTACAAAACCCAGCTTCTTTTATTTGTATATATTTTTTCTTTTTAGACAGGGTTTCTCTGTGTAGCCCTGGCTGTCCTGAACTCGCTCTGTAGACCAGGCTGGCCTCAAACTCAGAAATCTGCCTGCCTCTGCCTCCCAAGTTCTAGGATTAAAGGTGTGCACCCCCACTGCCGGGCTATTTGTTTATTTTTGAGAAAAGGTCTTTCTATGTAGCTCTGGCTGTCCTAGAACTTGCTATGTAGACAAGGCTGGACTTGGATTCCCAGAGATCCACTTGCCTTTGCCTTCAACAACTATGCCCAGCAAAATTGCAGTGCTTTTTAATTTGCCATATAAAAATGTCTGCTTTTATAGAAATATGATGGTTTAGTTATGCAAACAAATATTCTTACTCTCATTTCTCAGTACATAAGCATACATTTGAATTGTATTGTTAGAATTTTTGCTACCTGAAAGATGGGTGGGGTGAAACACACCTATAATCCCAGTATCTGTGATGCGAAGTGTGTGGTCCAGAAGACCTAGGTCACCCATGGTAAGTTTGTGAATAACCTCCCGAGACCCTGCCTCACAAAAACGTAGATCTGATTCTGATTAGAGATTCATTTCAAAGGAAGCAATGGTTGATGTTGACAAGGATAATATGCGACTCTTCAAGCACAAGCTAGAGTTGTGGAGAATGTGAATCGTCCATAGTGAACTCAGTAATTAAGGTTTTTTCCAGGAGTGGAGCATTAAAACATAAGATTGTGTGAGTCTGTATGTGAAGGGGATTCGGTGTAGGTGTCGAGCCTATATCTGCGTGTGGAAACCAGTGCTCTGTGTCAAATATCTTTTGCTCCATTGAACCTGGAAGCTTCCTAATTGGCTAGGCTGGCCGACTGATGAACTCCAAAGAGCCTTCTCCCCCACCTCCCAGTGCTGGGTTACAGATGTGCTATCAGCTTTTTTACACGGATGCTAGGAAACCGAACTCAATCCTCAAGCGTAAATGGCAGGCAGTTTACCAACTGAGCCATCTTCTTAGCCTGAAAGATCTGGTTTTTAAGCATTTCATCCACCAACGTCTGGCAGTCTTACCCAACTCAGCGAGTCAGTACTTTCCAAGTAACCATCCTACTGGCCACATTAGCACTCGAGTTTAATTCTAGCACTTGGAAGGCAGGCACAGGGGGGTCTTTGAGAGTTTGAAGACAGCATGGTTTACACAGGGCTCCACATCAGCTGGGGCTGCATCATCAGACCTGTCTTAGACAAAACAAAACCCAAACGACCACTGCATAATGTGGTAGAATCCCTTGGGTGTAAAGGACCCACTAAAGGTGAAGGAAAGAGGAGAGATACTGACTAGTGAAGCCCTGGATTCAATCTGCAGTACTACAAAGAAGGTGAAAAGGGACAGACACACTGGGCAGTGGTAGCGGACGCCTTTAATCCCAGCACTTGCGAGGCAGAGGCAGGTGGATTTCTGAGTTCGAGGCCAGCTGGTCTACAGAGTGAGTTCCAGGACAGCCAGGACTATACAGAGAAACCCTGTCTCGAAAAACCAAAAAAAGAAAAAAGAAAAGGGACAGATAATACTCTTGTTACTGCCAGCCTGCCACCCACCTCTAGCACGCTCAATGAAGTCCTCTTCACAAGCTACGGATGTAACTCAGCTGGTAGAGTGCCCACTCAGCCTGCACAGCTGGTTGTCCTGGTTATCCCCAGTAAGGTATGAATTTGGCATGGTGGCACATGTCCATTGGTGGAGAATGCCTGAAACCCCATTGCTTGGGAGGTGGAGACATCTCTGCCTTTGTTGGGCCAGGCAGTTCCCATCGCCTATGCAAAGGCCACAGGAGCAATGGAAGAGATCAATATCTTTTGAGGCTTGGGAGATGGGTCAGTGGGTTATGTGCTGTTATGTGCTACTTGTGAGGTCTGAATCCCCAGAACCCACATAAAAGCTAAACTCAAGCCGGGCAGTGGTGGCGCACGCCTTTAATCCCAGCACTTGGGAGGCAGAGACAGGCAGATTTCTGAGTTCAAGGCCAGCCTGGTCTACAGAGTGAGTTCCAGGACAGCCAGGGCTATACAGAGAAATCCTGTCTCGAAAAAACAAAACAAAACAAAACAAAAGCTAAACTCAGTAATGACTGTCTCTAATCACAGCAATCCTATAGTTAGATAGGCAGCAGAGACAGAATGTATGGGACAGATATTCTGGGATAGGCAACAGAAAACAAGGCAAGGACAGACACCTAATATTGTCCCTTGACTTCTATACACATAACACTCACACACCCATATTTACACAAATACACGTGAACACATACATTTGCCACACATGGCCACTGGACACTTGATATGTGGCCAGAATGACTATTTTTAAAGAATTTTTTAGTTTTGGTTATCTAAGACAGGGTCTTGCTGTATAGCCTTGACTGTCCTGGAAGTAGCTTTATAGAACAAGATGATCCTGAACTCACAGAATGGTGTCCTGCTGGGATAAAATGTATGTGCCACCATGCCCAGACTCATGAACAATGATATTTTTTTATTTAATGTATCAAAGAAAATACATAGTTGTTCGACTGTGGGTTGGTTATGGTTCTAGGACTCTACGAAAGCATCAAAATCCACGCCGGGTAAGGGCGGCGGATGCTTTTGATCCCAGCACTCAGGAGGCAGAGGCAGGTGGATCTCTGCATTTCGGGCCACCCTGGTCTATAGATCAAATTCAGGACAGCCAGGGCTACACAGAGAAACCCTGTCTTGAAAAATCAGAATAAATAAATAAATAGATAATTTCCAAACCCAAGTATACTCCAGTCTCATCTATAAAATGTCAAGCCATTGACCTCTGACCTATGCACAGCCTCTGTATCCTTTAATCATCTTCAGATTACTCATGCTACCCGCCATACCGCAAGAGCCATATGGTAGCTAGCTGCTCTGCCCTGTTGTCTGGGGAAAAGGACAGGAGTGAAAGTCTGTTCGTGTCCAGCAGGTGCAGGTGTTCTGTTCTCTCTCTTTTTCTTTTTTCAATTTGAGATAAGGTCTCACTCCATAGTCTGTGCTGGCCTGGAAATTCCTATAATCCAGGCTGACCTTGAACACAGCAATCCTCCTGCCTCAGTCCCCCCAGTGTTGGGATTGCAGATGTGAGCCAGCTACCAAGCCTGGCTTCTCTGAAGATTCTGATCCACATCAGATTGAGTCTGGGACCTGTGGAAACATACAGCCAGCTGTATAGCTAAAATTTGTTTTATCTCATGGACCAGCAGTGTAGCCCAGCCTGAAAAAGGCCCTGGGTTCTATGGCAACCCTCTGCCCCCCTCCCAAAAAGTGAAAATTTCCTTTCTTTTACTTTCTTTCTTTTTTTGGGGGGGGCGGGGGGGTGGGAGTAGAAGATAAAGTCTTACTATGTGCTGGGGTTAAAGGCGTACGCCACCACCGCCCGGCCAGGTCTGTTACTGTTAACCTCAGCTAACACATGTATTTTCAATGTTTATTTTTCTGGTTTCTAGAATCAAAATGAGCTCTTGTATTCTAAGCAGGTATGTGTTCTACCTCTGACCACCCCAGCCCATATACATTTTACTGAATGGTCCAGAGTAGCTAGTCTTTGCTACTGGGTTCTTTTTCCCACTCTTTATTCTCTGCCTCTTCCAGTTTCACCCCCTATTACTAGATAGAAGAGAAGGATAGAGGGAAGAGACAAAGAGACATCTATTTCTCTCTGAATCCCTGAATCTAATGTCTTTCCTTTTGCTTCTTCTTTGTGCAGGACACAACCACCTCCTCTGCTGCAAACGATCCACAACCACTCACCCCACCTATAGGGGCCCTAGCATTTATATACCCTCTGAAAAGTTCCCAGAATTCCAAACATCACACAATTGCAGAAACTATCTGCAGCTGGCAAAATCACGCCTTCTGCTAGAGCACGAGGCACATCATAGTCAGCTGCTTCAAAGCATCCCCATATCCCCACACTTGGGATTAAAACGAAAGCATATTCTTTTTTTTTTTTTTTAAGATTTATTTATTTTATGTGTATGAGTACATTGTCACTCTCTTCAGAGACACCGGAAGAGAGCATTAGACCCATTACAGATGGTTGTGAGCCACCATGTGGTTGCTGGGAATTGAACTCAGGACCTCTGGAAGTCAGTGCTCTTAACCACTGAGTCAGCTCTCTAGCCCTGAAAGCATATTCTTAAACTTGTGTTTTTTAAAGAAATCAGAATTCTTACTACAGCCTAGAAGGCCAGGACATTAACTGTGATTTGTGGCTCTGGGTATGTCACTGATATCACTGGTGTCCTGCTTTCTTTGTCTTTCCTTTTGGAGGAGTCTTATTTATCCCAGGATGGTCTCCAACTCACTGTAGCTGAGGATGACTTTCAACTTCTGATTCTCCTGTCCCTATCTCCTGAGTGCTAGAATTATCAACTGAGCCACATCACCAACCCTGATGTTGTATCTTGTTGATTTTAAAACGAGGCTCCAGGCTGGAGAGATGGCTCAGAGGTTAAGAGGACTGACTGCTCTTCCAGAGGTCCTGAGTTCAATTCCCAGCAACCACATGGTGGCCCACAACCATCTGTAATGGGATCTGATGCCCTCTTCTGGTGTGTCTAAAGAGAGAATGGTATACTCATATACATAAAATAAATAAATAAATAAAATAAAACGAGGCTCCCCAGGTTTTAGGCTATAGGTACTCTTCTCCTATATTTCCATGGATACTTTTGTCATTGAACTAGAGGCAGTGAGTGAAAGAGAAAGACTGAGCCCTGTTTCCTGCTGACTGGTTGGGGCTTTCTGGTCTACCCTCAGCTCTCAGCTCATACAGCTGCTTTTGCTGGCTATGCCTTTGAGTGATCCAAAGCCATGTGTTTCACTACAGTCAGCCAGGCTTCCACTTGCCAGGTACCACGAGGTATCTGTTGGATTACTGTGATCTGAGTCCTCTCTGTGCTGTGGGGAGACCACGGGTTTCCCACCCAGTTTTCAATGGAAAGAAACTCAGGGCATCCAGGTGCCTCAGTGAGATTGGAAGCCGAGCCAGACCGAAGTCTCAGATTATACAATGTGTGTGTTTATTGACGGCTGTGGGCCTGCTGGTCTGGTTTAACACCCACCCAAAAGCTCTCATGGGGAGTGGGATGGAGCTGGGACAGGCAGTGGAATGGAGCACTAAAGGAAAGGGTGAGGGTTGATGGTCCCGTGCTGTGCTCTGCTCTTCTAGGTCTGACTTAGTCACTCATCTTGGTCTGTGAGGCAGGAAGTGGCTGAGTTGGATCTGAAGCTATGTCTGTCCCCTCCACTCACCACCAGTTTATCATTTACCCTCCCTCAACATGTTGCCTTCGCTGAATTTTAAGCCTGAGGAATCAATTGGTGTGTACACACCACCACGGGGCTTGTAGCTTAGGGACACAGGACTTTACTAACTTAGCTCTAGATAGAAGGTATCTGAGCTGGGCTGCCAGGGCTTTGTTCTCGCAGAGGCTCTAAGAAATCCAGTTCTGGATATTCCCAGCTTCTAGATGAGGCTGTTCACCTTCCTCCCTCACTGATCTACTTGATGGCCTGTAGCTGGCGTTGGCTACTTTGTGACTTCTTTCTTCCACCCTTCTCTACCTTTTCAACCCTCTAACACTAGATAGGAGAGAAAAAAGCATAGAGGGGAAAAAAAAAGAGATCCCTGAATAAAGTCAAGGGTTGGAAAGGGGATAATGTTATTGTTTAGACTACTTCCTGCTGATTAGAGATGTTGAGTTCCTTGTCTCATCTTCCCTGTCGAGATAGCTAACTTCTTCATGTTTCTTCTTGGTGCACAACTACTTAACAAATTGTGACCAACAGCAATCGACAGCAACCAACATCCAACCAACAACCCACCCAGCCTCTCAGGGCCCTAGCATTTACATATCCTCTGAAAAGTCCCCAGAACTCCAAACACGAAAAGTTCCCAGAAACTATCTGTAGCTGGTAAAATCACGTCTGTCCCTGCCAGAGCACAAGACGGATCATAGCTGTGGTGGACAGTCTGAAGCAGCTTCTTGTGAATCCCACACCTGGGATAAAAACTAAAAGATATTCTTATAATATTTCATGCTGGGTGCTGAAATTTTTTAAAAAAGATTTATTTATTTTATGTATATGAGTACACTGTAGCTGTCTTCAGACACACCAGAAGAAGGCATCGGATCCCATTACCATGTGATTGCTGGGAATTGAACTCAGGACCTCTGGACGAGCAGTCAGCGCTCTTAACCCCTGAGCCACCTCTCCAGCCCCCTGCTGGGAATTTTTTTAATGAAACCACACTACCAAATTTGTCTCTACAATGACTTCTGGTTCATCAGCCATCTCAGAGACTGTATTTCCCTCCTTTAAACATTTTTTTTATTTGTGTGTGCATATTTATGTGTGTGTGTGTGTGTGTGTGTGTGTGTGTGTGCAGTAGACCAAAGAGACCAGAAGAGCACATCAGATCTAGAACAGGCATTGTAGGTCATTGTGAACTCCTGAACTGAGTGTTGAGAACCAAGCTCAGGTCCTCCAGAAGACTAGCAAGTCCTCTGAGCCATCTTTTTGGCCCCCCTCTTAGCTGCTCTTACAAAGATCCTGTGATTATTTATATCAGAGGCACTCAAATAATTCAGGACCCTTAACTGAGTCATATCTGAAATGTCCCCTTTGGCTATATCAGATTACATACTCATGGGTTAGAACTGGGTGTCACTGATGATGGAGGTGGCTTTATTGTCCCTGCTACAAGTCTGCCTTTCTTCCCTGCCCGATGGGAAGAGCCTAGATGCTACTACCTTTTGTGCTTGGTGATAGTTAAGTGAGAATTCAGGGCTGGGGGCAGGGGTCTGTAGCTCAGTTGACCTAGCACATACAAAGCCCTAGGTTTGATTGGTCTTCAGCACTGAGTGAAGTAAGCACACAGGTGTAATACTGCACTTGGGAGGTAGAGGCAGGAGGATCAGGGGTTCCATGTCATCCTGTAACCCAGACTAGTCCCTAGCTCTATATGTAGCTAAGGGTGACCTTGAACTGACTCTTGCCTCCCTCTCCTAGGTTCTGAGATTCCATGCTTGTCTACACGACTACATCCCGCTTTACTCATTTGTCTTTGAAACAGGGTCTTGCTACATAGCCTGAGCTGTTTTAAGGCTCACTATGTAGCTGAGTCTGGTCTCAAATTAACAGCAATCCTCCTGCTTCAGCTTCTCCAACATTGGGATTACAGGCATATGCCACCACTGTCCAGCTAGCAGGTTTATCTTAAAGAGGAGATATATAGAAGTGGTTATGGATAAAAAGCTGTAAAGTTGGGAGAGCATAAGAAAGTTATAAAACTACCCAGAACCCCACTCCCCAGGCATTGGGCCTGACATTCCAAGTTCCATTGAAATGTTTTTTGTTTTTTTTCCAGGGCCTACTTGAATGGCCTTAGTCCCTCTTTTTTCTTACCTATTAACTGGAACAATAATAAGTGCTTCGGGGTTGGTATTAAATCAGACAAGCCCAGCCCACTAACATAGGGCACAGTAGCAGCTGGGATTTAGTCTCTTCAGAAAATGCCTGGCATGCTGTGGTCCTACACTGTTGTCTTGAGTAACTGAACCCAGGGCCTCCTGCATAGAAATGACAAGTTCGCCGGGCAGTGGTGGCGCACGCCTTTAATCCCAGCATTTGGGAGGCAGAGGCAGGTGGATTTCTGAGTTCCAGGCCAGTCTGGTCTACAGAGTGAGTTCCAGGCCAGCCAGGGCTACACAGAGAAACCCTGTCTCGAAAAAAACAAACAACAAAAACAAACAAACAAACAAACAAACAAACAAAAAAAACAAAAAAAGAAAAAGAAAAAGAAATGACAAGTTCTACAACTGAGTTATATCACCAACTATTTTTTTTTTTATTAATGTTCTTGTTTCTTGAATGTTATTTTTAATTGTCAGGGTATCTGGAATAAATAGGGAGAACTCTCTGAACCTAGCACCACACTGGTAACTTCGAGGGGGAGCCATTCTCTCCCCCAGACCTTTTGTTTTGCATTCACAGGAATACACACCCAAGAGGGGTGGTTTATGTCATCTTAAACAAAAGGGGTTTAGTGTCTATACTGTGCGCTTGCTATGGAAGGGAAACCTTGCTATGGAATGGAGCAATGTGCTACTTCTGCATGTTTTCCCCTTGATTCATCAGACAAGATACACATTCTAACAGGTCGGGGCTGTCGGGAGGTCTGTCTAGAGGCTCTGCAGCTCTGGGGCTGGTGGGGGCAGGATCCAGGCCCAGTTTCTCTTCTGAGCCTTCCTCACTCTAGCCTTCTAGGCCTCAGGTCTGAATCTCCTGCCTTCTAGAGGGCTGAGTCCTCCCTATTCCCCGACCGACCCCTTTGCATTCTCACCCTAGAGGTCTCCCTGGGGTCCCCTCCCAGTCTATCTTGTCTTCTTTCAAGAGCCCCTCCCCACCTATCGTGAAGGCCCACTCCACGGTAGGGGTGATCTTCACTCAGATCCACTCTCCATTGAGGTCCCTCTTCACCAGGAGCCTCTCTCCATGAAGATTCCTCTGAGCTGGGACCTCCTCTCCATTGATGATCTTGTCACTGGGAGTCCCCTCTCAGTCCAGTTCCTTTACTTTTTCTCCATTTGAACGATCCTCTTCATTGGAGCCCCTTTGCAACCAGGGCTTCCTCCTTCTCCAGGTCCCTCTCCACCTAGGCCCCTTCTCCATCAAGGTCTTTCCATTTATGCTTCTTCTCCACCTAGGCCTCCTCTCTACGTAAGCCCCTTGTCCATCAAGATCCCTCTCCACCGCGTCCCCTCTCCAGCTGAGCCTCCTCTCCTCTCCATCAAGGTCCCTCTCTTCCGCAGCCCCTCTGCACCGCGGCCCAGCTCGCTCCCTGCACTCCTCCTCCCTCCCTTCCTCCTGGGACCGGGCGGCGCAGCAGGGGGCGCTGCGCGGGCCACCGTGCGGGCGGCAGGCGGGGGCGGCGCGGAGGAGGAGGCGGCGGCAGCGGCGGGGGGCGGGGAGCCGAGCGCGGGCAGGAGGCGGCGGCGAGCCACAGCGCCGAGGCTCCAGCTAGCGCCGAGGAGCGGGAGGAGGAGGAGGAGGAGGAGGAGGAGGCTGGAGCGCAGAGCGCCGAGCCCCGCGCCGCTGCCGCGCAATCCGCCGCCATCCGCCGCCCCCGCGCCCGGCCGCCGCCCGACCGCCATCGCCCGGGCCCGTCGCGCGCGGACGCAGACCAGGTGGGCCGGGGCCGGGGTTGCGCTTTGTCTCCACGGCAGTGCGCTGCGGCGGGCGCGGGGCTGCGGCCTGAGCGGCCTGCTCGGCGCTCCCCAGCTCGCCATTGTTGTGTTTTCGCAGCCAGGGAGGGAGGACGGCCGGCCGGGCGGGGCCGAGCAAGGCTCGCGGTCGGGATTGAGCCTGAGGGCTCTCCTGCGCCCGGGGACAGCAGCCTCGTCGGCCCGGGCTGGGGACGCGAGACCCCGAGGCCGCCCGGAACCGCAGGCCGAGCGCCGCCCCGGCTTGGGTGGGTTCGGCTATGGGAAGCGGGGTGGTGTTTTCACGGCACCCGGAGCCGCTGCTAAAAATGTTGAATAATAAACAGGATGTCGCTGTTCGGGGCCTGCCAGATTGGTTTTTGTTTTCTTTTTGTTTTTTTAATTCGTCTACCTTTTAAGAGAGAAATGCAGACCTATTGAGATGGTGGGCCTCTCTGGAGAGGATCTGCCTGCACAAAAGTGGACGCTGCCGCCTTCCTTTCTTTGTAAATATCGTGAGGAGACGAAGCCCACTGTTAGGCAAGAATAGGTGTCGCCCCCCACCCCCAGGCAATGGTGAGCTTGAAGGAAGTGGGAGAGGGGGGCGCCGATGCTCTCCCGAGTGTGTCATTTGCTAAATGGCTGCCTGTGAGAAACCTTGATAAAAGCTGTCTTTTGCAGGATAGTTACATTTCACCTAGGGTTTTTTTCTCCTGGAAAGGTTAGAGTGTATTTTAATGTGTTGTCTGTCTGCATTGTATATCTTACTTGGGTGTTCTGTCCGTCTGTCTGAAGCCTCAGCCTTTCACGGCAGTACAACTGCAGGGACTTGCTTTGTATCGTAATGTCTGCACCGTCGTTGTGCAAGCTGGGACCTGAGGGGTACAGGCCGTGGAGTGGGATGCTTGCTGCCACCACCTCCAAGCCGAGGACTCCTCAGCCTTCACTGGCAGAGACATGACTTGGCATGCCGTCGGTGCTCTGTAGTTAGTCTGTGCTGTCAACCTAGGACAGAAGGCTGGCCACTTGTGGTGTCATCCATGCTGGGGCATGCCACAGGTGCTGGTTTGAAGTGGTAGCACTGGAGAAGGGATTCAAAACATTGGGTGATGTAGGACTGCTGGAAGTTCCAGGCCAGCTTGGGCTACATAGTGAAAACCCAACAAAATACCCACATTCGTAGGTACTTTGGTCAGTGCTACCACAGGGCCTCTGTGGTACTAAGCCTGGGAAGGCATGTGTAGCCCTCGTTAGAAAAGGGGGTTGTCTAGAGGGTAGCTGGCTTTCAGTGGGCTGGGGCTGTACAGGATGGGATAGGAGAAAAGACAGGAACTCGGGAGTCTTGACTTTGGAAGGTAACTGCCCTCCTTGGGGATGGGCTAGTAATTGTTTGGGGAGCCTTCAGCTTGTTCAGGCAAGTGTGCCTCTTGGAGCCCTGTTCAGGTCCTCTTGAGTGACTTAACCCAAGTCTCTGAGCCCCAGCTCTTGCATCTATAAAATGGGAATAATAAGACTGCTGGTGTATCTTGTGGGAGCCTCAGGTAAGGTTCACAGCAGAGCGTTTCTGTCCTGGGAAGGCGGCAGACATGGACGCTCTCGTAGGTTCCTTGGCTTTGTTGGGTCCTTTGAATTCCTGACTTTTTCTCCTGTTGTGGCTTGTGGAATTGGGGATCACCCCGCAAATGCTGTGACCAGCAATTTGTTTCTGGGCTGCCTTAAAGGTCCAGGGAGCTTAGCTAGATTCTGCTGCTAATGGGAGATCATGGAAGGGTTTCAGATAATTAATGGGGAGACCGGTGTTGGTCTCACTCTGAGAGATGATTGAGGCCTAGCTTTCCTCTTGGATAACCCTGGTTAACTTGCTGGTCTCCGGTTGGATCGACAGTGACTTGCAGTCTGGGAGGGAGGTGTGTGTGTGTGTGTGTGTGTGTGTGTGTGTGTGTGTATTGTGTCGCTTCATTGCCTTAATCATTTACTGAGCTCTAAGACACTGTCATGGCTCCTCCGGGCCCTTTTATTTGCTTGCCATTTGGCTTGCCTTGCTGTCTGACCTCCCTCACCAGTCTGGTCCTGGCCTGCCTGTGGCTGGGGCTTAGGGAAGGTTGAAGTCTCCTGTCCCTGGCCCCAGAATTTTAATTTCTGGGAAGTTGTGGCATTGGCTCCTTGTGTAGGGTCTGCTTATGTCCTTCCCACTCTTCCCCGGCCTGGAGAGGGTGAGGGAGGGGAAATCCCAGGGCACTTAAGAGTCAAAAGCCTTGGGAGAGTGGAGTTTCTGGAATGGCCGGTCAGAACTGGTTCCTGAGCCTTGGGCTTTGCCACCCTTCATCCTGTTTGAATTTCGACTCTCCCCCCCCCTATTTCTTTTTCTCAAAAAGATTATTTTATTGTATTTTAAAGCTTTTTTTCCCTTCCCCTCACACAAAGTACCAGCTCACAGCTAATGGCTGTGGGTTGGCTCCATCCCCTATTGTTCTAGCATTTAAGATTGATCATTTCTGGGTTAGTTTCTATTTCAAACCAGAATAGGCTGGGAGGACCAGTGCCTGCATTTCTAAATTCCATAATGAGGCTCCTCTGCTGTCAAATGTTCGGATCGAGTTACAGGCCAGCAGGTATTAATAGGGCCTGGCCATAACAGGTCTTAAAACAGTACATTTTTTTTTCTCTTAAAAAAAAAAAAAGAAGAAAAGAAAGACATCCGTTGGGCTCTGTGCTGTGGGTCTTGTTTTGTTTGCTTTTGAAACGACTGAGTATTGTATACAAAGGCAGGGCTAAGTAAATTTAAGACTTTTTTCGAATTATGGTCCATTATATTTATCGTGTGTGTCTCTGCTCATGTCCGATGGTACTCTAGTGGTGGTCCCAGGGCAACCTGTGGGAGTTGGCTCTATCTTTCTAGCCTCTGTTTCCTCAGGATCGAACTCAAGTTGTCAGGCTTGGCCACAGTCACCCTTTCTACTGAGCCATCTCTCAGCTTTCAGTCATCATTATTATTATTATTTATCATTATTTGGGTTTAGATAGACTTGGGAGCGTTGAGATGGGGCCACACAGGGCTAGCGGTGCCAGAACCTGTGGAGAGATAGGTCGTTAGCCTCCTGGAGCTGGGGACATTGTTTACAAGGAGCCTTCAAGTTTCACAGGGGCCCTTTGCATCCTCACCTGGAGCTGGCAGCCCTGGCCTCCCCACAGGTGACACTGCTGTTTACACAGGCGGGCCTGTGGGAAAGCTGGGCCCCAGAAGGGTGTTTGCCGTGGTGACCTGTTTGAGCTTTGTTTTCGGCTGCACTTCTCCACTTCTGTTAGAATCTTTCCAGAACTTCATGGATTCTGTAGTGATGCTGGTTGGTGTGTGGAGCTTCTCGTGGCAGTAGGAGGTGGCCATGCAGGGTGTAGTTCACCTCCAGGGGCTGTTGTCTGACTTGTTTGCCCTTGTGCCTCTCTCTCTCCAGCCTAGATCCTTTATCCTCCCTCTCTGACCATTGGCTTCTTCCTCTTTGGCTCTGGAGAGAAGCTAATACTCCTGTGGTCAGGGATTTCCCTGACATGTGCAAGGTGCTTTAAAATAAGGTTTCCAGGATTACTAATAAAATACAGTTCACCTACCCTACCCACTAGCCTGGAGAGGACTGCCGTGAGTGCGCTGGCGACCTTACAACTGGAACATCCTGCGTACGCACACTGTGCATAGCTGACAACTTGGTTTTTCCTGTGAATGTTGTATTTCATGTATCGGCTGATTGATTTAATCTTGCAATTTGCTAGGCAATCGTGCTTGTTACTCCTCTTTCCCCCTGTTTTTTTTTTTTGGTTTTTTCGAAACAGGGTTTCTCTGTGTAGCCCTGGCTGTCCTGGAACTCACTCTGTAGACCAGGCTGGCCTTGAACTCAGAAATCCGCCTGCGTCTGCCTCCCAAGTGCTGGGATTAAAGATGCTTGCCACCGTGTTGAGCTCTTCTGAAGTTTTTAGTCCTGTCCCTTACCTTCCTCTTTCATGATGAGCATAAGATGGCCATGAGTCACCAGGTTCTGTGTGGTTCTGTCTGGGTCATTCTGTTTATTTTTTAAGATTTATTTTTATTATTTAATGTTTATCTGTGTGCATGTATGGGCACGGGACAGCGGTGCCAGAAGGGTGTTGGATGCACTGGAGCTGGAATTACAGGTGATTATTTGCCCAATGTGCCTGCTGGGAGCCAAGAAAAGAACTGGTCTTAACACTTTTCCATCTCTCCAGCCCCTGGTTATAAGTTCATCACATGCTGGATTGAGTGCAGACAAGGTGTTTGTCTGAAACTCCCAACCCTTCTGGACATAGTGGGGTGTGGGTGCCCGACAGGAAGTACTCCCCAAGAGAGACTTTGGGAGGAATGCCCCAAACTGTCACTATTTCTTTTTTTGATGTGTGCAGATCAAAGGTGTGAGCCACCACCCGGCCAGAGGGTGGGTGGTGGTTTCTTTTTGAGACAGAATCTCTCTTTGGGGCCTTCCATGGGGCCTGCAATACACTTTGTAGGCCAGGCTGGTGATTAAAGTGGACCACTGGTTTAGCTTTATCACCCAGGTTGGCCTTGCCTTGGCAATCCTGCCTCCACTTCCATGGACCGAGATCGCAGTGTGTGCTGCCATCTTAGTTCTGCTTTTCCTCATTACTCATTTACAATTTGTAAAATTGTTTTAAAAATACTTTTTACTTCAATTTTTGTGTGTATTACAGTGTACGTGCACATACGTGTGCTTGTGGAGATTCGAGGTTAAATTTCATGTCTCCTGGATCAGTCTTTCCCCTCAAATGAGGCCTGGTCTCACTTGAACCCAGAACTTAGTGCTCTGGCTGGTCAGTCCTGTTCTGCCTCCTGTGTGCACTGGATTGCAGGATGCCCACCTAACCTTTATAGGGTGCGGGGCATTTGAACTCGGGGTCTCAGGCTTGTGCAGCAGGTACTTTACACACAGAACCATCTCCCCAACCCCTACAATGGCTTTTATTGTGCTAAAAATGTGTTGTTTATAAGTGTCCAGTTCAGTGGCATGAGGTCTAGTCACAGGGGCACACACTCATTACCAACCATGTCTAGATGGCATCATCCTCCCGAACTGCAAGACCATCCATTAGCGATTTCGTCTTCCTTAGCCTCAGGCAGCCGGCAGCCACCAGTCGGCTTCCAGTGAGTGCCTTGTATTCTGGGTACCTTGTATAAGCAAGACCACTCACTGTTCATCCTCTTGTTGTTGGCTTACCTTAGCATGCTTCTGAGGCTCATTCCATGTTGTGGTAGGTTCTAGAACTTCCTGAGGCTGAGGCAGGAGGATCAAGAATTTGAGGATAGTCTGGGCTGCAGAGCCAGACCTTATCTTAAAAACAAACAGGGCGGGCTAATGGCTCAGCAGGTAAAGGTGCATGCCACGTGACAATGCCAGCCAGATGGCCTGAGTTCAGTCCTTGGAATCCAGATAAAGCAGGAGAGAACTTAGCCTCAGTAGTTGTCCTCTGACCCTCACACAAGAGGTGGCAGTCCTGTCCCATTCACTCCCCATCACATGTGCACATACTGTTTTGCACACACATGTACTACATTTTCTCCATCAATCCATCCATAGATGACAGCTAGTAAGCATAGCTGTTTTTAATCTGTGTGAGCTGTTGTTCCCGGCCTGTGTCAGTGCACTCCCAGGGTCTAGCTGTGTAAGAGGATCACCAGCGCCAGCTTCTCTCAGCCTGGGAAGCTGGGAGTGGCGCTCTGGAGCTTGTGGTAGAACTGAAATAGGCACCCACTTGGAAGCAGCACGTGAGGCCTGGAGTGATAAAAACGGGTTTTACATTGAAATCAGAAACTGTAGATCCCTGGAGAGAGCCCATGCTTTTCAGGGTACTGAGGCCCTTTTGAATATGGACATTCTGTAAGTGCCCAACCTCCCAGCATGCCTTGGGTCATCCTTTTGTACAAATGAAGAGCTGGAAGAAGGGGCTGTGTCCAGCGCCCTTACCCAGGTCCCTTTGTGTTCTCCAGAGCCTTTTTGGGCAGGTGGTGTTTACAGACAGTCCAGAGTTTAAAGAACAGCTCTGTTCCCACAAGGACAGAAAATCAGGCCTGTCTGGGAGGGGCTCCGTCCCTCCTGCCTGGGTGACCTGTCTGGGACTGAATGAGCTTAGTGTTGAGAAGTCATTAGGGAGAGCAGGGGGTTGTTTTGAGACACAATACGACATTTTCTGGTGTTTGTTTTTCTGGCAAATTAATTTAAAAAGTACATATGTATATATACAATACACGAAAAGGAAAAGGGGGTGCACAAAGAGGAGTATAACTCCCCCAACACCCCTCCCGGCAGGAAGCACTGTTTACACTTGGCTGTGTTTATCCTGCCAGACTCAGTATACCAGTAAAAGTAGGCTTAAAGGACTTAGGGAAAGGCTGTTTCAGAAAACAGACTGAGGGCGGGGTTGGGGAGCCGGGTGCAGCTGAGGGGCTGGGGTGCAGTTTAGAAGCAGAGCACATACAAGGTCTTGGATTCTGGATCCAACACTGAAAAACAAACAGATCAACAATGGAGTCATCTGTCTGTATCATAGGGTACATTTTCAAACATACTGAGGGTTTCTCCTTATTAATAGAAACAGGACTTATTCTTAATATTTTAGACATAATCTTATTAGCTTTTAAAAAATGTACAAATGTATAGAAACAAAATAAAATAGCTCAATCATCTAAAAATAGCTCAGTCCCACGGCCCAGATAGTTCCAGTAGACTTACTTTTTTTTTTTTTTGAAAGGTCTCACTGGCTGACCTGGGACTGGCTTTGTATACAGGTTACCCTCAGCTCACAGAGGTCCATCTCCCTCCACCTCTTGAGTGCTGGGATTAATCGTGCCTGGCTTAATATACATATTAAAAGGCGCGGTGGGTGCCATGAGCCTTTAATCTCAGCACTCAGCAGGCAAAAGTATAAGTTGTTTTAAAAAAAAACATTATTTACAAATTGTAGAATGTATAAAGAAGAAAAACAGGGCCAAGATGGTAGTGCACAGTGTAATCTTGGTACTTGGGAAGTGGAGGCAAGAGGATTGCCATTCAAGGCTAACCCAGGTTACATAATCAAGCATGGTAGCATACACCTTTGACACCAGCATTGGAGAGGCAGGGATCTCTGAGTTCTAGGCCAATCATGGCTACATAGTGAGATCCTGTCTCAAAAATTGTGTGTGTGCGTGCAGGCAAATGCATGTGTGAGGGAGTGCCGTGGTGCACATGCGGAGGTGAGAGGACAGCCTTCTCCTCAGAAATGTGCAGTGTATTTAGTAGCCTGTAAGGGTCTTTGCAGACTCTGCTGCTTGAGCAGGGATTTGTTGAGGATCCTCGATTACCCTTTATGCAGCTCTTTCTGCTGGACGGGAGGTGTGAGGGGGTGCTCTCCGTGCAAGACCTTTTGCATGGAAGTTAGAGGTTGTGACCTGCTGCTGGTCTGTGTGTCAGAGCTGATTTGCAGATGTAGGTCTGTAGTGCAGGGCCATGGCGGGAGCTGCCATGTCTGTCAGGTGAGGACCCGTGGAGGATGTAGTGGGATACAGGGCAAGTTTGATTTTGTTACGGACTAGAGACATGATCTTTGATGTTAACTCTGGCCCTTCGTTACTGGAACCTGGTGCAGGTAGTTCGGAGACTGCCTCCCTTTGGAGTTTTCTGTGGCCCTCTGGTGGTGTGCAATCGCCAGTGGGATGTTGTGATGCCGAGCCTCCTTCGAATCTCCTATAATGGCTGTTGCATAGATTTTCTGACAACTCCTTTTACATTTTTGTTATTAAAATTATTATTATAAAATTATTAAAGTGTGTGTGTGTGTATGTGCGTGTAGGCATGCATGCCACTGTGCATGTGTGGAGGTTAGAGGACAACTTAAGGGAGTTGATTCCCTCCTCCCAGATAGGGTTCAGGGATTGAACTTGACTCCTCAGGTTTGGCAGCAAGTGCCTTTACTTGCTGAGCCATCTCACTGGCCCCTCTTTTAAAAAATATCTTCTTTTTTTGAGTCAGGGTCTTGTGTAGGTTGGCCCTTAATTCACTAATAAGCGGAGGGTGCTCTTGGCTTGGCTGTGGCTTTACTACATCTAAATCAGAGAGTGACTGAGAAAGAGATCAGCAGGAGAGGCTTGGTGTGGTTGTCAGGTATCTGGGAAGGGGCGTGCCCAGAGGAGGCAGTTTACACCTCAGCGCTGTCACCCCTGTGTGTTGTTTCTGTGAACTCAAACCCAGGAGTTTACTGGAAGAGAGACATGGCTGCCGCCCCACCTGCTGCCCTCTGGGGTGATGTGCTTTGGGGTCCACTGCTTTCAAGTCCGCAGGTTCTAACACTGAGCTGGTGACCTGGGGCCAGTTATTTAGTCTTTTTACTCTGTTTTGCTTTCTTGCAGCTGCATTAGACCTTCCTAGAATGGAAGAGATTTGAAAGGTCATGGACTTAAACGTTTATAAGGTACCTGGCACGAGGCAAGCAGGCTCTCAATAAACAGGAGAGCTATTAATGGCCCTGAACTCAGCACTCAAGGAGGGCCTAGGGGTTTGGAGTAGGCAGGCTGCACACTTGGGACTCATTTGTTTACTAGATGCTGAGGCTTCTAATTGCGCTAAAGTCGGCTGTAGACCCAGATCCCACAGCCCTGCCTTCTCCTCCAGCAGCTCCATCCTCTCAACTATCGTTGGCTTTCCTGGGAAGCAGGTGCCCTGGGCTCTTTCCGCCATTCCCATCTCCGAGAACTCCACTGCCATGTTTTCTACCCGGTACGGGTGTTGATCGCTGACTGGTGCTCTTCATGGAGCCTTTTCTCTTGGAGGGAGTGAAGGCAGGTGGGGGCTCTGGCTGTGTAGAAGCTATGCTGCTAGCTGGCCACAGTTCTGTTTCCAGCAAAGAGAAGCTCTCTTCTTAGCCCGCTCATCTGCCTGCTGTAGGACTGAACGCATGATCTCTTAGTTTTTGGAGACTCAGTTTCTTTAGCTGCTCAGTGTGGATATGGCCTGTCTCATGTCACCAACTGTCCTATGGTACACTGACATAGGGCCTGGACACACTGGTACAGGTTGGGGGACCTGGCCAATCAGCAATGGTATATGGTACAGGTTCTGCATTTATTTACTTCACCGAGCACCTCCTGTCCCCCCAAAAGCAAGGCATCAGTGAGCATCCAGACCTGTTAAAAAAAATCTAAAGCTTTACATAACATGGGCAGTAGAAAGTGAAAGCCGTGGCTCCCCCCACTCCCCATCCTCCCCCACTGGCCCTCTCTTCTATCCAGAGAATTACTGCCCTGAGAGCAGTCCCCAGCAAGGCTGCTCTACCTACCAGAAGAACTCTGAGCCTGTGATATCCAGCATGCTTCTGCCTGCCTTCATGTCAGAGACCTGTGGGATGTGCCTCCCTCGGGAAGAGCGCACTGTGCGTCTTTGCACATCCTGGATGAATCATGGTGCTGGACTGGCCAAGTTCACCGGGAACAAAGAATAGATTTAATTAGCTGATGAGTTCTGCTCTCCTGAGATGTCAGGGCTTACTGTTTGATGCTGATATTCAAGGCCCCAGGGGGCTGGGACAAGGTGGACCAAGCTGCTGAGATGTGGGCTGGTTAGGATAAGATTTTATAGGCTCAGACAGGTGTGGTAGGCAGTTCTGTTTAGTTCTGTTTGTGTGATAAATGTCTGGGTGAATGCTGTGATTTTTTTTTTTTTTTTTTTTTTTTTTTTTAACCTCAAGATGGGGTTTCCTCAGTGCTGGGATTAAAGGTGTGTACCACACTTGGCTGTGCTTTTTTTTTTTTTTAATATTTATTTTTGTTTTATGTGTATGACTATCTTGCCTGCATATATGCACCACATACATGCAGTACCCAAGGAGGCTAGAAGAAGCCATTGGGTTCTCCTGTGGCTGGTGTTACAGAAAGCTGTTAGTTGCCTCGTGGGTGCTGGAAATCCAACCTAGGTCCTGCAAGATCAGACAGTGCTCTTAACCACTAAGCCACCTCTCCATTCCTGGCTGTGATATTTCTTATGAATAAGTGGACGAGGTATTTGCAGGATCATAGTTTGCTGACCTCCAAATGCCCTGGGGCAGGGCCTGGCCTCCTTTAGTTTTCTCCTTCCTTTGGTCTTGTCTGATGGGGCCCAGTGGCCATCACTGCCCTGCCTTTTCTCTAAGACATGGGGAAGAAATAGTGTGTGGATTTCCTGTAGAACCCTGCCTGAGACCAACTCAGCCCTTTATCTCCTCCCTGCATTAGAATTCAACCTTTATTTTCCTCAGAGAGAAAGCAGGCCTTGTGGGGGCTGGTTCCTGGTGAGCAACTTAGGGAAACAGTCCTCTGGAGAGGTGTGTGGCTCTGAAGTAGGGGAGGGAGGGGTTGCTTTCTTGGCTGTGAGGGCAGCAACCTCAGAGTTGTTTGTGGGTGAAGCTGCTGAGCCTCCCTGGTCGGTGAGGCTTCACTCAAGTCCCAGGGACGCTCAGAATGGCCTGTTGACAAGGAGTCTCTGTGGGGAGTTAAAAAACTTTTTAAGTCTCATTGTGAAACCTGGGCTGGATTCAAACTCAAAGCAATCCTCCTTAGCTCTGCCTCCCCAGGAGAGCTTCTGCTTCTGACCCCTTGGAGCTTCTCTGGCAGCCACCATTGCTAGCTTCTGCCTCCTTCAGCAGTCCAGGATGCAGAAGGAAAGTCCTGCAAAAGTTAGATTTTGCTTTGTTCTGAGTGGACTACACTTTGCATCATCCCCAGCGCAATGGGGTTTTGCCCGGCCTCAACACCGTTCTCCTGCCTTCCAGTTCTTTGAACACAAACTAAGAAATGTGGTTTGAAGAAAGGTCAGGTGGTGTACATGTACTGGTCCAAGTGGATGTGGTGTGGTGGCTCATGTCAGGTGGAGGTGCTTGCCTCTAGACACAGTGTTGGGACTGAGTGAAATTCCAGGATCCACATGATGGGTGGGTGGATGTATGTGTGTGTGTGTGTATGTATGTATGTATGGGTGGGTAGGTGGGTGGAAGATGGATGGATGGGTGGATGGGAGAGCTAATTCCCATAGGTTGTCCTGAGCTACACATACACCCCCCCCCAATACCAAATAAAACATAATGAAAATTATTATGTTTTTTGAGACAGGGTCTCAAAGTGTATGTATCCCTGGTTGGTCTGAAACTCACTGTGTAGACCAGGCTAGCCAGGAACTTAGAGATGCTCCTACCTCTGCCTTGTGAATGCTGGGATTATGGTATATGCTACCATCCTGTTTTACCAAAAAAAAGAAAAGAAAAGACAAGAAAAAATTTAAGTCACAAAAATTTTGTTGTTGCTGCTCTTGGGATTGAACCTATGTCTGGTGGACTGAATGGTAGAAAAGTGACCAGGGCCACACCCTAGCCCAGGGCTATGCCTCTACTTTTGCAGCTTTTGTCCTACAAATTATCCTTCCTCCGGAGTCCTAATAACAGCCTGTGGTCGGCTGAGAAATGGTGGTCCAGGGTCAGCAGGCAAAGGCTCTTACAGAAAGTGAGCCAAGGAATAGTAGACAGACAGTCTCCCTGGCAGGATCAACCTGATCTTGGCAGCACAGGTCCCACTGATACAAGCATGTCCCTTATGCTTAAGGGGTTGTGGGGGGGGGGATAGGATCACTCAGAGCTGGCCGCACTGTGAACGGTCGTGGTCATTCCCAGTGGCCTAAGGTTGTCTTGTCCAGCACTTCCTCAGTGATCAGTGTGTTGGATGGGCTTCAGTTCATGATTTTCAGTTTCCTGAGTCCGGTACCTATGGAGATCAGGGGAGGGTGCTGGGAACTGAAACCAGGGCCTCCACAAGAGCCACAAGTGGTTGTAACCACTGAGCAGTCTCCCCGTGCCTTTTCCTGACTTCTAAAAATTGGTTGCTTGACATAGTTCATCCTGTGTTGGGGTTTTACTGTCTGAAGTCACAGCATGTTCTCCGAGTTCACATGTATTTTTGTTTTAATCTTTGTTGTGTAATGTCCTGGCTTGATTTGTTGATTTGTGGCCTTTTCTAGGTCTTCTGCAGGCTATGGTTTTGATTTTGTTTAGTTGGATTTTGCTCTGTGTGTGCATGTTGGTGGCGGTGGGGCTTAAGGAGTCTACAAGACAGTTGCTGGGTATCCTGGAACTGGAATTAGGGTGGCTGTGAGCTGCCTAGTGTGGGTGCCAGGAACCAGGTTCTGGTCTTACCTGTTGAGTTGTCTCTGCAGAGCACCGCTTGTATGTCAAGCGGACCCCCAGTCACCCCCTAACGCCCCCCCTCGACGCCTACTGAGTTTAGGATTACAGGTGTGATTAACATAACCAAGTTGTTTAAGTTCTCCATTTTAAAATCTTTTTTGTTTTGTTTGTTGAAAGGAGGTGTCAGTCTGAAACTCATTATATAAGCCAGTCAGGCCTTGAACTTGGAGTGGGTCTCTTACCTCTGCTTTTTTTTGGGCGGGGGAGGTTCGAGACAGGGTTTCTCTGTGTAGCCCTGGCTGTCCTGGAACTCACTCTGTAGACCAGGCTGGCCTCGAACTCAGAAATCCACCTGCCTCTGCCTCCCAAGTGCTGGGATTAAAGGCGCACACCACCACTGCCCGGCTTACCTCTGTTTTTTAAAGGGCTTGAGTTCTTCATTGATTCAAGGGTTTTTAGGAGCTAGGGTTGGAACTCGGTTTTCAAGGACTTGTCTGACAGGTGCGGCCTGAGCACCATCCAGCCTGTACTTGCCCACCCCCAAAGTCAAGTTTTCAGACTTATTGAGGCTTTCTTTTCTGTCTTTTCTTTTCCTTATTTAATTGCTACATAGCTTGGAACTAATAGCAGTCCTGCTGCCTCAGCCTTCTTGAGTGCTAGGGTCATAGGCGTGGGCCACCACTCCTGGCTTCTTTCTTCATTATTGTAGACTCTGTGAACAGAGATTTTGTTTGCTTCTTTGGATTTTGGACTTTTCTCTCAAGACTGATATAGACTCCTTTCTGAATACATTTGTGCTCTGCCTTAGGGAGCTGATGTCTTCCTTACACCTATATGAGTGGGTTTCGTGCACCAGCTGTGGAAATTTATATTTTTCTCTTGTATTTAGGACTTTCATTTTAAAACTGCTCTGGATATTTACGTTCATGTCAGGTACATTCTTTTGTGTGTGGATTGTCCCCAACCTTTGCAGAATAGCTCTCTGTGTTTTACTTGTCTCTCATCCAGCATTACATTGTGGGCTTCGTCCACATAGCCTTGAGTTTATTTGTTCTCACTGCTGAATAGTGAATCCAGTGTTTACCCACTGTCGGGTGATGTGCATCTGGCCTACTTCCGTTTATATCAAGAGGCATCCACAGTCTCGTGTCTTCAGTGTACATGCCTGTGTGTTCTGTCAGTCACAGGCGGGGTGTGGCCGAGATACCATGCCTTTCCAGTTGTGACTTGCTGGCAGTGCCCAGAGCTGCCATGGCCCCACAGGCTCGCCAGTGTGGTCCTGAGAGGGTGTAGTTTCTACCTAAATTGATCTTCAGATTCATGTAATTCCAGGAACAATCCCAGGTTGACGTTTGTTTGTTTGGAAATACACAAGCCGATTTCTTAAAATTTTTTCTTTGAAAATACAAATAGCCAACAATGAGGGCATTCCTGAAGAACAGAGTCAAGGGCCTGTCCCAACCAGGTATGAGGATGCCATGGAAGCCACAGAAATGGAGGTCGTGACATACGGGCAGAAGGGACGGCCAGTCAGCTGGAGGACGAGAATGTCTAGAGACAGACGCACTGCTTTAGATAATCAGTCTCTGCCCGTGTGCTGGTGAGCTTCCTGTTACCGTTAACACATACCTGTGGTAACTTACGTAATAAGGACAAAGGTTTATTTTGGTCCACAGTTCTGCAGTTTCCGGTTCATGACTGGTTGGCCCTGTGACAAAACAGCGCATGTTGATGAGAGCATGTGATGCTCAACTCATTACCAACCAGGGAGTAAAAAAAGGAAAGCCAGGTGGTGGCACGTGCCTTTAGTCCCAGCACTCAGGAGGCAGAGGCAGGCTGTGAGTTCAAGGCCAGCTTGGTCTACATATTGAGTACCACCAGGACAGCCTCTAAAGAAGGGCCCCCCCACAGTTCCTTTTAAGGGCATGGCTCCTTTGAGCTGAAGACCAGCTGCTAAGCCCTACTCAGCATCTCCCTTAGTGCCACCTTGGGGTTGGGGGAAGGGGAGTCTAGGCTTTGACTTGCAACCTTGAATGGCTTTTGAGATCAATAGTCTCATACCCTGGAGCCTCTCTCCTGGTCCTGGCTGGGCTCTTCCCTGCAACACTGCTGACTTCTCAGATGACCTGTGGCTATCATTTTGGGGCATCTTTGACTGTCTCTTCAAGCCCTTATTTCCTGTTCCTACACGTGTCATCTTCAGAAACCGAGGCATTGGAAGGCAGCCACTATCTTAAACAACAAGGATGTTTTTCACTAAGTAAAGTTACGACCAGAAGCAGGCAGCATTGGGATCCACTGGTCCAGTGGTTCTGTCCCTCGGGGCTCAGCAGTGCTCGGCACCTTCTGAGGGGCGAAGGAACCCGAGTCCGTGTTTATGAGTCTGATAGGCCTTTTTTCTTCTCATACATTTTCATAGCTCCTGCAGGCCACTAGAGTATAGGTCTGTGTTAGTGACCTCACTGCTGCCTCAGAAGCAAGAGGATGCGGTTCTTTTGCTCCCGGGTGAGGCAGTCATGGTGGTAGAGTGTGAAGTCCCCTAGCATTATAGCCAGGAAGAGGAGTGTGAGATGAATTCTGCTATTCAGTTCTTAAGTCCAGGACCCCAGCCCATGGGATGCTGCTGTCCTAATCTAGAAGCTCCCTCAGGCATACCCAGAGGCAAGTCTCCATGGTGACCCTCATCGGAAACTGTCGAGGGTTGGGAGCCATTGCTTCCTTTCATTCTAAGGGAGGCCTTCTAGGAGGCAGTCTAAGAGAAAACACCTTTTCTCCTGGCATCCTTGTGTCTTCTTTCTATGTCCTGGATGAGTCTCTGGTTTCTCAACTCCAGGAATTTTTCTTGGATTTTTAATTTTATGATTTCTTTTACTCTTGATTTAATGTGGGGCGGGATGAGGGGAGATTGAATTAGCTTCCTTTTTTTTACCCTTTCCTGTCCCTGTGCCCTTTGACCTCTCTTAGCCAGTTTACTCAGTAGGGATCTGGCAGGTGCAGTCTTTGATTCAGAGGCAGCCACCACTTCCTGGCATCCCAGGGTGTTCCCTCTGAGTAACAGGACAGTCCCCTCTGCAGCCCTTAACTTGTAGTAAACCATCTGAGAGGGTTCTAGAGGAGTGTGTGGTCCTTCAGCAGAACACCCCTGGATGTCTGGATGGTGCTGCTCTGGGTCCAGCCGATAGGACTGATGGCCATTTGAGATGAGTGCACATGTGTACGTGACACAGAAACCGGAGTGTTTTGTGAACTAGTCTCTCTGATGCCTCTGTAGCACTGCCTGTCTGTTCATGGCTCTGCCTTTGAGACCATCTCCTGCTGCCGAGCATCGAGTCCCAGAAGAAAACCGCTGCTCATAGCCTCCTCACGATGCCACCCACCCCTCCGAGC
Source organism: Mastomys natalensis (assembly GCA_021653895.1). Lineage (NCBI taxonomy): Eukaryota > Metazoa > Chordata > Mammalia > Rodentia > Muridae > Mastomys > Mastomys natalensis. Next base: position 3,320,239 of record JAJTUV010000085.1, read on the forward strand.
CCAGCACGGCACAGCAGTTGATGCCTTCCGTAGCACAGGCTCTGTGTTCATTTGGTGGTTGGCATGTCACCTGGCAGTGGCCGTGAGGGGCCATCTGTCCCATCTCAGCTCCTGGCTCCTTTTACCTCTGTGTTTTGGCGGAGAAGCCTTTGCAGGGAGTTTGTCCTCTGCCTGAGGCCCCATTTCATCTCTGTGGCATGGATTTCCCAGAAGAGCGGGTTGTTACTGGGATGACAGCACCCCTGGGTCTGCCTTTCTTTACTGCACTGGGTTGAACTGAATCTGCAGGGACTGTGTGGTAGACAGGGCTGCTTTCTCCCAGACTGAGAAAGTTGCTTCCTGCCTGAGGCCCACAACCTCATTCCTGTTTGCCCAAATTCCAGCTTGCTGTGGGTAACGTCATCCACAGAGAGGCTTTGGGTGTAAACAGTCACAGCTGGACGGCTCTGAGACAGCTGCAGTTGGCGGGATGGCCTCTGAGTGTTCTGCTTGTCTGTCTCTCTGGTGTCTTTTTAAAATTTCCCCTATACACATACACATAAATAGCAAATCTATTTAGAACTTGGGTACAAGGCTGTGTGAGCTTTGTGGATAATATTTTTTCTTTTTCCTCTTTTTAAATTATTTTTATTTTTGTTAATTTTTCTTTCTTTTTTAAAATTAATTACATCCAGACCACAGTTCCCTGCCCTCCTTCTGCTCCTGACCTACTCCACTCCCCCCCTCCATCTGTACCTCCTCTGTTTCCTTTCAGAAAAGGGTAGATCTCCCAGGTTATCAACCAAACATGGCATATCAAGTTGCAAAGCTTAGGCACCTCCCCTCATGTCAGGGGTAGACAAGGCAACCAAGTAGGAGGGTCCTGTAGCCTTGGCTGTCTTGAACTCACTCTGTAGATCAGGCTAGCCTCAAGCTCTCAGAGTTCTGCCTGCCTCTGCTCCCGAGTGCTGGGACTAAAGGCGTGCACCATCACTGACCTTACATTTTTTTCACTTATTTTTTTTGAGATAGATGTTCACTATGCAGCCCTAGATAGCCTGGAATTCTCTATGTAGACTGGTTGGTCTTGAACTTGAGATCTGTCAAATGCTGGGATTGAAGACGTGACCCATTATTCCCAACCCATGATTTTTTTTTTTTTAAAAAAATACCGTTATTATTGCTGTGCTGGGATGATACTTGGGGTCTTGTTTGCTCTCGGTAAGCTTTCTACCTCGGAGCTACATAACACCCCTCATTGACCTTGAAATGGGAACCTAAACCTATAATAGAACAGAGAGCAAAAACTGGAGGCAGGTAATTCACATTGTGGCGTGGGTTTGGGAGAATCCAGGTGGCCTTGCTGAAGATAGGAAATGAGGAAATGAGGCCATGTACTTGGGAGTTGCCTCCCCATTCTGTGTGTGTGTGTGTCTGTCTATCACGTGTTTGTATGATGCATGCATATAATTGTGTGGGTATCTGCTGTGCATCAGTGGGAAAAGCTGGGAGCGTGTTGTGTCTGTTCTCTGTCAGGGTCTCACAGCCCGAGGTGGGCAGGTTGACTGGTTAGTGAGCTTCCTTGTGCTGGGACTGCAGGCTTGTACAGCCATGCTTTGCTTTTTACATGAGTGCTGGGGACAGCATGCACAGAAACTTTAAAGCTATATCAAGTGTGCAAACAGAGAAAAGATGTTATTGAAAGAAAACCAACCAGCGCTGATAAGCACCCACACTGATTGTCCTTGTTCTCCCAGATCTGGGACAGTTTGGTGGTGATTAAAGTGTGCCCACAGTGGACTGTGATCTCAAGAGAATTTTCTGAGGATTACAGTACACCCGTCTTCTGAGGGCTCATACGGGCTGACCCACAGGTCCTGTACAGTCACAACTTGGATCTCATGATGACTGAGCGTGTACACCAGTATGGGGACAGGTCTCCTGTGCATGGAGGAGCAGGTCTGTCCAGCACAGTAGGAGTCTCAAGGTGGGCAGAAGCTGTCTTGGGGAAGCTCGGGCCTCACTGGCTATACAAGAGCGGAGAGATGGGAGCTGCTGTGCTTTCACAGGGCAGGCACTGGCAGTCTAAACAGAAAACAGCCCTGGGGCATCTGCTCTGAGTCTAGAACCCATAGAAAGTGAAGCCTGGGTCATATGTGGTATTAATGCTCTGTGTGGCTCAAGGTTGATCCGAAACTCCACACCTTCCTGCTTCAGCCATAGTGTGGACTTTGTAAATTACCACACCCAGCTCATTGTGCTGTTCCTTAAAATAAACCTAAGTTCATCTGTGTATGTGTGCATGTGTGTGTATGTATTTACTATGTTCAGCATCAAGCCCAGTGCCTTGTGCAGGCGAGGCAGGTCCTCTTATCACTCACTCAGCTATACTCCTGGCTGGCCCCTTCATTCTTTATTTAATCCCTGAGGAATCTGGCCTTAAGTCACAGCTTGTGTGGAGTTGGCACAAGCTGCAAACCCAGTATTTCAGACATGCGACTGGGGAGAGATGTAAGGTAGTGTTAAGATAAGGCTTGGCAGTGGGCTGCTGGACTGGGCAGTGGGCTGATAGATGGGACAGTGGGCTGATGGGAGGGTGTGTGAGCTTAAGCTAGTTGCTATCTGAGCTGTAGCCCTGATGAAGGAAGGGGCCTGAGGATTACAAATGGAGGTTGATATGTGTCAGGCCATGGAAAGGCTGTGAACTGAGTGCAAGAGAACTGAGCCTGGAAAGACGCTTTGTTGTTTATTTTAGTTTTTGGTGCTAATTTGGGCTCGGAGTCCTCTGGTGGTACCTCTGTCTCTGAGATGGTAAACTCTAGCTCACTAGAACCCCACATTCAGACCTGTTTCCTCTATGCCTGTTTGTCTGTCTACCATCTATCCATCTATTGAGACAGGGTTTCTCGGTGCAGCTCTGGCTATCTTAGAACTTGCTTTGTATTCTGTTGACCAAGCTGGCCTCAAACTCAGGGATCTGCAAGCAGATTGTTCTTGGTGAGGTTTTCCACAGAGGAGAGAGAACCTTGGTTGTGGTGTTTCAGGCCTGGGTTCAGCTTTCTAGAAGGACCAGTTTCTGACACGAAACAGACAGGTGGGTTCAGTGTCATTTCCTAAGGGCCACCCCTGCTTCTCTATTAAACATTTTATTTGTGGGGTGTGTGTGTGTGTGGTGTGTGTTGTATAGGTCAGAGGACAGCTTGGGAATCAGTTCTCTCCTTCCACCTTTATGTGGGTTCCTGATTGAACTCAGGTCTCCAGGCTTGTGAGGGAAGTACTTATCTGCTGTGCCATCTTACCTGCCCCACACCTGGGTTTCTTTCATTCTTTGAAGATGTATTTAGATTTTTAAAAAGATATACTTTTATTTGTGTGTATGAGTATTTTACCTGTATAGTGCCCACCGATTCTAGGAGTTGGGGGTGGGTGGTCACAGATGGAACTGGAGTTACAGATGGTTGTGAGCCACTACATAGGTGCTGGGAACCAAACCTGGGTCTTCTGCAAGAGCAGCAAATGCTCTTAACCACTGAGCCATCTCTCCACTCCCTCTTTTATTTTTTAAATTATTTGAGTTGTGTGTGTGCGCATGCACCCTTGAGTGTGTGTGTGCGCAAGGGTGTGTACATGAGTGCAGATGCCTATAGAGGCTAGAAGAGGAGTTAGATCCCTGGAGCTGGAGCCCAGATCCTCTGTAAACAGTTTCCACTCAACCTCTGAGCTGCCCTCCATCCTTAAGGCCTACTTTTCTGAATGCTATATAGAGAGATCCTGAGAAAGGAGCCCCAGCTGCCCTGGCCTGTGCTGACCTCTGTAGAACCCTCACTTGGATTCCTGTTCATTTTCCTCTGGTTTTACCCGTACACCAGAGGTCAGTCAGAGCCACTGCCTAGAGGTCGGCCGGATCCTGCTTTTGTGAATGAGGTTTCTTTGCCCCCAGTGTGTGTTATTTTTACTTGTGATCCTTAGACGCTATGGTGATGCATTTGGCAGGTCCCAGTGCTTCTCAATGTGCTTGTTGTGTGGCCTTGCATAGATGAGATGTTAGGGGACTTTCTGCCCTCCCTGTACCAGATGGCTGCTCATCGAGACTGTGTCCCACAGCACCGAGTGGTCCAGCGTTTAGAGTGTGTACTGGCCTGTGAGCACTGAAATATCTGAAATAAACAGTGGGATTAAAAAAGTTTTTTTTCTAGGCAGGGTTCGTATTCGTAGCCCAGGCTGGGCAGTGTAGCTGAGGATAGTCTTGAATGAATAATTTTCCTGTTTTTACCTCTAAACTGTTGAGATTACATGCATCACTGCCCCTGGCTCTGGGCCTTCCTTAGGTAGTAGCTTTTTGGCAGATGCTGAAACAGTAATTGCTGTTGTGATCTCCTGCTTGGATTTTGTGTTATTCTCATAATTTTTGAGTGAGATTTAATAAGTAAATGTATGAAAATTAAAGTTTAATTTTTGTTACATTTAAAAATGTGTGTATGTGCATGTGTGTAATGTGTTTGAGGACACTAATGCTACCGTATGTTGTGAGGCAGTCAGAGGATACCTTGAAGGTGCTCTGTCTACTACATGGGTTTGGGGAGCAAGTTCAGGACCGGACAGCAGGCCACCAAGTCAGGAAGCCAAGAGATCACATCCTCAACAGAGAGAGTAGAGAGTAAGTGGGCCAAGGCTGTAAAACTCTACTGACATGAGAGACTTCCTCCTGCAAGGCTACACCCCCTAGAGCAGTGGTTCTCAACCTTCCCGGTACTGTGACCCTTTAATACAGTTCCTCATGTTGTGGTGACCCCCAACCCTAAAGTTATTCCATTGCTATTTCGTAACTGTAGTTTTACTACTGTTATGAATTGTAATGTAAATATTTGAACTAGTGTCTTGGAGGTTCCGTGACCTCCCCAAATGCCACCATAATCCAGGACTGAGTGGTTAAATGTGTGACCTGCTCTCTTTCTGGGCAGGTCGTGGTTCTCCTGTCCTGTCTGATGGTGGCCTCCCCTTCCTTCCACACAGCCCTCTGTGAGACCTCCTTTTCTATGGGTGCCTCCCAACCATGGCCTTAGCTGCACTCAATGGTGTGGCTTCTCCGAGCGACCACTGTGCTCTGAGCTGACAGAACTGCTTCATCAGTATGGATGATGCAGTTCCCGGGGCTTGAGGGCAAAGACTGAGAAGGCAGGAGATGGTTCTAGTGTCAGGGAGACCGAAGAGAATGGGCTTTCCCCGTGAAAGCCTGTGAAGTCAGGGTGTGAGTTAGAGCTCTGTCATCCCGCACTGACATCTGCAGGCTGTCAGGATCCATCCGTTGTCTTTCCTGCCTACTGCAACTACAACGGTGCTGCAGCAGCCACAGCCTGGAGTCCAGGCCCTGGGCTCTTTGACCTTGGACAGGATTTCTGTCCAACAACTGGACATGAATGCCCTCCTCTGTCAAGCAGGCTGACACAAAGGTATCTTCTTAAAGGGTGTTGTGAAGAGTCAGGGACATGTGAGTGTCTGGGGGGTGGGGGTCCACTGCTCAGGAATGCCCACGGCAGCTGTCGCTACCCCCAACCCCCAGTCAGGCCATTCCAGATTGCCTGGTCAGTCATCTGACGCTGGCTTCTACCCAAATGCAGAGTGAAATTAATCCTGTTACCCGGAAATGGCTTTTGATAAAATACTGTGCTGGGAGACAGACCCTGTGGAGGACAGCCAGCCAGAGCCTGCTGGACAGGCGGGCCTGTCTGGAGAGGCGTGGCTTGGGTGTCAGCGCCTTTGTTGGCCAGAATCTCTTGGGTGGCTTTTGTTTCATCCCAGCCTGGGCCCCTGCTGTCTTTAGATCACATGCCAAAGTGTGCATACTTAGACTTTTAAATGGCTTGTCTTTATTAGTTCTTTCTCTAGAGCTGTCTTCATGAGGGATTTTTCGCCCCCCTCATCTGCCAAAAAGCAGTATTTTCTCTTTAACCAGTGATTTTCACAGTGCATCTGGGTTCCATAAATGTGCCCAAGACTGCTGCTGTGTGGCAGGAGGGTCCCAGGCTGGCCACAGCACCTGCAATTCCTTCCAGTTTTCTCTGTGGTGCTAAAGTTCCAGATTAGATTTTGTTTGGAGATAAAAAGAGGTTGTCACCTACAAAAAGACCAGAAGGCAGCAGACAGCTGTGGCTGTGTGCCAGGCTGGGCCACACTCCCAGCAGGACCTGGAGTGTCTGTGCCAGTCCTGTCCTATAGACCCAGGTGTAAGTCAGGCTGCAAGGCGTTGGGCCCTGACCTGCCAGCAGGCCACCGCAGCTTCCTGAATGACAGGCAGTGCCTGCCCAGGCTTGCTTCCTGCCATCCTGGCCCCCTAACTGGGGGTGGGAGGGAGCATGTGTAGATGGGTAGAAGATGGGCAGATATCTAGAGCTGGTTGAAAGCCCACTGGCAGCCAGGGCTTCTGGCCTGTGTGGTGAAACCCAGCTAGCAGAGAAGGCCAGGTGGCTGTGGGCTGGGCCGGGCCTCACACTGCAGGCTTTGGAGGGAAGATAGTTAACAGCTATGGATGGTAGCTGACTGAAAGACCTATAGAGTGTTCTAGGCAGGAACTGTAATGTACTCTATAAAAGGCCAAGTGTAAAATGTCTCCACCTTTCAGGCTGCACATGACTCCCAGTGCGGACTCCTCTGGTGTAGTGTGCTTGGGCAGACCACCTTCCATTTGTGTGGTCTCCCCTTGTGACTGTGGATGGAACCCATGCCGGGCCCTCCCCAGCCCTGTTCCTGTTACATCCCCAGTGCCTGGGAAGAGATGGCTGGTTTGACACAGAAGAGTCTCGTGGCTGTACTTGGCTAGAGTTGTCCTGCACTTGAGAGTTCTTGACCAGTATCCGGGCAGCAGTGAGGAGACTGAGGTCTGGTAATACCAACGGTGTGCACAGCCAGCAGGTGCCAAACTCAGTGAACTGCCGCTGTGGGGACGGCCTGGGTTCAGATTCCCAGGCACCTCACGTTCCACTCAGGACATCGCAGGAACACAGTGCCTTTTGAGTGGTTGCATTTACTGGGAGCACACAGTTCAAGAAGCACACAGTGCCTTTTGAGTGGTTGCATTTACTGGGAGCACACAGTTCAAGAAGCAGTTGAGTGTAGAGGCCGGAGAGATGGCTCAGTGGTTAAGAGCACTGACTGCTGCTCTTCCAGAGGTCCTGAGTTCAATTCCCTGCACCCACATGGTGGCTCACAACCTTCTGTACTGGGATCCTGTGCCCTCTTTTGGTGAGTCTGAAGAGAGCGACAGTGTACTGACACACATTAAATAAACAAATCTTAAAAAAAAAAAAAAAAAGCAGTTGTGGACAGACCATTGTAGTTGGACTTTGGCTACTTTGTTGGTTCCTTCTTTCACCCTTTCAACCCCCTGCCACTAGCTAGGAGAGAAAAAGGATACAGCGGAAAGGAAAGAAATCCCTGAGTAAAGTCAGGGGCTCCAAAGGGGGAGACGTTATTTTTAAGACTACTTCCTGCTGATTAGGGGCGTTGGATTCCTTGGGGGAAAGTTTCTTCTTGTTGTTTCCTCTTTGTGCACTACTACTTAACAAACTGACCACCACCAACAAAACAACATTATGTGCTTTCTGAAAAGTCTGCAGAATTCAAAATGTCACACAATTGCAGAAACTCTACAGCCGGCAGAATCACATCTGAAGTGGCGGCTTGCATATCCCACACCTGGGATTAAAAGGAGAACATATTCTCACAGTTTTCAAAATTGTTACTACAGACCATCACCGCCCGGATATGTTTTTTTGTTTTTTTTTTTTTTTTTTTTTTTTTTGAGACAGGGTTTCTGTGTGTAGCTCTGGCTGTCCTGGAACTCACTCTGTAGACTAGGCTGGCCTTGAACTCAGAAATCCGACTGCCTCTGCCTCCCAAGTGCTGGGATCAAAGGTGTGCACCACCACTGCCTGGCTATGTTTTAAATTCTCAAGAGAGGCATGTGCCTTTCTCCTGCAGTGCTGGGTGGGTTTGCTCAGGCTTCTGAACATCTGTTCCTTGGGGTGGAGGATGAGTGGCCCCTAGCCTTACTGGTGAGTACCAGGCAGGCATCTTGAGGGTGCTATCACCTAGTCAGTGCCAGATCAAAGATGTAGAGACAGAGATGGCTCTGCTCTTAAAGGTACTTGCTGTCAGACCTGAAGACACAAGTTTAGTCTCTGGATCCCACTTGATGGAAGGAGAGAACTGAATCCTGTGAGTTGTCCTCTGACACAAAAAATATTTACTTTAGTGGGATGGCGGTGGCATGTACATCATTAATCCCAGCACTCAGGAGGCAGAGGCAGGTAGATCTCTGTGAGTTCAAGGCTAGCCTGGTCTACAGAGTGAGTTCCAGGACAGCCAGGACTACACAGAGAAACCCTGTCTCAAAAACAAAAATAAACCATATACCTTAGAATCAAAAACCCAGCTATGCTGGCACAGGAATGGCCGCAAAGGCTCCATACCCCCTTCTCACCAATGTCCATTTTGTTTCTGTTCTTTCCTTTTTTTTGGACATAGGTCTCACCACGTGGCTCATTTTTTAATTAATAATTCATCTGAGTTTAAGCTAATGCTGCTAAGTCTAGTGCTACACTGTGTGGCTGAGGAGGTGCTGGGGCAGGGCATCCCCCTCACTGGTCACTGTGGTCAGGGACCACAGGAATGTTGCTGGCATTTCGTGTGTATCCCTGTGCCAAGGCCAGAGATGGTGGCATGCCCCTAAGCTGGCTGCGAGGCGGGGCTATGGCAGTTTGTCCTCTGTTGTGCCAGGTTTGCCTTGTGTAGGGTTAGCATGTGCATGTGATAGCTTCTGCTTTTGTGGTAACTTACTATACATACTGAGTGGCTTGAAACACATCTCTTCTGATGATGAGACACCTGAGCTGTGTCTCCCAGGGCTAAAGCCAGGCGGCCGGCAGAGCTGTCCTGTGCTGAAGGCTCTGGGAAGAATCGGTTTTCTTGGGGGCCTGCCTCCTGCAGCTCCTAGTCCTTTTCTCTGTCTTCCCAGCTGCCTCCACCCTCCCACTTCTCTGACTGATCTGCTGTAAGGCCTTCATGACTCCATTGGGCACCTTAGACTGTGCAAGCTGCTCTGCCATCCCCAGGACCTTAGCTTAGTCATATCTACAGCATCCCTTTGTCGGAGGGCTCTGGGAGTGAGGACCCTTGCTCTTGGTTTAGGAACCTTGTAACACTGAACAGAGCTTCTCAAAGTCCCTGTTTGTAGTCCGTCTTGCCGCCTCCATCTGATCAGGTCTCCACTCCACCCTACCCTTGGCATTTATATTTCTGTGTAACAAATATTACAAAAAAAAAAAAAATCTACCCTTTTAGGCTTGAGAGTACAGCGATAGGTTATTGCTACGCCTGTGTTTCAGGTTGGAAGCTGCCCTGTGAAGCAGGGTACAGGTCCCATCACATGGTGAGCATCCAAGGGCTTGAGTTCAGGGTAAGCATATGTGCGCATTCTGGTCTGTCTTTATTTATGTGTATGCCTGTGTGCCTGCAGGGATTTATGTGCACCGCATGTGTGCAGGTGCCCCTGGGGCCAGAAAATGGTGCTTATGAGCCACCAGGTGGGTGCTGGGAACTGATCGAGGTCGTCTGCAAGAGCAGTCAGCATGCTTAACCACCTGGGCTGTCACCCCAAGTGTTTTGTGTTTATTTTCAGACTTTTTGTTTTTTTCAAGACAGGGTTTCTTTGTGTAGCCCTGGCTGTCCTAGAACTTGCTTTGTAGACTAAGCTAACCCTGAAGTTTCACTCTCCTGCCTCTGCATTCTGGGGGTTATAGTCTGCACCTCCAGGGACACCTGTTGGAGCTAATTTTTTTTTTTTTGGCTACTTTATTGGGTTCTCACGTCCTTTTCAATGCCCCAACACTAGGTAGGAGAGAAAGGTTAGAGAGGAAAGGGGACATAGACCTCTTTCACCAACAAAATAGATTACTTTTGCTGATTAGGGGCTTTGGGTTCCTTGGGGGCAAGTTCAGTCTTTGTCATCAGGGTATCTCCAACTTCTCTCTTGCTCATGAGCACTTGACAAACTGCAGCAGCAGCAGCCTTCACCACAGGCCCTCTTGGCTCTCTCATTTATACCCTCTCCAGAGTTCCAGAATTAAACCGTCTGTAGCTTGCAAAGATCCTGCCCCTCCGAGAGTGTGAGACAGTCATAGTTAGGGGCTGTGGGCAAACTGAAGCAGCTGGGATTAAAACAGAAACATATTCATATAATATAACTGGGTTTTTAAAGAAACCAAAACTCTCACTGTAGATACCTGACTGCTGGGGATTTCTGCCCAAGTCATCTCTTCTATTTCAGATTATTAGTTTGACTTGTACACCAGTGTGTACTACCCAATCCTACCCAGTTTATAAGGAAATGAACTTTTTGAGACTTTTATTTTATGTGTATGAGTGTTTAGCTTGTGTGTCTGTCTGTCTGTGTGTATGCCTGGTGTTGGTGGAGTCCAGAAAAGGGTTCCCCTGGTACTGGGGTTACAGCTGATTTGAGCCACCGTGTGCTGGGATTCAAACCTGGCTCCTCTGGAAGAGCAGTGAGCGTAATCACTGAGCCATGCCCCAACCCGTGCTCTTTAGTTTTAGCAGTTGTCTCTTTTTCTGGAATGTGGTCTGACATCGTGTACGTGAGCACTCTGCGGCTCGCAGACCCATCGCTGTAGAGATGGCTTGTTTATTTGGGTAGGAACAGTCCATACACTCTACCTGCTCTTTTGAAGTACTCCATTAATTGCTGTCCATCCTGACTTTCCTGTTCCACTCTAGACTATTCAGACTTAACTCCTCCAACTCAGCATTCCTCACTCCCTCCCCCCTCCTGTCCTTTGACCCTCCCCATTTCCCAGCCTTTGGTAGGTACTGCTTTTCTGTCTGCTTCTTGGAGATTAACTTTTTAAAAACTTGATGTGTTTATTTTACACATTCATTGTGTGTAAAATTGAGAGAACAACTTGTGGGAGTTGGTTCTTCCCACCCCAAGGGTTCTGGGTATAGGTTCTCCAGGGCTCCATAGTTCCTTGCGTACTTGGGTTTGGCCGTGAGTGGGTCTGATACTCCCCGTACTGAGTCTATTCACTTTCAGATAGCCTGGTATTCCTGGACCTCTCCCCATGACCACAGCTGTTGGCTAGGATTTGAATGAGGAAGGGATTACTACACAGCCAGGGTGGCTGTGACCATGTCTAGAGGAAGGGCTGTCTTTCCGTGGGGGTGAGTGCCAAAATGGGCAGAGGGATGTTTCATATGTGAGTAGCAGCCTTCCATGTGCATTTTATTTTTCAGATTTATTTATTTTATGTATGTGCGTACACCGTTGCTCAATTCAGACCCACCAGAAGAGTGTATCGGGTCCCATTACAGCTGACTGTGAGCCACCATGTGTTTGCTGGGAATTGAGCTCTCTTAACCACTGAGCCATCTCTCCAGCCCTCCATGTGCATTTTTAAAGTTAAGATTAATGTGTGTGTGTGTGTGTGTGTGTGTGTGTATGTGTGTGTGTGTGTGTGTTTGTGTGTTTCCAGATGCCATGGTGTGCATGTGGAGGTCAGAGAACAACTTCCAGGGCTCACTTCTGTCCTGCCACTGTGGGTTCTGGGCACTGAACTCAGGTTTTAGGTTTCTTCAGCAAATGCCTTTATTGTATTAAGCTGTATCTGCAGCTCTCACATGAGTTTCTTCTCTCTCGCTCTCTCTCTCTCTCCCCCCCCCTTCCTTCCCTCCTTCCCTCCCCCCCTCCGTCCCTCCCTCTGATTTTCAAGACAGGGTTTTACTGTGTAGCCCTGGAAACTCACAGAGCTTCTTCACCTGCCTGTCCTTGAGTGCTGGGATTAAAGGCGTGCGCCACCACCTCCTGGCTCACGTGCAGTTCTTCAGGGCATTTCCTGGTACACACTGTGCATTCACAGGCTCCTGCAGCACCTGGCCGGTCCTGGTTTGTGCCAGAGCTTTGCCTTTGATGTGTCAGGAGACTCAACTCCATCCACACAGATGTGACCTCAGTGGCTCTGTGTCAGCTTTTGTTTTCCATGCCTGTTGTAATCGAGTGTTGCTTTTCAAACTTCACAGTCGGAGGTAGTGTAGGGATCTGTCTTGGACACCATCTTATTAGGTGCCAGATGCCTCCCAGATACACTGTTGTTCTCCTAGCCCAGTAACTTCAGGAAGACTCACAGAGCGGCAGATTCACTGTGACAGCTGCCTCCCTCTCCCTTTTCCTAGTCACCCTGTGAGGCCATTAAGGACGTGTGACTGTGATACTCAGTGGGTACTCTTGCTTTTTGTTCCATACTTTCCTTCCAGGGGTAGGAAGTCATGGTCCCTTGCACAGGCTTCAAGTTCAGCGTCTCCAGTCAAGGCTGACGTAGAGTAGGAAGAAGGTGGTGAAGGTTGGTCTTGGTCTCAGTTTCCTTGAGCACAGAGCTCATTAATAGTGGATGGACACTTAGTGTTGGAATGAATGAATGAATGAATGTGAAGAGGTAAATTAGCAAGCAGACAAGGAGAGTGCTGATAGTGAATGGGTAGAAGCTTCCAGTCTTTTTGAGGTTTTGTTTTAGTGGAGGGAGGTGCTAGAACAGCCACCCTGCTCTGTTGCATGGCTGCTGTTCTCCAGGTGCTGACTCTCTACCTGGCCAAATCTGTCCCTGGCTCCCAGGTCACTTGCTGGGATGCATTTCCCTTGATGGGGTTTGCTCCTCCTGACAGCACATCTGTGGCTCAGGTGGTCAGGTTAACTGGCTGCCTTTTTGTAAGAGTTGGAAGTCAGGAGTGTTGTTTCATCTTCAAGAGTTGTCCTTGATTTGTAGAGTGACTGAGTGTGTCAACATCTGTTTACAGTATGGCATGGCATCAGGCTCCAGCTTGTCTTACCAGCAGGTCTTGAGTGGGGGTGGGGTAGCTCAGGCTATCTGCAGAGCTGGCCACCTAGAGCGAGCACCTGTGGGTAAATACTGAGGGCACTTTCCTTGGGACAGTTCCTGGCTGTCTTTACATCTTCAGGATGGCCTCGATTCCTGAAGGATTTGCTCCTCTGAATTGTCAGATTGGTGACTGACCTCCTCTTTTCCATTTCAAAGGCAAATCGGGAGTGGTGCCGAGAAAAATTTCCTTACTAGATGACATTTCATCGCGATGTCCGATCGTTTGGGGCAAATAACCCAGGGCAAGGATGGGAAAAGCAAGTACTCGACTCTCAGCCTGTTTGACAAGTACAAAGGGAGGTCAGTAGGCGCGGTCAGATCCTCAGGTAAGGCCTGCCAAAGGCCCCTCTTAACGTTCGCTTCCTTCCCTTCTAAGATGGCCAGGCCTGGCCAGGCTCTTGAGTCCCTAGTCAGTTTGGGCAGGCAGGTGGGGTGACATAGCCTCAGCCCTCTTAGTTTCCTGGGTCTGACTTTGTGGAACATAGTGGAACAAGTTTGTGTAGGATTTGTTGCCACCCAAAAGGCCTTCCTGGGGATTCTTGGGACACAGCCAGGACCATGTCCTGGTGCAGGGGTGGTCACTGTGAGCTAAGCTTCCTGGGCCTGCCTTCTCCCTGGCATGAGCACCTCCGGCTGCCTCCTGCCAAGGTAGGATGTGCAGATCCCAGCAGTCTTTTATCTCTACTCTGGAGGAGGAGCTGGCAGAAACTAGAGTGACTACCAAGCACTTGTCTTTGCTTGGCTTTGTTTTTCTCCTTAGTCTGAGCAGTGTGTGTATTTTGGCCTCTTTCCTCCTGTGAGGTGTGTGCTCTGTCCCATGTACTTTTCCTTGCAGTTATTCCTAGACATGGCTTACAGAGTCTCGGGAAAGTTGCCACAGCCCGGCGTATGCCACCGCCTGCAAACCTGCCAAGCCTGAAGTCTGAAAACAAAGGAAACGACCCCAACATCGTGATAGTTCCCAAGGACGGGACAGGATGGGCCAACAAGCAGGACCAGCAAGACCCAAAGAGGTGAGCCACCGGAGGGGGAATGACTGTGGGGGGTAGCCACAGGAGGGGGCTGATAGGAGGGTGGGGTTTGGTTTTTCGAGACAGGATTTCTCTGTGTAGCCCTGGCTGTCCTGGAACTCACTCTGTAGACCAGGCTGGCCTCGAACTCAGAAATCCACCTGCCTCTGCTTCCCAAATGCTGGGATTAAAGGCGTGCGCCACCACCGCCTGGCTTACTGGGACTTCTGAACCTGAGGGTTCCACCTTCAAGGAGAAATAGTCCTTAGCTCCAGGGGTGGTCACCAGGGCGCTGTGGTAAATCCATGGGATAATAGCCTGACGCAGAGGACACAGACGTGTTAGCTGTTGTCATCATGCATTTGAATGGCAGCCACAAGCTCTGTGGGAAGAAAGATGTGCTGCAGGTCAGTGGGAATGCTGGAGCCTCTGCTTCTCAAAGCTGTAGAGAGAGGAGGCCACAGAGTGCCGCCCTCCTCTGTGGGCTCCCAGCAGTGGCAGGGACAGTGCCAGACACCCGGTGAAGGCCTCCTGCTGAGGAGAGAGTGAGGAGGGGCAATTGAGGAGGTCCCCATTGCCCTGGCATGCTCTCCTGTGGGGACTTGGAACTTAGGTTTGGGGATACAGAGGTGCCAGTACCTGGAAGCGTCGGTTTGTCATTTTTGTGACTTGTGAGTAGCTGGAGTTAGGTTAGTAGTGTGTCTGTGGCGTTTGGCTATCAGCTGAGCCCCTGGCAATGGCTGCTTCTCACCGAGTGGCTGTGAAGTGTAAGGGTCTACTGTGGCTGAGTGGAAGGCTCCACACAACCAACCCTTCCTGTTGTCCTCAAGAATGCCCAGAGACTGTGCCTGTGTGTGTCTAAAATGTTTGTTGCAGTTTTGTCTTTAATGAAGAAGAAAGAGGAGCAGAAACTAATTAACTTTTGGCTCATCCAGCTGCAGCTAGTCATCCCTAAAGGAAGCTTAGATATAAAAAGGCTCTAATAGACTGGAGGAAGAGATTGTGGAATTATATGCATGGGGTTATCTTGTGTTAAAAATATTATATGAACATATGTATAGAGAAATCTGTGGGAATCAGAGCTTCTGTATGGGGGATGAAATGGTAATGTCTGTTATTTATATTTATAAATTTATTTTTATTGAGTGCAGGCATATGCTGAGGCAAGATAGAAGTCTGTCACTTGTCAAAGCATTTGCTCTGAGTAGGTGGAGAGGATCTCCGGCCCTTACAGCAGTGACTCAGTTTCTCCATTGACAGATCCTCTGTTGCTTTCTTCAAGCTCATTTGACAACTGTAGGAAGCAAGCATGTCCTGGGCAGTGTCATCGAGTCAGCCTAGGGCATGGGTCCCCATCTGGTTACTGTCACTGTTGAGGTAGGCAGATGCCTTGTGCAGAGTCTGACCCCACTGTGAGTCCTGCCCTTTTCTAGTTCCAGTGTGACAGCCTCTCAGCCGCCGGAGTCGCAGCCGCAGCCGGGTTTGCAGAAATCTGTCTCCAATTTGCAGAAACCGACACAGTCTATCAGTCAGGAGGTAGGTGCTGGCTTCCCGTCCTGGCATCCCTGGTGCTGAGGACGGTGGTGCTATTTAGAAAAAGACAGGTTCTGGGGTTGGGTAAAGCTTGGGCTGAGTGCAGGCTAGCTCGGTGCTTCTTAATGTTCTCTGCAGGACCAATCCTGTGACGCACCAACCTCTTTCTTTTCTTTTTCTTTTCCTTTTTTTTGAGACAAGGTCTTACTATGTGGACCGGGTTGGCCTTAAGCTCACGGAAATCTGCTTGCCTTTGCCTTGCTTTGCTGGGCCACCATGCCTAACTCTTACCAGCTGTCTTGATACCTTGATTCTGTGTTGTCCCCTGGGTACAAAGCTGTCGTCTGCCATGACTGGAAGAGTATATGTCTGGGAGCCTTTGGCCTCTCCAGGACACCTCCCTCTGCAGTGTTGAAGACCCCCGTCCCATGCCATGCACATTGGCCGCAGATCCTTGGGTCTGTGACATCACAGAGTGGAGTTGACTTCCTGTTTCCCAGATTTAAAGCTAAGCGGGATTATAGCCCTGGTGCCTTAGATTTAGCTGTGCAGAGCAGAGGGCAAGCACACTTGTGCCTTGACCCTGGCTCTGGAACCTAGTTAGGGTCCTTGGCAACCACTGTAAGGAGGCCATGGGCTTTGCTAGTATTGGCCACTGGAGGAAGGAGCCTGCTCCAAACTGGCCATTTTATCTAGCAATCAACTCTTCTTAGAGGCTCTGGGGTTTTCTTGATTACTTCAGGGGAAAGGAAGAGGAACACCCCATGCCTTGTGGACTCTTAGGGTCTTGACAGTGCACTGCCTTTGAATAGAAATCATCAGCAGTGTTGTCATTCCCGATTAGCGACCCCGTAAGGACTGTCACCCTGAGGCTATAGACACAGGTGACATGTGTGGGAAGAGAACGGCGGCAGCCCTGGTACCCCTCTGCTCATAAGATGTTGGGCCTGTCCTGTGCGGTCAATCAGGAGACACCTTCAGGCTTGCCACAGAAGCTAGCAAAGAAGCCGTGTTATCCGTATTTAGGGTTAGGCAGATATGGCAGACATTTTCTGCATGAGGAGTGGGTCTGAGCCCCATTTGGAATATGACCAGACCCTTCCAGGGGCATGGTGGCATTTTCCTTGCTAGCTTAAACTTTCATTAGAGGCTGTCTGTAGGGCCAAGGCCAGGACAGGACAAGTGTGGATGAGCAGCAGAAGGCCTCTCTGGAGTCGGGTTGGGAGGACCAGCACTTTTTTCAGAACGGTTGTGCACATTAATTTTCCTGGGTGTGTTCCACACTCATCAGTGGCCCAGATTTGAAACATGTGCTGAAATCAGGGTTGGAGCTTTGTCTCTGGAGCAAGACAGCACAACTCTGTGTGGGCACGGGACAACCTGGCAGTGTTTGCAGAGTTCTGCATGCGGGTGGGCGTGGGCGAGTCCTCAATGCTTGCTCATCAGCCGTGCTACTCTGGGCCCTAAGCTCCTGACTCTGGCTGGGCCTGCTACACTGACAGCCCTGAAAGAGGCCATCTGTCTTCTGCATGAGGCTTGAGTCTAAAATGCAACTCCCACCCCCGCTTCCGTTTGTGGTGCTTGGGGGTAGACCCCAGGCCCAAGCATGTCAGGCCGGTGCTGTGCTGCTGAGTCCTGTCATGGCTGAGTGCCACATTCCAAGGCACAGCAGGTTGGCTGAGCTGGCTCTTCTTGTTTCCTTCCTTCTCTTAGAACACAAATTCAGTGCCAGGTGGACCAAAGTCATGGGCACAGCTGAGTGGAAAGCCAGTAGGACACGAAGGTGGTAAGTGGGTGTGGATGGGGTGGGTGGTGGGTGGGTGGGCAGGAGGGATCAGACCTTTCCCTGATTAGTCCAATTAGATGTGGGACCCTAGAAGCTCTGGACTCTTCCTCAAAAGCTAGTGTTGGTGTTGTGGTGTCCTATGTGAGTGCAGTTGGCTGCCAATTCTGTGATGCTTGGCCTCATTTGCGTTTAATATTGGTTACTGGAAGGGTTCTTCTTGAGCTGGGCAGAGGAACCCCAACACGAGCTGTGCTGCTCAGGCGTAATTACTGCCAGTATCATGTTGCCACCCAGCTGCTTCTCCCTCACTGGCCTGGCTCTAGCCCCAGCTCCAGGGGAAGCCAGTATGGGGATGGAGCCACCATTGCAGACCTTCGCCCAAAGCCATTGGAGGAGTGGATAGGATTGGTTATTGTCAGTATTCCGACTGGCAGGAAAATCTGAAAAGGTCAGTCCACTGTGGAGACAGGTGAAGGGCTAGCATGCTGCAGGGGGAAGTGTTCAGATTCTGTCCAGTGGCTCAGGTAAGCTGTGACTAGGTAAAGTATCCTGGGCATGTGCCACAGTCCCTGTAGCCCTGGAGGTGAAGCCAATGTTAGCAGGTAGGGGTTTTTTTTTTTTTTGTTTTAAGATTTATTTATTTGTATGTATATGAATGTTTTGTCTGGATGTATATCTGTCTGCACACCAGAAGAGATCATCTGATCTTATGAGACTACAGTTACAGATGGTTGTGAGCCAACATGTGGTGGTGGTAATTGAACTCAGGACCTCTGAAGGAGCAGTGTTCTTAACCACTGAGTCACCTCTCCAGCCCCTGGCAGGTGGTTTTGAGAGCATGAAGTCTTCTGGGTTTTCCACATCAGCTGTGTACTTGTGTTCTGATGCACGGTGCCGACCCAGCTCTGCAACCCTGCCTGAGGGAAAGTGATGAGGCGTCTGATGTAGCTCCTAGGTGGAACCTGATGCTACTCTTTGTGTGTGGAAACAGCTCTGGCAGCCTGTTTTACTCTTGTCCTCTGCCCTGGGGTTACATTCCCACTCCTGTGTCCCTGCAAGCCAGGGTTTTGCCACACTTGATGTCTAGTAGACATAGGTGGCCAGCACAGACGACATGCCTCTTTCCAGAGCCATTGTGATGGAGCAGAAAGCTCTGTGCCAGAGCTTAGTGCCCAGTTGCAGTGTGCACAGCTTCACTCTGGCTCAGCTGCACACCACATAAGCACCTTGCTGGTGGAGTTGAGGTGATAGCTGTCAGCAGGGAGGGCAGGCCCCTCAGAAAGCAGAGCATCAACTACACTGTCAGCTGAGGCCCGGTGGTCTGTGTTCTCTATGAAGGTTAAGTGCTGTGTGTGTGTTTCCATGCTCATGTAGATATGTAGTGTGTGTACATATGTGTGCGTGTGAAGGTCAGAGGATGTTTTTGCATGTCATCTCTCATGAGTGGTACACCTTATTTTTTGAGACAGGTCCTCTGCTTGACGCTCACTGTCTTAAGTTGCTTTCTGTTGCTGTGACAAAACACCATGACCGAAAGCAACTTGGAGAGGAAAGGGTTTATTTTAGCTCACAGCCCATCATGAGCGGAAGTCTGTTACAGGAACCCTGGGCTGCACTCTGTGGAGGCAGGGACTGATGGGGAAGTCAGAGAGGGATGCTGCTTACTGGCTTACTCCTCTGGCAGTTCAGTTTGCTTTTTTATATATGATTTGCCTAGAGGTAGCACTGCCTCCAGTTGGCTGGGTCCCTACATCAATCAGTAACCAAGAAAATGCCCCACAGACATGCCTACAATCTTATGGAGGCATTCATATTTTTTTTTTTTTTTGAGGTTTTTTCGAGACAGGGTTTCTCTGTGTAGCCCTGGCTGTGGCATTCATAATTTTAATCTTTTGATTATAATTGTATGCCATGGTGCCTGGTATGACTTTTTAAAAACTGTGTGTGTGTGCGTGTGTGTTATGTGTAAAAGTGCAGGTGCATGTGTGCCATAGTGCACGTATGTGGAAGTCAGAGATCAGCTTCCAGAAGTCAG
The DNA here is from genome assembly GCA_021653895.1 of Mastomys natalensis. NCBI lineage: Eukaryota > Metazoa > Chordata > Mammalia > Rodentia > Muridae > Mastomys > Mastomys natalensis. The sequence goes on from JAJTUV010000085.1 coordinate 3,339,523, forward strand.
TTCTTATCTTGCCCCTTGTTAAAATGGTGTCTTGTTTCTTGCCATTACATTCCATGCACCAAGTCCGCTGGCCCAGGAGTTTCTGGATCATTCTGTCTGCCTCCTAGGGAGCGCTAGGACTATAGATCCCTGCCATCTTGCCCAGCTTCTCACATAGATGCCAGGGGTCTTAACTCGGGTCGTCAGGCTTGCATTGCAAGTGCTAGGACAGACATCAAAGGTGTGTGCCCCTCCCTCTTGTGTGGTCTGGTCTGAATACCTTGCTTGTCTCTTGGTAGAGTACCAGTATTATTGGGTGATGAATGTAAACGTGTTGAAATCTTAGGAATACTAGTGTGCGGATGTGGGTTGAGTTACCTGTCATAGTTTTGTTTTTTGTTGCTGTGATAAAAGGAAGGAAGTGAGGGTTAATTTAATTTACAATTCCATTATGGTCCGTCATTATTGGGACGTGAAGATGACAGGCATTGAAGCCGGGCACATCATAGTCAGAAGCAGAGAACAGTATGAATGAATGAATGCATGAATGAATGCATTCGTTTTCAGCTTGCTTTCCACTCTTTAACGTCCACAACCCCATGCCTAGGGAATGATGCTACCCACAGTGGGTGGGAGTTCCCACCCAATTAACATTATCAAAATTATCCCCACAGACATCCCCATTAGCCAACATGATCCAAACAGTCCTTCCTTGAGACTCTGGAACAATGGTTCTCCCTTTCCTAATGCTGTGAATTTTTTTTTTTAAATCATGTGGTGATCCCCCAACCATAAAATTATTTTCATTGGTATTTTATATCTGTGATTTTGCTACTGTTATGAATTGTGATGTAAATATCTGATGTGACCCCTACCTTTTCTCAGTTTTGTCTGTAGAGTTTGGTTAATGCTGTCACTTGGCAGGCTGCTCTCACCCAGCCTTTTCACTGACGGTGAGAGCAAGCAGGCCACTGTCTGCCACTGCTGCAGTAACCCATCCCCGTGCACAACTGTTTCAATCAGCAGGTGCCTGTGTATTGTACTGAAAGCCTGGTGGTGTGGCTTGACTGTACTGGGAGCAGATCGACCATAACAGGACAGTGGTATAGTCCCTCAGTTCAAACCTATGGCACTCAGCGTGTGCTGTGTAGCCGAGCAAGGACCAGTTCTCACCAAGGACCTTAAAGGGCCATTCTCCTCAGATGGGTTCATCCAGGAAGAGATGGGATCTGAGTGTCAGGAGTGGAGTTAAAATGTTAAAATGGGGTTGCTTCTTCCAAGTGTTGAGCACTAAGTGACAGCTGAGGAGAGAAATGGTATTGGGGTTACACCAGGACCACGCTTGGCTTTGCAGGGCTGGAGAAGGTTGAGAGGTGAGCCCCAGAATTTACATGTCACACAGCCTTGTGGGTGTCTGGTGCTGCCTCTCAGGAAGCAGACACAAGCACCAGGTGACTCCTAGGGGTGGAAATGTTCTAGAGCAGAGGTGACATCCTGTCCCCTCACCTGCAGCCACGCCAAGCCACATGCAGCTAGGAAAGCAGAGGGACTGATGGCCGTCTCACTCGCTCCCTGTGTCTTCTCTGCCTCTCTTAACAGGTTTAAGGGGCTCAAGCCGACTGTTATCCTTCTCTCCCGAGGAATTTCCGACGCTGAAAGCAGCTGGCGGGCAGGACAAGGCTGGCAAAGAAAAGGGCGCCTTAGATCTGTCGTATGGGCCAGGACCAAGCCTCCGCCCTCAGAGTAAGTGGAGGGCAGCTCTGTCCTCAGGCCCTCTCTGGGCACCAGACCCCTGCCTTTTACCCTTCCACGTTTTCCCCCAGCTGCTTGGGACTAGGTGTCAGAGCACGGAAGCCGGTAGCTTGTTAGTCCTGACTGCCTCTGGCCTGTTTCTTACCTCCGGCTGTCATCCGTCTTGCTGAGCCAGGTCTTACCACTTGTCCATTTATCATCAGCTATTACTTCCACTGAGCTGGGTTTTGCTTCATGCATACATACAAGGTGCAGCTGACTTGATCAAGTCCCTGGTTCCCATGGACTGTTCCCAAGCCCCTCCACATACTGACGGTCACTCTAGGAGCTTGTTACAGTCTGGCTTCCTTCCCGAGCCACAGCAGAACTGACCAGGTGAATCTGCAGCAGCCAGCACTGTAGCGCCCTCTGGTGCTGGGGGTGAGGGCAGGCCTGTTGTGTGTACTTTGCCAGCAGGCCTTCCATGTGGGTTCTCCTGTTTAAGAACTGGGTTTTCTTTCTGGCCTGACCAAGGAAGCTGAACTACCTCCTTGTTCAGTTCTTGAAATTCAAGGATCTTTTGTCTGCCTGTATTGTTCAGTCCCAAGGCCTCTCCTCTTGATGGCAGCACTGATGGCAAGTCAGAGGCACTGTCCTGAAGCCGAGTAACCACCATACCACTCTGGCAAAACAGTGCCTCTGCTGAGTGCTCTCAATGCTAAGTGTGTGGTCAGGGTTAGGAGAGCCCTGCCTGATTGAGTGGGTCACCCCGTGGACACTGTGCAAACAGACCACCTTCTAGACAGTTCCTCTCGAGAAGGTGAGAAGTAGATGACCTAAGGCTTCCCAGGATCGCAGCAGAGCAGAAGCAGCCTTTTCTCTTGGTGGTGGCGAGCGCTGGGTCCTTTCCTGTTTCAGCTCCTAACCAGAAATGGATGGGGAGTTGTCTGGGTTCATTCCTGTCTGCCCCCATAGTCCTGCTGTGTGTAGTGGGGCCACATGAGTTACCTGCAGTAACTGAGTTCAGAGAAACACTGAGAACTAATGTACACTGTGGAAGCAGGCGTGCTCACACCATTGAAGTTTGTCTTTTATAAATTAATCGTAAGTGTGCATAAGGAAAGTCAGTCTGGCCAAGCATGGCAGCTCTTGCCTTTAATCTCAGCACGTAGGAGGCAGATGGGTCTCTGTAAGTTTGAGGCTAGCCTGGTCTACAGAGAGAGCTCTAAGCCAACCAGGGATATAGAGTGAGACCCTCTCACAAAAGAAAAACCAGACTGTGTTGGGTCTGTGAATGGGCCTCAAGAGGCACAATCTCACATGGATAGATAGCTGTCAGGTTTTTAAGTTTTCCAGACATTTATTTTGTGTGTGTTTGTCAGGTAGGAGAACATACATACCATAGCATGCATATGGAAGTCAAAGGACAAGTTGTGGAAGTTAGTTCTCCCTGTTAGCCACAGCAGTCCTGAGGATGGAACTCAGGTTATCAGCTTGGCAGCAGCCCACAAAGACATGTCACCAGCTTTGTCCTCAGATTTTTACCTGTGAACTGTGTGTGCTCTGTGGATGCCATATGTGATCACAGGGTACCAACGTTTCAAACATTGGCTCATTGGGCAGTGGTTTAAATGTGAGCCCATGTGGAGTCGCACTAGCCTTGATGGATGGGGTAGTATTGTCTGAAGGAGTGAGTCAGGCTGTCCTGATGTCCCCACGTTCTGCTCTCTGGGTGGTCATCATAGGGAGCCAGTTCTTTGTCCTCTTCTGTCTCTGAAGTGGAGCTCCCTTGTTTCTCAGGCATATATCCAACACCCCATAAGACATTCTAGCTTCCTGCTCCCCAGCTGCCCTGCCAACATGTGGGTTTCTTTTTCTATTTTCACTGTGATTTTGGGGTGTTTTTAAAAGAGGGGGTAGTATCCATTGCCCCTCAGAACCTTACCGATCTCCCTCCCTTCCCCCTCCTCTTTTGTCCCCTTCCCCGTTACAGATGTGACAAGCTGGAGGGAGGGCGGTGGGCGAAACATCATTTCTGCGCGTCTCTGAGCGCCTCCCCAACAGAGCTGGGCAGCAGGAGCTCCAGTGGGGGAGATGGAGCCCCTTCTTCCTCCGCGTGCACCAGCGAGTCTAAGGACCCCTCTCTCCGCCCGGCCCAGCACAGCCGCAAGGGCGCCTCGCAGTTCATGGGACATGTTTACCAGCCACCCACATACCACGACATGCTTCCAGCTTTTGTAAGTCTTCAGAGCATCCGTCCCACAACTGCATGCTCCTGTCCACCCCTCAGCCTGAGCTCTCTTAGCACAGCAGCCAGGGACCGCTGTGGCCTTCAGCAGTCTCTTCCTCTGGCCACTCCCGGACCACTGCCTCTAGCTTCTGCCCCTGTCGTTTGGATGCCACTGTAGCTTTAGTTCTTTAGAAAAAGGGAAGGCAGGTGTTCTCAGCCTTATAGGACCCAAGGCAGATGGAGCACTGTGATTCGTTAGAAAACCCTCCACTTTTTCCTGTTCCCCTGACCCCCCTTTTCTACTTTCCAAAATGAATTCTCATGTAACATGTAGTTGGGACCATCATTACAGAATCTTACTCATTGATCCTGTATTTCAGATGTGCTCACCGCAGTCATCAGAGAACCAGAGCACGGTGGGGCGGAGCTCCTTTCCCCAGCTCCGCCTGGAGCCCCGTGTTCCCTTCAGACAGTTCCAGATGAATGACCAAGATGGGTAAGGCCGTGATCCTGTGTCATGTGTGTCAGTGTGTGATGGCTTATACAGGAGCACTTTGTGCTCTGGAGACTGTGGGGTGGGTGGCAGGGCTTGGGCCTGGCAAGGAGCTTGGTCTGCAGGGCTAAATCCCTGCGGTGCAGGAGCTTGGCAGAACTGTGTGGGGCTGGCAGTTAGCATGTGGCACTGTGCATGGAGCTAGGATGTTCGCATGTTTCTTCTAAGAGGAAGTAGCTCCGGTATTCACTTAAACACCAGACTGTGCCAGGTGGAACTCGTTTTTTGGAAAGTGACTGTTTCCGCCTGTAGGTCGACATAAGCCCACCATGTTTGTCTTTCTCACCAGGAAAGAAAGGCCAGGTGCGCCACGGCCAGTACGCCCACTGAGGCAACTGGTGGAGCGGGCACCCCGGCCCACCATCATCAACGCAGAAAATCTGAAGGGCCTGGATGATCTGGACACCGACGCAGATGACGGCTGGGCAGGTGAGTGGTCGGAGGGACAGCAGCCCTTCTATGCAGCCGGACCAGAGGGCACTCCCTGAATGACTGGCATCTTCTTACATTGTATGCTCTTAATTGTAAAGCTGTGGGAGATTGTGATGCTGTTTTTAAAAGAACTTTCTGAAATTACAGGCATTTACCAATATGCCTTGCAAGAAATCATTCATGCTGAGGGTCAAGCCCACATGTGCTAGGCTGTGTGCTACACAACCCCAAGGAGCTCCACTTCCTTAAAATCCTTTTTTCTTCTGTTACATTTATTTACTTACTTGGGGTATAAGTGTGTATGCATATGGGCTTGCATGCTTGTGTCCCAGCACACACGTGGTCAGAGGATGTCTTTTATGGGAGTTGATTGTCTTTCCGTGTGTCCTGGGGTCCAACTCAGGTCATCAGCCATGGGGATAGGCACTTCACCTGAGTTACCTTGCTGGGCCACACCCTGCTGATTTTGAGGCATGGTCTTGATATGTAACCCAAACTGACCTTGACCTCAGTGTCTTGCTTCAGCCTTCTAAGCCCCAGGATTGCAGGTAAGAGGTACCCACCTATATGGGTTTTTTGGTTTTGGATTTCATGACAAGGTTTCTCTGTGTAGCCCTGGCTGTCCTGGAACTCACTTTGTAGTCCAGGCTGGCCTCGAACTCATAGAGCTCTGCCTGCCCCTGCCTCCCAGGTGCTGGGATCAAAGGCGTGCGCCACTGCCGCCACCACCACCACCCAGCTTGTCATCATTCTTAATGTATCTGTAGTTTGTTGCTTCTGTGACATCAGTATATTGTGTTTTGTGTATCTGTTTAGGAATCTCATTAAGAGGAGCTTAGGGCTCTAGAGAGAAGGCTCAGGGGTTCAGAGCACTGACTGCTCTATGGGAGCTCATAACCATCTGTAATTCAAAGGAGTCAACACCTCTTCTGGTCTCTACAGATGGGCAAAATACTCACACACATTAAAAAACCAAAACCAAAAATCGAATAACAAACAAAAAATCCTAGCCCGGTGTGGTGGAGCACACCTTTAATTCCAGCACTCAGGAGGCAGAGCTAGGCAGATCTCTGTGAGTTTGAGGCCAACCTGGTCTACATGAGGCTAACCTGGTCTATATGTAGGATCCTATCTCAGTAAAACAAAATAAAAGTGGAAAAACCAGAAACAAAAATAGGGGTCAGGCTAGACCCCTGGCTAGAGAGATAACGTATCAATTTAGAGACCCACTGCTCGTGGAAAGGACCTGGGTTTAATTCCTAGCACCCACAGCAGGTAGCTCACAACTACCGGTAACTCCAGTTCCTAGGGATTCTGAAGTCCTTGAACTTCTGCATGCATGTGCTACAGATAAATCCATGCAGGTACACACATATGCATAATAAATAATTAAGAAGAAAGAAATGTGCATTATTTTTTAGGCTGGAGAGGTGGCTCAGTGGTTAGGAGCATGTCCTATTGCAGAAGACATACCCGGGACTCCATCTCCAGGTGATCTGATGCCCTCTTCTGGCTCACGTGGGCACCGATACACGCATGACATTTACTCATGAGGATACATGCGTACGCATGAGTAAAAATAAAACACAGTTTTCTAAATCACCTTTTGCATCCAATCCAGATGTTCTTTGCCTCCCTTGGCAGTAGTGATGCCCCCTGGCACCAGGCATCCAGTGGTCCTGCTCTCTTTGCTGTTGGCCCATGCATTGTTTCCACTTACTAAGACTTTCTCTTGAGTTGGTTTGGCACCTTTGCCAGATATCAATTAACCATGTAAAATTATAAATCCTTGCCTATTTCTGGATGATGTTATTTCCGTGGACCTGTTTGTTCAGCTCTGCAAATTAAAGTATATCTTAAACTCAGAGTATGAGCTTTCCACCTTGGGTCTTTGCACATTTGACTCCTCAAGTTCTTTGTGGATTTGTGCAAATGTGTTCTCTACCCTGGCAGTATTTACAAAGAACCTGCTTCTATGTCAGGGTCAGCTGCTCAGTTTTGACTCTTGAGTTTCAGGATTCTGGTGAATTTCTTACTAGATCTTCTCATTAATGTTAGGTAGTTGTCAATGAAGAGTATCTTTTTTTATTTTAAAGATTTATTTAATTTTACGTGTGTGGCTATATGCACATGAGTGCAGATGCCCTCTGAGGCCAGAAGGGGGCGCCAGATCCCTTGAAGCTGTGGTTTACAGTTCCTGGACGCCAAACTTGAGTTCTCTGCAAGAGTTATACATACTCTTAACTGCTGAGCTGTATCTCAGCTCCAGTGGAGAGGATCTTAATGTTTTCTGGTCATTTTATTCATGGCTAGAGGCCTTGTTTAGTACATACAGGGGACATGGATAGAGGGACTGCTTAGCATTTGAATGGGAAGTGCTGAGTTCAGCTGCTGCTCTAGATGTTCTTGTGATGCCAGCACATAAACACACTGGAAGTGCGGATTCATCCTGTAGTCCTGGCCACATCTCCTTGGGCTGCCAAGACTAGAGGCTCACTTTACCAGCCTGGGTACTAGCAACAAAGCCCTGTCAGCTGTTAACAGTGGTAGTAGGAGCCAAGTGAGTGGCTCGGTCGTTACAGTGCGTGTCTGGCATGCAGAAGGCACTGTGTTCAATCCCCCCCACCATATAGATGGGCTGTGTTGGCAATGGATGGGACTTTGACTGCATAGCAATTTCAAGGCTAGCCTGTGACACATGACATAGTCTCCTAAGCAAATAAATACAGAAAATAGTTTTCAAGTACTTATGTTTTAGATACTTCTATAAATGAATTTTTTTCAATCACTTTGAAGATTTTTTTTTTTTTTTAAACAAATGCCAGCTGGATTTCCCGCGGGGCTTTGTAGAAGAAGCCCACCAGTCTCACTATTTTTCTTGACCTAGGATTTTCTGTATGAACTCTCAGGTTACCTGAAAATGAAGAGACTTTGGTTTTATAGGGCTGGAAAGCAAATCCAGGACCTTGCTCGTGGTGTGCTGATGCTCTGCCACTAAATTACATCCCTGCTCCTTTAAAAAAATGTTTCACACAAGCCTGGTGTGGTGGCACGTGCCTTTAGTCCTGGCGCTCTGGAGGTGGATCTAGCCTGCTCTACACAGAGAGTTCCAGGACAGCTACATAGTGAGACTCTGTTCCAGAAAACAGACAGACATAAAATTGTTTTACATTAATTAGATAATAGATTTTTAGGATTACTTTTTTATGGTGTTGGGGATGGAGTCTGGGGCTTCAGGCATGCTAAGCAAATGCTTCAGTGTGAGACACACCCCAGCTATCTTTTCTGCCAGTTTTTATGCAGTTTTCTTGCTGAATGCTGTGGTGTTTTAGGGTAGTGCTGGGTTGCGTGTCACCCAGAGGTGGTTTGGTTTTGTAATCTCAGTGGGTAGGTGGGTAGACCTCATGTGCTTTTTCATGGGACTCCCCTTCTCTGTCCCGACAGCATGGCACATGTGTTAGTTACCTTTTCCATACAAAATGTCTCCACTTTTTATATGCTTAGATTCACTTGGCTAGTGTCTTACTAATATTGCAGACATCTGTGTTTGTGAAGGCCTTCCTTTAACTTTTATCTTTGCGTGTGTGTGTGTGTGTGTGTGTGTGTGTGTGTGTGTGTGCTCGCGCTCGAACTCGAGTGTGTGTGCATGTCTCGCCAGTCACCCACATATTTACAACCCACTAATATTGGGTGCTACAAGGACCCACCAGGTTTTGTCCATCAGTTATGGACACTTTTCCTGGCTGTGCCAGTCATGCTGTGGGGCACAGACCCAGCAGTCTTTCTGACAGTGTCTGTTGGAGAGGGAAACCCCGTCTGGTTTCCCTTTCTTTTGCCTTGAATTACAGTTTTAGGCTAGTTGTGACGGTGCATACCTGTAAACCCAACACTCTGAAGCACTCACAACTGTGAGTTTAGGGCCACATAGGGAGGGTGTCTTTATTTTTCTCCTGATTTAACAACTGTGTATGGGAGGGTTAGTATTCACAGGTGTCGGGAATACTCATTGCTTTTACCTAGGACCCTCTCAGGAGCTGCAGCTGAGCGGGGTAAGCAACCCCTTACCTCAGATGGGGCACCACAGGCTGGAATTTCATAGTGTCTTATGCTCTGGAGATGTCCTTGTGTCACCTTGCTGGGTCCTTTTGCCATTGCAGGCCTCCATGAGGAAGTGGACTATTCTGAGAAACTGAAGTTCAGTGACGATGAAGATGAGGAGGACGTTGTGAAGGATGGCCGGTCAAAGTGGTGAGTCCCTCACTCCAGTTCCTAGCATAGGGCTGTCAGCCCCACACAGGCTAGTTAGTGCTACTGCCTGGCGGGCACTGTGCTAGGAGCATTCCTGGTTTCCATAGCAGCAGGAATGAGGTCTGCTCAAGACAGCGTGCAGGAACCGGTCAGCCTGCATCCAGGCTTGACTGGTCGTTTGCCCTGGTCCTTAAATCTCTGCACATAGTTTCCCACTGATGGTCGTGGGTGTGGCACCTTGAAAAGCTTTTGTCGGATACCACTGAAGGCTCATCTTTGTTAATCCACAAACTCTCAGAGGCTGGCCTCTTTAGCAGTACACTGGGGCGGTATAGGAACAGATGTGTGCACACCAGATTGCCTGCATTCACTCAGGTGTGTGTGCACCACATTGCCCCCTGCATTCGCTCTGCCTCCTCTCTTGGGGATCATTTCCATTGGACTAGTTTTACTTAATGCCCTTTGAAAAATACGACATTGTGCTGGAATTCCCTTAGGATTTTGTTTTTATTATATATTTTATTTTTATTATTTTAAAATTGTGTGTGTGTACTTGTGTGAGAGTGCAGGTGCAGAGGATAGAGGCATTGGTACCCTGGAGCTGGAGTTATAGGTGATTGTGAGTCACTCTGTGGGTGTGAAAAGTGCTTTCAACCACAGAGGCATCTCTTCATCGATATTTTTATCTTAACATCAGCTTGTTAAGCTTGGTTTCTGGCTTGGCATTTTAGGGCTATCAATATGTGGCGGCACATCCTGCTCCCAGGATGCCCTCGGAGCTTCCGAGTCTCCTCAGATAGCTTTCATGTTGTATGCATGATTGACCCACAAGGGTCAGTCAGGGTGTCTCCTTCCCTTTGGTCTGCTTCCTGTGGTGCCTCCTTCATGTAGCCTTCTTTACCTCGTAAGATCCCAGTTTGGTTCTGGGAAGCTAAGGCCATTTCTCAAAGGTCAAGTCAGAAGTCACCAACAGTTCTTTTCCTTCCTTTCTTTTTCTCTTTTTCCTTTATTCGAGACAAGGTTTTTCTGAGTAGCTGTGACTGTCCTGGAACTCACTCTGTAGACCAGGCTAGCCTCAGACTAATAGAGTTTGCCTGCCTGTGTGTGCTAGGATTAAAGGCATGTGCTACTATGCCTGGTTTCACTGGCAGTTGTTAATCTTCTCTAGCTACCTGTCACAGTGGATGTGCGTGTGTATGTGTGTGTGCAGACGGCAGGCATGCGGTTTGCTCTCCTGCCCAACTTTGCTATTGACTGCCTTTCCAACACCTGTGTATACGTGGCCGTGGTTGTCCCAGCTCCTTGCTCTGCCCAGCATGCCCTCTCTCTCTCACAGGCTCACAGCAGCCTGGTTGGGGACTGTCCTTTTCTACACTGGTGGGCATTCTATATTCACTGTGGTGGTCGTTAGTATCTGCCTTTTGCTCCATTGCAGCACCCTGGTTGGGCACCTGCCATAGGCAGAGCCGAGGGACATGGTAGTATGCCTGAGGCATAGCTGCAGCTCTGCCCTTCTGTTCCCTGTGGCAGCAGCTCTGCCTTTCTGTTCCCTGTGGCAGCAGCTCTGTCCTTCTGTTCCCTGTGGCAGCAGCTCCTTTATTCTCTCTGAGGCCCAGTTCTCTCTCTTTGAAGATTTTTTATTGACCTTTATTTTATGGGTATTTTGCCTGCAAATATGTCTGTGCACCACATGCATACGTTTGTCTGTGAAGATCAGAAGGGTTGTTGGATTCTTGGAATTGGAGTTACAGACAGTTGTGAGCTTCCGTGTGGGTGCTGGAAATTGAACCTAGGTCTTCTGCAAAAGCAGCTCTTAACCACAGAGCCAGCTCTCCAGCCGGTATTCCCAGCTCTTTATTTTATTTATTTATTTTATTTTTTTTTTGGTTTTTCCAGACAGGGTTTCTCTGTATAGCCCTGGCTGTCCTGGAACTCACTTGGTAGACCAGGCTGGCCTCGAACTCAGAAATCCGCCTGCCTCTGCCTCCCAAGTGCTGGGATTAAAGGCGTGCGCCACCACCGCCCGGCTTTCCCAGCTCTTTAGATGCGAGTGAGCCGGCCTTGTCTTTGCCATCGAGGATGGGGGATGAGTTTACTCCATGTCTCCCAGGGCTTTATGACTGATGACTTGGTAAACACTGTGCCTGAATTTTTGACAGTTCACATATAAAAGGCGTGAGTGCAGTGTTGAAGGAATTAGTCTATAAAGTGGTGTAATAGCTGGCTTCAAAGTTTGCAGAGGCCCAGTGGAGTCAGACAGGCCTGACTGTCTGGGGAAACTTAACAGTTGCCGTTTGTCCTAGGAACAACTGGGACTCAAGGCGGCAGCGGGCGTTGTCATTGAGCTCTGCAGACAGCACTGATGCCAAGCGCACTCAGGAGGAAGGGAAGGACTGGGGTGGAGCAGCAGGTGTGTCCCGTGTCGTCCGAAAGGTGCCAGAGCCTCAGCCTCCTTCCAGGAAGCTTCACGGCTGGGCCTCAGGCCCCGACTACCAGGTACTGTGGCCCCAGGGTCTGTGCCTGCAGCCTAGTATAACCATAGCAAATGCACACTCTCTCTCTCTCTTCTGTCCCTCCCCCGTGCACACAGACACACACACAGATCCACGAGAGCATTCCTGAAGGCAGTAGTGCCTCCAGCCACTGTTTTGAAAGCTTGTACTATGTCGATGTCAGCGGCTGGTTTTCCAGAAAGTGCTGGGTCCTGTTTCTTCTCCTTTTTTTCTTTTTAAATTTAATTTTAATTTCCATATGGTGTGTTGGAGGTCAAAGGAGAACTCTATAAAGTTGGTTTTCTTCTTCCATCTTTATGTGGTTTCCAGGGATCAAGCACATATTGTCAGTCTTCAAGACAAATGTTCTGCTTCCTGCGCTGTGTGCCTAGCCCTCCCTTATTTGAAACAGAATTCAATAGGAAGACTGGCTGGGCATGGTAACATGCCTTTAGTCCCAGTACTCAGGAGGCAGAGGCAGGTGGATCTCTGTAAGTTCAAGACCAGCCTGGTCTATATAGTTAGTTCCAGGCCAGCCAAGACTACACAGTGAGACCCTGTCGTCATTCCCCTCCCATCTCCCCCCTCCTCCCAAAAAAATCACAGTCTGTTTTCCTGGCCGACTGAGGAGTGCGCCACCTACCTGTCGAGGCTCTCACTGCAGGCCATACTAGTGTCTTCTGTAAAGACATTGGTTTTTTGTTTTTTTTTTTGTTTTTGATATTTGAAGACAGGGTTTCTCTGTGTAGCCCTGGCTGTCCTGGAACTCACTCTGTAGACCAAGCTGGCCTCGAACTCAGAAATCCACCTGCCTCTGCCTCCCAAGTGCTGGGATTAAAGGCGTGCGACACCACTTCCCAGCTGGTGTTTTTTTAAGAACTAGAGTCAAACCTGAAAACGTGTGCCACTGCTTCACTGTGGTTCGTACATCAGGTGGCGATCCTGCTGAAGCCCTCTATGCATGATGTCGCCTGTGATCACTTGGCACCTTGCCCATTCCACAGCCTTTCGAATGATCTTCAGTCTGGAGCTTTGGAAGAGGGCGGGCCCTCAGGCTAGCTTGGTCTCAGGCTTGCTCATGGTCAGGTCCATGGTTCCCATCTTTGCCCAGATTGTCTGGGCTATTTTCTGGATTCTTCCTGGCTCTGGTGACTGGCACCTTGGTCTCTTGGTGAATGCGATGCTGCCAAGACTTACACTGGACAGTCCTCTCCACTGGGATTGAGAGGCATGGGGAGAGCGTTGAGACTGGCTAGGCTGTTATATTTAAAACTGTGTGTATGGGATGTGTGTAGGAGGAAGCGTGTGGAGATCAGAGGATAGCTTTCTGGAGTCAGTTCTTTACGACCACCTTCATGGGAGCCTGGGGACTGAACTCAGATCGCCAGAATTTGCAGCAAGCACCTTTACCTGCCGAGCCATCTCACTGGCCCTGTTCATCATAGTTTCAATTTATTCATTTATTTCAGCAATTGATAAATCTCTGATCATCTGGTGTGAGGATGAAATTATCTTTGATTTTACTCCCTTAGCTTGCGTCCTTGGTAGTCTCTTATCTGACTTTGAGCTCTTCCTTGCTGTCTGAGGGAAAACTCATTCACTGGGTCTCTGCTGTCTGGGTCAGTGTTTTTAAGAACTGTGGCTCCTTTGAGTGCTGGGTAATATTTAGAATACTCGTTACTATTGAGTGCCTGCTCTTGGGCCTTGTCACTGGGGAGGAGCTGGGCGACACATGGCCATCTGGCTGTTCTGTTTCCATTCCTGTCTGTATTGAAAACCCAAAATGTAGAGGGATATGTCCAGTTCTAAGGACTGTATTCAGTTCTTTCTCATTACACTGTGTGTGTGTGCGTGCAGGAGCTCAGTGTCTGCTGTGCACCTGTGCAAGCCGGTGATCCGCCCTGCTTAATACAGGCTGTTTGTTGTTTTTTTCTGTTGGGTATGGCAGGCTAGCAGGCCTGGAACACGGGCTACAGACAGACACGCTATGTGGCTGGGTTTGATGTGGATTCTGGAATTTGAACTTGGGTCTTCATGATCGTACAGTTAGCATTTTTACCGTCAGCCCCTCCTCCCTCCAGCAGAAACCATGCTGTCCTGACACAGATGCTTCCTTGGTCATTGCTGTGTGTGAATAGTTCCATTGCACAGATGCCCTCCCCAGCCCTCACACGGGTCACCTTTGCTTCACTCGCTGCCCACGCCCTTATCCTATGCTCATCCCAAACCGAGCCTGCACTCACAGTGCACCTCTTGAACCCTGCTGGGCTCTGGCTGCGACTGTGACTCCCTTGCAGCCGACACACCCACCTTTACTGCCACACCCAGTGATTTGTGAGTGAACAGGTGTTGGGAAAAAGAGAAGAACAGTGTTGGGAATTCGCATGAGAAATGTCGTCCTCCTTGTGTCCGGTGTCCAGGCTTTCCTCCTGTCTTCTCAGTGTTCCTGGGCTCTATGCTGGCTGCAGAGGACACATGTGGAACAGGCATTGTGCCTTCCCGCCTGGAGATGCCCTGTCGATGAAGGGTTCACAGTGAATGTGAACCCTCTGAGTCTGTTTAGGTCTTTGGGCAGGAGATAATCAGGTTTTAGAATACAGAAAAGTGAACTGAAGAAATGGCTCAGTGGGTAAGAACACATGCTACTCTTAGAGGACCCAAGTTCAAGCCCCAGCACCTACATCAGGTCACTCCAGCTTCGGGTAGATCTGGACACCTTGTTTCTCCTGGCACATGCACTCAAGTACACATACCCAACAGACATAAACACATAATGATAAAAGAAATCCATGGGTATTTTGACTGCATGCCTATATGTGTGCACCACATGCATGCCCGGATGCCCTGGAACCGGAGTTAGAGACAGTGTACAGGCGAGCTGTCATATAGGTGCTGGGACTTGAACCTGGGTCCACTAGAGGAGTCCACAGTGCTTCTAACTGCTGAGCAATTTCTCCAGCCCAATAAAATAAATCTTCAGCAAAAAACAACAGACTGCATGCACAAGGGTGGGTTGTCGGCATGGCCCAGTGGGTACAGGAGCCTGCTGCCAAGCCTGCTGACTCACTCTAATAAGGCCGTCAGGACCCAGATGGTGGAGGGGAGAGTTGTCCATATAATGCACCCACACATGTACATATGCACGTACATGTGCACACGCACACAGACACATGCACGAAATTTGTTTTTTAATGTAAGGGCCATAGGGATTGCTCAGGTGTTGCGAGTACTTTCTGCTCTGCCCGTGGACCTGAGCTCAGTTCCCAGTGTCCATCAGCTCATAGCTGCCTCTAGGAGACCCAACGCCCTCTTCTGGCCTCCAAGCTGATAGCTCTCACATGCAGATACACACATTAAAAACTGGTTTTTGAAGGCTGAACAAGAGTATATCTGTAAGGATCAGGTGACCCGTGAAGTGAGCTGTGAACTGGGGAGTCGCAGCCATTTCTGAAGCATGGGCAGATGTTTTGTTTCGTTAAAGTGAAAGGATAGTGTTTCTTGTCTGGTGTGAGATGGTGTGTCTGAACTCCCAGGCTGCACCTCAGGGTCTCACTCATCGGAGTTGCTTCTGGATCGTGAGAAATCAGCTGTTAGGAGGAACTCCGTAACTCTCACATGTGTTTGTTATATCGAGGTGTGGTTCCCCAACAAGAGGAGGCAGAGCCTTGCCTTTTGTGTTTGACATCTTGGACTGAGGTATACAATTGCTTGGCCACCACTCAGGACAGAAACTTACTTTGTTGTGGCTGGGAATTAGCCCCAACTTGTGGTTTCTACCACCCTGTGCCTGCAGCCGCCCCGTGCTTGCCGCAGTGTTGTCACTGCCTGCAGACTAGTGGGACATATTTCTGGTGTTGAGTATTTTCCCAGGCACCTCAGCACCCTCTTATATTATAACTGACAATCAGCAGGAGATTTAGGGATGGAGAAAGTATCCGAAAGAGATGTTTGTTTTTAAAGATTTATTTACTTATTTTATGCATATGAGTACACTGTAGCTGTCTTCAGACACACCAGAAGAGGGCATCAAATCCCATTACAAATGGTTGTGAGCCACCATGTGGTTGCTGGGAATTGAACACAGGACCTCTGGAAGAGCAGTCAGTGCTCTTAACAACTGAGCCATCTCTCCAGTCCCCCAAAAGAGCTATTTGTAATCATGCCTTCTCATTACTGTAGACGCTTGGATTTGAAGTCACAACGTAGGGCTCATGTATTCTCATGGGGCCCTTTGTGCCTCAGGAAAGATGCATGTTACCTTCTGCTACTGTGGAATCACCAGCCCTGTGCCCCTCCGAGTCACTGAGAACATCGTCTACTGTTTTCCTACTGTCAGGCCCAGGGCGAGGGAAGAGCCGTCGACTCGGGCTTCTGAACTGCCCCTCACTCCCTTCTTCTTTTGGCAGAAGCCCACAATGGGCAGCATGTTCCGACAGCAGTCCGTTGAGGACAAGGAGGACAAGCCACCCGCACGGCAGAAGTTCATCCAGTCAGAGATGTCTGAGGCCGTGGAACGGGCCCGAAAACGCAGGGAGGAAGAAGAGCGCCGGGCCCGGGAGGAGAGGCTGGCTGCCTGTGCTGCCAAACTCAAGCAGCTAGACCAGAAGTGCAGGCAGGCTCAGAAGGCCAGTGAGACCCCGAAGCCAGTGGAAAAGGAGGTCCCCCGCTCCCCAGGCATTGAGAAGGTCTCCCCACCAGAGAACGGCCCTGTTGTCTGCAAAGGTGAGAGGATTCCTGTCCCACCAGCTGGGAGCCTTGAACTGTTGACTCTACTTCACTGGCTATGAGGCAGCCAAACCTGTGACTAGGCACATTATACTGGGAAAAGGCAGAGACAGGATCTCTTTGAGTTAATGTCGGCCTGGTCTGTATAGAGTTCCAGGACAGTCGATACAGAGAGACCCAGTCTTTTTTTGTTTGTTTGTTTTTTCAAGACAGGGTTTCTCTGTGTAGCTTGGGCTGTCCTGGAACTCACTCTGTAGACCAGGCTGGCCTCGAACTCAGAAATCCACCTGCTCTGCCTCCCAAGTGCTGGGATTAAAGGCGTGCGCCACCACTGCCTGGCTTGAGACCCAGTCTTAAACACACGCATGCACACATGTGCACAGATGTGGGCCTGGGACCTTATCTGGTCCCATCTCAGCTGTTTTTCTAATTTTTAATTTGTGTTTGGTGTGTGTGTGTGTGTGTGTGTGTGTGTGTGTGTGTGTGTAGGTCAGAGGACAGCTTTGTGGAGTCAACTCTTTCCACTTTGACGTGGGTTCAGAGGTTGAACTCAACTCTCTAGGCTTATGTACTAAGCGCTTTTACCCGCTCAGCCATCTTGCCACCCTATCTCGATGTTTTAAACTAGTTGAGTTAATGTCTTGCATATCTGCAAATCATTTTTTCTTCATCTGTAAATGTGTCAGGCTGGCGAGATGGCTCAGCAGGTAAACGAGACTGCCGCTAAGCCGGATAGACCGGAGGTGGAACAGACAGCTGCTCATTGTTCTGTGACCTCTGCTACGCTATGATGTGTGTGCGCATGCATGCGTATACAAACATAAATTCGTTTCAAAATGTAGGGGGTGGAACATAGCTCAGTGGTTGCCCCAGTTGCTCTCACGGGTGACCTGGGTGTAGTTCCCAGCATTCACTGGTGGCTCATAACCATCTCTAATTCCAGATCTAGGAGATCCAATGCCATCTTCTGATCTCACTGGGTACCAGGCACATACATAATACATGCAGGCAAATGTACTCATACATATAAATTAAAATAAATAAATCCCACCAAAAGTTTGTATACCTGCCTTCTAGCCTGTGAGGCCTGTCAGGTGCCTTACTTGAAGCTTCTGGCATACAGAGATTCCATCTTGCTGCTATTACTGCTGCTATCCCTTCCTGTGCTGCCCAGCTAAATGTGCGGTGGAGAGCCTGCAGAAAAAGGAGAGCATTGTTTCACAGGAAATGAAAAGGGGTCTTTCCAAATGTTGGAGTGTACTTCTGGCAGTAACAGTTCCAGAAGGAGTGGCTACAGTCTGTACTGAGCCCAGGACTAGAGACGTCCTCTCGGAAAGTATCAGCTGTGTTCTGTGACCGTCCCGTGTCCCCCCCTCCCCCCCCTCCCCAGTCAGCCCAGATAGACTCTTGCTAGCTTCAGCCCCTGTAAACTACTTCTGTGTGTGTCGAGGTGTTTGGCCATCTTACTCTACTGGTGCTCTTCTGGGGTCAGAGAAGTGCAGGTGTCCTCATGGTGACTCTGCAGCTTGAGTGGAGGCTACCTGTCTCATGGTGCTTATGGCCATGGCAGTACAGAAGCTGCTTTGAACATGCTGTTAGTTGGCCCTGATGAGTGCATGATCTCACTGCATCCTCCCTCAAGCCCTGTGGAGGAGGCACAGTTGCTCTCAGTACTCCAACTGCTTTGAACAAGTGCGGCTGAGGAAAGGCCTCAGGCTTCCCGCCAGCATTGTTGAATCCTTTGTTTGGGTGATGAATTTGCAGATTCTTGAATTAGGGCTGCTTTCTCCCTTCTCAGCACCCTTTATCCAGCCGCACCACAGTCCTGTACGGTTCTGAGCCAACTCAGCTGAATCCTCACCTGGTTTTTTGTTGGGGCAGAACCTTCTAACTGCTGTGTGGGAAATTCATAAGCCCGAGGAGCACTTGGTGGAGGAGCTGGATCTGGGTCAGTGAATGGACCCCCAGTGGAGTGTGAGCAGTAGACAGAAGCACTTGCTGTTCACCACACAGTTGGCCAAACTCCTGGGAACTCACTGTGATTTTTTTTCCTTCCCTGTTCTCTAGGCTCCCCAGAATTCCCTGTCCAGGAAGCACCCACCATGTTCTTGGAAGAGACACCGGCAACTTCCCCGACAGTGGCCCAAAGCAACAACAGCAGCAGCAGCAGCAGCAGTAGTAGCAGCATCGAGGAGGAAGTCCGGGAGCTGGGTCCCCTGCACAGGAGTTTAGCAAGTATCAGAAGTCCCTTCCTCCCCGTTTCCAGCGCCAGCAGCAACAGCAGCAGCAGCAGCAGCAGCAGCAGGTAAACTTACGGACATAACCACCATAACCACAGAGCCAACGCTCACTCCCCTCACAGCAGTCCCCTTACGTGTTACAGCCACCATCACAGATGCCAGAGGTGACACCTCAACACCGGGGAAATCTCCCCATCAATAGAGGCTCTGTGCATGATTCAAACCCTTTTACACACCGAGTCCTGTACTCTCTGAGCTGCATATGCTGCAGCTTGTGGGGAGTCTTCACTCAGAGTAGCATCCTTCTGATCCCATCCAAACATACTAGGGCTTCTGAGTCCTTCATAGCCTTCTTCATGTCTCAGGAGTTACTGGAGAGGGACAAGTCAGCTTTGGATTGAGGATGTCCACCTTGTAGGGTTTGTGTTGGAGTGCCAGGGCTCACACCCAGACATCGCATTGCCAAGTTGGGTAATGTCAGTCAGTCATCAGTCTGTTCTCTTCTTTGATAAACTGGAAACACTGGCTGCTTGCCTCAGCAGAGTGGAGAGCTCTGGCATTGGCACCTGAGAGCGTGTCAGAGCCCATGTTGGCTTCTGAAACTTTCAAAGGGGCCTGATTTTTGCTCTGGAGGGTGGCATCATAGCAGTCCCTGGGTCCTGGTGATCTCCTGCTGGTGCAGCCTGTCAGCAGTTGTATAATCATTGGACTGCCAGAGTGAGATCTCCCGACAAGAGGAAGATCTCAGGTTCAGCATTTGATACCCAGCATAAAAAGGAAAATGGCAGCCATGTCTAGGAACCATGCATTTTGATGGAAACTGAGATGATGGGCTATCTGCTGGAAGCCCAGCAGCTGGCCTATAACGTCTTCATCTAAAACTGTTTCAGGATGGGTGTGCCTTAGGGACCAAGGATCTCTGGGGTCTTCCATAATTTCCTATGACCCCACTCCAGTTTCTTTGCTTTGGGGTCAAAGGAAGCATGGTGTCAGTATATAAGTTCACACAGTCCCTGCAGGCCGGAGTGGAGGTCCCAGTGGGCAGTGTTAGCGGTCACACCTGCCGAACCAAGCAGCACCAGTTACTCTTGCTAGGGATGAGGGAGGCAGTGGCTGTGTGTCTCTCCTCAAGAGTATGTGAGATCAACAGGGCAGGCGGGCTGGACTGGTCCAGTCCTCAGGGCCTGCAGTTTAGCCAAAGGGTGTTGTGTAGACTGAGAAGTTAGATCTCCTAGTCCTCACGTCAATGAACTGCAGTGAATGAGTGCTCCTCAGAGGCATGCTGTGAGCGTCCTGAGTTAGAGTCAGGGCTGGTTGGGGGGAGTCAATGTCTCACTGCTGTATAATCACCAATGGACGCCTCAGAGCACAGCGTGCCAGCAAGCCACATGTAGGCCGACCTCTTACGGTTTAGTTAGAGAGACAACTACTATGAGAGCAGAAGAAGGACCAGGAGTGTTTGTGGGAGCAGACTGGGGACCTGGTCAGGTGTGGTAGCAGCTTCTTTCCAGAGGGAGTGTGCTTATGCTGGAAACTCACTCTCAGAACAAAGGGAAGAAGAGCATCACAGTCCAAGGTCCAGTGTTTCAGGACCCATGGGACTGTGAAGCAGAGTGGGGTGAGATGTGGAGGAGTCGCCAAGGAGGCAAGATCCGACAGAACCCCATAGGCTGCTGATAACCTTGTGGGATCAGGCTGTAGAAAGCAGGGGATGTGCTGGAGGCTCTTCTGAAGCTGGGGGCCCACAAATGCAGAAAGTACACTCATAACTATAGACAAAAGACATGGCATGCTCCTGACAGGGGAGTCGATCGATTCTGTGAGGTGTTGAGTCAAACTGAAACCTTCACCTGCTGGGGCTCACACAGATGCACACAGCCCTTGTAATGACACCAACATGACTCCATCCAGCTCCGAGGGACCTCAGCCCAAAAGCTGTAACAGGCCTGGGAGCTGTCGACATCCTTCTTTCTGGTTTTCTGTTAGTGGCCTTTGTGTGCCTGTCCTGGAGGGTGGTACCCCGAGTACCTGCGTGCCCCACCCTCGTTCACTGTTTGTCCTCTCCCCCAGGAGCAGCTGTACAAGATGCAGCACTGGCAGCCGGTGTACCCCCCACCTTCTCACCCCCAACGCACCTTCTACCCACACCACCCCCAGATGCTGGGCTTTGACCCACGGTGGATGATGATGCCCTCCTACATGGACCCACGCATCACCCCGACTCGGACACCTGTGGACTTCTATCCCTCAGCCCTGCATCCTTCAGGTGAGCCCAGGAAGCCCAGTGAATGGATGGTGAAGGGATGTTAGACCCAGGGTGGTCCAGGCTGGTCCCTTTGTCAGGCCATTTGACTGGTCTTAAGTTTTACAAAGATAGAGACACAATTTTGTTCTTGTCAAAACGTCACTGGGCTCTGAGTGTGGGGTAGAGGCATGTAACTTCAGCACTTGAGAGGCTGAGGCGGAAAGATGGTGATGTTGAGACCAGCCTGAGCTAAGTATTAAGACTGTCTCTGAAAAAAGCAAACCAAACAAACATTGATGGGATACGAGTGCCATGTGTGTTGTCAGCTGCGGTCCCTGCATGCTAGCCATGATCGGTTCTTCCCAGAGTCGCTCTAATGCTTTTCGCTAAAACCAGATTTGGGGTTCATCAACCTTTTGTCTTACCGTGCCCTTCCTTTTGTAGCTAGCACTGTTGGGTGCTCATTTGTCTCTTCTCCTCACTTATAATATATATGATCTTTATAGTGCTGTTTCCAACATGCTTTGTTGGGGTCACGTGATGTCTTCTCAGCAGCAAGCTGTTTATCTCACTGTCAGGTAGTATGTACCACAGGCTAGACTATCGGGTGGTCTCAGTCTGTCTCTCTTCCTCTGTAGTCATATTGAAGTAGTCCATGAAAATGCGCTTGCCAGTTGTGTTTTACAGATATCTGGATCATTCTTTTTAAAAATCCCCTTGATCAGGTATTGGCAGGTGTTAAGATTACTTGCCACAGGATTGGGAGCTTCATTTGGTGGTAGAGCACATTCTTTTAGTTGTCATGAGAACTTGGGTTCAGCTCTAGCTCCAAACATACAAATAAATAGATACTCAGTGTGGCTGTGGCTTTATAGACTTCCTATAAGGACCCTGTGGTGGGGAGAGGGGAGTGCTGGGTTTTGTTTTGTGGTATTTTTGTTTTGTCTCTGTGTAACCCTGGCTGTTCTGGAACTTGCAGTATAGACCAGGCTGGCTTCAAACTCACAAAAGATTATTAGCCTATCTTTGTCTTCCAAGTGCTGGATTAAAGATGTTCACCACACCTGCTTTTTTGCTTGTTTTTGAGGTGTGGTCTCTCACTGTAGCTCAGTCTGGCCGAGAACTCAAGTATGCAGGCTGCCTCACATTCATGGAAGTCCTCTTGGGTCAGCCTCCATGTGCTGAGATTACAGGCTGTGGCATTACACCTAGCAAACTCTCAGTTTGTGCTTCTTGTATCTGGAAACACATAGAAAGGAAGTGGTTGTATTTTCTGTCTTTGCTACTTTGGCTAAAAGTAACATAATTGTTCTAGGTTTCTTCACTATTTGTTTGATACCTTTCATTCCAGCGTTTTACTGTTTACTTTTCTGGACCCTGGTTTTCAGTAGTGTATCTTTTCCTGTATAAGAAGATGCTAACTGAAAGTCTGTAGCTTTTAATTGCCAAAGCTTGTTCCTTTAGGTTTATTGATATGTTGGACATTGTGGTGTCGACCTTTAATCCCAGCAAGTGGGAGGCAGATGCAGGTGGATCTCTGAGTTTGAGGCCAGCCTGGTCTACAGAGTAAGTTCCAGGACAGACAGAGCTACACAGAGAAACCCTGTCTCAATTGTTTTCCAACCCCAACCCCCCAAATAAGATTTATTTCTTCGTGGACTGGAGACATGGTCTAGCAGTTAAGAGCACTGGCTGTTCTTTCAGTTCCCAACACACGTGGTGACCTCTTCTGATCAGGCCTTTATAGGTAACAGGCAAGTATTCATGTACATATGTGCATGCATGCATACATGCATATGCAGGCAGGCAGACACAAAGAACAATTTTTTTAACCATGTCTATTCATCTCTGGTCTTGTGTTGTTTATGCTCACACCCCTGTCCTCCCTCTGTCCCAGACTCTCACTGTTGTTGGTTGATCTGAAACCTCTGAGCTTGTGTCAGCCTCCTGCTGAGATGCAGGTGATGCTTCTGTATGGACTTTGCTTCGAGTCCATTTCACAGGAAGGTACCAGCCCCGAAGAAGACAGGGTTTGCTCCCAGCAGGAGACAGGAGAGAGGAAGGAGGTTGCCTCTGTCCACAGCTCACTCTCTGCACGCATGTCTAATCCACCTTCTTATTTTAGTGCCTGTATTTGGAAGTAGGATTTGCTTCCTAAATTGTTGTTTTGTTCTGTATCTTCTTTTTCCCTCCACCCTTTTCTGCTTTTTTTTTTTTTTTTTTTATGTATGGGATTTTGGGAGTCAGAAGGTCTCCTTCCACTGTGTGGGTTCCAGGAAGCAAACTCAGGCTTGGAAAAGCACCTTTACCCATTCTGCCATTTTACTAGCTCCTATTTTGTAATTTTTTTCTTTGTTTTTAAAGGCAGGATCTCACTATGCACCCCTGGTTGGCCTGGAACTCACTCTGTAGACCAGGGTGACCTCAAACTCAGAGATCTGGCTGCCTCTGCCTCCAGAGTTTTGGGATTGCAGATGTACACCACTATACCCAGCAAGCACTTAATTCCTTTTTTTAAATCATTAAAATATAAATTCTAATATTCTATGTTCTTCTGGAAAGTGTCAGCTATAGTATACTACATTCATATCCATTCTGGCCATTTTGGATTTTAAGTTTAGACCTGGTGAGGACCTTTGAGCGCCATCCTCTCAGGGCCCTCCCACCCTTAAAACCAGTCTTGGTTAATCTGGAAGACCTCTGCGTTCCTCTGGGAGGCAGAGCATTGAATACACCCCTCCTTGAAACCCAAGGAACAAAAGGTGTCCTGAGGTTTGTCCGTTTGTATCCTTCCTGGGAATTCCCTGTTCCGAAGGACACAGGCTTTCCAGTGTTCAGTAGTGTTTCAGAAGCACTGAAAGTCTTATTTCTGGTTCTGAGAGGAAGCTGACAGTGAGGCTTGCAGACGTGGAGAGACTAGAGAAACCTGATACATCGGTAGATTGACATTACCTGTGTCTTGGTCCATCAGGGCCACTCTAGGCTCTCCCTCCCCAACAGCCAGAATTTCCAAATACAAAATGTAGAGTGTCCTTGTCCATCTTCCCATAGGGATATGAGGAAGTGAAGCCAAATCCCTGTCTAAATCTTCCTAGGAGGGTCTAAATCAACTGAGTGCTAGCTGGCTGGTTGTTGTGTGCTGGCTGGGACTTGGCTCATCCAATCCACACAGCTATGCCTTGTTGTGGTATGCTTGCTCACCAGCCCTACAGGGCTGAGATCTGGCTTCTGTTTAATGTATCATTATCTTTCAAGTGGATTCTTGTTCTGGGAACCACCATTGGCTTCCAAGGGCACGTGCAGGTCAGATAGTATGCCCGTGGGCCAGCAGGCTCCCCTGGTCAGAGTAGGGCAAAGACTCAGTTGTTTAAGGGATAGTTGCTGTGTCCATGTGGCGTTAGGACAACTGCCTCTTTGGAGGCTATGTTCTGCCCTGGGGCTGCTACCAAGCAGTCTGTGTTAGATGAGAGAGGCTGATCCTTTGCCTTCTTCAGGACTGATGAAACCCATGATGCCCCAAGAGTCCCTCAGTGGGACTGGCTGTCGCTCTGAAGATCAAAACTGTGTGCCCTCACTCCAAGAACGAAAAGTGACCGCCATCGACCCAGCTCCTGTGTGGAGCCCAGAGGGCTACATGGCACTGCAGAACAAAGGCTACTCACTGTCCCACCCGAAGTCTGCTGACACTCTGGCCTTGGGCATGCATGTCAGGTGAGCTTCCCTCTGTGGCTGAAAGAAGACTCCGAAGTCCCAGTGGAGGGCCCTAGGAAGAAGGCCAGTCCCAGCAGACACGGCCCCGGGGTGGGTCGGGAGGAGTGGAAGCAGGCGTGCTTGAATGTTTGATGTGAGTGGCTCTCTCTGATGGCCAGGCTGAGGCACAGGAGGAACCCCGTGGTCGTCGAACTGTGGACATGGAGTGAAGGGGCAGTGGGTTGAGAGTGGGGTCTGGGCATGCTCCCCTGTGCGAGTACAGGAACTAGCCCTGCCACCCCTAGGCCCAGGCTCACGACTCCCAGGCTCCAGCTTGTTCATTGCTCCAGGGGACTGCCAGCTCCTCTGTCTTCAGGGTGGTGCACTGAGCTGCCACTGACATCTCCACGCTCGCGGACTCCAGGGGCCACCAAGCAACGTGTCATAAGCTAGACCAAATGTTTGTGTTTTCTTTTCTTTTTAAAAAACTTTTTTTTTTCTTTAAAACAAAACAAAGCAAAACAAAACTAAGCCCTGTTCAGCATGGAGGCCAGGAACCAAGCTCCAATCACATTGACTGATTTTTCTGGTTCCTTTTCAGGAATGAAAGGTCTTACTCTGCCTCCCCCGGAAGGTCAGGGGGCATAAGTGCCCAGCGCGATCTCTTTGAGGAGAGAGGGGAGGAGTTCTTGAGTGCTTTTGACAAGAAGGCCCAAGCAGACTTTGACAGCTGTATCTCTTCTCAAAGAATAGGCCAGGAGCTTTTGTTTCCACCCCAGGAAAATGTTCAGGAGGTGGGTGCTCCTGGGGGTTGTACCCCAAACCTCAGGTGTTCCCCATTGGAGCCTGACTTTGTCCCAGCTGAGAAAAAGCCAGAGTATGGCAGCTGGGATGTTGGCCACCAGCCACAGGCTGCCGACACAGCCAACAGCGTCGAGCTGGAGGCGCCCCGGCAGGAGCCTTCCTTTCATGTTTCCTCTTGGGAGAAAGAAGGGAGCCCCAAGAAACAGCCAAACCCAGAGCCCGAGTGGACACCCGAGCCCCGGAGCTCCAACAGCCAGCACCAGGAGCAGCCGGGCAGGACCCGGAGGTCGGGACCCATCAAGAAACCTGTTCTCAAGGCCCTGAAGGTAGAAGAGAAGGAGAAAGCACTGGAGAGGGTCAGGCAGGGCCTTGGAGAGGAGAGCTCCCAGCGGGCCACAGAGAAAGAACCCCTGTGCAGGGCAGAAGAGGACGAGGATGAGGAGAACAACCCTGCCCTAGCCAATGCCTCCTCGACCCTGGAGGATAAGGCTGCTACCCGGGCTGGTTTTGGCCAGGAGGCTAGCAAGCTGGATGAAGATGCAAAGGCTGATAAGACCTGGGAGAGCAGACCCTCAAGGGAGGCCAGTGACATTCCCCCAACCAAGAGAAACAACTGGATCTTCATTGATGAGGAGCAGGCCTTTGGGGCAGGGGCCAGGCCCGTAGCCGTGGTCGTGGCTTCAGAGAGTTCACCTTCCGGGGCGGCCGGCCTCCAGGCAGCAGCACAAGTGGTCTTTGTGGCACCGGTGTCCTTGGGTCTCGTGGCATGTACAGTAGTGGCCAGCGCAGTAACAGAGGCAGGGGCCTGCGTGACTTCCCCACTCCAGAAGACTGCCCCAGAGCCAAGCCAAGGCGGCGCATCGCCAGCGAGACCCACAGTGAGGGCTCTGAGTATGAAGAGCTTCCCAAGAGGCGCCGGCAGCGGGGCTCAGAGCCCAGCCACGAGGGCATGCTCATGGAGAGGGATGAGGGTGCCCTGAAGGACTCATGGCGCTCCAATAGGACTTACACCGAGGACCAAGGTGGTCTAGACACCCGCAGCCGGGGTCCCCGGACATGCGGGAGAGCCCTCCCACCTCGCCTGAGCAACTGCAGCTATGGCCGCAGAACCTTTGTTGCCAAAGAATCTCCCCACTGGCAGAGCAGGAGCCCAGGCAGTTCCTGGCAGGAATATTGCTCCTCTGACCCATGTGGCCCACGGCGAGCCACTGACAGAGACTACATACCAGACTCCTACCGACACTCTGACACATTTGGCAGCAGGCTTTTTGAGGACAGCTGCACGGAAGACAAGAGGTCCTTTTATCAGGATGACCATGGGGCAGATTCTGAAAGTGCAGAAAACAGGCCTTTCCGTCGGAGGCGACCACCACGCCAAGACAAACCCCCTCGCTTCCGGCGCCTCCGTCAAGAGCGGGAGTCCCTGGGCCTGTGGGGACCTGAGGAGGAGTCCCATCTGCTGGCAAGCCAGTGGCCAGGCCGGTCCAAACTCTGTCCCGGGGACAAAAGTGGTCCTGGAGGTCACAGATCCCCAGAACTTTCCTACCAGAATTCTTCCGATCATGCCAATGAAGAGTGGGAGACTGCCTCCGAGAGTAGCGACTTCAGTGAGCGTAGGGAGCGGCGAGAAGGCCTTTCTGCTGAACCTGAAGCACAAGGGGATGGTGGCCTCTCTGGGGCCAGTTTGGGTGAAAAGAAAGAGCTGGCCAAGAGGAGCTTCTCCAGCCAGAGGCCCCTGGCTGACAGACAGAGCCGCAAGCTGGAGCCGGGAGGGTTTGGGGAGAAGCCTGTTAGGCCAGGTGGGGGCGAGACTTCCCCCCGCTGTGAGAGCCAGCCTCTGAAAGTCAAAAGGTAACACGTCAGCACCATCTCGGGTCCTTTGTCGTTGTCGTGTTCGCAGCAGCATCAAGTCCATGCATGCACGCCCTGCCGAGCCAGGCGGCCCTAGCCGCTGTGTGTGAGCGTCTCCATCACTTGCTCCTGCATTGCTTGTCTGCTTCTCCATGGTGTGTCATTGTTGATGTTTTTGTTGTGGCTTGATCAACTAAACCTAGAGTTCCCCATGCCCTACTCCCCAGAGGCCTTCTTGTGACTGCTGTGCTAGCCTGTGTTCCCAGAGTCCAACCTCCAGATATAGCTTCGACTCTACACTGATGGCTATTGCCTGTGTGTGGTGCCTGGCAGCTCTACAGTCTACCTGCTTGTTGCTGCTTGGAGCTGGCCAGAAGGCATCACTCACCTTTGGTCACGTGGAGGTCACTCTTGCTCCTAGTGGCCCTGCTTCCCTCTGGCTGCCTGGGCATGACTGGAGCCACGAGGAACAGAGGGCAGCAGGCCACTTTCAGCCAGAGCCTGCTTTTCTAGAAACTGAAGCTTTTGGCGTGGCCCATTGGGTATTGGCCCAGGCTGCCTATAGGGAGGATATGGACTTGCTGCCCAATCAGTGCCTCAGATTGAGATGTCTGGGGTACAGAGGTTACACCCCTTCTGTCCTTAGAATTGAGAGTTCACAGTTCAGGTGTACATACTCCAAAGAAGTTGACTCAGGAAAGTGTTTGTGTGACCAAACTCCAGCCCCAACAAGGCATCATGAATGTGCCCAAGAGTCCTGCAGCTGAGGAAGCCCATGCTGCTCTGCTCTGTGAGCCAGTGCAGAGAGGCCGGGCCTTCTCTTGGGGGTCTCCACCCGGCTTCTCCCCACTGCAGTCTGTGGGAACCGAGGGCTGGGAAGAGGGTGCTCCAGCAGCCTTCACCGTGCCCACAGAGCTGGGCCAGCACATGGCATGCACTGTGGTAGGCTCTTGTGACCCTTGACGGCTCAGTAGAAGGAACCAGAACTAGATAGCTGCTATGTCTGTGTGTGGGCCTTGTGCATTCAAAGTTTTCTATTTCTCTTTCCTAGCCTTTGAGTAATGGAGAGTTCATGGGCTCCTCCTTCCTTTGCAGGTCTCCAGATGAGGCCTTGCCTGGAGGCCTTGGAAGCCATTCACCCTATGCCTTGGAACGGACCACTCATGCCAGCTCTGACGGTCCTGAAACCACCAGTAAGAGAGCAGACAAAGAGGTTTCTTTGGCTGCCCAAAGGGCTGGTGAGCAGGAAGAGGCCCGGAAGCAGTTTGACCTGGGCTATGGAAGTGAGTTGGGGCTCTCCTTTGGAGTGTGGGTCGTTGCAAAACAACCCAGATTCCTGTCTTATAATGTTTCCAGCCTTGCTGAGCCCCCATGACATTTGTATAACCTCCCAGACTTAAAAGGGGGTATCCAAGGCCATATGGCTGGCAAAAAAACGGAACTGGGTGTATGAATATGCATCTTTAAAGGCCGTTGTCTCCCTCCATGCTGTCTGAGCACCATAGCACTGATGGGTTGTGCTTGCAATGTCTGCTCACATGGGCAGGAGAAGGGCAGGGCACCTTGTCTAGATTTCCACAGGCACTGGAGAAATTCCCCTTTGGTAAGTGGACTTCTGAGGCAAGCATGCGTCGGGTGACTGTTGGGTGCGCTCACCTTATTCTTTCTGTGACCTTTGATTCAGATGCTATCATTGACAACTGTGGATCCAGCCCTGGGGAAGAGAATGAAGTAGGCTCCATGGTGGGTGAAGGTTTCATTGAAGTTCTGACCAAGAAGCAGCGCCGCCTGCTGGAGGAGGAGAGAAGAAAAAAAGAACAGGCTGCTCAAGTAAGCTCCGAGGGCCAGAGGGCAGCACTGAGAGGAAGGGAAGAATATCTGTCACAACTGTCCTACAACAGACAGTAGAAAATGGAGTCACAAAGAAGCTGACCTGTCCAGAGTCTAACAGCCGAAATGTGACCAGCCAGGATAGACAGAGATCAGCCTTAGCACCTCTGGTCTTCCTCTTCCCTTACTGCCCCAGACTGAACAGGCGATTCCTGTTCCAACAAGTCACAGGGGTCAGGAACCCTGTACAGAAATGCTTGAGGCTAGACATTGCAATTGGCCACTTCTGTCAGCCCGCTCCTGTTGGCCAGTCTGGCTATCCTGACAGTACACCCTGAGCCTGGGTTCTGAAGACAAGTGTCAGGCATCTCAGCTTAGTTTGGGTAATAATATAAGCCAAGACACTTTTCCTAGGAGACTACCATCACTCATGTTTTAAGGCTGGATTGCATCAGCTCCTCTTCCCTGCAGGTGCCTGTCAAAGGTCGAGGCCTTTCTTCACGGATTCCTCCTCGGTTTGCTAAGAAGCAGAATGGCCTGTGTCTGGAGCAAGGAGATGTGGCTGTGCCTGGCAGTAGCCTGGGCACTGAGATCTGGGAGAGCAGCAGCCAAGGTGAGTGGGTGTCTGGCTCAGAGGCAGGGCACCTTCCTGAGACCACACCTCTGAGCCATCAATAGAAGTGTGTGATGACCTATTTCCTGGGCCCCAAGCAGAGTCAGTGTTTGAGCGAGCATTATCTGAACTGAATTGCTGTGGCAGTCACAGATGGGCAGTACATCCCTGGCTTCCGTAATCCTCCTGTAGACTAGCAGAGCCTGTGCGTGCCTGCCACCCTAAGGGAGGCATCCTGTTTCCTTATCTAGTGGAAGATTGACAGATGGCTCGTAGAGAGTAAGGGATCCCCTTCCCCAACATAGAGAAAGCCCTCTGAATCCCTCCCTGTTATTTCCTGTGGATGGAGAAAGTTCAGACTAACAGAAGTGTACCTTCCTTCTTGAAAATTTTATTTCCTTAAAGTTTTTTGTTTGTTTGTTTTTAATGTCCCACTCAGAGCTGTGCTTCTGGTGAACTTTCACTTTAAAACATAAAGCCATTCCAATTGATCAAGTTCTTCTTGAAGGCTTGCAGTGAGCCTAGAAGATCATAGAGTTAACTAAAGGCTTTCTGTGGCTTATAAGGGAGCTAGCTAGGAGAGCCCACCCTGCAGAACGGTAGCTGACCCAGGCTAGAGCAAATACCACAGTGGGTCTGTGCCTTTATAGTTGTCACTCGTCCTTCTGGTCCTGGTGCAGAACAGCACTCCTCAGTGACATTCAATGGCGGCTGGAGGACACTTGCTCACCATGCCGCCAGTGTTTGGCAGCCAACATGCTGACACTGCCTGAAATCCCCTCAGCCAGGGGGGCACGGCAGCATGCACCAGACTGACGCGCAGTGTCTTCGAGGGGTTAAGGCTTCTGCAGGGTTTCAGTTGTTAGACCAAGGCCCACATGTGCTTCATCCTATGCATATGGGTTTCTGGGCTCTGGCTCGCTGGCTTTGGATGCTAGGGAAGGTCTGTAGGGTGGTCTGTAGGATACTCACCGAATTGAGCTATATCTTCCTGGATCATTAAGGCCTTGAAGTAGCTGCCTACTCCCAGTTTCAGTGCAGGAGAGTGTTGCTGTAACAGGACTGAGAATTGTAGTGAGGCAAACCAGAGTGGCTGAGCGTGCTGGCACACGCCTCCAACTTCAGCACTCAGGAGGCAGAGACAGGAAGATTGTGTGAGTTCCAGGTCAGCCAGAGCTACATAAGATCCTGTCTGAGGAGGCTGGTTGTTGGGAGAAGCTTTCGCATTAGTGCCTGTGTGTCAGATTCATCACAAAGCTGTCTGCAGGGCAGTGTGCCCCACAAGGCAGGGGTGGGGGGCCGCATCAATTCTTCTTTTCAGTTGGTGTTCACGCCAATGGAAAGGAGCTCACAAGCTCCTGTCTTCCCAGACTGTTTGTCCCCTGTTGATGCCCTGACTCTTGCCTCCTTTCCTTGGCAGCCCTCCCTGTGCAGGGCACCGCCAGCGACTCATGGAGGACAGCTGTCACTGCCTTCAGCAGCACTGAGCCTGGCACCTCAGAGGTAAGTGCCACCACCCGCATGTCCTGGTGCTCTAGCATACTCGCTGGTGGCTGGGCCTTCACATGGTGTCCCTAGCTTGTCAACCTCTTCAACTTTGGTCTCTGGTTTCTGTGTGATCCCTGCAAGAGCAGAGAGACAGGGGAGAGACTCCTAGTTAGGGAGCTGGGTTGAGAGCCACCTTTGAGCTGGGATTGCCTGACACCTGTGTGCTCTGAGTGAAGTGGGTTTGGTGGCCTTGTGTTAGATCCATGCAGTATCTAGTGATTTTGACTTGAGTAGGATCATGCTTTCATTACACTGGGCGGGTGCTATGGGCCACTGTCGCAAGGGCAGGTCTGGACTTTGGAGTGGAGGTTGGTGGTGGGGAGGACGGTTGCCTGGTGCTGTGCACAGGCTGCTTCCTAGATGCTTTTGCTTTGCAGTCTGGGATCAGGGATCTAACCCATTTTGTGTTCTGCACAGCAGGGTTTTAAGAGCAGCCAGGGAGATAGTGGCGTTGACTTGAGTGCTGAGTCTCGGGAGTCATCTACGACTTCCTCACAACGCAGTTCCCCATACGGTACTCTCAAGCCAGAGGAGATGAATGGGCCTGGCCTGGCGGAATCCAAGGCCGACAGCCACAAGGACCAAGCTCAGAAGCAGTCTGAGCATAAGGTAACCTAGAAGAGGCCCTTCTTTGTCTTGTCTTCCTTGATGCTGAGGGTACCTGGAAGCATGTGTGTCTCAGCCTCTCTGCTTTTCCACCAAGGACTCAGAACAAGGCTCTGGGCAGAGCAAGGAACATAGACCAGGACCCATCGGCAATGAGCGGTCGCTGAAAAACAGAAAGGGCTCGGAGGGGGCTGAGCGGCTGCAGGGGGCCGTTGTCCCGCCTGTTAATGGGGTGGAGATTCACGTGGACTCCGTGCTGCCTGTGCCTCCCATTGAGTTCGGAGTCAGTCCAAAAGTGAGCTTCGCTTTATCTTCTTTCTCTTTTGTACTTGGATGAACACTTAGAGTTGTCCCTAAAGGAGAAGGGGAAGCTAGAACTGAGCACTATCGGGAAGAATGGTAGTACAGGGGCAGGGTGGGCAGGTGTTAGTGGATCGCTCTGTGGCACTATCGGGTAAAGCTGGGCTCAGAGGCCAGCCAGAGGGTAGGGGAGACAAGTCAAGTGGCTTCCTTTCTTATGTGTGGTCCCTCCGTGTGGCTCTGGTCAGTGCAGAGTGGACACTCACTGACATGGGCCTGGGGTTGGGGGAGCTGGTCCGAGGCTCAGCTGCTGTGTCCCTTTCTCTTCCAGGACTCTGACTTCAGCCTGCCGCCCGGGTCTGTCTCTGGTCCTGTAGGGAATCCAGTTGCCAAGCTTCAGGATGTCTTGGCTAGTAATGTAAGTCAGCATGCCCTCCTCCAGCTCTGCCTCGCACCAATGCTGGCTCTGTGGTTTGGGGACCTTTGGCTGGAGGTGTTATCAGTCCTCTTTAAGGACTAGGTTCTATGGCTTGCTTTAGCTCTGGTCTCCACGCTGTGCTAGCTGTGGGGCAGACTGCTCTCCCTAGGGAGGGAGTCCAGGGGAAGCGCTGTAAACACTGAGCCACACACCCCACCCTCAGCCCCAGAGTATCCTTTCACAGCTAGCGGGCAGCTCTGGTTAAGCAGGAGGTGCCTCCTGGAAGCCAGGCTCCCTCAATGCAGGAAGCACAGTGTACAAATGCTGTTGCCCACTGGGTTCTGTGCACTGGAGAGAGAGTGAGAGATTCAGCCTTGTTAGCTGCTTGGAGAAGCAGCCAACAGCTTCACTCTGATCTGTCCTCTGAAGGTCTGCTGGAGGAGGGAGAACATCCAGACAGTATTCCCAAGAGGGTTGGGGGAGGAGCTATAGTGCTTCAGAGCGTTGCCAGTCACTGAATGAAAACAGTTGGGATTTGATGTGTTGGAAAGGCAGTGTTAGCCATGCCTCCTCACTTTGGGAATCCTGAATGAATTGTTACAATTGGCTAATGAGCCCAGTACTCTAGGGTCTGGAGGGCCCAAAGAGCCGAGTAACAGCCACCAGCCACTCTTTCCTGTCTGGACCTGGCCATCTCCAGGCCAGGCGGTAGGTTCTGCCGAGCCAGGTGCTTGCTTCTTGGCAGTTCGTCCCTGTTTGTGTTGCTGGGACATGACTGTGGAGGGCCAGTGGAGTGTGGGTATGGAGGTGACTTTCGTCATGGAAACTTATCTAGGCAGCCTGTTCTAGATGAGTCCTGGTCACAGCGGTGTGTTTGGATGAGCAGCTGCCCTATGTCCCTGAGGCCCGCCTGTGCCCCATGACTCTCGTTCTCCCCTCTCCAGGCAGGACTGACGCAGAGTATTCCCATCCTTCGGCGGGATCACCACATCCAGAGAGCCATCGGCCTCTCCCCCATGTCTTTCCCCACTGCAGACCTCACGCTGAAGGTAAAGCCAGGCCTGTGCTGGACTGGGGCCCTTGCCAGCACCTCAGCTGGTAAAGAGGTCGAGGGGTAGCCCTTCCACGCTCACAGTTATAGGTTGCTGCTCTCCCCTTTGTCCCCAGTAGTAATTTGTATCCTTCCCCTCCTCTTGCTTCCAAAGATGGAGTCTGCACGCAAGGCTTGGGAGAACTCCCCCAGTTTGCCGGAGCAGAGCTCTCCAGGAGGTGCAGGCTCAGGCATCCAGCCTCCATCCTCTGTGGGTGCCTCCAGTGGGGTCAACTACAGCTCCTTTGGTGGAGTGTCAATGCCGCCCATGCCCGTGGCTTCTGTAGCGCCTTCTGCTTCAATGCCAGGTATCACATCCCTGAGCCAGGCTCAGGAGCCTTCTCCATTCACTCTCGAGAAGCTGGGTCCACAATCTGCTCTCACCCACAGGGCGTGTGTGACACTTGTTTCTAGGTCAGTACTTAGAGCTTCCCACTGCTATGTGTAATCACTGCTCTGTTGTGGGAAGCAGGATGCCATAGGGAGGCACTTGGAGTTGCCGGAGGGGAGTGAGCAAAGATAGGGCTTTGAGTCATTGCCAGATCCCTGGTGAGCTGCTTTCTCCTCCAGTAAAGCAGGCTGATGATACTGAACCACAGGGTGGCTGCACCCATGAAGCAAGGGCTCACTGCCCTCTGTCACTGGTAGCTGTTTCGGTTCTTCCTGTCATCATGCTTGTGACTGGGGATTTTCAGGGCCCAGTTGCCAAGGTCTCAGTGATGTGGTTCCAATAGATCCTTCTGACCCTCCACTGTGGACTCAAACCAGGGAGATGAAGAGGACAGTGACTGAGAGACCAAGACAACCCTCTTCCATAGTAAACAGCCCTCCCCAACGGCCCAGCTCTCCCACAGGGAGTGGCTGAAGGGTTAGGTGCTCTCCTGCACCTGTCTGGGTTTCCTGAGCTGTGTGCTGCCTTGGAAAACCACACAGCCTCTGTTCACACGTGTCCTCAGCCCCACTGAGTCCCCTGGGAAACATGGCTGTGCACAGCTCGAGGCTTGATCCTTTCCTTCCTTGTCTGTGTTCTGTCTCCAGGCAGCCACCTCCCACCTCTATACCTGGATGGCCATGTGTTTGCAAGTCAGCCCCGACTGGTTCCTCAAACGATACCTCAGCAGCAGAGTTACCAGCAGGTGAGGGTAGCCCGGTAGCCAGAGGTCAGAGACAGCACAGCTGTGGTCATTCTGCACTTCTTTGCTGGTGATCCCTTCCCCCACTCCCCATGTGATGCCCAGCACTGGCAGACCATGGCACCCAGAGAGTATAGACAGAATCTGAGATGACAGCCATGGAGCAGGCACCCCAGACTCCTACTCAGGGGCCTCACTTCTCTTAGCTGAGGATTAGCTACAGTGGCTACAGTTACATTGATAATGGGAGCCTGATGGCCCAAGTCCCTGGGTGCAGATGCATTAGAAAGAGGCAGTTTTAGGAATAGGCAGGATGTTATCTTTACACAAGATTGGGATTCTGTCTGTGTGACACTAGTGTGTTTTGGAGCCTCCTTCCATAGACTGGTGCTGGCCTCCCATACAGCCCAGAAGTGTTATGCCTGTGCTATGTGTATATACTGCCCACAGAGGCCAAAAGATGTGGCATCCTGTGGAACAGGAAACAGACAGTTGTGAGTGGATGCTGGGAACTAACCCAGGTCTTCAGCAAGAACAGTGCTTTTAAACACTGTATTGTCTTTCTAGCACTTTCCTTAAGATTTTTGGGTCTCACTCTAGCCCAGGCTGGCCTAGAACTGTTTGGCCTAGGCTGAGCTGTAACTTAGAGAGGTCCTGTAGCCTTAGCCACCCAAGGGCAGATATACATGAGTAAGACACAACGTACCGAGCTTGCATAGATCCTAAAAAGGATACTCGGAATTCACCTCCACTGATGTGTATAGCTGGACTCGCTCCTCTGTGTGGTTCTGTAGGGCAACCGTGCCTTGGTCTTACAACTTACTGACCTTTTGCTGCGGGAAGACAGATCGGATGGGTCGAGCTGTGCCCTTGCCATCCAGGCCAGGACCGGGTGGAGGTGGGGAAGCGTGTTGCGGGCAGTGCAGTCATCACCTGACTCCTGTTCACAGGCTGCCACTGCCCAGCAGATCCCGATATCCCTTCACACATCTCTGCAGGCCCAGGCACAGCTTGGGCTGAGGGGTGGGCTCCCTGTCTCCCAGTCCCAGGAGATCTTCAGCTCCCTGCAGCCTTTCAGGTGAGACAGCTGAAGTGTCAGACCTCCATGCTCCCCTGCTCTGTGTGTGCTGCTCCGGGCCGTGGACCGGGTCTGTACCCCTTTCCAGTGCACCACAGACTGCTGGAGGATCCTGTCCCCTCTGCAGGTCTTCTTCCCGTGCCTTTCCCTCTACCCTTTCTGTATGCATGATGACTAGCCTTGGGCATTGCTGGGTCTTCCTGGGCCTGCCACAACTTGGTTGTGTTCATGGTCCCCTAATCAGCAATATCAGGATCGTTTGGGTCCTCTGAATTGTTCTCTGGGGAAACAGGGATCTGTTAGCAAGTCCTCGGTTCCTGTGCTTGCAGGTGTGGGGACAGTTGTGTCCCTTGCTCGCCTGTCCCTGACCTCCGTCTGGTTTTGCAGGTCTCAGGTGTACATGCACCCCAGCCTGTCGCCACCCAGCACTATGATCCTCTCTGGGGGCACGGCCCTGAAACCCCCATACTCAGCGTTTCCCGGCATGCAGCCCTTGGAGATGGTGAAGCCACAGTCTGGCTCGCCCTACCAGCCCATGAGTGGAAACCAGGCCCTGGTTTACGAGGGACAGCTCGGCCAGGCTGCTGGGCTGGGCACCTCCCAGATGCTGGATTCACAGCTCCCACAGGTCAGTGTGCTTTGTTGGTAGTCTCGTCCTTCCTTGCCTCTCAGTTGCCTCTTTTTTTTTTTTTTTTTTTTTGGTTGGTTGGTTGTTTTTTTTGTTTTTTGTTTTTTTTTCCGAGACAGGGTTTCTCTATGTAGCCCTGGCTGTCCAAGAACTCACTCTGTAGACCAGGCTGGCTCAGTTGCCTCTTGTGTGCTGATGTTCAAATGTATATCTCAGACGCAGAGACTCTTACTAGTTCACAGCACTGTGTTCTCCTGGCTTCCCCTTCCTCTAGCGCTCTGTTTTAGAGATGTCTGCAACCCTGCGATGATGGCTGTGGGACTGGAAATGGGGCAGGCGTCCCTTCTAGTCCCCACTTCAGAGCCTGAGTCAGAGCTGGCTGCATCTTGCAGCCATGGCCCTCTCTGCAGGTTGGAGCTTCCCCCTGCCAAATTGTGCCCTCAACCTCTGGCCCTGTGTGGCAGCTAAGTGGGCTTTTCTCCTCTGACAGGCCTCTGGCCTGCCCTCTTACTCCATCTAGATGGCCTTGTCCATGGCTGTGTCCAAGGATCATGTGTGGTCACAGGTCTGCCTTACCCTGGCTGCTCCTGCGACCCGCTCCTCTCAGCACCCCGTGGCATGGCTTATGTGTACTCCGGGAGTAGATCCTCAGAGCTGTGCACGCACTCGGTCTCATTCCGTCCTACCTCCTAGCGGCCACTACTGCTGCGTCCCCCATGTTGTGTTGTCCTCTGTCCTCTCCCATGACGGCTTGCTTCTGGACCACAGCGGCATCCTAATCCCTTGGATGCCCTTCATGCTGCAGGCCACCCTGGCAGGTATCCTTCTCCTTCCTGTCCGTGTGGAGGGATGCTCTGTGCTGAGCTCTTCACTGAGGGGTCCTCTCTAGACCGTACCCTCAGCCAACCCCATCACAGTATCACCCAGTAGCCCCTAACTCAAGACTCTGTTTCCCTGGCTCTCCTGTCTCCTCATACCCTCTTCCTTCCTTCCCCGCCCTCATCTAATTGTGAGTGTGCCCTTCATTCCCGTCTTTGTTCTCCTTTCTGGTAACTGTCATCCAAGCTCAACCTTGAGTTTATTTCTTCAGCCTTGGGTCCCCTCCAGCTGCCCAGCATCTCCGCTTTACATCTCGTGGCAGCTCCAGCATGCTGGTTCCAAGACATGGTTTCCCTCCAATCCTGCTCATCTGATCTATGTAACTCCATCCTGTTTTTCCCACCCCTCCCACTTCTGGCTCTTCAGTGGCTCCCGTCTCTGTCTGTACGCACCCCCCTCTCTGCCCGCTCCTCCCCACTCCCCCCCCATCCTCACTACTCTGCCTTCTGCTATGCTGGGTCTGTAGGGTCTTATCCTTTGCCCTACTTTTGTCCTCAGTCCCCAATACCCCATTCAGTGAGTACAGCAGCCCAGCCTGTCCTGGAAGGGCAAGAGCCAGGCTGTCCCTGCCCAGGCAGCGTTCCTGCCTGCCTTTACTCTGTCCCTGCTGCACTCGGCTCTGAGGTCCTGGTGTCACTATAAGTCTCAGTGATGTGGTTCCAATAGATCCTTCTGACCCTCCACTGTGGACTCAAGCAGGGAGATGAAGAGGACAGTGACCGAGAGACCCAAGTGGCCCAGCTCTGCCCAGTGCTTCTCGTCGCCCCCAGGCTTGTTCTGGACTTGGGGCATGATCTCTTGGCCTGTGGGCTCTGCTGTTCTGCTGTCTGTCGTCCTCCAGAAGGCTCTCTGAGGCTCTGGTTTGGTCTTCTTTTCGCCATCATTGATTTTAAAACCTGTGGCTCCCATCTTTGTGCCACACAAAGGGATGTGAGGACAGGCTTCCTGCACTGCACAGCTGTCACTGGGACCTCTCTGCCATCCTCCCCTCCAAGCTAGGCACTCTGAATGGCATCCAGCTATATGCAGCATGTCACAGCTCTGTCGGTGCCACTGTTCATGTCTGACTGTGCCCTGTGACTTCTCCAGCACCCTTTGTTTAATGAAGACTCCAGGGCCTGAGGCCACACAGCCTCCTGCAGGTGCAGAGGCCACTCAGGAGTGCTGCATCTACTCCCAGTTGCATGTTTTAGCTTTCTCCCCAGTGTCCCTTCTGCCTCCTGACTGTCCTGTCACCCAACAGCTAACTATGCCACTGCCTCGGTATGGCTCCGGGCAGCAGCCACTGATCCTGCCACAGTCCGTTCAGCTGCCTCCAGGACAGAGTCTATCTGTTGGAGCCCCCCGGAGGATTCCTCCACCTGGCTCCCAGCCACCAGTCCTGAACACCAGCAGAGAGGTAAAGGTGGTTCCAGAGAGGGACATTGTGCAGCCAAAGCCTCTGTCACAGAACGACCATAGAAAGGGCACGTCCCCAGCCTCTCAACACTGCAAAGGCCTCTGACTCAGATGCTGGATAATTCTTGCCTATGTGTAAACTAGTCCGGAAGATGGGTGTTGGCGTATGCAAGCCTACCAGGCAGCAAGGAAGATATATGACTAGTGCCTTAGCTAATGGGGAGGAGCCACATGGAGCTACCACAGAGGCAGGGCAGGACAGGAGTCTGCGCTTCTCACCAGATCACGTCGGGCTCTGATGTGCCGGTGTCTAGGTGATTGTGCACAGAGCAGCCAGTCTCCTGTGGCTGTGCACGCTCATCTCTCCTGTCCTTTTAAGGAAGAGTCTGTGCTCTTGCACATGCTTTTACCCCTGAAACTCAGAAAGCTAAGACAAGGGATCAGAGTTCGAGGACAGCCTTAGCTATGGAGTGAGGCGTAGTCTCAGAAAAAGAGTAAACAAACACTAGGACTCAGCCTCCCATTGAGCCCAGGTTGGGGTTGGGTCCGCTGTGGGCTAGGCTGTCTCTGGGCTGCTGAATAACTAACTCTGTTGCTTTTTGACCACTCTAGTCCACTCAGATGGAGTTGAAAGGCTTCCACTTTGCCGACAGTAAACAGAATGTTCCTACCGGAGGCTCCGCACCATCCCCGCAGGCCTACAGGTAAAGATGAGCCCTGGAGGTTGTGGCTCATTGCTGAGTGTTCCATAAGTCACTTCAAAGAGCCCATGGGCCCAGGGAAAATGGTGGAAGGCAGGGCCCCCTTTGTATTCCTGAGTGTTACTGAGGTATCCTTGTAATGTGCTCATGCTGTAGTTAGCTCTGGCAAAGCAAGTCCTAGGGAAGCTGCATTTGTTTCTAATCTACAGGGTAAGATGCTCTGAGGAGTAAGAACTTTCTGGGGTGGCAGCCACAGCCCCACGATCTCATATCCAAACTCATCCTCTGACCCCTATTAGAGAACTTCTTAAAGCTGGGTGTGGGTGGCCTTTCTTCCCAAACCACAAAACTGTTACCCGCTGTTAGCGTCCTTGGTACTGGTTTTCTACCTCCAGTAACCATCAGGGTTTTCCTTGCCTTGATTCAAAGGTGTCTTTTGGATCATGGCAGGGGTTTCTAGATTTCCTCCTGCTCGGTTGGGGGTGCAGCTCTGGGCCTGGGCCTGAGAATATACAGCCTGATACCTTGTGGTTAAGCACTGAGTGGGACAGACAGATCTGTAGTGTCTTTCTAGAGATCACCGAGGAGCACGCAGTGCAGGTGGAGTCCTGCTTCCGTGCCTCACTTGACTGACCCCCTCACACTGGCATGCTGGGCTGGTGCTGCCTCCATCCTTTCCTTGAGTCATGGCTGTGAAGTGAAGGCCCCTGTGTCTGTCTTATGTACGCTCTAGCTGTTGTGCCTTTTGTTTGTGTTTGTTCTGCTGCCATTGCCTGGCAGAGGGCCCACACAGCAGAGGGAGGGGAAGGAGGAAGAGAGGAAGCTTCAGGAAGGTGCGCACACCGTAGTCCTGCCTGCCCAGTGTGATTGCAGCATCCTGGGCTCGGTAGATTGTAAGGAGGGAAGTCTGGAAAGAAACTGGGTACTCTAGCCACAGATTGAAAATATTTGGGAGTAGGAAGGGACCAAAAATGGTTTCTTGTCATCATTTCTAAGCAATGCAGTACAGCTACTGTGGACATAGTGTCTGTAAGCAGTCTAGAGAGGATTTTTCAAGTATATAGGAAGAGCTGGGAGTGGGTCAGTGTAGAGAGTACACGTGTACTTAAACTCATTCCCAAAACCAAACCAAAACCAAACCAAAACCCACATACTGGAGAACATGGCTAGGTTACATGAAAATACCATGTTAACTTTACCTGTGAAGAGAGGGAGCGGCTGCTGGATATGGAAGATACAGGCATCATCGTGACCAGAGGGATTGCTGTGACTCTTGTACAGTTCCCCAAGGTTTTCAGGAAATGGGAACTGAGACACACCTTGCAAAAAAGGAGTCCTCAGTTAGAAACTCAAGGGGTATGCTGTCCCCATGACGGCTTCTCAGGCTATGGTGGTACCTAGCACTAGACAGCCTCACCTCCACCCAAGAGACTCGCTGGCCTCTGCACAGTACTCTTTCTTACAGAAGATCTTTTTCTAATGAAATGTCTAAGAGCCCTGGGGACTAAATGTGGTCATAGGTCTCTCCCCTGCCCCCCACAAGTGAGAACGAGGCAACCCCTGGTATAGCTCCTTGGACGCCGCTGCAAGCCTTCCTCTGGTCACTGCACCACACTGGTCCAGATTCCACAGCCTGAGGGTGGCACTGGCTGTCTTCTCTCAGCAAGGGCTGTGGCTTCTCTCCTGGGCGTGTCTCTGGGAAGTATACCAAGGGGCACTGTTGACCACCTGCGCCCACCCGCCCGCCCGCCCACCCCCCCACTCCCGTTTGCATTCTTAGCTGTCTCAGGTCTGTGCTTTCTGTCTGCTAAGGCCTCTGACCAGAGGGCCTCTCTGCCTCTATCTGCCTCCATGTGCTGCTAGGCATCGACTCCATCTCTGTGGTGACACGTGTGTATTCTCAACCCTGCCTTTGGTTTTTTCAGGCCTAGCTCTGCTAGCCCCAGTGGGAAGCCCTCTGGATCAGCAGTTAACATGGGCTCTGTGCAGGGACACTACGTTCAACAGGTAGAAGATGGCTTCCCAGACCCTGCAGCCCTGGACACTTAGGCCTGTCTCCCAGCGCCAAAGGAAAGGGGACTGTCCAACTGATGGATGGTTTTTATTAAGGGAAACGTGCCCTAGTGCTTAGAGCTGGGCCTTCTGAGTTCCTCCTGAAGAAAAGCACTTCTCTTGATGGGTGTTTGGATCCTTCCTTGTCCTGCAGAGAAGGGAGGAGCCTAGTTCCCACAAGAGGAGATGCCAGAAGGTGTACTATCTATCCTCAGCCAATTATGGCTGTCATGGCGCTCTAGGAGACATGGTTAGGCCTGGGTTAGCTCAGAGGCTGGGCTGTGTGTGCGTGCTAGCTCTAGTGAGTGCTGTGGCATGTCTCTGTCTGCCTGGGTGGGATCATAGACAGGATACAGCCTCCCCACCTTACAGTAAGGATTTCTCCCTGTCTTTCCCTGTAGGTCCTTTTCTCTTCCTCCTGTAAAGCTGGGCTGGGACTTGGTCAGGCCTGGGACTTAATA
The DNA here is from genome assembly GCA_021653895.1 of Mastomys natalensis. Lineage (NCBI taxonomy): Eukaryota > Metazoa > Chordata > Mammalia > Rodentia > Muridae > Mastomys > Mastomys natalensis. Next base: position 3,381,478 of record JAJTUV010000085.1, read on the forward strand.
AATTTGTCACTGACACGTGGAGGTTGTGAGGGTGATGGCTCTCTTTTTGTCCCCCCTTTCCCAGGGTTCCTTGGAAGTCTGTTCCTGCTGCGGGATGGGTTTCTAGCCCTTTCTCCCAGAGCTGAAGGCAGAACTCAGGGGTAGAGCACTTGCCTAGCATGTGTGAGGCCCTGGGTTCCAACCTCAGCTGGCAAAACAAAAACCACCCAACAAAATTTCCCCCAGAAGTTAGACAAGTGAGGTTACCCCATGTAGGCCTCCGCTGTGCAGCACTGCCAGCTAGTGCAACCATGAGATCAGAAATGGGGTTATTCAGAGACACTTGGGATGGGGGCTTGACTGAATTGTGGCCAAGATCTGGGAGATCCCAGTTGGCTTCATCCCTCTACAGATGGGTGGGTACCCAGGCCATGGGGTAGATTGGTCTACTGAAGGGGCTGTTTGCTTGCCAGTGGGGCACAGGGTGCACTGATTTGAAAAGGCCCTTCCCATCAGCCTTGGGACCTGAAGTGTTCACCAAGGATGTGCTACTAAATTCTCTGTGGAGGACCTGGAGTCTTACCGCCTTTCTGAAATCACTGCACCCGTGGGAGGGACCAGGGCAGTTTTGCCTGCACACCAGGCTCCTCCCTGGTCTTGTGAGGATAGCTCTTGGTCTGACACTGGAACAGGAAGGGAGTGGTCTCTACACATTTTGCCCTGCAGTTACTTTGATTTTCTTGTCTATCTGTCCTAAGGCAAAACGAGTGGATGAAAAGCCCGGCCTGGGAACCGTGAAGCTGCAGGAAACCTCTTCAGCCACCTCCCAGATGAAGCGAACCGGAGCAATCAAGCCTAGAGCAGTCAAGGTGGAGGGGAGTAAAGCCTGAAGGTGCCTGGCATCTCTTGCCTCACCCTAACAGGGATGGTGCACCATACCAGCCTGGACAGCCACCACCTGGGACCTTGCCAGATCCACCGTCCCACTGTCCTACCACCTGGCCTGGACAGAGCTCTCTTCCACTCCCGAAAGCTCCTGAAAGTTCCATCGTCAGCCAGCCCGCATCGTGGATATATGGCACTGACCTGCTTGCTTTGGTACAAAAGAGCAGACTCCCTCCTTCCCACCCCTCTGCCCAGTGACTGTGGACTGAGCCTCCTGTGCAGTGCAGACCCGCCCGCCCCATTCCCTAGGCACAGTGGTTTGGCAGCAGGGTCATTTTAGCTGGAGGCTTTTTGTTTTAAAAAGCAGCTAAGGTTTTTACAAAGGGGAAATGAGAACAAAATGCTAGCTACGTCTGTATAGCTGAACTTTTATACGGTCTTCGCTGTCCTCTCTATGCTCTGCTGTCCCCAGTGGTCGCCTTTTATCTCTGTCCTGTTTGACATGTCACAGCGCTACCTTAAGACGTGATTCTTAAGAGTCACACACACACACACACACACACACACACACCCTACAGGTTGGCTAACCTTTGGGGTTTGGAGGACGTGACTGGACACTCTGGTTGGCCCCTAATCACCTTGGGCACTGTGAGGTTGGTATCTGAGTTTAGCTCCAGCCCCTGGCCTGGAGTTAGCTTTTCAGAATAAGAATTATCTGTTCTAGGCCCTTGTGCTGTCGTTGGATACACTGAGTATTGCGCACCAGAGAGGAATTGTGAGTTACAGTCACCATTTTGTAATCCAGATTGGACTGTGCATCTAAGGTCCCATGCTTTAGCCCTTTTCCTTTCCTCTCCTCTCTGGAGCCTGCTGTGTCCCTCTGTCCTGTCCATCCGGCCCTCACAGCTTATCACCAAAACCTGTAAGGACACAGGTGAGCACCTATTAGTCAAGTGTGCAACAGGAAAGACTACGGCACACTCATGTCCTTCACTCCTGGCAACAGGGCAGGGTGTTGGGGTTAGGGTTGTTGTGTTACCCTTCCTTAGAGAGCTGGGTAGGGTCAAGATATGAGTGGCCTGCAGCCTCCCTAAAAGGGTGGTGTCTTGGAACTGCTGCTTGCAAGTTTTGTGTGAGCGGTGTGCAAGGTTTCTTGCTTTCACTAAGAACGAGGAAATTTTCCATCACTCAAAGGGAAATGAAGGGGAATTTCAGGGTGCTCAGCTGCTGTTGAGGATCCCCATTTAATCACCCACCTGGGGATGTTGGTGACTGCCCACTTCAGAGAGCTCACAGTTGGTAGCAGGGCTGGGACAAGCCTGCAGGTCTGTCATCAAGCATCACCATGGGCATGAGAGCAGAGAAGCAGCTTAGGAGCTCTGAAGTGGCTTCACCCTGCATGGTTGGTTGTTAGAAGGAATTAGAAGTCCACTTCCCCAGCAGGTAGTGCCACACTGTCCCCAGCATTCCTGGGCAGGGCAGTCTCAGTGCAGAGTTTCATTGCAACTTCAGCACTCCGCTCCTTCCTTCTCGCCTCTGCCCTCCGACCTTCGCCCACTTGTCTCTGTCCCATCTCTTCTCTTGCATCCCTCCTCAAAAGCACTGCCTGCATAGGAGTCCCCGGCACACATCTGCCTGTGGCCCTATCTGCTCTTCCACCCCCCGGAAGTGTCTGGTTACTGTCCCAGTGATTGAGTCCTCTGCCCCACTGCCAAGCTCTACCCTGACAAGTCTCAGTCAGTAAAAGCCACACACAGTCACCTCTACCTGTCCTCCTTAGAAATGTGGCCAGACCCACCTCACCTAATGCTTGGTGGGCATATGTGTCAAAAGAAGCAAACATTTTCCTTCAGAATTTCACAGGATGCTGTTACAAACTCAAAACGTGCCCTTTAGGTGAGCCTGCTGTCAGAATGGCAGTACTCCCTGTTTAAGAAGAAAAATTAGGAGGTCACCTGTTATCTGTCCTTTATCTCACCCTGTATTCCCTCCTGCCTCTCACCCTAAATAAAAACAAGAAACACTAGAATTTATTTATATGTATTGATGTTGTAGGTCTAGATGGAAAAAAAAGTAAATGTCCCACTGCTCTGTTTATATAATGTCTGAATAACTCTGTGCAGGAAAGGCCAGGAAATTGCATGTGAAATTTGGTGTGCTCACCACCTCTGTGATCTCAGCTGTGGGCTCTACCCCTCTGAGAGGCACATTTGCAACTAGACTCTGGGGACAGAGGGCAGGCTTCAGGTCACATGTCCCTATCCCTCAGATGATCTGTTCAAGCCAAGTTTTTAGTACAGAGGTGCTTTAAGGTGCAGTATCTCTTCATGTGGTTTTTAGAGTCAAGCTCAAAGTGTAAGAGGACTTGGGCCTTATTTTGGTTTCGAACCCTCATTTTCAGATCACACATAGAAACAGGAGCATCGGTCAAGGTGCCATGGCCTTGAGTGGGAACAGTAAAGCCCAGCCTGCCCTTTCTACTGCTGAGATGGGTGGGGGTGGGCAGAATCTTTTACTCCTGCCTGCTGAAGTCACCTCCTACTGCTGGTGGCTTTGTTGGTGCCACTGATGGTGAAATCCATGGTTTGGCAACCAGGACTCTTCAGTCTCTTGGTCCTGATGCAGCGTGTAGCATCTATCGGTGAAGACTTCTGCCAACTGCATTTAGTCTGGTCTCTTAACAGTTGCTTTCCTTGTCTTCTTCCCAAGTTTACCATTTTCAAATTCAGAGTTCACAGAACACTTCTGGGTCTAAGATTCCTAAAGGGGGATAAACAAAGGATGATTGCAATACACATTCAGAAAAGCTAGGTCATTTCCAAAGCCATGGTTGCTCTGCTGCTTCTAGAGATACTTGGATAACATGTCAATATCAACCTTGCTGTCCTGTCTTCTGGAGCCACCTTCTAGATGGTCAGTGATGAAGTCATGAATGATTTGACACTCAGAGCCCAGGGTACACTGAGGCCCATGAGGCAACTCTGGCTAAGTCCCCCACCCCAACATCCACTGGGGTCCCCCCCTCTGCCAGGTACCTGCATGTTACCTTTCAGGTCCGCCTTGCCCTCATTTCCAGCAAGTCTGGGTTAGAGGGTCCATTGGGAATCTTTTACAAGCAAGGGCACAGAAGTCTGGCTTCTGAATTCTTTGATGAGTGGAAAAGCCAGCTCTTCTGTGAGAGGCTCTAAGACAAGTTAGGTCATTTGGAACAGAGTGATCAGTGTTGGGGACGAGCACAGTCACCCAGCTGTGCTCTCCACTAGGCCTACCAGCTCTGACTAGTGATCTTCCAGGCGCATGCCACCTGCAGCTCCCAGTTGCCTGCTTCAGACCTGCCAACATCCCCAGGCCCCGTCTTTGGCATGTCACAATCCCGGAGCAGCAGTTCCCGTGAAGGCTCTGTGCAGACTCCTTAGTCGAAGGGGGTCCTGTCCCCTCGGCTTTCCACCTCCTTTTGTAGAAAAGGACTTGGGGGGTTCCTTTTGAGGGTCCTTTTGTTTTCTTTTGCTTTTCTTTTGGCCTTCCTTCTGTCTTTCACTTAGACCAGCTATTTGAAAGGGCAGACGATGCTAAGGGTGTACTGTGCAGCTTGTTTAGACGTGATATGGGGAGCCTCTTCGGATGGGAAATGGAATCGTGAATTCACCCTCCCTTCCCTCCGGGTCAGTCCCTGTTGTTTCTCCTTTCAAATATGTGATTGTACTAGGTCTTTCCATATGAAAGAACTCTCCTTATTTAAATAAAAAAAAGTATAAAAAAAATAAAGCCAAACATGCTTTCTCAGGTTGTGTCAGTTTTCTGTCATTGGGAGGGCACTGTTTCACAGCTTCCTGAGAAACGGGGTGCAGCACTGTCCTGTGGTAGGATTCCAAGAACTATCAGGTCACCTAGGCAGCCACCTTCACAACAGCTCTTGATACGACTTTTGCCTTTGTCTTCCATAATTGTATTGGTTATTTTAAAACCGTAAAACAAGATTCTAAAGATGACTTCAATGTGGAGGGAAGGTGATACGGGGAAATGGAGCAAAGTCTCAAGCAACTTAGCAGGGACTAAAACACATGGCCTCTGCAACCGCTAAGCAAGGGGCGGGTTGCAGATCGTGCAAATTAATATATATTCAAAGACATTAGTTGGTCTGCATGGAAATGTTTTTTGTTTCCCCTGAGTCTGAGGGACCTACCACACCAGGGGGACTGTGCTTAAGGTGCATCTTGAAAATGGGCAGCACCAAGAAGCCCTGTCCTCTCTGTGAGCCAACCTATGTGCATCCTATCCTGTACTTCCTGCCTGATTCCTATCTGCGTTTCTATTGGAACGAGTGGAGGACTGCACTGTATTTCTGTGGGAGAATAAATTAGATCAGGGGTAGGAAAAGGTCAGGGGAAAAGGTCAGGGTTCAGGCTTTGTCATCACTGAGGTCTGGAACCTTAATACAGGGCTCTCTTGGACAAGTTATTTATCAAATATCATTGTTAACCCTATCTACTGAAGTAGGGTAGTGTGGATTCAGAGGTCATTGGTAAGCATACAGTTCTAGGCCAGCCAGCGTTACAAAAAAAAAAAAAAAAAAAGCCAAAGGCAATCTGCATGAGAAACTCCGACCCCTCGGACATCCAAGCCTCTTATTACAGAACAGGCAAGGGTCTGAGTAGTAGCATCCATTAGCTTTTATGGCCACATCCATAGCTCAAGTTTCCTGCAAGCAAGACAAGGTCCTCCTGAAGCTGAGTGCCTACAAGCTGTCCTGAAGCACCAGCATGGCTTACAAGCTCAGACTAGCTCTTTGGGGCCCAAAGAGCTGGCTCTCCACTGTTTCGGTGCCCTTTCTTTGCAGGAACTTGGGTAGACCCTATTCTCATGGTTAAACTATAAACAAACAATTCCGTGCATTCTTATCTATTTTAAGTGTGTCTGCATACCACTTGCCTGCCTGGTGCCAGATGATTCTGAGCTGTCATGTGGGTGCTGGAAATCGAATCAAGGTCCTCTTTAAGAGCAACCAGTGCTTTCAGCCAAAACGATCGCCTACCCGCTTTGCTAAAGTCTTAAACCGGATGTCATTCAATGCTAAGCTAACTTGTAAAATAGGAATTTTGGCAAAACAAGCCTGAATCGAGATCTGGGGAGATCAGTCGGTACAGGTTGGGCTTGCTACCTAAGCGTGAGAACCCACCTAAAAAGGCAAGGTTGTAATACCTGCGCTGGGGAAGCAGATATCATAAGTTCTAGGCCATCCTCCTCTACATAGTGAGTCTGAGACCTTGGGGAGGAGGGGAGGCTGACTAGTGTGGGAAGAGTTGAGAAAAAAGCTTCCCACCACTTCCTCTGCACACAGCTCCAGGAGGTACAACGCACCCGATGCTTCAGAGCACTTATCCCGGCTCTTCAGCCAGCGCGCTGCGTAATGAAATCGCTGAGGTAGACCCGAGGCCCGAATCGGAGAGCTCCAAGCACGTGAACAGCTTGTGGAAACCCACTGTGCATTATTAAAAAGGGGAAAGGGAGCCCTAAGGGCAAGGTGGTGGCCAGTCACCACCTCCCACATTCATGGCGGCTAAACTCGCCGTGCATGCGCGCCGCTACCTTCGCGCTCCTGCTGCTCACGCGCGTTCAGTCTGTAGGCCGCTCAGGCATAACTAGTTGAGCGTCGATTTGTGGGCGCTGCGGAGTAATCGAGCGGCCTCGCCCCCAACGGCCGAGCGTGCTTGGCGGTTCGCAGGCCAGGCCCTACATGGGGAGCTGCTGTGCGGGACTCGAAGAAAGGCTCGTAGGTTTTGGAGTGCCAGATTCGAGAGCCCTGTTGGGGTCTGGGATCCGGCCTGGGGGCGGCGCGCTAGGGTTGGTGGATGTTCCGATCCTGGCCGAGCAAGGCGGTTCCAGAGTGGCCTCCTGTTGGAAAAGAGCCTGGGTGGGCAGAACTGTAGAGAAAGAACGGGCTCGGGGCGCAAGCAACTCTAGGAGGAGTGCCTCCAGGAGAAGAGGGAAAAGTCCATCCAGGACACTGGGCTATGACGGTGCCCAGAGCTCCCAGATTTTAATTTTCAACCATACTGGGAAGGGACAGGAGAGGCCACATCATTCATTAGCAGCCCTGTTCCTAGCAAGGGCCCAGCAGGTGTTTATGGAATGACTTGTGGAAGGGAGTGTCCAGTTCTGAGATTCCTGAATTCACCCCTGAAATGTTTTTATGTGTACCCTGTGCTTGAACATAACTGTAATTCTCCAACAGATACGTTCTAGAAGAGTCCTTCTGGCTCTATTAACCCAAGCCGCTATGCTGTAATTCATCGCGGTGCCAGGCTGCTTTAGGATCCAGTAGCCTCTTTTGAACCTTTCCGGGCTGCTGTCCATTTACTTTTTTTTTTTTTCCCCACCCTTCCCCTGTCCATTTACTTTTAATGGTAGTTCTAACCCCTCTTTTCCAGGGTGTCCTCTCGAGCTTGCTATTCTGCAAAATGTTGAGATTTTTGAAACGGCCTCTAGTGGTGACTGTTGACATCAATTTGAACTTGCTGGCTCTGACTGGCCTGGGACTACTTACCCGACTATGGCAACTCTCCTACCCTCGGGCTGTAGTGTAAGTAGAGATGGGAGAGAAGAGTAAATGATCCAAAAGGCATTGTAATTAGTGACATGAATCACCTTGCTATACAGTATAAAGGAGAGAAATTCTGGGTGTCTGGGCCTCTTGGTGATGGATGTTTGTTTGTTTTTGTTTTGTTTTTTTGGTTTTTCGAGACAGGGTTTCTCTATGTAGCCTGGGCTGTCCTGGAACTCACTCTGTAGACCAGGCTGGCCTCGAACTCAGAAATTCGCCTGCCTCTGCCTCCCAAGTGCTGGGATTAAAGGCCTGTGCAACCACTGCCCGGCGTGATGGATGCTTTGATAGTGTATTGCTCAGAGTTCTCTAGATGAACAACTTAAGAATAACATTCTGTGTGCATGTGTGTATATATAAATAAATATATATAAGATTTATTGTGCCAAGCTCATGGTCAGGAGCTTGGCCTACACATGCCTGAGTCAGCAGCCGTGGGGAGGGCTGGGGAAGTGGCTCTGTGTGTAAAGCACTTGCTGTACAAGCGTGAGGACCAGAGCTCAGATCCTAAGCACTCCCTCAAGTGCCACATGGGCAGTGTGCTCCATCTGTAATCCCAGCAGACTGCCAGCTCAGCCAGGGACTCTCTGGAGCAAGCTAGGTAGCCAGAATAGCCAAAATGACAAGCTTCAAACTGAATGAATGTCTCGGTAGATAAAAGGGAGAGTGACCAAGGAAGACAGTGGGTATCAACCTTGAGCCTCTACATACCAGTGTGCACATACATATATATGTACCTTCACACACATGAACATACATACACAAAGCTGCCTATATATCACATACACATTCATCCAAAGGGGAAAAAAAACCTAGAGAAATAGGCTCTACACAAGGCACACATCTACAGTGCTCGCTGTGCTTAGTGAATTTCCCACCATGTTGCTACAGTTAAATGATGCTGTGTGTTAGCTGGAACAAAGAATCAGATCTGACCCTGGCTCTTCACTTACCTGAAGTCGGCTGGAAACATGAGGTTTTATTTTCCTGCCTGTGTTTACAATTAAGATTTCTAGGGGGCTGGAGACATGCTCAGTACTTACGAGCACTGGCAGCTCTTACAGAGGACCTGGTTTCAGTTCCCAGCATCTACCTGGGGCTCACAGCTGCCTCCAACTCCAGTTCCAGAGCATCTGATGCCCTCTTCTGCTCTCTGTGGAAGCTGCACACATGTGATGTATAGACATGCAGGCAATAAATACCCATACACAGAAAAATAAATATTTTTTAAAGCTTAAATAGCAGTTAAGTTTTCTGATTGGATATAGAGGCAGGTTTTGTATTATATTTGTATTGTATTATTTGTTTATAGTTTTGATGAAGTATACTACGGGCAGTACATTTCCTTTTACATGAAGCGCATCTTTTTTCTGGATGACAGTGGGCCACCATTTGGCCACATGCTTCTGGCCTTAGGAGGTAGGTAAGAGAAACAGTCAGGGCCTTTGAGGCCCTGGAATATAGTAAGCTTATCAAATGACATTTCTCAAGGGCTCAAATCACGTCTTGTTTTCTCACCTTATTTTGTCCGTGTTCCAAATTTTTTGTTTTAGGTTGGTTAGGAGGATTCGATGGTAACTTTCTGTGGAACCGAATTGGAGCAGGTAAGGATTTTAACTCCTTATGAAAGAATAGAGACATGATGCCCATCACAAGACCCAACACTTACCTTTTACTGATTTAAACCAGGATACAACTGGTTATTTGGGTACAAGGGAACATCCGGTTAAAGGGGATGGAGAGATGGCTCAGCAGTTAAGAACACTGGCTGTTTTTCCAGAGGACCAGGATTTGATTTCCAGCACCCACATGTTGGTGCCCAACCGTCTGTAACTCCAGTTCCAGGGCATTTGTCACTTTCTTTTTTTTTTTTTTTTTTTTTGGTTTTTTGAGACAGGGTTTCTCTGTGTAGCCCAGGTTGTCCTGGAACTCACTCTGTAGACCAGGCTGGCCTCGAACTCAGAAATCCGCCTGCCTCTGCCTCCCAAGTGCTGGGATTAAAGGCGTGCGCCACCACCGCCCGGCTTGTCACTTTCTTTTAGCCAGGCATATACAGTCATATATGCAGACAAAACACCCATGAGCATAAATAAAACCTAAACAGAAAGAAAAGTCTGGTTAAGGTTTGAAGTGCTTTGTGATTGTAATTATTTTTTCCCTAGCTCTTAGTACATGTGGCATTTGGTAGCCACTGTCTTTTATATGTATAAACTTTGTGGCCAGAACATTTTTAGAGCTATTTGGGGTACATGTGCTAAATCAGCATTAATTTCAGAATCCTTCCTCATCATATCTGTGCTTGGTGAGAGCTGGCACCTTGACGGCAAAGCTGATTTCAAAGCAGTTTGGGCAGATGGTGGTTGATGTTTATTACCTGGATAGGCTGAGGCAGGAGGATCACCTGAACTCAGGAGTTTGACACTCTAGACAGGGTCTCACTATGTAGTCTTGGCTGGCTTAGAACTCACTATGTGAACCAGGCTGGCCTTAAACTCAAGATCGTCCTGCCTCTGTATCTTAAGTGCTGGGATTTAAGGTGTGCATCACCATACCCAGTAGTAAAACCCGGTCTCTAAAAATCTCCCACCACACAAATTCCAAAGCTTGTTTTAAAGACTTTACCCCAAGTTTACAGCCTCAATAGCTCACGTGCTCCCAGTTTTATAAAGTTGCAGTTACAAGTCTGTGAGCTGCTGTGTGTCAGCAGGCAAGCTTTCAGCTATGCTGTGTGATTCCTTTCTCAGAATACAGTAGCAATGTGCCTGTGTGGTCCTTGCGCCTGCTGCCAGCTCTTGCCGGGGCCCTGTCAGTACCCATGGCCTACCAGATCGTACTGGAGCTCCACTCTTCTCACTGCGCTGCCCTGGGAGCCGCCCTGCTGATGCTCATTGGTAAGCCTCGGGTCGCTGCCCACCTGCCAATGCCAGAGTACAGGAAAAAAAAAAAAAAACCAAGTACTTTGTGGCATTTCAACATGAGGCTTGGAGAGTACTGCCTGGCAGTTGTGTGTGTGCTGCCCTAGTGAACACATCTGCTTCATCCAGATTCCAGATGTGCCCCACTCTGAGCTGCCCTCCTTGATGGACTGATGGACTGTGAGGTCAGATACTTTTTAAAAGTGGAAATGTAACCATGATGGCATAGTAAAGGTGGGGACTGCCAGTCAGTGCTTGAGGGCACATAGATACCATGACATACACATTCACACACGTACACACACACATACACACACACACATGTATTTTTAAAGGCCCTGGGTTCATCCCCAGCACAAAAGCAAAAATATCCAGCAGTAGTTCTTGCTGGGCCTGTAATCCCAGCCCTGGGAAGCCCAAAGCAGAAGAGTCTTGCATGTGAGGTCAGCCTGGGCAACACAACAAGACTATGTCCCCATTATTATTATTTTTTTTTTTTAAACTTCCTTCTGCACCAACTACATGAAGATTTTCTTCTTGGTGACTGCAGAGGTAGCTCAGATGTTAAAAGCAATTACTGGTCTTGTAGAGGACCTGAATTTTGTTCCTAGCTTCTGAGTGGTGACTTACTAACTCCAGTTCTAGGGAATCCAATGCCCTCTTTTGACTTCCATAGGCACCAGGCACTTATATGGAACACACACATACATGTAAGCAGAACACATACACTCCCTTAACAAGACAATAAAGTAACTATGTGCCATTTACATCGTGTTAGGGATTTTAGGTAATCTATAATGCCTTAAAATATGCAGCAGGACATGTGGAAGGTTTTATGTAAATACCTGACTTTGTATAGACAGAGACTGGAATCCTCAGAGGATGCCCTCTGTCCAGTCTCTGGAGCCATGGCTGTGTGCACCTCCTGTGACCCTGGGCTGCTCAGTGCTGACGGCTGTTTGTCTCTGGCAGAGAACGCCCTGATCACTCAGTCCAGGCTCATGCTGTTGGAGTCCATACTGATATTTTTTAACCTCTTGGCCGTGTTGTCCTATCTGAAGTTCTTCAACTCCCAGACACACAGGTATGGAAAGTGAGATGCACTTCTTGTTAGGAGAAAAAAGGCTTCCAGGTTGTTTTTCCCTTCCATTTTTTAAGTCAGGGTCTGAGTGCTAGTCCTAGCTGGCAGCCATGCCTCCATGTCAGCCTCTGAAGTAGAGTTACAGGGTGTGCCTGCATCTAGCTCTGGGTGACGTTTAGTGTCTTTGAGCTTGAGGAGTTGCTTACAGAATGCCTTTTTACTTAATACTTCAGGTTGACACTTAGCCCATGGTTTCATAAATACATTCTTTTTTAAGCCCATAGGAAATTTGTTTTCCTGACAAAAAGAAAAGTTCTTCTGAAACCCAAACAGGGAGGTGGGGTTCTTTTTATTGTGGCTGGTACTCAGTAGGACTAGCCAATGTAGAGATTGCTCAGACAGGCGCTGCATCCCCAACCTGTGGGATGAGTCCTGTGAGTGCTCCCTTGTTCTTCTGTTTTTCTCCTGTTTTGTCCAGCCCTTTTTCAGTGCACTGGTGGCTGTGGCTAATGCTGACTGGAGTCTCTTGTTCCTGTGCAGTTGGGTGAGTTAGAGCCCCTAACTTGGGTACTTGGGTAGTATTCTTCCTGTCTGTAGGCTTGTCCGTCTTGGAACATTATTTCAATTCTGTCTTTTTCAGGATCAAATATATGGGAATTTTCACCTACTTGCTCGTGCTCAGCATTGCAGCGGTCCATGCCTGGAACCTGATCGGAGACCAGACCTTGTCAAATGTAGGTGGCCATGTCAAGGCCTTCTGAGTCTTCAGTATTTGGGGATGGGTGTGTGAAGCTGTTCTAGGAGTAGTTGGATCCTCAGAGCTGGAGAGATGGCTCAGCAGTTAAGAGTACTGGCTGCTCTTCCAGAGGTCCTGAGTTCAATTCCCAGCAACCACATGGTGGCTCATGACCATCTGTAATGGGATCCGGTGCCTTCTTCTGGTGTGTCTGAAGACAGCTACAGTGTACTTATAACATAAAAGAATAAATAAACCTTTTAAAAACAAAAAACAAAAAAAAAAGCCGGGCAGTGGTGGCACATGCCTTTAATCCCAGCACTTCTGAGTTCGAGGCCAGCCTACTTTACAGAGTGCATTCCAGGACATCCAGGGCTACACAGAGAAATCCTGTCTCCAAAAACCAAAACCAAAACCCAAAAAACAACAAAAAAGGAAGTAGACCGTCAAGGCTTCAGGAACAAGTGGGAGTAGATGGGGCTCTTGGTGACTTTCCCTAAACCTCCATGCAGTATCTGGAAATGGCCACGGTGCTCTGCAGATAGACACACCTATCCTTCCATCCCTGGCAGATGCGCGTGCTCAGTCACTTGCTCGCCAGGATTGTGGCTCTGCTGATCGTCCCGGTCTTCCTGTACTTACTCTTCTTCTATGTCCACCTGATGCTGCTCTACCGCTCTGGGCCCCATGACCAAATCATGTCCAGCGCCTTCCAGGCCAGCTTGGAGGTAAGAAACAGTTCAAAAAAAAGATAGTCACAGGCTCGGTGTTTCTGTCTAAGCAGTGTCTGATCTGTAGCCCTCAGGAGGAAGAAGTCGGTCGGGGCCAGCCAGAGCTGCATAGCAAGACTTTGTTTTAAAAAACCAAATGAGTAGAAAAGGGGTAGATAAACAGATAGATACAGTGTCAAGTGAGCAGCACAGCAAAGGTCAAACACTGAAGCAGCCGTTTTGTGTTAGTTTGTTTGTTTTTTAAGGATCGGTTTCTCAGTGTAGCCTTGGCTGTCCTGAAACTCAAGCTGTAGACCAGGCTGACCTTGAACTCAGAGATCTGCCTGCTTCTGCCTCCTCAGTTTGGGATTAAAGGTGTTTGGCCACCACCAACTGGCCCATGTTGGTATTTTTAAAGAATTCTGAAATATTGATTGTGTGGGAATAGAGAAGCTGCGCTCACAGCCTGTACGCAGTTACACACCTCATGAGGCGGACTCACGCCGCCACATGGAAGTCTGCAGTCAGCAAGTTGAGATCTTCAGAACTTTTTGAGTGCTTGCAGGACACTCAAGACAGCTTCAGATTTCAGAGTCTTTTGCATTTTGGACTTTCAGATTGTGGGTGCCCCCCCACCCAATTCCTCCAAATTGTAACAGTTCTGGTTCCAACATTTCAGATAAAGAGTACTGACCCATAAAATGTCCCAGGTGTGGTGGTGAAGGCTGTATCCTTGCTCATGCATGCTGCCTCTGCTGATGGTCTCATCATCTCTCTCACAGCATGGTCGTATAAGGAATGTGTGGTGAGAAAGTCTCCTGAAGGCCTGGCCAGAGCACACACGCCCACTTAGGATTGTAGTTCAGTAGGACCCAAGTCCATGAGGTTACTTACAACTAATTATATGATCATCTCTGCCACCACCCCATCCATCACCAAGGCCAGTTTAGGGTTGTTGGTCTTGATCCGATGAGATGGTTCCAGAGGAAGGGCAGCTGCCGCTGAGCCTGACTCCTCTGTCTGTCTTTGGATCCATGGGGTAGGATGGTTGGTCTCTGGAGCTCATCTAAGACCTTTTCTATTTGTCTTAGGGAGGGCTAGCCCGCATCACCCAAGGCCAGCCCCTGGAGGTAGCCTATGGTTCCCAGGTCACTCTGAAGAGCGTCTCAGGCAAACCCTTGCCCTGCTGGCTTCATTCGCACAAGAACACTTATCCCATGATGTAAGGAAAGTGATCATTTTAATTTGCAATCACAAATGCTTTGCTTTCTCACAGTTTGCTAAGAGCTGTCATTTCCTGTGATCAAGTTTACAGAGACAAAGGCAGCAGGGCCCAGGCTCAGGCCCGGACTCAAGGCTTTTGTGGTGTCCAGTATGAAACACTGGGAGTGCTGTGACATGCTAGCCACAGCCTCCTCCAGTGCCTCGGAGCAACTCTGCCTGACAGTGGTTTTCTATGTTCTCTGGTCCCTGTATTGTTGGGTGACACACCCTGCTGTGTAGACTCTGCAAAGACCAAGGCCACTCAAGGGTCTCGGCCACTTGTGGGTCTCTGCCGCCCACTTCAGGTGTCGTCTTTGTTGACATCTCACACAGATATGAAAATGGCCGTGGCAGCTCCCACCAGCAACAGGTGACCTGTTACCCCTTCAAAGACATCAATAACTGGTGGATCGTCAAGGACCCTGGGCGGTGAGTGTGGTTTCATCAGAGCTTACCGCCCATCATGACTGACAGGTCATTCTGCTGAGTCCTAGGCCTTCTTTTCATACATGCTCCCTCCCTGGCCAGAGCTGGAGTACCTGCTGCAAGTTATTAATGCAAGGCCAGGGTGGGGCTGGGTCATGAGTGAGCTGCCTTAGCTTCTCTTAGGAATTGTGACAGGAATTGTGTCTGCTCCCCTCAAGCGGACCTAGTATCCTCTTGTCCTCATCCTTTCTGCAGCCTAAGGAGTCTGCCTGTCAGTGAGAGTCTTCCATGTTTCTAAAAAAGATTGATTTCTTTATGTATGTGAGCACACTGTCATTGTCTTCAGACACACCAGAAGAGGGCGTTGGATCTCATTACAGATGGCTGTGAGCCACTATGTGTTTGCTGGGAATTGAACTTAAGACCTCTAGAAGAGCAGCCAGTGCTATTAACTGCTGAGCCATCTCTCCAGCCCCAAGATTCCTAATTTTTTTTTTTTTACCAGCATTTACCTTCTGTCCCTCACTCCGATGCTAGTCTGAGCAGCCTCCAGGAGGCCTTACACTAGGCACTCTCCTTCCCTGCCTTCCCGAGTGTCCCTGGCCTCTGGCCTCTAGTCCCTGCCCTCCTACCATAACCTCCAGGGGTACCTTACTGCTACCAGGCCCTTGGCCATCTCTGCACTCGCCCTTCTTGCCAAGAATGTAAAGGATGGATCTTTTGGGAGGGCTCCTAGGCCAGTCCACACAAAGGTGGCCCCTCCTTTCCTGTCTCTTTTCCCTAGGCTGGCTTGGTTTACATATCTGCATGTCTGTTTTCTGCAGTGAGTGAGGCCACCCTGACCCTGTCTGGCCTGTCCAGCTGTTTCCCCAGCACTGGGGACTGGGGACTTGATCAGTTCTACGGGTTTGGATGGTTTTTCTGCTTGCTTGGTTTTGTTTTTTATCTTCCTTGTTCATGTTTTGTTTTCCTGGTTTGTTTTTGAGATAGCATCTCTCCTTGTAGCTAAGCCTTGCCTCAGGCTCTCAGTCCTCTTGCCTGGGCCTTCCAAGCACTGGATCGCCCGTGTGCACATGCTCACCCAGACTGATAGACTTTTAGGTTTTACTTTTATTTTTGAGGTATGAAAAAGAGTATGCTGTAGACATGAGGATGGGAGGGGCGTATTCTTCACAGACAAGTGTGACAGCAGCAGATGGAGTCACGCTTGGCAGTTTGGAGAGTGACCTTAGGTTGAAAAGTGCCTTGATTCTATAGAAAGCCACATTGGGGATGCGCACTCCCAAGTGTCTGCTAGCAGACCTCAGAGTCTCAGCGTCCCATAGAGCTTATCAGCCGAGTGTCACCCTGACAGCACTGTCTTCCTAGACACCAGCTGGTGGTAAACAACCCTCCCAGGCCTGTAAGACACGGAGACATTGTACAGCTCGTTCACGGCATGACCACCCGCCTCCTTAACACGTGAGTGTTCTCCAGTGCTGGCTCTGTCAGGGTTTCCCACAGCTCTCTCTCTAGTGACTCCCTCAGCTCTCCTGAGGCTCCTTATGTCCCTGGCTAATGTCACCCCATCACTTGGCCTCCCTGTTAGACCTGAAGTAAGCAGCACAGCACCTCAGGGCTACCCCACTCACTTTGCTGCTGGGACATCCCTGCCTAGGTACTGTCCTTCCCATAATTCTTATTCTGACGCTTGTTCTGTCTGAAAGTCCATCATCCACAGCTCACTGCTGGGCCTCCTTGGGTGCCTAGTGCATCCTGAGACGAAGTGAGTCCTGCCTGAGTAGACTGGAGGTGACAGGCTGCTCGTGAACACGGAGCTTGAACCACACAGGGTAGCCTGCTCTCTCAGTATGAGACTACCGCCCAGAGGCAATAATGCTGCTTTTCTCAGTTCTGACAGACCAGTGATACACTGGGGCCAGTTCTTAGACTCATACTTCCAGTCTCTGTGACAGACACTCTCTATTCAGAAATTTGCTCACCTGTCCAGAAAGTGAGTGACACCCACTCAATTGTTTGACATCAATTCTGGATACACATATTCAAGACATTCCCTCACAGATACACCGACCCTCGGATCTGGGCAATCCCTCAGTTGAGTCTTCCTTCTCAGATGACCCTAGGCTGTGTCATGTTGACCATTAAAGCCTGCCTTGGAGTGGCCTACATCCCAGATATATGGCCTCTGTAGGAGCTGCCTTTAGAGCCAGCTTCCCCAGCCTCAGCAGGCAGAACAGGCCTTGTTTCAAAAGACACCATCTTCCCTGTAGTGACACTCTAAGAAAGCGCTCTGTTCTGCTCTTCCAGGCACGATGTCGCAGCCCCTCTGAGCCCCCATTCTCAAGAAGTCTCCTGCTACATTGACTATAACATCTCCATGCCTGCCCAGAACCTCTGGAAACTGGTGAGCTCCGTATGGAGTGCTGGGCTGGGTGCAGCAGGAGCTCATGGCTGTCAGTGGGCCTGCTTCCTTCCTCAGAGTACCCAGAATGCCTCCTTAGATAATGGGTTCAAATGTAAACTTCGATAAGGAACTTGTCAACAAAGCAAGTCTGAGATGTCCCCATGGGGAGCAGTCACCTCATCGGGACTCAGAGTCCTCTGGAGCCTCAGGCATGGATTGGGAAAGTTCCAAATGCTGTGTCTGCCCAGTGAGGGCCTTTTGGGTCGGGGCTGTTCCAGCTGGAGCTGCTTCCTAGACTGTTCACTTTTTTACCCTCTGTTCTAGTTTCTTTCTGTTGCTGTGCCAAAAGCAACTTAGAGAAGGAAAGAGTTAATAATCTACAGTCCATCCCTCTGCAAGTCAGGGCAGGAACTTAAGCTGAAACAATGAAGGAGCACTGTCACTGGCTCACTCCCACATTCAAGCTTTCAAGTACAGCCCAGGATCATCTGCCTGGGGAATGGAACCGCCCACAGTGGACTGGGCCTTCCTATATCAAGTAACAGTCAGGGTCACTCCCTCACAAACATGCCGACAGAACAGTCTGATCTGGACAGTCCCACAGTTGAGACTCCCTTCTCCAATAACTCTAGGCTGTGTCACATTGATAATTAAAGCTAAATAAGACACCCACCACAGTCGGGCCAGCCTCCCGCTACTCCTATGGCCCAGGGGAAGCCTCTCAGCCAATTTTTACCCAGAGTTAATAGGAGCACAAGCAGTTTTCTGGTGAGGGGCTTGACCATCAGAGGGCAATTTCACTGAGGCAGTGCCCTTCTGGTGACAGTCACCTGCTCCCCTTGCAGACTAAGGTCTCCTGGGAACAGACTGAGTACTAGACAGCTGTAGGCCTGCAGTCATTTCTAAGGAGGAGAAGTTAAACTGGCCTAGCTTCTGATTGGCTGCAGCCAATCAGTTTCCCTCTCATTTTGGACCTCCCTACTGACCAAGCCAGCTCAGTCAGTCAACAGGTTCTCAGGGCAGGAGCGAGGATTAAAAAGAAAAGACAATTAAACAACTTGCATGACCCCAATGAGTTCTGAAGCTGAGGCGGGTTTATTTTTTCCCAGTCTGCTATTATACCATTTTAATTACATTCAGGTAATAAGGTCAGTTCTGGGTTAAGGAACAGGCAAGACAATAAACAAAGTCCTGTGATCACTATTTCTAAGGGCTTATCAGCATGACCAAGGTGTCGAAGCCTATTATCCTGTCCTAGCCCAAAGTCATATTCTTGCCTGCAGCCCACTTCTAGCCCAAAATCAGATTCTGGCCTGAGCTTACTTCCCTGTCCTGGCCCAATGTCAAATTCCTGCCAAGTGTCCCCAAAAGCTCTCCACACCCTACCTAGGTGATACCATGCCAGTTTGTGACACTATGCCCCTTGCTGGCTTTGTTAGCACAGGTCTATCTGTGAGGACTGCTTTCTTCCACACATCTGACCCATCTTTACCTGTTTTCACCTTAGATGTGTTGCACACATCCATGGCCATTTCCATTCTGCTGTCTAGCCTCTCCTGAGTGGGCCTACTTCATGAAAGGCCTGCATCCCTTCTCGTGGGAGGCTGTCTCAGGAGTGGCACCGAGTCTCACTGACCTTCCTGCCAGCGTGCTACTGACCCCATTGCTGACCCCTTTTCCCTTCCTGGCAGCCCTTTGAGTACCACTCACGACCATCAGATAGAGCTTCCAGAAAGGGGAGCAGGCCTCAGGAGTGGCTGCCTGGCCCAGGATGTCTTGTCTAGGAAACATCCCTATTTTGGCTAGAGTTCTGTGTCCTCTTGTGACTGAATAGGTGGCTTTTGAGTTGCTGCAGCCTCAGAAAGGGACAGTATTCTGTGGCTAACTCCAGTGCTGTGTTGTGAGGGCATATGGGATCATGGAGGGTCTGTAGCACCAAGGCCAAGGACTGGCATCATGTGCTTCCTTTGCTTGAGGGCTCATCAGCTTAGCCCAGACCCAAATTGATTTCATAGCAGTGTGACTCCTCTTCACTTATCTCAGGCAAAAGGCCAAGAAGCCATGGGTGTCTGGTCTTTAGGTTGCTATTTAACACAATCTGCAAAGGGATGTGAAACTGACTAGACATATTTAGGTTTATACTGGTTTGTGGTGCTGGGGAGGCAACCCAGGGCCTCACAAATGCAAGGCAAGTTCTCCACTGCCAGTGACACCCCGCACTCCCCTCAGCTGACAGGATCTGTTTCTGCAGGACATTGTAAACAGAGAGTCCAACCGGGACACCTGGAAGACTATCTTGTCGGAAGTACGCTTTGTGCATGTGAACACGTCTGCCATCTTGAAGGTAAAGGGTAGCTAGCTCCTAGTATGCCTGTCAGGCCCAGCCTCACCCAGACTCTTGCCTGAGCTGTTCGGGCAGGTGCTCACATAGCTGCCATGTGATGAACGTCACCCTGTGTTTTATATACACGCAGGGGGAAAAGGATCCTAGGAAGACCTAGGGCAGGGATCTGCTGACAGTCATTTGGTGCGGGGGTGGGGAGGTAGCTAACTCTCTGTCATGCTCATTGTCTGTCTTGGTTTTGCTAGCTGAGCGGGGCTCACCTCCCTGACTGGGGGTTTCGGCAGTTGGAGGTGGTTGGGGAGAAGTTGTCACTAGGCTACCACGAGAGCATGGTGTGGAATGTGGAAGAACACCGCTATGGCAAAAGTGAGTCATTAAAGCTCTGGTCGGGCGTCTGCTTGTCTCTGTGGATCTTGTGCCACTCAAGAGAACACCAAAGCAACTCGTGACGTGGAGGGACCTAGGTTCCTCCATTTTATTTGGCTGAGTCCTTTGCACTGATCCATGAGCACATAAAGCGTTTGTGCTGAGGAACTGTGGAGGAGGCTGGGGGAAGGCAAATTCTGCATCCCAGGGTATGCTAGTGCTGACGTGGCAGAGGAGTTTGGGATGTGGGAACCAAGTGGGATGGTATGGTTTGGTGAGGTGTTCTCCTGGGTTATGGGAAAGGCTGGTGGCAACTTTTGTCCTCAGCTCCTCAGCCTCTCTGTGTGTCTTCCTTGTCCCCTCAGGCCATGAGCAGAAGGAGAGGGAGCTGGAGCTCCACTCACCCACTCAGCTTGATATCAGCAAGAACCTCAGCTTCATGGCCAGATTCTCAGAATTACAGGTGACAAGTGACTGGAGGGACGGCCATCCTTGCTCGGTGGGAGCTGATGTCTGCCCATGAAGGCAGTGTGCTGCTGAGCTCTCAAGTTCAAAGTCCCTGAACCTGGAACTTGAGACTCTGCAGCAGAATGATTGTCTCTCCCGGCTCCAGGCCCCATGGACCTGCACTTAGTAGGTCCTGTCCCCGTGTAGCATTGCAATAAAGTCAGGGCGTCTTCAGGCTGCCCATCAGGTCAGTGGCCACATTCAACTAGCAGAGCCCTAGGTAAGTCAGGCAGACACTCAAGTCCATGGCACGATTCCTGTCGGTTTGCAGGGCAGATGCTGGAATCCATGTAGTCAGGACCCGCAAGCCAACAGCCCAGGTTAGCTTCTCAAGGCAGGTATGCAGCACTTGCTGATTGAACTTGGTCTGGGCAGTTGACATACAAGGGACGGCAGTTTAATGATACACCGTGACATTGTGGCAGCTAGAGACAATGATCATCTTCTGCAACCTGTATGTGCTTTATTCTGTGGCAGTGGAAGATGCTGACGCTGAAGAACGAGGACCTAGAACACCAGTACAGCTCCACCCCGCTGGAGTGGCTCACGCTGGACACCAACATCGCCTATTGGCTACATCCCAGGACCAGTGTAAGTGAGCATGTATGAGTCCGGCTGAGCTCCTGTGTTTCTCCAAGGCAAAGGCTCAGAACTTGCTTTTGTTTGGATACTGGGCAATCTAAAGCCTGGCCTACTCATTGCCAAAGAGCAAGGCCTCCCTCTCCTGGTGCTGTGGAGGGAAGCCCAGTGCTGCCCCATTCCTGTCAGACCATTTTACATTCTCCCTGCACCACCCAGCCACTAAGCTGGCGGGCTCTGGTCCTGCTGCCTCTAGCCACAGCAGACTGGAAGCAAGCAGCATGGGGTTGCCTGGAAGCAATGCTGGGGACATGCTCACTAAATAAACTTCCTGAACATGCATACCCAGTGGAACTGAGCAAGTCCAGGGCTGCCCCGCAGCTGTGTGTGTAAACATGGATTCTCTTTCTGGGTAGGACCTTCCTATGAATACCCTGTTGTGAAAAGAGGAACTCCACGCCAGGCATGGCACACATTTGTGACCTCAGCTCAGGAGGTAGACAGGATGGTACGTTTGAGGCCAGGCTGGGCTGCTTAGGACACAATCTCAAATGAACTGGGCTTGTGGGTAGATCTGAGTGGCAATGTGTGCCCAGCATGCACAGAGCTCGGGATCCATGCCCAGTGCCCCAAATCTCCATTACTCAGAATTCTCAGTTGTGACAAACAGGATAGAGAACAGTAGTGTTTAGAAGAGTGGCCTGGGAACAAGTCCATCCAGGTTTGTTATCAGACAACGGAGGTCCAGACACACTTGTGTGGTTTTGGACTCTGCCAAAGTACATTTGTTCTTTCCTGTGGCCACTGCCCTCTGCTTGGAGTGAGGGGCAGGGTAGCAGCCCTGACTGCCTACGATTTCAGGCTCAGATCCACTTACTTGGAAACATCGTGATCTGGACTTCAGCTAGCCTTGCCACAGTGGCCTACACCCTGCTCTTCTTCTGGTACCTGCTCCGCCGACGAAGGAGCATCTGTGACCTCCCTGAGGGTTAGTGTCTCCTCCCTGGATGGGAGCACATTGTGCATAGGCGACAGCCAACTTTACTAAGACCCAAGGCCCTGGGACCCCTGTTTTTACAGGTAGAGGCCCTGAAAACAACCTGTGGCAGTTATGCTCCACATCACAGTTGAGACTTTAGCGGAGAGCAGGGCGTGGGACAGAGCCGTCCTTCCAGGGTGCCTACGTGCATCAAAAACATTGGGGTGGAGGAAGCACAGCGGCCAGTAAGAGGCTTAAGAGCAGTGACTGTGAGCAGCTGATAGAAATGAACTTGGAAAGAAAACCCCAGCAGCAGCTCCCAAAGACTGCTAAGCAGTGTGGGGCCATGGCCTGTAATCTCTGTTCATCTCAGAACATTGTCCCTTCTTTCTGGGCTGAATACAATGTATCTTTGTGGCTGCCTGAGGTCTGCCAGCAGAATTCTCACAGCGGTCATTAGTTAAGGCTGTGACCTGGTGGGGCTGGGTGACCTCACCCTGAGCAGGAGCCTTGCAGAAAGGGTTGTCAAGACCCCAGGGGGGTCACCAGTGTCACTGATCAGCCCATTTGGTCCTGGGGGGTGGGTAAGGTGCTGAGGACAGTATTTGACTTAGGAATGTGCCCACTGCTAGCCCAGTGGTAGTGCTGCTCTGAGATATACTCTCCCACAGATGCCTGGTCCCACTGGGTGCTGGCTGGAGCCCTGTGTACTGGCGGTTGGGCACTCAACTACCTGCCCTTCTTCCTGATGGAGAGGATGCTCTTTCTGTACCACTACTTGCCGGCACTCAGCTTCCAGATCCTGCTGCTCCCGATCGTCCTGCAGCACGCCAGCGAGCATTTGTGCAGGTTTGGGCACAGTTGGCCTGGGGCTGTGAAACCTCGAGAGCTTAGCATTCCAGGACAGCAGCGGCTCACTGCCCAGACTTGGTGGATTGTGGCAGATAGAAAGCTTTTGGTTAGAGCAGAGGACCTTAATGTGGAGGGTGAGAGGCACACCTCTGGCACTGTGGGTAGTCATGGCAAAGCCAGAAGCAGTGATGAGGGTTGTGTACAATGTCCAAGCAGGTAAGGGTCGGGGGGTGGGGGGCACCGAAGCAGGGAAGTCTAAGGAACACAGCCAGTGTCAGTGGGTGTCAGCAGGCAGACAGTAGATTCCTGGGAGATGGCCAGGCAGGGATGCTGAGGGGAGATAAGGCAGGGGCCCTGACCTCACTGCATCCTGCTGCCCACAGGTCCCCGCTGCAGAGGAATGTCTTCAGTGCCCTGGTTGTAGCATGGTATTCCTCCGCATGCCATGTGTCCAACATGTTACGCCCACTAACCTATGGGGACACGCCCCTCTCACCAGGCGAGCTCCGGGCCCTTCGCTGGAAAGACAGCTGGGACATTCTGATCCGAAAGTACTAGAGAACAAGAACACGGAAGACAAGCATGCAGAACAAAACCTCAAAGATGTGTTTGTCTCCCACCAGCAAAGGCCTCAGCAGGCAGGACAGCCTGGGTCCAGGAAGAACTCCAGGGATTAATTCCAGTTCCACATCAAGAGCTCTGTCCACTGGTTCCTTGTTTGAAGCAATTTATTTCTCCTCACACAGTGAAGAATGTGCCCTACTACAGCATTACCCATGAGGCCCTACTCTGACCCAGCCAGAGTTTGAGCTGCCAGCGTAGGAACCACCAAGGCAGGAGGAACACCCAGCCAGTGAAGGAGTGGAGAGGACTTGGCGATGAGCCCTAGGCTCGCCCCAGCTGTGGGCCTACCAATAGGGTCTTAGCCCCGTCCTTCATGAGGCCTGCAGTGCCACAGCTCAGTGTGTGCAGGCACAGCAGCCCTCTGTAAAGCCTGCTTGGAAAGCTGCCAGGCATTCACACCGACTCCTTACTGATCCAGTCTAAAGACCGGGAGACTGAGACTGCGGTCTCCTAACTCCACGGCCAAGATGTCGTCCGTCCATATACTTCCTTTAATTTGCCTTTCCTAATGTAAATAAAAAGGGACAAATTGGTAATTTTTTATATTATTTATTGATTCTCCCTCCAAAGACGGGTTTCAATTCAACAAAACCAGCACAGCACTAACAGAAAGCAGCCCCTGAGCTCAACACAGCTCGGCTGCTGTCGTGAGAACCACAGTTATATTTAACACAAAATAAGAAGTCTCGTGCCATGGCTTGTGGCAATAGCAAAGGACACTTCCAAAAACAGCCGTCCCATGGGAGGGAAGACAAACTTGACAACACAGAAGAGAGCATTTGTGAAGCCGGGAGCTTGAGGTCAGCGTGCAGGAGACTGGCTGGCTTTAGGCAGCCACAGTCACCTGCCTCTGCACTCCAGTGCTCCCCTGGCTGGAGAGAGCCTGCCCTGGCATGCTAGCCATGAACTGGACCCAAGTGACTTGTACATAGACAGCCCCTTGGGCTCAAGGCTTCCTGCAGAATTGTGGAGGCGCTGTTTTAGCCACAAGAGCCCTGATGGCCCACTCCCATCTACCCACAATCCAGGCCCCCAGAAAGTCACGTGGGTAGTCCTTAGGGTTCCTGCCTTAGGCTCCTTAGACTGGACCACAGCCCAGTGGTAGGTTGTAAAATTAGGTTCAGAGGTCACAAACAGCCTGTCACAAAACAAACAAGAATATCTAACATCTCTGCAAACTTCTGCAACATGGCCACGAACCACATCATACTGGGAAGCACTTCCCTGAGGCTCACTGTCACACCAGGCCAGCCAGTGCCCGGGCTGTTTCCTCTATTGTCCCAGATGTGTGTCCTGCATCCCTCGGGAATCTGGCACCATGGGCTTACTATGCTGTTTGGGACAGTGACCCAGAGACCTGTGGCCGCCTCCAATGAGAGGAAGCAGAGGACACCAGAATCCTCTGTCGGCATGAGTCTGCCCTCCCATGCAAGGAAGGCTTTGGTCCTGATGCCACCCCTAGATCCCACTGAGAGCATTCCCTGACTATGCTTTTAGGAGCCAGTGGTTGTCCCCAGGCCCTTAATCATGGGTTTGTGGGGAACCTACATAGGCTGGTCCTCAATGGGGTCTGCTGCTAGACTCCAGGTGTGAGCGCTTGCCAGTGGCCAACACCCCAGGGTGATCTCCTGGCTCGGGGAAAGTCCTCTTGTGGTTGCGCCCATTGGGCCCACCTCGGTGCCGCTTGCACAGATCACCGTTGAGGATGTCCTGGATGTGTTGCACAATCAGGTTGATGGCCACTGCAATAAGGCATGGGGACGGCTCAGCAGACTCGCTCCCACCACCCCTGCAGCCTCCCCTCTCCCCCCTATCCTGCAAAACACTCATAGTGCAGGAAAGCCACTGGGCTTTCCAGCCTCACAGCAGGCCTGATCTGCCCGCCTGATGTCTCAGCAGACAGAAGGCACCCAGCTGGACAGGAGCAATATGGCTTGGTCCGCTGTGAGGGCACATGTCGACTGAGCCTGATAAAAACACATGTCAACAGCCTGACATGCCCTGCCCAGCAGCTCTGTGTGTTTGGAAAGTATACATGAACCCATGCCCCAGAAAAACAGGCTCCATGCACACACATGGGCAGCTTCCATAGCCAAGGCGGGAGAGGGCGGTCTCTGCTTCATGGTGTGGGTGTGGGGCTGGGGTTTTCTTACCCATATTGTCAACCCCTCGAGGGATGATCACATCAGCGTACTTCTTGGTCTGAAAGACATAGAAGGCTCTCTTGAGTCTGTCTCCTCCGGGGTCACTTTAAGGTACTCAGGAACAGGGGATGCAAGCCTGGATGTTGGTGGCACTGGCAGGTTGGGACAGCCTCAGACAGGTGAGAGATGGGGTCTGGACAGTGAAGGAGAAGATTAAGCCGGCCTGAACCTGCACATCAGTGCCGCTGTGCTAGCCTGATTAGAGCTTACTTGCTGCCCAGGTAGGTATGATACCACCCAGTTCCCGGCCTCTGAAATTGGGACTGAAGTTGCAAATGTCCTGTAGGAGTGAGCATGGCAGGGCCTGTTAACTGGCCTTGCACTGCATGGAGGCATGCATGGCACCTGGCACTTGCATGCTCTCATGACTTAGTGTTCTAGGCCAGTGACACTCCATCAGATACAACTGAGGAGAGCAGAGACAAAGATGCTGCTGAGGGAACCTGGCTGAACCAGACAAAACCCAGAGAAGGTAAGGGCATACTGTGGACCCAGGAAGGGTCCTGATGCTCTTAACCTGTGGGTGTGGGTCAAAGAGACTGTCCCATGGCAGACAAGTTGCTGAAGGTAGTAGAGACTCTTTCCATGAAAGGCAAGAGCAGACCTGAGCTAGTATCCACTGTGGCAGTATCATCAGGTAGCGTTAAAAGGGGCTGAAACGCAGGGCGGTGGTGGCGCACCCCTTTAATCCCAGCACTTGGGAGGCAGAGGCAGGCGGATTTCTGAGTTCGAGGCCAACCTGGTCTACAGAGTGAGTTCCAGGACAGTCTGGGCTACACAGAGAAACCCTGTCTCAAAAAACCAAAAAAAAAGGGGGGCTGAAACCCACTCCCCTTCCCACCAGTCTGGGAAATGCTTTGGAGGGGCTGACTGGCTTGCAGGATGGGAAAAGCTGAGTCCATAAGGATCATGGACGGAGGAGGTAGCTGTCTCTTCAGGTCACACTCAGATGCAGGCCTGGGGTTTTGCTGCCTTTCACCACCCACTCAGCCAAAGGCCCACAAGTAAGAGACTGCAACAGTCTGTACTTCACACATTAGCACTTTCGAAAAACTTAAAGAAAAAAATCTTTTAGCCAGGTGTAGTGGCACACTTTGGGGATGGGGGGCAGCTCGAATAGGGTCCTGGAACTCACTTTGTAGACCAGGCTGGCCTAAAACTCAGAGATCAGCCTGCCTTTGCCTCCTGAGTGCTGGTGTGTTAGAGGCCTGTGCCAGTATGGTCCAGCAATCGTAGTGCACTTTAATCCCAGTATCCAGAAGGCAGTTCTTTCAGCAGCAGCAATGGACTTTATGTATCCTGTTTTCCTAGTTCCCAGGGGAGTAAGCAAGGCACACAGACCAGACTTGGAAGGGAACAGCCCATGCAGGCACACTGGAGTCTAGCCTGAGACAAATAGGCAAACAGTGCAGACAGGGAGAGGTGGACAGAGCTGACACCCATTTTTGGTTTTGAATACATAATGGCAATACCGGCAGGCAGAACTCCTCGAAGGCTGGTTTCACAAAGGCGGTGTACTGAGTGAGGATCTGCTCCAGGTCCCTCCCTCGTTGCACATCCCGGAGAACTGTAGTAAGAGGAACAAGGCACCACCATAAACCCTCCTTGGGAACCCTGGAAAATCCCAACCCCAGCCAGGGACCCAGAGGCCATTACCTCTTCGAGACAACCTAACATCAGAGTCTGTGTCCACAAAGAGGCGCAGGTGGAACATGTCCCGGATCTCCTGAGTGTAGAATACCAAGATGCCCTCGAACAGAACCACATCAGCTGGGTAGACCACAGTGGTCTCTGGTAACCTGCCAGGGAGAGGCCAGGCTAGGCCCTGCTTGATGGCCCACATTAGTAACAAGGGGCCTGACTAGAGGACAGTCCATGGAAACAGATTAGGATGGTACCCACCACGGGACTGGGTGTGACAGCCCTCCCAGGAACTACCTGTTTACCTTGAGTGGGTCACAAAATCATAGGTGGGGACCTCGACAGTTTTGCCTTCGACAATGTTTTTCAGGGTCTTGTGCATCAGATCATTATCAAAAGCATCTACAAAAACAGAAGAGGGCCAGACTGACTCCCCAGCTGCTCTAGTGCAGCAGACAGTGGACGACTACCTCTGCCCAAGGTCAGCACAGCTGGGAGTCAGGGGTGCTGAGGACCCCACAGCACACCCCAGGATAAAGGATAAAGCTGTCCCACCAGAAACTGAAACAAAGACTTTCTGATTGGCTGACACTGGGAGGAGGAGATGACTTGAGTGTCTGCTCCACTGTATCTGGGAAAACAAAGTTAAGCCCATCCCTAGGAAAGCTTACACCTTCAGGAACACAGGCACCCTCCAGACCAGGAAGCTCCAAGGCCTGGGTCCCAGATTAACCCCTGTTTGTACAACTGGCTTCCCTGAAGACTAACCGCCCCCAAACAGCTTAGGGAATCCAAAGGTCTGGCAGGCAGTAGGGTACAAAGGGCCCCTCAGCAACAAGGTTTCAACATTCTTCCTAAGTGGCTCTAGCCAAAATCTTGAGTCACTCCAGACCCACAGAATTCAGCAAACCCTAACCTAATGTGGGCCCACTACCAAGGGAAATTAGGGTTAAGTTTCACGGAGCTCCATTGCTGCTGCATTCCAATACAATCCCCACCTCGGCAGTTCTCTCTGGACAGCCTCAGCCTGGCACTTTGCATCCTACATACACATTCCTGGACAGCCTCCCGTGGCAGGCTGCATCCAGCAAACATCTCTGTGTGCCCTTGGTCTGGCAGCCTGCATTCCACAAACATCTACAGCCCTGATCCAGCAGTCTGCATCCACACACATTTCTGTATCTGTCTGGCAGTCTGGAGTCTCTGTAAAGCCCACATCCCGTAGCAGTCTATCCTCTACCCCCACCTCTCCAGGCAGACATTCTCTATGTACCTGGGTGGTCAAAATTGTACTGTCCCTTCAAAGCCTTGGCCTTCTGCTCGGCCGTCAGAACCTTGTAGAAGCAGTCCTGGCTCAGGATGACCAACTTGCGCTGCCGGCGGTCCACTTCGTTCTGTCCCAGCAGCTCCATGATCTTCTCACACACTGTTGACTGGGGACAGAAAGTGCCAAAAGTGGGCTTGTGCAGTGACCCGCCAGCCCCTGGGGGGCGGTCCCTTGGCTGCTAGCAACAGGTTGGGCCGGAGGCAATGGCGCCCCAACCTGCGGCCTGGCAGTCCCTCCGCGAGTCCCGGGCGCAGGGCGCTCACCTTGCCACTAGCAGTGCCTCCGCTCACGCCGATGAGGAACGGCCGCGGCTGGGGACGATCGGCCTCGGGCGCGACGCTCTCGGAGCCGCCGCCTCCCGCCGAAGCCATCTCCGGAGCGGCGGACATACATCCAGCGACCCTGCCTGCTCCCGCCGGGACGTAGGGGCGGACGCAGAGCGCATCGCTTCCGGGGCCATGGGCGCATGCGCGCAGGAGACGCTGCACTCAAAGGCAGTGTCTCTGAAGAGCCTCAGTGACTCCGGAATGACCCGGTTACCTGGAGGCGGGGCCGCACTCACAAGTGCCAGACCAAGGTCTCCAGCCCACGCACCTCTGATCACCCCCATTTCCCTAGCACAGCCGAGATCCTGTCACCCACAGGGTTCGGACCTTCCCTGCTTACGCTCATCCTGCCACAGGTGTCCCTCAGCATCTATCAAGGTGAGAACATGTCATCTGGAGACACTTAGGAAGACCTCCCTCTCCCTGGTGCATTATTTAAGTATCCTAAGAATCTGCTAAAGTCTCTTGACTTTTAGACAGTCTTACCACACAGCCCTAGCTGACTGGTACTCTGAAACCCAGGCACCCTCAAACATGTGGCAATTCTCCTGCCTCAGCCTTCTGAGGGTGGGGATTACAAGCACTCACCATCGTGCCTGGCTTTTTAAAAAATGAAATATTTGTAATAATTTTATGTATGTGTACTTAATGTGTGTGTCAGGGGTCTGTGCATATGACTGAAGTGCCTTAGGAGTGTCAGATCCCCACAGAGCCCAAGTTGTAAGCTGCCCATTTTAAATGCTGGGAACTGAACTCTGGTCCTATGCAAGAGCAGTACACTTTTTTTTTTTTTCTTCCATTTTATTTTATATGCATGACTGTTTTACGTGCATGTGTTTTTGTACCACATGCTTGGAGTTCCCACTGGGGCCAGAAGAGGGAGTAGGTTCCCCGGGACTGGACTTTTCAACAGTTAAAAGCTACCAGTGGGTGCTGGGAATTCAAATGAGGCTTCTAGAAGAGCAGTTGCTTTGACTCCAACAACCTGGCTTTTAAATTCTTTTGTTGTTGTTGTTGTCGTCGTCGTCATTGTTGTTATTTTGTTTTCTTTGGGACAAATGTCTCATTGTGTAGCCCTAGCTGGCCTGGAACTTGCAAAGGGGATTGAGACGGCCCTGAACTCACAGTGAGAGACCTCCGGCTTCTGCCTCCTGAGTCCTAGGATTAAAGGTGTGCACCATCATGCCTGGGTTTAAATTCTTCCTGTGACATTGATTGCTCCTGAAGTTCATTTGCTATGGATAATTAAGGTGTTGAGAGACGGGGTAATGCACTTAAGCGGAAGCTGCTGAACTCTCCAGTCTTGCTGCCTGCCTTGAGCAGAGGTGCTGCCAGCCCACCAGCTCAACTGCTTTTATGTCAGCACGGACTTGAAACACTTGGCCAAGGCCTTAAGAAAACCACAGAGTGGCCAGAGCTCCTGAAAGACCCAGCCTCAGCCAGCTCTGTTTCAATTTGTACCAGACTTTCCTATCATAAGCCTCTAGATGACAATGCAACCATTCCACCCAGACCAGAATGGGAGCTGGCCTAGTGCCCGGAAGCTGGTCATCCAAAGGAAGCCTGGGAGGAAAGAATGGGAGAAAAGGATTGCCCATCTCAAGGGAGCAGGCTCAGACAGACTTGTGGGCATCAGGGGAGGGACATGAAACTCAAGACTGCATGGAGCAATCATGCCACCCAGCTGTCCCTGAGTCCTCATCTAGTTCTTGCTCATTTAAAAAATGAAAACCCTGTCAAAAAACAGTGGTGCCTGTCAAAATGGCAGTACCAGGACATCTCCTGACACTGCAACCTTCACAGGAGTTGTCCAAAGTGGCTTATCTCTTTTTCCTCCTCAGCAGGTGCTGCACCTCAAGAGTTGTCCATAGTGCCAACATTTTTTTCCTGCCTCAGCCTGCAGCCTTCATGAAACATCACTGCAGGAGCTGTCACATAGGACCTGTCTGCAGTGGCATCACCTCTGATCCAGCCTCTCTGAGCATCCCCCCACAAAATGGTGCCTTGGCAAAAGCTGGCTGCAGCAGGGAAGGACTGTCCACCCTAATCCATGCAAAGGATGTGTAAAACACACACACACACACACACACACACACACATGAATCCTGGAGCAGGAAAATTAACTAATTCTTGGCCTTCCCACAAAAATCCACCAATCACTGAGAAGAAGAAACCACCAAACCCTGAACAGAAAACTTACCAATACGTGTGCTCCTTAAGCTCAAAACTTGAAATCCCACCAATCCTCAATCTGGAAATCTCTGTCTTAAAAATCTCCCCCCCCTAAGAAATCCTATTTAAGCACTGCCCTTGTCCAATTCCGTTTCCCAGTCCTAGGAGCAGAACGCAGCCATCCCTGGATTTATCCTTCCAAACCCTGGACCCTCCAATAAATCATTCATGAAATTTTGTACCTGGTGTGACTCTCATCAGAAGAAGCCAAGAAGAAAAGCTGCAATGAAGAGAAGAAGAAGCAAAGAAAGCATCGGGACTGAGGTTCCTGAGTTCAGCTCGGCTGTTGACACCTTCTCTGTGAGAGTAGCAATCCTTCTACTGAGGAGTCTTCCTCTTGGAGTTATGTGACTCCTGAGCCAATGTGTCTAAGGATGCTCTTCCCTTGGAACACCATCTCACCTCAGAGTTATGTGGCTCCCTGGGCTTCCACATGTTAGGATGCCCATACTTGAGGCACTGTTCTACCTCAGAACTGTGAGGTCGCTGAGCTCCCATGTCTCAGGATACCCTTCACTGAGACACTGTTCCACTTCAGGGCTATGTAGTTCCTGAGACCCCATGTCTCAGGATGCCCTTCCACTGGAATACCTTTTTCCTTCCGAGTTGGATGGTTCCTGGAATTCCAGGATACCCTCCCATCTAAGCAAAACACTTACAAGAATGAGGTGGAAAAAGGAACTATTCAACAGTGATTGAATACCCATCTGCCTTTGTTCTGTTCCCAGGTCCTGTTAGCAGGACACAATCATCGAGTAAGGCCTTCAGTAGGTCATCCCCTGCCCCCCAAAAATACAGGCTGAAGGAAGGCCCTCATCACTCCTTTTCCCAGGCTGATATTTACTATTGGCAAGGGGAGGTGGAAAGTAGAGACTCCAGAAGGGTCTGGACAGCACCACACACAGACACTGGAACCCTTGGTTACAATGTGAAGAGGGTCAGTGGGCATCAATAGACTTTCTGTTTATGTCTCTTTGTCTAGGCTGAGACATCTCCAAGGCAGCTGTTAAGATCCCACGGGTGCAGAGCCTGAAGTGGCTGAGGGCAGGGGAAAGAATGGAAGATGCACAGGAATGCTGGAGTAAAACATGGGAGACAGCCTGCTGTGAGACCTTGAAAGGAAGGATCCTAGGAGCAGAGTGCCAGGATAATGCTGGCAGTGTTTTGAAATGTAGTGACAGCTTCAAGGATCAAGAAGTGTCAATGTCTTCAGAGTAGGTGTTGTTGGCATATGGAGATCAGGTGTGCAACTTGCAGAGAATACTTTGGTGCCATGTACACCTTATGAGTACAGCAGTATTACATCACTCCTGTGCGAGCAGAGACAGCTTGTTAACTTGGACCAAGAGACCTGCCTCCCAAGGATGGTAATGATCTATCTCTCAGCTAAATCTATACACACTTAATTCCTGACTCATCTTTAGTGGTCTCGCATACATGAATGCATGCATATGTGCATGCATGCCTGTGGGGGTGAGGGGTACATGTCCCTGTGCATGCCCATTCACACTTTGTAGAACAGTGGTAAGTCTATCCACATTAATCTCTTAGAGTCTCTAATTCTGAAGAAACCTTTGGGGTTGTGGATTCAGCTTGCTGGCCAGAGAGGGCTCTAAGGATGTGCTTGAATACATGATCAGCTGTGGCCTGCTTTGCATATTAGTGCTCAGTTTGGACACACAAAGCCAATACCCCTGTAGTCTATTCCTTTTTATAGGATATAAATAGTCCGAATGAAAGACAGAGAAAAAGTTCTTCTCCACAGCACAGGACTGAGTATTCCTTCACTTACTGTTTCTTCTTTCCTTTTAAATTGATGGTGAACTGTGGATATTAGGACTCTCAGAACTACATGGGAAACTGAGAGCATCTTGTCACCAACAGAATGTAGAGCAGGGGCCTGGCCTCAGTGCTGGATCGTTGTGGAGAGCTTTGGGGGCCACTTGGCAGGAATCTGACACTGCCAAGGACAAGGAAATGGGCTTTAGGCAGGAATCTGACATTGGGCCATGACAAGGAAGTAAGTTCAGGCAGAAATCTAATTTTAGGTTAAAACAGAGAAGTAATTTCAATCAGGAATCTAAGTCTTAGGCTAGAACAAAGAAGTAGGCCTCAGGCATGAATATGACTTTGCTTATTGCCTTGCTTGTTCCTTGACTATTTGCATTTATTGTATTGCTAGTTTCTCAACCTAGAACTGACCTAAATACTTGCATGCAATTAAAATGGTTTAAAAGAAAATTGGGGAAAAAATAAACATGCCTCAGCCTTCAGC
This sequence comes from Mastomys natalensis, assembly GCA_021653895.1. Taxonomy (NCBI): domain Eukaryota; kingdom Metazoa; phylum Chordata; class Mammalia; order Rodentia; family Muridae; genus Mastomys; species Mastomys natalensis. The sequence goes on from JAJTUV010000085.1 coordinate 3,414,734, forward strand.
CTCAGAACTGGCTGGGGTCATGCAACAATGTTGTCTAATCATCTCTTTTCTTTTAATCCTCACTGCTGTGCTGGAAAACCTGTTCACTGACTGAGCTGGCTTGTTCAGATGGTGGTGCCATAGTCTTGCTATGGTGTTGAGAGCACATGTCTCCAATGGAAACACAATATACCCAGTGACCAAATAACCCAGCTACATCCCTGCTCAGAGCAGGACTACACAAAAGGAGTGAGAGAGTAAGGAGAGCATGAGGATGGGAGGATCGGGCTCAGATATGGGTCTTACACATCACAAGTGGTCATCTGAAAGATGAGGATAAGAGGAATAACAAATCCATCACACAAAGAATCATAAATCACAGCAATAACTCCCAGTCAAGATCTAGAGGTCAGGGAGTAGGAAGTAGCAATATACTCTGTACTCAGATTCCCCTGAAACCCACCGAACATCAGAAAACTTAGGCAATGGAGGATACCCCAGGAGTATCACCACTATCTGGTGTACATCGTAGATTTTTCATTTAAGTAGGTGATACCGAAGTTTTGCCCTCTAAGTAATGCTATACCTACATAGTGCCAGATCCCTGAAATGAAAAGAACCCTGTGGGATTCAGGTTTTCTCCCAAGAGACTATGAAATGGAACAATGTAAATATAAACAAAGAGAGTTAAGGAGCAAGGTTTGTCTTTGCTTCATTCAAGGCCATCTTGAAATCAATCCATCCAATGGGTTTCCTAAACAGAGTGCAGAAGTATGGTTCACTCCTTCACATATGCCCTTGTCCTTTCCTGCTTCCATGCCTAGTGCCCAAGAGTGAAGTGAGCTCAACCCTTCCCTCCAATACATGCAGCAGGCAGCCACATACACAGGCTTCCCACAAACACTGTGTTCCCATCCTGTGTGCTCCAGATCACACTAGTATGGAAAACAGGTAAGATAGAGGAAGATCTGATGAGCAACCCACACTCTGAGCTGAGGACAGTTTTCTAACCAACATGTCCATGAGGAGGTTATGTGATGCTCTTGGTTCCAAAGGATTCTCCAAGGCCTCTCCAAGATGATTACTTCAGGTTCATCATTGAACTCCAAATCCAGCGAAATCCTGAAGAGCCAGAGAGTCCTTCCATACACAGAGATGAGCAGTGTCAGCACTGATTCCTCAAAGATCAGCAGGTGTGTGCTTGGAAGTTTCTGTCAGTCATTCCCAGTGTGCAGCAATAGAGAATGCATTGGGTAGAAACCTGGGTCTCCTGTGCTAACCTCAATATTGCTATAATTACAAAAGCCACATGACACATTGCCTAGACAAGAAAAGAGGACTCCGTGCTCACATGGAGTTGAGAGCTAAAGTTGAGAACATGTGTGTAGTGAGATCATGCAACCAAGAGCCAAGGAGACAAACTGAGGGCAGGTACTCACGAGAAGTTCATCCTGAATTCCAAGGAGCCAATTCAGGCATTGGCCACTGTGAAGGTCAGCAGTAGGCTTCTCTAATTTGCCTTCAAAACTGGAATGTTTCCAGCATAACAAATTTGTAACCGTTTCCTAAAAGCTACATGGGGAGACCGACTTTCTTTTTTCTTTTTTTTAATTATACAAGTACTTTTCTTTTTTATTTAAATTTTTCATACAATATCTTTTGATTATGGTTTCACTCCCCGCTTTCCAGATCTCCTTGCCTACCTGCTCAACTTGCCCCTTCTCTCTCTCTCTCTTTCACTTTCCCACTCACTCTTTTTCAAAAATAACTATACAAAAGAAGAGATAGAAAGATTGTAAGAGCCAGAGGTAATGGATGCTTCCATGCACAAGAGGGATATACACTTCACCTCACATAGGCTATAGCTGTATGTACAAAACTTGACAAATTCAAGCAAGACAAAATCCCAGCATGGAAAAGAGGAAGTAAACACAAAGTCTTACTTTAAACCAAGCAGCAATTTTGAGTTGCAACCTGCTAAAAAAAAAAAAAAAAAAAAAAAGGGACAGTTTTCTCCAAGGGAATTTCATTGGGTAGGTCATTGGGTAGGTCAACTGCACTTCAGGGCAGGAAACACAAATGAATACCATGGAATTTCTGTTTGTTTATTTGCTTGCTTGCTTGCTTGCCTGCTTGCTTGCTCTTTAGTGGGCTTTATGTTTTGTTTTGGCATTTTATTGTTTTATCTCACTGTTTTTTTTTTTTAAACAATCTTATCATTCTTTTTTTTCCCAATCTGTTTTTATATCATTTTAATTACATGCAAGTATTAAGGTCAGTTGTAGGTTGAGGAACTAGCAATAGAATAGATGCAAATAGTCAAGGAACAAGCAAGATAATAAACACAAACAGTCAATGAACAAGTAAGGCAATAAACATAGTCCCATAACTCACATGATCACTGTTTCTAAGGGTTTATCAGGATGAACAAAATACCTGACCCTACTTCCATATCCTAGCACAAAATCATTTTCATGCCTGAAGCCTACTTCCTTGTTCTAGCCTAAAACTTAGATTCCTGCCTGAAATTACTTCTTTGTTCTGGCCTAATATTTAGATTTCTCCCTGAAATTACTTCTTCGTTCTAGCCTAATGTCAGATTCCTGCCTGAAGCCAATTTCCTTGTCCTTGGACAATGTCAGATTCCTGACAAGCAGCCCCAAAAGTTCACATCTCCCCCTTATTTATTTCATAAACAAGACTGAGCCTGTCTTAAGTTGTTCTGACAAGAATATGCATTATCAAAAGCAATACACTTATGTCTTAGGTTGATAAAGCTCTAGGCAGAATCTTACCTGTTCTTGAATTGCCAGCCTGTTAAGTTAATAACTCTGTCTGGGGGCCCATTTTTCATTTCAAGTCATATACTTTGGCTGCCAACATGTTGACATTGTTAAAGACAAGCTTCAACAGAATGGGCAGGAATAAAAGAATTCCCAAGATAAAAAGGCCTAGCATGGCTAAGCTAAATATGCCATTCTTGAAGCTTGACCAAGATGGAAATACTGACATCAGGCCATGAATAATTCTATTAGCACTTATCTGCAGCATCAAACCTCAGCACAGCAGCATTCTTTAAATTCATAATCACATTATGCAAAGTTAAAACATCCAGAGAAGTGTTAGAATTATGCCAAATACACTGCAAGTATCTTTAAACTTTTTCCTAATTATAATGGCTATCATTATAAATTTTAGAAGTAACACAAAGCCATTGGTGTTGGGAGCCGACTCCTAGCAGAAAGTGGCTATCATCTTTGCTGAGCACACTCTGATAAACATCTTGTTTTTCGCACATAGCTTGTTTAACAAAACAAGATAATGTTTTAATACCCCCAGCTGCAAGGTGCACTTGATAAAGTGTCTTCAGCTGCACTCCCCTTCTTGTGCTTATATATACCCATGATTTCCTTTCAATAAGGGGACTCGAATCTTGTCTCGATTCTTTGAGTCTCTTGCCCCTCCATCCCCACGCTCTCTCTTGCTAGACCCTGACACGTGGACTGGAGCAGCAGCTTGGGTGGGACATAGCAGCCCCCAAAAGTGGGGCAGAATGGGGTCTTTATATAGTGGTGCCCAACAAAGGACTCCAGTAAGCGGGATACAGTGAAGGACACTGCAGAATTGGAAGCACACATCCTCACTCCTGTGCTGGAGAAACTGTTGACTGATGGAGCTGGCTTGGGCTTGGCGCTCCTTAACTCAGCATGCAAAAATGAGAGACCCATTGAGGGACGTTACTGGAAGAAGGGTCTGCCAAAAATTCAGAAGTGAAACAAAGGTGATCACCCCAGGAACCTGCCACATCGAGACCAGTAGGTCATAGTAACAAAAAATGGGCAAGAAATAAGTCAGCAGGAACAGATGAAAAAAGCTTTAAAGACGTGAGAAGTAAATTGCAGGCTGCTCTGAGTGAAGAAAGCCAAACAGATAATAGATAATAGAAGGTTGCTCTAGGCAGAGAGCTGAACAGAAAGATGGTGTTAATCAGTTTGTATTAGATTGATTTAACTTTCAAAATGGCTGTGATTCTGAGTTGTGTAGTTATATTTTTCCTCTGGATAAAAGGTCAATGTAAAGGCTTTTCTGGTTACTGGCTCAAGGAAAGGCTGATTTGGGGAAAAAAAAAGGTTTTTCTATGTGTTTTCTGAAGACGTCATTAAGGTAGTAGTTATATCTTCCAGAATTATATGGAATAGACATGACAGAGGTAGACCTCCAGAAGACTAGATTCCAGAGAATCAACAAATAATTATCTTGATACTAAAATTTGTTTTGAGATTTGTATATTACAGAATACACAGCCTTGGTGAATGAATCTCTTGTCACCTACAATTACTGATGTCCTGGACTTCCAGCTGGATGCAGTTAAGACAGACATCAGAGGCTTATCAATTTACCCTTCCTCTCATCCCTCTTCTAATATCTCAATGCCCATATTCACTTGAAGAAGTTAATGAAGAGTCGGTGCCCAAATTCCATGGACTTGGGGACTGAGGTGGTTAATATTAGGCTGTCTTTCTAGGGAAAAGTAATGGTTTTATTGGATCAGGGAGGAAGAGCTAAAATTGATTACACAGCCATAATCTATTTGGTAGAAATCTGTTAATTGTTACTAACCTGATGCAAATTCAAGGTTTCATTGGTATAATTTCTTCTATTCAATTTTAATTCAATTTGTGGGTACAAGGCTTAGACTTTTTACTCCAACAGAGGGAGTTTTGTGTTACCCTTAAAAAAGAGTGTTGCTTTTGCACCTACCATTCAGGCATTGTTAAGTCTCTTGTCTCTCGGTTCATGGTGTTCAACAAACTGATGGCTTTTGTATGACAACAGATAGACGCTATTCAAATGAAACCTATACAGGTCTGTTATTACAGGCTAGAAGTAGGGGACTCTAAAACCTCTGTCATCGAGACTGACAGGGATTAACCCCTAACTTATGCACTAAGCCAGATAGTCAATGACGGGTAAGAGAACACCTCAAGACCCTTGCCCCTAACTGGGAGGCCTTACCATCCTAAGACAGGAGCTCAACCAATGGCTGTTGAGTATCCAAAGACAGGAAAGGGAGGTTGGAGTCCTTTCTTCTGACCTAAGGCAGGCATGGTTTCCATAAGTTTTCCCAGCCTTCCCTTTAAAAAAAAAAAATTTAAAAAAGGGGAGCTGTTGGGAGCCGACTCCTACCAGAAAGCGGCTATCATCTTTGCAGCCATCTCAGGACATATAGCCTGACAAGAGACTTGTTTTCAACAGTCTACAACAGCTGAGCACACTCTGATAAACATCTTGTTTTTCTCACATATCTTGTTTTGTTGTTTAATGCCCCCAGCTGCAAGGTGCACGTGGTAAAGTGTCTTCAGCTGCATTCTCCTGCTTGTGCTTATATATGCCCATGATTTCCTTTCAATAAAAGGGACTTGAACAGACTCTCTGTCTTGTCTCGATTCTTTGAGTCTCTTGTCCCTCCATCCCCACTCTCTCTCTTGCTAGACCCTGACACGTGGACTGGAGCAGCAGCTCAGGCAGGACATAGTGGCCCCCAAACATGGGGCAGAATGGAGTCGTTACACATCGGTATTTAGCATGACACTTAATATGGCTCCTTACTCTCAAACTCTGAACCTCCTTCCAATAATTTGAATAGGATAAAGAGCATCAATCCATTGTTCCAAACACCTATCTAAATCCTCTTGTATACTCACCACATTAGTAACTTTTTTTTTTTTTTTTTACTAAATGATTAACAAAAGTAGCTGTCTTAACTTCTTGTGTCAAAGCAATTGCAGGAGCAGTGGTGCTACCAATTAATGTAATTAAAGCTGTTCTACTAGCAATAATCAAGCCCACTAACCTCTTGATTCTTCTTAAAGCTTGACTCAGTTCTTCTAGTACTTGAAACATTTTTCTGAATACCAAGGTTCTGTAATACTCAGGGCAATAAAACAAAAAGCTGATTGATAGACTCCCATAACAGACATGCCAGGTTTAAACACAATAATACAATTAGTTACAATCAATACAACTTACATTAAATACTGTAGAAGAAACAAAAGTAATTTTAACTTGACAATTAAAAGAGTCTTAATACATGCACTAACACTTGTTTAAAATCCAGATCCTGCCCCAACTTAATCTCTTGCTAACATAACATCTTAGAGAATTGCAGCTAAACTTCCAAATATGTCTCTAAAAATGTCCAGATCCAATCTTCCAATTGAAGACTGTTATTTTCAATATTGGATTGATTTCTAGATCAGTCCATGATTGATTCCAAATAACTTACCATATTTAAGAAAAATACAAGAGTCATTATAACTTCTTTTTGATTCTCTGTCCCACAAGGTCTAAAAACTTGAGGCAAAGCAGATTGTCCCATCTGGGATATAGGCAAGCAAAGATGGGTCAGGAACATATGTCCAATACAGCTTTGCAGTCACCATTGTCAAGGCACTCAGCAAGCTCACAGGTCAGCATCATTCTTTGTCCCAGTATCAGTATGTCTCACTCATCGCTCTGGCAGCCACCATGCTCCTTCAGCATGCTGCAGAAAACACAAACATACCCTCTTCCCCATATTAAATACCTGATTGGGATCATGCCTTATACCAATAAGTGGTTCCTTCCTTTTCACCTAGGCATAAGTATGCTTAGTTTTAGTATGTAGTGGGATATCTTTCCACTATATTTATATAAAGATCAGCAATTGAGCTGTATGAGAGGCAGGCAGAGTGAGGAGTCAGAAGGAGAAGAGAGGAGAAGGAAGAGGAGGAGCTAGGAGGAGAGGAAGGATGTAAGAGCCATGGAGAACCATGAGTCCAGGACTGTCCTGGGTAACAACTTATATCCAGGTTAGTTAATTGGGTAACACCTCTAATTGTGTGGGCTTCTTGTTAATTGAGCATTGCCAAACATATAAAGCCTCTGGATTATCTTTAAGCATTAGAGTCTCATTTCTACTGGGTACCACATGGATGGCAGGATGGTCTAGCCTCAGACAAGCATTGTGGAGACAGAGTGGCAGACTGGCAGAGCCATCTCCCATGCTGGTGTCTTGTGGGTAGCAGGGCTGGTGCTTCTGGCCCACCTAAGCTGAGCAGCAGTGTGCTCCAGCCACCACCACCCATGGCCTCAGGCCTTGCCTAGTTGAGAACATGGCAGCCCCATAAGAACAAGCTAGATTGGGTGCCACAGTTGTAAATATTATCATTAACAAGTGGCACACCAATGTTCAGCACAAATCCACTACAAATTTAAGTTTATTTCACCTGAGAGTAAAAGTTGTATTTTTATTTATTTATTTAAAAAAAAAAAAAAAAAAGGAAGTCAGTGAGTAATTGCTGAAATAAGTCAAGTGGCCCCTAGTGTGGAACTATAAACAATGAAACTGCTTGTAGGCTGAGGTCCCCTGCTGTGGGGAACCCAAGGTTGCTTTTTGTTAGGAAAAGGAGGAAGTAGCTTACTTTTAGGGCAGAGAGATTTGAACTGTGAATTAAAATTGAGATTATTTGTTTTTAAGATAGATTTAGAAACAGTTTTGTCTGATTCACATGGGGAATCTCACCTGTGATTCTGAACAAAGATAGGTAGGAAAAATTTGTCTGTGGCTCTAGGCAGAAAGCTACAGACAGACAGGTATACATTATTAGCTGCTCTGAGCCAAGAGAGCCAAATAAATAAGCCTCTGTTGTGGAGCAGTTACTGACTTAAGTGTAAAGTTACAATATAGGGGTTATTTGCTTTTAAGAAAGACTTATAAACAGATTTGTCTGAATCATGTGGGGAATTTCACCCTTGATTTGGAACTAAGATAGGGAAATTGTCACTGACTCTAGAGTAGAGAGCCAAACAGATAGATGGTATAAATAAAAAGCTGGTCTAAGGAGAAAGTCGAACAGAAAGATAGTGTAAATCAGGTGTATTCAGATGATATAAAGTTATATTGCCTCACAGGAGACTCGAGTTCTGTCTAACGTGGACTCCATGGGAATTCTGAGTTTATTTCCTGCTTGACAAAATAGGAAAGGCCTAAGAATAGGCACATACAGTACTTTAGTTACTTCATTTATCTTAAATTTATTTTATTTTCAAAATGGGTGTAATTTTCAGTTTTGTGGCTATATTTTTCCTCCGGGAAAGAGGTCAAGATAAAGGTTTTTCTGGTTACTGGCATAAGAATATAATGTTTTGGGGAAAAGGATTTGTCTGTGTGTTTTCAGAAGAGATGATTAAGGTATTTCTACCTCCCAGAATTATATGGATTAGACATGACAGAGGCAGGCCACCAGAAGACTAGATTTCAGATATTCAAGCAAAAAAATTATCTTGTTACTAAAGTTTGTTTTGAGAATTGTATGTGCAGGATACACAGCCTTGGTGTATCTACTCATCAAGCAAGCTTAACAGTCCTGCTCGAACCTCTTGTGGGTCCCTGTTCCGAGGGCATCCCACAAAGATCTCCAGCCGGCCAGGTGCTGGGTCCAGGCCAAGGGGATAGAGTGAAAGCAGGGAGGGGTAGTCACCTCCACTGCTGCTGCCTCCACTGACATCTCTGCTGTTGCCTCCCAGGCACTCCCAGGTAAATGCACCTGTCCCTCTGCACTGAGCCAGTCCAGACTGTGCCAGTGAGAAGCCAGCTAGCTAGCAGGAGGGAAGGGAGGGTCCTGAAGGCTCTTCGGGAGAGCAGATCTCTTCCCAAGTATTACAGCTCTTTGACAGAAACCCTTAGACAATGGGATGATTCTCACACACCTTTACTTCTCCTGAATAGGGCTCTTTTATACAGTTTTGGGTGGGTCAGGGTCTGGCAGCAGATAAGCCACTGGCTTGGTCTGAGAGCTTGGAGATACCTCATCTACATGTGGGAGAGCCTGAGGCACTGTTCCTCATGACTGGTGGCCATAGACCTCTCTGTGGGAGGGGCTGTGGAGGGTTGAAGCTAAATGAAAGGAACCAGGGCCCAGGAGCAGAGCCATCCGATTAGGGTCCGGGTTTGAGGCCCGTGCTTGACCACGCCCAGCTGCCTTTCATAGCCCACTGCCCCACAACCTCTTATGTCCTGGAATTCCAGCTGGATACAGTGAAGACACAGACATCAGAGGCTTATCAAGTAATCCTTCCCCCTGCCCCTCTTCTAATATCTCAATGTCTGTATTCAGCTAAAAGAAGTTAATGAAGAGTTGGCGCTCCAATTCCCGGGCTTGGGGCTGAGGTAGTTAATATTAGGCTGTCTCTCTAGGGAAAAGTAATAGTTTTATTGGAATAGGGAGGAATAGCTAGAATTGATTATACAGCCATAACCTATTGGTAGAAATCTGTATAATTGTTACTTCAAGGGTTTCATTGGTATATTTTCTTCTATTAAGTCAAAAATTGGTGGGTACAGGGCTTAGACCCAGTTCTACTTTAACTTTTTTTTAACTCATCTAAGATGGTTAGCCTGTGAGTTAAGGGCCTATAGCAATTACATGGCTCTGAGTTTATTGTTAGGGTGTTTTCTAGATTTTAATTAAAAGTAGCTGAGAGGAATTAACAGACAACAGTCCAGATTGCTTTACATAGATAGTTGGTTTTCAAAAACGTCAGAAATGCACAGAATTGACATTACAAACTTTTCTTTATTAAAGTCATCTGATTAGAGACCTGTCTGCTTCTGACAGCTTCCCTGTCTTGGATTCTAAGAAGAGATTGAGCATCTTTCGAGTTACTCCAGCAGTGGCAAGACAGCCACTAGGCAAATTGCCTCTTTTCATCTACAAACAATATACTGTCCAGAAAAAGGACACACTTGCAGAATAGTAGACTGATTATATCTGCCAAGACAGAGTGATCAGCCCTTTAAAATTCTGCATTGCTAGGTCTGTCAGATGATCCTGGGCCAGAGGGCTGAAGACCAGATGTCCAATGTTTTGAAGTATAGGGACTGTCCAGGTGTTCAGTGGTCTATGTAATTGGCTAAGTTTTGGAAGCTATACATTGTGCTTCCCATAATTTCAGTTAATTCAGTTACTGTGAATTCTGATGGGTTGAAGACTTATACTCTCATAGCCAACCCAGGCTATTTACTTTGAGAGAACAGACTTGAGGATGGTTTTTCAGCTGACATTTATTCTAAAGCCAAGACATAAGCCAGGTATAGAACTATAGTCTTTTAAGTTAAGATAAATGACAATAGTCTTTTTATTGACAATATATTGGACTGGGTATTAGGCCTATCTTGTACCTTACTGTTACAAATTGGTATAGTTGTGCTCTAATTATATTTTAAGAGAAATTTTTTTCTTTATTCTGACAAGAAGGTGATATGTAGTGGGATATCTTCCCACTACATTTGTATAGAGCTCAGTGACTGGGCTCTATGAGAGGAAGGAAGAGTGAGGAGTCAGAAGGAGAAGAGAAGAGAAGAAGAGGAGGAGCTAGGAGGAGAGGAAGGATGTAAGAGCCATGGAGAACCACAAGTCCAGGACAGTCCTGGGTAACAATTTATAAAGGTTAGTTAATTGGGTAACACCTTTCATTGTGTGGGCATCTTGTTAATTGAGCATTACCAAACCTGTAAAGCCTTTGGATAATCTTTAAGCATTGGAATCTCATTTCTATCGGGTACCACATGGATGACAGGAACAGTCAAACATTTGGAGACAGCGTGGTAGACTGGCAGAGCCATCTCCCATGCTGGCGTCTCATGAGTGGCAGGGCTGGTGCTTCTAGCCCACCTGAGCAGGTGCCCTGAACCGAGCAGCCATGTGCTCCCACCACCACTCACTAGGCCTTGCCTAATTGGGAACATGACGGTCCCATAACACAAAATAGATCAGGTGCTGCCCTTTAAATATTACCATTAACAGTAGTGTGCCATAAACACTCAGCAGAAAGTTCCTTGGCATCCAAAATTTTTTAAAACTTTAAATATTAATAAGAGCATAATTTAAATAAATTTGTGTGTATGGGGATATACCTCACCCTTATTTATTTTATGAAGATGTTGTTTTAATGTTCCATGGGCCCCTTCCACAATACCTTGTCCTTGAAGATTATAAGGAATCCCAATAATATGAATAATATTAAATTGTTGACAAAAAGTCTCAAATGCTTGACTGCAATAGCCAGTTCCATTTTCTGGGTTTTTTAATTGAATATTTTATCTATTTACAGTTCAGATGTTATCCCCTTTGCCCATTTCCCCCCACTTAGAAACCACTTATCCCATCCTCCCCCTCCCACTTCTATGAGGGTATACCCCCACCCATCCACCCTCTCCTGCCTCTCCCCTCAAATTCCCCCACACTGGGGTATCCAGCCTTCACAGGACTAAGGACCTCCTCTTCAACTGATGCCCAACAAGGCATCAATAAATCATCAGATCCTACTACAAAAGCCTATACTCAACAAATTGGAAAATCTGGAGGATATAGACAATATTCTAGACAGATACCAGGTGCCAAAGTTAAATAGGGATCAGATAAACCATCTAAATAGTCCCATGACCCTTAAAGAAATGGAAACAGTCATTAAAAGTTCCCCAACCAAAAAAAGCCCAGGGCCAGATGGGTTTAGTGCAGAATTCTATCAGACTTTGAAAGAAGACCTAATATCATACTCATCAAACTGTTCCACAAAATAGAAACAGAAGAAACACTACCCAATTCATTCTATAAAGCCACAATTATGCTTATACCTAAACCATACAAAGACCCAACAAAGAAAAAGAACTTCAGCCAATTTCCCTTGTGAACATCAATGCAAGAATACTAAATAAAATTCTTGCAAACCAAATCCAAGAACACATCAAAACAATCATTTACAAGGATCAAATAGGTTTCATCCCAGTAAAAATGGCCATTTTGCTGAAAGCAATCTACAGATTCAATGCAATCGCCACCAAAGTTCCAACTAAATTCTTCATAGAGTTAGAAAGAGCAAGTCTCAAATTCATTTGGAATAACCAAGAGCCCAGGATAGCAAAAACTATTCTCAACAATAAAAGAACTTCTGGGGGAAATTACCATCCCTGACTTCAAGATGTATTACAGAGCAATAGTGATTAAAACTGCATGGTATTGGTACAGAGACAGTCAGGTAGATCAATGGAATAGAATTGAAGACACAGAAATGAACTCACACACTATGGTCACTTGGTCTTTGACAAAGGAACTAAAACCATCCAGTGGAAAAAAATACAACATTTTCAACAAATGGTGCTGGTTCAACTGGCATGTAGAAAAATGCAAATAGACACATTCTCAAGTTGTACCAACCTCAAGTCCAAGTGGTTAAGGACCTCCACATAAAAACTAATACACTGAAACTAATAGTGGACAAAGTGGGGAAGAGCCTCCAACACTAGGGCACAGGTAAATTTTCCTGAACAGAACACCAATGCCTTATGCTCTGAGATCAAGAATCAACAAATGGGACCTCATAAAATTGCAAAGCTTCTGTAAGGCAAAGGACACTGTCAATAGGACAAAACTGCAACCAACAGATTGGGAAAAGATCTTTACCAAACCTTCATCCAATAAAGGGCTAATATCCAATATATACAAAGTTAGACTCCAGAGAATCAAATAATCCTATTTTTAAAATGGGGTACGGAGCTAAACAAAGAATTCTCAACTAAGGAAACTTGAATGGCTGAGAACCATCTGAGAAATGTTCAACATTCTTAGTCATCAGGGAAATGCAAATCAAAGCAACCCTGAGATTCCACCTCATACCAGTCAGAGTGCCTAAGATCAAAAACATAGGTGACAGCAGATGCTGGTGAGGATGTAGAGAAAGAGGAACACTCCTCCATTGTTGGTGGGATTGCAAGCTGGTAAAACCACTCTGGAAATCAGTCTGGTGTTTCCTCAGAAAATTTGACATAGTATTACCCAAGAACCCAGCTATACTACTCCTGGGCATATACCCAAAAGATATTCCAACATATTACAAGGATATATGCTCCACTATGTTCATAGCAGCCTTATTTATAATAACCAGAAGCTGGAAAGAACACAGATGTCCTTCAACAGAGGAATGGATTCAGAAAATGTGGTACATTTACACAATGAAGTACTACTCAGCTATTAAAAACAATGACTTCATGAAATTCTTAGGCAAATGGATGGAACTAGAAAATATCATCCTGAGTGAGGTAACCCAATCACAAAAGAACACACATGGTATGCACTCACTGATAAGTGGATATTAGCCCAAAAGCTCAGAATACCCAAGATACAATTCACAGACCACAGGAAGCTCAAGAAGAAAGAAGACCAAAGTGTGGGTGCTCCAGTCCTTCTTAGAAAGGGGAGCAAAATACTCATGGGAGCAAATACGGAGACAAAGTGTGGAGCAGAGACTGAAGGAAAGGCCATGCAGAGACTGTCCCACCTGTGGATCCATCCCATATACAGTCACTAAACCCAGACACTATTGTGGATGTCAAGAAGTACATGCTGACAGGATCCTGATATAGCTGTCTCCTGAAAGGCTCTGCCAGAGCTTGACAAATACAGAGGCAGAATCTCGTAGCCAACCATTTGACTGAGCACGGGTCCCCAATGGAGACTTTAGAGAAAGACTGAAGGAGCTGAAGGGGTTTACAACCCCATAGGAAGGGGGACTGGGAAAGAGGATAACATTTGAAATGTAAATAAAGAAAATATCAATTTAAAAAATAAAATAAAATGGTCCCAGGTGGCCAAAAAAAAAAAAAAAAAAAAAAGGAAAATTGAACATAGTACTACCTGAGGACCCAGCTATACCACTCCTGGGAATATACCCAAAACATACTCCAACATATAACAAGAACACATGCTCCATTGTGTTCATAACAGCCTTATTTATAATAGACAGAAGCTGGACACAATCCAGATGTGCCTCAACTGAAGAATGGATACAGAAAATATGGTACATTTACACAGTGGAATAATCTTGGGAGTCAGAAAAGGAAGGAACCTGGGTGGGTTAGGAAGGAGGGAAAGAGGAACAGCATCAGATATGAGAAGAGACAGGAGAGAAGTTCTAAGGGCCAAGACAATCAATAGAAATATGTAACATTGGGGAGTGAGAACTGAGGGAACCACTAGAAAGTCCCAGATCCCGGAATGCAAGAAACTCCCAGGACTTCATGGAGATGACATTAACTGAAATACCCAACAGCAGGTAGATAGAACCTGAAGAGACCACCTCCAAAAGATAGACATGGCCCCTAGTTGAGGATGGGGCCACGCATCCATTTCAAAATCTTTAAGCCAGAATTGTTCCTGTCTAAAGAAAATGCAGGGACAAAAACGGAGCAGAGACTGAAGAAAGGCCATCCCGAGACCACCCCACCTTGAGATCCATCCCATCTGCAGACACCAAACCCCAACACTATTGCTGAGGCCAAGAAGTACTGCAGACAGCCTCACTCCTGTGCTGGAGAAACTGTTGACTGATGGAGCTGGCTTGGGCTTGGCGCTCACTTAACTCGAGGCAGCAAGAATGAGAGACCCATTGAGGGACGTTACTGGAAGAAGGGTCTGCCAAAAATTCAGAAGTGAAACAAAGGTGATCACCCCAGGAACCTGCCACATCGAGACCAGTAGGTCATAGTAACAAAAAATGGGGCAAGAAATAAGTCAGCAGGAACAGATGAAAAAAGCTTTAAAGACGTGAGAAGTAAATTGCAGGCTGCTCTGAGTGAAGAAAGCCAAACAGATAAGTAGATAAATAGAAGGTTGCTCTAGGCAGAGAGCTGAACAGAAAGATGGTGTTAATCAGTTGTATTAGATTGATTTAACTTTCAAAATGGCTGTGATTCTGAGTTGTGTAGTTATATTTTTCCTCTGGATAAAAGGTCAATGTAAAGGCTTTTCTGGTTACTGGCTCAAGGAAAGGCTGATTTGGGGGAAAAAAAAAGGTTTTTCTATGTGTTTTCTGAAGACGTCATTAAGGTAGTAGTTATATCTTCCAGAATTATATGGAATAGACATGACAGAGGTAGACCTCCAGAAGACTAGATTCCAGAGAATCAAACAAAATAATTATCTTGATACTAAAATTTGTTTTGAGATTTGTATATTACAGAATACACAGCCTTGGTGAATGAATCTTCTTGTCACCTACAATTACTGATGTCCTGGACTTCCAGCTGGATGCAGTTAAGACAGACATCAGAGGCTTATCAATTTACCCTTCCTCTCATCCCTCTTCTAATATCTCAATGCCCATATTCAGCTTGAAGAAGTTAATGAAGAGTCGGTGCCCCAATTCCCTGGACTTGGGGACTGAGGTGGTTAATATTAGGCTGTCTTTCTAGGGAAAAGTAATGGTTTTATTGGATCAGGGAGGAAGAGCTAAAATTGATTACACAGCCATAATCTATTTGGTAGAAATCTGTATAATTGTTACTAACCTGATGCAAATTCAAGGGTTTCATTGGTATAATTTCTTCTATTCAATTTTAATTCAATTTGTGGGTACAAGGCTTAGACTTTTTACTCCAACAGAGGGAGTTGTGTGTTACCCTTAAAAAAGAGTGTTGCTTTTGCACCTACCATTCAGGCATTGTTAAGTCTCTTGTCTCTCGGGTTCATGGTTTCAACAAACTGATGGCTTTTGTATGACAACAGATAGACGCTATTCAAATGAAACCTATACAGGTCTGTTATTACAGGCTAGAAGTAGGGGACTCTAAAACCTCTGTCATCGAGACT
This sequence comes from Mastomys natalensis, assembly GCA_021653895.1. Taxonomy (NCBI): domain Eukaryota; kingdom Metazoa; phylum Chordata; class Mammalia; order Rodentia; family Muridae; genus Mastomys; species Mastomys natalensis. Next base: position 3,430,399 of record JAJTUV010000085.1, read on the forward strand.
GACAGGGATTAACCCCTAACTTATGCACTAAGCCAGATAGTCAATGACGGGTAAGAGAACACCTCAAGACCCTTGCCCCTAACTGGGAGGCCTTACCATCCTAAGACAGGAGCTCAACCAATGGCTGTTGAGTATCCAAAGACAGGAAAGGGAGGTTGGAGTCCTTTCTTCTGACCTAAGGCAGGCATGGTTTCCATAAGTTTTCCCAGCCTTCCCTTTAAAAAAAAAAAATTTAAAAAAGGGGAGCTGTTGGGAGCCGACTCCTACCAGAAAGCGGCTATCATCTTTGCAGCCATCTCAGGACATATAGCCTGACAAGAGACTTGTTTTCAACAGTCTACAACAGCTGAGCACACTCTGATAAACATCTTGTTTTTCTCACATATCTTGTTTTGTTGTTTAATGCCCCCAGCTGCAAGGTGCACGTGGTAAAGTGTCTTCAGCTGCATTCTCCTGCTTGTGCTTATATATGCCCATGATTTCCTTTCAATAAAAGGGACTTGAACAGACTCTCTGTCTTGTCTCGATTCTTTGAGTCTCTTGTCCCTCCATCCCCACTCTCTCTCTTGCTAGACCCTGACACGTGGACTGGAGCAGCAGCTCAGGCAGGACATAGTGGCCCCCAAACATGGGGCAGAATGGAGTCGTTACACATCGGTATTTAGCATGACACTTAATATGGCTCCTTACTCTCAAACTCTGAACCTCCTTCCAATAATTTGAATAGGATAAAGAGCATCAATCCATTGTTCCAAACACCTATCTAAATCCTCTTGTATACTCACCACATTAGTAACTTTTTTTTTTTTTTTTTACTAAATGATTAACAAAAGTAGCTGTCTTAACTTCTTGTGTCAAAGCAATTGCAGGAGCAGTGGTGCTACCAATTAATGTAATTAAAGCTGTTCTACTAGCAATAATCAAGCCCACTAACCTCTTGATTCTTCTTAAAGCTTGACTCAGTTCTTCTAGTACTTGAAACATTTTTCTGAATACCAAGGTTCTGTAATACTCAGGGCAATAAAACAAAAAGCTGATTGATAGACTCCCATAACAGACATGCCAGGTTTAAACACAATAATACAATTAGTTACAATCAATACAACTTACATTAAATACTGTAGAAGAAACAAAAGTAATTTTAACTTGACAATTAAAAGAGTCTTAATACATGCACTAACACTTGTTTAAAATCCAGATCCTGCCCCAACTTAATCTCTTGCTAACATAACATCTTAGAGAATTGCAGCTAAACTTCCAAATATGTCTCTAAAAATGTCCAGATCCAATCTTCCAATTGAAGACTGTTATTTTCAATATTGGATTGATTTCTAGATCAGTCCATGATTGATTCCAAATAACTTACCATATTTAAGAAAAATACAAGAGTCATTATAACTTCTTTTTGATTCTCTGTCCACAAGGTCTAAAAACTTGAGGCAAAGCAGATTGTCCCATCTGGGATATAGGCAAGCAAAGATGGGTCAGGAACATATGTCCAATACAGCTTTGCAGTCACCATTGTCAAGGCACTCAGCAAGCTCACAGGTCAGCATCATTCTTTGTCCCAGTATCAGTATGTCTCACTCATCGCTCTGGCAGCCACCATGCTCCTTCAGCATGCTGCAGAAAACACAAACATACCCTCTTCCCCATATTAAATACCTGATTGGGATCATGCCTTATACCAATAAGTGGTTCCTTCCTTTTCACCTAGGCATAAGTATGCTTAGTTTTAGTATGTAGTGGGATATCTTTCCACTATATTTATATAAAGATCAGCAATTGAGCTGTATGAGAGGCAGGCAGAGTGAGGAGTCAGAAGGAGAAGAGAGGAGAAGGAAGAGGAGGAGCTAGGAGGAGAGGAAGGATGTAAGAGCCATGGAGAACCATGAGTCCAGGACTGTCCTGGGTAACAACTTATATCCAGGTTAGTTAATTGGGTAACACCTCTAATTGTGTGGGCTTCTTGTTAATTGAGCATTGCCAAACATATAAAGCCTCTGGATTATCTTTAAGCATTAGAGTCTCATTTCTACTGGGTACCACATGGATGGCAGGATGGTCTAGCCTCAGACAAGCATTGTGGAGACAGAGTGGCAGACTGGCAGAGCCATCTCCCATGCTGGTGTCTTGTGGGTAGCAGGGCTGGTGCTTCTGGCCCACCTAAGCTGAGCAGCAGTGTGCTCCAGCCACCACCACCCATGGCCTCAGGCCTTGCCTAGTTGAGAACATGGCAGCCCCATAAGAACAAGCTAGATTGGGTGCCACAGTTGTAAATATTATCATTAACAAGTGGCACACCAATGTTCAGCACAAATCCACTACAAATTTAAGTTTATTTCACCTGAGAGTAAAAGTTGTATTTTTATTTATTTATTTAAAAAAAAAAAAAAAAAGGAAGTCAGTGAGTAATTGCTGAAATAAGTCAAGTGGCCCCTAGTGTGGAACTATAAACAATGAAACTGCTTGTAGGCTGAGGTCCCCTGCTGTGGGGAACCAAGGTTGCTTTTTGTTAGGAAAAGGAGGAAGTAGCTTACTTTTAGGGCAGAGAGATTTGAACTGTGAATTAAAATTGAGATTATTTGTTTTTAAGATAGATTTAGAAACAGTTTTGTCTGATTCACATGGGGAATCTCACCTGTGATTCTGAACAAAGATAGGTAGGAAAAATTTGTCTGTGGCTCTAGGCAGAAAGCTACAGACAGACAGGTATACATTATTAGCTGCTCTGAGCCAAGAGAGCCAAATAAATAAGCCTCTGTTGTGGAGCAGTTACTGACTTAAGTGTAAAGTTACAATATAGGGGTTATTTGCTTTTAAGAAAGACTTATAAACAGATTTGTCTGAATCATGTGGGGAATTTCACCCTTGATTTGGAACTAAGATAGGGAAATTGTCACTGACTCTAGAGTAGAGAGCCAAACAGATAGATGGTATAAATAAAAAGCTGGTCTAAGGAGAAAGTCGAACAGAAAGATAGTGTAAATCAGGTGTATTCAGATGATATAAAGTTATATTGCCTCACAGGAGACTCGAGTTCTGTCTAACGTGGACTCCATGGGAATTCTGAGTTTATTTCCTGCTTGACAAAATAGGAAAGGCCTAAGAATAGGCACATACAGTACTTTAGTTACTTCATTTATCTTAAATTTATTTTATTTTCAAAATGGGTGTAATTTTCAGTTTTGTGGCTATATTTTTCCTCCGGGAAAGAGGTCAAGATAAAGGTTTTTCTGGTTACTGGCATAAGAATATAATGTTTTGGGGAAAAGGATTTGTCTGTGTGTTTTCAGAAGAGATGATTAAGGTATTTCTACCTCCCAGAATTATATGGATTAGACATGACAGAGGCAGGCCACCAGAAGACTAGATTTCAGATATTCAAGCAAAAAAATTATCTTGTTACTAAAGTTTGTTTTGAGAATTGCATGTGCAGGATACACAGCCTTGGTGTATCTACTCATCAAGCAAGCTTAACAGTCCTGCTCGAACCTCTTGTGGGTCCCTGTTCCGGAGGGCATCCCACAAAGATCTCCAGCCGGCCAGGTGCTGGGGTCCAGGCCAAGGGGATAGAGTGAAAGCAGGGAGGGGTAGTCACCTCCACTGCTGCTGCCTCCACTGACATCTCTGCTGTTGCCTCCCAGGCACTCCCAGGTAAATGCACCTGTCCCTCTGCACTGAGCCAGTCCAGACTGTGCCAGTGAGAAGCCAGCTAGCTAGCAAGGAGGGAAGGGAGGGTCCTGAAGGCTCTTCGGGAGAGCAGATCTCTTCCCAAGTATTACAGCTCTTTTGACAGAAACCCTTAGACAATGGGATGATTCTCACACACCTTTACTTCTCCTGAATAGGGCTCTTTTATACAGTTTTGGGGTGGGTCAGGGTCTGGCAGCAGATAAGCCTACTGGCTTGGTCTGAGAGCTTGGAGATACCTCATCTACATGTGGGAGAGCCTGAGGCACTGTTCCTCATGACTGGTGGCCATAGACCTCTCTGTGGGAGGGGCTGTGGAGGGTTGAAGCTAAATGAAAGGAACCAGGGCCCAGGAGCAGAGCCATCCGATTAGGGTCCGGGGTTTGAGGCCCGTGCTTGACCACGCCCAGCTGCCTTTCATAGCCCACTGCCCCACAACCTCTTATGTCCTGGAATTCCAGCTGGATACAGTGAAGACACAGACATCAGAGGCTTATCAAGTAATCCTTCCCCCTGCCCCTCTTCTAATATCTCAATGTCTGTATTCAGCTAAAAGAAGTTAATGAAGAGTTGGCGCTCCAATTCCCTGGGCTTGGGGCTGAGGTAGTTAATATTAGGCTGTCTCTCTAGGGAAAAGTAATAGTTTTATTGGAATAGGGAGGAATAGCTAGAATTGATTATACAGCCATAACCTATTGGTAGAAATCTGTATAATTGTTACTTCAAGGGTTTCATTGGTATATTTTCTTCTATTAAGTCAAAAATTGGTGGGTACAGGGCTTAGACCCAGTTCTACTTTAACTTTTTTTTAACTCATCTAAGATGGTTAGCCTGTGAGTTAAGGGCCTATAGCAATTACATGGCTCTGAGTTTATTGTTAGGGTGTTTTCTAGATTTTAATTAAAAGTAGCTGAGAGGAATTAACAGACAACAGTCCAGATTGCTTTACATAGATAGTTGGTTTTCAAAAACGTCAGAAATGCACAGAATTGACATTACAAACTTTTCTTTATTAAAGTCATCTGATTAGAGACCTGTCTGCTTCTGACAGCTTCCCTGTCTTGGATTCTAAGAAGAGATTGAGCATCTTTCGAGTTACTCCAGCAGTGGCAAGACAGCCACTAGGCAAATTGCCTCTTTTCATCTACAAACAATATACTGTCCAGAAAAAGGACACACTTGCAGAATAGTAGACTGATTATATCTGCCAAGACAGAGTGATCAGCCCTTTAAAATTCTGCATTGCTAGGTCTGTCAGATGATCCTGGGCCAGAGGGCTGAAGACCAGATGCTCCAATGTTTTGAAGTATAGGGACTGTCCAGGTGTTCAGCGGTCTATATAATTGGCTAAGTTTTGGAAGCTATACATTGTGCTTCCCATAATTTCAGTTAATTCAGTTACTGTGTAATTCTGATGGGGTTGAAGACTTATACTCTCATAGCCAACCCAGGCTATTTACTTTGAGAGAACAGATTTGAGAGGATGGTTTTTCAGCTGACATTTATTCTAAAGCCAAGACATAAGCCAGGTATAGAACTATAGTCTTTTAAGTAAAGATAGATGACAATAGTCTTTTTATTGACAATATATTGGACTGGGTATTAGGCCTATCTTGTACCTTACTGTTACAAATTGGTATAGTTGTGCTCTAATTATATTTTAAGAGAAATTTTTTTCTTTATTCTGACAAGAAGGATGATATGTAGTGGGATATCTTCCCACTACATTTGTATAGAGCTCAGTGACTGGGCTCTATGAGAGGAAGGAAGAGTGAGGAGTCAGAAGGAGAAGAGAAGAGAAAGAAGAGGAGGAGCTAGGAGGAGAGGAAGGATGTAAGAGCCATGGAGAACCACAAGTCCAGGACAGTCCTGGGTAACAATTTATAAAGGTTAGTTAATTGGGTAACACACTTTAATTGTGTGGGCATCTTGTTAATTGAGCATTACTAAACCTATAAAGCCTTTGGATAATCTTTAAGCATTGGAATCTCATTTCTATCGGGTACCACATGGATGACAGGAACAGCCAAACATTGTGGAGACAGCGTGGTAGACTGGCAGAGCCATCTCCCATGCTGGCGTCTCATGAGTGGCAGGGCTGGTGCTTCTAGCCCACCTGAGCAGGTGCCCTGAACCGAGCAGCCATGTGCTCCCACCACCACTCATAGCCTCAGGCCTTGCCTAATTGGGAACATGACGGTCCCATAACACAAAATAGATCAGGTGCTGCCGCTTTAAATATTACCATTAACAGTAGTGTGCCATAAACACTCAGCAGAAAGTTCCTTGGCATCCAAAATTTTTTAAAACTTTAAAATAAAAAGAGCATAATTTAAATAAATTTGTGGTGTATGGGGATATACCTCACCCTTATTTATTTTATGAAGATGTTGTTTTAATGTTCCATGGGCCCCTTCCACAATACCTTGTCCTTGAAGATTATAAGGAATCCCAATAATATGAATAATATTAAATTGTTGACAAAAAGTCTCAAATGCTTGACTGCAATAGCCAGTTCCATTATCTGGGTTTTTTAATTGAATATTTTATTTAATTACATTTCAGATGTTATCCCCTTTGCCCATTTCCCCCACTTAGAAACCACTTATCCATCCTCCCCCCTCCCACTTCTATGAGGGTGTACCCCCACCCATCCACCCTCTCCTGCCTCTCCCCCTCAAATTCCCCCACACTGGGGTATCCAGCCTTCACAGGACTAAGGACCTCCTTTCAACTGATGCCCAACAAGGACATCAATAAAAAATCAGATCCTACTACAAAAGCCTATACTCAACAAAATTGGAAAATCTGGAGGATATAGACAATATTCTAGACAGATACCAGGTGCCAAAGTTAAATAGGGATCAGATAAACCATCTAAATAGTCCCATGACCCTTAAAGAAATGGAAACAGTCATTAAAAGTTCCCCAACCAAAAAAAGCCCAGGGCCAGATGGGTTTAGTGCAGAATTCTATCAGACTTTGAAAGAAGACCTAATATCAATACTCATCAAACTGTTCCACAAAATAGAAACAGAAGAAACACTACCCAATTCATTCTATAAAGCCACAATTATGCTTATACCTAAACCATACAAAGACCCAACAAAGAAAAAGAACTTCAGCCAATTTCCCTTGTGAACATCAATGCAAGAATACTAAATAAAATTCTTGCAAACCAAATCCAAGAACACATCAAAACAATCATTCACAAGGATCAAATAGGTTTCATCCCAATAAAAATGGCCATTTTGCTGAAAGCAATCCTCAGATTCAATGCAATCTCCACCAAAGTTCCAACTAAATTCTTCATAGAGTTAGAAAGACCAAGTCTCAAATTCATTTGGAATAACCAAGAGCCCAGGATAGCAAAAACTATTCTCAACAATAAAAGAACTTCTGGGGAAATTACCATCCCTGACCTCAAGCTGTATTACAGAGCAATAATGATTAAAACTGCATGGTATTGGTACAGAGACAGTCAGGTAGATCAATGGAATAGAATTGAAGACACAGAAATGAACCCACACACCTATGGTCACTTGGTCTTTGACAAAGGAACTAAAACCATCCAATGGAAAAACATACAACATTTTCAACAAATGGTGCTGGTTCAACTGGCGGTCAGCATGTAGAAAAATGCAAATCGACACATTCTCAAGTTGTACCAACCTCAAGTCCAAGTGGTTAAGGACCTCCACATAAAAACTAATACACTGAAACTAATAGTGGACAAAGTGGGGAAGAGCCTCCAACACTTGGGCGCAGGGTAAATTTTCCTGAACAGAACACCAATGCCTTATGCTCTGAGATCAAGAATCAACAAATGGGACCTCATAAAATTGCAAAGCTTCTGTAAGGCAAAGGACACTGTTAATAGGACAAAACTGCAACCAACAGATTGGGAAAAGATCTTTACCAAACCTACATCCAATAAAGGGCTAATATCCAATATATACAAAGTTAGACTCCAGAGAATCAAATAATCCTATTTTTAAAATGGGGTACGGAGCTAAACAAAGAATTCTCAACTGAGGAAACTTGAATGGCTGAGAACCATCTGAGAAATGTTCAACATTCTTAGTCATCAGGGAAATGCAAAACAAAACAACCCTGAGATTCCACCTCACACCAGTCAGAGTGCCTAAGATCAAAAACATAGGTGACAGCAGATGCTGGTGAGGATGTAGAGAAAGAGGAACACTCCTCCATTGTTGGTGGGATTGCAGGATGGTGAAACCACTCTGGAAATCAGTCTGGTGTTTCCTCAGAAAATTTGACATAGTATTACCCAAGAACCCAGCTATACTGCTCCTGGGCATATACCCAAAAGATGTTCCAACATATTACAAGGATATATGCTCCACTATGTTCATAGCAGCCTTATTTATAATAGCCAGAAGCTGGAAAGAACCCAGATGTCCTTCAACAGAGGAATGGATTCAGAAAATGTGGTACATTTACACAATGAAGTACTACTCAGCTATTAAAAACAATGACTTCATGAAATTCTTAGGCAAATGGGTGGAACTAGAAAATATCATCCTGAGTGAGGTAACCCAATCACAAAAGAACACACATGGTATGCACTCACTGATAAGTGGATATTAGCCCAAAAGCTCAGAATACCCAAGATACAATTCACAGACCACAGGAAGCTCAAGAAGAAAGAAGACCAAAGTGTGGGTGCTCCAGTCCTTCTTAGAAAGGGGAACAAAATACTCATGGGAGCAAATACGGAGACAAAGTGTGGAGCAGAGACTGAAGGAAAGGCCATGCAGAGACTGCCCCACCTGTGGATCCATCCATATACAGTCACTAAACCCAGACACTATTGTGGATGTTAAGAAGTACATGCTGACAGGATCCTGATATAGCTGTCTCCTGAAAGGCTCTGCCAGAGCTTGAAAAATACAGAGGCAGAATCTCATAGCCAACCATTTGACTGAGCACAGGGTCCCCAATGGAGACTTTAGAGAAAGACTGAAGGAGCTGAAGGGGTTTACAACCCCATCGGAAGGGGGGACCAGGAAAGAGGATAACATTTGAAATGTAAATAAAGAAAATATCAATTTAAAAAATAAATAAAATGGTCCCAGGTGGCCAAAAAAAAAAAAAAAAAAAAGGAAAATTGAACATAGTACTACCTGAGGACCCAGCTATACCACTCCTGGGAATATACCCAAAACATGCTCCAACATATAACAAGAACACATGCTCCATTGTGTTCATAACAGCCTTATTTATAATAGACAGAAGCTGGACACAACCCAGATGTGCCTCAACTGAAGAATGGATACAGAAAATATGGTACATTTACACAGTGGAATAATCTTGGGAGTCAGAAGAAGGAAGGAACCTGGGTGGGTTAGGAAGGAGGGGAAAGAGGAACAGCATCAGATATGAGAAGAGACAGGAGAGAAGTTCTAAGGGCCAAGACAATCAATAGAAATATCTAACAGTAGGGAGTGAGGAACTGAGGGAACCACAGAAAGTCCCAGATCCCGGGAATGCAAGAAACTCCCAGGACTTCATGGAGATGACATTAACTGAAATACCCAACAGCAGGTAGATAGAACCTGAAGAGACCACCTCCAAAAGATAGACATGGCCCCTAGTTGAGGATGGGGCCATGCATCCATTTCAAAATCTTTAAGCCAGAATTGTTCCTGTCTAAAGGAAATGCAGGGACAAAAACAGAGCAGAGACTGAAGGAAAGGCCATCCAGAGACCACCCCACCTTAAGATCCATCCCATCCGCAGACACCAAACCCCAACACTATTGCTGAGGCCAAAAAGTACTTGCAGACAGCACCCTGGTATAGCTGTCCTCTGAGAGGCTCTGCCAGCACCTAAGACAAATGCAGATACTCACAGCCAACCATTGGACTGAGCCCAGGGACCACAATGAAAGAGTTAAGGGAAGGACTGAAGGAGCCGAAAGGGATTGCAACTCCATAGGAAGAACAATATCAACTAACTGGACCCTTCAGAGCTCCTAGGGACTAAACCACCAACCAAAGAGTATACATGATTAGGTCTAAGGCTCCCGCTACATATGTAGCAGAGGACTGCCTCATCTGGCATCAGAGGGATGGAAGGTGCTTGGTGCTGTGGATGCCCCAGTGAAGGTGAATACTAGAGTGGTGAGACAGGAGAGCGTGGGTGGGTGAGGGAGCATCCTCTTAGAGGCAAAATGGGAGAGATGGGTGGGAGGTTTGTGGAGGGAAGAGACAGGGAAGAGGGATAATATTTGAAATATAAACAAAATGATTAATAAATTGAAAAAAGAATATATCTTTTTTCAGCACCTCGTGGAAGCTTCTCCAAAACTGACCATATAATTTGACACAAAACAAGCCTCAACAGATACAAGAGAATTGAAATAAACCCTTTCGTTCTATCAGATCACCACGGAATGAGGCTGGACTTCAACAGCAGAAAAAAACAAAAAGTGCCTATACTCATGAAAAGTGAACAACTTTCTACTCAGTGACCATTTGGTCAGGGAGAAATACAGAAAGAAATTAAAGATTTCCTAGAATTCAATGAAAATGAAGGCACAGTGTAAGCATAAACTTTTTCTAATCTTCTTTAATAAGAGTTTCAACCTCTCCCCCAATCCACCACCCACCACAGGTAGTGGAAGAGAGAAGTTATTATGATATGGACAAATTGGACTTGTTTAGCAATAGCTCTTTGGGAGTGAGCTTGATCTTCTTTGGCAGCAGTTCAGCCCTATAGCAAACACCAAATATGAATCAGCAGCTACAGCCCAGTCCTCTAGGCTGGCAGACACCACACATGAACCAACAGCTATATCTCAATCCTGAAGAAACTGCCAGGCTTGCCAACTGGCCCGAGGTTGCACAAGCAGTAAGCTGCCACAGGAACCTCATCAGCAATTCTTTGGTGAGTTTCTTTCAATGGTGGCTTTGCCATAAATGAATTCAACAACCCTATGTAAAGTAAACCAATACATGTGGGTCATTAGTGAAGAATAGTGAGACAAAGGAAACCAAACCAACGCTCAAGCTTGTCTCCCATTGTCTGTGGGTCATGTCCTTCATCATGTTCTCTCATGTGTCCGCTGTATCCAAACATCCTTTCACCTGTGTTCCCCAGCAAAACATCATTTGACATAACTGAATTTCCAAACAAACCAGAAGTTTCCACTTCACCACAACATAACCACATTTATGGGACACAATGGAAAAAGTGTTAAAAAGAAAATTTATAGCACAAAGGGCATTCATAAAGAAATTAGAGAGATCCTATACTAGCAACTTAACAGCACACCTGAAAGCTCTAGAACAAAAGAAACACTCACATGCAAGCGGCATAGAGAGCAGGAAATAGTCAAACTTGAGGCTGAAATAAACCAATTAAAAACAGAACACTACAAAGAATCAACAAAACTAAGAGCAGTTCTTTGAGAAAAATCAACACAATAGACAGACCATTAGCCAAACTAACAAAAAGGCACAGAGTTGGTAATCCAAATTTTAAAAATCAGAAATGAAAAGGGAGATATAACAACAGAAACTGAGGAAATTCAGAAAAAATTATCATATCTTACTACAAAAATCTATACTCAACAATACTGAAAAATCACAATGAAATATGTGATTTCCTAGAGAGATACCATGTACCAAAGTTAAAATAAAAATCAGGTAAACTATCTAAACATTTCCATAACCCATAAGGAAATAGAAGCAGTCATTAAAAACCTTCCAACCAAAAACAGCCCAGGGCCAGATGGTTTTGGTACAGAGTTCAACCAGACTTTCAAAAGAGTAATACCAATAATTCCCAAACTATTCCACAAAATAGAAAAAGAAAGAACACTACTCTAACTCATTCTATGAGTCCAGTTACCACACAAAGGTCCAGCAAAGAAAGAGAACTTCAGACCAATTTCCCTTATGAACATCAACACAAAAATACACAACAAAATACTTGCAAACCAAATCCAAGAACACATCAAAAATGTCATTTACCACAATCAAGTAGGCTTGATTCCAGGGATGGTTCAATATATTAAAATCCATCATTGTAACCCCTATATAAACAAACTGAAAGACAAAAATTACATGATCATCTCATTAGATACTGAAAATGCACTTGACAAAATCCAGTAGCCCTTCATGTTACAAGTCTTGGAAAGATCAGAAATTCAAGGCACATCCCTAAACATAATAAAAAGCAATTTACAGCAAGCCAGTAGCTAATATCAAATTAAATGGAGAGAAATATGAAGCAATCTAACCAAAAGACAAATTGGAAAGGAAGAAGTCAACTTATCACTATTCAAGGGTGATATGATAGGACACATAAGCAACCCCAAAATTCTACTAGAGAACTCCTATAGCTGACAAACAGCTTCAGCAAAGTGACTGGATATAAAATTAATTCAAACAAATCAGTAGCCCTCCTTTATACAAATAAGAAATTGGCTGAGAAAGAAATTAGGCAAACAACACCCTTCACAATAGCTGCAAATAAAATATTTTGGTGTAACCCTAACTAAGCAAGTAAAATATCTGGATGACAAGAGCCTCAAATCCCTGAAGAAAGAAATCAAAGAAGGCCTCAGGAGATGGAAAGATCTCCCATGTTCATGGATAGATAGGATTAGCAAGTAAAATGCCATTTTACCAAAAGCAACCTACAGATTCAGTGCAATGAGTAGGGAGGCAGAATCATGAATGAGGGGAGACAGGAGAAAGGCCAAGGGGGCCAGGAGAATTAATGGAAATATGAAGCTGTTCAGGGTTGGAGCTAGGGAGACCTCTAGAAAGTCACAGAGACTTGGAATGGGGAAGACTCCTGGGTGACCTTAGCTGAAATGCCCAACAGTGGGAATTTGGAACCTGAAGAGACCACCTCCTGTTGTCAGACAGGACCCCCAGTGGAGGGATGGGGACACCAACCCAACTACAAAACTTTTCCCTGTGGGGAGGGCATTGTACATAAAGGTTTCTGTTAAAACACAACTTGTCAGTAAGACCTGCATGCCATAAAAGCTGAGACCCCAAGATATGACATGTAGTAAGTTATTGCAACTTCTGTCCTAGTACCCAGTGTTCAAGGCCACATCTGCTCATGTCCCTAGAAGTTCTGCACAGACCTTCCCACTTCAGAGCATTCACACTGACCACATAAAACCTTATGCGGAGCTGCTAGAGACCTTATGCATCCCAGAGGCGTTCCACTCCCAGTGACTGTGTAGCTGCTGCACATCATATACTAATGATCATAGATAGGATGGGCAGGAGGGGGGCCTCTGCAGTTCCTCAGGCTTTTTTCTGAATTGATGGCTTTCATTGTATATGATGTAGTGGTCCTTCAATGAAAGCTCATAGATGTAGAAGAAATCACAGCCCAAAACTGCAGATTAAAGAAAAATGGAACTGACTATCTTTTTCATTTTCTTTTTTTTTTAATTCGAAAATTTTTTAATTGGAAATTTTATTTACATTTCAGATGTTTTCCCCTTACCCCCTTTTCCCCCCTCCCTCCCAGGAACTCCCTATCCCTGCCCCCCTCCTCTTTCCTCTATGATGGTGTACCCCTACCCACCCTCCCCCGTACATCACCTCCCCACCCTCAAATACCACCCCCCACGATGTTCAGCCTTCATGGGACCAAGGATCTCTTCTCCCACTTATATATAGCTCCCTTGCATATATAGCTGGAGCCATGGGTCCCTCCCTAAGTGCTCCCATGCTGGTGGTTTAGACCCTGGGGGCTATGATTGGTTGATATTGTTGCTTTCCTCATGGTGTCATGAATCCTCTCAACTCCTTCAGTCTTCACTCTATCTTCTCTGTTGGGAACCCCATGATCAGTTTAATGGTTAGCTGTGAGCATCTGCCTCTGAATATGTCAGACTCTTGCAGACCTCTAAGGAGACAGCTATATCAGGCTCCTGTCAGCATGTACTTCCTGACATCCACATCAACCTCTACCTTTGGTGACTGCACATGGGATGGATACCCAGGTGGAATGGTCTGCAAACGGCCCCTCCTTCAGTTTCTGTCCTGTACTTTGTCTCCATAATTGCTCCCTTGAGTATTTTGTTACTTCTTCTAAGAAGGACTGAAGCCCAACCCCAACTTGGTCATCATTCTTCATGAGCTTTATGTGGTTTGTGAGTTGAATCTTGGGTATTTCAAGCTTCTGGCCTAAAATCCAATAATCAGTGAGTGAATACCATGTATGTTCTTTTGTGATTGGGTTACTTCACTCAGGATGATATTTTCTAGTTCCATCCATTTATATAAGAATTTATCGAATTCATTGTTTTTAATAGTAACATTAAAATATTCCATTGTGTAAATGTATCACATTTTTTGTATCCATTCCTCTGTTGAAGGGCATCTGGGTTCTTTCCAGTTTCTGGCTATTATAAATAAAGCTGCTATGAACATAGTGGAGCATATGTCCTTGTTATGTGTTAGAGCATCTTCTGGGTATATGCCTAGGAGTGGTATAGCTGGGTCCTCAGGTAGTGATATGTCCAATTTTCTGAGGAACCACCAGACTGTTTTCCATAGTGGTTGCACCATCTTGCAATTCCACCAACAATGGAGGAGTGTTCCTCTTTCTCCACATCCTCGCCAACATCTACTATCACCTGAGTTTTTGATCTTAGCCATTCTGACTGGTGTGAGGTGGAATCTCAGGGTTGTTTTGATTTGCATTTCCCTGATGACTAGGGATGCTGAACATTTCTTTAGGTGCTTCTCAGCCAATCGTATTTCCTCAGTTGAGAATTCTTTGTTTAGCTCCATACCTCATTTTTTAATAGGGTTATTTGGTTGTCTAGAGTCTAATTTCTTGAGTTCTTTGTATATATTGGATATTAGTCCTCTATCAGATGTGGGATTGGTAAAGATCTTTTCCCAATCTGTTGGTTGCCGTTTTGTCCTATTGACAGTGTCCTTTGCCTTACAGAAACTTTGCAATTTTATGAAGTCCCATTTGTCAATTCTTGATCTTAGAGCACAAGCCATTGGTGTTCTGTTCAGGAACTTTTCCCCTGTGCCTAGGTGTTCGAGGGTCTTCCCACCTTCTCTTCTATTAGTTTCAGTGTGTCTGGTTTTATGTGAAGGTCCTTTATCCACTTGGACTTGAGCTTTGTACACGGAGATAAGAATGGATCAATTTGCATTCTTCTGCATGTTGTCTTCCAGTTGAACCAGCACCATTTGTTGAAAATGCTGTCCTTGTCCCATGATTCCTTTGTGGAAGATATCTGCATGGCTTGATATGTTGGAGCTAACAATGTTTGTTGAGAACAAATTTGCCATCTCACTTATTGGGCAGAGTAAAAAGAACTCATAGAAGTGTGGTAAATCTCTTATCTTTCTTTTTGTAAGAAAGGCTCACAATGGCCCACAGTGCCCTCTAAATACAGCTCTGCTTGTATTGGTGGTAGCACCAATACACACCAGTACCACTGTAACCTTCCTGGGGGTTCAAGTGCAAATGGAACTTTTGAAAAGTTTGAAGTTTTAGGGTCTTACAAGGATGCCTGGCATCTCATGTATTCAAAATTAATTATCCACACTTCTCTTCCCACCCATTTTACTCTTCTGTTTTAGTTCCTCTATAGTTTCCGTGTGAAGATATTTTAATCTGATCACATTAAAAAGTAAAAATAAAATAAATAGGAAATAAAAATAACAAATCCTAAAAGCCAACCTCAAGCATATTAGTGGTTATATAAGAAATGTTTGCTAAATTTAATTGAAATGTGGCTATGAGTCACTTCTGGAAACCTTAAAAGCCCTTTTGGAAAGGTTTTGTAGTTATAGTTACCTCAGATGAACTGGAAAAGAAGTGTGGAAAGGGGCTGCAGTGATTTTCTGGGCATGAACTCTAAGGTGACACAATGCTAGCCTCACAGAATAAGCAAAAGCAAGCAACTTAGTGGTGTGGTTTTCTCCCCAGAATGTATTCTAAGACTATTATAGTATGTCACAGAGGATATGTGTACATTTGTTAAAAAGTAGCACTTTGGGATTACAGTTAATATAAGTGTGAGCCAGGAAAGAGTGACAACAGACACAGACGTACCAGCTGCTTTTGGCTAAACAAAGAACTGTGATGTGCTTAGGTTCAAGAGAAATGAGCAACTGTTTTTATTATTGATTTTTACCCTTTTCCCCAGAATGGCTCTTCAAATTCAGCTTCTTTATGCTTTCATTTTTTCCTTCAGAAAACACAGTTGGAATATTATTTAGCAATAAAGAGAAATGAGCTCGATTAACCCATGAAAGGCAGACAGGAACACAGGCTATGGAGAGAAGTAGCCAGCCTAGGAAGAAGGCTCTACATTGTGAGCCTAACTACAGGATGTCCTGGAAAAGACAACACGGTGGAGATAGGAAAGTGACGGCTGGTGACCAGGAAGCAGATGACAATGAGGGAGGAGTATGCAGGATATGGAGGGTTTGTAGGTCGTGTTGGGGATATCTGTCAATTTACATTTGTTTAGACTCACAGAATGACAACATTATGGATTAGGAAAGGGCTGGCAGGATGGCTAAGAGGATAGAGGCACTTGTCACCTAGCCTCATGTCCTGAGTGACAAGTAGAAGAGTAAATTCTGGAAAGTAATCTTCTGACCTCCACATAGGAGCAGTGATATGTACATGCCCCACTCCCACACTTATACCCACCATATACCCCCCAGCCCCCACATACACACATACATAAACACACATAAACATATTCCCCTCTCCCATACCTACATCTTACAATACTCCCCACCCTTCAAATACACATACACACATAAACACAACCTCACACATACCCTACACCCCACCCGCACATATACACACAACACACACATACACACACTAAGTGTTTTAAAAAATTACAAAATGTACTATGTGTAGCAAATACTAAATGTCAATATTAACTATGATGTAGTAAGATATCACTTGGAAAACTGAATGCCCAGAACCAGTAGTTCGGGGGCAAATGGGCACTCTTGTACTTTCTACATAATTTTTTTCTGAAAACCTAAAATACTTCAAAAATATAAAGCCAGCTAATTAATGATTAAAAACATTAAGCCTTCAAACTACTAAGCCACATGATAGTAAATCATTTGCAAAGCTAGGTCTCTTTGCTGTTAATTGTATATCAGTTACTTTTAGTTAATTTAATGAATTAAATTTTTGAGGGAGTAAAATATCTTATATATTTCAGATATTCATTTATATGATCAATAGCAAGAAGCATCCATAAAGATGATGACATTTTGGAAAATAGTGCATACAACTTAGTTTGCGCATGTGTGCTGATCCTCTCATTCATTATTTGACACTTCTTTCTGCCCTCCTTCCTGTCTCACTTTCATATTAGCTAGTATTTTGAAGTAAGGTCTTTCAGTGTGTGACAGTCCACTCTTCCAGGGTTCCCTATAGCCCTAAGACCTCTATTCACTGAAGATGTTGGAGCCTCTGGTACCAGTAGGGAGAGGTGGGAGGAAGGGAGAGAGAAGAATGGCATTAGAAACTGCCATGGTTCTACTTAGGCTTTCAAGGTCTTTCCTAAAGAAGAACAGACAATAAATACAAGCAAACACAGAAAGACCTTTCCTGGTTCCAGTTTCTACTAGGTATGTAACTTAGCACATGTCACTTTAAGCTTTATAATCTTCCTTCCTCACATATCCAGTGGGAGATGTTATAGTTGGTTTCACTTGTCAATTTGACACAATCTAGAATCACTTGGGAAGTGAGTCTCAATGAGGAAGTGTCTAGAAGAGGTTGGCCTGTGGCCAAGTCTATGAGGGATTATCTTGATTATGTTAATTGAGATGGTAAGGCCTATCCATTGTGGGTAGCACCTATTTCTTGAGTTTTTTAATGGTTACACGTCAAAGCAGAAAAACAAACTTACTTAGACCTTGGAGTCTATCTTATTTCTGGAGGCATCATAGTCATCCAATGGTCATATAAACATTTGCTACAAATACTTACTGCTTTCAAGAATAGCAACATTATTCATACAGTTTGGGTTTTAAAGCTGACTAACTCTTAAAACAAACACTTATTTTCTTTATGCCTGCTCTATTCTTCCTTTAAACTATTGTGGAAAAACCAATGGAGTCATGGGTCCTTCCAGACATGGATGGCCATGACACTGTGGGAGGGATATCCCAGGTACCAGCCTGCCTGTCAGAATGTGATTCTCTTGTCTGCCTTTGCATTGTAGAACTTCAAGGATGACTATTCAAACAAAGGGTGATTTGAATTCTTATTGTTTTGACCTTCCAGGGCCCCAAGGTCCAAATTCTAGGCCATTAACAACATTATGCTAAAGCTCTTTATATTCCTGAGTTGATTCCCCTAATAACTTCCATATTCCTTCTCTGGACCCTAAGATGCCATAGAGCTGAGTGGAAGCTCAGGTGTGAGTTCTAGGAGACACTGAGAAGTGACGAGGCAGGAGAAGGTCAGAGTCTACCTCAGAGACTGTGGCTTGATGTCTGCTCATAATTTGGAAATAACAATTCTCCTTTTCCTCCACAGGCATCGTAGGTAAGAATAGGTCGAGATGGGCATCTTAAAGTGTAAGTATATAACATAATGTGCCATCATGTATATGTGACAACACAGTTAGAAACAATGTAACCAGTCCCCTGATACACAGTTGTTGTGTTCTGTATATTCACTCTGATTACTAGGCTAGAACTTTGATATGTTCTTAAAGGAAATATAAAGTTAGGTGCCTGGAAGTTCACAGCAGTTCATCAACTCATTGAGAGCTTTGTTTTATGTGTCCTTCCATCTCAAAGCACCTTATTCAACCTGTGTTTCTGACCCACTGACATCAAGTTCGTAGCCACCAGCACTATAATTCATGGTGGAATAAAGCTTAGATAGTATATATATCTTCTCCAACATGTCATAGCCTCCTTGTGCTTAGGAAGAGAAGACAATATTTTAATACTTCACTTAGGGACATTTTGAATGACAAAGTCACCAATAAAAAGTACAAAGATGCAAAAAGCATGACCTTATGCCAATCATAAAAATGACAGTTTATTGTATCAGAAACTAAACAAGACAGAGCACAGCCCGTGTGACCCAGGGGGAATGTGTATACTGCATACATTTTGCATCACTTTGTGAATACCTGCATATGACCATAAAGGCTCCACAAGTTCTATTTATTTACAAGAACTTTTACAAAAGTGAAGAGGAGGAGAAGAGAGGAGAGAGAGGAGAGAGAGAGAGCTTTTACTATGCAGGCTAATTCTCAAATATAAAATCCAGAATAAGGGTGAATAACTGGATGAATATAAAAATATTCAAACATTTTCCGTGTTCTAAAACATTTCTGGGAGATGCAATAAAGGGAATTTTGCTTCCTAATGCTTTCTTATTTCAAAATAATTAAATATTCAGATATGTGTCCCATGCCAAAGATGGGTGGGCTGAAGTGCTGAGATAGCAATAATTTCCCTGCTTTTGATGTCTAGTTGAATTCCAAATTAAAAATTTCATTAAAACAGAACTGCTTTAAGACTAAACTGACTTTTTTTTTTTTTGCATACTTTGGTTAGTAAAAAAAAAAATTCCAATTCGAAAAGCAAGGTGGAAGGATAAGTATTAATGTGTTCTTAATCAAAAGTTTCCTAAATTTTCCACTGGTCACTTTTTTCTTACAGATGTGAGTGACCCAGTCCTGGGATCTGCACTGCCTTTAGTTATGTAAGTTAGAAGTACAGGTTCCCTGCTATTAGGGAGGCTAATGCAGGCCTTAGCCCCATCCACACTAGTAAGGCTGCTTCTCACTGCTCTGTCTGGCCTCACTCTATGTGTCACACTCCACACAGCAGATTGAACCAACTTTGCTTAGAAAGAAGAATAAATCAAAACCAAGAACGCCAGCATCCATGCAACCTTCTCGCCAGTTATTCTCTCCACATTTACAGGAACTGGGGAACTCCTGGCATGCCCCATGGCTGGAACTAACCTTGAAATTACTGAAAAAAATTAATGACCATCTTAGTATCTACGTGGATATAACTAAAATTAG
Organism: Mastomys natalensis; assembly: GCA_021653895.1. Taxonomy (NCBI): domain Eukaryota; kingdom Metazoa; phylum Chordata; class Mammalia; order Rodentia; family Muridae; genus Mastomys; species Mastomys natalensis. The sequence continues at coordinate 3,450,158 of JAJTUV010000085.1, forward strand.
ACTCTGTGAAGCTCCATATAAGTTATTGTGTCTGTGACTCCTGGCAGGAGAGAGTTTGTATGACAACCTCTGTTTTCAACCTGTTGGCTCATTGGCAAAAAAAAAAAAGAAAAGAAAAAGAAAGCCTTTCCTTCTCCCATCTCTCTGACTCTTGAGTTACCGGCTTCATCAGGAGGTAGGAGACCCAGATCTTTCATGCTATCCTATGGCCCAGGGTATACTCAAGTTTGCTATGGGCCTGGGCCAGTGCCAAGCCCATCACATCCCTGACACCAGGTTTCATCTTTACAACAAAACTAGAACTTGGATACAGAAAAGCCTGCTTCGGGCCCCTTTAGCAAATGTGACAAGTGGACTTCCGGACCAATGTCTGTTGAGTACTTTTAGGCCGTGAGACTATTAAGTACTAATTTTCTTGTTAAAGCTACATCTGAGTGACAAGCAAAAATTATTACAATAGAGTATTCTGTTGGCCACAACATTGAAATATTGGGTATACAAACTTGGTAAGCCTTGTTTTATTCAGTTGTGAGGCAGTAAAAGGCTCACCAATTATTTCTTTGGATCTCTTATAATCCGATCAGGCAGTCATAACAAAGTCCAGTAAGTGTCTAAGAGTGGAAATTATGCAAGTAAAAATATGAGCAGTCCACCTTCCAGATAAATCATTGCGTGTGATATTCTTTTAAACCAGTGGTTTAAAATGTGACCCTTTAATACAGTTGCTCATGTTGTGGTGATCTCCAGCCACAGAATTATTTGTTGCTACTTCATAACTGTAATTTTGCTACTATTATGAATTGTAATGTAATGTCTGATATACGACCCAAGAGGGTAGTGACCCACAGGTTGAGAATCTAAATAGAATCTAAAGCAAAGACTTCCTTCAGCCTTGCAAAGATTTTGGACATGAAGAGTATATCATTCTTTCTTCATTTCCTCTTACTATTTCATAATTTATTTCCTTTCACAATTACATAATCTCCTCTCTCACTCACTTTAATATTATTTCTTGCTTATCACTTAAAAAATATTTCCCATCAGTGTTTTACTACTGCCTTTGTCATTATAATAAAACCCAAAGGCAACTGACCAGAAATTTCAATTAACTGCTTGCCAAGTGTTCGTTTATCAATATGCTATGTCCCATGTTTAGGAGGTGGAGATGAATTACCAGAAGCAGCAAGTCCCCATCAGGGTCTTGCTCTAGATACAGAAGCAGGCAGCTCAACTGCCACATTCTTTCTATTTCCAGTTTAAGAAATATATTCTCATTCCCTCCAATAACAATTCGAAAAGAAGAACAGAGTTATCAACTGGGATGGCAGCTGATCCTTGTATATTTCCCAGCCTGCACTAGCTGAGGCAGGAAGTAGAGCAGTGAACGGTGGTAGTGTGGGCTTACTCTACTGGATGCTTCTTGTCCACCATTCCCGTCAGTGTTTCAGGCACTCATCCCTGAGAGACAGCTGCTAGATGTTGCCCTCTGGATGAAGTCCTCTGAAGGATTCTCGTTACCACCACTGCACCTCCTGCAGCACACACACCATTCCGTCCAATCTCAACTCTGCACCTGCCATGTGGCTGGCTTCTGTGTTCCTCTGTCTTTCCACCTGCCTGACCCTTCTATAGTGAAAATGGCACAGGTAGTTGGCATGCTCTTCCTAATACAGAAATCAGATAATGTCACATCCATGCTCAACCTGCTGCGCGTCTACATCAGAACAATCTGGCTTCTGTTGATCATCTCACTCCTCTGTTTCCTTCCGCTTTGCCATTGATCATGGGTTTCTTGTTGCTCTTGGACAAACCAAGCTTGCCTCTGCCCCATATCGTGCCTTGCCCTCAGTCTTCATGTAAGACCACAAATCTTAATCTCTCTCTCCTCTCTCTCTCCCTTCCTCCCTCTGTCATTTCACTTAGGGAACCTCTTTGATATCACTGCCTCAAAGAGGGATTTTTATGGTCATCTTGACATGTGCTCTCTCTGTCTCTCTCTGTCTCTCTCTCTGTCTCTGCCTCCAGTCACCCTCTTTGTTTCCTTTCTTCTTAGCACTTACAGCTATCTAACTCTTCTGTTCCCTAATTCTCTTTTCATTCTTTATCTATGGCACATTAGAACACATACAGCTTAAAGACAAAGGCTTTTCATGTTTTATTCATTGCCAATCTATCACCTGGTACCCATAAATGTAATGTACATTGTTTTACTAACCTGTCACGTGCTATTTGAGCTTTCTTAGAGGCTAGATATGAAAGGGGGTTTCCTCCACCCCATTTTACACCCAAGCATTTTTATCTCAAAGTGCCCTCCAACAACCTTTATCTGGAGATAGGTGGCCCCCACACCAACTCCGTTACAGGAAGAGAAAAGAACAGCAAGAGTCCAAAAGTAAAAACATTGTGCCCTAAGAACAGCTAGAAAGTCAACCATTTCCTACAAAGGTTACTACTATTGTTGACTCCATGATATTAAAATGGTTGGAGTGGGAAGGGAAGTTGGGAAGCTCATCCATGGAGAGAAAACTCAATCGGAAATCTAGGTGATCACCTCAACTTTTCCAGTTGGTTTCTGCTACATGTTTTGAGCTCCCTCCCTTTCTCTCTCTTACTGCTTATTCTTTTTCTTTGGCTTTCTGTCTACTTAAACTTACTCCTCCAAACCAAAAGTATGGCTACCACCTATTGTCTTGACAACACGGAACAATAACACCCAACATACTTTTGAGCAAATAAATTATGTCCCCATGTGTTTCTATTCACAGTTTGCAATGCTTGGAGAAACTATGCCTTAGAGAGATTCAGAGATAGTACTCACCCTTTTACTTAACAAGGACATCGCACAGGTATCACTTAGCTGCAGGAGATTTTGATGACAATGAAGTCTGTTGGGTCTACATGGTGGCCTTGGTCCTTCACCACCCCTGTTCACCTCTCTCTATGGTTTTTCTATTTCTTTCATGGAAGAAGCAGAGACCATGGAAGTTAATGGGTGGGACAAAAATAAAAGGGTTGAAAAGTATTTGCAGGAGTCGGTTTACAGTCTTATACCTGCTAGCACCTTGGGGTGAGCATACTTGTGATAACTCTAGTTTGTCCTAGGAAGAGAAGTAAGGAGTCGAGACAGAGCTACTTAACCCTCAGTTGACAGCAGGTCAGCAGGAAACATGGGCAGGAAATATGAAGGGTGAGGAAGACTCAGGGTGAGGACTTCTGTATTACTACCCATCCTAGAGCTTTTGGGAGAGACTGCTTAGGGAGATCCTGTAGCAACAGGGGCCAGAGCAACTATACAGGCAGAAATCCTGGGGTAGAAACCATCAAATATACCATGAGCCTGACCTGTGGCTATTGACAGTTTTTTATGGGGAACATCGAGGATATTAAAGAGCCTCATGGATTTGTCCTAAATGAGAGCTGAGAGGATAACAGTAATGATAGGGACGAGGACTGATGCCCCAAGGGGTGCAAAGTTCGTCTATCCCAAGTCTTATCCCCTCAAGCCTAGAGGAGTATGTAGTGACAATAGAAGGCACACAGAGTGCTAGGCTGGTAGCCAGCAGCTGTCAGAGTGTGTAAACTCAAGGGTCAGTATAAATCCAGGTCCCTCCCTACCCATCACCTTATGTAAACATATAAGCTACACATTTCTGCCTACTTCCTTTGGCTTTTTATAGCCTGATCACCCTCTTATAGAAAGAAAAAAGGTAGGGGTGTGTGTGTGTGTGTGTGTGTGTGTATTCCTCAGTTTGTAAAATATTTGCTTAGCATAGATGAAGCCCTGTGTTTGATCCCCAGCACCGCATGCATGGTATATTCTAGAATATGCCTGTAGTCCTATTACCCAGGAAGTCAAGGCAGGGGATCAGAAATTCAGGGTTATCTTTGAATACATAGGAAGTTTGAGGCAAGCCCAGGCTAAATGGAATTCTATAGGGAGTTTGAGGCAAGCCCAGGCTACATAGAATTCTATAATATTAAGAAAAGAAGGAAAAAATGAAGCAAGGAAGGCATAGAGCAAATGAAGCAAGCCATTAGAGAGAATGAGCATTTGTGTTTGAGAAAGAACAGCTCAAGCAGGAAGGCATGTTGAAATGATGAAGTCAGAGTCACCTTTAAGCCAGATTGCATGGCCAGTAGCTTGTTCTTGTGATCCTGGAATATCAGCTCATCACAGGACAAAGGACACTGAATTTTCTCTGCACAGTCAAGTTATTTTGTACATTGCATTGGTAGATGTAAGCACATTGCATTGAATCCCTTTGGCTCCAAAGAACATGGACCAGAATTCATTTGCATGCTCTTCAGCTTTGGGAACATGTTAGGTATGAATGAACGGTAAGGGTGTAGCGTTTCTGGAAGCAGCACTATATCCTGAGGAGGGGTTCCCAAAGTCATGACCAAGACTTCCTGGTGCCATAGCAGAGACCCATGGGATCTTCCTGGGACCATACTCAAGTTCCCCACAATGGTGAGCATGCTCTCTGTCTCTCTGTCTCTCTTCTCTCTTCTCTCTCTCTCTCTCTCTCTCTCTCTCTCTCTCTCTCTCTCTCTCTCTCTCTCATTTTTTCATTTACCTACTTGAGTTTTGTGGCTTCATCTCCCATATTGGCTTGGCTTCTTATATAATTCAACCTAACTTTCAAGGTTCCTCCCGAGAAAACTGAGAAAGCGGCCTGCTATCACACGATTTATCAACTCACACAGGGTTACATTTTAGAGCAAAGACGAGCACTGCTGATAATGGGCTCCTGTCCTGGTAGGACTAAACTGGGACTATGCAGGCAGACCAGGGCATGGGCCTCCATTTACAGGGGTAACACTGCTCCCTGCTTCTGTATCCTTTGTTTCATCACATCTTCATTTTGACTATTTTTGGATGAAACTTGTGGCTCCTCACATTTCCTGCATGGATGACTGACACAAGCAGCCCTCTCACTCCACACGTTCCTTTGCAGTTTAGACATTTACCTTGGATTTTGCCACCAGAGATCCTGCCACTGGTTAACAGTGGTCAGTAAAGCAGGGACTGCTTTATGTGAGTAGTTGGCTTCTTCCCAATTGTGCCTCTAAGATGTACACAGAGGCTATATTGTCCTTTTATAATAGAATAAACCCACTTCATTGTGATTCTATATGAGCCTGAGTCACAACGGCACAAAGGGAGCCCTTGAAACATTAATAAAAAAGGCTAATCACTCTCTAAAATGAAAATGAATACTGCCACCCTGAGCATACTGGTTATCTGTTCAGTAGCAGAATTTATGGTGATATGATGCTCAGTATACTGACTCTACATTCATACCTGTGATATATTCAGACCATAGATGATATTAAGTGACCCTGAATATAGTTAACATCTCAGATCTCAGACAGATGCTGCATTTCTCTCTCTTTCACAAAAGCATTCCCCCCATACACCTTGAAGTTTCAAAGACATGTAGGTTTCATCTAGTTTGGATTTACTCACCCCAGAAAGCTTAGTGTAGGGAACACTTTCCCACTGATTGTCATTTTCAATTCTGTCTAGCATACAGACTCTCTTAAAGTAGAGGCTGCTCATTTGTGAGCCTCATTTGTGAGGCTGCTCATTGTGAGGAGGAGGCAGGCCATTCCCCTTACAGAGATGCAATTCTCCCTTCAAACTTGTACTCACTGTGTCTGCTCCAGCCAGTTCAGGAGACCCCAGTTAACTAATTCTTCAGCCTGTCTGAAGCCATAACTCTTTCTGGATAAATATTCCCAGGCCTCTTGATTGTTCCTTTATGGGTGTGTATCTACCTGGTTTTCTCAGAAGACTAGTATCATGATATCCCTAAATTGCTCTGTATTACATTCATTTAAGAATCAGTCACCATGCAATGCCACTCACATCAAACCACACACTTGAGTTTTTTCTTGACTGGGAATGTCTGATCTCCTTTAGTGGTCTTTTTTTCCTAACTGCAGGAATTAAGTTTAATCTCTATTACATTTCACTTCATTATTCATATCCCATCTTTCTACCTCACCAAGATACTTTTGAAAGGGTTTCATCATCCTGTACATTAGACCGTCCCTCTCAGGTATGTGTTGTTATTAAACACTCACAGGGTTGATAGAACTACTGGAATGGAGAATAGACACAGGACCTTCATTGTGTCTCCCAGTTTCAAATCATATATGCTGACAGACAACTTGCTGAGAAGAAACAGACTCACAAAATCAAGGACATCACTCAGGTATTAAATAATAGGTTTTCTACTTTGTCAGCCTTTGCCAGTTGCTGGGGACTTGACTTCAGCTAGTAAGACTCAGGATTACAGGAGTAGCCTTGCTAAAATTCTAAGGCAGTGATCTCATTTTTGTCTCCGTTCTCTTTATGAAGCTCACGTCATCCTTGACGAGGCCTCTCTGTCTATCCTTCAGACATGTCCTTTCTCAGGCAGTGCTCATTAAAGGGCTCAGTGGGAAGCCACATTATTTATTTAGATCTGGCTCCTTCTCCATTTATGGGATCGCTTTCTGATTAGCAGTTGACCTAGTAAAGCAATAACTGCATAGCCTGGGTCCCTAGAGATTTTGAACCTTTAGAGAGCATGAGATATCTGTTGGCAGCCAAACTCATCTTTTTAGAAGAATATTTACATATCTGGAAAATGCAAATAGCTTGTTTTTCTCTGAACTATATGCTGCATTCAAAGGGGAATTTAGAACTGCTTGTCCCCAGTCCTGCCTGTCCTAAGCAATCAAACATTTAAGGATTTGAGGAAAGCAGCCAGCCACCTGTCTGCCCTTGTTTAGGCTCTGTGATTTGTTTGCTTCTAGTCACAAAATTGTGTCGTCATTGTGTTACCAGCCAGCAGAGCCTATAGGTCGTGAGCTTCTCACTGATTAGCCGTGTACTTTAAGCCAGTCACTCTCAACTGGTGATGAATTTGCCACCCTGGGGACTTGTAATGTCTGGAACCTTTTCTGGTTCACGGTGTAAGGGGCCATTGTATTTAGTGAGTGGGGTTGGTGAGACTGCACTAGTCTGGGGTGGTCTTGGGAGGAATGGAGAGAGTCCTATATACACAGCTAGGACAAGATGGCTGCACACAACCAAACATCCGACAGCGGTAATACTTCCGCTATTTGTGCAGCAAGCATTGTGTCGGATAAACCTCTCTCAAATGTTGCCAGATTAATAATGAAAGGGTAGTTCACATACTCCCCAAATAGTCTTTAGCACTTTTTTAATATGTTGAGCTGGGTACTTTTGTAAATTGTCCCCCAACCCCCAATCCTCAAGGAAGTAACAATCCAGAAGCAGACATATGAGTTTTCCATGATGCATTTGAAGAATTCCAAGCTTTGAGAGGTTAAGATCACAAGTAGTACAGCAAGAGGACTGGGATTTTTTTTTTTTCCACAGACAGGCCTGACTTCAAGTCTAACCAGCTCTGCCAGATTCCTCGGTCTGCATTCTTTCTTGCTCATTTATTGTCAGACCTCTGACTAAACAAAACAATCAAAGGACAAGGCTGCAAAGCAGGTCAGGATGGCAGATGTCATCTCATGTCACCACATGCTATGTCAACCTATATTTGGCCAGCATGTTGTTTTTAGGACACATGGGACCAAAGTGTAGCTATTTAACTATTTGTTCATATTGTGCAAAAGTCTAAGCCTAACAGACAATAAATTGCAGCCCTCATTCTTATCCCATTCTGCATTTGCTATCAATCACCCTCTCTCCTGACCAGAGTATGGAGCCTTTCCTGCTTGGGTTCTGTATACGGACCTGGTAGCCTAACTGTCCCACTGAGCAACAGGACAGATATGTTCCTGGTTCTAAAGAAAGGTCTTTGCTACTCTGCCATGTCATAGGAGCTTCACCTGTTGCTTTACCTTAGCTTGGCATTTCCCCATCAACTCCTGCTGTCTATTTTTCTCCTCTCCACTTCTGGGTTGGTTACCTGTCCCAGAGACAACAACAGCAGTTGTCAAGAGCTGTCTTCATGTCTGCCTGCCTGGCTTCAAGTTTGGTTCTGTTACTTGTTGGCCAGGTGGCTGTGGGCAGCTACTTTCCATATTTGTGCCAGGGTTTTGTCATCTGTGAAGGGAGATAATACTCTCAACAGCCTCCTGGAGTTGTGATGGAGGTCAAGGGGTTAATACAGCTGACATGCTTAAAACGGAGTCTGTGTAAGTGACGTTCTATGTAAATGTCCATTCATTTTTATTACTTGTTCAGTCTCCTGTTTGTTCCTCATATTCTGTGACTGTGCAGACATATTTAATGAATGCTCTCTGGTTGATGTTACCAGGTCTCTGTAATGAAGCTGACCATTCTTTTCACTTGTAAGAGGCATGAGCTATTTTCTCTTTAAGTGAAGGCTCTTTAGAATCCAGGAAACCTCAAGAAGTTTCCAGCCTTTTGTTCTCAGTTTACCCAGTCATTTTGGGAGTCTCATTAAGTAAACAGTCAAGTGAGAGACCTTGCTGGCTTGACTCTGGGCTACTTTTCTCAAGTGGGTAGTGATGAGCCAGCCTGCCTCCATCTTAGCTTTGAAAGCCATCTGACAGTGAGGACAAACTAGATTCATTCCTGTTCATATTTAAACCTCTGTTTCTACAGGCTATGCTCCACCTGTAACCTTAACTACAAATGGCTCTATATTGCCTATTCTTAGAAATGTCAACCATGCCTTTGTTTCAAAAGATTATTATGGTCCCCTGTTGTCATGGCCATCTATTTCTATGACTACTTTACTACTACCTTGCAACTATGTTTTTGTTTCATAAACTTGTAATGACCATCTTGCAACCCTACTTTTGTTTCAAAAGGTTGTTATGACTACTTTGTTTTGACCACCTTGTTGTATTGTGCTTCTGTAACCTCACCTATTTTGCCTGCCAAACCCTTCATTTGGAAATCCCCTATCTTGAGCTATAAAATCCTTGTCTTCCTCACATCCAATGCTGACCTTCTTGAATGCTACCCTAGGGATCACTCCAACCCTGCCTTAGGGGAAGGCAGCACATGTACATGAAAAAAAAAAAAAAAAAAACATGCTTTAATTAATTGTTTGCTTCAATTATTTTGGCCATGGTGATTTGGGTCAGTGGTCCTTCTCCTCTCATCTTTGGGATTAACAGTAAGTCACCTTGGTAAAGACAGATTAAATTATATTTTATAGATAACTTGCCTAGCTCAAATTGGTTGAAGGCCTGTGTTTTGGGTCTGCACAAGTGATTGATAGGCAACCTTCTGACATCACAAGGTCCCAGACTCCACCCATAGATTACACTATCAGGGACATTTTTGGAACATGTATTCCATGAAGAGCTATAAAGACAGTGTAGACATATGCAGGCTACTGATCACTTCACCTCTCTGTACCTCTGACTATCTTCCCTCACACCCCAGAATACCCTTTTTCCTTCCCCTAAACCTTATCTTGGGGAGGTGCAGATAGGCTAAGAGATTTCTTTTCCTCGTATCTAGCTGCCTTGTGAGTAAATTCAATTTTGGAAAAACTTGTGACTTCACAAATTGACATACTGTACAATGGGCAAAGTAGCCTGGTGAAATAACATTAACAGTGTCCTCTGGACAAAGTGACCTCTCTCCTAGTCTATTATGAACCACTATGAACGGAAGTGCCCAGAAAAAAGCCATAAGTATGTCAAATATTTTAAAGGCCAATAGAATGATGAGAACTTTGTAACTTGAAACAGTTGGAATGCTGTAGATACAGAACCGAGTTATCTCGGATATTATCTCCAGATAATATCCGATTAGCAGCCTCAATATATCAAGTGAGCAATACCCCAAAGAGGATTTTATAATTCTCTTGTGAGCCACTGTCCACCATCATATAGGTTTCCTTGTTCAAAGATGCTCAGGGTTAACCTTACTGAAAGAGAGGAAGAGAGAGAGAGAGAGAGAGAGAGAGAGAGAGAGAGGAGAGAGAGAGAGCTATAGTTTAAAAATGCAAATCCACACTACCCAGTATAAGACTTGTGTCGGGTGCATTTATAACTCTCACACTCACACCTGAAGAACCAAAGGCTTACCTATAACTTTTCCAAGGAAGAGCGACTTGGGGGAATTGAAGAGCCCATCAGAGGAGCTGGGTAGATGGTGACCCACAGCAGGATAATGGTCGAGCTGGAGGAAGAACACGAGACACAGTATTAGAGTGTCACCATCCTAGGAGTGATGACGTCCCTCTTTGAATCCTGGTTTCTGGAAACTACTTCAGCAGCACAGGATTTAAAGTCCGCCCTGAGGAAAAGGAAGGCAATCTCTTCCCTTGAAAAGTTTGGTGCATGCAGACCTGAGCTGAGTGATTTTCTGGCTGGATTAGGATCCACACTCATTTCCATAGAGTAAAACCTGCCTGATTGATCTCCAGTACAGTGCTGTCTATATAATTATGGTTTTAAAGGGATTCTCTCACTGAATGGATGGTATCTGCTTCCAGAGGAATGCTGACCCTCAGATGCCCTCCACCCCCACCCCATGCTGCAGTTCAATATGACCGTCTTGCGTTTCACTAGGAGATGATATTTTTTCTGCCCTAGTTAGCACCCCTAGAGGCTGAGGGTGGGAGTGGGGTTGGGGGTGACAGTGGTTAACGGCACACGTCCTCTGGGCAGAATTTGTTCTTCCCAAGTAGAAGAGAGGAAAGTCCTCAAAAGTGACTTGGAGCAATGCACGTTTCTGGTCACACTCCCTAGGTACACACAAAACAGTGGAGTCATGGCTTCATAGACCATGATGCATCCCGTGTTCCCACATGACATCTTCTTCTGGCCTATCTTTTAAAGACAGTTATGGTCTCCTTGTGCTTCCTCAGCTGTGAGCTCTTAAAACTTTCTAGGCTTTTCTGTGACTCACTTCTTTTCCTTTCTTTCTTTCTTTCTTTCTTTCTTTCTTTCTTTCTTTCTCTCATTCTTCTCTCATACATTACATCCTCCTTTCCTTCAGAAAACAGCAGGCCTCCCAGGGATATCAGTGGAACAGCACAACAAGTTACAATAAGATTAGGTACAAACCCTCTTATTAAAGCTGGACAGGCAACCCAGTAGGAGGGATGGAGAGAAAATACTGGACAAGATGACTGGAATTTGTGTGTGTGTGTGTGTGTGTGTGTGTGTGTGTGTGGTGTGTGTATGTGGAACTAAGTGCAGAAAAACTCCCTGGAATCAACCAAAGATGACCCAGAGATGACTCTTAGTAATGGGGCATATTGAGCCTGACACTTTC